>CM048749.1:401063455-403463455 GCA_026315105.1 Locusta migratoria | reverse complement strand
ACCGAAATTCGTGCCAATCCTTGCTCCCTACCGAAAATCAGTAATAAATCAATTTAAACGTTACTACTCGCGCTATCCTGCATTGTATACAAGAAAGAATGCGTGCCACTTGGTTCGGTACTCTATTTTATATCATAAAAATTAAAAAAAAGTTGCAAACAGGCAATTAACAACCAAGGCAGTAAAATAACAGCCAACCAGTTGCAAATTAAAGTTTAATAAACTTTACCGCGGTTTTAATTGATATAAATCAATCTTCTTCAGAAGATACATGGACCTACAGTGAATAAGAAAGAAACAATCAAGCTATGTACAACGGTATTAAAACCATAGATTGTTTACCTATAAAATTACAACAATGTTTAGTCTACAGGAAACAAGTACTTACATTACATTCTTACTGTGGAAAAGTTACACGCGTCAATCTTTGTACACATTATGTAGCCCTTAAGAGAAAGGCACGTCAAACATATAAAATGATAACATGTGCTGTGTAACATAGCAGATTGCGCGGCGTGCTATCCGCCGACTGACCGTCTGAGCAAAGCGTATCTTTTGAAGACGATTGATTTATATCAATTAAAACCGCGGTAAAGTTTATTAAACTTTAATTTGCAACTGGTTGGCTGTTACTTTACTGCTTTGAATTACCGTTGCTGTATGCAGCCATGTTTAAAATTTAAATTAACAACCCATTGAAATGGGTACCTATCAACTAGTAATAAATATTAGACAACTATTGTTGGTACTTTAGCACGACAAAGATCAGGTTGAGGTTTACTGTGGCTCTAACAGTGTGATGAGCCGTTGGGTCCAACTTTGAATACAAAGATCAGGTCGAAGTTGTCTGTGGCTGTGAGAAAACACCAAAGTAATCTCTCAGGCCACCACCTGTAGGAGGACAAACATCAGGCTGTAGTTGACTGCAGCTCTGACAAACAATGGGCTGTCAGGCCCACATACTTACCAGGACAAAGATCAGGTAGAAGTTGACGGTGGCTCTAACAAAACGATGGGCTAAGCTGTCGCCCCCTCCCTTCTTGACAAGGACAAAAATCAAGACGGCCGAGGTCGGGTCTCCCGATCTCGGTCCGTCTCCGTTCCCTTCTCTCATCCCTTGACTCCATTCCTATCCCTCGCAGTTTCCACTGCTCCTTCCATACTCCTCCCTGGAGTATCCTTCGCTTGCAGATTAGGTTGGACTTGTCCTAGAACTCGAAAGATTCGGTCCCACCACAAGCTCTCCGTCGCCAGATCCAACCGCTGCTCGATTCATACCGCGATGCAGCAGTTGTCTACACGGACGGCTCCCTCGCGGATGCTCGTGCTGGGTACGCATTTATTTGTGGTGACCATACTGAACAGCGTTCATTGCCTCGTGGAAGCAGTATCTTCACTGCGGAGCTGGTCGACATTTTACGAGCTCTTAAACACATCAGAGCTCGCCCCAGGGGGTCGTATGTTATCTGCAGCGACTCCCTGAGTGGCTTACAGGCCCTCGACCAGTTTCTCCCCAAGCACACTTTAGTGCGAGCAATCCAAGATGCTGTCTTCGCCCTTGGCGAGTCAGGCCGTTCTGTCGCTTTCATCTGGACGCCAGGCCACGTAGGTATCCCAGGCAATGAACGTGTTTATCAGCTGGCCAAACAGGCTACCACTTCACAGTGTCTGAATATTGCCCTACCAGAAAGAGACCTCCGATCCCAGTTATGTAGCAGGGTCCTTGGGGTTTGGAACTCTGAGTGGGCGAGCTTGATCGGACCAAACAAGCTCCGCATTGTCAAGCCCTCCACCGCTGCATGGAAGTCCTCACCGCGGGGTTCTCGCAGGGAGTCGGTGGTCCTTTGCTGGCTGTGTATCGGCCATACCTGGCTGACGCATGGACACCTTCTGCGTCGTGAGGACACTCCTCAGTGTCGCTGTAGTGCGACTTTGACAGTCGCCCACATCTTAGTGGAATGCCCCAATTTAGCCGCAGAGCGACGGAATTTTAATATCCCTGACGCCTTGACGCTTGTTTTAGCTGACAATGCCTCCATGATTGATAGTGTTTTAAATTTTATTTGTGAGTGTGGACTGTACCAATCCATTTAAAGTCTCTTGTTTGTCTGTCATTTATCTGTTCTCCGCTTGCCTAAGTCTATTAGGTAGGCGTTTTAATGTGCACAGAGTGGTTGTATGTGATACTTATATTTATGTAATCACCCAGCAACAACACTCTTGTCCTGTCCCAGTACTTTTATCCCTTCTTTGTATTTATGTGAACCCATTTTTCGTTTTTCCATGTTCCTTTTAAACTTTGACGTGTTAAAGCATAAGCTTTGGAACGCTTAGCACAATGTTCTATCGCCGGCCGTGGTGGCTGAGGTGACTGAGGCGCTCCAGTCACGGTCAGCACGGCCACTACGGTCGGGGGTTCGAATCCCCCCTCGGGCATGGATATTTGTACCGTCCTAGTTCGTAAGTAGTTCATAAGTAGTTTGTAAGTTTAGGAACTGATGACCCCGTAGTTAAGTCCCATTAAAAAAAAATGTTTTTTCTCTAAGACTGGAACAAGGGACTGATAACACTTGATGTTCAGTCCCTTACAATAACTAACCAACCAACAAAAATCAAACTGGTCTGTGGCTATGACCAGACAATAAGGGAAGGTCTTTGTTCCTCACCTTTTCCTGGACAGAGGTAAACCTGATCTGAGGCTGTGACAAAACAATGGGCTAAGCTGTCGGTCGCCGTCTTTACCAGGACAAAGATCACTCTGACCTGTGGCTGTGACGAATCAACAGACTTGTATGTTGCCCCCCCCCCCCAATCTTTACCAAGACAAAGAGCAACCTGAATTGTGGCTGTGAGAAAACAGCGTGCTCAGCCGCCGGGCACCCACCTTGAGCAGAGACGTAACGTTGACCAGGTGTGCGGCGTCGCTGACCTGTGGCTGTGACGAATCAACAGACTTGTATGTTGCCCCCCGCCCCCATCTTTACCAAGACAAAGAGCAACCTGAATTGTGGCTGTGAGAAAACAGCGTGCTCAGCCGCCGGGCACCCACCTTGAGCAGAGACGTAACGTTGACCAGGTGTGCGGCGTCGATCTCGCGGAGGCAGGCGACCACCCTCGCAGCGGGGGTGTCGGGCCCGGCGTCGCAGCCGGCGAGGGCGGCGTGCCGGCGCCCCAGCCGCTCCGGGCGCTCCGTGGGCAGCGCGGGGGGCAGCAACGCGCTGCCGCTCTGGCTGATGGCCCTGTGGAACAGGCCTGCCGAGCGGGCACGGCGTCAGTGCGTGCACCCGTGTGACGTACTGTGGGTACTTCTTTTTATCGTAGGCGAAGGTTATATGATGTGCAAGGCTTTTGTCTTCATCGATGTATTGGTTTACTATTTTGTATCCCATCCTCGTCGCCACTTTTACACTGGTTACTGTTCACTGTCTGTTCAGCACGGCCGGTAGAAAAATAAGAATCACTAGGGCTACACTGAGAACTACGGCTAGGAAAGCGTCCGTTACGGCGCACTGAATTTACTCTAGTGTTTCTAGTTTCTGCTGTCCCACTGGCTGCTCCCCTCCATACCTGCACAAGTGTGCTACCTTTATTCCTGTGTCGATCTGTCTACTCGGCCACCGACACCTACGACGGAAAGGAGACACAAAAGCGGCGACGATGCTGGGACACAAAAGTGGTGACGAGGATGGGATACAAAATAGTAGACTCTCAAAATTTTACTTGCGTCGTTCATCAGGAATTTAGGTTGGGAAGCCTGTCAATTCTTAACATATTCAATTACGGCTTTTTGTTTTTAACGTAAGTACAAACTGAACCATACCTCTCTCTCTCTCTCTTTCTATTTTTAATTTTTTTTTTAAACCTAATAAAGTCTTTAGATAACCTTTAGAATGTTTGAGCATAAGAATTCTGCCTTTCAGGGCTTTTAGTTAAATTTCAAAGTCTCTTTTAACTTTATCTTATTTGTCCGAGTAGTTCATTTTATAGAAGTACGTCACATAATGTAGCGATAAATCAAATGTTTGTATAGTCTATGGGACTTAACAACAGCGTCATCAGTCCCTAAACTTACAAACTACGTATGAACTACTTACGAACTAGGACGGCACAAATATCCATGCCCGAGGGGGGATTCGAACCCCCGACCGTAGTGGCCGTGTAGACCGTGACTAGAGCGCCTTAGACCCCTCGTCAACCGCGGCCGGCAATGTAGCGATACATTAATATTTTTTTGTTGAAAATTATATCTGCGACGCCTGTCGCTAGCATCCGTTCTCTCTGCCAATAAATCTTTGATTATCCTTCTTTCAAGTAATACATTCAACTATTTCAAACGATCTGGAGAGAAAACGGAATTGCTTGTCGTCTTTCGTTTTTCTACCTTTGTACTGAGCGGAAGTATGTTACTCGACCTCCCGAATTATGTAAGTGTGAGCCTTGGTTAGCATCCTTTAACGTAAAAAAATTTAAATTTCATTTGATATTTCTATTTTATTTAAATAATGACTATTTCTCCCCATCTTTCATTTAATTTATGACTTGATTTTCAGCAATATTAGTAAATTGATGCTTGGTCATTGTTGCCTATTGTTTCATGACGACGAAAGAACATTCTCGATGCAAAATTTATTTACTCTCGTTTTATATTAAAAATTGAATTCAATGCCTACAGGAAATCTTCATTCTGTTAAAAGAGAAGTCCGATAATTTCTTTAACTTTCGATAACCATAGTGATCAAAATTGCACACAGTCTTAAAACTTTAATAATTAATAGTCATTATACCAAGCATCAGTTTACGAGAACGAAGATATTAATCAATTCATACAGGTTCAACTGCAGAGTCACGGCTTCCACTAATGGACGCATACCAGGTAACTGATTCCGCTAGTTTCTTATGTAATAGTGCTTTCTGGTGTTGACGTAATTTTTAACTTACATTGCTACTGAGAACTGAGGGCGGAATCTTTTGTGGTCTTTTCAGTGTATTAACCATTTCAAAAATTAATATTCATTGCTGATCTTACGGTTAGTTAAATTTCAATTCCGTTTTTCTACTTTGATCTTGTGACAACACCAGCAATAAAATTCAGAAAAAAAGTATCATTACAATAAAAAGTTAATTAATAATTCCTTCGTGAAAAATAGTCTTTGCTAATTGCCCTTAACCTTGAGTTTTTTTCTTTTTCTGAATAATGTTTTTAATAAATTTATCCTCCATATTCCTATCTCAAACACAGTCATGGATGTTATTTAAAAGTTATTTTGAAATATCATCGATTTGATGAAAGGGCACTATCTGTGTAAGACGTTTTTCGACAATTTTTTTTTTAAAACACAATTCCTGTTATATTTTTCACTTTAAAAGCACACAGTTATAACATACACTGAACAAAGTCACACATTATTTGAGACACAATTCTCAAAATAGATTTCTTCACATTGATAGTTCATTATATCTCTGGTAGAATCAAAGTTCAGAATATTCTCCCAAAGCCAAATTAAAGTTACTAAATACACTCTACCCTTCTCAATGAAATTATTTGTCAGTATTTTTTTTTCTTTTAAAGCCCCCTTGAATATTAACTATCTCGATGGGAGGCAGAATTTTTCCACGTTCCGTAGCCTAATCCGAATTAAAGTCCATAGATAATGTAACTTCGCAATCGGGTAACCTTTAGATCGTCCATTATTAACTATAATAGTCTTTAATTTCTGTAAGAATAATTTAAACGCGAATTAAAAGGTTCCGAAATATTTCCGTACATGATTCCAGACTATTTTGCAAGACAAATACGCGAAACGGTTACAGAGAGATCTACACACACCGTAAAACAATGACTGAGAGAGAGAGTGCAATGCTACTGTGGTTACTATTTATACTATATTTACAACAAATGATACCTGTGATTGCAGTGTTATGACCCGGTTACTCTATGACTTTAACTATTCTGACTTTACAAAGATATAACAGATTTCTTCAAAATTTTGAAAAAAATACGCAAATTCTGCTTCTTACAAAAATTAATAAAAATTAAAATGTACTGAAACGGATATTCCAATGTGATGACTGCGATGTAATGTTACACCCTGTGGCTGCAAGGAGACCTACCCACAGGTCTGATCGCATTTCTGAAACCATCTGTTTGGTGATACAGGCGAGGATTCAATGTATCACACCCTACAGCCATTCCCACTAAGTAGAGAATTGCATGCAAGTATTCAGGGGGAAAATTTGTGAATTTTCGCGTGTATTAATTAAGACATACAAACAGTAATATTAGTGAAAATTGTAATTTAGATTTGTGGTCAATTTTATCTATATAATTATTACATAAAACTACTGCTAACACCTCAAATTCTTTCTAATTTATTTCGATTATCGATGTCGACAGGTTATACTGTCATCATCACATCTGGCATGAGGATAAGGCTCGATCCCATACGACATGTAATCTACATCTACATACATAATCCGCAATCCACCCAAACGTACGTGGTGGATGGTACTTAGTTCAAATACTAGTTACTTGCTTTCCTGTTCCATTCCCATATAGAACGAGGGAAAAGCGAATGCTTGTGTGCATCCACATCAGTCATAATCTTTCTAACCTTATGCTTGTGGTATTTAAACGAAATGTAGTGTAAGATGGGGCACGTATTTAGACTACTTTATTCTGACCTTTATGTACTCTACCTTTCTATATGGACTATTTCGTGCATTATTTACTATTCTTCTCTCAATTTTATGAGTTTATTCAGATTTTTGAGCATTTGGGTACATGTTAGGGGATATAGGTTCCTGGAATTGCAGTACTTTAAATTTCAATATTATTTTTCTGGCTATGTTTACCATTTTTGGATACGCATAGCAGGGGAAACATTTGTTGGCGGGCATTCGCACCCTCGGTCGCAACTCTCAGAGGGCAGCGTGTCGAAAGCAGAAGGGGAGGTGGTTGGCAAGATGCAGGTGGTTTTCTACCTGCGAAATCTATTTTCGGGAACGTGCTGGATGTACCATACAATAACTCGCAGACGGTCTCCAGTGGACTCCAGCCCGACGCTGCTTTCGAGACAATCGGCCGTTCAGCATGAGAGAAAATTGGCCGATAAACCACAATAGCAAGGCCTTCTGGTCGCCAGGTTATTTATGGTGACGAATATGCTGGCTGTTATCGGTAGAAGTTCTCCGAAGGCAGCAGAGCAGGAAATGTTTTAGTGTAATGAATGGTGGAACGTTCTGGACGCTTTCCATCTGTCTGGGACGACGAAAGGTAGGCTCCAGAGGCCATAAATGTCGTGACTTTTTAGTCGGGGAACCATCAGTGAGAGCGCCCTAAAATTTGTTAGAGGGCAATCACCTTGGCGACGGTAAATTCTGTGGGAGAGCAGAAGGGGAGGTGGTTGGCAAGATGCAGGTGGTTTTCTACCTGCGAAATCTATTTTCGGGAACGTGCTGGATGTACCATACAATAACTCGCAGACGGTCTCCAGTGGACTCCAGCCCGACGCTGCTTTCGAGACAATCGGCCGTTCAGCATGAGAGAAAATTGGCCGATAAACCACAATAGCAAGGCCTTCTGGTCGCCAGGTTATTTATGGTGACGAATATGCTGGCTGTTATCGGTAGAAGTTCTCCGAAGGCAGCAGAGCAGGAAATGTTTTAGTGTAATGAATGGTGGAACGTTCTGGACGCTTTCCATCTGTCTGGGATGACGAAAGGTAGGCTCCAGAGGCCATAAATGTCGTGACTTTTTAGTCGGGGAACCAAGAGTGAGAGCGCCCTAAAATTTGTTAGAGGGCAATCACCTTGGCGACGGTAAATTCTGTGGGAGAGCAGAACGGGAGGTGGTTGGCAAGATGCAGGTGGTTTTCTACCTGCGAAATCTATTTTCGGGAACGTGCTGGATGTACCATACAATAACTCGCAGACGGTCTCCAGTGGACTCCAGCCCGACGCTGCTTTCGAGACAATCGGCCGTTCAGCATGAGAGAAAATTGGCCGATAAACCACAATAGCAAGGCCTTCTGGTCGCCAGGTTATTTATGGTGACGAATATGCTGGCTGTTATCGGTAGAAGTTCTCCGAAGGCAGCAGAGCAGGAAATGTTTTAGTGTAATGAATTGTGGAACGTTCTGGACGCTTTCCATCTGTCTGGGATGACGAAAGGTAGGCTCCAGAGGCCATAAATGTCGTGACTTTTTAGTCGGGGAACCAAGAGTGAGAGCGCCCTAAAATTTGTTAGAGGGCAATCACCTTGGCGACGGTAAATTCTGTGGGAGAGCAGAAGGGGAGGTGGTTGGCAAGATGCAGGTGGTTTTCTACCTGCGAAATCTATTTTCGGGAACGTGCTGGATGTACCATACAATAACTCGCAGACGGTCTCCAGTGGACTCCAGCCCGACGCTGCTTTCGAGACAATCGGCCGTTCAGCATGAGAGAAAATTGGCCGATAAACCACAATAGCAAGGCCTTCTGGTCGCCAGGTTATTTATGGTGACGAATATGCTGGCTGTTATCGGTAGAATTTCTCCGAAGGCAGCAGAGCAGGAAATGTTTTAGTGTAATGAATGGTGGAACGTTCTGGACGCTTTCCATCTGTCTGGGACGACGAAAGGTAGGCTCCAGAGGCCATAAATGTCGTGAGTTTTTAGTCGGGGAACCAATAAAAAGACAGTCGTGGGGAAAGCGAAAGGACGACTTCGTTTTATTGGGAGTATTTTGGGAAGGTGTGATTTGTCTGTAATGGATACCGCATATAAAACGCTTGTACTGCGCCATCTTGAGTAATGATCAATTGTTTGGGATCCCCATCGGATCGACTTAAAAGAGGACACAGAAGCAGTTCAGAGGTAGGCGACGAAGTTTGTAACTGGTTGCTTCGATCAGTGGGCGACTGTTATCGAAACGCTTCGGGAACCCAACTGGGCTGGCCACAGTGGCCGAGCGGTCTGCGGCGCGCCAGTTACAGTCTGCACGGCCGCTACGGTCGGGGGTTCGAATCCCGACTCGGGTATGGATGTTTATGCTGTCTTTAATATAAGGTAGTTCTTAAGCAGTTTGTTAGTTTAGGGACTGATGACGCCACAGTTAAGTCCCTTAAGCTTAACAAACATTTTTTGAACTGAACTAGATGTCGCTGGAGGGGAGGCGACGTTCTTTGCGCGCGGTTGCTCGCCGTGGAGGTTCGAGTCCTCCCTGGGGCATGGGTGTGTGTGTTTGTCCGTAGGTTAGTTTACCTAGGTTTTAGTAGTTTGTAAGCTACGGACTGATGACCACGCAGTTTGGTCCGATAGGTTTTCAAACATTTTAACATTAGAGGAGTTTTTTTTTTTTTTTTTTTTTTTTTTTTTTTTTTTTTTTTTTTTGAGGCGACGTTCTTTTCTAGAAGCACTGTTGAAGAAATTTAGAGGGCCGAAATTTGAGGCGTACTGCAGAACGATTCTTCTGCCTTCAACCTACTGTCAGCTGTATATCTAGTGTGGGATTAGCTGATCTGTGTGTACCTTCAAAGTCAGGTAGCACCTTTCAATTTTTCCCATGTACGTATTATTTATATTTTTATAATAATTTAATTTAATATCAATTAATAAATCTGGGCCGCCACCATGTTTCACAAAACATGGAAATAAATAATTTTTGACCATCTAACCCTCATGCTTATGACGTGGTCAGGCGTGCCCCAGGGGAGTGTGACAGGACAGCTATTATTTTCTATCTTTATAAATGATCTCATGGACAGAGTAAGTTGCAATTTACGGCTGTTTGCTGATGAATCTGTGGTTTATGCAAGGGTGTCGTCTTTAACTGACTGTAATAGCATACAGGATGACTTAGACAACATTTATTAGTTGGTGCGAAGAATGGCAGCTAGCCCTCAATGTAGAAAAATGTAAGGTGACGTGCATGAGTAGGAAAAACAATCCCATAATGTTCGAATACAGCGTTAAGAGTGAGCTTATTGATGCTGTCGCGTCGTTCAAATATCTAGGCGTAACACTGCAGAGCGATATGAAATGGAACGTACATGTAAGGACAGTTGTGGGAAAGGCGAACAGCCGACTTCGGTTTATTAGGAGAATCTTGGGAAGATATACTTCATCTGTAAAGGAGACCGCGTATAAAACGCTTGTACGATCACGTCTTGAGTATTGCTCAAGTGTTTGAGACCCGCAGCGGATCAATTTAAAGGAAGACATAGAAGCAGTTCAGAGGCGAGCAGCTAGGTTTGTTACTGGTAGTTTCGACCAATGCGCGAGTGTCACGGAAATGCTCCGGCAACATAATTGGGGATCGCTGGAGGAAAGACGACGTTCTTTTCATGATTTCTGTTGAGGAAATTTAGAGGGCCGGAATTTGATGCTGAGTGTAGTACGATCTTGCTGACGCCTACTTACATTTCGCGAAGTGATCACAAAGACATGATAAGAGAAATTAGGGCTCGTACGGAGGCATATAGGCATTCTTATTTTCCTCGTTCTATTTGAGAATGGAATAGGAAAGGAAATGCCTAAGTAGTAGTACAGTATACCCTCCGCCACGCACCTTACGGTGGATTGCGGAGTATGTATGCAGACGTAGATGTAGATGTAGAACAATGTGAAAAGCTTTCTCGAAATCTACAAATCCTTAATCGTAGGCCCTCCATTCCTTAACCCATCTATGTTCACGAAGTACCATTTGCTGACGCTCGAAGTATTATAATCGCATCTGACACACAAGAAATTAACTGCTGGAATTTGATGGCTCCCCTAAGGGACTCTCATTAAATTTTGATACTCTTTTTAGTAAAAATGGTAGACCATTTATATCTATCTGTTATTTACTGACCAACAAGGCTGGCTAAGCAACTGTAATTGTTTAAAAATTTATTGGTTACAATTTCCAAAAGGCGATTAGCGTTAACTGGATTTGTATCTAGCCAAAACTCCTACTATTGTTTGTCATATACGGCAAAAAGGAACCGCAGAGGATAAAATATAGTACATACAATTCTGTATAATAAATGTCATGATACCATTCGTAAATGTAGTGCTTTAACAGTCTGTAGCTAAGGTAGAGTATGTGAAATTTTTAGATTGGTGCATTGAAGTAAGATTGAATTAAAAGAAGCGCATTGACGAACTGCTGAAACTTTTCAATTCACCTACTTATTCTATTTGGGTAATCGCAAAATTTGGTGATAAACATCTTCGAAAATTAATACGTCTATCATAATTCACGTCTTTTATGTGACATCACTGAGTAAAAAATAGTAGACAAGTCATTGCACATTAGCGTGTAATGCTTACGTAAATATTAAAACGCAAAATCTTAAGTACCGATTTTTAACTAAAAATATAAAAAAGGAAGGAAGGGGCTTTGCCATCGATGTGTACAAAACGAAAATATCTGCATAGGTAGCCATTAAGAGTTAAAGGACTATCCGCCATGAGAGGCCCAGGTCTAGTGCGAGAGACAGGTGGACGTCGAGAGCCTGTTTAGGGTGGCCAACCGGCCGGTGGCCGCCATGTTTTTACCAGACTGCGTGCAGGACGGGGGTTTACATAGCGTCCCAGGCAGAAATGCGGCCACTTGGCGACTGAAATAAGCCATCACTTCCACCCATGATACCGAATGTCATCTTCTAGGTTACTAATCAGCACGTGGTTAAAGAAATGCCATTCATCTATGTTCATACAGGCCAAATAAATTTGTAAGTAAGTCTTGGGAAACAGTTTCTATGACTATCGGTTGTTAATAGCATATTTCACGATGTTCTGGCAATTTCGATAGTTGGCCGTTGATTAATAAGAAAGATAGGTATTTCATGTTGTGTATCTCAAAAACATAATGCTGTTTCAGAATTTTCTGCCTGAATATCCATCGCCGAAATTAGTACAATATTATCGCTTTCCGCCCTGCCATAACGTATTTTAAGTGTTCTGTCTCTCTTATAACATTTTTCTACCCTGAGAAATACGAAAAACCTCATTCTGTAGATAATTTTAGGAACAGTGTCTCACAGAAAAGCGGAAAAATAGCGATACTATCTCTAGTGAAACAGCAGAAACGGACTCAAAATAGGTAACTGAATATCTACAATAGTCCCGCCCCCTCCCTTTCCCACTTCACATCCCGTAACCAGTTATAGGATTATGAATAGCCAATAATACACGGCCAAGGGGGAAGTGCTATACTAATGTTAAAACTTAACTCGAAGAACGATATACCAAAAACCAGAACCATGATCTAACAAATAGCTAGCAAATAGTGTTTCAAAATTTACCGTTTATCGGTTTCAAACTCGCTTCCTTCACATTATGAATTCAGTACGCAAACACTACACCACGCGGGAATTTCACAGGCAGTAGTCCTATTACTGAATTTCGTCATTGTATTTCTCGCTTTATGAGTCGCCTTTACTGTTCCCGCTTTCTCCGTTAATTTTCACTGCCCACTTCATTTCCTCATTCCTTGCGAACACAAGCATCATATAACAATCTTTGGTTTTTACAGCCAACAACGGAACAACGAGGCATTTATGTTGACTGTCCTTAATGATTATGTAATACACATTATTAATTACACTCAGTAAATCACTTAAAACCAACATTTAATTTTAAAAATTGCCGCAAAATGTTAGGGTTATCTTTAACGACCGACGAACAACACGTTAATTTACGTGTGTAGGACAGACATGAGATTTGCAAAAGATCGAATACTGTATTCCCATTTATATTACTCAGGAACACAAGTAGCCCTACTACTTGTGTTCAGATAGCTACTCTTGCTTAACAGACTGTTAGTCAAGACGATATAGGATTGAATGAAATAAATAACAGGCCTTTATAATACTGGTAGCTCTTAAAAAGGAGCTAATTTAGGCAGTACTGGTGGACAGGAAGTTCAAAAAGTTGAGCTCACGAAATTGGTTGCCTCACTGCAGTTGGAATTTTTATGAAATTAATATTAGCAACTTGTAACGTAGAATTTAAAGGTAATCTGCTTTACATATAGGTATAACAACTGAAATGGATTTGCAGACCTATAAGTGCTGAATGTTGAGCATTTCATTCTGCTATAAACATTACAGCATTAAAAATGCTAATTTTCTTGCTAGATACCCTAATGCTAATGTTAGATGCCTCAGTTAAGAATACGTTATGGCGTACTTCTTGTTCTTAAAAGAATTTGGTAGTGGCTTACTGCTGTATTCAGAAGGTAAGAAGCTATTTTACAGTAATGTATCTGATGGCATATTTCAGTTTCACAATAGATTTATTAGCTGTTTTAGTCAGTCCTGTTTGATGTTTGATGGTATGAAATATCTAAATATTCGAGAATACAGCATTAAAGGAAAGACGTAAAGTGTGAAACTCTTCCTAAATTAATGTTTGTACAAAATTTCACAATCGTAGAATATACCGAGAAAGTGCCAAAAAATCGTGTCTGATGATAAATTCCGTTCATATGCTGCACTTAGAACGCAAAAAAAAACTACATGTTATCGTTCGGTTTCGTTAGGAAGAGGAAACGCTGTTGGCCAATTTCTACACCGTAAATTTACACACAACCGATAGCTACTATATTATTCAAGGAGTCTGAAGCTGTTTTGTAGTTATATTTTTTCAATTAGACATAGTTTTCGCGACTTAACACGACGCTGTTCAATTTGTCCATTGTTCACAGTCGGCCGCTTACGCGATTGTGGGGTCTTGGATGGAATTACACGCTGCAGCCATCTAGCGGTAATATAAGCGGGACTACGAAGTAGATCGTGTTGTCAGCAACGGAAATCAAAATTACGCGATAACGGAGTAATGTCTTTGCGTCGGAATTTCGCGTATTATTCTAATGTGTAAAGTTTGTGTTCATCTGCTTCTGCTACCAGGGAATATAAGTAAGTTCCTAATTCTTAAGTAAATTTTGAATATCTATGACTTCTTTTTGTCCTTTGGTAATGCTAGTTAGGAACTAAGAATCTACATACCAATAAATTCGAATTACATATTAAACTTCTGAGTTTGGTTATTTTGTAAAGACAATTGAACCGAATAATTGCTGGGGCACAGGCAAGAACACCAGGCAGACATTTATTTAAGGATCTAGAGTTCGTCGAAGCACCTTCCCATTATACATGTTGCATTCATTTACGGAATTTCTTATTAGTAATCAAATTCAGTTCAAATGTAGCTTGCATAACAACAACAATAGAAAAAAGGATGATCGTCACAGGTGAAATCTAACTTTAGCACAGAAATGGGTGAGTTATGCTGCCACAAGGGTCTTTGGTCAGTTACCACATACCATCAAAAGTGTCACAATACTCAAATGCCGTTTCAAAAGATATATTTTTAATTACAACCCATTTCAAAATTAGATGAACTTCCAGATACAAATGTTTTGTAATACCAATCATAGATCACCTTCATTAAGCTAACATGTTCCACGTCATCTTGAAATGTCATTTTCACGATCTGTGGAACAAATACGAGGCGCTTTTAGAAAGTAAGTCCCGTTTCAATTTATCTCCGCTGCAGCGCTGCGATTGTAGTTCCACACATGCACTGTAGACGATGTGTATCAAGGAGAAGAACGTGCGCCATTTGGAGATCGCTGTCAGTTACGTACGCTTTGTTGTGCTTGTTTGAAATGTCGGCGTTGATTGAAAATGCCGCCGCCTGTGAAATCAGGTCGGTGATTCGGTTTCTGAACGCGAGGAAAGTGAAACCAAGTGAAATTTATCGGCAAATTTGTGATGTTTACAGACCAAATGCGATGAGTGATTCGATGTGGAGAAGATGGGTCCGATAATTCAATGGCGGGCGTAGTGATGTGTACGATGAAATACGAAGTTGGCGTCCACCTTTGGTTACAGAAGAACTGGTTCACGCGATTGATGACAAGATCCAAGGAAACCGTAGGTTTACAATTAGTCCTCTCACTATAGACTTCCCCCAAATTTCACCATCACTGATGCATGAAATTTTTACCAAACAACTGAAATTCCGTAAACTTTGCTCACGTTGGTACCAAAGATTCTCACTGAGCAAAGCAAAACACAACGGATGGGTAGTGCACTTGAGTTTTTGACCCGTTATGCTGGAAACGGCGACGAATTTCTGAGACGGATAGTCACAGGAGATGAAACGTGGGTTTCTTACGACACTCCTGAGATACGCGGCAATCAATGGAATGGAGGCACACTTCATCCCCACGAAAGGTAAAGCCGAAGCAAATCATGACACCTCGGAAAATTATGTGCACAGTGTTCTGGGACTGGAAAGGCATCCTACTCATTGACTTCTTACCGCGTGGTCAAACAATCAAAGCAGATGCTTATTGCGAGACACTTCGGAAATTGCGCCGTGTAATTCAGAATAAGCGCCGGGGACTGCTGTCAAAAGGCGTTGTTTTGCTTCACGACAACGCACGACCACACACTGCAAATGTGACGAAAAACCTCCTACAGGGATTTGGCTAGGACGTGTTTGACCATCCTCCGTACAGCCCTGATCTCGCTCCTAGCGACTTTCATCTGTTCTTACATCTCGAGTCTTTCCTTGGCGGTCGTCACTTCACCAATGACGACGAACTGAAAGAAACTGTTTCCAACTGGTTGAAGACGCAGGCAGCAGATTTCTATGAAGAAGGTATACAAAACCTGGTGCCACGGTATGACAAATGCCTGTAAAATTTCGGCAGTTATGTGGAAAAGTCGTTTAAGAGTTGTAGAATTTTGTGCAATATAAATTTCTTCTGTGTGTGTGTACAATTTCATTTTATTACCAAACGGAACTTACTTTCTGGACGCGCCTCGTATTACTCCAATAAACTGGAAAGCCGTAGGAACTGGGACCTGTGTAATATGGTGTGAGGTCCACGTGAGCCGACATGAGTACCAAAACACGACGTGCCATGGACTCGATAATATCTGAAGTGGTGCTGGGGGGAGCTGACAGCATGCATCCTGCAGGGCTGTCCATAAATCCTTAAGAGTATGAGGAGATGACGTTCCAAATATGCTCAATAACGTTCATGTCTGGAGCCACTCTGAAGGATTTGTGGACGTGTGTAGTGTTGAAATGTCCAAGTTCGTCGGAGGGTACAGTGGACTCAGGTAGCCGTCCAGAATTCGTCTGTACATGTCACCTGTCAGAATCGTATCTAGACGTATCAGGGGTCCGGCATCACTCCAACTGTAGATGCCCCACTCCATTACAGAGCCTCCCGTATCTAGAAAATTCCCCTCCTGACCTGCAGGCTCTATAAATTCTTGAGGTTGTCTCCATACTCGTGCCGGTCCATTTGTTCTTTACAATTAAAAACGAGGCACGTTGAATCAGGCATCATGTTTCCAGTCATCAACAGTGCAATGTCGGTTTTGACGAGCCCACGTGAATCGTAAACATTTCTGTCAGCAAGGGTACACAAGTGGGCTTTCGGCTCCGAAAGTACCTGCCGATGATGCTGGTTGAATGGTTCGCACGCTAATTGTGGTGTCGCACAAGTACAAAGTGCGCGCCACCTACTTTCGCCGCGCGCCGCCATGCACGCACGGCGCGGCGTTCTCACGACGACAGCCACGAGCGCCCTCTGCTGCAACCCCGCTCGTGGCCACCACGGAAAGACACCGGTCACTTGGGACTGAGTTAGCGACCAGTTAGGACCTTCGTAATCAGATATGCACCAGCGTAGACTTTGCTATCGTACAGGCACTAGGCAGGCCTCTAACAACTATGTATCAACATTCTGCAGTACTATGTAAAAGTTAAGTATTGTTACATTCTGTGCAATATATATATCTCTTTCTAATTTACTCTGGTGTTTATAGTTTCTGGCTGCTCCCCTCCGTACCTGCACCAGCGTGCTATCTATATTCCTGTGTCGGTCTCGTTCCACTCGGCCACCGACACCTACGACAAGGCTGGGACACAAAAGCGGCGACGAAGTCGGGACACAAAACTAATACTTGTTTATGGCCTTGCACTGATACCGCCAGTATTTGCCTAATTTTTTTCACTTCTGTCACGTTGAACGATTCTCTCCAGTCGTCGTTCGTCTCGTTCTTACGGGATTTTTTTTTCCGGGTGCTGCGGTCTGAGACTTTATGTTTTACCGCATTCCCGGTATTTACGGCACACATGTGAAATGTTCGTGTGGGAGAGTCGCCACCTCTTCACTACCTCGGAGATGGGGTCACCCATCTCTTGTGCGGCAACTGGAACACCCCTCTGAAACTCGTGAAACTCGAGATAACCTGCCACTGAGGCAGCAGTGACCAGTCTAACGCCAGCGCAAGACACCTGTTGTTTTACATAGGCTTTACCGACCGCAGAGCCTTCCTCTGAGTGTTTAGAGATGTCTGTGGTTTGCATACGCATGGTCACACCAGTTTCTTTGGCTCTTCAGTGTACAACCTAAACTAAAATAATACAGTTTGGCAGGAAACAGGTCCGTTTTTGTAACTTTCCTAAGCATCTGCATCAACAACAAAGACCATCGCGCTTACCGGCGGACATGGGCGACAGCATGTGCATGTGCACGGAGGCGCCCCCGGCGCTGTGTCCGCAGAGGGTGACGGCCGCGGGGTCCCCGCCGAAGGCGGCCGCGTGGTCTCGCAGCCAGCGCAGCGCCGCCACCTGGTCCTTCATGCCCATGTTGCCCGGCGCCGCCACGTCGTTCATGTTCAGGAAGCCTGCACTCGAGCAACCGTACAGTCCCAACTTCCCCCAATACGTCACAACCACCATACACGACTTAGAAATATTCACACACACACCGACCGTTACAAGACGCTGACAAGTGCAAGGGTTACTCGCCGATTTTTCTAAAATTTGGGTATGATGTATCAAAATTAAGGGTCATGTAAATTTTTATTTATTTATTTTAATGGCGGTGAAACATATTTCAAGGATGAAAGGTGTGAGATGGGGGCTGTAATTAGTCTATTTTTCATACTAACCTTGTGTTACTGTACCTTTCTCTTTACGCTAATTATTGAAATATGTAACATTTTTCTTTGTAGATCTTTATTTATTTTGATTTCTGTGCCTTTGGGGACACATCTGGGGTGATTGGCTCCTGAGATTGTAGTACATTCTATGTTTATATCAAAATTTCGGGATTTTAATGTTTATTGGCGCAGCTTGGCTGCTAAAAAGTGGTTTTACGTGCTGGGCACGGTCAGGCCGCGCAGAGCAGAGACGCTCTTGGGGGTCTCCCCCTCCCACCAACTTTCGCTCGCCTTCGGGGAAGGACGAGAGGGGCTGGCTTGACCTGTTTGGCGCCGACACCACTGCCTTTTTAGTCATTCGGCCGTTTCGCAAGAGAGGAATTTGCCGGATACAAACAACAGCAGAGTGCTCTGGGCCCCGGGCTGTTTATGCAGACGTATTGCCCTTAGGCGTTATCTAAAAAAAAAACTTCCTAGAAAGCAGCAGAGTTTGAACGCAGTTAGTGTGACAAATGGTTAGGTTGAGAGGAAAGCTTTCTGCCCGTCTGGCACCCCAGGGGTTTGGCTCCAGCGGCTGTATATATAGCACAACGTTAACATTTTTAGGTCGTGTGACCGTAGCTAGGAGCAACGTGAAATTCCTGGGAGAGCATTCACCCTGGGAACGGTGAAGCTTTGGTGGCGTGGGCGGAGCCTCTTGGCAGCCGCAGAGAACGCGTCCTGATTCGGCAGAGTATTTTAGTATGACAGCTAAACAATTTGTCAACGGCACTACGCCATCCGATTTGTTTGACTATTAGTCGTTAGCAGATATTGGTGCGTCTTTTCGCGCGTGGGTGTGGCCGCCCGGCACTTGCCGTGAGCTGCGGCAGAGCGCGAGGGGGCACGAAGACTCATGTTTGTGCGTCCGAGGGGTACGGACCTCGGGAGTCTTGTGTCTGAGCGTCCGAAGTGTACGGACGTCGGGAGACATGGAATACTCCGTTTAGATTCGCGGGGAGGACATTGTCTTAAACGGTCCTCTGGTTAGACTTGTGTGTGATTCCGAAGATTCGGACATTGTAGAACTTGTGTTTATTTCACGGACGTTACATTGTCCTGTGGTCACGCTGTGAGCGGCCACAGTTTAGTTTTCGTTTTGCTAGAAGTCTCTATTTGAGCATTCGCGCCTTTGCGAATCGGGCATTTTTTTTACAGATCTTATTACGCAAGTGATTGATCGATTTGTGTCCAGAGGCCTTTGTGTCACCTATGCAAAATATTGACTAGTCTACTAGCGTGATAGAATCGCACAGCAAATGCCTAGCGACGCCGACGCCTGTGACGCTGTGTTAACTTACATGTCGACCCTGCTTAACAGTCGGATAAAAATTTCAGCTCATCCGCTCCCACCGCCTGCTGCCTGCGAGCCTGAGACGCTGCCGTCAATGATCATCTCTGTGGGTAAGGTGACGCACTTGATGGACGGTTATATGAATCAGATTTGTTGGATTCTGTCCCTTATTTTATTCTTTTGAGATCTGCCTATTTACTTTGGGGAGCTTAGGGCTAACGATAATTTCAACCCCCTGTGTAACCAATCTAATAGCATTCTGTTTTGCTAAACCTCCGACCTTTGACTCAGCCAGTCATTTTTGTGACTCAATATTTTAACATTTATAAAAAAAAAATTGTTTGAATACCATTATCTGTTTTACATAATAGGAAATGTCATCTAATTTATTTTTTCTATGATTAATTATAATAAATTGATTTTAAGCAGATCATCTTTCATTCAAAAACATTCCTTTTTCACTATTTTGGAGGGGAAACAGAATAGTTAAATTCCACAGTTTACCAATAATTTTTAAGTACATTTTTCTTTGTTTGGTACAACTGATACATTGCAATAGAGTAGGAATATTTATTATATGTTTGAAAATATGATCACATCATAGCTGATCAGTAACATTTTAATTTTCCATATTTTGGAGAAATATGGTAGCGACCCAAGATAATTAATTGCTGTCATTCAGAACTAACGACATACTTACAGTTGGCGATTCCTGCCATAGAACTAAGGATCTAGTTTACAAAGGTCCTTCCTTCCAAAATAGGGGCTAAAATGGAAAAATTGCGATAACTTAGAGGTTAGTGAAACTCTTTTATATGATTTTTCTCATGGAAGTATCTTTCGATATTCACTCTGCAGCGGAGTGTGCGCCCATATGAAATTTCCTGGCACATTAAAATTGCGTGAGGGATTCGCACCTGGAAAGTGTGGAAGGTAGGATGTTATATACTGGCAGAAGTAAAGTTGTTGGGACGTTAGAGCGCTCGCCCTTGAAAGGCAAATTTATACTTATTCAAATTTCAGAAAAATCGGAGAGTGACACTTACTTGTGAGGTTAAATTGAATGGGATTCGAACTCGGATTTTCCGCTTCGGGCAACGGCCTCCTTATCTGCTTATGATACCCAGACATTACTTCTGTCCTGCACAAATTCTCAACCTACCACACACTACCATCGTATTACTCTCGGACCAATACTTCTTCTCGCACCTTTAACTGTATTCCCTCAATGGATCAAATTTGTCTATGCCTCCACACACAAATTGTCAGTTGCCACTGGGATGCATTTACAGGAAAGTCCCACATAAACTTTTCACCCAAGATATCTCTGGAACAACAATAGATCCAAGGATCCTGAAATATAACTTTCTAAGGCATGAACTTCCAGCAGGATATTTCGAAAGTAAACATTACTTATGAAAAAAACTTACGTTTTTTAAATGGATAACCCGTATATTACTTATGCAACCAATAACATGAAAAATCGCAAAAAGAATGGCGTTGATTATATCGCAATATGCGAATTACATACGAAGATACTGAGAAGTAAAATTGACGCCTGAAATATGTAAAGCGCGCATCCAAAGAATTAAGCACGAACCTCACAGTGCTCGTAATCCTGCGCTAACTGCACGCTACAAGTATGTCGTCAACGTCGCTTCAAAATTTCTTTTGATGAAATTGAGATATTGCGATGTAAGCAACGCCAATCTTTTTGAGATTTTTCATGCTTTTCATTGCATTAGAACTGATATGGTCTATCCATTTAAAATTACTCAAGTCTGTGTTGAAAATAATATTTGGTTAGATTTTAGAATGTCTCACATTATTTACTTTCAGAGGCACTTGCCGTAAGTTGTTCCAGAGATATCTTGGGTGAAATGTTTTAGTGCGACATCCCGCATATACAATTATTGATATCCTGTCTGCTCTTTAGGACAGGTGTCTGTTTTTTTCGGACTTGTTTAAAGAAACGGACAACATACGGCGTGTCAAAACTCTCCATTTCGAAAACTCTGCAGGAACCTGGAATTTTGAATATTCCAGTAAGATATGGATGAGGTGCTCTATCTTCTGTGGTGCTGAACATGGCCGCCATCTTCTTGCATCATTTCCAGATAGCTTTACACATTTAGGTTCTGATCCATAAAAATGGGTTCAGACTGTTCCAAACGAAATGTATTGTAATTTTGAACCATAACTGCTTCGTGGAATCTAATTACAGGATTGAACTTGTCAAAAAGTGCTCATGTCATTTGATATATAACACAAGGCATCTCTTTCATTATTTAAAAAAAATAAATAGGACTTCATTGTTTGATCCATGAGGAGGACAAGATCCAATCCTATATCAACACCTATTCTGATTCTTTGGCTAACCATAGGTATATATTCTAATTCTACCAGGATTTGGTATTATGTCACACACTGTTTGTCAAGAAAGAGGAAAAATTGAATCATTTGGAACCATTGGTGTAATTTAAGCAATATTATCAATAGGATTTACTGTATGAGCACATAAAAGTGAGCGATTTAAAGATGGCGCCCATGTTTGGTACATACCGCAAAAGACAACACCTCACCCTTACCCTATTGGAATATTCAAGTTTCCCAATTCCTGCAGACTGTTTGAAATGAAAGGGAGTTATGCGACATTTGACTCACCATGTATGTTCCCGCCATAGGCAAATGACTAATTATGTCTAGACGCATAAATACTCCCGATCACACGCGAAAATACACTACGCTGTGAGCAAGAGGAAGCCGCGATGCAGTAGCCGAGCGGTCTAAGGCACCTCGCTGTGGAACTCGCGGTTGCTCGCCGTCGGAGGTTCGAGTCCTCCCTGGGACATATATGTGTGTGTTTGTGTGTGTGTGTGTGTGTTGTCCTTAGGTTAGTTCACCTAGGTTTAAGTAGTTTGTAAGCTACCGACTGATGACCATGCTGTTTGGTCCGATAGATTTACAAACATTTGAACTAATGGGCAGACGGCGCTACCATCGTAGTGCGCGATATGTAGAGAATTTGGGAAAGACGGTATGCACGTTTGGATAGCCTAACTGTTTAACGGAACAGCTTGTCCAAAGCGGGATATCCGGGTTCGAATTCCGCTCCAGGACAAATGATCAAATAATCCATTGAATTTATTTCAATGACGTGCAAAGATCGATATGTTTGAATACTCAGTAATTAGTATCGCTTTTTTTGTTGATTACAGTATAACTGTTCGCAAACACGAAAAACAGCAATAGCAATTTTTAAGATGAATATATGAAACATGAGGTACATATCAGATTGATGGAGTAGGAGTAAATACGCTATATATCCAGCAGTCTATAACCGAGATCCCTCATTTAGGTTGCATATTAGAGTATTAAATCATTTCGTTGTGTTATCAAAATTCTTTCGTGTGGTCTCACTTTTGGGAATTTTATTTAAATCTTAGTATTTCGAATTTAACTTAAAGATTATACTGTGGCGTTTCGCAGATGAGCACGTAAGTTAAAGGGACGCAATTCTAATAAATATATCATATCTGAAAATGGAAAGTGCAGGCTGAAATTCAAGAATCGAGATAGGGCTGCCGTTCTTCCAGATGGACGACAATGACATCTTGGTTTTTCATTATTGTCTATCATTCTTGTAGTTACGTCTGGTACTTCATTTCGTTGTCTCGCCTGCATCTGTTTCAGGTCTGTATATAGTTGTCCATTGATAGTGACCGGGTCAAATATCTCACGAAATAAGCATCAAACGAAAAACTACAAGGAACAAAACTTTTCTCGCTTGAAGAGGAAAAACAGATGACGCTATGGTTGGCCCGCTAGATGGCGCTGCCATAGGTCAAACGGATATCAACCACATTTTTTAAAATAGGTATCCCCCATTTGTCATTACATATTCTTGTATGAGTACGTGGTATCGCGTAACATTTTTCCAGTGCGGACGGTATTTGCTTCGTGATATATTAATCGTGTTAAAACGGACCGTTTACCAATTACAGAAAATGTCGATATGGTGTTTACGTATGATTATTGTGATCAAAATGTCCAACGAGCATGTGCTATGTATGTTGATCGTTATCCAGGGTGACATTATATAAGTGTCCGGACCTTCCATCGGATAGTTACGTTATTTAAAGAGACAGGAAGTGTTCAGCAAAAGTGAAACGCCAACCACGACCTGCGACAAATGATGATACCCAAGTAAGTGTTTCAGTGGCAGTTGCGGCTAATCCGCACATCAGTAGCTGACAAATTGAGCGAGAGTCTGGAATCTCAAAAACGTCGGTGTTGAGAATTCTACATCAACACAAATTTCACCCGTACCATATTTCTATGCACCAGTATTTGCATGGCGAAGACTTTGAACGTCATGTACAGTTTTACCACTGGAACAAAATAAATTACGGGACGATAACAGATTTTTTTCACGCATTATGTTTAGTGCTGAAGCGTCATTCACAAACAGAGGTAACGTAAACCGGCATAATACTTACAATTGGGCAACGGAAGATCCAAGATGGCTGCAACAAGTGGAACCTCAGCAACCCTGACGGATTAATGTATGGTGCGGCATAATGGGAGGAAGGATAATTGGCCTCAATTTTTATCGATGGCAATCTAAATAGTGCAATGAATGCTGATTTCTTACGTAATGTTCTATCGATTTTACTACAAGATGTTTCACTGCATGACGGAATGGCGATGTACTTTCAACATGATGGATGTCCGGCACATGGCTCGCGTGCAGTTTAAGCGGCCACAAATGGAATATTTAAAGACAGGTGGATTGGTCGTAGAAGCACCATACCATGGCCAACACTTTCACCGGATCTTACATCCCCGGATTTATTTCTGTGGGGAAAACGTAAGGATATATGTTATCGTGGTTGGACTGATGACCCCGTAGTTAAGTCCCATAAGCTCTACAAACATTTGAACATTTGTTATCGTGGTTCACCGACAACGCCTGAAAATATGTGTCATCGCATTGTCAATGCGTGTGAGAACATTACTGAAGGCGAACTACTCACTGTTCAGAGGAATTTCGTTACGCGTATTGCCAAATGTTGAATATGAACGACATCATTTTGAGCATTTATTGAAGTCATGAAGTAATTACAGGTAATCGCGCAGTAACAGCATGCGTTCTCATAATGTATGATAATTCACAGAAGTACATGCATCACATTGGAACAGCCGAAATAAAGTTCAAACGTACCTACGTTCTGTATTTTAATTTAAAAAACCTACCTGTTACCCACTGTTCATCTAAAATTGTAAACAATATGCTTGTGGATATAACAGCGCCATCTATCACAAAGCAACGAAAGTATTCCAAATAAAACGTACTTGATGAATATATAATAAAAATGGGGGTACCTATTAAAGAAAAATACAATTGATATCCGATTGATGGCAGTGCCATCGAGCGGGCTAACCTTAACGTCATCTGTTTTCCCCTTTCACGCTAGAAAAGTTTTGTTCATAGTAGTTATTTTGTTTGATGCTTATTTCGTGAGATATTTGGCCCAGTCACTATCAATGGGCCACCCTGTATATAAACCTCTTCAGTAGTCTGTATACTTACAAACTACTTAAACTAACTCACATTAAGAACAACACACACACCCATGCCGAGAGAGGACTTAAATCTCAGGTGAAAGCGGCATCCCAGTCCGTAGCACGATCCTTAAACCACGCGGTTACTCCCGCGCAGCGTCAATTTTTTCTTGCATTGTTGATTGAGAAGTGGTTGAGTTGCGGCTGTGAAGATGTATAAAAAGGCCATATTGGGCGGTATGAACAAAATGGAGACTATACTTTATCCTCGGAATTTCGGAGAACATTCGCGGATTTGCATGAATAAAGCGAATCGGAGAATATACTTCACCTGAGAATGTACTCAGCTTGAGTGAATGGGTGTGGAAGTTGCTCAACGCAAAGAATATTCCCTGATTCATTCGAATAAAACTAGAGAAGTTTCTCGCCAGCGTAGAACATTATCCGTTTACCGAAGTGAACTCTGTAGCATATGTCGAGCTGAGTAACGTCTGTTGAGGTTCAATTTTTCCGTGATTTATAATAAAAATGAATTTAACTCCGATGGCATTAATCGATACCTGTAAAGAATCTGAAGAAATACGACACCAATTAAAGAAGTCTATATAAATAAAGCAATGGAAACTTTCTTTAGCTGGTGAGTCGCTTCCTTCACAAAAATCATTACAGTGACACTTCTGGCATTTTATGTAGTGACAAGGGTGATGTCAGTGGATCTGTTGGAGGAGACACAAGTATGGGCTTTGAAATCTAGTAAATGTAACTAAGTTGTAATCCTATTATTAGACACCATTCCATTTTATATTTTTCTAAACTTTTTTAAACGGTAGCATGTAAGAAACCTTGTAATACTAGGCAAGGAAATGTACTTAACACGTAATGATTACGTGATAATTACATCCTTTATAGAGTTGGTCATCGTATACATGTTCCATATCTCAATAACACTCTTTGTTTATCTTTCAGCATGTTTAAGTGAAATTTTTAGGCTTAAAGAATTATGAGGGGTGTTTATTATGTATCCTTACAATCTGACTTATAAATTACACCTACACTAAAAGTATATGAGAGCCACATTTCCACACTAAGTTACAGTGTATAAACCAAATTACACATTACAGTACATTTTACGCAACTCATCAAGTCCAGATTATTACTAACTCTGCATTTTCTTTATGATAACTATTAAGCAAGATATTGTAACTAATTATTTAATGATTACGATAGCTGGATCGTCAAATAGTCGGCCCTTGTACTCAAACTCCATGCTTTAACAACATCACTTTGTTGTTGTTCTTGGTTTAATTAAAACTATTTTCATACATGATTGGTACTTTGTAACTATGTAGTGAATGTAGTAGTTGAATCGTGAAAGAGTTGGTTCTTGTACTCATACTTCTTATCCCAACAACAATGACATTTTTTATCAACGCTGTTGGTACTACAATTTTCAGATCCAAAATATTATGAGAAATGGCATTTTGTGTATCTATGACAGCAATTAAAAACCGGAAATCGATTATTTAAAAAACCCTTATCTTCGGCGGTTTGTAGAGTATGGTTGAACTGGAGATGAAAAAAAAATACAGTATAACTGAAAAGCGTTTGTTTCAGCGATACCCGACTTTCCTAATTGGCTGCGACAATCATGTTTCGACGTACAAAGATGTCCCATTTTAATGTATACCGGCCGATATCTCTGGACCGTCACAGTTCTGCAAAAAACAGTCTCTAATAAAAGTTGTAAAGTTTGAAGGGGGTCATGGAATAGTTATATCGATATGTCATTGAACCCTGCTTTGCTCAGCCGTTTGCTGTCGGAAGTACGAGTCCTCCCTCGAGCATTGATGTCTGTGTGGTTCTTAGGATAATTTAGTCTACGTAGTTTGTAAATGTAGGGACTGATGACCACTGCAGTTAGGTCCCATAACTTTACAAACATTTCAACTCTATTCTCAATATGAAATCAAGGTCAAGTTCCCTTCTTCAGAAGGAAACCCCTGCTTTTTATTTCATACTGTATTCTACGTGCCGACCGCGGTGGCCGAGGAGACTGCGGCGCGCCAGTCACGGCCTGCACGGCCAATACGGTCGGGGGTTCGAATCTCCCCTCGGGCATGGATATTTGTGCCGTCCTTAGTCTTAGCTAGTTCATAAGTAGTATGTAAGCTTAGGGAGTGATGACCCCGCAGTTAAGTCCCATAAGTTCTACAAACATTTGAACATTTTTTTTTTTTTTTTTTTTTTGTATTCTACGTCAACAAATTCGCGTTATTTGTAGAGAAGTTTTTTCGAAAAAGGGCAGTTTGTCGCCAGGGGCCAATTTATTATATGTTTCCCACGTTACCAGTGTCACGACAACGAAGAGACATTGAAAAAAAAAATTATCTCGTATGGTTTCGGAACTCTGTCTACTGGTGAAATTGAACTGCTGTTGAAATTTTTTAGTAGGGATTAACTTGAGTGCAAATACCTTCTCACTGGGAACTTAGGATGAAGTTCCCACTGGTGACAAATCACTGCCTTCTCAAAAACAGAGAGTTCCCTACAGAAATGTAGTATTTTTTCATGTATAGTACGAACATGGCATGAAAGAAGACGTTGCCATTTGAAAAAATGAACGTGACTTTAGTTTCACGTTGAAAACACGGTTCAAGGTCATTTCGTACTAATCATTTTGTGCCACTCCAGAGATATTGGCCTGTGTAGATTAACGTGGGTCAGCCTGTATAACGTTCGGAATCCGCGGAATAGAAAGGCAAAGCTTCTTCCAAATTATGGTTTGCTCTTGTCGACTCTGAGAGCCAATGTTGGCAGCAGTTGTAGCCTTCTGCAAGGTGGAGGTGTAAACGGAGAGTCAGGTAGCAGAGTTGACGTATTGAGGACTCCTTCGAGCTAGCAAGAGAGTTGTACTGACCCATGACGCCGAGGCGGTAGTTGATGGTGACGAGCACGATGTCGCGGTCCATGAGCAGCCTGGGTCCAGTCAACCCGGAGGTGGAGCTGCCGCCGAACCAGCCGCCGCCGTGGATGTACACCAGCACTGGGAGGCCCGTGCGCTGCGGACACGACGTGGCCATCAGCAGGGTGCCCAGCCCAGACAAGGGGCTGCCTCTCATGGCCGAATTCGTACATACCGGATGATCAAAAAATCCTTATAAATTTGAAAACTTAATAAATCGCGCAATAATGTAGATAGAGATGAAAAAATTGACACACATGTTTGGAATGACATGGGGTTATATTAGCAAAAAAAAAAATAAAAAATAAAAAAATAAAAAAAAATAAAAGTAAAAAAGAAAAAAATAATAAAGAAATAAATAAAAAAGTAACTGCTACCGTGACGGGTGAGAAGTACGCCGATATGTTACACAATCGCATCATCCCCAGCCTGGCTGATAAACACCAGCTCGAACGTACGATTCTTATGCAGGATGGCGCTCCACCCCATACTGTTAGACGCGAAAAAGATCTCTTGCGCGCGTCGTTTGGTGATGATCGTGTGCTCAGCCGCCACATTCGTCATGCATGGCCTCCCAGGTCCCCAGACCTCAGTCCGTGCGATTATTGGAATTGGGGTTACTTGAAGTCGCAAGGGTATCGTGATCGACCGACATCTCTAGGGATGCTGAAAGACAACATCCGATGCCAATGCCTCACCATAACTCCGGACATGCTTTACAGTGCTGTTCATAACATTATTACTCGACTGCAGCAATTGTTGAGGAATGATGGTGAACATATTGAGAATTTCCTGTGAAGAGCATCGTGTTTGCTTTGTCTTCATTTGTTATGCTAATTATTGCTTTGCTGATCAGATGAAGCGCCATCTACCAAACATTTTTTTAACTTTTTTTTGTTATAATAAAACCCCATGTCATCCCAAGAATGTTTGTCAATTTTTACCTCTCTATCTACATTATTCCGTGATTTATTAAGTTTTCAAATTTATACAGACTTTTTCATCACCCGGTATTTATGGTACACTAGCTATAAACTCGGCGTCGCCAGGGAACTTAAATTCATTTCTCCTTCCATTCTTTCTCTCCCCGCCCACATTTTTCCTTCTCTCTTTTACCATCTCCTCCTCCCCCTTCCTCTGTCCCTCTGTTCCTTCTTATTTCCCTTCTCCTCTTTCATCCCTTCCTACCCTTCTCTTCTTGCCCATCTCCAACTTCCCCTTTTTCTGCCAGTCACCTCCTCTTCTCTCCGTCCAAATCCTGGTTCACTCCTTAGTCTACGTCTCCTATATCTGTTAAAAGTTATAGAACTGTTAGCTTTCATGGCCCCTCAAATACTTTGGCCGGTACTACTACACGCGATCAACCTACTTCATGTTAACTGTGCCATTCCCATAACCTTTCCGTAAGAACAAGAAGTAAGTTAACGAAGTTTTATCACAGATAAATGAACGTTATGGCAGCGCATAAAATTCTAACAAACTAACAAAAATATATAAGAGGTTTCCAATGTTCCATTAGTCCATCTCCCGCTTCTCTCTGTTCATCTGCTCCTTGCCCCATCTCCTGCTGTTCCTTTCTCTGTCCCTATCCTCCTGCCCCTCCTTCTTTCATCACCGTCCACCTGTCTGTCACAACCACCCCTCTCTCATTCTCCTCCTCTTCCCTCTCTCTGTCCGTCACCAGCTCCTCTTCCTCCTATATAATAAAACATATATGCGCCAAGTTTCACGGTTACTGGTCAAACGGTGCCAAAGTCGCAAAGCACCCTGCGCCATTCTAAATTCATTGGCTTGCAGATTATATAAACGTCCTTCATGAAAACACACATTTATGTGCTGTCATTCATGGTCACCAGTGAAACAATTTGGATGTTTGTTGTAAAGTGCCCTCTGCCATGCACCTATGGATGCTTCCGAAAGGCAACCCATGTATTAATCCAGGGTATAAGCTATCTCCAATCCAGATTACATACAAATTTGTCCATCCCTATCAGTTTGAAGTACTAGACAACATATTAACCCATTATAGGGTACCCTCCGCCACGCTACAGACAGTGGCTTACGAAAGGCAGTCCATATATCAATCAGGGTATAAGATACATCTGTTACAAATTTCATTCTTATCGGTCCAGCCGTTTCACGGGAAGGAGTAGGAAAAGAATTAAATAATTGTTTCAACGCAATCGGAAATACGCCGGCCGCGCATAAAAAGGAACAAAAAGAGAAACACCTTAATATTAATTTCTATATATTAGAAGATTTATAGCGTGGTGAGACATGAAAGTGCTCCAAGTGGGAACTCCAGATGGCCAAACGTTTAGGACATAAACATTTTTGACACGGATATTACTCCATATGCACCTTATCAATTATCACTGTGCCAGTGTGTTTTAGAAGCGGTGTTTCGCTCAACGGTAATAGATACGATTAGTATTAAAAGCGTCGTGAGTGCAACTCCGCCCGGCGGCAAATATTTTTGTGCTCTTTCGCAATGCATACATTAATGACGTCACAATTAACTGTCACAGTCAAATAGTTTTGTTCATTAATATATATAACTACAAAAAGTGTAGGAACGGGATGAAATTCGAGACTGCAAACATTTAAAAAGGGACTGTAGTTAAGGCGTACGTTTAGGACATAAACATTTTGGACACGGATATTACTCCATATGCACCTTATCAATTATCACTGTGCCAGTGTGTTTTAGAAGCGGTGTTTCGCTCAACGGTAATAGATACGATTAGTATTAAAAGCGTCGTGAGTTCAACTCCGCCCGGCGGCAAATATTTTTGTGCTCTTTCGCAATGCATACATTAATGACGTCACAATTAACTGTCACAGTCAAATAGTTTTTTTCATTAATATATATAACTACAAAAAGTGTAGGATTCGGATGAAATTCGAGACTGCAAACATTTAAAATGGGACTGTAGTTAAGGCGTACGTTTAGGACATAAACATTTTGGACACGGATATTACTCCATATGCAGCTTATCAATTATCACTGTGCCAGTGTGTTTTAGAAGCGGCGCTTGGCTCAGCCGTAATAGATACGATTAGTATTAAAAGCGTCGTGAGTTCAACTCCGCGGCAAATATTTTTGGGCTCTTTCACAATGCATACATTAATGACGTCACAATTAACTGTCACAGTCAAATAGTTTTTTTCATTAATATATATAACTACAAAAAGTGTAGGAACGGGATGAAATTCGAGACTGCAAACATTTAAAAAGGGACTGTAGTTAAGGCGTACGTTTAGGACATAAACATTTTGGACACGGATATTACTCCATATGCAGCTTATCAATTATCACTGTGCCAGTGTGTTTTAGAAGCGGCGCTTGGCTCAGCCGTAATAGATACGATTAGTATTAAAAGCGTCATGAGTTAAACTCCGCGGCAAATATTTTTGTGCTCTTTTGCAATGCATACATTAATGACGTCACAATTAATTGTCACAGTCAAATAGTTTTTTCCATTAATATATATAACTACAAAAAGTGTAGGAACAGGATGAAATTCGAGACTGCAAACATTTAAAAAGGGACTGTAGTTAAAGCGTACGTTTAGGACATAAACATTTTGGACACGGATATTACTCCATATGCACCTTATCAATTATCACTGTGCCAGTGTGTTTTAGAAGCGGTGTTTCGCTCAACGGTAATAGATACGATTAGTATTAAAAGCGTCGTGAGTGCAACTCCGCCCGGCGGCAAATATTTTTGTGCTCTTTCGCAATGCATACATTAATGACATCACAATTAACTGTCACAGTCAAATAGTTTTTTTCATTAATATATGTAACTACAAAAAGTGTAGGAACGGGATGAAATTCGAGACTGCAAACATTTAAAAAGGGACTGTAGTTAAGGCGTACGTTTAGGACATAAACATTTTGGACACGGATATTACTCCATATGCACCTTATCAATTATCACTGTGCCAGTGTGTTTTAGAAGCGGCGCTTGGCTCAGCGGTAATAGATACGATTAGTATTAAAAGCGTCATGAGTTAAACTCCGCGGCAAATATTTTTGTGCTCTTTTGCAATGCATACATTAATGACGTCACAATTAATTGTCACAGTCAAATAGTTTTTTCCATTAATATATATAACTACAAAAAGTGTAGGAACAGGATGAAATTCGAGACTGCAAACATTTAAAAAGGGACTGTAGTTAAAGCGTACGTTTAGGACATAAACATTTTGGACACGGATATTACTCCATATGCACCTTATCAATTATCACTGTGCCAGTGTGTTTTAGAAGTGGTGTTTCGCTCAACGGTAATAGATACGATTAGTATTAAAAGCGTCGTGAGTGCAACTCCGCCCGGCGGCAAATATTTTTGTGCTCTTTCGCAATGCATACATTAATGACATCACAATTAACTGTCACAGTCAAATAGTTTTTTTCATTAATATATGTAACTACAAAAAGTGTAGGAACGGGATGAAATTCGAGACTGCAAACATTTAAAAAGGGACTGTAGTTAAGGCATACGTTTAGGACATAAACATTTTGGACACGGATATTACTCCATATGCACCTTATCAATTATCACTGTGCCAGTGTGTTTTAGAAGCGGCGCTTGGCTCAGCGGTAATAGATACGATTAGTATTAAAAGCGTCATGAGTTAAACTCCGCGGCAAATATTTTTGTGCTCTTTTGCAATGCATACATTAATGACGTCACAATTAATTGTCACAGTCAAATAGTTTTTTCCATTAATATATATAACTACAAAAAGTGTAGGAACAGGATGAAATTCGAGACTGCAAACATTTATAAAGGGACTGTAGTTAAGGCGTACGTTTAGGACATAAACATTTTGGACACGGATATTACTCCATATGCATCTTATCAATTATCACTGCGCCAGTGTGTTTTAGAAGCGGCGCTTGGCTCAGCGGTTGGCTCAGCGGTAATAGATACGATTAGTATTAAAAGCGTCGTGAGTTCAACTCCGCCCGGCGGCAAATATTTTTGTGCTCTTTCGCAATGCATACATTAATGACGTTACAATTAACTGTCACAGTCAAATAGTTTTTTTCATTAATATATATAACTACAAAAAGTGTAGGAACGGGATGAAATTCGAGACTGCAAACATTTAAAAAGGGACTGTAGTTAAGGCGTACGTTTAGGACATAAACATTTTGGACACGGATATTACTCCATATGCACCTTATCAATTATCACTGTGCCAGTGTGTTTTAGAAGCGGTGTTTCGCTCAACGGTAATAGATACGATTAGTATTAAAAGCGTCGTGAGTTCAACTCCGCCCGGCGGCAAATATTTTTGTGCTCTTTCGCAATGCATACATTAATGACGTCACAATTAACTGTCACAGTCAAATAGTTTTTTTCATTAATATATATAACTACAAAAAGTGTAGGATTCGGATGAAATTCGAGACTGCAAACATTTAAAAAGGGACTGTAGTTAAGGCGTACGTTTAGGACATAAACATTTTGGACACGGATATTACTCCATATGCAGCTTATCAATTATCACTGTGCCAGTGTGTTTTAGAAGCGGCGCTTGGCTCAGCCGTAATAGATACGATTAGTATTAAAAGCGTCGTGAGTTCAACTCCGCGGCAAATATTTTTGGGCTCTTTCACAATGCATACATTAATGACGTCACAATTAACTGTCACAGTCAAATAGTTTTTTTCATTAATATATATAACTACAAAAAGTGTAGGAACGGGATGAAATTCGAGACTGCAAACATTTAAAAAGGGACTGTAGTTAAGGCGTACGTTTAGGACATAAACATTTTGGACACGGATATTACTCCATATGCAGCTTATCAATTATCACTGTGCCAGTGTGTTTTAGAAGCGGCGCTTGGCTCTGCGGTAATAGATACGATTAGTATTAAAAGCGTCATGAGTTAAACTCCGCGGCAAATATTTTTGTGCTCTTTTGCAATGCATACATTAATGACGTCACAATTAATTGTCACAGTCAAATAGTTTTTTCCATTAATATATATAACTACAAAAAGTGTAGGAACAGGATGAAATTCGAGACTGCAAACATTTATAAAGGGACTGTAGTTAAGGCGTACGTTTAGGACATAAACATTTTGGACACGGATATTACTCCATATGCATCTTATCAATTATCACTGCACCAGTGTGTTTTCGAAGCGGCGCTTGGCTCAGCGGTTGGCTCAGCGGTAATAGATACGATTAGTATTAAAAGCGTCGTGAGTTCAACTCCGCCCGGCGGCAAATATTTTTGTGCTCTTTCGCAATGCATACATTAATGACGTCACAATTAACTGTCACAGTCAAATAGTTTTTTTCATTAATATATATAACTACAAAAAGTGTAGGATTCGGATGAAATTCGAGACTGCAAACATTTAAAAAGGGACTGTAGTTAAGGCGTACGTTTAGGACATAAACATTTTGGACACGGATATTACTCCATATGCAGCTTATCAATTATCACTGTGCCAGTGTGTTTTAGAAGCGGCGCTTGGATCAGCCGTAATAGATACGATTAGTATTAAAAGCGTCGTGAGTTCAACTCCACGGCAAATATTTTTGTGCTCTTTCACAATGCATACATTAATGACGTCACAATTAACTGTCACAGTCAAATAGTTTTTTTCATTAATATATATAACTACAAAAAGTGTAGGAACGGGATGAAATTCGAGACTGCAAACATTTAAAAAGGGACTGTAGTTAAGGCGTACGTTTAGGACATAAACATTTTGGACACGGATATTACTCCATATGCACCTTATCAATTATCACTGTGCCAGTGTGTTTTAGAAGCGGCGCTTGGCTCTGCGGTAATAGATACGATTAGTATTAAAAGCGTCATGAGTTAAACTCCGCGGCAAATATTTTTGTGCTCTTTTGCAATGCATACATTAATGACGTCACAATTAATTGTCACAGTCAAATAGTTTTTTCCATTAATATATATAACTACAAAAAGTGTAGGAACAGGATGAAATTCGAGACTGCAAACATTTATAAAGGGACTGTAGTTAAGGCGTACGTTTAGGACATAAACATTTTGGACACGGATATTACTCCATATGCATCTTATCAATTATCACTGCACCAGTGTGTTTTCGAAGCGGCGCTTGGCTCAGCGGTTGGCTCAGCGGTAATAGATACGATTAGTATTAAAAGCGTCGTGAGTTCAACTCCGCCCGGCGGCAAATATTTTTGTGCTCTTTCGCAATGCATACATTAATGACGTCACAATTAACTGTCACAGTCAAATAGCTTTTTTCATTAATATATATAACTACAAGAAGTGTAGGAATGGGATGAAATTCGAGACTGCAAACATTTAAAAAGGGACTGTAGTTAAGGCGTACGTTTAGGACATAAACAATTTGGACACGGATATTACTCCATATGCACCTTATCAATTATCACTGTGCCAGTGTGTTTTAGAAGCGGTGTTTCGCTCAACGGTAATAGATACGATTAGTATTAAAAGCGTCGTGAGTGCAACTCCGCCCGGCGGCAAATATTTTTGTGCTCTTTCGTAATGCATACATTAATGACGTCACAATTAACTGTCACAGTCAAATAGTTTTTTTCATTAATATATATAACTACAAAAAGTGTAGGAATGGGATGAAATTCGAGACTGCAAACATTTAAAAAGGGACTGTAGTTAAGGCGTACGTTTAGGACATAAACAATTTGGACACGGATATTACTACATATGCAGCTTATCAATTATCACTGTGCCAGTGTGTTTTAGAAGCGGCACTTGGCTCAGCGGTTGGCTCTGCGGTAATAGATACGATTAGTATTAAAAGCGTCATGAGTTAAACTCCGCGGCAAATATTTTTGTGCTCTTTCGAAATGCATACATTAATGACGTCACAATAATTTGTCACAGTCAAACAGTTTTTTTCATTAATATATGTAACTACAAAAAGTGTAGGAACGGGATGAAATTCGAGACTCCAAACATTTATAAAGGGACTGTAGTTAAGGCGTACGTTTAGACATAAACATTTTGGACACGGATATTACTCCATATGCATCTTATCAATTATCACTGCGCCAGTGTGTTTTAGAAGCGGCGCTTGGCTCAACGGTAATAGATACGATTAGTATTAAAAGCGTCATGAGTTCAACTACGTGTCAAATATTTTTGTGCTCTTTCGCAATGCATACATTAATGACGTCACAATTAACTGTCACACTCAAACAGTTTTTTTCATTAATATATGTAACTACAAAAAGTGTAGGAACGGGATGAAATTCGAGACTGCAAACATTTAAAAAGGGACTGTAGTTAAGGCATACGTTTAGGACATAAACATTTTGGACACGGATATTACTCCATATGCACCTTATCAATTATCACTGTGCCAGTGTGTTTTAGAAGCGGCGCTTGGCTCTGCGGTAATAGATACGATTAGTATTAAAAGCGTCTTGAGTTAAACTCCGTGGCAAATATTTTTGTGCTCTTTCGCAATGCATACATTAATGACGTCACAATTAATTGTCACAGTCAAATAGTTTTTTTCATTAATATATATAACTACAAAAAGTGTAGGAACGGGATGAAATTCGAGACGCAAACATTTAAAAAGGGACTGTAGTTAAGGCGTACGTTTAGGACATAAACATTTTGGACACGGATATTACTCCATATGCATCTTATCAATTATCACTGCGCCAGTGTGTTTTAGAAGCGGCGCTTGGCTCAGCGGTTGGCTCAGCTGTAATAGATACGATTAGTATTAAAAGCGTCGTGAGTTCAACTCCGCCCGGCGGCAAATATTTTTGTGCTCTTTCGCAATGCATACATTAATGACGTTACAATTAACTGTCACAGTCAAATAGTTTTTTTCATTAAAATATATAACTACAAAAAGTGTAGGAACGGGATGAAATTCGAGACGCAAACATTTAAAAAGGGACTGTAGTTAAGGCGTACGTTTAGGACATAAACATTTTGGACACGGATATTACTCCATATGCACCTTATCAATTATCACTGTGCCAGTGTGTTTTAGAAGCGGTGTTTCGCTCAACGGTAATAGATACGATTAGTATTAAAAGCGTCGTGAGTTCAACTCCGCCCGGCGGCAAATATTTTTGTGCTCTTTCGCAATGCATACATTAATGACGTCACAATTAACTGTCACAGTCAAATAGTTTTTTTCATTAATATATATAACTACAAAAAGTGTAGGATTCGGATGAAATTCGAGACTGCAAACATTTAAAAAGGGACTGTAGTTAAGGCGTACGTTTAGGACATAAACATTTTGGACACGGATATTACTCCATATGCACCTTATCAATTATCACTGTGCCAGTGTGTTTTAGAAGCGGTGTTTCGCTCAACGGTAATAGATACGATTAGTATTAAAAGCGTCGTGAGTTCAACTCCGCCCGGCGGCAAATATTTTTGTGCTCTTTCGCAATGCATACATTAATGACGTCACAATTAACTGTCACAGTCAAATAGTTTTTTTCATTAATATATATAACTACAAAAAGTGTAGGATTCGGATGAAATTCGAGACTGCAAACATTTAAAAAGGGACTGTAGTTAAGGCGTACGTTTAGGACATAAACATTTTGGACACGGATATTACTCCATATGCACCTTATCAATTATCACTGTGCCAGTGTGTTTTAGAAGCGGTGTTTCGCTCAACGGTAATAGATACGATTAGTATTAAAAGCGTCGTGAGTTCAACTCCGCGGCAAATATGTTTGTGCTCTTTCACAATGCATACATTAATGACGTCACAATTAACTGTCACAGTCAAATAGTTTTTTTCATTAATATATATAACTACAAAAAGTGTAGGATTCGGATGAAATTCGAGACTGCAAACATTTAAAAAGGGACTGTAGTTAAGGCGTACGTTTAGGACATAAACATTTTGGACACGGATATTACTCCATATGCAGCTTATCAATTATCACTGTGCCAGTGTGTTTTAGAAGCGGCGCTTGGCTCAGCCGTAATAGATACGATTAGTATTAAAAGCGTCGTGAGTTCAACTCCGCGGCAAATATTTTTGTGCTCTTTCACAATGCATACATTAATGACGTCACAATTAACTGTCACAGTCAAATAGTTTTTTTCATTAATATATATAACTACAAAAAGTGTAGGAACGGGATGAAATTCGAGACTGCAAACATTTAAAAAGGGACTGTAGTTAAGGCGTACGTTTTGGACATAAACATTTTGGACACGGATATTACTCCATATGCAGCTTATCAATTATCACTGTGCCAGTGTGTTTTAGAAGCGGCGCTTGGCTCAGCGGTAATAGATACGATTAGTATTAAAAGCGTCATGAGTTAAACTCCGCGGCAAATATTTTTGTGCTCTTTTGCAATGCATACATTAATGACGTCACAATTAATTGTCACAGTCAAATAGTTTTTTCCATTAATATATATAACTACAAAAAGTGTAGGAACAGGATGAAATTCGAGACTGCAAACATTTATAAAGGGACTGTAGTTAAGGCGTACGTTTAGGACATAAACATTTTGGACACGGATATTACTCCATATGCATCTTATCAATTATCACTGCACCAGTGTGTTTTCGAAGCGGCGCTTGGCTCAGCGGTTGGCTCAGCGGTAATAGATACGATTAGTATTAAAAGCGTCGTGAGTTCAACTCCGCCCGGCGGCAAATATTTTTGTGCTCTTTCGCAATGCATACATTAATGACGTCACAATTAACTGTCACAGTCAAATAGCTTTTTTCATTAATATATATAACTACAAGAAGTGTAGGAATGGGATGAAATTCGAGACTGCAAACATTTAAAAAGGGACTGTAGTTAAGGCGTACGTTTAGGACATAAACAATTTGGACACGGATATTACTCCATATGCACCTTATCAATTATCACTGTGCCAGTGTGTTTTAGAAGCGGTGTTTCGCTCAACGGTAATAGATACGATTAGTATTAAAAGCGTCGTGAGTGCAACTCCGCCCGGCGGCAAATATTTTTGTGCTCTTTCGTAATGCATACATTAATGACGTCACAATTAACTGTCACAGTCAAATAGTTTTTTTCATTAATATATATAACTACAAAAAGTGTAGGAATGGGATGAAATTCGAGACTGCAAACATTTAAAAAGGGACTGTAGTTAAGGCGTACGTTTAGGACATAAACAATTTGGACACGGATATTACTCCATATGCATCTTATCAATTATCACTGTGCCAGTGTGTTTTAGAAGCGGCACTTGGCTCAGCGGTTGGCTCTGCGGTAATAGATACGATTAGTATTAAAAGCGTCATGAGTTAAACTCCGCGGCAAATATTTTTGTGCTCTTTCGAAATGCATACATTAATGACGTCACAATTAATTGTCACAGTCAAACAGTTTTTTTCATTAATATATGTAACTACAAAAAGTGTAGGAACGGGATGAAATTCGAGACTCCAAACATTTATAAAGGGACTGTAGTTAAGGCGTACGTTTAGACATAAACATTTTGGACACGGATATTACTCCATATGCATCTTATCAATTATCACTGCGCCAGTGTGTTTTAGAAGCGGCGCTTGGCTCAACGGTAATAGATACGATTAGTATTAAAAGCGTCATGAGTTCAACTACGTGTCAAATATTTTTGTGCTCTTTCGCAATGCATACATTAATGACGTCACAATTAACTGTCACACTCAAACAGTTTTTTTCATTAATATATGTAACTACAAAAAGTGTAGGAACGGGATGAAATTCGAGACTGCAAACATTTAAAAAGGGACTGTAGTTAAGGCATACGTTTAGGACATAAACATTTTGGACACGGATATTACTCCATATGCACCTTATCAATTATCACTGTGCCAGTGTGTTTTAGAAGCGGCGCTTGGCTCTGCGGTAATAGATACGATTAGTATTAAAAGCGTCTTGAGTTAAACTCCGCGGCAAATATTTTTGTGCTCTTTCGCAATGCATACATTAATGACGTCACAATTAATTGTCACAGTCAAATAGTTTTTTTCATTAATATATATAACTACAAAAAGTGTAGGAACGGGATGAAATTCGAGACGCAAACATTTAAAAAGGGACTGTAGTTAAGGCGTACGTTTAGGACATAAACATTTTGGACACGGATATTACTCCATATGCATCTTATCAATTATCACTGCGCCAGTGTGTTTTAGAAGCGGCGCTTGGCTCAGCGGTTGGCTCAGCTGTAATAGATACGATTAGTATTAAAAGCGTCGTGAGTTCAACTCCGCCCGGCGGCAAATATTTTTGTGCTCTTTCGCAATGCATACATTAATGACGTTACAATTAACTGTCACAGTCAAATAGTTTTTTTCATTAAAATATATAACTACAAAAAGTGTAGGAACGGGATGAAATTCGAGACTGCAAACATTTAAAAAGGGACTGTAGTTAAGGCGTACGTTTAGGACATAAACATTTTGGACACGGATATTACTCCATATGCACCTTATCAATTATCACTGTGCCAGTGTGTTTTAGAAGCGGTGTTTCGCTCAACGGTAATAGATACGATTAGTATTAAAAGCGTCGTGAGTTCAACTCCGCCCGGCGGCAAATATTTTTGTGCTCTTTCGCAATGCATACATTAATGACGTCACAATTAACTGTCACAGTCAAATAGTTTTTTTCATTAATATATATAACTACAAAAAGTGTAGGATTCGGATGAAATTCGAGACTGCAAACATTTAAAAAGGGACTGTAGTTAAGGCGTACGTTTAGGACATAAACATTTTGGACACGGATATTACTCCATATGCACCTTATCAATTATCACTGTGCCAGTGTGTTTTAGAAGCGGTGTTTCGCTCAACGGTAATAGATACGATTAGTATTAAAAGCGTCGTGAGTGCAACTCCGCCCGGCGGCAAATATTTTTGTGCTCTTTCGCAATGCATACATTAATGACGTCACAATTAACTGTCACAGTCAAATAGTTTTTTTCATTAATATATATAACTACAAGAAGTGTAGGAATGGGATGAAATTCGAGACTGCAAACATTTAAAAAGGGACTGTAGTTAAGGCGTACGTTTAGGACATAAACAATTTGGACACGGATATTACTACATATGCAGCTTATCAATTATCACTGTGCCAGTGTGTTTTAGAAGCGGCACTTGGCTCAGCGGTTGGCTCTGCGGTAATAGATACGATTAGTATTAAAAGCGTCGAGAGTTCAACTCCGTGGCAAATATTTTTGTGCTCTTTCGCAATGCATACATTAATGACGTCACAATTAACTGTCACAGTCAAATAGTTTTTTTCATTAATATATATAGCTACAAAAAGTGTAGGAACGGGATGAAATTCGAGACTGTAAACATTTAAAAAGGGACTGTAGTTAAGGCGTACGTTTAGGACACGCCTAGTGTAGTATGCCGCTGAATACTTCCGAAGATAGGTTGTTCAAATGTTTGTTAATCTATCGGAACAAACTGCGTGGTCATCAGTCCGTAGCTTACGAACTACTTAAACTAAGGTAAACTAACCTAAGGACAACACACACACCCATGGCCCTGGGAGAACTCGAACATCCGACGGCGAGCAACCGCGCGCTCTGCAGCGAGGCGCCTTAGACCGCTCGGCTACTCCACCGCGAAGATAGGTGGTGATGTATAATGGAGTGTAGTTTGATAAAGCTTCTTCGAATATGGTTTCTCGTTCTTTTTCAATGAAGTAAGAATAGCTTCGGCATTTTTATTACATTTTTACCCGATGATAAAAATATTTTTCCCCGGCAGAGTCGACCAAGCGACCCCTTCAATATGAATGCGATCTTTCACCGCTGATCAAAACACATCTACTGACACACACTGTTACAGTGACAGTGGATTAGATGCTTATGGTGAAAGATCCTGATCAAAATTTCTTTTGTTTCCTAAATTGTGCTAGACCATTTGGATTTCCCATTTGGGGCACTTTCATGTCTAAGCACACCCCACATGTACCATTAATTTGGACGAATTGGGCGATTATGAAGAGACGTTCTTTCCTTGTTAGTCCTCCAGAGAGTTAGTTAAGGAAAGTGAGAGTTGTATGTTAAAGTCGTTATTTATTTATTTATTTGTTGGCTTAACACCCGGCCTTGTCCGGGTCATGGTCGCCTAAATTTGAAAATCAGTGTGGGTACTCGTGATTTCATTTTGGAACACCTGTCGGGTTACAAGGGATTCATGGCCTTTTTGTTGTCGAAAACTCTTGTCCACACACAGCCAATATCGCCGAACAGTTCCTGGCAAAAAGGGGGTTGTGTATCTTGAACACCCTCCATACTCGCTCGATCTCGATCCTCTTAGACTTCTTTCTATTTCCTCGACTAAAACTCGCTTTGAAAGGAAAAACATTTGAGGATATTCCTGAAATACAACGAAACGCGATGAGGCTTTTGAACACCATCACAAATGAAGACTTCGTGCAAAGTTTCCAGTATTGTAAAGATCAGCTGTGCATAGTTATTGGAGGTGACTACTACGAGAGATAGTAAGGTAACTGTATTTCATAGTTCAACAACGTTAATGTTACAGGGCTATTCATCGAACTTAATCGGCAGAGGCTGTAATTTGTTATGTCCAACTTCTTTCGATTATTTTAACTAACCACCTTCCACCGACAATTGTTACTCGAAGTAAGAGAGTAACAATGGTTATGTTATAGCTTGCACTACAGTCATCGTAATACTTCTTCGGAGTAGATGCCTTTCACAGACAACCAGAAGCATTAGGTCCACTTGTAATCACTTGTAACTGTAAGGGATTAGTTAGTGTGTCAGTGGAATTAAAAGCCGGCCGCGGTGGCCGAGGGGACTGAGGCGCTCCAGTCACGGTCTGCACGGCCACTACGGTCGGGGGTTCGAATCCCCCCTCGGGCATGGATATTTGTGCCGTCCTAGTTCGTAAGTAGTTCATAAGTAGTTTGTAAGTTTAGGGACTGATGACCCCGTAGTTAAGTCCCACAGACTATACAAACATTTGAACATTTTTTTGAATTAAAATGTAAACGCAGAAGAAGAAAAATAATAAGAGTATCAAAATACGGTGTGTATGCGTAGCGTGGTGGACAGTTGGAAGTGATAGCAGAGGGAGGCGGTTTGTACGCACCTCGGGGTGGCTGTAGACGTTGAGGTAGAGGCAGTCCTCCTGCCCCGTCACCTCAGGCTGCGGCACCAGGATGTACTTCTGGATGCACTCTGGTGGGTCTCTGGTCGCGTCCAGGAGTCCAGGAGGCAGCTCTGCCGGTACAGGGTTCTGGGAACAACACAGGCGCAGTTGCCCACACATACTCTCTAGGCATTGAGGTAGGTAGTCAGGTAACTCGTCGTTCCTTCAGAACAGCGTCATGTAACCAACTGTGTAATGTGTAGAGTCCTACCGAAACATGATTTGTGGCCTTAACCGAATAGTGCGCGTTCCCGCTAGAGAGCGTTCGCGGGGTAGTGCAGCGACGCGCGTGCAACGGGCACCAACAGAGGGTGGAGGGAGCCACTGCCGCCGCACCACTTTGTGCTTCCGCGCGAGGCGGACTAGAGGTCTGCACCTCGCTCGGTTGCTCGCTCGAATCGCGTGATACATGTCGTTCTATGACACTCCGACAGGTGTCGGTACTGCAGCTTGCGGCAAGGCGTGTGGATGCGCTCGACTTCCTGCACGCTCGTTCGAGCGGGGCACGCTCGACTGGCCCGACCGTCCACACTGCCCGCTCGCCACTCGGTCGCCCAACGCAGCGCCACTCGAGTCCAAGGCGAGTGTCCGGAGCAAACTAGACGCTAGAGAATACATCCTGACTGCGAAATTTGGAATTGTTTCCTTTCCCAGGTGCTTCGAAAGCTGTTCTCTCGATCCACTTTAACTAGCCATTCAGTTTCGCATTTTGTACTTTACCATACAAGTTATTATAAGTGATTAATATAAATTTTCTGTGATAAGATCATTTAATAAATGAGTTAGCCATGATCTTTCTTTCTTTCTTGTTCCCATTTTGTGGACTGTTAGTGCCTGTTTAGTGGTAGGTGTAACTTGCCGTCTTAACGAGGAAATGATTGTATTTAATATCCATTCCTCTCATCACTCTCAAGTCCTGGAATACTTTGTGCGTCTTTTATATTGATATTAAATACTCCTATATTGATATACCCGTTAGGTTAGGTTTGTGCATCTCTCTCTCTCTCTCTCTCTCTCTCTCTCTCTCTCTCTCTCTCTCTGTTGCACCCCGTTAATACATACCCCCGTAGCATTTTGGTACTGTGTGTGGTTGCTGCGCCTCTACCTTTTCCAATTGCAACATTCATATAACCCCACTGCCACTGTCGTCTTTCTTATATACATAATAAAGCACGCATGGAAGCTTTTGTACAATATAGATCCTCCCCCCTTTCTTCCGTCGTCAGGGTCATATGCTGGTATAATGCTCATATATCCTGTACCTGTTTTAAATCCTCTTATTCCTATTGTTAAGTTTACACAGCTGTACGAATTAATGGTGCTCATTGTGTTTCAGTGATATCTGTTTTATATTTATTTAGGCCCGTCTGGACTCGTGAAGACCCGCACAACCGGTTTCACAACCTACAGTTGCATCTTCAGACGCTTTTTTAAAAGTTTTCCATATAAGTCATTTGTGATGGATAACAGGATTAATAGTAAGGTCGTACCGCAAGTACCTTGGCTCTTTTCGTCAAAAACATAAAAAGAAGTCTACCGTGCGGTTCTTGTCATTTTTGGTAAAAGAATAGAAAAGTCGGCAATCAGTAAAATTTGTTTGGCGTGTGACATAAGGCGACGTGATGGGTAGCCAGATCGTGGTCAGTGTAGTGAGGTTCATCAGATCCATCAAGGTGATCAAAAATGGGATATTCGTGCTGGGCGGAAGTGCAGATATAACTCAAGTGACAGATCACCATGTGTATCGACTTCAGTATAGCGGTCGATACACATGATGATCTGTCACTTCATTCTAGCGGTCGATACACATGATGATAAGTCACTTCAGTCTAGTGGCGGATACATATGGTGATCAGTCACTTCAGTTGTAATCGCACTTCCACCCAGCACGAATATGCAGTTTTTGATCACCTTGATGGATCTGATGAACCTCACTACATTGACCATAACCTGGATACCCATCACGTCGCCTTATGTCACAAGCCAAACAAATTTTACTGATTGCCGACTTTTCTATCCTTTCACCAATAATGACGAGAACCGCACGGTAGACTTCTTTTTATGTTTTTGACGAAAAGAGCCAAGGTACTTGCGGTACGACCTTACCATTAATCCTGTTATCTATCACAAATGACTTATATGGAAAACTTTTAAAAAAGCGCCTGAAGATGCAACTGTAGGTTGTGAAACTGGTTGTGCGGGTCTTCACGACTCCAATAAAATAACAGCTCTAGTGGAGTAAGACTTTCATTCAGACTATTAAAATTTCAACACCTAATTTTTAACTGTGTGAAAGTTTCTTAATCTATATCTATAAATGTGAATGTCTGTTCGGTGTACGTTTATCACGTCTGAACCACAAGACATAAAGAACTAAAAACTTGTACAGTTACTAATGTCTACCCGGGGAAGGCTTTAGGCACGGTTTTATGGCAATCGGATAGCTATATATATATATATATATATATATAGTGTTGTTATGGTCTTCAGTCCGGAGACTGGTTTGATGCAGCTCTCCACCCAACTCTATCCTGGACAAGCCTTTTCATCTCCTCATAAGAACGGCAACCCACATCCACTTGAATCTGCTTACTATACGCGTCTCTTGGTCTCCCTCTGCGACTTTCCCCCCACACACTTCCCTCCAATGCTAAATTTACGATTCCTCGATGTCTAAGAATGTGTCCTACCAAGCGATCCCTTCTTTTAGTCAGGGTATGCCAAAAATTCCTTTTCTCACCAATTCTGTTAAACATCTCTTCATTAGTTATGCGATCTACCCACCTAATCTTCAGCATTGTTCTGTAGCACCACATTTCAAAAGCCTCTATCCTCTTCCTGTCCGCACTGCTTATCGTCCATGTTTCACTCCACACAAATGCCTTCAGAAAAGATTGCCTTACACTTAAATTAATATTTGATGTTAGCAAATTTCTCTTTCAAAAATGCTTTTTTTCCCATTGCCATTCTGCATTTTATATCCTCTGTTCTGTGACTGTCATATTTTACTACCCAAGTAACAAAACTCATCTACCACCTTCATTGTTTCGTTACCTAATCTAATTCCTTCAGCATCAGCTGATTATCTAAAACCGCATTCCATTATTTTTGTTTTGCTCTTGTTAATGTTCATTTTATACGCTCCCTTCAACACAATGTCCATTCCATTCAACTGCTCTTCCAGGTCCGTTGCTGTCTCTGACAGAATTACAATGTCATCAGCAAAACGCAATGTTTTTATTTCTTCCCCCTGAACTTTAATCCCTATTCCAAATTTTTCCTTGCTTTCCTTCACCGCCTGCTCGATGTACAAATTGAATAACATCGGAGAAAGGCTACAACCCTGTCTCACTCCCTTCCCAACTGATGCTTCCCTTTCATGCCCTTCGAGTCTAATAACTGCGGTCTGGCCTTTGTACAAGTTGTAAATAACTCTCCTTTCCCTGTATTTTACCCCTGCTGACTTCAGAATTTGAAAGAGTGTATTCCAGTCAACATTGGCAAAAGCTTTCTCTAAATCTACAAAAGCTAAAAATGTAGGTTTGCCTTTCCTTAATCTATCTTCTAAGATAAGACATAAAGTTAGTATTGCCTCCCGGGTTCCTACGTTCCTCCTGAATCCAAACTGATCTTCCCCGAGGTCAGCTTCTACCAGCTTTTCCATTCTCCTGTAGATAATTCGTGTTCAAATTTTGCAGCCATGACTTATCAAACTGATGGTTCTGTAATTTTCACACCTGTCTGCGCCTGATTTCTTTGGAATGGGGATTATTACATTTTTCTTAAAGTCTGAGGGTATTTCGCCTCTCTCATACATCCTACACACCAGTTCAAATAGTTTTGTCATGGCTGGCTCTCCCAGAGACTTTAGTAGCTCTGAGGGTATGTCATCTACTCCTGGAGACTTGTTCCGACCTAGGTCTTTCAGGGCTCTGTCAAATTCATCTCTCAGTATAGTATCTCCTATTTCATCTTCTCCCCCTTCTACAATATTGCCGCTATGTTCATTTCCTTCATAGTGCCTCTCTATATACTCTTTCCACCTTTCAGCTTTCCCTTCTTTGCTGAGAACTGGTTTTCCATCAGAGTCCTTGATTTTCATAGAGCTGTTTTTCTTATCTCCAAATGTTTCTTTTATTTTTCTTTAGGCTGTTCTATTGTTCCCCTATTTATACATTCTTCTACAGATTTGCATTTGGCTTCTAGACACTCCTGCTTAGCCATTTTGCACTTCCTGTCAATCTCATTTCTTAGTCGTCTGTACTCCATTTTGCCTGTTTCATTTACTGCATTTTTATATTTTCTACTTTCATCAATTAAATTTAGTATCTCCTGTGATATCCAAGGATTTTTTGTAGGTCTTGCCTTTCTACCTATTTTGTCCTCTGCTGCCTTCATTATTTCATCTCTCAATGCTACCCATTCCTCTTCTACTGATTTATTTCCCACTGTTGCTGTCAATTGATGCCTAAATCTCCCTTTGAATATGTCCAGAACTTTACGTTCCTTCAATTTACCTAAGTCCCATATCCTTATTTTCCTACCTTTCTGCAGTTTTTTCAGTTTCAGCCTACAGTTCATGGCTAACCCGTTATAGTCAGAGTCTATATCTGCCCCTGGGTATGTTTTACAGTTTATCACCTGGTTCCGGAATCTATGTTATACCATTATAAAATCTATCTGATACCTTCCGGTGTCTCCTGGTCTCTTCCACGTATACAACCTTCTTTTGTGTTACGATTAAATCATGTTCCGTGCAAAATTCTACCAGGCGACTTCCTCTTTCATTCCTTCTGCCCAGTCCATATTCACCTACTATTTTCCTTCTCTTCCTTTTCCTACTACCGAATTCCCGTCTCTCATCACAATTAAGTTTTCCTCTCCCTTAACTGTCTGAATAATTTCCTTCAGGTCCTCATATATTTCTTCGATGTCCTCATCATCGGCAGAGCTAGTTGGCATATAAACCTGTACTACTGTTGTCGGTGTTGGCTTCGTACCTATCTTGACAATGATAATGCGATCACTGTGCTGCTCATAGTAGTTTACCCGCATTCCTATTTTCTTATTCATTATCAGTCCTACTCCTGTGATACCCCCAACTGATTTTGTATTTATAATCCTGTACTCACCTGACCAGAAATTCTGTTCATCCTGCCACCGAACTTCACTAATCCCCACTATATTTAACTTCAACCTATCCATTTCCCTTTTTAAATTTTCTTATTTACCTACCCGATTAAGGGATCTAACATTCACGCTCCGATCCGTAGAATGCCAGTATTGTCTTTCCTGATGACAACATCCTCCTGAGTAGTCCCCTCCCGGAGATCCGAATGGGGGACTATTTTACCTCCGGAATATTTTACCCGAGAGGATGCCATCATCATATTTTCATACAGTAGAGCTGCATGTCCTCGGGAAAAGTAACGGCTGTAGTTTCCCCTTGCTTTCAGCGGTTCGCAGTAACTGCATGGGAAGGCCACATTAGCTGATGTTACAAGGCCAGCTCAGTCAATCATCCAGACTGTTGCCACTGTAACTACTGAATATATATATATATATATATATATATATATATCTGTTCGGTGTACGCTTATCACGTCTGAACGTCAAGACGCAGAGACTTAAATATTTGTACAGTTACTACCTTATACCTGAGCAAGGTTTTAGGTACGGTTTTATAGAGATCTGATAGATATTTTGTAATTTGAAAAATATAACGAGAAATGCGGAACAATAATTACTCTTTGAAAATTATATTTACTCTTTGAAAATGGTTTTTTTGGTTGCATTGTTGCTTGAAGGTTGATAATGATAAAAGGTTGGGGTATATTGGGGTGGAAGGTTATCGGTGTATATAAAATTCTACGTGCGTGTGTGTTAATATTTCGCTCTGCAGCGAAAACTACATAACGCAAATGAATGGTCTGTGTGTAATTGTTGACCGAAGTCTCCCGTTGTACACCATAGCAGTTCCATGCCGATAGCTATAAGGGGGTGGAAGATATGGTGGTTGAAAGTCGTCAAATTATAAAACAATTCGACTGAAGGCCAGCGATGGTGTTTGCGATTCTATAGCAAGGATGTTACATACAGCGAAACGTGATGCCACAGACCATATCTTTGGTCTATGCGTGCTACAATGTCTTAAGCTCTTTCTTTGTAAGGATAAGCATACGAATAAGGAAATAATAAATAAATAAAGCAGTAAAAAATAACTATCTTTTAATACATCTCTTTAAAAAAATCGATTTGACGTTTCGCGCATTACATCAAGTGATCGATCTGTGATATTATTACTATCATTAAACGTCGCAGGAACCTATTTACAGCCCTCATGTTTTTCACATGGTCAATTATACGTCGCTTGGTCAAGGATAGGCAACCCAAAAAATCAATACATTTACGCTCCAAACAATAATACAAATAACGTAGTTTACCAGAATGCCCTAAAATGAAATTAAAATTAATTTGGACATTACTCTGACAAGTGTTGAGATATTGCAACACAGGCCATAAGGAATAATGTATGTATTATTGATTGTAAATAATTAAGCTCTTCACATTTTTTTTTAAATTTTAATGTTGATCAAAATGTTCGTTTCTAAAGAAGGTATTGTATTTCATTTCTTCTTTCAAAACCAGTCTCATAGCACACTACTGAAATATTGCTTATGTACCATAATCAACAAACACGCGAGCGGAGCCGCGGGTTTAAGCTAGTTATGTATAAATATTTTAGTTGTGATTGCCTGTCATACAAAGATCTTTGCGATTCTGTAATTGCTTAGAGATTGCTTGAATAATCACTAGATGTTGTTAGATTATTTATTGTCAATTCGCAACATGTTTCGGGCTTAGCCCATCATCTGGTGACCGATATAATAAATATTTAGATTTTGATGCATTCAAATTTGTCATTTAAAATACTGTTGTTATATACTGCCCAATAAGAATAAATATGAATTGTTTATTCTTATAGGACAATAAATAACAACAGCATTTTAAATGACATGTTTATTCTTTATGTGAATGCAGACTTTCTCGGCGGATCTCGATGAGGAAATCTTCTCGGATTGACAGCCGAGAGAGTGCCTCGTTCTCTGGCAAGGTTTCGGCAAGTTGCTTACTTGCCACCTTCAGGCGAAGTGTCGGGTTCATGTCCTGACCGGGTTTATATAGCTGCTGGACCAGTAGCATCCCTGCGCCTGCCGCGCCGGACGGGCCAATCAGGCACGCGCGGAATCGGCGCCGCGGCGAATGGTGGGGGGAAGTCGCGCCCGGTGGCGGGGGGTACTCGCGCCGCCTCAGAAGGTTTCGGCGCCTCGTCAAAAAAAAAAAAAAAAAAAAAAAAAAAAAAAAAAAAAAAAAAAAAAAAAAAGTTTAAATGTTTGTATAGTCTATGGGACTTAACTACGGGATCATCAGTCCCTAAACTTACGAACTACTTATGAACTACCTACGAACTAGGACGGCACAAATATCCATGCCCGAGGGGGGATTCGAACCCCCGACCGTAGTGGCCGTGTAGACCGTGACTGGAGCGCCTCAGTCTCCTCGGCCACCGTAGCCGGCGCTGAACTGTGGAAGGAATATATAGAGGTCCTATACAAAGGAAATAAACTTGAAGCCAGTACTCTAGAAATGGAAGACAGAGGAAGATGAGGTAGGAGATATGATACTGCGAGAAGAATTTGACAGAGAGCTGATGGGCTTGAATTGAAACAAGGCCCGTGGAATAGAGTGTGTCGGTGCGATCGCGGCTTATTTTTGACAATTTTTCGATCCACGCGGTTGTCGTGTATCCTTATCTCCAATGCTGCTTTATAGATGGAGTCCCCGAAGCCGTTCGCTCGACAAAGCAACTTGGTTTGTTCAAACTGGAACGTGTGCTTCTGGCTGCGGCTGTGCTCTGCTATTGCAGATTTCTCAGTCTGTCCCAGGCGGACGCATCTCACGTGTTCCGAAACGCGCTGCGTGATGCAGCGCAGCGTCTGTCCAATGCACTGTTTTCCACATTCGCAGGAAATGCTATAGACCCCTGGTGTTCTGAGTCCTAATTTGTTTTTCATGGAACCCAGCATGTTCTTGATTTTAGATGGGGGCCGGAAGTTGGTCTTGATTTTATTGCTCTCTAGCAATCTTTGCCGTGAACGGTCCAGCATATGGGAGGAACGCCAGGCGTTTGTTATCCTCCTCTTCCTCAAGCGTATCTTTTCTCGTCTTGCACGTCTTGAGAGCGCGTCTTATTTGGGAGTCATTCTAGCCATTCTTCCGCAAGGTGTTCCTCAGGTGCTACATCTCAGGTGCTAGACTTTCCTCGTCACTTTATATCCTGCGCTCTGCGTACTAGCGTAGTTAGCACGGATTCTCGTTGTCTTGGGTGATGGCAGCTGTTGGCATTTAAATACAGGTCTGAGTGAGTTTTCTTCCGGTAAACTGAGTGTCCCAGTGTGCCGCCTGATTTCTTCTTTATCAGAACATCCAGGAAGGCCAGGTACCAGTTTTCTTCTAACTCCATTGTGAACTTTATGTTCAAATGATCGAGAAATTCCTGTAGTCTCCTCCCCATGAGGCCACACCGCAAACGTGTCGTCCACGTATCTGTAGAAGACCTTGTGTTTCAGCGGTGCTGTCTCCAAGGTGATTTCTTCGAAGCTTTCCATGTAAAGATTTGCTATACATGGTGCCAATGGTGATCTCATGGCAACTCCGTCCACCTGTTGGTAAAACTTGCCCCCACATTGTGGTTGTAAGTGCATGACGGAACAATTCCATTGCCTCTTTGTCAAAGTGGTTCCCAAGTACGTTTTAGGAGTCTTCTAGAGGTACCCTCGTGAAGATGAACGTGACGTCGAAACTGACAAGTATATTAGTTTTATCCAGGCGTAATTCCTCGAGAGTCTTCACAAACCTTGTGGAATTCTTGATGTTGTGGGCACAACTACCCAGCAGAGACTTGAGAAGTTGTGTCAGGTGTTTGGCTATTCCATAAGTTGGAGAATTTATCGTGTCCAGTATTGGGCGTAGAGGGACCTCTTCTTTGTGTATCTTGGGGAGCCCATATAGCTGAGGTGGAACTGATGCTCTGGGGTAGAGCTTCCTCACCGTGTCCTGTTCCATACCCGATTTGTTCAGAAGTGAAACTGTCTTCTTTGTCACCACTATTAGGGTTCTTCTGCACTTGTCTGTAGGCCTGGTCTTGCAGGAGATTAGATCTTGTGCCAATACTCGTCAGCTCTTAACAACACTGTCGCATTCCCTTTGTCCGCTGGTAGTACAACTGTATCGTCGTCTTCTTTGAGGCTACGTATTGCCCTGCGTCCCGCCCCGAGATGTTCGTTTTCGGCATTTTTGCTTTATCCAGAACCCTGCAGGTCTCCCTTCTCACCTCCTCAGCGGCGTCAGACGGTAGTCCCCGTATGGCCTGCTCCACGCTGCTGATGATCTCAATTTTTGGTAATGTGCGTGGAACTGGTGCAATATATGACAACAGTATTTTAAATGACAAATATGAATGCATCAAAGCTAAATATTTATTATATCGGTCACCAGATGATGGGCTAAACCAGAAACATGTTGTGAATTGACAATAAATAATCTACCAACAACATGTAGTGATTATTCATGCAAACTCTAAGCAATATAAGAAACATAAAAAAAATTATCATGAAGAGTGCATACCTCTACCAAGACTTTCAGTCTAAAATAAGCTTTCTTGAGTGTGTTTAAGCCTAACAAGAAGTCTGCTGAAGATGACATGGGAGCGAATAGGTTTACAGAAATCGACGGTACTTTATTCCTTGTTGTGAAATTTTCTTGCTATAAAAGAAAAATTGAAGAAAGTTAGACAATAACTAAACTGAAACGCATACAGCGGATACTCGATATTTCGAGTCTTTGAATTACGAGTTTCCCATAAATTCTAGCACCATAAAACAAAACAACAACTGCAAGGCACTCTATTATTATAACGCGAAGTTAATAGAGAAAAGAGTGTAAAACGTTTAGGCTACCAAAGTAAATGAATATTTAAAAACAATGTTTCGAAAAAGGTCATAGTTTTTACACTTTTATTCGTTTCAAATTCGATTTCCTTCTTTTTCGCGCGTAAATTTTTATAGCTGGATGTGATCCCGCTCCTGTTCACCTCGAATTAACGAGACTACTGTGTAGCTACCACGAAGTGCACAGTCCTGCATACCTTCTTGTACGAAGATAGTCTTTAGTATTTAGGTACACAACAAACATGCCAGATAGATACTACGAAATGTCAGAGCCTCAACATGACTACCAATATAACATATGCAGAAAGTAATCATTTCTTTCCTTTAAATTAAAACATTTGGTGTGGGCTTCACAGTGACTGTTGTTTGAAATAGATTGAAACACCAGGTATTACGTTTATCGGTCACTTTGTTTTATTGCAGCCAGAACGCGTTTCGAAGGTTTAAACGCCCATCGTCATGTGGAATAACGTTAAGTTGTGTACATATAGGTTAGGTTGACCTGTTGCACTGCCTACAAGAGAAAATACAAATCACATCAGAATACAATAATTAAAATGAAGTTAAATGTGAATAATTATAATATCATACCTCCAGTGGTCACAGGTACCTTGCCTTGTCTTAATGTCACTATGATTAATTAAACATAGTGAGGTTAAGACAAGGCAAGGCACCTGTGACCAAAGGAGATATGTTTCAATGAATCATTTCTTTGCTTCCATAAGTAACCACTACAGATTTGTTCTTGAGAGTGCTAGCTTTATGTCGGAATCTTCACTTCCGTTTTATTGAAATCGACAAAGAACTTTATATATTTCCATTTAGGCATGCCTAAATAGCTTCAATCAGTGCTGAAGAAAGTATCGTGAAGTATGTCACAGTTACGACTAATAGTATCATTGTGTCTGTATAAATATACGTAAAAAGAACAGCAAAAGGTGTGTACCATATGAGCAATGTTTCCTAAAACCAACTCCATTACTAAAAACAGTTGCTCGCTTTCAAAGAAACTTATTAATAATCCTTTACAGCGTAACAATATGATAACCCGTTTCATTACATGGAATACTGATTCTGTTAAATTGTTACTATCATCAGTGCCGTAACCAGGACTTGGCTTTAGGGGGGGGGGGATAGATCTGTTTGACGAGCAAAATTTTAGTCAGTTTACAGACAGACTACCATCTACCACTCCCGTTGAAGAAACTAATTCACTTCCATCCAATGAAAGCTTATGGTAAAACACCCCAAGTTTCCAATATTCACCTTTACCAGATTGCTGTTATATGATTTTTTTTGTCGTATTCTGGCGAGGGTCTGTCCCCCTCATCCCCCTCCCCCCATTGTTACGCCACTGCCTATCATATAAAAGAATATCACTATTGTGGTGTCGCACAAGTCTAAAGTGCGCGCCATCTACTTTCGCCACGCGCCGTCATGCACGCACGGAGCGGCGTTCTTAAGACGTCAGCCACGAGCGCCCACTGCTGCAACTCCCAAGCACCGAGTCGGTTCGTATGGCGCTTCGCGTTTTCAGGTTTCTACGCCGGTGCTGTACAGGGTGTTTGCTGGCATGAAGAAGACATGGTTGCCAGGCACCATTCAGCGCGTGCTCGGTCGCAATATGTATGTTGTACGTTCTTCCACAGGGTCGGAGCTGCGGCGCCACGCAAACCAATTGCGCCTGCACAGGCCGCGCGATCCTGTCTCTGGTTTCTTGATTCCAGACCCAGTTCACCGCCAGGGAGCACAGCAACATAGTTCGCCGCCGGGTCCAGCTTCCCCGGACTACGAGATCGTACCCATGGAGGTGGACGCGCCTCCTATGCAGTCTGCCTCTCCGCCTCCGACGCAGTCGTCGCCGCCGCTGTCGACGCCGCAGATGACAGCGTCAACGAGAAGGACCGTGCCCCCCCCCCCCCCCCCCCAAACAGCCATGCACCTCAGAAGATGACCTGCTCCCTCTGGGCGGAGGCGGGCGCCCTTCCGCTGGTTTTGGCGGGTTTCCCGGCGGATCGCAAGGTGTATACCGGGGCGCGGACGGCGTCTCGATCCCAGCCTCTGCTACGACGCCCGTCGCACCAGTAACGCCCCCGCCCAGGCCCTCCTCCCAGTGCCGTCGCCGTGGCCCTCAGCCCTACGTCACGACGGCGCGGCGGTTTGGGGGGGTGTGGTGTCGCACAAGTCCAAAGTGCGCGCCACCTACTTTCGCCGCGCGCCGCCATGCACGCACGGCGCGGCGTTCTTACGACGTCAGCCACGAGCGCCCTCTGCTACAACTCCGCTCGTGGCCACCACTGAACGACATCGTTCACTTGGGACTGAGATAGGAACCAGCTAACACTTCGAAATCAGATAGGCACCAGTGAAGACTTGGCTATCGGATAGGCACTAGGCAGGCCTCTAGCTCAACTATGTATCAGCATTCTGCAGTACTGATCTATGTAAAAGTTAAGTATTGTATAAATTCTGTGCAATATATATCTCGTTCTAATTTACTCTAGTGTTTCTAGTTTCTGCTGTCCCACTGGCTGCTGACCTTCGTACCTGCACAAGCGTGCATCCTTTATTCCTGTGTCGGTCTCTCTACTCGGCCACCGACACCTACGACGGAAACGAGACACAAAAGCGGCGACGAGGTTGGACACAAAAACTATTACATGCGATTGCGTAATATTGCACTTAACAACAATATACTGATTGATTATCTAGCTGTTAAGTCCCCTCAAAATGACAACAACGACGATACATCCACAATTTTTACGCGGGAGGGGAGACTACCAGCAGTTAAACGGCGCGCCGTCAACTGAGGTAAAGCGTTACTGTTGGCTGAATCCATCCAGAAAGCGACCGAATCGCATCAGTAAGTTCAAGAAAGCTGATTTCGGAGAACCGGAAGATCGACTGATTTCTGTGGCCGAAAGCAATATTTTGGCCGAAACTGGCCGTAGCCGACACCTGATACTCGGTCGGTCCTCATTAACGTGCAATATGTTGTACAGCGCTCCAGAAACGAAAACTAAGGCATTCGTATTACATTCCGGTTCTACTGCGAATGTCGTAGATGTAAGCCGTCTTGAAACTAAAGGTATACAGCTATGCATCCAAAAATGCAACACCTAGTAGTAGCGGAATATGTGTTATAAATTTCAATGTGGTCACGGTGGTGCGATTACGTTGCTTTGTGGTATGTGCACGCATTTGGTCAGAGATATTCCGCTGCTTGCTATTTTATGAGAGCGGCGACGATTGAAGTAGTCTTTGTGCAGAAAACAGTGAGTGAGTGTGAGAGAAATGGAAATTTTGATTTCAGGTAAATGGAAAATACAATATCATCGGGTACGGTGTTTGTGTTGTCTTTAGTATAAGTTACTTCATAATTAGTTTGTAAGTTTAAGGACTGATGACCCCACAGTTAAGTCCCATAAGCTTTGCAAACATTTCAACATTTTGATTGATCGTTCCAGGATTTGACAGAGCAGACAGACAGACCGGAAATTTTTTGCTCCATCTGGGTCTTTTCCTGGTTTTGATAAAGCAACAACTCGAGCATTTCTCCGCAGTTTAGGTATTTGCATCGTTGTAATACAGTTGTTCGTTAGCTGGAGTATCCACGACTGTGCTCCCTGTACAAAATGCTTAATTTTCTCAGGTATCCGATCGTCGAGGCCACGGCTTTATTATTTTTGAGTTTTTTAATGGTATCTTGTAGCTCGTGGATGCAGAACGAGAGAGCTAGGAAACAACTGTCTGTATCAAATTTCTTTATTTTTGCAATTCCTGGTCTTCTGTTTGGTTTTGACATTCATGAGTACTTGGTGAACTATATGATTAGGCGTAACGTTACTGTAATTTTAGTGTGTATGTGCCGGTTCCTTGCTGAGACGTTTGATCAGTTTCCATGCCTTTCTGCCGCTGTGATTCATAGAAGTGTCTTCTAGGAGGAGCTGTACTAGTCTCCTTTCTTGCTTCAGCAATACCACACGTCAATACTACGAGTGTCTGAATAACTCCCTCTATGAATGAGTCCTTACTGTATAGCTCTTTGTACTTTTTCACAGTTTCCTCGGTGGCATCACTGCGCCCGGCGATATACTGTATGCCGCACCCTCTAGGTATGCCCGTCGTAGGATGATGTGGACGAGGTCTACATATGTTTCGTATTCTTGTATCTCAGGTTTTATTTCCAAATCACCTCGTCCAGGTCCTTCGTGAAGAGTTCCCAGTGAGCTTTTCTGCAACTCAACTGAAACGACTCTTAAAGGGTGTCTTATAACTGGTTTGATCGCTGCCCTGATCTGGCAAGTTATTCCTTGGAACTGGGTATTCGGTTTGCTTAGGGCTTTGTTGGGGTGTCATTATCTGGATTATATCCTCACCTGCATCTTCCGCAGTTAGATGGTGCAGGAAACTTTGTATCATATTTCAATCGGATATAAAGCCTACACTGGCCGCTTTCCTTTTACTCCTCTCTCTGTGCTTCTCCTCTTCCATCTCCCCTTGCGTACCTCCCCCTCCCCCTTCTCCTCCATCTTTGTGCCCATCCAATCCTCTTTCCCCTTCTTTCATTCCATCTTCATTCCTTCCGTCCGCCTCTCCATCTCAACATTACACTCTCCTTATTCATATTCATGTACCCTCCCCCTCCCCTGTAACGTAACGACCAGATCGAGTCTCTACTAAACTACCCGATACCATTGTTTATTTTAGTACGCGATACTTTCTGCTCTTAACAAGTAGCTGAAAACCGGGCGTGGTCCTGGTATTTATCCAAGCCTTGTGTTAGCATGTTTCTTATCCCTTCTCTCTCCGTGCATTTCCTTTTTCCTAAAAGCTCGTTATTTTTATGAGATCTTCTTTCATAAAAGATGTTTGTTGCGCCCATGAATGTATATGATTTGGAAATGGGTGTTTGCTGCAATCAGTCGTTATATTTTAAAAACTGCAACACTCAAGTATCGCATCTGACTTCAGCTGCGATGAATGTTCTATATGGCGTTTATGGCGGTTAACACTTTGACTGCCAATCACGTCAATTGACGGGATATCGAAACTTCCGTAGAATGCCAATTACGTCATTTGACGTGATCTTTGTTTTCGTACTTTTAAACCCAAAATTAAGTTTATAGACGGACTAGATCCATCTTAAATGCCTTACTTGGTAAATCTAGTGTCTAAAGCAGCCTATAGATGTTGTAAATATAGCTTCTAAATCGGCCGACTGGTCGCATTCATTGTATGAAACGGGACAGGTAGGAAGTGGTGGCCGCTCTCTCAGTAGGTAAATGAACGGACATGGCTTCACGCTCTCTTACGCTGGACGAAATTTTACATGAATTTGAGAAACATTTTATTGATAATGACAGTGAGGACGACGAAATCTACAATTCAGATGATGATCCAGTCTTTGTGCAACAAGAACTGCTTCAAATTATTTCGAGTTTGATGATTCTTCAACCGATTGTCTTATAAGGGCAGGTAACCTTATTGCTCATTTTAAAGAAAAAAACATTTTTTTTTATGCCAGACAGAAGATAAGGAAACCAAGTGCAGCTCGGTTTTCTCCTGCAAGCAGAATGTCTGGCATTCTAAGGTATGGAATGGTTTACATGGCCGGCAGTCAAGGTGTTAAAGGTGTGCACATGCTTAGCATAGAGATATCAATAATTTATGTTTGGGTTTCCCAGCTGCTACAGAGTCTTTTCCGCACGCCCTGTATACTGTGTCCTTCAGCAGGCAATTATGTCAGGTGCACTTACCCGGAATCGCAAGCGCCCCACCGGAGGCTTGGCATAAGGGATGGCGCGGAATGCGGCGAACCGCCGCCCCCTGTACGACGTCATCCAGGAGCCGACGACGCGCGTCTGGCCGCACGTGGCCAGGGGGGCGCTGGCATCGGGGGAGCTACCCAGGCACGCCGCCAGCAGCGCCACCAGACACGCCGCGGCCGCCGCCGACATCTGCAGGAGGGGCGCGTCATGAGCACTGATTGCATGGCACAGAGCAGGGGGGTGTACATTTGACTCGCGCGCTTTGCTTCTGTGACGTCACCTGGCAGCAAGCGCCAAGCAGCTGCCGCAGTACCCTTATGAAACGAGCAAGCAGGAAGTCGTGTTTTGCGCTCGCTCGTTAAGTGACCTGTTAAGTGTTCGGATAGAAAGTAGCTTTCTTATATTAAGGAACAATTTTTCCATATATTCTTTCGATAATTATGAGTACATCTACATACATACTCCGCAATTCACCGTAAGGCGGAGGGTACACCGTACCACTACTAGGCACTTCCTTTCCTATTCCACTCCCAAACGGAACGAGGAAACAAAGAATGCCTATATGCTTCCGTACGAGCCCTAATTTCTCTTATCTTGTCTTTGTGATCGTTACGCGAAATGTAAGTAGGCGGCAGCAAGATCGTACTACACTCAGCTTCAAATTCCGGCCCTCTAAATTTACTTAACAGAAATTCACGAAAAGAACGTCGTCTTTCTTCTAGCGATCCCCAATTGAGTTGCCGGAGCATTTCCGTGACACTCGCGCATTGCTCCAACCTACCGGTAACAAATCTAGCTGCTCGCCTCTGAACCGCCTCTATGTCTTCCTTTAAACTGATCTGCTGCGGGTCCCAAACACTTGAGCAATACTCAAGACGTGGTCGTACAAGCGTTTTATACGCGGTCTCCTTTACAGGTGAAGTACATCTTCCCAAAATTCTCCCAATAAACCGAAGTCGGCTCTCCGCCTTCGTCACAACTGTCCTTACAAGTTAGTTCCATTTCATCTCGCTCTGCAATGTTACGCCTAGATATTTGAACGACGCGACAGCATCAAGAAGCTCACTACTAATGCTGTATTCGAACATTATAGGATTGTTTTTTCTACTCATGCGCATCAAAATTGTTTGTAAATCTTATGGGACTTAACTACGGGGTCATCAGTCCCCAAACTAACAAACTACTTATGACGGCACAAATATCCATGCCCGAGGGGGAATTCGAACCCCCGAACGTAGTGGCCGTGCAGACCGTGACTGAAGCGCCTCAGTCCCCTCGGCCACCGCGGCCGGCTCATGCGCATCACCTTACATTTTTCTACATTGAGAGCTAGCTGCCATTCTTCGCACCAACTAGAAATTTTGTCTAAGTCATCCTGTATGCTATTACAGTCAGTTACAGACGACACCCTCCCATACACCACAGCATCATCAGAAAACAGCCGCAAATTACAACTTACTCTGTCCATCAGATCATTTATATAGATAGAAAATAATAGCGGTCCTATCACACTCCGCCGGCCGCGGAGGCCGAGGGGACTGAGGCGCTACAGTCACGGTCCGCACGGCCACTACGGTTGGGGGTTCGAATCCCCCCTCGGGCATGGATATTTGTGCCGTCCTTAGTCTTAGGTAGTTAATAAGTAGTTTATAAGCTTAGGGACTGATGACCCCGTAGTTAAGTGCCATAAGTTCTACAACCATTTGAACATTTTGAACTATCACACTCCCCTGGGGCACGCCTGACGATACACTTGTCTCTGATGAACACTCGCCGTCGAGAACAACGTACTGCGTTCTATTACTTACGAAGTCTTCCAGCCAGTCACAAATCTGTGAACCTATTCCATAAGCTCGTATCTTCGTGTTTTCTTTATCTAATATATAAAAATCAAGGCCTCTGTTCGTACGTATGCTATCAATGTCATTCAGTCGATTGCGATAAACCTTTATCAACTTATTGCGTGAACAAGCGTCACGGTTATAGGCACAGTAAAATTTTCAAATTCGCACATTTTCTCTCTGTCGGTCCCTTTAAACTTCTATAACTCGAGAACTACTGAACGTATCGTGATGAGGTTTTTTTTAAATTGTAGATCTCACAAAGGACTAAAAAAGGTCCGTAAAAGCATATGTCTAACTTTTACGAGTGAAGCATATGTACCATTTCTATCTCCTAAGGTGCTGGTGCCGGATGGCTTCAGACTAGATAAATAGTGATTGTGGGAAATCTATAAAAGTTAAATGTTCAAATGTTTGTAAAAATATCGGACCAAACTGCGTGGTCATCAGTCCGTAGCTTACAAACTACTTAACCCTAGGTAAACTAACCTAAGGACAAACACACACACCCATGCCCCAGGGAGGACTCGAACCTCCACGGCGAGCAACCGCGGGCTCCGCAGCGAGACGCTTTAGACCGCTCGGCTACTCCACCACGGCCCTAACGTTCTACCTTTCTGCAGTCTCTTAAGTTGACATGGGCACCGAAAATGGTTATCAATAATAAATAAAATAATTATCATTACAGTTTTTGGTGCTTTTAATACTACTTATAATACAAATGACATGTTTGGGTAATAAATAAATAAAAATAAATAAGCCTTTTTTAATTAGTGGAGGTATAATTTTACACATTTGTTTATCGGAATCACAATTAATGTTATAATTTACCTAGTTTAATGTCATAATCATTTAAACTGCCGTATACGACACAGGAAAAAGAAAAGGAGGAATGCTAGTGGAATTCTGTCAGCGAAATAACTTGGTGGTGATGAACACATGGTTCAAGAAAAGGAAGAGTAAAGTGTACACATGGAAGAGCCCAGGAGATATGAACAGCTATCAGATAGACTACATACTCGTCAAACAGAGGTTTAGGGGTAGTGTGAAAGACGCCAAGACAAAAAAAAAAAAAAAATCTCATCACAATACGTTCATTGGTTCTCGAGTTAAAGACGTTTAAATATTACCCGTACCAAGACGCGGGGCGGGACGGGTTAGCTAGTTGTTAACAATGTTTTGAGCTTTTCTTTTTCAGTCATTTGTATGTTAGTATACATATATATTAATCACAAGCGTTTTCGATCGCTTAAAAGAATTTTTTTTGTCGAATGAGGTAAGAAAAGACGGATAAAATGTGTTCACGGCGGCCTTATAACACAGCGGCTTGCTGCCGAGTGACGTAATACAGCGCAAACCAATGACAGTGAAGAAGCCCAAACTGGCATACCTTTCTAGTGTAGTTACCTTGGGCACAAGGCACGGCCGACTCACAGGCAATAAGCGCCGATGGGCACTGAATTCCATGGCGCAGTCCCATGTCTTACAGCCCAATTTAAGTTTTCCTTTAGTTTTAAGATATTTCTAGATATTTATACAGAAAACCGTTCATTTATAAATGACTAGCTTACAAGCCCGTGTTTCGCAACGGTTGTTAAAGAGGAACCTGTGTAAATTATGGTTTTATAGGGTTCCGGACCTAGTTCAGCAAAAACAGAAACCTTTTTGGATCGTTATGTCAATAAACTCAGTCCTCCTAGCCAAGACGTCAAATTGAAGTAGAACTCATTGTCGAAAAAGATGAATGTTCATAACGTTTTTCATACAAAAAGTAAAATTAATTTAAGACCGTACACCAGAACGATGTAAGTTAGGCTGTGATCCTAAAGTTAAGACTGCAGTGTGTAATTGTCTATTTGGCGTAAAAGTCTGAGAACACTTCTGTCGTTGAGATGAGAAATAGTAATAATGCCATGTATTGGTTCTATGGTATACCACTAAACTGTTTATCTCTCACGGTAATCGTTTGCTGAAATATGAATTATGAAAGCAAAGAGGTTTCTGATCAGTGTGTTGCACGAGTGTGTATATCATATCTAGTGGAAGGCACAGAGCAGAAATATCTCTGGAGTGAGCATTTAGATGCGCAGAATAGATTTTGTGTCCTCAGCATTAAGGTGGAAATGTCACGTGATATTGGGAAAAAAATACAAAGGTCACTCCACAAGAAATGCACACTCTTTTAAAAAAAAATACAGTTTTCATTCTGCATGTTTGAAAGTTTTTAAGTGTGTAGATACATCCTTCCCACTTGTTTTCAAACTTTGTTCAACCTGTCCCCGTGTCTGGCGCCGTTACAGCATATCTTCAAGATGGCTGCTACGTTTGACGTTCGTCAAGAAGCAACGTGCTGTCATTGAATTCCTGTGCTGTGAAAACGAGACAGTGGGAAACATCCACAAGACGTTGAAAAAGTGTATTGAGATGCTGCTGTCGATGGCAGTACAGTTAGTCGGTGGGCAAGCAGGTTACGTGATGATAGCGGGCAAGGCAATATTGAAGATTGTCCTCGCGGCGGCAGGTCTCGTACTGCAAACACTCCAGACAATGTGCAGGGAGTTTACGAATTGGTGACTGCTGACAGACGCATCACAGTGAACGAATTGTCACGCTACTTTGAGATAAATGTTCAAAAGTTTTTAGAGCTTATGGGACTTAACTACTGGGTCATCAGTCCCTAAACTTCCAAACAATGTATGAACTAGCTAATACTAAGAACGGCAAAAATATTCATGCCTGAGGGGGATTCGAACCCCCCGACCGTAGTGGCAGAACATGACTGGCGCGCCGCAGACCGCACGTTGAGATAGGGGAAGGAACTGTTTGCAGAATACTGAAAGTATTGTCGTTAAAAAAAGGTTTGTGCAAGGTGGGTTCCCAGGATGTTGCCAGTGGCTCACAAAGAAACACGAAAAACGGTATGCAGTGAACTTTTGGAAGAGTACAGGAATTTTGGACATGAATTTCTTGAAATAATGTGACAGGCGATGAAAGATGGCTCCGTAATTTTTTACCAGAGACGAAGAGGCAATCACTGGAGTGGCATCATGCAAATTCACACAAGAAAAAAAAAAAATAAAGCCACAGTGGCTATAGTGTTTATCGATTCCGAAGGACTCTTGCTTTTGGATGTCATGCCATGTGGAACTGCCATAAATGGAAATGAGCGTATGGCTTTCTTGGCCGGGAGATCCCTTGCAGGATTGTTCGGCCGCCTGACTATGAGTCTTTTTATTTGACGCCGCGTGGGCGACTTACGTGCCATAAACTCGGATGCATAAGTGACAACACTGAATAAACTTCAAGCTCGACAGAGTCATGTTCGACCACATTAGCAAAAGCAGGATGTTTTGCTGTTTCACAACAAAGCACGGGTACATGTCAGTCGAAAAACAATGGAAGCGATCACAAAACTCGGATGGACAACACTGAAACACACCCCTTATAGTCCTGAGCTGGCTCCATGTGAATAGTATCTCTTTGGGTAACTGAAAGACTGCCGCGATGGAGTAACCGAGCGGTCTAAGGCGCCTCAGTGCGGAGCGCGCAGTTGCTCGGCGTCGGAGGTTCGAGTTCTCCCTAGGGCATGGTGGCTCCAACGTGTTGGTCCAGAGTTTTACCCTGATGGTATATAGGTGCTGGTTCGAAGATGGCAGTTGAGAGGAATGGGGATTATTTGGAGAAATGAAAATATTGTTCCTAAAGAATGTCTCTACACACTGTAAAACTTTCAAACATGTAGAATAAAATCTGTATTAAAAATAGAGTGCATTTCTTTTTGAGTGACCCTCATACTAATCGCTGACTGTATCTTGGTCCTTTTTTGTTCGGTTAAGACGGATGACTATGTGTAAATGGCCCTTTAAGCGATGCTTCCGCAACTTTCTTGTTGCTTATGTGGCACGTTTATTTAGATATTATTTCATGTTATGTGGTTGCTCTGCGAAAAGGAGGTGGGGCTTCTTTGCAGCCAATGGGGTACAAAAAGTGGATTTGTCTCAATATCTCGTGGTAATTCCAGCGTAATTGTTGAGAAGATGCACAAAACGCAATGCACACTCAATAGGTATTTCTACTCTATGTACAATTTATTGGTTATACCCATCGAAAAATGCACATCTTTCCTTTCCATGACGTTGGAAAGCAGGTGGGATACAGCTAGGAAGAATTTTTTCTTCTTTTTTTGTTCTACCTGGGATAACTTTTACTTGCAGTGGCAGAGGTTAGGTTGCTGTCATTGGATACGAACTATTTGCTTTAGGAGGGAAATTAATTTACTGACCAGAGCAGCATAAAATATTCATTTCACAGTGAACTGTATGTGACTGATGTTTCAAAAAGGATTCAACGGCCGTTGCCAACATCAGTACACTACAACGCTGCCGTAACAAAAATCGTAGCCCTTGTTTCACTGTATTACACCTTACTATTATTTGGTATACTATGTAAGTAACAGCGCCTCTATCGGATCCTTGCTATACTACGCTGCAATTCAAGCATAGCAGACACCAGAAACTACAAATTAAGACATATTTTCTTCCCTTGATCCGATTTTGATGACATGAAGCTTATATGTTGTCCTAAGGTACTCTTAGTTGACATATGAAACCCCACAATTGCTCGTATAGTACTTTTGGAGATTTGCTGTATTACACCATACTCACAACCATAGTATACACATAAAATTTCAAATTACGATTACTTTTCTTTCTCTGGTCCGATTTTGATGAAACTAAGCCTATGTCACTATCTAAACTATTCTCAATTTACCTGTGGAAACCCATGAATGTTCGTGTAGTACTTTTGGAGATTACCCTCAACAAATAGACATACACGATGGCTTGTAAGCAAATGATTTAATTATAATATCTTTATTTTCTGTGATCCGATTTTAATTATTGAAGCCTTTATGTAACCGCAGGATGTTCTAAATTTACATGTGAAATCCCCATGAAAATCTGTCAAGTTGTTTTGGAGATATACGTGTTCAAAGAGACAGACAGACAGACATAACGATCATAGATAAAAAAATTGAAACTACGATGTTCTTTTTTTCTGTGAACCGACTTTTATGAAACGAAGTTATATATTTTCCAATTACGCTCAAGATACCTGTGAAAACCCCATGCAAATTCGTTAAGTAATTTTGAAGATAAAAGGTTTTTAATAGTTGAAAAAACAGACACGACGGTTACTGAAAACCTTTAAACTTACGATATCTTTTTTTTCCCGTGATCGGAGTTTGATAAAATTACGCCAATATCTTCACCCAAGCTTTTATCATGTTTCCTGTGAAAACCGCATGAAGATCCGTACAGTAGTTTTGAAGATAGAAGGGACAGCCACGGGCCTACATTTAAAGATTTATTAGTAGTATAGATTTTAAATACTTCATTTGTATTCTTTATTAACTATATATTTATTAGTTTTTTTTTTTTAGAAATATTTTAAAATGTGTTCTGAATAGCAGACCAGTGTGATTTTTATTTATAAAAATTTTTTCAGCCTTTTTGGTAGACATTTTTCAATTAAATTAATCGACAACGAAAATTCATTCATTTGGGGGCGCATTCGGAAATAACTAAATCAATCCTAAAAATTATGAATAATGGTTGTTAATTGTGATTTACGATTTATTTTATAAAGATTACATATAAATGGAAGAACGACTAATGAGATGGCAAGTAAGTCAGGGGTATCATAAAACTGCTGGCTCTCTCCAACTTCATTCAACATTTATATTATGGAATGACATACATGGAACATAGAATTTCAGAAACACGTCTTCTTTGGTAGGAGCACTGTTTCAAATAGTTTACTATATGCTGATGATGCAGTGATCCTAGCAGATAATGAAGATGACCTTCAGAATAGAATCTAGTTACTAAAAGAAAGTAATGCAAAATTTGACATGGAAATGTCAAAAGAAAAACCTAGGCATTGGCTTTCATGCAGGATGGACCAATTTGAAGGAAAACAGTGATTGATCAGAAGATTTTAGAGCAAGTAACAATTACATTTACCTCTAATTTGAGGTGACATTACTACAGCAAAGATACCGTAATTATGTTAGTTAATGAGAAACACTTAACAGAAACCTAAAAAACCGGGAAAGACACTCAAATGAAGTTCTATAAAACCGTTGCAGTGCCCACGTTGTTCCATGGAAAGGAGAGTCGGGTGCTTATCAGGAAGCAAAAAGCTTTATTCAGGCACAAGAAATGAAATTCTTGAGAAGAGTTAAAGGTTGCACAAAAGGTGACAGGCTAAGAAATCAAGATATTAGAGAACAACTGCAAAATTTAGTCTACATTCTAAGTTACAAAACAAAATGAAACGTACATGTATATAGAATGGAAAATGAGAGATTTCCTTTCAAGGTAAGAAATTATAAATGTCATCGAAGAAAAGATAGAGATGGGTACCACAACAGGGAATTACTGTCTAATACCAGAAGAGAAGAACAATTTCTATATCTTTATAAAAAGATATTTTCCAGTAATATATTCATCCCTAGATGAAATACCCATCAGAAACCATCCTTCGAACCTCATTATATAAGAGCAAACGAATATAATGGTGGAGACATATGAAAACTATATTTTTAGAAGTGTGTGTCAACATTCAGAGCCAAAATATCGACTACCAAATTTCAAACAAAAGTTACTCGATAAATATATTCTTAACAACTCCAATTCTTTTTAAATCCATTGTTTAGCAGCATAACTAGGGCATAATCTCTCCACGTGGTAACACGTTACAGATACAAACACACACACACAGACACACACACTCATTCACAGAGATAGACTCAAATCGTCGTCACGTTTGCTAATATCTCTGAAACGATGCGAGATATCGAGATAACGTAACAAAGACGAGTTGTAGGAAACTTTGTGCTTTACAGATCCGTTTATTCAATTTTCGTCTCAGATGAACCGTTAAAGGGTTATTTGCAATTAAATTTCACGCTGTCAAATGGCTTACGAAAACAGCCAACTTTTATTGTTTATAACCCAAGATGGGCCAAAATGGAAAGAGTTGAAAATTCGTGGTAGCGCGATTCCAAACCGGCCTGCTGTTTACGCCAGTATTACACTATCAAATCATTGGACAAAGAATTGGACAAATAAATATTGGACATAGTGTAATGGGGATGTCGTCCAATATTTCATCAAATATAAGGCCGCGGCTGGCAGACTCTTTAATTTGGAAGTTAATGTTTGACATAGCGGTTGTATTCCTAAACATGGCTACTAGCACTGACAAGTTTATGAAGCGTTATCCAGCAACAACAAAATTGATAGGAATGTATGAATCAGATAGGGCTTTGTGAACACGCGACAAGGCCAATTCACACTGTCCGCCACGTCATTTCGCTTAGCCAAATACCGTGCGGTGAAATTCAGATTATGAGATACAATCCGCGATGTAAAAGATCATAAATACTATCGGAATTGAAGAAGTAACACCCCTTAATCTTATTTAAGGACAAAGCAGCCTTTATAATCTATGATTTTGGTCAACTTGGTGTGCTAAGTGCCGGGATGTCAAACAACATTCAAAACATCGACACCTGTTTGCCAGGAAAATGGATACATATAATCACGGCGGACACTTTTTGTAAGGAAATAAATAGAGCCTACTTACATTAAAAGCTAAGTTTTCCCCCTTTAAATTGTTAATAACGTCATAAACAACTTAGATTTTCCTCTTTGTCAATGCTGACATTTTCCATTTAAAACGTAATTTAATGAAACTTTCTTTATCAACTTACAATGTAATTCGTATACACTATTTAAGTCAGCCTTTTTGTTACTCTATTGAAACTTGTGAAGGAGAGCTACAGAATAATTCAGTGACTTAGGCCCGGCTGTACTAGCGACGACATAAAAAACAAAATCCTCTCGTTCCCGTAACAAATTTCGTTTAACACTTATTTATCTCACCGTGAAACCAACGGTTTTATCAAGTACGTTTCCTTTTCTCTTTTTTCCCCTCCTCCTCTTATAAAGGCAGACACAACGCTACTGTAGTATAAACAACAGGTGAGCATAACATCGCCATTTTGAAGCAACTTTGACAAAATATTGGATGATTGTAATACCCCCCTTAGCGATGCATCCAATATTTTTGTAAAAGAATAGGACAAATATTTCATCCAATTTTTTCGTACAATTCCTTGTCCGATATTCAGAGAGTGTAGAGCGCGCGCCACATAACTTGGCGGGTGAGGTCTGGATGCGCAGAAGCACAGGTAGGCTTACGTCACGCCACGTGACCTGCTGGCCAATAGCCGTCAGTCAGCCGTTGCGCGCGCTCCAGTTCGAGTCGTACTGTGCGGTGCGACAACTGGTTTTGGCAGAAACAGAATTCATACCTGAAAGTAAATTAATGTTTAAGTCATCATTGACGAAGCATTCAGAAGACTACCATTCTGTAATGACTTAGGCAGTCTTCAGTCAGTGCTTTACAAGTCAGCTGCTTCCATACCTGGCCGAGAATTCTGTTATCGTTACGGACAATGCAAGTGTGCACTCTGTGCAAGTGAACAGAGCTTCTGCTTCAAATACCAGAAAGGACGAAATTATTTCGTGGCTAACATCTAATGAAATTCCCCACAGTGCGTCACAAACCAGGGCAGAATTTCTCGTGCTTGTAAATGCATACAAGCCCACATACCGCACTTACGCGATAGATGAACTTGCAAGACAGCATGGTCACCGGGTAGTAATAAATCACGAAATGTGAAACACGTTGCTTTGATCAGTAAGCACTTGCTTGATGGGCATCAGTCTACGAAGACTGACCATGTGTCGCTTGTTACGTTTTTAGATAGTCTCCTTGCCTTGTACAATGCCAAACATATACAATTATTCTATCAGTTCAAGTGATATGTCACTTAAGTCATTGATAAAGTATTTTAATAACTGCTTCGAAAAATCCAGATTTCAAGATATAATTAACGGAAAAATCTAAAATTTTTCAATTTCTAATTTATCACTTTTTTATCTTCACAATTAATTTACTTTGAATTCGTAATCTGTTGTGAACGTCTAATGTGGTTTTTCAGTAATAATGAATAGATTAATGTTCCTAGAAGAACTGTGTATATAATTTACAGATATTTCGTGTTAACGACTGAGCTACGAAATGAATTTCTGTGCCGCTCAGAAAATTATGCCCTGCCGTGTAAACATGATAGGTACAAGAGAAAGAGACTCATAAATACTCGTAAATGCGTCACAGTTTTCCCAACAATCAAACGAGCGTTGTTTCTCTGCATTACACTTTTTATACAGCCGTGTGTGTTCAAGACTCGCAGCTTGACATTTCCTTGCGCTTGTATCCGGCCGCAACTTTAAAGCTAAGCGGCAGTCAGCAGCTGACTGCGGAATGGAACGGAGCGCAGCTAACGCACAGTCCGGCTACGCTGCAACAGCAGCTCCCCCCACCACTACACAGCTACCTGCGCAGAAGAGCCAGTCACCCGCCAAGTTACGTGGCGCTCCCTCTAGTACCGGCCTAAATTTAGTACGCGGCCCAATTTTTAGCCGTTCTGCGCATCCCCCTCCATTGGCAGCCAATAATACTCCTTTCTAGGCAAGTGGCAACCGCGAGTTACAAATTTCTCCCGCAGGCTCTACAGTTGACGCTAGACGGTAGATGCTCTTTGTGCTTCTCCTATTGCTCCGTCTGTATGCGCGGATGTGGGTTCGAGGTCGTTCCCAGAATCCAGCGCGGGATTGGCCAAGTTGCTCTGGCCAGAACCCAGTTCCAGCACACTGGTGGATGTGCTCACAGCGACCGCTGTCCGCTTCGACACTGGTGCAGGCTGTTCGGCTGGAGACATTTAGCGAATGTCATCGCAATCGTTACCGCTCCGCATTCAAATGAGATGAAACAAACTGTATAAAATTATCCAAAAAATCTGCCGTCCCTGGCTCCTGCTACTCAGCCTACTGGTAAATCAGCCACTCTACACAACTCATTCAAGATCTTCGAGTAGGAGATGAAAGTAGAAGATTGGAATTCTGTCGCTGGATACTTGTAGAACGCCAGTTAATCCTTCCTTTATTCTCTACTGTTGAAGCCACTTTCAATCGTGAAGGCATCAATAAAGCCGTAAATCACATCAGTGGACCGCAGAAAATCGACATGACACGGTGGAGACACATTTTTCAAGAACGCTTCTGTGCAATTGTTTCATGTGGGTTCATAGAGAATTTGTTGATTGGGCTTTTTTTTTTTTTTTTTTTTTTTTTTTTTTTTTTTTTTTTTTGATTTATCGTCTTACAGAACCCCGTTCACTGCATTTGCTTGAAAATGATTCAAATCTTTGTAATTCTTATGGGACCCAAACTACTTTTGGTCATTAGTCGCTTGACTTAACTACTTGAAGTAAGTTAAACTAACCTGAGGGCAACACACGCATCCATGCCCGAGGGAGGATCCGAAAATAGATCTTACCTCTATGGATTTTTGCCTGTGGGGACGGTTAAAAGGCGAAGTTAGCAAAGAAAAATTAAACATCAGAGCCGATTTTATTGTTCGGCTATGAACAGTGCAGCCCTCAGAAGGGCAACGTCTGGTATAGTCAAATAAAATCCTGCAATGTGCTGGAATTTTGAAAATCAACATTGATCGTCCTTAGTTGTCTTTACTTTAAATTTGTCTGGGTTACCCATTAACAGTTGTACCTGTGTACTCAATAAAAACTGAACACGTTACATGATGAAAACGTTGCTTGAAATGTCCGCTTCCAGTCACAACGGTGATTAAAGTATTAAAAAATATTTTATCGCGACATGTTTCGATGCTGTGCATCATCATCAGGTTATAGCTATGCAAAAGTCATTACTAAAGATGTACACTAATCTATATTGACAACATCTTGATGTTTGCTGCAATGAACCTGTGAAAACAGAAAGATTACCCGTTTTCACAGGTTCATTGCCACAAACATCAAGATGTTGTCAATATGGATTAATGTACACCTTCGCCTATAGCATAATGGTTGTTATATGTTTTAGGGGGACAAAACTGCAAGGTTATCAGTTCCCCATTCCATCACCGGGCGCCACAAGCAGATGCATTACTGTGAAAAAGAGCTCAGAGTTTGAAATAGAAAAGGAGAGGGAAAACTCGCGAGTCAGTAACAGGTCAACAGAGTCGACAAGAGACAACACAAGATGAGACACTCACACAGAAATAGCCTTATGATCATTGACAGCATCGAAACATGTCGCTATTAAATATTTTTAACACTTACATTATAGTTGTGACTGGTAGCAGAAATTTCAAGCAAACGTTTAGTTAATAAGATGCAGTCGCGGTCGACAAAAAGTGAGCATGGCTTGAAATGTTATATGAAATTTATGTTGCAAATCGTCTACAATACCAATTTTTGAAGTTGTATTATTCCTCTCGAGAAGCCCCTTTCGTATTATACAGACAACAAGTCGATACGATTAATATATGGAGGTACAAGAAAATATTTTTGTGGCTGCTGATTTCCCTGTGTTTCAAAGGGAAGGAAGCTTAGGGTTTAACTTCCAGTCGACAGCTTGGTCATTAGAGACGGAGTTAACGCTCAGAGTTTTGGATAAGGACGGGGTAGGAAATCGGCCGTGCCCTTTGAAAGGAACCATCCCGGCATTTGCCTCGAGTGATTTAGGGAAATTACAGAAAACCTAAATCTGGATGGCCGGAGGTGGATTTGAACCACCATCCTCCCGAAAACGAGTCCAGTGCTTTACCACTTCGCCACCTCGCTCGGTCCCCTTTGTTTCGTGGCCGCTGCAAGGCCAACCCCGAAAACTAGAATGAATATATTGGAGTAAATAAATCTGACCTGTTATTGTCTGCTCTGAAATTGCTGTGGCAACAGTACTCGGCTCGCAGCGGGTGTCGAAGTAACGTGTGCACAGGACAGACTGCAGACGATCTGCTCGTCGTACACAAGGGAAGCCGGCTGCGCTTTTCGACACGACAAGTGGTTGTGACAGTCGCGCAGTGCTGAGAACAGTTGATTGAGAAGTCACGTACTGTTTAACATACAGCACCAAATACCTCCGACTCTGTTGGCCAGTTGTGGACAGGGCGTAAAACCCTTATCTTCGCTTCTGCCTCACCAGATAGCCCACGTCTGGACTGCCTGACAATCGCGGGGCATCTTTCCTCCTGTCGAAGGGTCAGTGTGCCGTAGCAATCCTCAGTCGACTCGTCCGCGGTGTAACCACTACTTTAATTTGGAAATGTCTGAAATAATTTTAATACTTTTCAGCCCGGTATAACAAAATTTATTCCACTTCAAATATTTAAAAAAAGCAGTCAACAATCCGAAGTTTGGTTTGAACACAGTGCTTTACTAGGCATGGTCCTGTTTCGAGGTGGTATGCCGTTGCCTTCCTCCGACCTGACTTATCCAGCCAGTTATAGGGGGACCTAAACATAAACGTCGGTTGCGAGCCACGGTGCTACTCGGTATTTTTCACATCAGCAACCCTGCTAGAGGGGAAAGAAGTGGAAAGTGACAGTTGAAAATCCTAGGTGCTGGCGGGGACCGAATCCGCGACCTTCGGATTTGTAGTCAGGCAGGCTACCACTGTGCCACGGAGCCATACTCTTTTCTTCCATACTGTGTTGTTGTTATCGTGGTCTTGAGTCAAGAGCCTGTTTTGATGCAGTTCTCCAAGCTTATCCTATCGTGCGCAAGTCTCGTCACTGAATAAAAACGGTAACCTATATCATTTTCAATCTGCTTACTGTATTCTTCTCTCCGTTTCCTTTACCGATTTTCACCACACACACTTGCCTCCAGTGTTGAATTGAAGTTTCCTTGATGTCTAACAACGTGTCCCACCAATCTATCCCTTTCGATCCCTCCTCTTAGCCAAAAAATGAGATAAATTTCTTTTCTCTCCATTTCGTTCAGTACCTCGTCATTAATGACGCGGTCTACCCATCTAACCTTCAGCATTCACTTGTAGCACCAAATTTCTAAATCATCTATAAACTTTGTCTGCACGCCTTATTGTCCACATTTCACTCGCGTACAATGCTACATTTCAGATGTATACTCTCCAAAAAATACCTGGCACGTAAATTAATATTCAGTCTCAACCAATTTCTCTTCTTCAGATAAGCTTCTCTTCCTACGGCTATTTTGCATTTCATACCAAAATGGAAACATCTTTACTTTGTCTCATTACCCAATTAAAACGCACGAATATGGCCGTGTGATCTGCAGCGTCATGTAACGGATCGTGCGTCCGCTCGCGTCGGAGGTTCGAGTCCTCCCTCGAGCATGGCTGTGTGTTATCTTTAGTATAGGTTACGTTAAGTAATTTGTAAGTGTACGGAACGATGACCAGAATAATTTGGTTCCTTACGATTACAAACATTTGAAACTAACCTAATTCATTCACAACTGCCTGATTTTCTTATATTACATTCCATTACCCATGATTTGTTCTTGTTAATATTCATCTTGTACCGTCTTTTCTATAAATTGCCCATTTAGTTGATCTTCCAACTCATTTTAAATATCTGGCAGAACTACAACGTCTTACGCAAACTGCAAACTTTTTATTTATTCTCGCTGGAGTTTAATTCATTCTCCAAATTTCTCCTTGCTTTCCTTTACAGCTTCTTCAATGTACAGATTCAGTAAACGGGAGAAAGGCTAAAACCATATCTTACTTCCTTCCCAACCACTGCGTCTCTTTCATGCCTTTCGACCCCTGTTACTACTGTCTCGTTTTTGTACAAGCTTTTTGTAATTACTCGTTTCGTAAATGTTACAGGCCCAATAGGGCTAAAACTGAACATATACGATTCTCGGACAATCATTCTGACTTCATTCACCGAAATTAATTGTCAGAGCTTGTACACTGTTCAAACCAGTTTGGGAATAAGGTGAGAAATCATACACAACACACAGATCGTAATATGGTTCGGTAGCACAGTCGTAGCGTGCCAGACTAAAAATCCAAAGGTCGAGGGTTCGATCCGCGCCAGGTCCTACGATTTTTATCTGTCACTTTTCTACCCTCTGTCAATGTTGCTGTAGCGCCTTGGTTCGGAAACCACGTTAAACTTTAGGTCGCCCTCTAACTAGTAACTGGCTAGGTTACTCAGTTGGAAGGCAACGGCACACAGGATTGTTGACTGCTTTTCTGTAGCGCATTTTACTGAAATGTTCAAATGTCTGTGAAGGTTATGGGACTTAACTGCCGGGTCATCAGTCCCTAAACTTACAAACTACTTATAAACCAGCTTATACTAAAGTCCGAACAAACATCCATGCCCGAGGGGGGGGAACGGCCTCGCGCATCGGATCATTGCGCCTCAATGCGCTCGGCCGCTCCGCTTATTCAGATATTGGCTACAGTTGAATTTGTGTGTGATACAGTAAGATATTTTGATGACTCTAGGTTTACATGTTCAAATGTTTGTAGAACTTATGGGACTTAACTGCGGGTCAATAGTCCCTAAGCTTACAAACTACTTATGAACTAGCTAAGACTAAGGGCGGCACAAATATCCATGCCCAATGGGGGATTCGAACACCCGACTGCAGTGGCCGTGCAGACCGTGACTGGAGCGCCTCAGTCCCCTCGGCCACCGCGGCCGGCAGGTTTACTAGACAGTTCGTTAGGGCGAGGCGTCATGTGGCTACTATAATACTGAAGAATTCATTCTCGTTGCCTTGTCATATAGCGTTTGATCACCCTTTAGTGTTACATGCGCCTCCACATTCAAAACAATATTTATTTGCCCATATTTAAATTAATTATCCTTATATTTGTATATTTTTTCTTGTTATTTCATATCATTTTCAATGTGTCACTGAATTATGAAAGACGCAATATTCTTTGAAAAACTAAAGTCAAAGACTAACTCTGAACAAAGAGCAATTAGAATAATACATAGATTTAACTATTGTTTCATTTTTAAAAGAAAGGAGTAGTGACGCCATTTCTCTCTTCTGTATTATGGTCTCGTCTAGTAAACTACTCTTCCATATTACGCTTATATATGACCTGATGAATTGTGAAAATGTCTGTACGATATATCTCGATGAGAAAGTTATAACTGAAATGATGTACTGAATTTCTTATATAATCTCGACTGTATGAATTTAATGAGATTTCACAAAGGTAACTGAACTTTGAATGTGATGTATATGTAGACTTGCTTCATTTATTTGAATAATAATTGTTTCGTGAGTTTACTGAAATTTGTCCGAGTATTTTTATTTGTAGTGAGATTGGAACCTTATTTTTTCCTTTCACATTTTTTTCATTTAACTGTGATGCAATTTATTTTTCAGGACAAAAGAATAATGAATTACACTGATTTACGAATATAATTGTTGGAGATGGTACATAGGACCAATTTTTATCACATTCTTTTATTTTAATAATTATTCTAACTGCGACCCTGAGATTACGAACGACTTACCATTTTCGATTAGTAACAGATCAACTAGCCGGAAACTTAGTTACAAAATCAGCAACAGTGATGTCTCCAACAGTTAGGTTCACGTTGCTTATCAGTATCAGCTAGATTAGAAAAGGATTTTAACTACTTTCTTGGTGCGTAGGTCATTAATTTCTCTAAAGGTACAGCATAGTAGATTCATTTCAATAGATAGATGGTTTTGCTACGTAACCAGTATTGAAATATTTCTCCCAACCACTCTTTACAGTTATTCTATTTCGTGTTCACATTTACTTGCAAAAAATGTATACTGATTTAAAAATTTAAATTGTAATAATAAAATTAAGGGAGGAATGTTTCAACCCCAGAAGGCCAGTACAGTGTGGACTGTATGAGGTTATCAGTCAGATCATGAGGTGTATTTGGCCATTCGCCCATGAGTTTCCAGCTCTGCAACTGCTCTGGGAGGTGCTGTCTGGGTGCAGTGTGTCTGCCAAGTGGATCCCGGACGTGCTCAATCGGGTTTTTCCGCTGAACTAGCTGGCCACTCCATTCGTTCAGTTCCCTCAGGTTCAAACATGTTGTCCACCCGTACACCTCTGTTGGAGACGAGCGTTATCGGCCACCAGAAGGAAACCGTCTCCCATGGCGCCAGCGTAGGCCACAACAAAATGTCGAACGATCTCATCTCTATATCTCTGAGCAGTCATAGCGCTATTCTGTACATCATAGAGGTCCGTATGTTCGCCGATACCCCTGCCTACACCGTGCGTCCACCACCACAATATCCTCCTCAGTCCCTAAAATAAAATAAAATAAATCTGGCGACAATATTCAAGTGTTGGTCGCAGTGCTAGGCATCTCAATACACAAATGGAAGGTGCCAGCACATCTTGGAATTGGAAAAGGCACATTATCTTGTCACGTACACAGTCTGCAGCAGTGCTAAAGTGGCTGACAGAATGAGAAGTCGGTTTGTGGCTATGTGAGCACTCAAATTTCCATGGGTCTCTGTAGTTAATGTAAAATCGGCCTATACCATCAATAACATAAATAAATAAAAGCATATTAACGTAAACTGCATATTGAAATATCACACCACATACTGACAGATGTGGTACCTAGTGTCCTGATGTCCTCTATAGGGGACATGAGTTTTTGAAGATAATAAAGAGTCATAATTTTTTTTAAATATTTCTGAGGCCTTTTGGGGAAATTATTAATCATGAAATGCAAACAAAATGCAAAAATATTAAAAGGACTGAGAAGGATATAGTGATGTTTCCTGCACGTAATGAGGATTGCTCCGAGCTGTCTGTCCTCTCCAGATGAGTGAACGACCATTGTCCGGCTGATCACAATATCCTGACTCACCTGTGTACAGGACCCGGCGCCATTCCTTACGACTCCAATCACGATGTGCCTCGGCCCAGTTCCTGCGAGCTTATCGGTTTCGTGGTTTTCAAGCGATACAGGACAATATTACTCCAATTTAAAAAGGAAACATTCATGTTGAGCCATTGGTTTGGTTTTTCCCTTCACAGCGCCGAAGCACAGTGAGTGAGCGAACCAGATGTGAGGGGGCTGATATGGAGCCGTTTATTTTGCATCTTAAGGTATTAGGTGTTAAAGAAGTTTTCTTGGTTGGAGAACTGTGCGACGTAATAGAAAGGGTGAGAGAGAGACAGTAGATGAGCTTCTATCCCGTGGGAAAGCTCCGCCCCTATTGCTAGTTGAGATCTGATTGGCTCCCGCCTATACTTGTTGTCCGCCAAAACTTCAAGCTTCTTTTATTAATATTTAACTTTCCTATGTCTATTAAAAATTATCTGTATAATTTCTGAAATGCTTTTGTGCTAAGCTATATTCTGGTTAATTCAAAGATTTAATTATTTGTATATTTTGTAATAAGTTGAACAATTTTAGTCTAGAAGTTTCGCTTGGCGCAAGAACGGTGGCTTGTGGCGCGCAGCGAGGTGCGCCGGCAGTCAGTCGAGCGCCGACCGCGATACCTTGTACATTCCTGTTAGTTCAGTGCGGGCCAGGGATAGTTTATACGTTATGTATCGCTTATATATTAAATATTACTCAGTCTGTATATTTGTGCTTGGATATACACTGGCATTTCTTCAATAAAAACAAGCACTGGCATCCTACAAAAGCTAAAGTTATTCGTAGTGCAGTACTTCCAAGTCACATCTCAACACCTCTTTTAGCATCACTTCAGGTACAACGGATGCACGATCTGTGTGCTTCAACTGCGAAATGGGACATCAACTACGACAGAAGACTCAAGGTTAGTAAAAGAGTGATTTTAGACGTGCACTGAAGTTGCATGTCGACACGGCTGCCCCGTTTACAAACCAGGGCACTGGCACGAAGTGTGTTGGTAACATCGCCGAGGGAAGGCATGAAAGTGGGGAGGTGTTTTAGGAACTTTGTCAACTATGCACTGACCTTCCCTGTTTTTTTTTTTTTTTTTTTTTTTTTTTTTTTTTTTTTTTTTTTTTTTTTTTTTTTTTTTAAGTAGTCCCGCCGTACAGAGCCGTAACAAGTGAGTTGTGAATGTTACTGTGCGTGCAGACTAAGTAGGCACATGCGCAACGGTTAATAGGAGCAGCCGAAAACGGGAAATGCCTTTATCGTTGCTCCTATTGCCCACTGCGCCGAGTATCAATGGTATTAAGTAGTTAGTTCACACTTCTTATGTAAAGTGTTCATTGTGGAGTTACCCACCACTACTGGCCGGTGAGAGACAACAAAAAGAAACCGAAAAATAAATTTTAGTTCATAGATGAGTAACTATGTCGGTCTTAAATGAATGTAGTTTTGTAGTCCGCTGAAGTCAGACTGTACGAAATTATGGGAAGTTATAAATATCTTTTGAAGAACGTAGGGTTCGTTCCTTACACTACAAGCGAAAAGGCGTCACGTTATCGATTCACAATAATTTTATGGAACTTACGAAGTAGTTGAGAGTGTGATTATTGTATTAATTTGGTTTTCACTTTAGATTCCTGTTTAATACTTCCTGGTATAATTCGCGTGCGTCTTTCGCGCCCATTTATTCGGTAAACCATTCACAGTCGTGACAGACCACCGTTCTTTATGTTTATTATATATTTTCGACGACGTTACAGTATTCAATGAAAGAAATAAATCACAATTGGCGATCAGTTATGGCTTCACTGTAATAGGTTTAGATGCAATAGCAAAGTGCGGCGAATGAAGATTTGTGCCCGGCTGGGATTCTAACCCTGGATCTCCTGCTTACTAGGCAGACGCGTTGACCACTCCGCCACCGAGGACACAGTGACCAGCCCCACTGCAAAGGATTCTTCCCTGCACGTCTCCCGCCACACCAAATCTCCATTCGCCACGTTTTTTCCTATTACACAGCCTATTTGTTCTGTAATGCTCGCAGCCACAATACTGTATTCCCGCATCAGGGAGAACAGACCATGAGGTATCGAGACACAATTAATTGTCGTCAGGGCCCAGCCTCGGCTTGTATACAATTATATATTTTAGACGACGTTACAGCGTTCAATGAATGAAATAAATCGCAATTTACGATCAGTTATGGCTTCACTGTACTAGGCTTACATGAAATACCAAAGTGCGGCGAATGAAAATTTGTGCCCGGTCAGGGTTTGGGTGTGACGGGAGACGTGCAGGGAAGAGTTCTCTGCAGTCGGGCGGGTCACTGTGTCCTCGGTGGCGGAGTAGTCAACGCGTCTGCCTAGTAAGCTGAAGAGCCCGGGTTCGAATCCCGACCGGGCACAAAATTTCATTCGCCGCACTTTGGTATTCCATCTAAACCTAGTACAGTGAAACCATAACTGATCGAAAATTGCGATTTATTTCATTCTTTGTGTACGTTGAACGGGTTTGAAGGACCCAATTGGTCTACTAACAAGATGGGCACTAATACTGCAAGATTACGATGTGGTTTTGTAAAACGGGCGCAAACACAAGGACGCCGACTACCTTTCGAGGTAGCCATTAACGGAACACAACACCATGGCTGAAATTTCAGCCCTTACTGAGTTATGTGACATTATAGACAGGAGATCCTATATTATTACAAACCGTAAAAGCCTTGGGGAAATGAGAACCGACCAAAGGGAAGGATCAACTTATAAACGGGACGTTGTATAAAAGCAACTACGATACATTGGGCCCGAAATGGCTATTGTTCGTTGCAGTTCACCTGCAACCAACTATTCTCAAGTATTTCCACAATTCTCCACTATCTGGTCATCTGAAATTCGTGAAGACCCCAGAGAGAATCAGGCGCAGGTATTACTGGCAAGGTCTCTACCGATCTGTCAAGCACTATGTGAGTCAATGTAAAGAGTGCCAGAGTCGGAAGCACGAGCCGCAATTACCTCCAGGACATCTCGTACCAATTACACCTGCAGCAGCTCCATTTCACCCTATTGGAGTTCATCTTTTAGGTAGGTTCCCGAAATCGACAACCAGTAACCGGTGAAGGACTGCTGAACTTCGTCACCCGTTACGCTGTTACCAAACCTGTGCCTACTGCAGAAGCTCCAGAGAAGCCCTAGTACAAGACATTATTTTTAAACGTGGTGCATCACGTGTGATGATATCTGATCGTGGAACAGTATTCCAGTCAAAACTACTATCAGAGGTAATGTAACGTTTCGACGTTGTCCGCAGAATAACAACTGCCTATCATACTCCGACAAATGGTTTTACCGAACGTTTTAACAAGACGTTAGCAGATATTCTGTCGACGTACGTCGATGTTGAAGGATTGCGATACGTACTGTCAGTCTTTACATTTGCTCATAATACAGCAAGGCAAGACATCACAGTCTTCACGCCATTCTTCTTGCTCCATGGCCGTGAAGATGGAACGACAGTGGATACGCTGTTCCAGTTCCAACCGGACGACACTCAGGATGACTATGTGAAACCGCTCAGCACCAGGGTCGAAGAAGCAAGACAGCTGGCTCGCATACGGACATTGCGCGCCAAGGAGAAGGACCGCCAGGGGTATCACGACAAGGAATGACCTGTTGTGTACGGCCCAGGAGATCTGTACGGAAAGTTGGGCTATCGGAAAAGTTACTGAAGCGATACTCTGGTCCGTATCGTGTGATAGGCCGTCTGTCAGACGTACTCAAAATGACGAAAATGAAGAGACTTTGCTCCTGTTCACCGTATGAAGCGTTACCACGATCCCAAAGAGCAGATAGATAGAAACGGCTTTTTGTTCAAGGATTACGTTATGTGTGTAGGAGGTTCTGTCGCCTGTCATCGTCAAAGCAGGGAAGGCGTGCAGACAGAATGGAACGATTCTCCGGAACTGCCATACAGAGGACCCATGAAAAGATCAAGATCCAGGACACTGACCTGGTACCAAAGGGAACCTAACCGCGTGTCGCTGTTTTTTTCTTTTTTTTTTTCCCAGCAGGAGGAGCTATGTCGCGAATCTACCGCCCAGAATGCGTGGTGCATTGGTTAGCGTGCCGGCCGCGGTTGCCGAGGTGACTAAGGCGCTCCACTCACGGTCAGCACGGCCACTACGGTCGGGGGTTCGAATCCCCCCTCGGGCATGGATATTTGTGCCGTCCTAGTTCGTAAGTAGTTCATAAGTAGTTTGTAAGTTTAGGGACTGATGACCCCGTAGTTAAGTCCCATAAGCTTAACAAACATTTGGAACATTTTTTTGGTTAGCGTCGCGAATTTCTTTGCTGGAGGTCGTCGATTCAATTCCTACTAAAAATGTTAAAGCAGTCAACAATCCGAAGTTTGGTTTGAACACCAGAGTGCTTTATTAGACATGGTTCTGATTGGAAGTGGTATGCCGTTGCCTTCATTCGACCTTCGAACTGACTTACCCAGCTAATTACAGGGGGATCTACAGCTTAACGTGGATTCCGAACCAATTGCTGCTCGATATTTTTCACTTCAGCAACATTGCCAGAGGTGAAAGAAGAGGAAAATGACAGATGAAGATCCTAGGACCTGCTGCAGAAAAAAAAAATCTTGTATTTACTATTTCTAGAATGTTCTACGTGTTTTTTATGTTAGATGTACTTGTAGGTTCCAGGAAATTGTTTCTATGTACAAATAGCGGAGTATTCCAATCAGTCTGTTCTGAGTGTAGGCTTGTGATAAGCAGTAAACCTGTTCTAAATGTAAAGTTAACGATCAAGCTTTCGAATTCAGTTTTGAAGATGGCAGTATTTCATACTTCATATTTCATATTTTTCTTATACTAACCAGGAGCCAACGCCGAAGGCGCAAAGTGTCACCAAGATATGCTGCAAGCACTGAACTGCCGCCCTACAATAGATGAAAACAGGAGACGGCACGAGTTATCAATAACCAAATTAAATCATAAGAGCGGTGAAGCCCCAACAAGGTACAGAATAAGTAAATATCATAAAAATGTAAATCAGCTTGAAACAAACAGCTCGCTATAACGTAACACAGGAGCAAACTAAATTTCTATCAGCAGGAACAAACAAGCTACTCGTTACAAACAGCACTGAATATCGCCAAAATAATAAACAGGTGAGGTAACTCGATATAGGAAGGGCAGGAAGGGTGCCCAACCGCTGAACGGGAACTGCAGTGCTGCCGAGCTGTGACTTCATTCAAAAAATAATCGCCGAATTACAACCGCGGGGACGGCGATACCATGCGGAGGGAAAGTAATCTTCAAGTTGGTACAGCCACTCCCCGTGCAGATACGAGTCAGTGGAGGGGCACAAACCAGATAAATTCCCCAGTGGTGCTAGACAAATTCAGTTAATTTGATGGTAAAGATCACTTTGTACAAGGCAAGGGTAGTGAAAAGAGTTGAAACGCTAAACCAAAAGCTTCAAGCAACGGCATGGAAACTTCCTAGCAGATTAAAGTTGTGTGCCGGAACCGGGACTCGAACCTGGGACCTTTGCCTTTCGCGGGCAAGAGCTCTACCGGCTGAGCTATCCCGACACGACTCACGGTGCCGCCTCACAACTTTACTTCCGCCAGTACCTCGCCTCCTACTTTCCAAACTTCACAGAAGCTCTCCATCGTAAGTCGTGTCGGGGTAGCTCAGTCGGTAGAGCGCTTGCCCTCAAAAGGCAAAGGTCCCAGGTGCGAGTCCTGGTTCCGGAACACAATTTTAATCTGCCAGGAAGTTTCATATCAGCGACAACTCCTCTGCAGAGTGAACGTTTCAGTCTGGAAACGGTAAGGAACACTGAAAACACAGAGTAAAAAGGACATAGGAGAGGGCGGCCCCTGAGGGTAACAGCCACCAACGCTTACTTCATCTCAAGAGAAACACACACAAACACAACTTCCTCGTCTCTTCGAGAGACATATAAAAGTACTTAGCTTCTCCCAGCAACATCGGAAATGACGAAGTCCTTTTTTCACATCACCAACAGGCTGGCCATCAGCAAACCACGTAGGTGAGGTCCATGGAGCGAATACACGGAGATGCGGCTCCCACAGCGGAAAAGTGCACGGTCCATAAGCCCTGCCTGAACAGGTAGGAAGTGTTCACTACGGAGGCACAGGGCAGGGAACTCCAGTCGGATTCAACAATATCAGAGCCGCGGCAGCACCACAAGTGGAAGAACGGAGTGAACACGCCTCGCGCCGATCCGCGGCCCAGACTGCCCTTCTCTTGTCGCCTCCAAGAGCCCAACTGACAGTCTCTCTGTCACGTCATGGCCTAACTGCCCAAACTCACCACTCCTAAGTGGCGCACCAGTACTAATAGCGCCACTCGCGGCAATGACTGAGACGCGAGAGTCAGTACGGCGCCACAAACGGTGAAAGCAGAGCGAGAGCGATCCGCACTTACGCCAGCAAAGTGACACAGAGGGAACGGAGATGACATGCGGGAGGGGGAGTGGGTATAGAGAAAAAGATCGCGAGCCGGGACGTCTTAATGGTAGGCTGTTTTTGTAATCTTACAACAGCTACTCTTCAGAGCACTCGAGAGGCAGTCGGTCAGTAGAACGAGTTGTGTGTAGTCAAACATGTTGATGTCTGTCATGGGGAGTTATGATTACATCTACATCTACATACATACTCCGCAATTCACCGTAAGGTGCGTGGCGGAGGGTGCACTGTACCACTACTAGGCATTTCCTTTCCTATTCCACTCCCAAATTGAACGAGGAAAAAAAGAATGCCTATATGCCTCCGTACGAGCCCTAATTTCTCTTATCTTGTCTTTGTGATCTTTACGCGAATTGTAAGTAGGCGGCAGCAAGATCGTACTACACTCAGCTTCAAATTCCGGCTCTCTAAATTTCCGTGACACTCGCGCATTGGTCGAACCTACCGGTAACAAATCTAGCTGCTCGTCTCTGAACCGTCTCTTCTTTTAAACTGATCTGCTGCGGGTCCCAAACACTTGAGCAATACTCAAGACGTGATCGTACAAGCGTTTTATACGCGGTCTCCTTTACAGGTGAAGTACATCTTCCCAAAATTCTCCCAATAAACCGAAGTCGGCTGTCCGCCTTACTCACAACTGTCCTTACATGCTCGTTCCATTTCATATTTCTCTGCAATGTTACGCCTAGATATTTGAACGACGTGACAGCATCAAGAAGCTCACTACTAATGCTGTATTCGAACATTATGGGATTGTTTTTTCTACTCATGCGCATCACCTCACATTTTTCCACATTGAGAGCTAGCTGCCATTCTTCGCACCAACTAGAAATTGTGTCTAAGTCATCCTGTATGCTATTACAGTCAGTTACAGACGACACCCTCCCATACACCACAGCATCATCAGCAAACATAGCGGTCCTATCACACTCCCCTGGGGCACGCCTGACGATACAGTCGTCTCTGATGAACACTCGCCGTCGAGAACAACGTACTGCGTTCTATTACTTAGGAAGTCTTCCAGCCAGTCACAAATATGTGAACCTATTCCATAAGCTCGTATCTTCGTTAGCAGTCTGCAGTGTGGCACCGCGTCGAACGCCTTTTTGAAGTCGAGAAAAACACAATCCGCCTGTTGCCCTTCGTCCATGCCTCGCAAGATGTCATGTGAGAAAAGGGCAAGCTGAGTTTCACATGAACGATGTTTCCTAAACCCGTGCTGATTCATGGAAAGAAGCTTTTCCGTTTCAAGGAAATTTACTATATTCGAACTGAGAATATGCTCCAAAATTCTACATCAAACTGATGTCAACAATATTGGCCTGTAATTATTTTTTTTTTTTTTTTAGTTTATGGGACTTAACTGCGGGGTCATCAGTCCCTAGCCTGTAATTGTATGGGTCAGTTCTCTTTCCTTTCTTCGAAGTGCGGCGGCCGGAGTGACGATTGTGTGAATGTGTTGTGTGCCTGTGTGATTGCGTGAATGTTCCTGTTTACAAACTGAGCTATTGTGGCAGGCTTCAGTACATCACGAACGAACTACTTCATTTCAACACTTCGTAGTGGCCCTGCTGGTGTGGCCGTCAAGTATAAGACACCTTTGGGGGAGGGGGGTGGTGCGCGTTCTCCAGTTGACATGGGTCTGTATGTTTTCCTTAGAATAGGTTAAAGTAGTTTGTAAGTTTAGGGGCCGATGACCTCGGCAGGTTCGTCCCACAGGTTTACAAACTTCGTAGTAAACCGTATGAATCGGTAAATATTTCACATGAATTAACTGTTCGAAACAATCGTCCGCACAAACTAAGAGGGCATTTTTGCACGGTAGTTCTGGGAAGAGGCCTTAAAGGCAAATCCTATTTACCCCGGTAGTGGTGTGTAACGGTGTGGTATACCCCACGAGACGAATTTCTGTACTTAATGCTTGGATGGTTCAAGATTACAACACTGCACAACCCCGTAAGGACGAAATTATTTTACTCTGATATATCAAAGACTACTGGTAATTACTACCTTTATTTATTCCTTCATGCGAGGAAGTAAGAAAAACGCGTGTGCATTTCACTTCTGTTTATTATGCCGGACTGACGACAGTTCGATGTATTTTGCTCCTTTCATTATTATATTCTTTGTAGCTGATGCACCACTGGCATGTAAATTCAGGTAAAGATGAAATCTATTTGCTTTCTGTTTGTCATCAAAACACTCCAAGTCAATTTTAGTTCTACATTTCTTTTATATTTATTCAACTTTTACCATTTCTTCCCACTATCCATAAAGCTGTTTCAGTTGTGTCGAACTATCACGACATTGGATGAATTTAGTGTAGCTTGCTGCTCCATTTTGCAAATTTTATTCCGTATTTTCAACATTTTAGTGGCATATAACCTACAATCTGTTTTTTTCTTTTTCTTTTCTCACGTAAATTTTTCCGAAGTCCGATTTTTTGTCAATGTTCATCGTTCACTGCCATTCTTTAATAAATAATTGCGCCTTTAATTAAAATTACTACACGAACGACGACTTTAAATTCACAGAACCTCCATCTAATGTCGGCGAATAGTTACGCGGTTTACAAATAATTTTATTTCAGCTCAACTACGAGGTTTTCGACACTTCCGCAAAAGGTAAGTATTCGTCGAATTCTTATTTCCAAATAGTTTGCCATTTCATTCATTTTTGCGAATTCCCATTTAGAAATTTTTCAAACAATTCAGTACGGCATTTTTCCATCCAAAACAGACAAGCAATATCACTACAATAGCATGCCACACTCCTTTGTAGCTGCTACAAGATCCCAGCAGAGGGGTAACAAGTATGTTTTATAACTTTGTGATCTGGACGTCATGCGTTGCTGTTGAAAGAAGTTGAAGGATGTTTGGGCGTGTTAAAACCCAACACTTCGCTCTCGTCCCACAATGAGAATATGTGTACATACGTATTTATTTGTAGTTATATTCACATGAGAACGGCGAAATTGTGGTCAATGTAAGTTGTGTGTGAAAGCACGGTGCCCACACAGGGAGTGGTCACGACGTAAACTGCGTCACTGAAATTTCTAAGGGGGGGGGAGGGGGAGGGATGAAAAATCAGTAGTCTTGGTCAGCCTCGGGGAGGGGCACTCCATAAAATAATTAACAAATCGTGAAATAAAAGGTATTTAACTTCAATATTAAATGGCAAAACCATATTTATTAGGTCTTAAACTAGAAATGCTAATATTTCGGGTGTGGGGGGGTTGGTTGCCATTTGGGTGGGGGGTGATTATTTGGTCAAGGGTGGGGGTGGACACCTCTGTGTGAAAGGATGGAGCGACTAAAGGAAGAAAAGGGTTACCGCGAATATATGGGTAGCACAACATCGGTAATTATTATTATCTATTTTCCAGGGGCCTTTGGTGATGACAAACAATGCCCTGAAACGTAAGTGCTTCAATGTCGCCGGCCGCTGTGGCCGAGCGGTCTGCGGCGTGCCAGTCACGGTCTGCACGGCCACTACGGTCGGGGTTTCGAATCCCCGCTCGGGAATGGATATTTGTGCCGTCGTTAGCAGTAGGTAGTTCATAAGTAGTTTGTACGTTTAGGGACTGATGACCCCGTAGTTAAGTCCCATAAACTCTACAAACATTTTAATTGCTTCAATGTCGTTCAAGCCGGCCGCGGTGGCCAAGGGGACTGAGGCGCTTCAGTCACGGTCTGCACGGCACTACGGTCGGGGGTTCGAATCCCCCCTCGGACATGGATATTTGTGCCGTCTTTAGTATAAGGTAGTTCATAAGTAGTCTGTAAGTTTAGGGACTGATGACCCCGTAGTTAAGTCCCATAAGCTGTACAAACATTTGAACATTTGAATGTCGTTCAACAGTTTAAATGTGAAAACGTACAAATGAATATTAGTTTACGCAACTCCTTGTAGGTATTTCAATGTTATTCCCAGCACAAAAGACTAGGACTCTGTACAGGTCACGCACATGGTGTTCGCGGTTCTTGCGTGAGTAAGTGCGTGGCGAGCACGGGGCCCCGAGCTAATGCAGTCTTCCCTCCTTCTTTACTTCCCGGACTGCATTTCCTTCCCCCCCTCCCCTCCTTTCCTATCCTCACTCCTTCCCGTCCCGAACAGGGGACTGATAACCTCAGTAGTTTAGTTTCCCTATCCCAAGCAAACAACCCAACCCGTGGCCCCTCTGTGATCGGCGGAAGTCGGCTGAGTTCGTGTGTCTACGAAATGTTTACGCTCTCTACCAACCTTACCTCGGAACAGCATTGTACACCGTAGACATCGTCAATGTACTGCTGATTTGTGCTTAGTATTGATTATTGTATTCTACTTTATTATTTGTTAAAATAAGTCAACATACCCCGACGACTTTTTAGAAAAAGGAACGCTGTCCTTGAAAGTGGTGTGAGGAATGTTAATTCCGATTGTTATTCATTTACGACAATAAAAATAGAAAGCGTTGCTACACCCGCTTAATAAGTCCCTTAACAATTTTAATATTTCGTAGATATACGTTCCAGTTTTCTCTACTACTCAAACATTAAAGTGATAATTTCGTGTTTCATCTGGGACGCTTTAATCCCGTTCATGTTGTTTCTTTTAAAACCTGTAAGCTATAGGCCGTAAGCTGGCGGCACGGGGCTTGTTGTAACAGCCAATACGCTACGAGCTGAATGTAAGCTTCAGCCCCCAAAATTCTCCGCTCAGCGACCACGTTTCAGTGCGTGATTTATGTTTGGTACAGGGGGAAATATATAAAATTTAAAGTTATTTACAGACCATGTAGTTGTAATGTGTCATTGTGCTGGTGAGCCGGCCGCGGTAGCCGAGGTGACTGAGGCGCTCCAGTCACGGTCAGCACGGTCACTACGGTTGGGGGTTCGAATCCCCCCTAGGGCATGGATATTTGTGACGTCCTTAGTATTAAGTAGTTCTTAGGTAGTTTGTAAGCTTAGGGACTGGTGACCACGTAGTTAAGTCCCATAAGTTGTACAAACATTTGAACATTTCATTGTGCTGGTGAGGAAAAAAAGTTAATGGTTCATTAAATGTATTTTACATACTGGGTATATGTGGCACTGTCAGTACCGAAAACTTGTTTTCTTAGTTGTAACAGTGTACTGTGTGAGAATCAAATGTAATTTAGATTGTTAACTTAATGTATTCAGTTATTTCAGTGTAAAAAAATTGGCCACAGAATATAAAATGTGTCATTGTATATATGGGTAGTTCTAACTCGAACGTGACGTGATTAAGAATTAAAAAATGGTATCCCTTTTTTTTATTTTCAGTTTTTAATAATAAAATACTGTAATGCTAAGTCACAGTGACAATCTCCAGTTGATTAAACCGCTAATTTCAGCTTTAAAACCGCCACAGTAAATTAAAATACTCTACGGGCGAACTACGTCCGAAAATTGATGGAGGAATACCACGCCACACCGCTGCCGTGTTAACCCTTGTAAGGTATTCGTGTCTTTTTAACCCACAAGGATATTGATGATGTATAATTTTTAATATTTATTTAAAGTTTATATAAACTGCCTTCATTGACTTTGTTTGTCCGTTACTGAAGTATATTCTGACAGACAAAAAAAATGTGTAGCTTTAGTCGGTCATCCAAAGAAGCAGTGCTTCTCAATATGTTCCGGTATTTTTAGACCGTGAGTATTTTAACCTTCATTATTACTGCAAATTCTCAGAACATCCAATTTCCCAACAAAGGAATGTGTATGGGAACGTGAGGTAGGTATAAACAAGTGATCCTTGTTTTGAACAATGAAACGTCTATTTCCGTGGAAAGGAAAAAAAGAGGGCTTGTTTTTATGCAACCAAATCAGTTGATAAAAGCAATACTCATCTAATCAGGTCACTGGGTTTCTACCTTTACAATTTGCATGTTTTATAAGTTTTTTCTGAAGATAATGACGTCCTTGGATGATTATAAAATAGCAGATATACTGATGCATGTATCTGATAGCGATGAAGTACTATCGTAGGATGAAGATCATCGATTGTATTTTACTATTCAGCTCTTCGTCCTCACTAGAAGGCGCAAATGGTACACGAGAACAGCAAATGGTGATCAGTGCAACTATCCTGTCAAAAGACAAATCCATTACATGGAAGACACAACCCCTACATCAACTGGGACAGCATGCAGCATGTAACATTGGTCCCCTGACTCCAGGATGTACAAGGTATACAACGTCACGAATTTGCTGTTCGTAAAAGTTATACATATCGTGGTAAAATTAACATATACGTAATTGTAATATTCAATTACTGTATTGTTTTCGTGTTGTATACGGCAGTTTAAATGATTATGACTTTAAACTATGTAAATTACAACATTACCTATGATTCCGATAAACAAATGTGTAAAATTGTACCTTCAGGAACGAAAAAGGCTTTTTGTTTTTACCCAAACATCTCATTTGTATTATAAGTAGTAGTAAAAGCACCAATAACTGTAATGACAATTATTTTATTTATTGTTGGTAACCATTTTCGGTGGCAATGTCGACATCTTCAGGCCCTACATTTACACCAAATTGTGAGTCATATAGATTCATAGAAATACAATAATATAAGTAATGACATCGTAAAATGAATTGTGAGAAGCTATGAAAATATAGAGTAGCTGGTTTAAACAATTGTAGTTAGATTTTCCCTATTTCCATATAATATAATGTAAGTATGCAAAGTAGAACTAAAGACATTTATGTTAAGGGTGGGTATGGTATAGGCTATATAATTGGTGAAAAAGAAAAAAAAGGTTCTCTTTTTCCTCTGGGAAAATGAAGGTAGATAGTAAAGTGACAGTGGTTATTAAAGAATGGCAGTATTAAGTATTATCATGAAAAACCATATAGTTTAGAAGGAATTAAAGTTCAGGGCGAAGAATTAAAAACATTGCGTTTTGCCGACGACATAGTAATTCTGTCAGATACAGCAAAGGACCTGGAAGAGCAATTGAATGTAATGGACAGTGTGCTGAAAGGTGCATATAAGATGAACATTAACAAGAGTAAAACTAGAGTAATGGAGTGCAGTGTAAGAAAATCAGGTGATGCTGAAGGAATTAGATTGGGAAACGAAGCAATAAAGGAGGTAGATGAGTTTTGTTACTTGGGCAGTAAAATAACAAATGATGGTCGCAGTACAGAGGATATAAAATGCAGAATGGCAATGGGTAGAAAAGCTTTCTTGAAAAAGAGAAATTTGTTAACATCGAATATTGATTTAAGCCTAAGGAAGTCCTTCCTGAATGCATTTGTATGGAGTGTTGCCTTGTATGGGAGTGAGACATGGACGATAAACAGTGCGGACAGGAAGAGGATTGGGGCTTTTGAAATATGGTGCTACAGAAGAATGCTGAAGATTAGGTGGGTGGATCGCGTAACTAATGAGGGGGTACTGAACAGAATTGGGAAGAAAAGAAATTTCTGGCATACCTTGACTAAAAGAAGGGATAGATTGGTAGGACACATTCTAAGACATCAAGGAATTGTGAATTTAGCGTTGGAGAGAAGTGTGTGGGGTAAAAATCGCAGAGGAAGACCAAGAGATGGATACAGTAAGTAGATTCAGACAGATGTAGGTTGCCGTTCTTATGTGGAGACGAAGAGGATTGCTCAGGATAGGATATTGTGGATAGCTGCACAAACCAGTCTCCGGACTGAAGACCACAACAACAAAATAGAAACTGTAATGGTCAGAGTACTGTAAAACATAAACAATAAATAATTCTGACATTCTGAAATGCCGACATCGTAATTACATGTAAGGTATACAAATTAACTGCTGCACTTTCAGCACACATAAGATTACCTGATCTACGTATGTGTAAAATATAAAATTGTCAACAACCTATGATGTAACAAAAAAATTTAGCAGTGGGAACCATGTCATATACTAACAATGATAGGTAGTGAATGGTGTTGATAATGATTCGTTTATAGTAATATCAAGATGCAAATAGTATTAGACCACGTGTATTCAGATATTCCCCCTTACATATTATTAAGCATATATCAAAAGACATGTCAAAATGAAAATGCAAACCAGTATGTTTATGTGCATCAATATCTCTTTAACCCATCTGAAAAGTGAACCTATGTGTACCAAAGCTCGAAATTCATTATTATTGTAGTAGAATGTACAAAATAAACACGGTGGGCTTCCATGAGCCGCCATACCGAGTGTCAGTCTACGCGGGTAGTATTGGGTGAGCTTAGTGACACGCTAGGCAAGCGTCGGCCTGACGTCATCAGGAGCTGAATGCGATACATAGACCTGTCGACACGAGTCGGCCAATGAGAACTCGCTAGCTGCCAGCCAGTGAGCTACTCCATAATACTGACAAACATATACCAGCAGACGACTATGATCTGAGTATGCTGTATACATTTGCAACAGAAATTAAAGTTATCCTCTTAGGATCACTGTTAAGCACATACCCACACTCTCGAAAATCTCCACGTATTCCAAACTAAGCAGCAACATACTGGGGGCAAACAAGCAATATTATTAGAAAATAAACAGCCAAATGTGTCTGACTAGCGAAAAGTGTGAATGTCACTGATACTTATTTTATTTAGGCCTACCAACAATTTAAGCGTTTCCCATACGTTTGTCACTAACCGTTTTCTCGGAAATCATAACATATTTGGAACAAAGGTCAAATATTTTTCTAAATGAAAAACGGAAATATGATTGCTAGTCTTATCACTTGCAGCAGTTTCATTCTCCATTTTTTAGTCACACACTAATTTACAAATCGATGACACCTATTCCTGACACTGCATTTTCTTACAATTACAATTAACATCGAGTAATGTGTAACATACTACTTGTTATATGTATAACAAAATCCCGCAATACGTTATGAATAAATAACCACTACAATGCGAAACAAACAATAAAAGTAAAAAATAAAAAATAAATAAATAAATAAATAAATAAATTCGGTGGGACGGATTCGAACCCTATACCTTCGAATTGGCGATGTACTGTTCCATCCACTACACTACAACAGCTACATGCCATAATTGTCTATAGTAGACCTTACTAGGTGTTTTTATTGTTAATGTGTATTTTTATTTACATTTAGTTTTAACAAACTGAGCCGGATACGATTCTGTCATACATCTGTGATGCGCTGTTAGCCTGAAACAGCTTACTGCGAGTTTAAAATCAAAACTGCGAGATATACGGCAAATCAAGATGACTTCTGTTGACATGGAAAGTACAAGTGGAAATCTGTTAGGTTAGGTATAGGTTAAAAAAGAATTTTTCTTTATAGTACATGGGGGCGCGTAGTGTCGGAATCTCCACTTAAGAAACACACAGCATCACATTGGCCGGAGACAATTTCTGCGTGCCGAAATAAGGACTCGTTTGTTCTATAGCTACAAAGATCGATAGCGTCCGGTCATGGCCACAGTCGAGTTGTTTGCGAGTTGTGATTGTGACGTCAGCACGACGCTTGCCTAGCGTGTCACCAGAGTACAATGACCACATTTTCTACAACCAACAAGGCAAGATTACTGCATCCCACCTTCTCAAAACATAAAGAGTCACGAAACTCCAGGTAGTCTTCTGCTGCCAAGCGGCCGGATCGTAAAAACATACCGAGAGGCGAGAAACCATTGTGGATTAGATATGGAGTCGTTTAAAATGCGACTGCATTTCGGAGCTTATTGCGGCGCGATAAATTGTAGTGAGAGAAAAATAAAATGTACATTTTCTCAATTATGAAAAGCTCTTACAATGTAGTATAAAATAAAGTTTGTTAAATTTGAAGAGTGGATGGCATCAGTAACAGAGAGAGAGGTAACTAACCCAGTATTTTTTTCAATGTTATTTTTGGTAGTCTACTGAGAGATTTAAAGAAGCCACAACAAATTTTTGGTGATGCAGCAATGATAGTCGAAAGTTTGTACAAAATGTAAAATAAAACGTAACTAACTGTCGTTTAACGTGTACAGACAAATTGACATTTTAGCAGGAAAAGATTCTTAAAGATTTACAGTACCTTTACATTCCTGGGGAGTAGGTACGATGAAACCATGACAGGAACGGCACCAGCAAGCCATCTGCGCAAGAATAAAGCGAAAAGGGCTTTTATAAGACGTAACACTCAGTCTCTAAGAATGTAAAAATCGTCTCTAGTACCCGTATCAATTGTATTAAGATGTTCGAAATCTGCAGAAAAAAAAATACATGTGGAACGTATAACAACGTACCAGTACATTATATAACTATAAATCAGTTGCTTTTGAACTTAAACACACCAGGTTACAATTCGCTTCTTGTCTTAAATCGTTTTTGGATGTTTTCATTACGACCGTGCTAGTGTGAGCCGTATGTATTACAATGCACTAGCATGTTGTTATTACAAACTGACATCAACAAGAAACGGGATTTTCATTTAATAATGTTTTCGTATTTGTGTCACGAAATAAAGTACCACGTTTAATGCCTAGGAAATATATAAACATCAGCAATAATAAATAATAAATTCTTAGTTTCGGTAGTGCCATTTTCTGCTACTGAGCTTGCTACCCAGCCGCTTGGAGCGCTAGTATCGCTTCAGCTGTCAAATGGTTGCATTTTTTCCCTACTGAGTTTCGCGACTGTCTGTTTTAGACTGTGGTGTCACGAAGCTCACCCGGCAGTATTCCCTTCATCTCTGACACGACGTGATGGGCCGTGATCCAAATCTTCAGAACCCAAGCGGGTTCCCTTGTCGACGCATATCTCAATCTAGAGGTGAATGGAAGGCGCTCAGTCGATTCCTTATCTAAGAGAGATACACAGAAAAGGAAAGACGCGCGCTCACCAGGTGTGGCGTCGACCACGTAGATAGTCTGCTGTCGCACAGGCGTACCACCATCACAGCCATACACGATCGGATTCTCACCAGACGTAAGTTCGTTGCATTGAATGCTATTTCTACATCGTTTCACTTGTTATTATGCCTCCTTCTCCTTGCATAGGGCACTCGCAGATAGCAGTACGGCTTTGATACTTTTTTGCCTAAACAAGTAAAGAATGTTGGAAAGATAACGATGGTCGCTATACTGGGAGTGTGCAGTGACAGCCGCAATAAACAGAAACAGATAACGATCACGAATACGTCTTTTGTCTTACTTGGACGAATACATCATTACGTAACTGTACTCTTACCAATGTACATGTAAATAAAAGAGTGTCGAGATTAGGCTTGGATAACACTGTGTGACCAGATTCAGCGCATTTATATTTTTAAAATGTTTTTAAATATCTTGTGCGTCAGTTTACGGCTAAAAGTATCGTAAGTTACTGTGAAAAACTGATGTTGCTCTCTCCTTCAGTACAGAAGTTTTCATGTGATTTTTTTTTCCAGCAACAAGAAAAGAAAACGAGAAAAAGACGAAGTAATAGAAATAATCTGTGTAGCTAGGCGTTATGTGATTTATGAGTGCGACTGGCTGAGACTTTTTTTTAAGTTTTACTGAGATCTGTGGTAACAGCCGTAATATACTTTAAAAATGCATATTGCGAACCTCAGCTGTTTATTTATATCTATAAATGTGAAAGTCTGTTCGGTGTACGTTTATCACGTCTTAACCACAAGACATAAAGAGCTAAAAATTTGTACTGTTACTAATGTCTACCCGGGGAAGGCTTTAGGCATGGTTTTATGGCGATCGAATAGCTATTTATCTACATATATTAATGTGAATGTCTGTTCTGTGGTCGCTTATCACGTCAGAACGACAAGACGCAGAGACTTAAGTATTTGTACAGTTACTAATTTATACCTGAGAGAGGTTTTAGGCACGGTATCAGAGCGATCTGATAGATATTTAGTAATTTGAAGAATATAACGCGAAATGCAGAACAATAATTACTCTTTGAAAATTATATTTACTCTTTGAAAATGGTTTTATTGGTGGTATTGTTGCTTGAGGGCTGATAATGATAAAGGAGTATATCGGGATGGAAAGTTATCGGTGTATATAAAATTATACGTGTGTGTGTGTTAATATTTCGCTCTGCAGCGAAAACTACAGAACGCAAACGAATGGTATGTGTGTAATTGTTGTCCGAAGTCTCCCATTGTACACCATAGCAGTTCCATGCAGATAGCTCTAAGTGTTGGAAGATATGGTGGTTGAAAGTCGTCAAATTATAAAACAAATCGGACTGAAGGCGAGCGATGACGTTTGCGACTCTATAGCAAGGAGGTTACATACAGCGAAACGTGATGCCACAAACCATATCGTTCGTCTATGCGTGCTACAGTGTCTTCAGCTCTTTCTTTGTAAGGATAAGCATACGAATAAGGAAATATAAGAATAAATAAATAAAGCGGTAAAAAATAAATTTCTTTTAATACATCTCTTTAAAAAAATCGAATTGACGTTTCAGCGCATTACATGAAGTGATCGATCTGTGATATTATTACAATCATTATTGTTGAATTTCGTGATTGGATTCTTCGAAACAAGTGCACTTTACGTGTGATTTGATTTACACTACTTTCTTTCCTGATAAACGGGCCGCGGTGGAGTAGCCGAGCGGTCTAAGGCGCCTCGCTCTGCGGAGCGCACGTTGCTCGCCGTCGGAGGTTCGAGTCCTCCCTGGGGCATGGGTGTGTGTGTTTGTCCTTAGGTTTGTTTTTAGGTTTTGATAAACGGTAAGTGCATAGACTTCTGCAATCGGATAGGACTATTTTTCAGTTGATTAAAAATGTTTGATTCTAAAGATGGTATTGTATTTCATTTCATCGTTCAAAACCAGTCTCATAGTATACTACTGAAAGATAGCTTATCTATCATAATCAACCAATATGCTAGCGGAGCCGCGGGTTTAAGCTAGTTATATTTATAATTTTAGGTGTCGCTTATGAACCATCATCAGGCAAGAAATGACCCTGGTTCACTATAATGCAACCTGGCATTGCTCTGTTTATCATGAAGCTTTAACGTCAAGTGACATTTTACGTATCTTTTATTGATTTATATGGATAAAGTGAGAGGCAATGTGCCAACATAATAAGTTTGTTTAATTACTTTTAAAATTATAAATATAATAAACGGATGATGGTTGGCAATATTCATTTTTTAAACTTCTTTTAAAGTAATCGAGACTGCATACTATTGAAGGAAAAGCGACAGTCTCTTTATTTTTCGAATGTTAACGTGTGATAAACATATTATATATTTCACGTGATATTTTAATTACAAGTACTTGTAGACACTTTTGATATGTCCTTTAAACTATGTTTATTTGCTATTAATCTCAAATTATTCATGTACACTGTACAAACATACTGCGTTCAAATATTCTCTTAGTTTAGTTTTGAATGTTGGTAGATGTTTTATATTTTAGTCTGCTTGGTAACCTGTTGTATAATAAGCACCCAAGTTTAGTATATCTCTATCAGCTAGTTTTATTCGTGTTCTGTTGATGTGATAATCATCTTTAATTCTCGTACTGTAATTGTGTATTTGGCTGTTGAGTGTTGGTGTAAATTTTCTTTTGACATACATGATGGTTTCATAAACATACAAGGATGGGACAGTCAAAATTTTGAATTATTTGAATTTGATTTTACAGGTCTCTGTTGGTGATAGTCTGCCAATACGTAGGATTGTTTTTATTATTATTATTATTTTATTTTATTTTATTTTTTGCAGCTTCAGCAGTCTATTTATATGGACATTGGGTGCTCTTCCCCATATCATTGCGCCATACAACAAATGTGGGTGAATGAGTCCGTAGCACATTTTTATTGGGGTATGTGCCTCAACTGTATTTGACATTTTCTTCATTAAGAATATACTGCTGCTAATTTTTAAGCATATCTTCTCTATGTGCTTTCCCCAAGTCATGAATCTGTCTATCGTCAATCCCAGGAACTTGCATTGTCAACTTCTGTTACTTTTCTCCCTTGAGTCTTATAGTTAATTCCTCTTCATTTGTATCTCTCTTGGATAGTAGTTTGATGAATGTTGTTTTCTTTTGGTTTATAAATAGGTTTTTTGACTTGAATATTAATTTGACCTTTCCAAGTCCAGGATTGTTCGTGTTTCTAAATCAGACAGTACATCTACATCTACATCTACATGCGATACTCTGCAAATCACATTTAAGTGCCTGGCATAGGGTTCATCGAACCACCATTATACTATTTATCTCCCATTCCATTCTCGAATAGTGCGCGGGAAGAAAGAACACCTGAACCTCTATGTTCAAGCTCTGATTTCTCGTATTTTATTCTGATGATAGTTTCTACCTATGTAAGTGGGAGTCAACAATATATTTTCGCATTCGGAGAAGAATGTTGGCGACTGGAGTTTCCCAAGTAGCCCACGCCGCAGCGATAAGCGCCGTTGTTGTAATGATCCCCATCCCAGATCCTGTATCATTTCCGTAACGCTGTCTCCACTGTAACGTGATAATACGAAACGAGCTGCCCTTCTTTGGACTCTTTCGATGTCCTCCGTCAAAACCACCTGATAAGGATCCCACACTGGGCTGCAATACTCCAAAAATGGACGTACAAGCGTAGTGTATGTAGTTTCTTTTGTAGTTCTGTTGCATGATTTAAAGTTTCTGCCAATAAAACGCAGTCTCTGATTCGCCTTTCCCACGACATTATCTATGTATTCTTTCCAATTTAAGTCTGAAGTAATAATAATTCCTAGGTATTTTGTGGAGTTTACGGGCTTCACTTTTGATTGATTTATCTTGTAAACAAAGTTTAACGGATTTCTTTTCGTACTCATGCGGACGACTTCACACTTCTCATTATTTAGAGTCAATTGCCAATTTTTAAACCATACTGCCATCTTATTCAGATTTTTCTGCAGTTGCTTTTGATGTTCAGATGATTTTACTAGACGGTAAATGACGGCGTCATCTCCAAACAACCTAAGAGAGCTACTTAGATTTTCCCCTACATGGTTTATGTAAATAAGAAACAGCAGAGGACCAATAACACTACCCCGTGGAACGCCCGATATCACCTCTGTTTTATTCGATGCCTGATCCAGATTTATTTCGACGATTGCCAAACTTTGCTAATATTGAAACTTCCTGGCAGATTAAAATTGTGTGCCGGAAACGGGACTCGAACCTGGGACCTTTGCCTTTCGCGGGCAAGCGCACTACCGACTGTGCTATCCCGACACGACTCACGATGCCGCCTCACAACTTTACATCCGCCAGTACCTCGCCTCCTACTTTCCAAACTTCACAGAAGCTCTCCTGCGAACCATTCAAGACTAGCACTCCTAGAAGAAAGGATATGGTGGAGACATGGCTTAGCCACAGCCTAGGGGAGTGCTAGTCTTGCATGGTTCGTAGGAGAGCTTCTGTGAAGTTTGGAAAGTAGGAGGCGAGGTATTGGCCGAAGTAAAGTTGTGAGGCGGCATCATGAGTCGTGTCGGGATAGCACAGTTGTAGTGCGCTTGCCCGCGAAAGGCAAAGGTCCCAGGTTGGAGTCCCGGTTCCGACACACAATTTTAATCTGCCAGGAAGTTGCATATCAGCGCACACTCAGCTGCAGAGTGAAAGTTTCATTCTTTGCTAATATTCATAGACGACCTGTGTAAATGTTCATATAAAAAAAAATTCTTCGAAATCCGTGATGATCGAGCGGCAAAATGTTTGGAAAGCAGGCCATTTGACGTGAAATGGCCAATAAGCAGTCTCAGTGGTCATAACGTCTGTGTAGTAACACATCCGCAGATTCAAAGCCACGGGAAAAGAGTGCAGATACACTTTGTGCCTGGGATCACAGCCAGAAGGCGGGACAGCCGCGACCGCCCCTGTCTTCTGGAATACTCAGCACAGTACAGGGCGAGGTCGACTGATCGGCTGTTCAAATGTTCAAATGTTTGTACAGTATATGGGACTTAACTACGGGGCTATCAGTCCCTAAACTTACAAATTACTTATGAAATACTTACGAACTAGGACGGCACAAATATCCATGCCCGAGGGGGGATTCGAACCCCCGACCGTAGTGGCCGTGCGAATATTGGACCAAAGTCTATCAACAAAAACATGGCAAGGTAATGATGCCAAAGCCATGTTTTAAAAGAAGCTCTGCAATCCTGGGCCTGAATAGGAGAGAGATTAGACTCATGGTTGGATTGCTGACAAGCCATGGGAATTTCAAAAAACACCTACATACAATGGGAATAACAGAAGAGGACCCTAAATGTAGGATCTGTGATGACGGTGATGAAACTGCATCACATCTAATCTTCGAATGCATTGCATTGGAGAGTAAAAGGCACAGAACATTTGGGACAACCAGACCCGAAGAAAATGTGTCTAATAAAGAACTGGTAAAGGGACTCCTTGCACTGTCCAAGGGCATTGGTTGGCTTTACTAGATAAACAGGGATAAGGGTGGAGGTAGCAGGACTAGGCGGCAGCTAGGGCGCGCGCAACCCCACACACCGGATGCTAAACAAATACCACTGACGTGTTTTACGGCTCACTTTAGATTTGTAGTTTTATAAGTTTCTGCAAATATTTTGGACCAAAATAATAATCTAAATTATAAAAAATTAATTAATAACAGTGCCTAAAACCCTTGTAGAAAAAAAAATTAGTTACTGGCGGATTCCGAACCACTGACCTTCATTGCCCACTACGCTACGTTACGAATTGCGTTGTTTCATCACATACTATTGATGGCCGTTGTTAACTGATGCTAATATAGCATTTATAGACACTAGATTGTCATTTATCGTACGAAGAACGACGTCTTTTTGTTAATTCTTGTGTGCGCCATGGCTCTGAAATGACAACGTACAAGTTACAATAAGAAAATCATCAAATAGGCAACGCAAGATGGCGTATGCCAGAGACAGTTCTGGGCGAGGAATGTTACGTGACATCTGCGAACGGCTGGTTTTCGTTAATTTAATGGAGGGTGTCAGGCAGACATCGTCATATCGCTGTTATTTTTGCAAATATCTCTGCAACTATGCAAGATATGAGAAAAACATAACAGAGCGAAATTGTAGAGAATTTTTCTTTCTACCAATTAGGTTCTCTACCATTTAGGTTATTAAATTTTCGTGTCAGATGAACGGTTCGTTTGCAATTACAATTATATTACAAACAGCTTTCTTTGGTATTACTACCGTATTTTTTGTCCGAAAAATTTGAGAAGGGGAGGTTCTGGTCTCTACGGCCTACAATTTTGTGTACTGGTGCTGATCGGTTGAACGGTTCTTCTCAAAAACAGGGAACACATTACGGACAGACAGACATCCCAAAATCTCGTTGTTTTTTTTTTTTTTTTTTTTTTTTGCCAATATCTCTGAAACGATACGAGATATGAAAAAAACATAAGGGAACAAAGCTGTAGACAATTTTCTCATCTCAAATTCGTTTATTCAATTTTCGCGTCAGATGAACGCTTTATTTGCAATTGAAATTACATTACAAACGGCTTTTTTGTATTACTAACGTATTTCTAGTCAGATATATTTCAAAAAGTGAGGTTCTGGTCTCTGGTAGCCAACAATTATGTCTGTAAAATTTGGTGACGATCGGTTGAACGGTTGGACCTAAAATGTGGGAACACGTTACAGCCAGAGAGACAGTGTCAAATCGCCGTTATTTTCGCAAATATCTCTGAAACAATACGAGATATGAGGAAAAAAAAAACATAACAGAGCAAAGTTGTAGAGAATTTTCTCCTCTACAAATTCGGTTATTCAATTTTCGCGTCAGACGCACGGTTAAGCCGTTATTTTCATTTAAATTTCGAGCTGTCAAAAGATGATCGCTAAGGCCCACTTTTATTGTTACTACCGTAACCTAAAGTGGACCAAAATATTCAAATGTTTGTAAATCTATCGGACCATACTGCGTGGTCATCAGTCCGTAGCTTACAAACTGCTTAAACTAAGGTATACTAACCTAAGGACAACACACACACACACACACACACAGGCCCCAGGGAGGACTCGAACCTCCGACGGCGAGGCGCATTAGATCGCTCGGCTACTCCACCGCGGAACACCGGATGCTCGGCGGCTCCAGTTGAAGGGTTAAAGATGAGGAAACAGCAGCTAACTCAGCGTAGTCCTTGGCTGGCTTGAACAAAGAAATAAATATAAAACGAAAACACAGTGAACCACATACAAGAAACATGGTACCACGTCCGGAAATATCCTATCTACCTAAAAAAAATTTAAAAATGTAAAAAAATTATAAGAAAAGTTTAGGATAGCCGTTGGCCCAAAGTGAGAGAGGCCAATTTTGGATTCCTATCGGGCATAAATTTTCTTCGCCGTTGAAACGTATGGGATGAATTACTTCTAATTCTTCAATATAGGTCTATAATTCTGAACTGGTGCTGTTGGGAGGGGGGCAGGAGGGGGGGGGAGCAGAGACAGTTTTTATCCAGGGGTGTAAGGTAGAGATGGGGCTTTTGCGAACGAGTGGTTCCGAAGGAACGGTGCACGAAAGTGAACTGAAGGAGCGAGGAACTACACAAGGCAGTTCGCTCTTCACTTAGGTCCTCCTAGTCGGGCTCATTCGACGGACCCAGCGCGGAATTTTGACCCGTCAGTGAACCAGACAATATCCCCAGTACGGTGCCGCTATTTAAGTTACAACCCCCGTATATGAGAGAGGCCAAAAAAATTGCAAGTAGCAATTCAAGTAGGAAACAGGTCAAGATATACACAAACTGTTCGAGTCCAGATGTGGTTCACAAATATCAGCTGTCATATAACCTATAGTCCTACATGACGGAGAGACATGTACTCTCATCCATACGTCTTAAAGAAACCTAACAAAAGTGACTGCTGTTCCAAGGAGCATTTTTGGACCAGTAATGGCTGCAGTAGTTTAATGAAAGAAAACCGCCAAGGGCATGAGAGGTGCGATCCGCTTCACGTTGCGGCACTGGTTAGGAGCCGAGACAGAAATGGTATGGAGCAGGCCCCTATGCAAGTAGAGGTGGGCAGACTAACTCACTTTTGGGAACCAGTTCACTGATTATATGTACAAAATTATATCTGTGTTAACTGTCATGGTGATCATTGAACTGGTGTCTAAGAGTACTGCAAGCTACCCTCCGCCATGCACCGTATGAAATCTTATGTAGACGGTGATGTTCCTCTTGTTTTGAAGGTTAAGTGTGCTAAATTTCACCATGATCGGAATAAATTCGTACATTTTGCCGACGTTTGCAGCTACACACGAATCTCAGTGCTTATGACGTCATATATCCTATTATATAAGTAATATAATGAAATCATTTTGTAGTTACATTCATTGGCATAAATTGAAATGTTTGCAAAATATTTTGGGGATACATTTAGTAGCAAAGAAAAAAAATTAAACTGTCATTCATAATATGACAGTTTTCTTGCATCTCAGTGGTCATGACATTGTATCGACGGAAATATGTGCCGTACATGGATATTGTTGTGCCTATCACCTTCGCGAAAATTTAAGCAATATTTTCACCAAATCTTTTCGCAATCGGATGATCGCTACGGCAGCGCGTAAAATAAGAACAAACATACCAACATTGATTATTTTACATTCGCTCACTCATAACTATCTTTTTATTTCCCAGAATGACCGCAATACGAGAGATAGTAAATGCTGTGACGTCTGGCGATGATGCGTAAGTATTCTGTATCTTGTTTGAAATATTTATAAAAGTTTTGTTATATTTACTCCAGGTCGACATTGCCATCTTTGGCATTAGTGTAATCTTTGTGGACACGCCACAAGGACAATACTTACAAGGGGAGACGGTCTCACAAAATACCTTAAAATGGTTGGGAATACAATATTGTGATGTGGAACTAAATCCAAGGATAAACTGTCCATATTCTGGTAGAGGACGAAAATTGTGGGCCACTGCAAATAATTCACTGATTTTCAAATATCAGTGGTCTGGTGCATGAACTGTAAACTCATAGAGATTGCATTATGTTCATCAGATCACGTTAAGAGTATAGTGGTTTAGCAATATTGCGACAAAGCAAGGAAAGAGTGTCTTGGTGTTGGGACGTGAGAGTTGTTTATCTCAGAAGGACTTACAGAAGAGACCCGACACGTAAACGGAGTATTGTAGGCTGATATCGCCATTTCAGGCACCCTGGTTTACTTGAATATGGAGAGGAATGGCAAGTCAAATATTTCCGCTGAAATTGAATTGCAGTAAAGCTTAGATGTAGTAGATGTTGACAGTGTTACTATCTGGAGTGTACAGTCTTTGAGTAACCTGTGAGAGGCGTTCCAAATGTCCAAATCAAATGCTTGTAAATCTATAAGACCAAATTACTGTGGTTATCAGTCCCTAGATCTAAAAACTACATAATCTAACCTAATCTAATCTAACCCATGCGCAAAGGAAGACTCGAACCTCCGATGTGAGACGGCGCGCGATCCGTAACGTGGTGCTCCAAACCATGCGTCGATTCCCGAACGACTGTGTGGTGGATCATTAATTTCACTATTGGAATATTAAGTCCCATAAACGGCGCAGTTAATTTGCTATGCATACGAAAAATTTGTAACTGGAAGATCAACCGACATCTGTAAGTGCAGACAACATGCTTAAAGGACCGAAAAACTATATCATCGAAATATGTTCTTAGTTCTTCATTAGTGTAAGTCTGCTTAATTACTTCGCCAGTAGTGTCAACAATAGTCTCTTTATTCTTTACTCTCGAAATACTGACGTATTTTTCGAAACGTGCATTAACAAGGGTGAACTAAAATAATGATTTCTTCGTTCACTTAGATTAAGTCTTACCGCTATAAACAAACTCAAACAGAAAAAATTCCAGATGCAGCCCTAAAAGCAAAATTTGTTGGGGGTATCATTGGTTAGCCTACCTGGAAACATCCTCACACTGGCTAGTATTTATGTGAGCTGCCATGTTACGAACCGATCAGCAGTCCTGCTTGCCACTTAATTACAGGTTAATAACGAAGCAAGGAGATTACAATCTGGGAAAAAAAGAATCATAGGATGAAAAATAAGGTCGAATAAAAAAGTCAGTACTATTATGGAAAAAATTCATTTCAGTGCTCAAATATGAAAAAAAAAATTATTTGTTAAGCTCGACAGGTTTCGGCAATTGCTGCCATCAACAGGAGATTATCAAACTGAATGAAAATACATGACACATATACAATCAGACAACACGGAGTAAAATACAATTTTTTTAAACATTTCTAACGCCAAAACTGATGCTTGTTGTGGTGTAAGTTTGCATAAACTTCTAACTGATTTTTATTGCGCACTAGCTATATAACAGTATACCCATGGCTCCTGCATGAAAGAACGTAACAGCAAGTCATGTCGAATCCTGTGTTGCTATTTTTACCACTGCTGAGTTAACATTAAGGAAGTCTGTATGCAGACTGTTAGCTTCCGACTTGACCTGGAAGTCTGTAAAAACTTTTATGAAGTATGACATTGTCGCATTGTTTCCGCGCTTATAACTGTATGTTGTACAACCCTGACCTCTCTCGCTACGTTATACCAACGCCATCTAGGGACAAGGTGGCGTTAGCTACGAGTTGCTCTCCTGTCACAACAGTGAGAGAGCTGATTCATCCAGTGAAAGCGATCGTACGATAATAATAAAAAATTCGGTGACAAATGTAGCTGATGTTATCTACAACGATCTTTCCAAATAGCTATGAAATAGACACAAATATATATCCGATTTAGAACACGTCAAACTTTTATTTCTTGTAATATTGATACAATATTCAAAACCTAGGTTTTTTGTGCACCAAGAACATACAAGCAAAGACGACATATGACAGCCCTGCGAATCACAGACGTTGTTAGACGTCCATAGACAAAACTGGGCCGGTGTTAGGAAGGAATCAGGCCTAATATAAGTATATTTCGAGGCGTCTCACGCATATTTAATCACATTTTGAAACCGATGGTAGGAAAACTGATAATGTACGACTGATTGCAACTTGAGAATATTTTCACGGTGATAGAAAGGAAACTGCAGTGATTTGCGCACAATAATTTTCTCTGTTAGTTTTCTGTAAAATGCCTTCCACTGGCGGAAATATTCTCTGTCTAACGGTTGAATTACGTTCGTCGTGCCGGGTGGAATCTGAAGTACCTCAACTTCTTTGTCATGGTGAGCTCGAAATACAGCTTTTAATGAATACTTTTATGACCTGACCGCGAATCTAGAAGGAGCAGAGATTTGTTCCCGTAGAACGGAAGAAAAGCCTGACGCATGAAAAGTGTAACGTTATCATGTCCCATTATGTCAGACCTCGATGCGTCTATCACAAGATTGTCTGCGAAGAACATTGTTTGTTTGACACGTGGCCCAAAACGTCTAGTTGGTTCTTGAAGACCCACATATAGTTTAGGGAGTAATGAACCTTTCAGATTAATTATGGGTATTATAGTGTATGAATGGGTGAGTGCAGTCGTGGACTGCGCAATTGCCTCAATATGTTTTTCCCCTTTGAATGACAGCGTTCTTTTCGCACGCATTTCTTTTTGAAAACCTGACTGATGCGCATTGTAAACGTAAGATTCACTAAAACTGGCGATCTTATTTTTTGCAGTCGTAAGAAAAGTTTCTATCATTTCCATTTGAGTCACTTCATTTTCCGACCTGTTTCTCGATACAAATTTTGTTATTTTTCGTGCCATAATTTTATGTGATCTTTTGAAGCGACTAATCCAACTTTGAGAAGCTATAAATTCTTTAGCGCCTATCGCGTTGGCAATCTCTAGCCCTCAATCACGCAAAGTTGTGTCGCTGACACTCAATTACTGTCGTCTGGCATCGGTAAATTGCTCAAAAAGTCGCGCATTTATCTCCGTCGTAATTTCCAATTGACTCTTACGTCGTCCAGCGACTTCCTTTTTTCATCTCTACAATTCACGTTCAGAACGGACAAAGCGATACCTATTTTGAACAGTACTGACACCTAGGCGTTTCTTACCACATATGTTCAACCAATACTTCGCCGCTTTTTCTTTGTCTGATAAGGTAATTGTAGTTGATGATTTTGCTTTCGGAGATAATTGATGATGGTACGTGGCACTTATCACTCGAAGAGTCTTCATGTGTGCAACTTTCTTCCGTTTCATCGCCGTCTGTAGATTCACAGTCTGCAATATCGAGTGTTTCAGTCGTTTCTAGCCACATGTCTGCGCTATTTACATGCTCGTCTAGAAGTTTACCTACCATGTCAAAATGTTCAAATGTTCAAATGTTTGTAGAACTTATGGGACTTACCTACGGGATCATCAGTCCCTAAGCTTACAAACTACTTATGTACTAGCTAAGACTAAGGACGGCACAAATATCCATGCCCGAGGGGGGATTCGAACCTCCGACCGTAGTGGCCGTGCAGACCGTGACTGGAGCGCCTCAGTCCCCTCGGCCACCGCGGCCGGCACCTACCATGTCACACATCACGTAGCCTTCACGCGTGTTTTCTGTTCATTGCTTCATTTGGCGTCTGTGGTATATCGCCATGGTAAACAGCAAAACCTTCACAGGGTTTGCCATCACCTGTGAGGGGAGATTGAATGTTCACCGTAAAATGGCTTGCGGAGTATAATGTAGATGTACAGAACAGTGGCGTAGCTATGTCACCCAGGGCCCCGGGGCAAAAATGACATTGGGGGCCTCTAAACACTAATACTATACAGATACAAAACTACTTCATCATCAGTTCCTTACCGCCCACTGGAAGACATAATAAGCAAACCTAAATACTATTAAGTAAATTATTATGTGTCACGCAACAGATAATATTTAATCACACTCTCTAACATAATTGTGAAAGTCTGTTTGTTTGTTATGCTGTCAAGCAAAAATTACTAGGTGTTTTGGATGAAATTTTGCAGAGGGATTGAGATGGAGTTGGACCTGGGTAGTTCATAAAGATGAAAATGCCCCATGGGATATTTTTCGTCAGCGGTGACAGCAGGCGGACTTCTGTCAGTCCCGACAACTCACTCCCGGTAAACTACTGCGCTGTTATGTCATTTAGTTGATAGCCCAGTCAAAGAAGGAAAATAGGGAAAATATTCATGTAGGATGGTTTCAGCATCCCAGTGGGAGGTTAAAAAAATTAAAACATTCGATGCTTTACAGTAACTTTTTTCCGATCGTCGGTCACGAAGGCCGAGGGGCCCCTGGAGCTCGGGGGCCCCGGGGCACTGCCCCGCCTAGCCCTATGATAGCTACGCCACTGGTACAGAATATCTTTCACATCTCTAACCAGTTTCAGGACGGTATGTTTCCAAATACGTACCAGACATGAAAAGGAAGTGCATGCCACAGAAACGAATATTCGTTTCCCCTTTCCACCGAAACCGTGCAACGATATTCCTCTTTAGTGAACGCCGCGATAAGACGGCTGCACCTCCCGACCATGCGCACAACACTCACTTTAACAACAGCTCCCGACTCGCCATTTCCAGGGGTGGCCAGCCGTCACCGAAAGCGCCAAGCAGGAAAAACAGCCATTTTCGTGATTTTTTTAGGTGACTTCCAGGTCGTGTCAGCAGCTAACATTCTGCATATAGACTTCTTTCAATGTTAACTAACAGTGCTAAAAAAATCAATACATGTTTCGGCATGACAAGTCTGAGCATTCCCTTGTCAGTTTACATATTTCCCTATATTACTAGTAAGGCCAAACTGGGTACAAATTTGGCGTCACTAGCTACTGAAAGTAAACACCATTTTTGTGTATTTAATTTAAACAAATAATACGCACTGACTGAACTAAAATTTCATAAGAATTCTGGTTTGTTAGGATAAAAATTGTTAACTGGAGGATCAGATATTACAACAAAAAATCATAGAAACTTTATCCCGAATTTTTAAATGAATTTTAAAAGTAAGAAATCTGTACTCGGCAAAATAGCTAAAACACCGCGCCTAACTTGACTTTAAATAGGCAAAGCTACAGTACGTTCGAGGCTGTCCCCACTAAACGCGTGATGCTTTTGTTGCCTAAGCATGAGCATTGCACACGGTACCGTTCCTTGAGATGGCTGCAAACTGGTGCGCCATCGCTGAAAATCAACCTAACTTGCCTCACTGGATAAACTTCCGTCGATCGAAATACTTTCTATCTCTCAATGATGTTGAGAACACCTCACACATCCTAGTCTCGCACCGTCTCCATTGTGTATACTTCCACACATTTCTCCCTCTCTCTTCGCCACATCACGTCTCCACGTCAGCATACCTTAGCCCAGACGTCTTGGATGGGAACCAGGTAATTTTTATCGAGGTCCGCAAGTGAAATCTCTGATTCGTTATTAACTTTTTATTTTAATTTTTATTCAGAAAGTAATATGAAATACTAGAAACAAGCAAATCGAAATTGTAGAAAAAGTAATGTTTTTCACTATTTTTTTTTTTTAATTTTTACTCTCAAACTAATATGAAAAACAATAAATGTACAATAGAAAAGTATAAAAAAATAATAAAATAATTGTTAATAACAATATGAAGATCATCGCAAATCACCGTACAGACGAACGTTGATTCGCCGACAGACACAAATAAGACACACACACAATTCTAATTTTCAGCCGCGGCCTTTGTGATATTGCTGGCCTGTGGCCACTTCATATTTCTGGCCGCTGGCCGTTTCTTTGCTAACATTGTACGTGTCTTAAATGCGGAAGAAAGACAGATGTGCAGCATATGTTGAAATGTGGGGTGAGGAGCAGTAGCATATGGCGCAGTAGGTGCTGGTTCCCGTGGGAAAGCCCGCCTATGTTACTGGTACTCTCCTCGCATTGGCTGCTGCATTTCACGTCACGTGATTTCTTTTGAAATTACTTTTGTTTATTATAAACTAAATATTAATTATTGAGAGCTGAGAATTTATTATAAATATCTCTCAAGGACAGGCTAGATTTGGACAGTTTAAAAAGTTTAAGTTGCCTTCTCTTATTGTAACAAGAGAAGAGCGATTTTGCAGAAGGCGCGCGACGGCCCTGTTTTGGCGCGAAATAGAGCGTCAGGTGCCCTCTCGCAACGCGCCGCAGTTTCAGTCTCGAGCTGACCACCATACGCGCCGGACCGCGCCGGTCATGAGTAAAGATTTTTGCGTAAATGTGATAACAGTCGAGGTCTCAACATGAACTATGGGCAGCATAGGCCGTATCATATTAACAATAGTTGCTAATTTTTTTATTATTTATTTAATAAATGGCATCCCTGACAATTAAAAATCTCGCGAGTCGCTTATTATGCTTCCATTATAAAGAACTTTAGCCTCACTTGTATGCTGTAGAAGAACCAACGACCTGTGTGCTGTCTTCTGCGCTGGGGACACAACTATAGAAGACAACAGGTTAGTCAGAACACTATGCTTTCCGTAAAGTCTCGGAAAGCAACTACGACACCTCGTGCGTACTGTAGGGCGGTACAAACGCACACTGCTACGCAACAGCATCCGCAAGGATGTGGAGGTTTTAGGGGACTTGTGGGAGGAAGCAGTACTAACTTCTTCGACCGCAAGTAAAACCCCAGGAAGCTTGTACCTTCCTCAGAAAGAGGTGTGTTTGTTTGTCTTTTATTTGTGTCTGTCGGCTGTTCAACGTTCGTCTTTTCGCCGAGTTGTTCCCTATCTACACATTATTATTAACATTCCTTACTGGCTCTTCCATTGTTGTTACATGGTGTCCAGAAAAGGACTCCATGATTTCAAAATTAAATATCTCGAAAACAAAGATCGATAGAGGAATTCAGTAAACGGTATGTTTATTGTGAAAGCTATAAGAAGTTTATACAGCAGTTTGGAATAATAGTTACAAAAGCTACTAACAGATGGCACTGTAACCGCCATACGTAATGCCTAGTATAAATAGTGATCCGAAGCCCAGAGCTATCAGTTTCACTATTGAAACGTGAAAGGAGATTGGCGTACCGAAGGAAGATATTATAACCATGTACTCCATTGAACAACGCGTTTTTCTGGTACTTGAGTACCACAGGTTACAAGAGAGTCCTACGGCAACAAGGCGAAGTTTTAAAGCACGTTTTAATGTTCCAAAAGAACCCAATGCGAAAACCATTCCTACGCTCTTCGCAAAATTTCAACGAACAGGCAGCGTAACTGATGATCTAGTGGGGCATGTTGGCCACAAGCAAACCGCAGTTACGCCTGAAAATATCGCCACAGTTTCTGGAATTATTCAGCGAAATCCAATGTCATCCGCCCGTAGAAGTGCATCTGAGATTGGTTTGAAGCTTTCCAGCACGCAGAAAATACTGAGAAAGAGGCTACACATGTTTCCATTCAAACGCACCAGGCCATACCCCTACGAGCTGTGCAACAAAGGGTTGCCTTTGCTAATCAGATGCTCACAATGATTGATAGTGAAGGATTTGATATTGGCTGCATCTGGTATACAGATGAAGCACACTTCCACCTGAATGGATACGTGAATAATGGAATGGATATTGGCGATAGTGGCGATTTTGGGGTTCCGTAAAGCCATATTGGTGTGAAGCGAAACCCCTGTATTCTCCTAAAGTTACTGTGTGGGCTGCAGTATGTAGAAGAGGCGTTATTGGCCCTTTTTTTCATTCGAGAAACGGTCACTGGTGCACGTTACGTTGCATTTTTGGAACAGTTTGTCGCGACACAGCAAGCGTTACAGGACCGACCAGGTAATCAATGGTTTATGCAAGATGGAGCCCGACCACATAGGACCGAACAAGTGTTTCGCTTTCTTGGGGAATACTTTGGAAATCGAGTCATTGCTTTGGAATACCCCAAATTTACTGATGCCGGCATGGATTGGCCTCCATATTGGCCGGATTTGAATCGTGTGATTTTTTTTTCTTTTTTTTTTTTTTTTTTTGGTGCGGCACAGTGAAAGACATGGTCTACACGAAGCCTTCCGCCACGCTGGACGAGCTTGAATCGGCGATCTCTGTGGCATGTGTATCCATTTCGGTTGCGACACTACGAAATGTGATGGGGAATTTCATTCTTCGTTTGCGCCACCTCTGTGGTGCCAATAGTGAACATTTTGAAAACATTGTGGTGTGATTGTTTGCAAAGAGTGTTTTCATACGATTATTTCACTTATGTATGCTGATATGAGTTGTGCAGAGTACAGCGCCATCTTTAGCAGCTTTTGTTACTATTATTTCAAACTGCTGTATAAACTTCTTACAGCTTTCGCAATAAACATACCGTTTACTGCATTCCTCTATCGATCTTTGTTTTCGAGATATTTAATTTTGAAATCAGGGAGTCCTTTTCTGGACACCCTGTATTTTGCCCAAAACTTATATTATTTTACGAAGTATCCTCAAGCTTGCTCGTTCGGCAGGACCACAAAATTGGTGTTTACCTGGATATGCCCTGACCGCTGAAGTAGAGGTTTCGGAGATTGTCAGAGTATTGAAGTCGATTTATAGAATTTGACTGGTCAATAAATAAAGTTCCGGCGCCGCATTCGTGTGTACAGAGCTCTTATGCGGCTCACCTGACAGTTTGCTCCGTTCTGCAGCCGCTCTTCAGTGTACTCTCAGGCGTTGCACATCGTGACAACTATTTATTTAATCTACTTATAGTAATGATTAAGGGTTCTAATTATTCAGCAGTTAATTGTAAAATTCTAGAAAAAAAAATCTAAGGGTGGCTCTCATACGAATTGTCATCTACAGAAAAAAGATGTTATTATTTTTTTTTTTTTTCATAATATACTAGATGACTCAGTGAACTTCGTATCACTTACCTCTTCAGATAAACCATATTAATTTGAATCATATGTATTGTAGACCCAGTAGGTTTATAAAGACATCATCAGATGAATGGACTGATCACGCACACATGTCCATGATAATATTCATGTCACATTCATGGAAGTTCAGGGAAGATTTAAACGGAAAAATTAAATGGAAAAATTGCGAGGAAAATTTAGATTTAAAACATGTAAAATAATGACATTGTTGTTGTGTTATCTAGTCGACCCGGCAATGCTTTGCAGCCGGCCGCGGTGGCCGAGGGAACTGAGGCGCTTCAGTCACGGGATTCGAATCCCCCCTCGGCCATGGATATTTGTGCCGTCCTTAGTGTTAGCTACATGGTAAGTAGTTTGTAAGTTTAGGGACTGATGACCCCGTAGTTAAGTCCCATAAGCTATACAAACATTTGAACATTTTATACTGCTTTGCAATTGCTAATATGTATGTACTCTTGCTTTGAAAGTGAAATGTGCAAAATTTTCTTGTAAGCGTAAGAGCTCTTTCAGTTTTCCATAAATTTTCCTGTTTTCTGGTCAACTATTCCAAATTTTTATTTCTCTCAAACCTTACTCTCGCTTTGAACGTCGAATGTGCAAAATTTTATCGCAATCATACGAATGGCATTGACATTCCATAGAAAAATCTCTGTCGATTTCTTTTGTTGAATTTTCCAATTTTCCGGGAAACTTTTACACATTTTTATTTCATAAGAACGTTACTCTTGCTTTGAACGTCAAATATGCAAAACTTTATCTGAATCAGACGAATAATATTGCTATCCCATTGAAGAAAGCTCTTCCAGTTTCTCGCGAATTTTCAAATTTTCCGGGTAATTTTCCCAAATTTTCAGTTCATAAGAAAGATCATCTTTCGTTGAACGTCAAATGATCAAAATTTTATCACAATGGGAGGAACGGTTCTCAACTTATAGTGTGGAGTACATTTAGAATCACAATGAAAAATGAAATTGGTTCGAATTTTGCGACTTTCCTTTTCAACTGTGCCTATTTTTTTTTTACTGAAATCTTTTCCAAGACATAGTGAACAAACCAAAAAAAAAAAAAAAAAAAAAAAAAAAAAGTACCCCTCTCCGTCACGCGATTAGTCAGTTATAGTGCTAAATTCAATCAAAAATACATTGAAAAACGCACTTTCAATTTTTCTCAAATTTTCGAATTTTCCGGTAGATTTTCCAAAACATTTCATTCAGACAAACCTTATCCTTTCAAGTCGTACTCAAGTGATGCTCTTACAACCATGTGGCAATTGATTTTTATTCATAGAAAAAAATCGCTTTCGGTTTTTTTTTCTAATTTTCCGACTTTCCGGGTGACTTTTCCAAATTTTTATTTGATGCGAATCTTCCTCTTGCTTTCAACATGAGATGTACAAAATTTTATCGCAATTGGACGAACGGTATTGATAACGTACTGGCAAAAGCTGTTTCAGATTTTCCCGATTTTACTCTTTTCCGGAAAACTTTTCCATATTTTATCACCGTTTAAACCTTCCCTGGACTTACACGAATATTTCAAGACTAAAATTAGCCAAATCGGTTCAGCCGTTCTCAGTTTTAGCGAGACTAACGGACAGAAATTGATTTTTATATGTATAGATGAGTATTTAATTTATACTTTCAAAATATTTTTGGGGGTGCAGTTTTTCGACATCGTGGTCCGGACCTGGATCGCTGCCTTAGCCTATCCGAGCCGCGCTGTTGTTCGGCTTTAGGCACGCCCCTGAACTGGCCAATTACGGACTACCGCGTTTAGGCTCACCCCCTCTTCAGAGGTCACCTGCCTCTATGCAGAGACTCGCGCCCGCGAATAATGTAGTATTGCACCATATTTTAAAACCACTTGAAATACCGTTGCCGAGTACTGTCTGCCATGGTATTTTTAATGATAATTGTAACCAAAAATATTCCCTCAGTGTGTGTGTATGTGTGTCTGAACCAGGGCCGGATCTAGGACATTTGCCAAGGCCGGCAAGCTTAAATTTGCTGCCCCTTCTTTCACCCCCCCTGTAAGAATCGCCTTTTTGACGCTAATTGGGTTACATATTTCTAAATAAATGTCACAATCTCACAACATGAACTTATTTTATTGACTGAATTAAGATCAAAGGAAAACAGAACAATTTTAATGCATACAAAAATATTACAATATTACTCATCGTACAAAAATCAATTCAAAATTTCGCTTTTCGAGCTTTTTTTGCTGCAAAACTGTTTTTGATATCATCATTGTTTAGAGAAGCAGCTCGTTTGTGCTCTATGGATATTATACTCAGATTTGTTAGCAATCGTGCTCCTCAAGTATATTTAATTAGTTTCAGGTCGCTGAAACTTCTTTCTCCAGACGAAACAGAAACTAGAATGGTAAAGATATATTTTAACGCTGTAGTAAGGTTGGGATTCCCCTCTACCAATTTATTTTTATAAATTAAACTTAATGTTGATGATGCAGTCGAATCTTGCAAGGTTCTGTCTACTGCCAGCGCATGATGTTTGAAACTTTCAACTTCAAGTTCTTTCTCGCTAAGATCTTCTGCCAGTTCCTATGCTTTGGCCTTCAAGTCCTCCACTTACATTTCTCGAATTTTCACACCACACAGAAAACTAATTTGTTGCTGGTGTTGACAATTTATAAGTTTCAGGCTCTTCCAGGGCCTTCAAAACTTTATGAAAATGCTTGTAAACAGCTTCAACCGCATCTACTCTTGCAGATCACCTAGTCTTGCTGAATGTCAGCTGAATTTACTCTTACTAAATTTAAAGAGTGAGCAGCCCATGGTACGAAATAGGCCAGTTCATTCTTCTGAAGTATTCTTGACTGGACCCCTTTGTACTTTCCAGACCTGTTGCTCCATTGTCATGAGACTGCTCCCTGCAGTACTTAACGTTCAACCCATCTTGTTCCAATTTTTGCAGTATCTCTTGACTAAGGCCTTCTCCTGTTTTGTCTGTAACTGTAAAAAAGTCAGTAAAACTTTCCATAACCTCTGAGTCATTCGACTTGACATATCGAATTACTTGTGTCATCTGGGCATTGTGGTTGACACCTGGAGTGCAGTCAAACATCAGTAAAAAGTATTTAGCAGTTAAAATATCTTTAATTATATCTTGTTTATTTTGTCAGCAATCAAGTCACGGTACTCATCTTGTATATTTTTGTAAAAATAGCTAATCTGGCCTTTCCTGTGGCGTTCAATACGCAGACGAAGGGTGACAATAAAGTATGATATGAGATCAATTCTATTTAGAAATTTTACGCTATGTGGATCACCAAAATCACCATCTTCTTTTGTTCCTCTAAAAGGACTTCCTTGCTTAGCTAGAAAAAGGACAGCATCAAAAATACAGTGAGATTCCTCCTGTTTTATCTGGTCTTGTTGCCCAGTATGCGATACTTATCAGGTGGGTTTGTCGGAGGACATCGAAAGACTCGAAAGAAGGGCAGCTTGTTTTGTATTGTCGTGATACAGGGGAGACAGCGTCACGGAAATGATACAGGATCTAGGATGGGAATCATTAGAACAAAGGCGTTTATCGCTGCGACGTGGGCTACTTACGAAACTACAATCGTCAACATTCTCCTCCGAATACGAAAATATATTGTTGCCTCCCACTTACATAATTAGAAAAGATCATCTGAATAAATACGTGAAATCCGAGCTCGAACAGAGAGATTGAGATGTTCTTTCTTCCCGCGCTCTATTCGAGAATGGAATGGGAGATAAATAGTATAAAAGTGGTCCGATGAACCCTCTGTCAAGCAGTTAAATGTGATTTACAGAGTATCCTGTGTAGATGTCTATCAATTCCACCGCTACCGAGAGAGGACTCTAGATCCTTAATGCTTTTGACTTTCAAGAAGATGTGTGCGCACCTGAAATACTTTGACTGATGACCCCGTAGTCCCACAAGCTCTACAACCGAATATGTAGAAAAATATGTCTGAATGACTTGACTCCTAACACATTATTGGTACTTATTGTTAGATATTTTACATCAACACCAGCAAGATAGCATTTTCAAATTTACAGTAATTATTTCAACTGTTACTAAAAACGGTCCACTTTACATAATTTTCAAAGTTATCCTTCATATGATCCTTAACTATTACTAATTATTTTATTTCGTCATAGACTCTAACAAGACACACAATTGACATTATAGGAGCAGACGAATGTTTACCAAAGAACTTTAGGTTTTAATGCTATTTTATCAATACACTGAATCTTCAGTAGCAACTTTGTAAACAGTCAAAATGGCGTCTATAAAGATGTAGCCTGAAGGTATATGTAATAGAGAAATGATCATTCTAGAAATTTTATGACGCTTTTGTCATTAATTACATGAAAAATAAAAAAAATAAAAACCATGTTGTGTGGGATCGTATATATAAAAGTACGTTAAGTGCAAACTCAGTAGGAAATTTATCAAATGAGATAAAATATGTTGCAACAGTTAAAATTCTGAAGCATTACTAAATGTTACAGTCATTAATACGAATCTTATATGTTGTCTTTGTTAAGTTTTCTTACGTTGTGTGTATGGTTCAAATTAGACCATGGGTCACCCATGGCACAGTTATTTGATTATTAACATTCGTACATCAAATCAGGTCCTAATTAAGGGATATTGTTATCAATTTTATTACATTTTACAACTCCCTCTGTTGAACAAATACCATATTGTATTAGAAACGTTTGTAATTAGTTCACTTCTATTAGGATCATTACAAGCTTCATGTACAATATTGGGCAGCAGTGAAAGTGTTCGAAAGCAATGCAAATTGAGTGTGTGTGTGTACAGCACTGGGTACAAGAATGATTTTTCAAAGTACATTGCGGCTTTAGACTGACACTAAAAACCATAAACTATTGTGAAACACAAATTAAACAATTCAATTAATTTAATAAAACCACAAGTCAATTTTTTCCTCTGGTACAGTTATGTAAACAAGTCACATAAGAAACATTAAAGATATGACACAATATAGTGATTAAACATGGCTTTTTACATAACAGTTCATAACTCTTTCTTCGGCGCCGTTAGAAAGGAGATAAGTTCTTTGTACACTCCAAAGTCTTTGGTTGCCAATAATGTTGATACAGATATTGGTAACAATATAACACAATAACACAATATAACAGAATATAATTTAGCAACTTTGATGTGAGCTCCCACCTGTTCATGCATTAAAAAATGTGATTTGTGTCTTCTGCTTCGCCGCAGTCACAAAGTGGAGATGGCACTATGCCGATGCGATGTAGATGCTGCGCAGTTCGACAGTGGTTGAACTTCAGCCTCGTTATGGTGACTGCCAACTTCCGAGAACACCTCAGTCCCTTGTACCAAGGTCTTGTTGGTAGCACAGGTGTTATTTGTGCATAGTATTTCCCTTTAGTTGACTGGGAAGCTTGCCATTTTTTGTCCCATTCAGTCCGAATTTTCCTTCTGTAAACTGGTAAAAGATCTTCCGCTGGAACCTGAGTATATTCTTCCGTACCAGTGGTAACCGATTCCTTGGTAAGTGTGTCCTCTGAACGTTGTTGTGTGCTTTAATCAAACACATGGAAACACTGCGTCCATTCCTTTCCAGGTGGTTTATGTGAACCATTATCTCGTAGGCTATTGGGTGGTTTTTATGCCCTCGACGAAAGATTTAAGAAGTATGAGCGCAGATTTAGAGTCCGAGAAGATGACAATATGCCCCACCGCACCCGTAAGGCAGATGGCTGTGAGTTCAGCGGTCATTATTGTCATTTCCTTTGGCAGTTTGTATTTACATCCTATCTGCGCATTGGTATCCCAAAAGACGCATCCCGATCCGTCCTTGGTTTTGGAACCGTCTGTTTAAAGAATCCTCGCCTGTGAGTATTTGTCTCGGAACTCGAGTAATGCGTAATTTCTCAGAGCTGGGAGATCACATGTCACGTCAGGTTCAACAACAGTACATAAATAGCTTCGTTCAAACATGAGCAGTCGCCGATTTGAGATGACTAATCGGATGTTCTGCGCTACCTCTAGATATTACCTTGCAAGTGGAGGCAGGTTCTTACATAGCCAATAATAAGCAGTGTAACAATAAGAGAAAGTTCCTGTATGCGAGGTAATAAGACGTCTTCTGAAAATTGTGCCCTCTTACTTAGATGTTTTATGCTTAAATATTTGCCTCGTAAGTGTAGATATGGTTCAATACTTTCCACAAGTAAAGCATTAGTTGGGGTTGACTTCATGGCACCAAGGCACACTATGAGCATTTTGTATTGTACGGTATTAAGTTTTTGTAGGAGGGCGTCTGTTGCCGATCCGTAGAATATACTTCCGTAGTCCAACCGCGACCGCACTATGGCACGATACACGTTCATACATGTGTAGGAGTCCGCACCCCATGTTACGCCTGCCACTGCTCGTAAAAAGTTAATGTTTTTCTCACATTTTGCTACTATTTGATTTATATGTACTGTCCATCGTAGTTTACTGTCAATGTGTAGGCCAAGATATTTCACGACTGGTTTCACCGGAAGAACGTATGCTTCTAACGTTAGGGATGGTAATCCTTGCATCCGATGTCTGGTGTGGATGCTCACCGCAGACTTGGTCTGTCAAATGGACAGGCCATTTTCCTCTAACCAGTAGCCGAGAGCTGTCATTGCTGCATCCATTTTGCGCTGTCCTTCTTCTAGACTGTGGCTCATTGTATATACACACAAATTATCAGCGTATTGTAATATTGTGATGTCACTGTCGAAAATGGAGTGCATGTCTGCGGTCTAAATATTAAACAGCGTCGGTGAGAGGGCTGATCCTTGTGGGATGCCCTTACTCGTCCTCCTCGGTCCCACATTGTTGTTGCCAACTTTCAATCAAAGATCTCTGTCCTTGAGTAGAGAAATAAGGTAGCCAATGAATTTTCGAGGGATATCGTGTTTCTCCATCTTTCTGCCTAGTTACCATAGGTCAACATCGTCATAAGCATTTCCAATATCCATACAAACTGCTATTAGGTACTTGTTGTTGCTAAGACAAATCTGGATATCTGTAATGAGTCGTGCTAGTGTTTCATAAATGCCACTGCCTCTTAGAAATCCTGTCTGTCCAGTCTTGAACAGGCCGTTATGCTCGTACCAACATTCTCTCCTATGTTTTATTATTCTTTGCAGCACTTTCAAGGAACATGAGTGTAATACAATAGGTCTATACGAGGACAGTTCATCCGAAGGTTTTCCAGGCTTCAAGATTGGGACAACTCGCGCTGTCTTCATTTCAGCCGCATAGCTTCTACTTGACCAAGTATTACTTGGAATGTGGCATAGATGCGTTTTTCCTTGTTCCGTCGAATTATACAATGTTGTCAGGACCAGGAGCCAAGCTAGTTCCAACTGACAACGCTCGATTTCATTCGTTTACTGTAATGGGTTAGTCCAAGAAATGGTATACGTCTCCAGCAGTTAAGTTAACCTCAAGATCAACAGAGTCGGCTGTAAGTCGCTTTAGAAAAGCTTCCGTGCGATTAATAGGAAAAGACATGGGGCTTGGCGACTAGGTGTGAATGAAGCCTTCTGATACATTTTATTTTGTTCCACATTGACGATATGGAAGTCTTTGCATTTAAGCTCCCGCAAAATTCCTTCCAGTTATTTCTTTTCCTTTAGCAATATTTTCACTTTTGCCTGCACTCTATTGAAATTAATATAGTTTTCTACTGTAGCTTGACGTTTGTACAATTTCAGTGCGGTCGTACGTTCTTTCACTGCGTTTCTGCATTCTTCGTCCCACCAATATGACTGTTTCTTTTGTCTGGGAACAAACGGTTTGTTCTGGGGAATAGACATCTTCGCTGCATCCTCAATATTTTTTTCTGAAATTTATGTAATCAGACACTGGGTTTCCGAGAACTTCGAAGCTGTTCATTATGGGTGTTATTACTGTTTTATATTTACTCCAGTCTCCCTTACGTATGTTCCAAAGACAATTGTTATATATAAGTGATCTGTCAGGACTTTGCCGGACACATCGAAGTATGGTTGATAAATGGTTTGTGCATAGTGAATCCTTCGCCAACTCCCACGTAAGCGTTGTAGCCAGGGATGGAGACGCAAAACAAAGGTCGACTGCACCGCTTCGTTGGCCTGGACGGCTGATTATTGTCGGTCTTCCGTCGTTGAGTATTATGAGGTCACTGCAAGTAATCTTCCACATTTATCTTCTCGACCTGGGTTCCAGGCAGGATGGTGTGCATTAAAGTCCCCCATTATTAACATCAGATTAGTAACAAGCCGCGGCTGAGCGCATTGAGGCGTTATGCTGCGATGTGCGAGGCTGTTCCCCGTCGGGGGTTCGAATCCCCACTCGGGAATGGATGTGTGTGTCGTCTTTAGTATAAGGTAGTTCATAAGTAGTTTGTAAGTTTAGGGACTGATGACCCCGCAGTTAAGTTCCTTAGCTTAACAAATATTTGAACAGTTTTGTCTCTACAATTCTCTGCAACTTTGCTCTCATTTTTTTCATATCTGGCGTCGTTTCAGAGATATCTATAAAAATAACGTCGATTTGGCAATGACTGTTTTGTTGCCACTTATTATCTCGCGCCGTTCAACCGATCGACAGCAACTTTTACAGACGTAATTGTTGTCAACCAGAACCTCACTTTTTCATATATTTAGAAAAAAAATGGATTAGTACCACTAAGAAGTGAAATGATCGTTTTGCAGATCCAGTATATGACTGCTCGACCACCTAGTGCAAATCTCTTGATTTGACGCCACTTCGGCGACTTGCTTGTCGAAGAAAACGATGATGAGGACAACACAACACCCCCTCCTTTGCCGGGTATCGAACCCACGACGTGGTAGTCACGACGCTGTCAACTGAGCTATGGGACCGGACAATAACACTAAAATTAGGCCGTTTGTGATGGCCTTTTCACAGCAGGAACTTTAACTGCCGATGCACATCCCAATCAAGGCTGTCCACCCATACCGCCCTGCCCTTCCTCCAAATTCCGTCCTGCTTCTCTGCGAATCCTGTCGCCTCTATCGTTCCTTCCTGCACACTCGTGACCAGAATTCAGTCCTCTGCCACTGACATCCAACTCCACATCACAAACTTCGTGAGCGGGAGGACATGCACCCCTCTTAATTACTCGCTCCCCACTAATTCCTCCAAGTATTGGTACGCCCTCCACCTCCTTACCGGCAGTAACTCAGCTGCCAACTACCCTCTCCTCAACGATTGCCGTCCTTTCCCCGACAATGCCAGTAGGCAGAACATTTCGCCTCCTCCTCTCTGGGGTCTATGACTCCTGATAATCCTCAATTTGACCACTACCTCCTTCTTGATGCTTGTGAGCGCACTAACACCTCCACCCAAACTCGCTCCCGGCTTCCAGTACCTGGACCACATACCCATCCAGAACTTAACATTAAATTAACATATTCACAGAATATAGGACATCACCTGCGCATTGGGCAAAGCTGAAAATGTGTACCTAGCTGAGATTCGAACCCGAGTCTCCCGCTTTCCAGTCAGTTGCGCTAACTGCTACACCACTGGGGACACAGTGACCACCGCACCTGCAAGGACCACCTAAGCACGCCTCCCGTCAGGTACAAATTTCCAACTCTACCCTGCCCACAATACTCAAGCTTGTAGTCGCTACGTACTAATTTTCGTAAGAGTAAGAGCTCCAAACTTGCCAACCCCTCCCCACTAATGAAAGGATCATTGCCCGTCACTGGACAGGGTAGAGCTAGAAATTTGTGCCTGACGGGAGGCGTGCTTAGGTAGTCCTTGCAGGTGCGGTGCTCACTGTGTCCCCAGAGGTATAGCGGTCAGAGCAACTGCCTAGAAAGCGGGAGACCCAGGTTCGAATCCCGGCTGGGTTCACATTTTCGGCTTTGCCCATGCGCAGTTGATACCATATTTTCTGTGAATATGAAACAATAACAACTGCAGGATCAAAAGTGACAAATATATAAATGAGGCGTCAAAAATGACGCCTCATGTATATATTAAATTAACACTCTGCACGAGATGCAACACCACCCTAGGCACAACCTCTTGACCTACCGGCACCTCCAAGCCTGTCCCCTCTCCTTCCATGCAGTCCTCGCCGCCCTGTACAATGTAGCTTTTTCCCCAACCCATGGGAAACATCTCCAATCCTAACAAGACCCCTTTTGGAAACTCGTCCTACCGTCCTCACCTCAGGGTTTAGCAAGTTCCTGGAAACCATCCTGCCCCACCTTATTCATAAGCATCTCCCTCAACACCAACTGCTCTCTCTCCCACTGTGGCTTCTGACTTTCCTTCTCAACCATTGACCAGATCCTTCGCCTTTGCCTCACCCACCTCCTCTCCATCCAGATTAACTGCCGTCACTTTGCTATTTTCATCTCCCTAGATAGAGAAAGGTAGTAACCATGTGTGGCATTCCAGTCTCCTCTTCAGACCTCTAACCTATACCTTTCCTATTAATTATGCCTGACTCATTGCTACATTTCTCTCCCACTGCCCGTCCTACATCACTGTATACAACTCTCTTTGTATTACACCTCCGCCAGGGTATCCAGGGTTCTGTCCTCTCATCCCTCCTACACCTCATTTACTCCATTGACATGCCCCAACCTCAGCGTCCTATACGTTCAGTATACTGACGACACAAACGTCCTCGCCTTTGCTCTCTCTCACCCGCTCCCAGCACCTTCTTTAGTCCCGACTCTCCCAATTCGCCACCTCGTGCAACCATTGGTTCTTACCCGTTAATCCTGACAAATCCCAAGAATCATCATACCACATCCATGACATTTACCTTACACGCCACGGTCACTCCCCCCCCCCCCGCCCGAAGTACAAATACCTTGGCCTTTCCCTCGATCGCTCCATTTCTGGACCACCACCTTAAAATTGAAAATTGTCCACCAGAAATCTCTCTCCCGTCTGAATGTCTTGAAGCTCCTCTATGGCCAGACGTATAGCTTTCACCTTCCACCATCCTCTACACCTACAGCTCTATAATGTGTTCCGTCCTATGTAGTTTCCACTCGCCCCCCCCCCACCCTGGGTTTTGGCCCCCTCTACCTACAAAATCTTCCAAATTCTTGAACACCATGCCCAACGCCTAGCTTATGGCATCCGCCACTTCCTTCCCTATGGGACGCCCGAAAAGTCCATTTTTAACGTCAGTGCAACGTATGTCTCTGTGTTTGCTGCATTGCCTGACGAATTTTAGATTGTTGCAAACAAGTGTGGCCAGTGTGTTTTAACTAGTGTCTCCATCTCGTGTCATCGTGTCCAAAGTCAGTGTCTATCTATGAGTGTTTTAGAGCAAGCATGCCCTTTTATAAGTTTTTCATACTATTTTCTAATCTACCACGTAGATTTTAAATTCCCCATTGTTTTCTTATCCATTCTAAATTCTTGCTTTTATTTCCATGTTTCATGAGTCCTCTCTTGTCGATTTTAAATCCTGTTGACCAGAGTTCGGCGGACCATGCCGCTGCTGGTCTTCCCTAGACACATCAAAAGTACAATGAAAGGAGAGGATGGGCTCTCCAGCCGGTGTTTGGAGTCCTCCCTGTGGCACAGTTGTATGTGTTGTTCTTAGGGTAGGGTACTTTGAGTAGTTTGTAAGTCTAGAGACTGACGACCATAGCAGTTTGGTCCAATAGGTTTACAATAATTTGAACATTTGATTTGATTCACCTACAGTGGCAGTCCTTGCCACCACTATCTACATAACCACAACCAAAGATTACAATATTGTCCATGTTACCAACACCCAAAGAAATATTATTAAAAAATGTTCAAATGTTTGTAGAGCTTATGGGACTTAACTACGACGTCATCAGTCCCTAAACTTACAAACTACTTATGAACTAACTAATACTAAGGACGGCACAAATATCCATGCCCGAGGGGGGATTCGAACCCCCGACCGTAGTGGCTGTGCAGACCGTGACTGGAGCGCCTCAGTCCCCTCGGCCACCGCGGCCGGCAATATTATTACATTCCACTCGCACTCCCTAGCACACAAGGATGGGTGAAATAGGAGTGACTTATAACAGGAAAGATATAAAATAAAGTGTATACCTCTGCCATCTCTGTTTCTACAATTGCTTTTACAGTCGAAACACCTACTACAAAGTGTTGCAAGCCATTTCCAAGTGAATCAATTCAAATTTCATTCGTTAAATTGACATAATGAGACATCAGAGCAATGAAACGAAATGACAGTCTCGTTTCAGGCTGAACGCAACCCTCCAGGCAGCACAAGACGCGCAGTACAACGCACACAGTCCCAAATCGCCTTCGGGAACGAGGCTTCTACACACAGAGGCCTATTGTACGTGTCCCAGTAAAACAACAACACCGTTTATTCCGAAGAAACTGGACGGAAGAACATCAGGATCTGAGTCGTAAAGAAGCAGGCTCTGTTCACAGATAAGTCAAGATTTTGTGTTCAGCCACACAATCGTCGTTTCCTCATCTGGAGAAAACGTGGAACTCGGAACAGTTCTGCTTATTTGCCGATAACATCACCATATTGAGGTGGTGGACCGATTATGTGGGCAGGAGTGAGTATTGGCAGACTTACGGACTTCGATGTCGTTCCGAATGGCGCTTTAAACGCTTACAGGTATAGAGACGAGATCCTTAGATCTGTTGTTGTGCCCTACGCTGGTGTCATCGGAGATGAGTTCCTTCGGGTGGATGGTGACGCTCGTCCCCACAGAGCTGCACTGGCTCTGGTGGACAACATGCTTGATGCTGCGGGGATTCAACGAATGGAGTGGGCAGCTTTCTCAGCGGTCTCAGACCCGTTTGAGCATATCTGAAATGCACTTGGCAGACGAATGTCAGCCAGACCAGCACCCCCCCCCCCCTCCAGAACGCTTGCAGACCTGGATATTGTACTGATGGAAGAACGGATAAAAATCGCTCAGTAGCTTACTGATAACATCATGCTGCGCTGCCACGCAGGTGTGAAACTGTAGTGGCCGTCTATGTGATCACACACTATATTAGAGAGCTACAAGAATACCTATATCACTATTATGGTAGTCCCATGGTGTTTTGCTGTAAGTAAACGTCATGTAAACCTCAAGTAAATGGTTGAGACAGAAAGATATCGTACTATATCACATACAAATTACAATTGTCACAAACATCTGAATAAAATTCATTACCACATGTATATTGTGTATGATGTCTCACCTGATGCTCTAATTGTTTTAAGCATTGTATATTCATACATACATACACACATACATTTTTATAGATACAGTTTGCCAATAGCACCATAATGAACATCGTCATGACAATGGTTTCCATCTTGCTTGTTGCAGTCCTGCTGCCCTGGAATACAATAAGGGAGCGCACGCCACAGGAGAGGGGGACCGCTACGAGGAGCGCGTGCTGGCGCTGGTCTTCCTGCGGTGCCTGAGACGCGACCTTCTCTTCCAGTTGTCTGCCAACAACGGCGATGCAGGCAAGTTCGACGATGTTGTGCTGGTGTGGCGACCCAAGGGGCACTCTGAGACTCACACCCTGCTCGTCCAGCTCAAGCACAAGACCTCCCAAAGTGCCATGAAACTCCAGAGTCGCATGTGGCTGTCCAAAGTCGCCAACAGCGAATTTGGGCTTGCCAAGTACTGCGCCTCCTACAGTGAGATCAGCGGCTCACTGGAGGCCGACAGAGTCACACTCGTGTTACTAACGAACGCGCGTCTGGCCAACAGCTGCCTCGATATGTTCGAGGCCCGGGACGCGGGCTGCGTCCCGGGGCTCGAACTGCTCGAGGCCGGTGGCGAACTGTACCAGCTCAACCTGAACGACCAGCAGGTGTGCCAAGCAGTGGGGCACAACGCGGGATTTGGGGAGCACTTCTACCTGCTGTGCCGGCAGAGGAATTACGAGCAGATCTTGGAAGACGTTCGCAGAGAGCTGGAAGAGTTGCTCGGCGCCGGTGACCTCTGCGGACCGATCTGCGACAGTCTGTGCGGGAGACTCCGGGAGTGGATGAACGCACCTCGTGGGGTGTGCTTGACGGCTGGATGGAGTGAGTGGCAGGCAATTGTAGACGAGTACGTCAGGAAGGAGGTGACCGGTTGCAGTGTGGTGACGGCGAGACTCGAGTTCTGCAGCGTCGGAGCTGTTCGGGACCATCTGGAGAACCGAAACCCAGCGTGGGTGCGACCCGTACAACAGGCGACGGCGGCCCTGTCTGCCACAAAGGTCCACCAGGCTTTGGGCCGCGAAACACACATCATGGTGGCAGCAGAGCGGTTCGGGGGGCTACGAGACAAGATACTTCGCTGTTGGGGACCATTTTGCAGATGGCTGGTATGTGTTTTAAATGTTCAAATGTTTGTAATGCTTACTAGGATAATTAAGCCCGCGGCTACGTTCAAAAAAAAAAAAAAAAAAAAAAAAAAAAAAAAAAAAAAAAAAAAAAAAAAAAAAAAAAGAGAGAGAGAGACAGAGATGTATTAAAAGAAATGTCTTTTGTACTGTTTTATTTATTTATTCTTATATTTCGTTATTCGTATGCTTATCCTTACAGAGAAAGAGCTGAAGACATTGTAGCACGCATAGACCAAAGATATGGTCTTTGGCATGACGTTTCGCTATATGTAACGCTGGCCTTCAGTCCGAATTTCTTTTTATACTTTGACGACTTTCAACCACCATAACTTCCACCCCTTTATAGCTATCGGCATGGAACTACTATGGTGTACAACTGGAGACTTCAGACAACAATGACACACAGACCATTCGTTTGCGTTCTATAGTTTTCGCTGCAGAGCGAAATATCAACACACACACACACACACGTAGAATTTTATATACACCGATAACTTTCCATCCCAATATACTCTACTCTTCTATCATTATCAACCTTCAAGCAACAATGCAAATAGAATTTTCAAAGAGTAATTATTGTTCCGGATTTCGCGTTATATTCTTCAAATTACTAAATATCTATCAGATCGCTATAAAACCGTGCCTAAAACCGTTCTTAGGTGTAAATTAGTAACTGAACAAATATTTAAATATCTGCGTCTTGTCGTTTGACGTGATAAGAGTACACCGAAGAGACATTCAAATTATAATATATAGATAAGTAGCTATCTGATCGCCATAAAACCGTGCCTAAAGCCTTCCCCGGGTAGACATTTGTACCTGTACAAATTTTTAGCTCTTTATGTCTTGTTGTTCAGGCGTGATAAACGTACACCGAACAGACTTTCACATTTATAAATATAGATGGGATTTAACTACGGACCGGCCGCGGTAGTCGAGGAGACTGAGGCGTTCCAGTCACGGTCTGCACGGCCACTACGGTCGGGGGTTCGAATCCCCCTTCGGGCATGGATATTTGTGCCGTCCTTAGTTGTAAGTAGTTCATAAGTAGTTTGTAAGTTTAGGGACTGATGACCCCGTAGTTAAGTCCCATAGACTCTACAAACATTTGAACATTTTAAACTACGGGGTAATCAGTCCCTAAACCTACAAACTACTTATGAACCAGCTTACACTAAAGGGTGCACAAACATCCATGTCCGAGCGGGGTTTCGAACCCGCTACGGGGAACAGCCTCGGGCAACATAGCATAGCGCCTCAATGCGCTCGGCCGCTCAGCCGCGGCGGTACGTGGATTAGTGTAGTAGCAATAACAAAGGAAAGTCAATAAGTATCAGCACTGGAAAAGGATAAAACGAAATGCAACATGATCTTCAGTGTATCAGACCTTGGTATCTCCAGTGTTTTTCAAACCTTTCCAACATGCGAACCCCTTCCAAGTAAAAATAATGTGGCGATCCCCTTCTAAATAAAAATACTGCTTCGAACCTCCTTCCCCATTCCCCCACCCCCTACGAACTGTCACAAAAGTTCTTTTTTTTTTTTTTTTAATTAATGGGCGAAAAGTTTGTGTATTTTCGGAATGGGACACATTATCCTATTTTTGTAAGATTCCCGACACAAAAATATAGTTTGCTTAATGAGTGTTTAGCATTTCACGCAAGACTCAGAAGCTAATTATCCTCATTAAAGAAATGCCCCACGGTATAGACTATTTGTAAAGAAGTAGATATTTGTAACTTTTCAAAATTACTTATTGTATTATTTTCTTTTATATATCGATTGGTGCCTCAAAACAGTTTTCAGTCTTTGCGTTTATTCATCATTAAGTCAGTGTTTTATAAAATAATTTATGATGTATCCAATTCATAATGAACAACACACAAGGCACAACGATGTAGGCTCTGGAAGCTTATCACTTCGAGAACCTACGGCGGCTAAGTAACCAGCATAAGCAACTCCGTAGCAACATTGGGAATCCATGCTGATAGCTCCCAATGGAATCACATCTGGTACTTGACAACTTGGATATAGAACATGGTACAAATTGGTACTACGTTCTGAATTCATTTGGTTTGTTTCTAAAATCTCGGTTGTGCCTGTCATTTCACATGGTTATTGTGGCATGGTATGGAATTATATATAGCTGCAAATGGTGCGATTCAATGTGTGACTATGGCAGACAGTTGAGAGTCTCTGTCACATTTACTACACCTTTTAATAATTTAATTTTTTTCTCAGTTGGTGTTTAATGCAATTTTTGCTTACGTTTGATAATGATGACAGAGTTCATTGAAACTAGTTACGTTTTGTAAATTAAAATTCAATTTGTGTGACGTGGATTAACCACTATATATATGGAATATAATAAATTATTAGTTTAGTTCCATTAACATTAACAGCTCCTGCACAACATTCAAATATATTTTCTGTGTACCGTTTAGAAAAATCGATTGACTCCGATGAAAAATTGTTTTTTAACTTACATGGTCACTCCCCCACACTGCAAGGAACTCCTAGAGAAGAAGGCAGTGAACCTGTATCCTGGCAAAGGAAGTCTCTGAATTGTCACATCACTTAAACACTGCTCTGAAATACCAATAATGTCACAATCAACATCAATAAGCAGTTCATTAACTTCATCTCTGATACTCTGTATATTTTGAAGAAAAATAATAATTCCCTTATTACTTGGATTCTTAGACTTTGTCAGAAATGGTTTCTTTCTTAGAGGGACTTCCTTTAAGCAGGAATACCTATCAGCTGTCCTCAATCTAAAAACCCTAACACCAACTATTACATGAATTTTTCCGTCATTGACACCCCCCCCCCCTTACTAGACTGTCACCAATAAGCTTAGCCAACCTCCCCTTCGCATACCTATTGAGGTGCAGACCGTGCCTAATGGAATCTGACCTTTTGATAGTCTCAGCTGGCAGCACTGCAATGTGATCCATGCCCTCCGTCATCAGTGCCTCTTCAAGCCCAATGTTAATACGCCTGACAGCTCTTTTAAGACGAGGCCTATTATTGACGCTGAAACAGCTGCACGAAATGCACATTTGTGCACTAGTTTGAGTTGCTATTCTTTTCAGATCACCACCTATATCTTACACCCCGTCCCTATCAAGACTTTTCCCGGCTCCACGCACTATAACTACCTGATCCTCTTTTGGGAAATTCCTACATAAGTCCCCTATTTACAAGTGACCTGAGGTAACCCTGCACTTGGCTTCACTATGCTGGTGACCTGGTTAGCCAACACCTCTGCCATGAGAACTGCCTAGCAGCAGAACCTTCTCCTTCCTAAGAGACCTCTCTACAGATTTCGACTTCCTATCAGCTGAGGTCTGTTCCATACTTCCTACACCTACAGCTACAGGAGGTTCATCTCCAACTAAACTCTGACAGTTGGTCAAACCTATTCGCAACTTGCAATGTAAAGCTATCTGAATACCTCCTCCAAGCTACCTTCTTGCCAACTGCCAGTTCCCATTCCCCAGCTCCCCTTCCCCTCCTCAGCCTACCTAGTTCCTCTTCAGCGTTTATCAACTGTGCCTGAAGGGCGCAGATCAAACGCTCCTGCTCCTCTATCATCTTATTCCTGCTGCAAATCCTACAATTCCAAGAGAGAACCTCACCACAATGCCCACTGGCTTCCCCACTGCATTCCCGCTCCATGAAAATATTTACTACAAATCTTACACTGCAGCCCACTACGCATGACCCTACGACAGAGCCCACAATTTTCACTCAAGGTATAATTTTACAGTTACTTGTTAAGAGAAACTAGACATCTACGAGATGTAAGTTACGTTTCTACAAAAGAACGAGGAAGTACCTTAACTACAGCAATCAATAAAGTTCAGTCTCTAAAAATCAAGTAACAACAACTAATACTACAGCTACTAGTATCAAAGAAACACCACCACAAAAACTTTACACTGTTGCTTGTATAAACAAGAACAAATTCAAGCGTCACTAATAAACTAACTAAACACAGTGAGAGCACAAGAGGTATCAAATACCGTAACGGAAAGTTTGCCAACCGCAATTAAGTTAAAAAACAGCAAGAAGACACCGGTTTAAAAGCAGAAAGCCGGCCGCGGTGGCCGAGGGGACTGAGGCGCTGCAGTCACGGTCGGCACGGTCACTACGGTCGGGGGTTCGAATCCCCCCTCGGGCATGGATATTTGTGCCGTCCTTAGTATAAGGTAGTTGATAAGTAGTTTGTAAGTTTAGGGACTGAAGACCCCATAGTTAAGTCCCATGAGCTTAACAAACATTTGAACATTTTGAAAAGTAGAAGTAATAAATAACTAGCGTGCAATCACCTCTTGAAATCTACTAACGTTAATAATTTAAATGTTTCAAATGTTTATATAGCTTATGGGACTTAACTACGGGGTCATCAGTCCCTAAACTTACAAACTACTTATGAACTAGCTAATCCTAAGGACGGCACAAATATATATGCCCGAGGGGGGATTCGAACCCCCGACCGTAGTGGCCGTGCAGACCGTGACTGGAGCGCCTCAGTCCCCTCGGCCACCGCGGCCGGCATTAATAATTTAACTACAATAATCAAACACTTATTGGAACTTATCTTTCGGAGACCGCTTCGGCTGGATCTACACGCTACAATATGTATACAAACACTACGACGTCGATGCCGGCGCATACGCGAACACTGCACTCTCCCTTTGTCACAGGGCTGGACTATCTGTCATATGCATCTGTCTTCCTTCGGCAGTTAGGTAGCCCAAGATATTGGTGCTACTATTGTACTAGGAGGAGGAAGTGACAATGGTACGCATGTACCCTTTACCACACGGCGAGAGGCGTCGCGGAGTATGGACGTAGATGTACATTTCCAGCGTATTCGGATAATCTGCATGTTTCTTCTTTGTTGTTTAGCCTACAACTCCGCAGTTGGATTTACGCAGTTCGTGTAGGGTAAATGTTGTTGTTGTTATGGTCTTCAGTCCGGAGACTAGTTTGATGCAGCTCCCCATCCTACTCTATCCTGATCAAGCCGTTTCATCTCCTCATAAGAACGGCAACCCACATCCACTTGAATCTGCTTACTATATGCGTCTCTTGGTCTCCCTCTGCGATTTTTACCCCACACACTTCTCTCCAATGCTAAATTTACGGTTCCTCGATGTCTAAGAATGTGTCCTACCAAGCGATCCCTTCTTTTAGTCAGGGTATGCCAAAAATTCCTTTTCTCACCAATTCTGTTCAGTGCCTCTTCATTAGTCTGCGATCTACCCACCTAATCTTCAGCATTCTTCTGTAGCACCACATTTCAAAGGCCTCTATTCTCTTCCTGTCCGCACTGCTTATCGTCCATGTTTCACTCCCGTACATCATCCAAGTCCTGTCTAGCATATGTAGCCACGCCATATGTTCTATGGCCTATCTCTCCCACAAGTCTGTAGCCATGGATATTGCCTCTTGAACAACTTTTAAGATCTTCTGCATGGGTTTCTTGTAGAGCAAGGACGTCAATATTGTTACTCAGAAGATTTTTACTGAGGAAGTCACATTTTGTCCTACTTATCCCCTCAACATTCAAATGGCACACTTCTGAGGAAATTGTCTACCAGTGTATCCGAGAAAAAACTGCCTCCCACGCACCCTGATCCTTCCGACATAGCCAAACGAATCGTAGCACTATCCAAGTCAAAACGGCAACACTCTGACAGATTAACATCCTATAAACTAAATGAAGTTAAGAAATGCCAGCAGGCTCCCCTGGAAGTATCAAAACCTTTTTGCTTAGACGAACTGCATGTGGCTATCTCTGATGTGAAGACTGCGAAAGCTGCCGGTATACATGATATTTTCCCAGAATTTATTAAACATGCTGGACTCAAGACCCGATTGTGGCTTCTAAATTTATTCAATAACATTCTTAAAGACAGCTCTCTACCAAAAGCTTTTAAGAGATCTAAAGTAATAGCTGTTTTGAAGCCTGGTAACCGAACGTGCAGATAGCTACCGCCCAATTGCACTTCTCAGTGTATGTTACAAGCTGCTCGAGAGACTCATCTACAATCGTATTGTTCCCATTCTCGCTGCTAGTATCCCTGTTGAACAAGCTGCTTTCAAACAAGGCCGTAATTGCTGTGACCAGGTCCTAGCACTGACATCTTTCATTGAGACTGGTTTCGAAAAGAAGTGTACCACTTCCGTTGCTTTTCTGGATCTCTCAGCAGCTTATGATACCGTCTGGAAGAAGGGCCTCCTAGTGAAGCTTTACAATCTCATTCCTTGTCCTATTTTATTGCGACTTGTGAACTCAATGCTAAGTGGCCGTCTGATCAAGATGTATCTCGGCAACACGGAAACTGAGTTTAGACAGCTTCACGATGGCCTCCCCCAGGGTTCGGTTCTTGCTCCCATTCTTTTTAATGTTTACACCGCTGATATTCCAACTACGCAATCTAGAAAATTCATTTATGCCGATGATATTGCCATAGCGTCACAACACAGAGACATCCATGTGACGGAAACTACTTTAACATCTGACCTAACTCTCCTCAGAAATTACTTCGCAATGTGGGAACTAAAGCCAAACCCAAATAAAACGGAAGTAGCTTATTTATATCTCAATAATAGGATGGCTGACTATAAACTTAATATCTCGTTTGATGGTGTTCAACTTGAACATAATGAACATCCAAAATACCTGGGAGTCATCTTGGATAGATCTCTCACTTTTAAGCAGACAAACAGCAGACAAAGTTAAAACTAGGAATAACATATTGCAGCACTTAGCAGGATCATCTTGGGGAGCCAGTGCTAAGGTTTTGCGTACACCAGCTTTATCCCTAGTTTACTCTGCAGCTGAATACTGTTCTCCTGTCTGGCTCAACAGTGCTCATGTGAGAGACATTGATGTACAATTAAATAGAGCAATGAGATTGATCAGTGGCACTCTGATGGCTACACCACTTCAATGTCTCCCAATATTATGCAACATCGTTCCTCCTGATCTAAGACGGAAGGAAGCCTTAATGAGAGAGTATTATAAGATCTTGTCCTTTCCTGAGCTTCCTATCCTGCAAGACCTTCCACCATAGGTAAGCCGGCTGAAATCACGTAAACCACCTCTTAAAACAGCTGTGCAACTACATGAGAGTGGCTTCTCGACTAAATCAAACTGGGCAAGAACTTGCGATTCGTTTAATGAAAAAAAAAAAACAGCTTCTGGATAGACGATCCCTCTAAGCAACTCCAAGGAATGGACCTTCCCAGGAGAGAATGGTCTTTGATCAACCGCTTCCGAACTGGTGTTGGTCGCTGTAACTATTGGAAATTCAAATGGGGACAGACAGACGACCAGTCAAGTCAATGTGGAGCAGACATACAAACGATGACCCACATAATTACTATTTGCCCATTACGATCATTCTCAGGAGGGATGACCGAACTCCATATAGTCAGTGAGGAAGCTGTCCAGTGGTTAAAGAAGTTGGACTTGGCTCTGTGACAGAGATATGTTTTATCTTATTAATTAGACACTAGTATATCTTACTAAAGTATTATATGTAGCTGACATTATACCATACGATATATATATATATATATATATATATATATATATATATATATATATATATATATATATATATATACTCCCGTACAAGGCAACACTCCACTCAAATGCCTTCAGAAAAGACTTCCTTACACTTAAATTAATATTCGATGTTAGCAAATTTCTCTTTTTCAAAAATGCTTTTCTTCCCATTGCCATTTTGCATTTTATATCCTTTGCACTGCGACCATCGCATGTTATTTTACTACCCAAGTAACAAAACTCATCTACCACCATCATTATTTCGTTACGTAATGTAATTCCTTCAGCATCGCCTGATTTTCTAAGACCGCATTCCATTATTTTTGTTTTGCTCTTGTTAATGTTCATTTTATACGCTCTCTTCAACACACTGTCCATTCCATTCAAATGCTCTTCCAGGTCCTCTGCTGTCTCTGACAGAATTACATTCTCATCAACAAAACGCAAAGTTTTTATTTCTTCCCCCTGAACTTTAATCCCTATTCCAAATTTTTCCTTGCTTTCCTTCACCGCCTGCTCGATGTACAAATTGAATAACATCGGAGAAAGGCTACAACCCGGTCTTACTCCCTTCCCAACTGATGCTTCCCTTTCATGCCCTTCGAGTCTAATTACTGTGGTCTGGCTTTTGTACAAGTTGTAAATAACTCTCCTTTCCCTATATTTTACCCCTGGTGACTTCATAATTTGAAAGAGTGTATTCCAGTCAACATTGGCAAATGCTTTCTCCAAATCTACAAAAGCTAAAAATGTAGGTTTGCCTTTCCTTAATCTATTTTCTAAGATAAGACTTAAAGTGAGTATTGCCTCCCGGGTTCCTAAGTTCCTCCTGAATTCAAACTGATCTTCCCCGAGGTCAGCTTCCACCAGCTTTCGCATTCCCCTGTAGATAATTCGTGTTAAAATTTTGCAACCATGACTTATTAAACTGATGGTTCTGTAATTTTCACACCTGTCTGTGCCTGATTTATTTGGAATGGGGATTATTACATTTTTCTTAAAGTCTGAGGGTATTTCGCCTGTCTCATACATCCTACACATCAGTTCAAATAATCGTGTCACGGCTGGCTCTCCCAGAGACTTTTGTAGCTCTGAGGGTATGTCATCTACTTCTGGGGCCTTGTTCCGACCTAGGCTCTGACAAATTAATCTCTCAGTATAGTATCTCCTATTTCATCTTGATCTACTTCCTCTTCCCTTCATACAACATCGTCTCTAAGTTCATTTGCTTTGTAGAGCTTCTCTATGTACCCTTTCCACCTTTCAGCTTTCTCTTCTTTGCTGAGAACTGGTTTCCCATCTGAATTCTTGATATTCGTAGAGTTGCTTTTCTTGTCCCCAAATGTCTCTTTTATTTTCCTGTAGGCGGTATCTACTTTTCCCCTTCTTATACATTTTTCTACAGATTTGCATTTGGCTTCTAGCCACTCCTGCTTAGCCATTTTGCACTTCCTATCAATCTCATTTCTTAGTCGTCTGTACTCCGTTTTGCCTGTTTCATTTACTGCATTTTTATATTTTCTCCTTTCATCAATGAACTTTAGTATTTCCTGTGATATCCAAGGATTTTTTGTAGATCTTGCCTTTCTACCTATTTTGTCCTCTGCTGCCTTCACTATTTCATCTCTCTACTGTTTTATTTCCCCCTGTTTCTGTCAATTGTTGCCTAAATCTCCCTCTGAATTTTTCCAAAACTTCACTTTCCTTCAATTTATCTAAGTCCCATCTCCTTATTTTCCTACCTTTCTGCAGTTTTTTTCAGTTTCAGCCTAAAGTTCATAACTAACAAGTTATGGTCAGAGTCTATATCTGCCCCTGGGTATGACCTATAAAAATTAGTCTAATTAAGCGCAAGTGCGTTTCACCTCATTGTTTATCATCTTCAGTAATCAACTATAACAATACGTTTACTTTTCTTTTCTTTTGACATTTTTGTGTGGTTTTACTGAACTCGAGCATGAACAGTAGTTCTTATGCTATGGCTTTATACAGGGTGTATCAAAATGGACGGCGCACACTTACAAAAGTTGAATGTACATGATGATAGAAACAATTGTATACCAAGAAAGTAGGGGTAGGCAAACGATCCGTTTGTCAGATAATTACGAATGTATGGGTTCATTCGGTTGGGGGTTCGAATCCCCCCTCGGGCATGGATAATTGTGCCGTCGTAGTTCGTAAGTAGTTCATAAGTAGTTTGTAAGTTTAGGGACTGATGAACCCGTAGTTAAGTCCCAAGAACTATACAAACATTTGAACATTTTTTATGGGTTCATACCACCACGGACGTCATTTGAAACATCGGCGTAGTTAGTACACATTAGTTTGGAATTTAGACTTACATCACATTTAGTTCGCATATCACGTGTATGTTACCCATTGAATGTGGTGTTAGAAGTGTCTTCCTTGCATTTGGATGCAAAGCGAACTCGTCTCTGCAATGAATTTCGAGTTATTCAGAGAACCCCTGCATCATTTGGCAATTCTTGACAAGCGTGTACCACTCTCCGGACCAATTCTTCAACCGTGTTAACACGTGTGCTGTACAGTTCGCTTTTGAGGTGACCCCAGACACGAAAATCAGTTGAGGCCGTATCTTCTTGTTAGAAGGCCACTCACAGCAGCAAAATGTGCCGAAGCTCCATCTAACTAACTAGGAAGATGAAACTTCCTGGCAGATTAAAATTGTGTCCTGGAACCGGGACTCGAACCTATGACCTTTGCCTTTCAATCTGGAAACATCCCTTAGGCTGTGGCTAAGCTATATCTCCACCATATCCTTTCTTCCAGAAGTGCTGGTCTTGCATGGTTCGCAGGAGAGCTTCTGTGAAGTTTGGAAAGTAGGAGGCGAGGTACTGGCGGAAGTAAAGTTGTGAGGCGGCATCGTGAGTCGTGTCGGGATAGCACAGTCGGCAGTGCGCTTGCCCACGAAAGGCAAAGGTCCCAGGTTCGAGTCCCGGTTCCGGCACACAATTTTAATCTGCCACTAAGTTTCATATCAGCGCACACTCCGCTGCAGAGTGAAAGTTTCATTCTGGAAACTAGGAAGATGTTTACTATAAAGTCAGTGAAATGTACACTAAATGCGATGTAAATCTTAATAGTGCCGGGTACAGTCTAAATTTCAGATTCACGTGTACAAAGTAGGACGATGTTTACAATGACGTCAGCGGCGGCTTGAAACCATACATTCGTAATTATATCGCAGACGACTGGTTTGCAGAACGAGGTTTACTGGGACTGGGGTAATTTCAACTGTGTAAGTTTGCACCATCCTTTTTGATACAGCCTGTATTATCGTGAATAGTACTTACAAGGGGAGGCCGCCAATTATGAAATTCAGATTCGATTCATACTGGGCATAACGAAAGCTCATGTCCAGAGGTGTAATTTGGCAAAGCAGCAAGATGCACTTCTCAGCCGTTGCCGATAAAATCGACAATTAGAAAAAGCCATTACGGTGAAATACTCTCTACGATCGCTAAGATTGGAAATGTTGTAGAGAGGCGTGGCGTAGCCGTATGCGCTCGGGTTTGTAATCCGAAGGTCGCCGGATCGAATTTCGCAGCGTGCAACTTCTTTTATTTTTTGGTTCTTTGTAGTTCAAATGTACACACACACACACACACACACACACACACACACACACATAAACAATTAATAACCTTTGATTACTAACATTTGATGTTCGAAGTCGCCAGTTTTTCCACGACAAACGAGTTTCAAACACCTTATTATATGCAACTGGCGACTTCGAACATCATTATGTTTTCCTCAAACAATGTTGTATTTCACAAATGTTATTAATTGTCTTCATAATGTTTACCACGTACAGTTAACGGAAGAAGTATAAATGATATTTCGAAACGAATACGTATAGTGTAAGTCAAACCTGACGAACGATAGAACAATTTTCCAGAATGTCAATGAGGTGTATTTCCCAAGAGATAATTAAAAAAAACAATTGTTCTTGTAAAAACGCATCGTTTATCAGATGTGCTCGATGTCGTGCTGTTTTCTGCTTCCCATATTTCTATGATAACTATCACTCTGGTTCGTGCGATATATATTTGAAATACAAAAATACAAATAATAAAAAAATAGTTGCATGACGCGAGATTCGACCCGGTGACCTTCGGATTACCAACCCGCGCGCTTACCGCTATGCCATGCCTCTGTACAATAATACTGATCGTAGAGAGTATTTCACCGCAACGGCTTTTTTTAATTGTTGATTTTCTCGACAACGGCTGAGAAGTGCATCTTGGTGCTTTTCCAAATTACACCTCTGGCCATGAGCTTTCATTATGCGCAGTATGAATCGAATCTTAATTCACAATTGGCGGCCTCCCCTTGTGAGATTAAACACGTATTCTACGTTGCACTCTTCATACGTTTATTGTAGCACTCCCACTGCATTTTGAATCAAACACGTTTTGTCTGTCTAAATCAAGTTTTACAGTTCGAAAGGAGCCATTTAAGCGGCTCAAAAATGTCGGATAATTTCTTTAGTCCAATGTTTTTATTACTTTGAGATTATCTGAATTTAACTAATGTATTTCAATCATTTGCAGGTGATTGTAGACAATGCTAGAGAAGGTAACTCTGGCATTTTCTCTGAGTTGGTGGCGCAGATACTAAATGAACGCCGCCTCGTAATTGTGTCACTGAGGGAAAATAGCGGATTCGTCGACGGTTACCAACCATCTGACGTCAGTGACGACAGCTGGAACAAGTGTCTGGACGTCAGAGTCAGGCTGAACGGGAGCCAATTCGAGTGCTGTCTGCGGGACGTGGTGGGAGGTGTGGACGCCATCAAGGCTCTGCTGGCGGACCAGCCCACACTGCTGCTGGCACTGGCGCGGCTGCCGCAGCCTCTGAGGATGGGTCAGGAGCTGGAAACGCTGCCCACACACTTCGTGCCCAGGGAGATTGGGCAGCAGTGGCTGATGACGGGCGAGGCCTCGCCATCCAGAGAGCGTCCAAACTGGCTCGACCAAGTGCATTACGAGGCTCCGGCTTCCACCAGTAATGTCATGATTGTGCAGGGGAGACCTGGAGTGGGCAAGTCGAAGATGCTGTCGGATTTAGCGCTAAAAATAAAGGAAAGGGACTCTACCTGCTGGCTCTTGAGGATCAATCTGTTGGAGTTTTATACAGTTTTAGATGAGAGCGAGAGTGCAGCGAGTGCCGTGGAAGACATATTACTGAAGACAGTCTTCAACAAGGACGAGCTCCGCGAACTGGAGTACGTCCTGCTCCGACACGTCTTGACACACTGCCCGCGGGTCGCCTGCCTCGTGGACGGCTTCGACGAGGTGTGCCCAGATTACGTAGACGTCTGTCTCGAGGTGTTGTCTCTGCTGACACCGCGCCGGGGCAAGCTCCTCGTGACGACGAGGCCGACGTCGGTGAAGATTTTGCAGGATCGGACAGGTGTGCCGGCACACTGCCTCGAGCCTTTCAGCAGGTCCGAACTGGAAGATTTCTTCGAGCGACACCCCTCGAGAGGAAGCTTGCCCCCCATCAGTAGTCTCAACAGGAGATTAAAGAAGCTTCTGAGAATCCCCCTCTTCGCCGAAATGTTTGCGAGTCTGTCACAGGAAGCGACGGAGACGTACGATATTGTTACCCTGTACGAAGCTTTCTTCCGAAATAAATTCAGGAGGCTGTACAAGGAGAAATGGGGTGAGAATTTGTCCACTCCGGGGAAGAAGAGAAAGGTCGATCTGGCCCAGAAGAGGCACGAAGAGCAGCTGATGCTCCTCGCAGCGGCGGTGCTGTTGCGCCGGAAGGACGCGCCGGAAAATCTAGAGATCGATACGGACGACTTCGTGAAGAGCGGAATCATGTACGAGTTCGTTGACGGGAAACCGGCGTTCCTGCACAGGACTTTCGCCGAACACTTCCTCGCCAGGTGGTGCTTCGTCGGGGGCGGAAAGGAGGACCGCGCTCTGGTGTACCGCGAGGCATACCTGGACGGGTCGTTGGAGTTCTTCCTGGAGTCGTTCGACCGCATGGCGGTGAAGGGCCGGCCGGCGCTGGAGTCTCTGTTGGAGGCAGTGCTGGAAGGCGAGGAGGCTAAGGTGGAGGAGCTGGTGTACGGGGACGCCGGGGAGGCGGACGCGTGCGGTCGCGGCGCGCGGCACCTTGCGGCGACCTACCGGCTGCGCCGCACGGTGCCGCTGCTGGCCAGGGTGGACGCGCCCGCGCTGGCCGCGATCGGCCACCTGCTAGGCTGGGCGCCAGCGTCGTTCACCGCAGAGCGCGGCCGCTGGCGCGCCCTGGCGGAGCAGGCGGCCGGTGACGTCAGCGGGCTGGCCGCCCGCCAGGCCGTGCTCCATGACCCCGCCAGGCTGCACGCCGCGTTCAGGCGGCGCGGCTACCGCGCCCTGTACGAGCACGTGTTCGAGGAGAACCGTTCGCCATCGGACGGATTCGAGGAGCCTTTTACAGAAGTGGAGGTAAATCAAAATGTAACACGCGTCACTTGATATCTACGAAGGCTATCCACAAAGTACATTACGCTTTCGTTTGTGTCCGTTACGGTCGGGGCTAGCGCGGCCATCTTGGTGTCATGGCATTCCGCCGCTCAGTCGGCATCCTGCTGCGCTAGTGAGAGGTTCGTGCTGTTCTCTGTTGAGTTACTGTGACAGATGGATACCAAAAATCTTGACAGAGATTCACAAAAATCAGCGAATGGCTGCAGCGTTAAAGTTTTGGGACGCTTACGAGAAAGATGGCGACTCACTATTCGATCGCATCGTTACTGGTGATGAAACATGGCTGCCGCCCGCCAGGCAGTGCTGCACGACCCCCCCCCCCCCCAGGCTGGAGGGTGCGTTCAGGCGGCGCGGCTACCGCGCCCTGTACGAGCACGTATTCCAGGAGAACCGCACGCCATCGTACGGATTCGACGAGCCTTTCACGGAGGTTGAGGTACATCAAAATGTAACATTCGTCACTTGACATGTACGAGGGCTATCCACAAAGTACATTACGCTTTCGTTTGTGTCCGTTAGGGGCGGGGCTAGCGCGGCCATGTTGGTGTCATGGCACTCCGCTGCTCAGTCGGCATCCTGCCGTGTTAGTGAGAGCATAGCGTCTAGAAGAAGTAGTGTAGGCACTCGACAAGATTAGGTGGGCCTGCCACTAGGTGGTTCCACCGTCGCTAAGCGCTGGGAGAGGAACGTTTCCGTATCGGCATTACTCGGATCTTACACAATTTTAAAACGCTGTATTTGACAAGATTAAGACAAGATAAGGGAATTAGTCCATCTGCATTGAAAATATAAAACATTTACATCCTTTAAGCCAATTACGAATATCGGGTCATGTATAATAACCAAATAAAATACATCGACGATGCTAAAAATAGCCGGCCGCGGTGGCCGAGGGGACTGAGGCGCTCCAGTCACGGACTGCACGGCCACCACGGTCGGGGGTTCGAATCCCCCCTCGGGCATGGATATTTGTGCCGTCCTTAGTATTAGCTAGTTCATAAGTAGTTTGTAAGCTTAGGGACTGATGACCCCGTAGTTAAGTCCCATAAGCTCTACAAACATTTGAACATTTTTTGCTAAATATAGGCCTATAGCATAACATGCAGAAAAATGATGTATAAAGGGACATACCAATCAATAATACAAACTAAAATATATGATGTAAAATATAAACTCACCAATCTAATTTGTAGCTGTTAGTTGTCGGAAACTTTGGAAAGCTTGCGTGATGACTTTTGCAGTCTTCGTCGACAAGAGCTCTCTGCTGATTTCTTTCGTGCGAAAGAAAAAGCGCCACTTCATGAAATGGAAAATTAATTTACCGGCAAGGTCAAGTTTATGTTCCACATAACATCCTAAATATCACTTATTCCGAAAACAATTTCATAAGTGTTGTCCAAAGACTCATAAAATATAGCACCCCACAGATCTGAAACGGAAGATAGTTCGGCTACATGGGAAGCACTAGGTACTGCAACTGGTGTACAAATCGCTCATGTTTCGGTACACTACTCTCTTTGGAGGAGATCTGCGTGGTTTCAACGTACTGCAGATGACTTGTCGTATACAGATCGACACCCGAGAACGAAACAGCACGGCATAATTCACAAACACAGTTTTCTTTCTCCTATGGCAATAATTCAGTACACCAAACAAAGGCAGTAAATGCATAAAACGTCTACACACACACACACACACACACACGCGCGTAAATATTACTCCACTGCAATTTTATGATAGAAAATTATTTAACATCACGAAACACTGCTACACACAACAATTCTAAACGTATCTTACGAGGCGCACTGTTGGAAATCTACTTCAGCCAACCACTAGCGATCGTTGCGGAATCTGTCGGAGAGCGCAGCAACTACAATACAGAAGACGCGACGAAAACAGAAAACTGAAGATGCCGCGAAGTGTGAAGTGCGTGCTGTAATAAGGTTTCTGACTGCAAAAAAACTGTACACCGATAGAAATCTATCGGCAGCTTTGTGAAGTGTATGGGGACAACATAATCAGTGAAGGTGTTGTGCGTCAATGGGTCATAAAATTAAAAAATGATCCAACTAACGTTCACGACGAAGAGCCAAGTGGAAGACCCAGCATAGTGACTGCCGAACTTGTCGACAAAGTCGATGCCGCGGTCCGTGAAAACCGTAATTTCACAATAACGGAACTCTCGATGAGTTTTCCACAAATTTCACGAAGTTTGTTGCACGAAATCATTACCGAAAAGCTTGGTTACCACAAGTTTTGTGCAAGATGGATACCAAAAATCTTGACAGCGATTCACAAAAATCAGCGAATGGCTGCAGCGTTAACGTTTTTGGACGCTTACGAGAAAGATGGCGACTCATTATTCGATCGCATCGTTACAAAATTGCTGTCAATGCAGTGGGGGCACACAAATTCCCCCCACCCCCACAAAAAAAAACAAAAAAAACAAAAAATAAATAAATAAATAAACAAGAAATGCATGCGGACAATTTCGGCAACGAAGGTGATGGCGACTGTCTTTTGGGACAGAAAAGGTGCTATCTTTTGTGAATTTCCTGGAAACAGGCACTGCAATACACTCTCAAAGGTATTGCCAACCTTTGCACAACGTCAGAAGAGCAATACAAAACAAGCGCAGGGGAAATTGGGTCTCAAAGATCTCGCTGATTCACGACAACGCCAGGGTCCGCACGGCAAATTCCACTCGTGAAGTTCTCGAATCTTTTAAGTGGTTGTTGTTTCCTCATCCGCCGTACAGTCCAGACCTGGCACCGAGCGACTTCCACTTATTCCCAGCAATGGAGAAGTGGTTGGCTATGCAGCGTTTTGATGACGACTCACAGCTTCAAGAAGAGGTAACCACGTGGTTGAAGGCGTAGGTGGCCGAATTTTACGACGAAGGACTTTCCAAGCTCGTCCATCGCTACGATAAGTGCCTTAATTTAAATGGCAACTATGTAGAAAAGTAGTATTTGAGTGGGGCTTTCATCTGTATATAATTAAAAAAATTCCAATACTTTGTTATTGTGTGTTATGGTCTTCAGTCCGGAGACTGGTTTGATGCAGCTCTCCACCCTACTCTATCCTGAGCAAGCCTTTTCATCTCCTCATAAGAACGGCAACCCACATCCACTTGAATCTGCTTACTATACGCGTCTCTTGGCCTCCCTCTGCGATTTTTACCCCACACGCTTCCCTCCAATGCTAAATTTACGATTCCTCGATGTCTAAGAATGTGTCCTACCAAGCGATCCCTTCTTTTAGTTAGGGTATGCCAAAAATTCCTTTTCTCGCCAATTCTGTTCAGTACCTCTTCATTAGTTATGTGATCTACCCACCTAATCTTCAGCATTCTTCTGTAGCACCACATTTCAAAAGCCTCTATTCTCTTCCTGTCTGCACTGCTTATCGTCCATGTTTCACTCCCATACAAGGCAACACTCCACACAAATGCCTTCAGAAAAGACTTCCTTACACTTAAATTAATATTCGATGTTAGCAAATTTCTCTTTTTCAAAAATGCTTTTCTTCCCATTGCCATTCTGCATTTTATATCCTCTGTACTGCGACCATCGCATGTTATTTTACTACCTAAGTAACAAAACTCATCTACCACCTTCATTGTTTCGTTACCTAATCTAATTCCTTCAGCATCGCCTGATTTTCTAAGACCGCATTCCATTATTTTTGTTTTGCTCTTGTTAATGTTCATTTTGTACGCTCTCTTCAACACACTGTCCATTCCATTCAACTGCTCTTCCAGGTCGTTCGCTGTCTCTGACAGAATTACAATGTCATCAGCAAAACGCAATGTTTTTATTTCTTCCCCCTGAACTTTAATCCCTATTCCAAAATTTTCCTTGCTTTCCTTCATCGCCTGCTCAATGTACAAATTGAATAACATCGGAGAAAGGCTACAACCCTGTCTTACTCCCTTCCCAACTGATGCTTCCCTTTCATGCCCTTCGAGTCTAATAACTGCGGTCTGGCTTTTGTACAAGTTGTAGATAACTCTCCTTTCCCTGTATTTTACCCCTGCTGACTTCAGAATTTGAAAGAGTGTAGTCCAGTCAACATTGTCAAACGCTTTCTCCAAATCTACAAAGGCTAAAAATGTAGATTTGCCTTTCCTTAATCTATCTTCTAAGATAAGACGTAAGGTAAGTATTGCCTCCCGGGTTCCTACGTTCCTCCTGAATCCAAACTGATCTTCCCCTAGGTCAGCTTCTACCAGCTTTTCCATTCTCCTGTAGATAATTCGTGTTAATATTTTGCAACCATGACTTATCAAACTGATGGTTCTGTAATTTTCACACCTGTCTGCACCTGATTTCTTTGGAATGGGGATTATTACATTTTTCTTAAAGTCTGAGGGCATTTCGCCTGTCTCATATATCCTACACACCAGTTCAAATAGTCTTGTCATGGCTGGCTCTCCCAGAGACTTTAGTAGCTCTGAGGGTATATCATCTACCCCTGGGGCCTTGTTCCGGCCTAGGTCTTTCAAGGCTCTGTCAAATTCATCTCTGAGTATAGTATCTCCTATTTCATCTTGATCTACTTCCCCTTCCCTTCCTACAACATCGTCTCTAAGTTCATTTCCTTTGTAGAGCTGCTCTATGTACTCTTTCCACCTTTCAGCCTTTCCTTCTTTGCTGAGAACTGGTTTCCCATCTGAGTTCTTGATATTTGTAGAATTGCTTTTCTTGTCCCCAAATGTCTCTCTGATTTTCCTGTAGGCGGTATCTACTTTTCCCCTTATTATACATTCTTCTACAGATTTGCATTTGGCTTCTAGCCACTCCTGCTTAGCCATTTTGCACTTCCTATCAATCTCATTTCTTAGTCGTCTGTACTCCATTTTGCCTGTTTCATTTACTGCATTTTTATATTTTCTCCTTTCATCAATTAAATTTAGTATCTCCTGTGTTATCCAAGGATTTTTTGCAGGTCTTGCCTTTCTACCTATTTTGTCCTCTGCTGCCATCACTATTTCATCTCTCAATGCTACCCATTCCTCTTCTACTGTTTTATTTCCCCCTGTTTCTGTCAATTGTTGCCTAAATCTCCCTCTGAAATTCATCAGAACTTCACGTTCCTTCAATTTATCTAGGTCCCATCTCCTTATTTTCCTACCTTTCTGCAGTTTTTTCAGTTTCAGCCTACAGTTCATGACTAACAAGTTATGGTCAGAGTCTATATCTGCCCCTGGGTATGTCTTGCAGTTTATAACCTGATTCCGGAATCTATATTTTACCATTATAAAATCTATCTGATACCTTCCAGTGTCTCCTGGTCTCTTCCAAGTATACAACCTTCTTTTGTGATTCTTAAACCACGTGTTTGTTATGATTAAATTATGTTCCGTGCAAAATTCTACCAGGCGACTTCCTCTTTCATTCCTTCTGCCCAGTCCATATTCACCTACTATTTTTCCTTCTCTTCCTTTTCCTACTACCGAATTCCAGTCTCCCATCACAATTAAGTTTTCCTCTCCCTTAACGGTCTGAATAATTTCCTTTAGCTCCTCATATATTTCTTCTATATCCTCATCATCGGCAGAGCTAGTTGGCATATAAACCTGTACTACTGTTGTCGGTGTTGGCTTCGTATCTATCTTGACAATGATAATGCGATCACTGTGCTGCTCGTAGTAGTTTACCCGCATTCCTATTTTCTTATTCATTATCAGTCCTACTCCTGTGATACCCCCAACTGATTTTGTATTTATAATCCTGTACTCACCTGACCAGAAATCCTGTTCATCCTGCCACCGAACTTCACTAATCCCCACTATATCCAACTTCAACCTATCCATTTCTCTTTTTAAATTTTCTAATTTTCCTACCCGATTAAGGGATCTAACATTCCACGCTCCGATCCGTAGAATGCCAGTGTTGTCTTTCCTGATGATAACATCCTCCTGAGTAGTCCCCGCCCGGAGATCCGAATGGGGGACTATTTTACCTCCGGAATATTTTACCCGAGAGGATGCCATCATCATATTTTCATACAGTAGAGCTGCATGTCCTCGGGAAAAGTAACGGCTGTAGTTTCCCCTTGCTTTCAGCCGTTCGCAGTAGCTGTGTGGCAAAGCCACATTGGCTGATGTTACAAGGCCAGCTCAGTCAATCATCCAGACTGTTGCCCCTGTAACTACTGAAAAGGCTGCTGCCCCTCTTCAGGAACCACACGTTTGTCTGGCCTCTCCACAGATACCCCTCCGTTGTGGTTGCACCTACGGTACGGCTATCTGCATCGTTGAGGCGCGCAAGCCACCCCACCTCGGCAATGTCTGTTGTTCATGGGGGTGGTCCAATACTTTATTTGTTTTTAATTCCAAAACGTAATGTACTTTGTGGATAGCCCTCGTACAATGGGGGACAAACAGAATAATTTAAAGTCCAAGAACGGAGCATTGCGCATGCCCGAGCTCATAAGCGCCAGTGTTGATAACAAGAGCGGTCTGTGCAGCTTCATATTGCTGTTTAAATCTCAGCCCTACGCTGCATGCTGTTGCCCTTTGGCAACGCAAATTTTTGTTACTTTTTCAAACATACTTCTTGTTGACAGATGGCAACACCATGCATTTTCTATACATTGGAGAATGTTCTAAGCATTTAGTTGATCGTTTCCTCCATAGAAGGCAGCGCAGTCATGAATTGAGGAGAAATGCAACAAAGAGCGCTCCATCGGATTTTACTCACTGTTGAGCATTGCGAGTGACATGTCTAAATGCATGATGTTGACAACGGCAACAGGAAAATAATGACTTTCAAATTGTTAGATGAGTTATATATTTTTTTCATTATTTTTCGCCCTCATATATATATATATATATATATATATATATATATATATATATATATATATATATAGTGTGAGTCACCTAACATTAAAGCTGGATATATTTCGTAAACCACATCAAATACTGACGAACCGATTCCACAGACCGAACCTGAGGAGAGGGGCTAGTGTAATTGGTTAATAAAAACCATAAAAAATGCACGGAAGTGTGATTTTTAACACAAACCTACGTTTTTTTTTTAAATGGAACCCCGTTAGTTTTGTTAGCACTTCTGAACATATAAACATATAAACAGCTACATACAATGGGAATAACAGAAGAGGACTCTAAATGTAGGATCTGTGATGACGGTGATGAAACTGCATCACATCTAATCTTCGAATGCATTGCATTGGAGAGTAAAAGGCACAGAACATTTGGGACAACTAGACCCGAAGAAATTGTGTCTAATAAAGAACTGGTAAAGGGACTCCTTGCTCTGCTCAAGGGCATTGGTTGGCTTTACTAGATAAACAGGGAGCGATACCGCACAATAAACTTAGTTTCGGTGCGGTCAGTGGCGGGTTAGACCAAGACTGTTTTGGCTTCCCTGGAAAAATCAAATCACATGAAATCAATGGAACCCTGTTAGTTTTGTTAGCATATTTGAACATATAAACAAATACGTAATCAGTGCCGTTTGTTGCATTGTAAAATCCGGAGATATTGTAACCTAAAATTGACGCTTGAAACCTCCGACGTTCAGTTGCGTTTTGTAACAAACACGGGCCACGGTCGGCGGGCAGCATCTGCAGGGACATGTTTACGATGACGACCGTGCTTACGAGTGTGGCTGTAGTGCACTGTTGTGGTTTGGTCTAGCTGTTGCAGTGTCCGCATGTAACGCTTGCTGCTATTGTTATTCTGTATTCGTCTTTGCACGCAGACTAACTGTAGTGCACTGTGTTATCAGACGTCTGTGATAGTGTAGTGTTGTAGGAACTGTGATCATGGTCTATTCGAACTCAAAAAAAGGCGGAGGTGATACTCATCTATGGCGAGAGTCGATAAAATGCAGCTGAAGCCTGCAGAGTGTATGTAGAACGGTACCCGGACAGAGAGCATCCAACGTGCCGCACATTTCAAAACATCTACCGCCAACTGTATGCAACAGGTAAGGTCGTAGCACGCAAATGGGTCCTTAACAGGCTCGTCACAGGAGAAGCGGGTGCAGTTGGTGTGTTAGCTGCTGTTGCCGTAAACCCACACAGGAGTACACGGGACATTGCGAGAGCCGGTGGACTGAGTCAAAGTAGGGTCATGCACATACTGCATAGTCACCGCTTTCACCTGTTTCATGTATCGTCACATCAGCAATTACATGGTGATGACTTTAATCATCGACTGCAATTCTGTCAATGGGCACTAACAGATAATGAATACAGGTAATGTTTTAAATAGTAATTAGCTAAAAATTGTGCACTTCAAGGCTTTTATAGGTTTTTAAAAGATCCTATTTCATTTCAACATACTATGAACATTTTCTTCAAATGTTCAAATGTTTGTACAGCTTATGGGACTTAACTACGAGGTCATCAGTCCCTAAACTTACATACTACTTATCAACTAGCTTATCCTAAGGACGGCACAAATGTCAATGCCCAAGGGGGGATCCGAACCCCCGACCGTAGTGGCCGTGAGTACATTTACTACAACAAACTGTTTCACATATATCTTTCATTAGGTAGGTGGACAGGCTAACGGTTTATGTACGCAACAGGGGAGCGTTCGAATACCACTGCAGTCATTATTTTTATACCTCTTTCAGGTAATGTTTTAAATAGTAATTACCTAAAAATTGTGCACGTGAAGGCTTTTATAGGTTTTTAAAAGATCGTATTTCATTTCAACATACTATGAACATTTTCTTGAAAATGTAATCATTCCTGGAGTTCGACTTTGGTACTCCGAAGGACGTCTCATTTACCAACATGATAACCATCAGTCGCACACAAGCATTAGAATTCAGAGCTGGTTCAAAAGGAAAGAGATTACGCTATTACAAAATGAAATTTATTTAATAATGTGGGATCTAGAAATGCCTATAAATGCACAATTCATAGCGATCCGTCTCCAGATCGCTTTTATGTTCTAAAACATGACCGGTTTCGGGACAGCTGCCCATCTTCAGATCTGTTAACCAATTGTTCCAACTGAATATAAGCTACTATTTACAAAACATGTATCATAAAGTTAAAGGAAAAACATTAAAAACGTACCAAATTTTGAAGTTACAGAGTAACCTGTCCTGTGATGAACGAATGTTCACAGTCGTTACTAAAACATAGTACCTTCCTGAGGCTTTATATAATGTACTTAAAATCATCTGATTGGTGGGAATAATTTTTGTTAAAATTATTCTCAATAAGTAATTATTGACTTACATAGAAAAGGAATTCTGAGGTCAAGGTGTAAGATAGTAGTCAAGTATAAAATAGCAGTTACAAATGAGATACACAGCTGTCAAACTATAAAAGGACGTAGAAATAAGATAAAATTGGGTTCTGGATACATATAACAACATTTTAAGTGAAACTGTTATTGTGTTAAAAATAAAAAAAAACATAAAAAATATATATAAAAAATATGGTTAAATATTAAAATTTCATAAAAAGGTATAAAAATATTGTGGACAATGTCTTCTTTCTTCAAAATTTGGTACGTTTTTAATGTTTTTCGTTTAACTTTATGATACCATACTTTGTAAATAGTAGCTTATATTCAGTTGTAACATTTGTTGAACAGATCTGAAGATGGGCAGCTGTCCCGAAACCGGTCATGTTTTAGAAAATAAAAGCGATCTGGAGACGGATATTCAAGAATTTTATTCATATAATGATCGCAGAAACTCCTTGAAGACCAATAGCTTTTGCTTTGATTAAAAAAAATGTTCAGTGGTACTCGAAAACTGCCTCTTGTGTTCGTAAACTGTTATCCGCAAATTTGTTTCTGAAACTACTTTTAAACTAATGTAACTCCAGTATATACCCATTGTTGCACGACTGTGGCCGCTTGAGCTCGCATCAGATTTAGAAAATTTGTATACGGAGTCGAAAAAATCAGCGGTTACTATACTGATGCGATAAGTAATATCCAGTGTCAACACATTACTATTGCTCACGCTTAGATTAAGAGGTATAAGCTTCATTGTTCCTCAGAGCCTTTCAACACATCGTTGTGAACTGTTCGCTAGTTGGCGGGTACTGTGGTTCAACCGCTTTTTGTTTGTCGAGCAGCAATCGACCAGTGCTCGCCGAAAGGGTTATTTTTCATTGGCAGAACACTTACAAGATGCGACAAAGAAACTGCCTACACTACTCTTGTGAGTCCTATTTTGGAATATCGCTGCGCATTGTGGGAACCATACCAGGTGAGACTGTCGGAGGATATAGAGGAAGATCAGAGAAGAGCAGTTCGTTTTTTATTATCGCGGTATAAGGGAGAGAGTGCCACGGAAATGATGCTCGATTTGGGGTGGAAATCATTAAAAGACAGACGTTATTGGTTACAGCAGGATCTATCTGAGCCGACCGCGGTGGCCGAGGGGACTGAGGCGCTCCAGTCACGGTCTGCACGGCCACTACGGTCGGGGGTTCGAATCCCCCCTCGGGCATGGATATTTGTGCCGTACTTAGTATTAGCTAGTTCATAAGTAGTTTGTAAGTTTACGGACTGATGACCCCGTAGTTAAGTCCCATAGATCAAAAATGTTCAAATGTTTGTAGAGTCTATCTGCGAAATTTCTTTCACCAACTTTCTCTTCCGAATACGAAAGTATCTTGTTGGCACCCACCTACATAGGAAGACATGGTCGTCGTAATAAAATATGAAAAATCAAATCGAAAACGGAAAGATTTAGCTGTTCATTTTTCCCACGGGCTATCATAAAATGGAACTGTAGTGAAATATCATAAAAGCGGTTCGATGCACCCTCTGCCATGCACTTAATGAGACTTGCAGAGTATTTATGTAGATGTAGCTGTAAATGTTGTAAATGCACATTATGTCTGACTTACGAATATTACTGCATAATGGCTTGTTTATCACCACTGGCATCGTAAAATGTGCAACTTTTTCTTTTCATTTTGCAGTTTGCTGTCTCCTTGATCTCTGCAAATATGCCTGTTCAGACACTCAGTCTCATTTGCAAAATGGCCAAGAAGGAAGGACATATGACGGTAAATATGGCGATTGCTTATAAAAACTGTTACAATTGTGTACGATGCTGTGACTATTACATACGAGTCGCATTATGATATATCGAACCCTTAAGATCGACATTGGTTAGCTACTTGCAACAGAGATGTTTTATGATTGTGTTCTTCGTTGTTGCTATTGCTATACGAGTATTCATTTGGTCCATACCTATTGAAAATCAGCAACTTTCATATCAGTGGAATTTTAACACATTAAAAGAATTTTATTCTTAAATTATTTTTAATGTTACTAAATATCCAAATTCAGACCTTTCACTGACTTACAATAAAATATCAGAAATCAACCAAAATATTCTGTGTTTTCCTGTATTATGAAACGTAATGATAAGGAAAGTTAAACTAAAACATAACAACTGATTTACGTATATTTATTATGTGGGAAGAGAGTTTGATTCTTAATCAGTTCATATAATGGAAAAGATAAAATTAGGATCGAAAACGTAAATAAAACGATTGATGCCTTGTTCAAGATCATAAGAGCAAATACGAGGCGCGTCCAGAAAGTAAGTTCCGTTTCAATTTATCTCCGATACAGCGCTGCGATAGCAGTTCCGCACATGCGCTGTAGACGATGTGTATCAAGGAGAAGAACATGCGCCATTTGGAGATCGCTGTCAGTTACGTACGCTTTGTTGTGCTTGTTCGAAATGTCGGCGTTGATTGAAAATTCCGCCGCCTGTGATATCAGGTCGGTGATTCGGTTTCTGAATGTGAGGAAAGTGAAACTAAGTGAAATTTATCGGCAAATTTGCGATGTTTACGGACCAAATGCCTGCAAAATTTGGGCAGTTATGTGGAAAAGTAGTTTAAGAGTTGTAGAATTTTGTGCAATAAAAATTTCTTCTGTATCTGTGTATAATTTCATTTTATTACCAAACGGAACTTACTTTCTGGACGCGCCTCGTATATCAATAAGGTAACCAAAAGGTTAATCTACCAAACATTCGTTCTTTAGGTTTAAGGTAACCAGGTGAAACCTAGGATACAAAGAAAGAAAAGTAGTGCCCAAATGATTGACGCGGTGAACAATCTTGTCAGTGGAGGATGACTTATTTGAAGGAAATGTGGAAGTACCTGAACTAATTAGAGAACTTAACATTAAGTTAAAGAAATGTTTTTTTACAGATTACGTGGACTCCTGGTTTAATGTAAAGAAGGTAAAAAACAATAGGGGCACCTATGTAAGACATTTATTTAATTGTGTCAAAAGCATCTTAATATTATTGAAAATTACACACTGGAAAAACTGATGGAGTAACAGGCAAGTCTGCCAAAACAGTGCCACATAGGTGCAAAGGCCTGACTTATTTTAAGTCTTAGTAATAGCAATAAAATGGGAAATGTTTCTGTTATGGTTTGATGCACCTCTCTACCACAGTCTATTCTAAGTAAGCCTCTTTATCTCCTGATAATAATGGCTACCCACATCCATTTCAATCAGTTTAATACATTCATATCTACGTCTCCCTCTGATTTTTCCCCACACTCTTCCCTCCTATGCTACATTCACGATGCGTTTATGCCTAAAAATGTGTACTGCAAATCGATCCCTTCTTTTAGTCAAGGTATCCCAAAAATTCCTTTCCCCCCAAATTCTATTCAGTACCCCAATTCTGTTCAGTACCTCCTCATTGAAGACGAAGTGGGGGAAGATGAGATAGGAGATATGATACTGCGAGAAGAATTTGATAGAGCGCTAAAGGACTTGAGTCAAAATAAGGTCCCTAGAGTAGATGATATTCCGTCTTAACTGCTGATTTTGTTAGGAGAGCCAGTCATGAAAAAATTGTTCCACCTGGTATGCAAGATGTATGAGACAGGCGAAATACCCTCCGACTTCAAGAAGAATATCGTAATTTCAATTCCAAAGAAAACAAGTACAGATAATTGTCAAAATTACAGAACTATCAGTTTAATAAGTCATGGTTGCAAAATACTAACACGAATTATTTACAGACGAATGGAAAAACTTGTGGAATCTGGCCTCGGGGAAGATCAGTTTAGATTTAGGAGAAATGTAGGAACACGGGAGGCAATACTCACATTACGACGTATCTTAGAAGATGTGCTAAGGAAAGGCAAACGTACGTTTTTCGCATTTGTAGATTTGGAGAAAGCTTTTGACAACTTCGACTGGAATACACTCTTCCAAATTATGAAGGTAGCAGGGGTAAAATATAGGGAGCGGAGAGTTGTATTCAACCTATACAAAAACCAGACTGCGGTTATTAGAGTCAAAGGGCAAAAACGGGACGCAGAGGTTGGGAAGGGAGTAAGGCACGGTTGTAGCCTTTCCCCAATGTTGTTCAATCTGTACATTGAGCAAGCAGTGAAGGAATGGAAGGAGAAATTTGGAGAGGGAATTGAAGTTCATGGAGAAGAAATAAAAGTTTTAATTCTGTCCCTCTGTTTTCTGACGAGAGACATTGCCGGATTCAAAGCAGAAATTAAACAAAATCCATCAACTCTGTTTATAAGATCGATTGCTAGTTTAATTTCAACAGCTTCCTTAATAACACTGTCCAAATAGGTGGAAGTGCATGCCAGAATTAAATTCAGTTATCAAATGTTTATTAAGCTTAGCCGGCCGCGGTGGCCGAGCGGTCTGCGACACGCCAATCTCGGTCTGTACGGCAAGTACGATCGGGGATTCGAATCCTACCTCGGGAATGGATATTTGTGCCGTCCTTAGTATTAGCTAGTTCATAAGTAGTTTGTAAGCTTAGGGACTGATAACCCCGTAGTTAAGTCCCATAAGCTCTACAAACATTTTCTGTTAAGCTTATGGGACTTAATTGCGGGGTCATCAGACCCTAAATTTACAATCTACTTATGAACTAACCTATACTAAAGACAGCACAAACATCCATGCCCGAGGGGGGATTCGAATTCCCGACGGGGAACGACCTCGCGCATCAGAGCATAGCGGCTCAGTGCGCTCGGTCACTCCGCCGCGGCCATGCCAGAATTTCAGTGTTGCTGTATTCCATAGGATGACTGGTGCTAAGACAGTGTTCTGCAACAGCGTATTTATTTGGCTGTTATAAGCGTGTGTGACGTTTGTGTACAGTACACCGGTCTTCCACAGTCCTGATTGTCTGACCAATATATGACATACCACAACCAAGATCATCCTTTACGGACCCCAGCACAACTTTTCTTAGAAAGTGGTCGAAACACACATTTCCGCAATATGCGACCAACCTTGTTAGAAATGCTTCCTGCGTAAGGCAAAAAGGTCATAGATTTTGGTGCCACTTCGTTACCTGATAGCGCATCGCACGTTTTATCTGCCTCCCACTATAACCATTCTGACGAAAGGTGACTTCGAGATTGGACAAATCAGTTGACGAACGTTCAGTGTCTGAAATGATATGCCGCGCGAGTAGCCGAGCGGTCTGGAGCGCCACGTTGAGGATCGTGCGGCCTCCCGCGTCGGAGGTTCGAATCCTCTCTTGGGCATGGGTGTTTGTGTCGTCTTTAGTGTATGTTAGTTCATAAGTAGTTTGTAAGTTTAGGGATTCATGTCTGACGGCCGCGGTGGCCGAGAGGACAGAGGCACTTCAGTCACGGTCTGCACGGCCACTACGGTCGGGTGTTCGAATCCCCCTCGGGCATGGATATTTGTGCCGTCCTTAGGATAAGCTAGTTGATAAGTAGTTTGTAAGTTTAGGGACTGATAACCTCGTAGTTATGTCCCATAAGCTTAAACATTTGAACATTTGATTTGATTCATGTCTCCGCAGTTAAGTCCCATTAGCTTTACAAACATTTGATTTTGAAATGACATGGGCCTTGTGAACCAAGATACGAAGTACTCCTTCACGGTGAGCTGAATGGTGACAACTATCAGCTCGCAGATACAAATCACTGTGAGTAGGCTTCCTATAAACAGAATGTCCCAATGTAGCATCAACCTTCCTTCTGACCAACACATCAAGGAAGGAAAGGCAACCATTCTTTTCCACCTCCACAGTGAACTGAATATTCGGGTGGACTGAATTTAGGGGCTCCAAAAACCGTTTAAAAACTCACTTCCATGAGGACAAACGACAAAAGTGTTGTCTACATATCTGAAAAAACACGCAGGTTTCAAAGACGCTGAATCTAAAGAAACGCACGTTTTAACTGCCTCTCACTATAACCATTCTGACGAAAGGTGACCTCGAGATTGGACAAATCCTTGTGTGTTGACTAAGGCCCGTCCACCAAAGTGTAATACAAAAGCAGCTGAGGCGTCTGCTTTGCGTACTTTCAGAAAGGATCCTGATATGTTATTTTGCCTGCGGACAAGGGAAACACCACATTTTTGTTGAAAAAGGACGATTAAATCCAAAAGATGCAATGTATAGTTTCTGATTCGACATATCATTGAATTGATGTTGACCTTACAAAGATTCGTGAGAAATAGTTTAATAACCTCCTGAAGAAAAGTTCTCTGTCAGTAGTCTTAATTCTTACTGTGCTGTACCACCTAAATTGTTTTACCTTCCTAAGATCCACAAGGAGGATCTTCCTTTAAGGCGTATAGTATCTAACATCGGTGCTCCGATATATCGTGTACCTAAACGTCAAGCTAGTTGGTTGTGTCCAATAATAGGTAGGTGTGAACACCACATTAAGAACTCGGCAGATTTCGTACGTCGATTGCGGGTATTGCATTTGAATGACTCTGATATTTTAGTGAATTTTGATGTGGTGTCTCTCTTCACTCGCGTTCCTCTGTCTGATTCATTGCAGGTTATTGATGTTCCACTTACTTCTTGTTCAGTGGTCAGTTTCACGAAAAAATTGATGGAGTTGCAATGGGAAGTTCGTTGTCGCATATTGCGGCCAATTTGTTTATGGAGAATTTCGAGGAACGTGCTTTAGGCTCACCGACCTTAAAACTTGCGCATTTTTCAGATATATACACAACACTTTGATCGTTTAGCCTCATGGTAGTGAGAATTTAAACGGTGTTTGGAAGCGCCCTACATTCAATCCACCCGAATATTCAGTTCACTGTGCTAGTGGAAAAGAATGACTGCCTTCCCTTCCTTGATGTGTTGGTCAGAAGGGAGTTTGACGGTACATTGGGACATGCTGTTTATAGTAAGCCTACTCACACTGATTTGTATCTGCAAGCAGATAGCTGTCACCATCCAGCTCAGCGTAAAGAAGTACTTCGTATCTCGGTTCACAGGCCCCATGTCGTTTTAGACCGTGAACGTTTGTCAGCTGAGTTGTCCCATCTCGATGTCACCTTTCGTCAGAATGGTTATAGTGAGACAGATAAAACGTGGGTTGCGCTATGAGGCTACTGCGTAACGGGTGAGTGACGACAGAAATGAAGAGGCACCTAAATCTATGGCCGTTTTGCCTTACACAGGAAGCATTTCCAGCAAGGTTGGTCCTATTTTGTAGAAATATGATGTGAAATATGTTTTTCGACCATCTTCTAAGAAAAAGTGCCTGTTGGGTTTCATAAAGCACGATCCTGGTTTGCGTAAGGCATCTATCGTATTCCTGCCACTTGTGCATGTCATATATTGGTCAGACAATCAGGACTGTGGAAGACCGGTGTATTGAAAACAAACGTCACACACGCTTATAACAGCCAAACAAATCCACGCTTGCAGAACACAGACTTAGCACCGGTCATCCTATTGGAATACAACAACATTGAAATTCTGGCATGTACTTTCACCACTTCGGATTGTGTTATTAAGGAAGCTGTTGAAAGTAAACTAGCAAGAGGTTTAGAAACAGAGATGGAGGTTTTAATTTAAATTATTCTTCGGCACTGCCTCTCGTCAAAAAAAAAAAAAAAAAAAAAAAAAAAAAAAAAAAAAAAAAAAAAAAAAAAAAAAAACAGAGGGACAGAATTAATGCTGCCTCACTTGTTTATTAACAGTCACTATCGATATTTTTTATATTTGGTTATCTTTGGCTGAGTTGACTCTGTAGTGACTTGTACTGTGTGTGTTATCTTCCTTGTTTACACCTTGCAAACCGAGGTATTAAATTCGCTTGCACATTGCTTCCTTGAGTGCAGTTGTGTCTTGAGAATGGCAGGGTGTTCTCCTGCGAAATATCGGCGAGGGTCGACGACGTCACCTGGCAGAATACTCGTAAGTTGTTTGAAAATGCAATATTTTTATATCTTCACCACGAACTTTTGATTCCTTCTCCAAATATCTCGTTGCTTTCCTACACAGCATGCTCAGTGTACAAACTGAATAATATTGGAGAAACACCACAACCCTGCCGTACATCCTTTCCAACCTCTACATCCCTTTCATGCCTTTCATCTCTGATAAATGCTGTCTGTCTTTGGTACAAGTTGTAAATAACGTTCCGTTCCCTATATTGTACTCCTGCTGATTTCAAAATTTTAAAGAGTGTATTCCAATGCGCGTTTAATTATTGCAACCATAATTTATCAAGATGATGGTTCTGTAATTATCACACATGTTTGCGCCTGATTTCTTTGGATTGTGGATTATTACTTTTTTGTTAAAGTCTGGGGGTATTTCGCCTGTCTCATACATCTTACTTACCAAGTGAAGTAGTTTTTTCGTGGCTGGCTCTTCCAGAGATTTCATTAGCTCTGAGGCGATGGGAAGTAATTGTAACAAAGCACCACATAACGGTTCACTATAACTGAGTATGTAATATATCCCAATATGACAAGAATAACAGCTGCATTATGACTAATCTCACTGAATAAAGCGGGGATTGAGTGTGAAACTCTGGGAAACGAGGAGGTGGAAGACGAATAGGAAGAGGAGGCAGAGGAAGATAGAGTCAGTGATAGGAGGGTGCTGGAGATGGACAGGGAGAGGAGGGAGAGTACGTTGACCAACTGAACACGGGAATGAATGGATAAACATCTGAGTAACGCGGGTTTATCGGCGAGGATACGTAGAGAAGCCAAAGAAGACAAAGAGGAATGTCGAAATATGAACAGAGATGGGGGAAGTAGAGGGGAGAGATATTAATAGAAGGAGTGCAGGATTTAAATCAGTTCCCACACATATTAGAAAACTAGCAGAAAACACAGCGTTACCAAGTTTTTATTTGCATGTGTTAATCAACTTCCTCTAGCCTCCTCTGTCTGTGCATCACCTCATCTCCCCTATTTTTCTACACCTCCCTGTCCGCCTCTCTCAGTTCATCTCTATCTATGAAAAGTTAAATATATTTGCGAATTTTCAAAGCAGTCGGCGAAACGGTGTCGAAAGTTATTGTAATGTATTCTTCGGAATGCATCTTGAGAAATTTTGTGTAGACAATGATTTTCCTCTTCTTTGGAAGCTGTAGGGTGCACAGTTACATCAGTATCGGAATGAAACTCTGTATTGTTGTCGACTTCTGTTTGAGGTACCCTCCGCCATGCACCTTACGAAACTTAACGGCGAGTTCCTGGTGTTCTGATGAAGAAGTGAGTAAAATTTTAGCAACATTGGTGACAAAATGTCTTGGAAAGCACTCTCCGCCATGCACTATTACAAAATTCTATGTAGACAGTGACGTGTCTCTTGTTTGGCAGATCAAGTGTACAAAATTTCATCAAGATCGGAATAAAATTGTAGGCTTTCAACGCATTACAAGAAAACCTTTTTTATGAGTGGGTACGTTGTCACGTATTTGTTAGTTTATGACATCATATCTCCTGAACTATCTGTCGTAGGTAGTTCATATCCATAGAGCAATTGTTCCACTCACGGTAAGAAATATGTGCACCAAATTTGGTTGAAATCAGTCCATGCCGGCCGCGGTGGCCGAGGGGACTGAGGCGCTCCAGTCACGGTCTGCACGGCCACTACGGTCGGGGGTTCGAATCCCCCTTCGGGTATGGATATTTGTGCCGTCCTTAGTCTTAGCTATTCATAAGTAGTTAGTAAGTTTAGGGACTGATGACCCCGTAGTTAAGTCCCATAATCTATACAAACATTTGAACATTTGTCCCATCTTTACTGTGCCATTTTTCTATTATTTTGTACTTTCAACCGTGTACGTTTGCGCTATCCTTTTTGATGCACCCTGTATAATTGACCCCGTAGATAACGTCGAAGTTTCAATCGGGCGTTATGAAGACGATGCTTTATTATATTCAAAAGTCGCAATACTGAAAAAAGGATAGGGAAGTGCTGGAGAATCTACGGCGTATCGACGCATTGCACAGAGAATTCCAACTGAGCCTCAACATAAACAAGACTAAGAGAGCTGCGTTTACGTAGAAAGAAAGGTCCATTATTTTACGACTAACAGCAGCACAAACACCGGAAGAGTTACTCCCATAAAATATCTAGGAATAGATGTAGGGGTCGATTTGAAATGAAAGTAATTGTGGGTAAGGTAGATGCCAGAATGAGATCCATTGGAGAATCTTCAAGAAGTGTAGTCCGTCAACTGAGGAACTAGGTTACAAAAATCCAGTTCGGCCAGAGCTTGAGTATTTGTCGTTAGTGAGGAACATATAACTGATATCGTTGATAGAAGACATCGATAGGCTCCAACGCAGAGCAGCGCGCTTCGTTATGGGCTCTTTTAGTGTTACAGAGATGATTAAGTAACTCCTGATGCAGGAGCTGCAAGAGGGGCGATCTGTACCGCTGAACGGGTGCTTATGATCGCGATATTGGCCGCCGTAAAGTTTCAATAACAACAACAACAACGAAGTCCCGAAGTGCTTAAGTTTCATGAAAAGTCAACCAATACATTGCTTCCTCCTGTGTATAGCCTATGTAGTGAAAGAAATGTTCAAAATGTTCGTATAGCTTATGGGACTTAACCACGTGGTCATCAGTCCCTAAACTTTCAAACTACTTATGAACTAGTTAACACTAAGAACGGCACAAATATCCTTGCCCGAGGGGGGATTCGAACGCCCGACCGCAGTGGCCGTGCACTCCGTGACTGACGCGCCGCAGTCCCTTTTTTTTCGCATTTTCACGCATAACATAGTTTGTCGTATTATTTCAAGTCGATAACAGTACAATGAGGAATCTTTGAAACAAATCTTTGTATCTAGGTCGACTTAGTAACTTGTGATGTTCCGTTAATAACAATTGTAAAAAGTCAAGTAAGGATTTCTTTTTATAGTTGATGCTGTAGTACACATAATACCCAATGAGCCAGGCGTAACTGTTATTTTTGGCGTTAGGAAAGAATTTCCAGTCTGGGTGCAATATGTGTGTAATCGTGATATTCATTATACTAGTTCGTGTTATGAGAGACAACTTTTTCCTTGTCCAGTTCCATATCTCTGTTTGATCCCTGCAAGTGAACGTTTGTGCAAGGGAATCAACGAGAAGACATGCATTGCAATATGGTGTCGAGTGGAGTTTGATGTTATATAGCTTTTCTCCTGTAGCGATGGCGTTGTTGACAATCTCGTACCAGACAGCTCGAACCTGAGACGGAAGCACGGGATTCTGAACATTTTTCCATATGTTCTTCCACTGAAGCCCCTGGTGTTTCGATTGGATTGGGTGCGGTGGCTGCATTTTTGTAATTTCAAGATACAGGTATTTTGTTGTTAGTCCCTTACAGTCTGCGTCGATGTAACTTTATTCCAAGTAATAGTTGCGAACATAGGCTAGACTGCTATTTATTCCACCTACATTCACCGAAGGCTTTCTGTCACCAGGGTCGAGACGTGCGAAAAGTCGGTTCGTGATCGTGTTCAGGTTGCTTTGCAACATCTTCGTAGTTGTATGAATGAAGATGGCCGTGAACTGTGCGTGAATGTTTTTCACACCGAGTCCTCCTTGCAGGCGTGGTAACGTTGCGGTCGCAAAGGGAGGTTTAAAGATGTTTCTCCTCCAAATAAACCAACAAGCAATCGCTAAAATTCGGTCCGCTATCTTAGGGGGTATTGGTAATACTGCAGGTGTATGGTGTACTTTACTAAATACGTAGGTGATGACAAAATCCGCTCTCTGGAAACGATCCAACGATCGGACATTGTGCTCCTTAATCGTGAATCGCAACCTATTCAACTTCTGCGTCCAATTTAGGTTGCTCATATGCAGTGGATTGGCTGTGATTTTCAGTCCGAGTTGTGTCCTCTCCTTGGTTTCCTGCACCCACCTTGATTGTTCCACGTTTGGCTGAGGGCCTAACATCAACATTCCAGACTTTTCCATGTTTAGTTTTACACCGCTAGCACTACAATATTTTTCTACAACCTGCCGTGCTATATCGAGTTCTTGTGGGTTGTTGACGACCACGCTCACGTCATCCGCGTACGCATGACACACTATTCCAAGGCCACCGCGGTCGGCAGTGAAAAGACCACAAGGATAAAATTATAGTGATCAGAGCCCACACGGAGGCACATCAGCAATTGTTTTTCTCGCGAACCATAAGCGACTAGAAGAGGAGGAAGAAGTCTCGATGGTACACACCATGAAGTAGCTTCCGGAGTATGGCTGTTGAACAGTGCTTTCCAAACCTTCCCTCATGGCGACAGCCTTTTATAGCTTACAGTTTTGCGCGACACCCTTTCACTGGCATAAATACATATGGAAGAATTTAGATGGTTCTAGCGGGTGTGGTGGGAGGGGGGGGGGGGGAACGGAAATAAAGTATCTCTTAAAAGTAGTTTGAAAGCGAAACTGAAATCCTCGTACGCATTGACATATGTTGATCCTGACTGCATGAATTACGTACACTCATCGCAAGAAAATGAAACATTAGGAACTACGGAGATGTACAACAGAGTAACACCGCAGACAACAATGCCTAACTCACACAGTAATACTTGCTTCTTCTACATGCGACCCAACTTCCGAAACACGAATTTCGGAAACCGTTTTTCGCTGTCTTGTGTAAATGTCACGGCCAGATACGGTTTTTCTAGATCGATTGAAACCGGCATCTAGAAACCAGCTGCTCGGATTTCTGATTTAGACAGCACAGTCGCTGTTCCCTTTCAGTTCAATATCGTCACATTATTTTCAGAAATAAAGAGGATGTATTTATGACAAGTGATGAATTATTATTTAAGTTCTATTGTTAGGTTCTTGCTTCACCACGACCTCGGAAGTCCCGACATATTCGGAAAAAATGGATAAATATTTGTGAGAAGTAAGAATATGTATGTCATTTCTGGTCCCAGAATCTGTTACATACAGGAAACTGAGAGAAAAAAATATTAACCCATACCATGGTTTGAACAAACGATCACTGCATTTAAAATACTACTCTGGGTTAATCCCCCGGCCATATTCCATACTAAACATCGCTACTAAATAGATTTAGTCAGTGGACAGTTGTGACTGCTTTTACAATCTGTGACAGCTTTTACAGCAACTGTGTCGTTTATTGACATTTAATTGTAGGAAACGGCACCGACGGTGACGTGGCTTTGATAAATCCATTGAAAAACGCTCAGATGCAGCTTTTTGAGAAGAAAAGTTGACTACAGTGAAGTTTCGTTCAAGCAGCTGCCAGTTCCAGCAAACTGCGCAAGGGAAGAGCTGTTATCGAGTTTCAGCAGCAGCTCTGCGCATGCGCAGTTTGCAAGAGTCTGGCAACTGGCAGCTGCTTGACCTGAGTATCTACTGCTGCTGAAGCAGAGTTGCCGCCTAGAAAACTAGAGAGACTGATTAAACACGTGTATTATATGCCTCCTTATGCATACTGACATGCATGTCACACAAAAATTAGACGTCACTATGCATCAAGTCTTGGTTAAAAATATAATAGCAATCGGTTTTTTAAATGTTTTTAACCAAGACTTGATGCCTAGTGACGTCGTATTTACTTTTATTGTGTGACATACATGCCAGTATGCATAAGGAGGCATATAATGCACCTGTTTAATCAGTCTGTCTAATTTTCTTCCGTGAAGATGGTTTATAACCGAAACCGGTAGAAGTTTGGAAAAATAATAAACAGCTGATGGTTTACAGTATGCATTTCCTCAAATATCTTACGGCTGTTGAACCTCATCTCAATAAAAAATTTGGCAATTAATGTGCACTGATCATTCCTTTAATACATGATCTGTGGTGCACTGAATGAAGAGAAGGATGATTATCTGCAGGCGAGTCTCCAGGGTAGTATGAAAAGAAGGATATTTTGTGTTATTTTATGACAAGTGTTTTTGTTTAGTGTCTCGCTGCACCCTTGAGACGCACAGTTTGGAAAGGTCTGCTGTAGAAGTACAACACTGTATTTCAAAATATTCTCTGAACAGAACAGTACGACAAACAGAAAAAATGTTTCAAATGTTTGTATAGCTTAAGGGACTTAACTACGGGGTCATCAGTCTCTAAACTTACAAACCACTTATGAACTAGCTTACACTAAGGACGGCACAAATATCCATGCCCGAGGGGGGATTCGAACCCCCGACCGTAGTGGCCGTGCAGACCGTGACTGGAGCGCCTCAGTCCCATCGGCCACCGCGGCCGGCACGACAAACAGCACAAAACATACACAGTAGTATAAGGTAGTTCATAAGTAGTTTTTAAGTTTAGGGACTGATGATCCCGTAGTTAAGTCCCATAAGCTTAACAAACATCTGAACATTTTTTAAATTTCCGTAACATTTAGAAATGTTGTCATATTTCGATTGTTAAGAATTTTAGCGCGAACTGATTACAAACGCTAGGACTATCAAAAATATTTTTATGTTAAACTATACATGGATACGCAGTTTTTGAGTCCTATTAGGACGTGGTACTGAAAGATATATTTTTATTTGACCTTTCGGAAATTCTATAAATTTATCGTTTTTTTAGTAACTTTAAGCCCTTTGCGCGAACTGAAGATGTTAAGTTAGATTTTTTAAATTATTTTTCCGTTAATCAGCACATAAATACGCAACTTTCGAGCCCTATTACAACTCGATACTCAAAAATTTACTTTTTTCGGCCCACTCTAATACACAGCCCTAATTAAGCTACCGGCGATTGTGTCCTTAAAAGAGATTTTTTATTTTTATTTATTTTTTTAATTTTCAGGTGTTCCGTTATCTTTCAAGCGCGCGCTACAAGCGACGAAAAGAAGAAATGGTACGTCGGGGGAAGTTCAGAAGACTGAATGCCACTGACGGACTACCAGACCATTTGAGAAATCTTGTGATCGGCGGACAGCCGCAAGATGCTTCCGAAGAGAGCTCTGTGCAGGAAGAAGGCGGGCATCGGCGCCTCGACTTTTCCACGTATGTTCAGCGCGAGAGCGCGCTGAACGATACAGCAACGACGCTGGGGACGGAACCACCAGCAGACGCTAGGGGCAGATTACCTTAGAGTGTATTACGTGGTGGATACGACATTTCGCAATGATGTGGGACGTGTTGATTTTATTAACGATATTCCATTTCTTTTCTATTAAGGTAGGTGGGCCATATAAGGCCATAGTCCCCAATAAGGCCACCCCCCTTTATTTCAGAAACTTCCATTCAAATCCGTCGGATTGCAGCACCTACATGTCCGGATACGCCGTCCTATTGTCAAATGAAAACAAGAAGCGCCATGCTTTCCGTTATTCCGCTGCAGAAGTGTAACTTTCGTTTTGGAGGTTTTCGTTAAGCTACGGAGGTAAGTTTTTGCTAAGCTCTGGAGTAATTAATTTTTGTGGCTGCTTTATAAAATGGCGATTTTTTGAAGCATATTTCTTGTTGATTTGAAACCTCTGAGGTATTCTGAGAAGACCTTGTTAGAAATTGTAGAAGTATGCCCGGGATGGGCAAAAGCCGGTATGTAAACTAATAAGGCCACGCTGGCCTTATTAGGGCCAGGGTGACCGTATTGGGCTCTCTCACACCTGTTTATCTTATCTTTACTGTCTTCCAAGCAACCGTTGCCCTCTATCCAATGGATAGGTCGGTGTTCAAATCCTTTGAGTCATTTTGGAATGACGAAGTCTTTAGATACTGGGAAAATAACCCTGCCAGAAGAATAACGAAAATATCATTCGGAAAACTTTTCTCTAAAGTGGTCAAGAGCTTGGACACCAAGCAAAGTAACTGATGGGTTCCGGAGCACGGATTTGCCCTGAATATCATTCCTCCTGAACTTTCTGTCCCCAGTGAAATCAGTGAGAAAGAAATGCCGGAACTTACACGGACCCTCGACGTGAACGATTTCATGACAAGGGTAATGAAGGATAATGACTCCATAGATGCGATGAAAACGGTACCGTTCAGGCTGACACATCTGAGATGCAAGCTATGCCTTGAATGGAACCTGGTAAAACCGATATAGCTGATGAAGTGAAAGTGAACAAACCGATCTCACAAGTCAAATGTGAGAAGCCTCCTGAAACAGAACTCTCAGCTCACCGACATCTTAAAAACCCCAAAAATGAATAAGAGTCGCATCCAGAGAAGAAATAGTTTGAATGACGTAGGGAACAATTTAAGCCGTAGTTAATTCCAAGAGAAACCTCAAACATCAACACGGGGACAACACAACACGACATCAAAAACTTTTAAGAAATACTCTCAAGCAGCCCCCACATCCTCAAAACCCGATGTGTCTTCTTCTTGGTATTGTTTTATCTGCACTGAAGACTTGGTAGAAGATATGAATCGCTGTTCACTCTGCGGACTATACGTTCATTAGCTTTGTGCCAGGATCGACAAGGGAGACACTGTTGAAAAATACTTTTGGCCCAACTGTGAAGTAGAATAATTAGTTTCTGTCTGAATTTTTCTGTGTTGCTTTTTCATGTAATACGTAATAAAAGTTTTTTGACTGTATATTCAGCATATCACAGTCCTAAACCCCTCCTTTTCTAGATGTGGCCATGTTGGGGTACATGGGGTGGCGTTATTGGGAACCCCGTGTATCCCAATAAGGCCATCTGTTATGTTTTTTAAATTACAGTTTAGAACATACTTCCACTGCTTTGAATGATCAGAAACTTTATTTCTTAGTAGTTCAAGGGCTATTCCTAGGAAATGTGAAGTTTCAAGTTAATCGGCTGACTAGTTTGGCGGTGAAAAATTGTCAAACCTTAAGGTGGCCTTATTTGGCGCACCTACCTTATATATCAGACGCGTGCATCCTGATTATGCTAGGTAAGCGCTGCTTACCCATACGAATTTTGAGAATGAAAAGGGAACAAGATCATGCATTTTATTATTAATCATTGTCATTTTACTATTAAACATTAATTTATGGAAGTTTCTCTCAGAATTCACGTTTCTGCAGTGGAAAAGCTGCAGCTCTTATGGTCATTTCACACTGGCGTAGCGTACCTCGAGCTATCGAGCAAAATCTTCGGAAGACGTCGCAGTACGTAGCACGTATCATGACTAGAGATACGTACTCTCCATACCGAAAGCTGCGTATTAAGCAGTGGAGTAACTAGGACTTGGCTTTGGGGGGGGGGGGGATAGATCTGCTTGACGAGCAAAATTTTAGTCAGTTTCCAGACTGACTACCATCTACCACTCCCGTTGAAGAAACTAATTCACTCCACTGCAAGCTTATGGTAAAACACCTCAAGTTTACAATCTTCACCTTTACCAGATTGCTGTTATACGATTTCTTTTTCTTTAGTTTTCTCTATTTCTCTCTCACTCTTTTTTTTTTTTTTTCGTGTTCTGGGGGGGGGGTTCTATCCCCCTCATCCCCCCCCCCACAGTTACGCCACTGGTATTAAGAGCCACGTTTGCTATTACATCATCGTATTTGCTCAGTTCTTGAGATGGTGTGATAACATCAATACTGTTCGTGGGTAGTAACGGGCCGGCCGCGGTGGCCGAGGATACTGAGGCGCTCCAGTCACAGTCTGCACGGCCACTACGGTCGGGGGTTCGAATCCCCCCTCGGGCATGGATATTTGTGCCGTCTTCAGTATAAGGTAGCTGATAAGTAGTTTGTAAGTTTAGGGACTGATGACCCCGTAGCTATGTCCCGTAAGCTTAACAAACATTTGAACATTTTTGGCGTTAAAATAAATAAATAATTGTTCAAATGTTTGTATAGCTTATGGGACAGCGGGGTCATCAGTCAGTAAACTTACTAACTACTTTTGAACTAATACTAAAGACGACACAAAATCCATGCCCGAGGCAGTATTCGAACTTCCGACGCGGGAGGCCGCGCGATCCGCAACATGACGCTCCAACAGCTCGGCTATTCCTGCGCGGCAAGTGGCGTTCAGTGTGCCGTGGTGTGACCCAGATATCAATTTCATTGTTCCATGGAGAACTGAAGTTCAACTAGCGATAGTGATAACGAACTGTTGTTGTTGTATTCATTGTAAGGAAAATCGAATTGGGTTCATCCGATAAATGTTACAAGAACTTTTGTATCCCATCCTCGTCGCTACTTTTGTGTCTCGTTTCCGTCGTAGGTGTCGGTGGCCGAGTAGAAAGACCGACACAGGAATAAAGGATGCACGCTTGTGCAGGTAGGAGGTGACCAGCCAGTGGGACAGCAGAAACTAGAAATACTAGAGTAAATTAGAACGAGATATATATTTCTTAGTGACTTAGTAATACTTAACTTTTACATAGCTCAGTACTGCAGAATGCTGATACATAGTTGAGCTAGAGGCCTGCCTAGTGTCTATCCGACAGCCAAGTCTTCACTGGTGCCTATCTGATTCCGAAGTGTTAGCTGGTTCCTATCTCAGTCCCAAGTGAACGATGCAGTCCAGTCGTGGCCACGAACGGAGTTGTAGCAGAGGGCGCTCGTGGCTGTCGTCGTAAGAACGCCGCGCCGTGCGTGCATGGCGACGCGCGGCGAAAGTAGGTGGCGCGCACTTTAGACTTGTGCGACACCACAAGAACAGCGTATGGCGAATACTACCACCTAATGCAAGATTTACATCTTGACGATGAAAAGTTTAAAGCTTATTTCAGAGTTAATGAAGAACATATCAATGAAGTTTTATCGTTCATCAGCAGTGTCATTAAAAAACAGGATACAAATTACAGAAAATCAGTACCTCCTTAAAAAACGGGTAGCTATTTGTGTAAGGTAACAATTCTTTGCCAGTAAATTTCAAAATAGAAACGTATTTTATTTTAGAATAGCCCCACAGCACTCGATACTTTTTCACTTCGTCAATTGATGCAGACATTTTGCACAATAAACACACGAACACGCAGCAATAGAGCTATTAAGCAGAGTTAGCGGTTTGTTGTGCCGTGTAGTGCGCATGCGCCAATCGAGATACGCAGCGACGCTACGTGTGCAGGCGTAGCTGGAAATACGCGTGTTATGTTACCTGCTGGACGCGACACCAGCTACGTCGTTGTGAAATGCCTCTTTAGATTACAAGACGAGATACGTCTGCGACGTTCTTTCCCAAGACGCAGCTCGAGATACGCTACGTCGGTGTGAAGTGACCTTTACCGCTGAACCGAGAGCTGCTTGTTGCGCGCAGTGTTGCCAGATCTTGAATAAATTTTTCCGGAGATCTTCACGAAAAAAAAAAAAAAAAAAAAAAAAAAAAAAAAAAAAAAAAAAAAAAAAAAAAAAAAAATCCGGAGATTTGTCCACAATTTCCGGAGACACTTTCGAAAAATCACATAAAATGTTATTATAACCTTCTCTCACAATACATGGACCTAAAATGAAAAGATATCTACTGCAATATTTCTACTCATCAGTTTCATTAAAGGCTAGTCTACACGACAACATCAGGTTGCGACACTCGTTTCATGAAATGAGTTGCGCGCAACTGGTTTCGTGTATGTCTGTAGACACGGCGCCAATTCTATACACTTCAGTTTCGTTGTTTTGTGAGTGCCATAGTCGCCGTAGAAAGAAAGTTTCGCTAGCTGTAAAAGTTGTGACGGAGCTATTGCTGTCTGTGTGAAGTCGCTGCATAAGACTAAACATAAAAACACTAAGAAACGTGTTTGGGTTTGTACCTGGATTTTAAAAAAGACGTCAGATCGGTTGTTGAAAAAAATTGTGATCGAAGACTCTATAAGTTATTTTAATCAACTCAGAATGTCACCAGAGCGGTTTACGTTCCTTTTAAACAGAGTTAGTATTGCAATAAAGAACAAGATACTTTTATGCGTGAAGCATTGTCACCAGAACTGAAATTACAAATTGCATTACGTTTCTTGTCAAATAGATATCTCTATAATACCTGTACCGTGTTCTCAAATCCACAATTGTCATAGTTCGTTTGTATAGGTGTTTGGCATTGAATGTACTTTAGTCTGCAATTCACTAATCGTCAGCCCATCAATATTTAATTCACGGATAATTGCTTCAAGAGCACTAACAGGCCGCTGCTTATTCCTGAAATTTTCATCGTTAAAATGGCACAAACACCTATGCATCGCATATATGTTCAAAAACCGTATTATTTCCTCCTTTCCCCCCTTTATGTTGTGTTTTGTTCTGTATTGGTCATCACCTAACCTAAAAACACGCGCAATCAGTTTCGCCAAAGTTGGAAGGTGCCGAAACTGTTTAGTTTCGGCAACGAGTTGCGCGAACGCCTGCCGCGCATGCGCATTGGCCAGTAGCGCAGTTTCAAGAAACCTAGTGTCGTCGTGTAAACTAGCCTTAATAGTCACCATATTACTTTCCAACGCGGCGGAGTGGCCGAGCGCATTCAGGCGCTATGCTCCGATGCGCGAGGCCGCTCCCCGTCGGGGCTTCGAATTCCCCCTCGGGCATGGACGTTTGTGTCGTCTTTGGTATAAGTTAGTTCATAAGCAGTTTACAACTTCAGCTTAACAAACAACAACAAACCTTTTCTCGTTGATGTTGCTTTATTTATCCACTTAGCAGTAACTTTTCCCTTTCTTCTTCGTCCTCTTTCTTAATGTATCACTGTTCATGAGTCATGATAAGCAGCACCAACTTCAAAATCATAGCACGATGCTGGTTTTTTTTAACATTTTAGTATGCAGGAATCCGCTAATTGTCGTTTCCGGTTTTTGTTTTCACTCCGTATATAGCTGAAAATACCTCCTCATCACTGACGAGCTGTGGGAAATATGGACTTTAATTAAATTTAACTTATGTAAGTGACGTAATGTGCTACATAAATCTCTATATATAAAAGGAAGTGTCCCGACTGACTGACTGACTGACTCATCATCGCACAGCCGAAATCACTGAAGATAGAAACTTGACATTTGTGGAGGGTGTTGATCTTATTCTGTAGGCGTCATTTAAGAAGCGAATTTTCGATATTCCGTCCGTAAGGGGGTAAAATAGGGGATGAAAGGTTTTTTGAAAATACGTAGCTATTTAGGCAATTTTGAAGCTAGAACTGCAAAATTTCGGATTTGGATTCGGGGTTCGAATTTAAAAGACACGTGTTTCGGTATTTTTTGAAATTCAACCAATAAGGGACGCAAAAAAATTGATTTTCAAAAATATGTTACTGTTAACTCAAATTTCAAGCTATAACTACGAAACTTAGGTTATGGACTCTTGATCAGGATTAAAATACACGTGATTTGGTATTTTTGGAAATTCAACAACAAAGGGGCTGAAAGAGGGGATCAAAAATTCTTTTCGAAAACACATTGTTGTCAAGACAATTTTGAAGCTATACCTAGAAAAATTTATATTTGTATTGTTCGTTAGAATTTAAAAAATACGTGTTTCGGTATTTTTGGAAATTCAACCATCAAGGGGGTTAAATTGGAGAGGGGATGTTTTTTCAAAAATATTTTGCTAATAAGGCAATTTTGAAGCTACAACCACAAAAAATGGTATATGTTTTCTTGGTCAGAATTAAAAAGATACGTGTTTCGGTATTTTCAGAAAATTAATCAATTAGGGGGTGAAATAGGGGATGAAACATTTTTTGAAAATACGTTGCTACTAAGTCAATTTTGGTGCTGTTAACTCAAATTTCAAGCTATTACTACGAAACTTAAGACCAAACAGCCTACGCATGCGAAGCAGCGGGGGTTCAGCTAGTCTTACATAAAAAATCCGGAGATTTCACCTTTTTTCCCTATAGGTTACAAAAATTCCGAAGATCTTCGGAAACATCCCGAGATCTGGCAACACTGGTTGCACGATATGCGTTGTGGATCGCCAGCCTACGCGCTTGCGCAGTAGGACAGATATTCAGCTACCCGGGATGCTGAGTGCCACCCGCTGCCCAGTTGTTACAGTCGGCGTAATTCAGGAAGGTGCTTCCATAGAGGCGAGCGATAGGGAAAGCGTTGAGGGGAAGAGCTACGGCCGAGCGCCACCAACATTTGCGCATACGTGAGAAAAATGGCCGCCAGTCACGCAGCTAGAGAACGAATATCATTGGTTGCTAGTGCGGTAATGGAGGGTGATTCGAATAACGGCTGAAAACTGGGCCTCCTTCCTGTGTGACGCGGACTATAGGTGCGTGTGCGCATGCGCAGGAGGCGTGATGTTCAGCGACGCGGGATAATTTACCGTTACGGAAGTCTCGGGAGCGAAACAGGAGCAACCAATAGCGTAGCATCGAGGTATGCGATCCTATTAGCTCTCGCTATCCTGATCGTCTCAAGACAACACATTTTTGTATCCCATCCTCGTCGTCACTTTTGTGTCTCGTTTCCGCCAGTTGTCGTAGGTGTCGGTGGCCGAGTAGAAAGAGACCGACACAGGAATAAAGGATGCACGCTTGTGCAGGTAGGAGGTGACCAGCCAGTGGGACAGCAGAAACTAGAACACTAGGCTAAATTAGAACAAGATATATATTTCGTGGAGTCCTTTTAATACTTAACTTTTACATAGTTCTTGACTGCATAATGCTGATACATAGTTTAGATAGAGGCCTGCCTACTTATGATTCCTAGTGCCCATCCGATAGCCAAGTCTTAAATGGTGCCTATCTGACTCCCAAGTGAACGATGCAGTCCAGTGGTGGCCACGAGCGGGGTTGCAGCAGAGGGCGCTCGTGGCTGACGTCGTAAGAACGCCACGCTGTGCGTGCATGGCGGCGCGCGGCGAAAGTAGGTGGCGCGCCCTGTGGACTTGTGCGACACCACACACATAAACACAAGAGTCAAGATTATTTTTGACATTTGCTTGCATCTCAGTACAGCAGGACAGAATGGTTCGCAGGTAGTACCAAACATTTTTCTTAACCATTTTTATTCTTCGCAAAGGAAAAAACAGTATGGTCACACACTGGATATAATAACCTGAATAATTTATGTAATGCCATACAGAAACCCAAGAAATCTCCGTCGTACATTTTTTCCTTGCTGCAGCTGAAAACATTCGGCATTACAAGTATAGACATTCAGCTTGATACACAATTACATATTGATATTTCATGTCATAATGAAGCTGTCAGGGAAAAATTGAGAATTTATAAAGAGATTAATTGGTTTTGTGTGTTTCTTGGCCTTTCACAAGCATCTGTTTCCCAGTCATAATGAGGAAGAAGATTCTCTAAACGATGGTGTTTACTTGGATCTTATCGAAGTATGATGCACTGTAAGGAGTCAAGTTTTTCTGACTTCCTTCCATAGCAATTTTATGTAGAGAATCACATCCTACTCGTCATTCTGATTCATTTGATACCTCACACGTCATACTTGTTTTGGTCATGAGTGTTTCTGGATTGAGGCAACAACAGACGAGTCAGCTGGTGGAGAGCCGCGACCGAAGCTGACTGACTGCCACAAAGGGGGCGCCTTTTAAACAGCAGGAGGGCCGAAACAAACGTCTTCTAACGAGCATTTTGGCGGACAAAGGAGTCGTAAAAGGCAGAAGGAGCAGGGGGCTGCTGTCCACATAGCTTTACTCGGGTGACGCGTTCTAGAGGAAAACAAGAAGTTTACAGAAAGGCCTAAACTGCGCGTAACACGCACTGTTATTGTCGAATGCTGGCAAAAGGCGTGTTGTTACGACGACACTGATTGGATGATGAGGACAGATTTGTGGTAGCAGAGGTTTGGTAGCGTTAGCTGTTGCCGACGTAAATTGTCGACGGACACTTACATCTACATCTACATACATACTCCGCAATTCACCGTAAGGTGCGTGGCGGAGGGTACATTGTACCACTACTAGGCATTTCCTTTCCTATTCCACTCCCAAACTGAGCGAGGAAAAAAAGAATGCCTATATGCCTCCGTACGAGCCCTAATTTCTCTTATCTTGTCTTTGTGATCTTTACGCGAAATGTAAGTAGGCGGCAGCAAGATCGTACTACACTCAGCTTCAAATTCCGGCCCTCTAAATTTACTCAACAAAAATTCACGAAAAGAACTTCGTCTTTCTTCCAGTGATCCCCAATTGAGTTGCCGGAGCATTTCCGTGACACTCGCGCATTGGTAGAACGTACCGGTAACAAATCTAGCTGCTCGTCTCTGAACCGCCTCTATGTCTTCCTTTAAACTGATCTGCTGCGGGTCTCAAACACTTGAGCAATACTCAAGACGTGGTCGTACAAGCGTTTTATACGCGGTCTCCTTTACAGGTGAAGTACATCTTCCCAAAATTCTCCCAATAAACCGAAGTCGGCTGTCCGCCCTACCCACAACTGTCCTCACATGCTCATTCCATTTCATATCGCTCTGCAATGTTACGCCTAGATATTTGAACGACGCGACAGCATCAAGAAGCTCACTACTAATGCTGTATTCGAACATTATTTGATTGTTTTTTCTACTCATGCGCATCACCTTACATTTTTCCACATTGAGAGCTAGCTGCCAATCTTCGCACCAACTAGAAATTTTGTCTAAGTCATCCTGTATGCTATTACAGTCAGTTACAGACGACACCCTCCCATACACCACAGCATCATTAGCAAACAGCCGCAAATTACAACTTACTCTGCCCATCAGATCATTTATATAGATAGAAAATAATAGCGGTCCTATCACACTCCTCTGGGGCACGCCTGACGATACACTCGTCTCTGATGAACACTCTCCCGCCTTGTGCAGCCGACGGGAACGCGCGCTCTGTGAATTCTGAAAGCAACTTGCTGTGGTTACGCCTGAGTGTGTGTACATCGGAATTTGCGGCAACACGTGTTGCGTTACATGTGTAATGTGTAACTATGGTACGATTACAGAGCAGCAGACAATTTGCCAGTCCATAATTATGATATTTAATGTCTGCGGACGATTTTGAGTGGCATCTTCTGGTGGGCTAATTTGCTGAATTAGCGTACCCAGCCAATATTAGTTTGACTAGGGGAAAATAGCGTGCCTTGGCTTCACCAAGTGCTATAGGAAGTTTTTTGGCTGATTTATCCCAGCCATCGATTTAATCAGCTAGACTTCTACAGGTTTCAGAGACGCAGCCGCTGTCAGCATCGACGTAGCATAAGGTATTTGTTCGCATACACAATGCGAGAGTACGACGATATTTGAGCAGTGTAGGTTCCGTGCAACGCCACAGACACCGCTGCAATATTATTCCTTACATTACGACGACACCCTCTTGTCCGGTATTTCTGCTTATTAACGAAAGAGTTATGCGTAATTGCAACACCTCAGGCATCCTTAAGAGTAATTTTCAATGATATTGTTTATGGCAGAATCTTATCCTTATTTATTTCTTCTGATAAGTCATTAAATTGATTTGATTATTTCTTAATTATATTTGCATTTCAAGTTTAATTGTATTTAAATAATAAATTACGTTTTACCTCTCAGGGAGTAGTTATTTTTTTTATTTACTGAGAAACTGCCAATACCACATTTCCGTACCCGGTGAGATCACTGAGCATTTATTATTCATATTTCTCAACTTACAGGAGTCGTAGTTCCGATCTTTTTGAGTATGGTTAAGAACCACTTATCTGTCTGGAACTGAAATGTGCGCTACTTTGCGATGTCCAAGCCTAGGAGTCACAACAGATTTGTTCCACCCGCAGAGACAAATGTTTAAGGATACAAAAGTATTACAGATCAATCCTTGCGCGAATTACAAGGTGGAATAAGTCGTCTATCAAACTGTAGTGATGGAACGTGATGAGCGGAGCTTTACAGCGCCATTCAGTAACGTCCAGAATATTTCGCATAACTTCAAAGAAAATTCAAAGTGATATAATACTTGCTGTCAGTGTGGTATTTCTAGATGAGATTAAAGAAGAAATTACACAATCTACATTCGTTCCTTTGTTATAAGACGGAACTTCAGATATAGTAATAAAAATATTGTTTTAGATATTCAGAATGAAATATCGATTTATGGACTTTATACATAGGTCGACAATACATCTATATTATTTTGCAAACATGTGTCTATATTTCGTATTTATTGACTGTTCTATCGGTTCCTGAAACAATATTATATACATTTTCAATTAAACACAGGAAATATTGTGTAATATTTTGCAAATTTGTTGTTTGTACAAAACGGTTTTCGACTGTGACGCTATCATAGACAGACACTGCAAAGATTTACCAATGCAACTTGAAAGTTTAAGGCTGAAAGACCTAACGTTGCTATACAGATAGTATTGTACGTTAATTATTTTATTTTGCAAAGGAGACTCGTGTTTTAGGTTTAAAACTAACCTGAAGTCAATTATTTCATTTAAATTATTGTTAAACCTAAGATACTTTGTTCGGCCAATTTCTATTGTTTCAGTTTATTCTCTTAGGAAAACTGTTATAACTTATATTTTGTGTCACATATTTCACCAATGTTCAATAATTGTTACACAAACATTTCGTCATCCCGAATACGAGTCCAGTGTGCTTTTCATTGCGCTAACTCGCTCAGTAGTTACGACAAGTACGAATACATGTGTTATTTGAAAATGTAATGCTCAAACAGGACACAAACACGCAGTGAACTTTCATATTTTACGACTAGTTTGCCTTTCAGCATTCCGTCTAGAGAATAGCCCGCCTCATAAAATTCCTTCAAGGTACCCTATTCAATGCCAACATCGATGCCTCGTCTGACGCTAAGCCTGTTATTTTCTCCTTCGTGTACCTCGACTCGTCTTACCCTCTACTGCCCAAATGAGTCGCTTAGGTAATGCTGCTTCTCCCAAGTATGTAACCTGGCTGCGCCACCTCACCCTGTTCGCTCTAACTGCTTCCTCTATGGTGCTTATTTTCTCGCGGACGTGGCAGCAGGGTCTAAGATACCATGCTACGGATTGCTCAGCCGCTCCCCGTCGGTGGTTCGAGTCATCCTTCGGGCATGGTATGTTTGTTGTCCTTCCCAGCATAAGAGAACGATGATCTTTGAAGCATATTAATCCTAGCCGAGGGATGATACACTTCATAACTGGACACGGACCATGCCCAGTACACGTACATAGAATGAACCTACGGCCAAGTCAAGTATGTCGGTGTGGTGATGTAGGAACTCCGGAACACGCAGTAATAAATTGCACAGCGCTCTCACAAGTTAGGCACCTGCAAATGGATCACAACAACATCTACAATTCCATTAGAAATCAGGATGCGTGGAATGAGCTAACTGAAACTGCAGACAAGATATCAAGGAAACTTCAAAAAGAATATGCCATAGAAAGACCCAGAGGACGAATTAATAGACCGCAGGCGCATACAGATTATAACAGTAGTGATGAAGAAACCAGTAACGGTACAGACTGTGATACAGATATTGAAGGACACACAAGTATGGGCTTTTAAAGGGAGGAAATGTAACTAAATTGTGAATCCTCTTGTACTCAAACTCCATGCCTTAGCACCATCACTTTGTTGTTATTCTTGTTTTAATTAAAACTATTTTGGTACTTTCTAATTATGTAATGAATGTAACAGTTGAAGCGTGAAAGAGTTGGTTCGTGTACTCATACTCCTTATCCTAACAATGTAATTTCTGATTTTTTTTATAAACTCTGTTAGTTCTACACTTTTCAGATGTAAAATATTATGAGAAATGTCATCCTGTATGTCTAAGACTTACTTATGAATTACCATTCTGACTAAAAATATGTGAATTTTATATTTCTAAACTAACTTATGTTAATATACCGTAATTGATTGTGAAAATTTGCTACTGTTCCGAATTTTTTTTTTCTGTTACTATATGTTTTATGTGTTTAGGAATTATGAGATTTAACTGTAAACGGTAAGTTGTTTAGAAGAAATAAATAAATAATTTCTTAACAATTAAATTGAACACTTACAAACTTACTGTTCAAATAATACTATTATTTCACATATTTTGTATTTCTAATGTATTTTAATTTACTTCATTGCAAGAAATTAAAATTAAACTGGTATTATATTGTATTTCCATTTATAAGTCAGATACATGGAATATATTCTAAATCAGAACTATAATTTTCCATGATTCCAGCAAGCAATGTATCTTTTTCTTGTTATAACGAAGAGTACCTTTATGTTTGTGTAGTTAAATGTTTAATCATACTTTCTTACATTATTAAGTACATTTTGTTTGTTATTCATTCATAAGAAACATACAGGGAATACAGAACCTCAAATCAGAATTGTAACTCTTCATGATTTCAGCAAGCAATGTATCTGATGTTCATTATAATGAAGAGTTCCTTTATGTTAGTGTAGGTAAATGTTTAATTATATTTCTGTACATTACATTTGTATTGAGATGGAGCCTAAACATGTTTGTAGAAAATATTTATTCTCGGAAACGACTGCAGAAATATTTAATCTTTTTAGTAAGGTAATTTCGTTCTCTCATTTTTCACTCTAACAGTGTTTGTTACTGGATAACTTAATGTAATAACAATCAAAGTCAAAATAGGCAATTCCTCTCTTTTTTGCTTTTCTGTTAGGTTCATTCTTCTAAGTCAATATCTTAGACGATTGCTTCATTTGCTTATTGAATTTAAAGTCAACAACTTTTATAATTGTTGCGTTCAGCTAGAAGTCAGTGTTAGTTCTACTTTACGCAATAAAAGATTTTTGGATCATGTAAAAATAAAGAGCAATGGAATGAAAATGATTCATTTACTATTAGTAAAGTATATTTACAAATTCGACATTTCCATAGGTTGTATAGATCTTTTTTTACCATGTTCATGAACTGCATAATTAAGTTCCCCAACATAGTTAGCAAGCGCTCTGATGATATAACTTTTAACGGTCACGGCATGGCAGATATGAGTTTAGATTTTACTGAATATAATTCATTATAACACACGATACCCAATTTTCACGAAGTAAACCGTTGATAATTCACAATTTGAGGTCTGGCTGTTGTCAGAAATAATGAGCTAAATTCAGTTTATTTATATTTGACATGCCGAGTACGAAGGACAGTTTGTTTGTGAATTTCTGTTTTCATTTTCCATATTTGGATCCCCATCTATTCACGGACTTCGATTCTGTTATTTAAATAAGAACAATTATCTGTTATATTCCAGTATTTCTTAACAATTTTGGAAACTTGAACCACTTACATTAATTTCTCCACTGATCTCAACGCCATAATATGTTTGTCAGAGAAATTACTTCTTAATTGTACAATTATTTATGAAGAAGAACAATTGCCTGTCCTTCCATTCAACTAGACTGTCATATTTGCTCTCGTACTAGAAATAAAAATTTAGTTGTACTCCGTTTAGTTAACCAATGGACAGCTTCTGCGATTGCAAACTGTGCTATACTCGTACATGCTGTTCCATTGTTGTCACTGTTAGGCATTGTCTCTTGGGCCACCCATAATCATATTTATATTCAGTATCACATTCGTTTTAAACATTGGTATGTACTCTGTTTAATTAATGAATTATTTCATTTTCAAATTAACGAATTCCACTTTCTGCTACAACTGTATTTTTCAATCAGTCAGTTAAAATCATCGCTCAGTCAGAGTGACATTCTTGCTAACGACGCATGTACAGGTTCAAATATAACTCAATAAATGACTGCCTGGTTGATTAGTCGCAATATTCTTAATCTAACAGACATTCTGATCATTTTTTTATATCAGAGGCACAGTCTAGATTTTTTTTGTTTAACGTATACATTTCAATGCATTTCATAAGATACATTTCTGCGGCTGCAAGTTGTCCCAATTAAATACTTTTGCACCTTCTCGGTTGCTGTGACAACGACAAATGAGTTACGAATGCTGAATAAGGCTGCATTGTCGATCGCCAGCGTCCGTTGCTGGGCAACAGAAGCACCACAGCTTAATCAGATGAGTTCAAGTCAGTTGGAATGCAGTCGTTCGCGCCCTCAAGAGGAACAAACATGAAGTAAGCCTCATTTGTGTAATGAGACAGAAGACACTTAAGGTAACACTCTTGTTTCTTTTCGACTGAGATTTTGATTATCTGCGTCTATTTGAATTCAGTGCCTGCGTGTTAGGTTATTCGTATATGTATGTTAGCACAGCAATGTAATATCAATTGAGAAGCACACAGCCATTTAAAATAACACACTCATACACTGTAGACAATGTAAGTTTATAAGCACAGAATATTAATCATTGCCAGGTCACGAAATAATCTCCCAGGAACTCCTATCACAAAGAGAACTTAATGACACGAACTTATTGGTGACACCATAATAAATATCTTGTTCCCCAGATCCCAACACCTCCCTTGAACAACTTGAACAAATATTTGTATGCACATATCATGTATATACAACACCGGTTCAAAGCACTGCTTATAAAAGTGATGTCTAACCGTATAATTTTACCAGGATTTGAAATTTGTCTCTATTGTCTTGGTTAGTAAATCAGGAAGTATTTCCACGGTACACGGAAAGTATGTACTTTTATCGCTATATCCTTCTGTTTTATGTTGTACCTAATGGAATGATGGCTAATATCAATGTGCTTGGATCGAGCAATTGTTATCTAGTACCGAGTTACTTTGATAGCTCCCATGTTGTGCCAGGCACTTTAGTTCGCTCTAAGACTGCATCTGGCGCAATTTCACCTATAGGAGTCCTCAACCATAAGATATCCTGTACGTTGGAAGACATTGTCAATTATTCTGCTTCGGCAGTACTTAAAGTCATAGTTATTTGTTATTTTCAAAACCACCATACTGATCCTCCCAGTAACTTGAAACAGCTTCCTGTAATAGAATGTTTGTTATGCAGTTCATTTCTCCAGTCTCCATCACTATAAAATTCTAGATCAAAATTTCCTGTCCTACGCTACCTTAAATTGTAATCAAAAGTACTCTTTAAATAACCGAACATTCTTTGAATTGCAGCACAATGTTTGCTCACAATATGAGTAGCAAACACAATATCAGGTCTAGAAGTCTGACCTAAATGCAAAAGACTTCCCACTGCTTCCAAATAAGGTACTTCTTTCTTAAACATTTTATTTTTTTCCTGTGGCACAGCCACGGAGGGAGGGGGGGGGGCTAATGGGCCTGAAGAACACGCCCCCCCCCCCAGCACCTCCCAAAGATTCTTTAATTTTATTATTTTTTCTCCTTTTCTTTAACTGTTCGGCACCGGAAAGTTGATTCAGTACACATGTAATAAACCACATCGCAACTATAATTTGCCAAGCACAAGTGAACGTGACAATGGGTCGGCACAGTGATGCCGCCACTGAGAACGTGTGCTGCTGTCACTGTGAGCGGTTTTAATGCCGCCGCGACCAGCTTTGATGCTGCCGCTTTTGTGTCCCAGCTTCGTCGCCGCTTTTGTGTCTCGTTTCCTTCGTAGGTGTCGGTGGCCGAGTGGAATGAGACCGACACAGGAATAAAGATAGCACGCTGGTGCAGGTACGGAGGGGAGCAGCCAGAAACTAGAAACACTAGAGTAAATTAGAATGAGATATATATTGCACAGAATTTATACAATACTTAACTTTTACATTGCTCAGTACTGCAGATACATAGTTGAGCTAGAGGCCTGCCTAGTGCCTAACTGATAGCCAAGTCTTCACTGGTGCCTATCTGATTCCGAAGTTCCAACTGGTTGTTATCTCAGTCCCAAGTGAACAATGTCGTTCAGTGGTGGCCACGAGCGGAGTTGTAACAGAGGGCGCTCGTGGCTGACGTCGTAAGAACGCCGCGCCGTGCGTGCATGGCGGCGCGCGGCGAAAGTAGGTGACGCGCACTTTGGACTTGTACGACACCACAGCCGCTATTGTTACTGCTGTGCTGAAGTTACGAGCCGATTGTTCATATGCGGCGACCCGCTGCTTAGCAGGTCAGCGGCGCCACCAAGTGGAGTCTTGTGAAGGCCACCAAAAACTACGAACGGCAATACTGTTGTTTTGGTTAAATTTTTACACATTGAATCTTATGTTAATTTCACTGTAAAGACCTTTTTTCTTTGGCTAGTAACAAACATAGAAGCTGCTTAATTATTTTACGAGCTGATTATATACACTTCATTTCCACCACGTTGCTCATCTTTCACTTTCAAATTAATGCGACCCTACTCATTTTATTGCTTGTGCAATTGTTTGTGTAGTACAATTGGTTAAATTATAGAAAGTGTAAATATAAGTCATTTATTTCTATTAGTTATATTTTACTTTTGGCTGCGAATTTATTACCTGTAAAAATAAAATTTGTGATTTTATTTCTACTCTATCGTGAAACTTTCAGATAACAAATTATGACTGAAGAACATAACGTTTTGTTCCCCCATGGCAGTGCCACATGATGTGGGGAGCAGAGGAGAGGAGGACGATTTTGGCAGAATAGGAAGGGTAGAGGAGGAAAGTTTCTTTATTTGATATTGCTATCACCTCAGGCGTGACGCAACAATCAGCTGCTATGGTACAAAAGATGTTCAAATGTTTGTTAAGCTTAAGAGACTTAAATGCGGTGTCATCAGCCCCTAAACTTACAAACTACTTATGAACTACCTTATAAATGTTCTAATTTTTGTAGAGCTTATGGGACTTAACTACGGGGTCATCAGGACGGCACAAATATCCATGTCCGAGGGGGTATTCGAACCCCCGACGGCCTCGCGCATCGGAGCAAAGCGCCTCAATCCGCTCGGCCCTTCCGCCGTGGCCCCTGGTACAAAAACCACACGGAATTAACGCTGCGTGAAGTCGTGAGAAATCCGAATTGTACGAGATCCAGACGCAGCAGGAATATCTTCGACTTCACTATGGAGACTGAAACGGAGGGTAAATTGTCGTTCGTTGACCTCTTGGTCAAGAGAAGAGCTGATGGCACCCTGGGTCATAGTGTATATCGAAAGACAACGCACACTGATCTGTATTTACACGCAGACAGCTGTCACCACCCTTCACAGAGGAATGGGGTACTTAAAACTCTAGTACATAGGGCGCGCGCTATCTCCGACGCAGAGAGTCTGCCCCAGGAATTGGAACGCCTGAGAACTGTATTTCGAAAAAATGGATACTCAGAGTGGCAGATTCAGCGGGCTCTCCGCCCAACAACTACAACACAACCTGTGGAAACGGGTGAAAACACGAGGGAGGATGTAGGCACTGCGTTCGTTCCATATACCGGCGCACTCTCGGGGAAGATCGCCCGCATTTTGAAAAAACACCAGGTTGGAACTGTTTTTTGTCCGCCGAATAAAATTCGTGCACTGGTGCAATTGACAGTTTTATACCAAATAAATTAATAAAAGAAGGAGGCGATCCCCCTTGGTACACAAAACAGGTCAGGACACTGTTGCAAAAGCAAAGGAAAAGGCATACTAAATTTAAACGAACACGAAATCCCCAGGATTTGCGATCGTACTCAGAAGCTCGAAATTTAGCGAGGATTTCAATGCGAGATGCCTACAATATTTATCACAACGAAACTCTTTCTCGTAATTTGACTGAAAACCCAAAGAGATTTTGGTCATATGTTAAATATACTCGGGGCAAATCACAAACAATACCTTCACTACGTGATAGTAATGGCGATCCTGCCGATGACAGCGCTACTAAAGCAGAGTTACTAAACTTAGCTTTTAGAAACTCATTCACCAAAGAAGACGAAACCAATATTCCAGATTTCGAATTACGAATAGATGTCGTAATGAGTAACGTAGAAGTAGATATCATCGGAGTAGTGCAGCAACTAAAATCACTTAACAAGAACAAGTCTTCTGGTCCGGTTTGTATACCCATTAGATTTCTATCTGATTATGCTGAAGCGATAGCTCCTTACTTAACAGTCATATACAACCGCTCTCTCATAGAAGGATCTGTACCAAAAGATTGGAAAGTTGCACAGGTCACACCTATATTCAAGAAAGGCAGTAGGAGTAACCCACTAAACTACAGGCCTATTTCATTAACGTCAATTTGCAGCAGGGTTTTGGAACATATCCTGTATTCAAATATTATGAATTATCTCTAACAGAACCATCTATTGACCCAAGGTCAACACGGATTTAGAAAATATCGTTCATGCGAAACACAACTAGCTCTTTATTCACACGAAGTGATGGGTGCTATCGACAAAGGTTCGCAAATCGATTCCGTATTTCTTAATTTCCAGAAAGCTTTTGACACCGTACCTCACAAATGGCATTTAATCAAATTGCGTGGTTATGGTATATCGTCCCAAATTTGCGATTGGATAGGGGATTTCTTGTCAGAGAGGACACAGTTCGTAATAATCGATGGTAAGGCATCGACTAAAACAGAGGTGATATCGGGCGTTCCACAGGGTAGTGATATTGGTCCTCTGCTATTCCTTATTTACATAAACGGTTAAGGAGAAAATCTAAGTAGCTCTCTGAGGTTGTTTGCAGATGAGGCCGTCATTTACCGTCTAGTAAAATCATCTGTAGATCAAAACCAACTGCAGAACGATCTGAATAAGATATCAGTATGGTGTAAAAATTGGCAATTGGCTCTAAATAATGAGAAGTGTGAAGTCGTCCACATGACTACGAAAAGAAATCGGTTAAACTTTGTTTACAACATAAATCAATCAAACGTGAAGGCCGTAAACTCCACAAAATACCTAGGAATTACTATTACTTCAGACCTAAACTGGAAAGAACACGTAGATAATATCGTGGGAAAGGCGAACCAGAGACTACGTTTTATTGGCAGAACCCTTAAAAGATGCAACAGAATTACTAAAGAAATTGCATACACTGCGCTTGTCCGTCCATTTTTGGAGTATTGCAGTCCAGTGTGGGATCCTTATCAGGTGGGTTTGACGGAGGACATCGAAAGAGTCCAAAGAAGGGCAGCTCGTTTCGTATTGTCACGATATAGGGGAGACAGCGTTACGGATATGATACAGGATCTGGGATGGGAATCACTACAACAACGGCGCTTATCGCTGCGGCGTGGGCTACTTGCGAAACTCCAATCACCAATATTCTCCTCCGAATGCGAAAATATATTGTTGACTTCCACTTACATAGGTAGAAATGATCATCAGAATAAAATACGAGAAATCAGAGCTCGAACAGAGAGATTCAGGTGTTCTTTCTTCCCGCGCGCTATTCGAGAATGGAATGGGAGATAAATAGTATAATTGTGGTTCGATGAACCCTCTGCCAGGCACTTAAATGTGATTTGCAGAGTATGCCATGTAGATGTAGATGTAGCTGATCTCGGTTTGAGGAAGGCCGGCGTGTACCAGATTCCGTGTCAGTGTGGAAAGTCATATATTGGACAGACGATGCGTACCTTCGAGGATCGATGCCTTAAACACCAGAGGCACACACGATTGATGTATCCGAGCAAGTCGGCGGTCGCTGAACATTGTTTGTCGGAGAATCATGCGATAGAGTATGAAAGCACTAGGATTCTGGTACAGACGTCGAGATACTGGGACTGCGTCGTTAGAGAGGCCATTGAATTCGCACAAGTGACGACCTCATAAACCGTGACTGTGGCTATAATCTTAGCAAAGCTTGGGAACCAGCGATTGGGTTAATTAAGAGTAAATCTAGCAAACGTAACGAAGTGACGACCACGGCGTACAGAGCCCTCACGTCGACGTCATCTCAGACGCCGGCACAATCGGTTCCACTGCGCGGCCGCGGCGCGGGGCGCGGACCTCGGAGGGGTCGCTCCGCGGGCCGAGGGTATTTAAATGGCCCGCTACCGGGCTAGAACCCAGTTCCCTTCGAGCAGCCGTAGCGTGCGGATCTCCGTGCCGGCGCGTTTCCAGGAGCTCAGTCCGTCAGTTCACCTGATGATGGCGACATGTATGATCGCCGAAATATTGTGCCCGTTGAACACTATAGACCGGCAGTACACCCGTGGATATTTTGATTATCTTCATCGTAATTTACAGCTAAATGCCTTGTTGATGAATACTGAATACATGTTCACAGAAAAGCAACTGTTCCAATGTTACGGTTGGCTGCAGTCGAAGAAGAGAGACTACCTATATCTGCCAATACGTATGAAGCGGAACTAAGAACAAAAGCGACACTGGTACTGCGGTATGCGGTAGCAACTGTTGTTTATACTGAGACTTGTGGTTTTATGCTTCTGATTATGTGATAGGCTTATTTTGGTTTAAAAACATCTGTTTCGGGACAATATATTCATATTTGTAAGTTTCATCACAAGTGTATTTCTGTTGCCCCGCAAGGGGGGGGGTTGGATGATGGTTGAAGGGGTTCCGGCACCTGCAATGTTAGAAATTAAGCTTAGATTGTAAGTACAACCATCACTGAAAGAGGGTGATACGGTGAAGATTCCTACTGCATTGTAGGCTACCATTCGTATTTTAGTTTTTGCCCTCAGCCGTCCTGTCGCCTGCTGCTACCTATACAAACTAGAGTTGTGGCGATTCGTGAATCAGTCGTTCATTTGAATGAATACAAATAAAGAATCGTAAGAATCGAATCGTGATCCGGACGAATCGTCATTCGATAGAATCGTCTGCCTCGCGACGATTCCAAGTTCCAACGATTCATGATTCAAAGGCGACTGCAAAATCATGCAGAATCGTGCCGTTCAAAAGAATCGTGTTTCGTGACGAATTCAAGATCCAACGATTCAGAATTCGAAAGCAAGTGGTGAATCGTGCCGAATGATTACGAAAGCCAGAAAGCGTGTGAACAAAGAAAGCACAAAATGAAGATCGTGAGCCGTTAATTATTAGCCTATTCACGAATTACAGATGACAGAAACAAAATGCAGCTAAATACACAGCTGCCAATACATACGACTATACGTCTTTTATAGTTTACATACAATGTATTGAAACGAGTAATTCCTTCACATTTATATTTCGCGTATCCCGGAAATGGTTGTAACGATTTGGATTATATAAAAAAAAAAAAAAAATAAAAAATAAAATGATAATCTTGGTAATATAATCTGTTGTGGCGTAAAGTCACCGCCACACACCAGACATAAGAGAACGATCGTGGAGAAGGCAGTGATCGAGCAAAAGCCAATCGCAAGCAGGCGCCGCGCATCCTGGAGGGAGTAACTGAAGATACGCGCCATCTACAAGCGGCTATATCTAGGCCGACATACGTCTGGACCCCCCGTCAGCTACTATTCAGGAATACGTCAGTTACTATTAAGGAAAATGTTCAAATGTTTGTAAAGCTTATGGGACTTAACTACGGGGTCATCAGTCCCTAAACTTACCAACTACTTATGAACTAGCTAATCCTAAGGACGGCACAAATATCCATGCCCGAGGGGGATTCGAACCCTCGACCGTGGTGGCCGTGCAGACCGTGACTGGAGCGCCTCAGTCCCCTCGGCCACCGCGGCCGGCTACTATTCAGGACTCGAGTCAGTTACAAGTGAGAACTCGTCAGTTACTAGTGAGAACTCAGGCAGCTACGAAGACAGAAATAGGACAGTACTAAGTTAGAACGCGGCTACGAACATAGCAGTGAATTTTAACGACGTCACAGCGGTCAATGAATGAAGTAAATTGCAATTTGTGATCAGTTATGGCTTCTCTGTACTAGGTTTTGGATGGAATACCAACGTGCGGCGAATGAAAATTTGTGCCCGGCCGGGATTCGAAGGCGGGATCTCCTGCTTACTAGGCAGACGCGCTGTCCACTCCGCAACCGAGGAGTGGTCACCGCGTCTACCTAGTAAGCAGGAGATCCCGCCTTCGAATCCCGGCCGGGCACAAATTTTCATTCGCCGCACTTTGGTATTCCATCTAAAACCTAGTACAGAGAAGCTATAACTGATCGCAAATTGTGATTTATTTCATTAGCAGTAACTAGGTCATAGCGCAGCTAGCTCATACGGACGCCGCCGAAACAAGCGAGAAGAGAGAAGAAACATACATACGTTCTAAAGATGAGTATTCTAAATTTCAGTCAATAAATATCTTGTAATCTATATCTATAAATGTGAATGTCTGTTCGGTGTACGTTTATCACGTCTGAACTACAAGACATAAAGAGTTAAAAATTTGTACAGTTACTACTGTCTACCCGGGGAAGGCTTTAGGCACGATTTTATGGCAGGCGGATAGCTATTTACCTATATACATTAATGTGAATGTCTGTTCGGTGTACGCTTATCACGTTCGAACGACAAGGCGCAGAAACTTAAATATTTGTATAGTTACTAATTTATACCTGAGGAAGATTATAGGCACGGTTTTATAGCAATCTGATAGATATTTAGTAATTTGAAGAATATAACGCGAAATGCGGAACACTAATTACTCTTTGAAAGTTATATTTACTCTTTGAAAATGGTTATATTGGTTGCATTGTTGCTTGAGGGTTGATAATGATAAAAGGTGGAGTATACTGCGATGGAAAGTTATCGGTGTATATAAAATTCTATATATGTGTGTGTTAATATTACGCTCTGCAGCGAAAACTACAGAACGCAAACGAATGGTCTGTGTGTAATTGTTGTCCGAAGTCTCCCGTTGTACACCATAGCAGTTCCATGTCGATAGCTATAAGGAGGTGAAAGATGTGGTTGATAAAGTCCAATTATAAAAAAATTCGGACTGAAGGCCAGCGATGACGTTAGCGACTCTATAGCAAGGAGGTCACATACAGCGAAACGTGATGCGACCATAGAGTAGAAATATCTCTGGAGTGAGCATTGCATTCTGCGCATGTTCTCAACATTAAGCTGGAATTATCACGTGATCTGGGGACGACGCTGTTCGTTAATTCACACTAAGTATCACGTCATGTCATGTTAGGGTTTCTTGGTAGCAAAGTTTTAACAACATCGTCTTATGGTGACTTGGAAATTTCTTTTCGCCGCGCTCTGTATTTGATTTTGTGCTTTTGTTGTTTCTTAATTTCAGTTTATGACTTTGATTTGCAAATGTAACATTACGAATTGCATTCTTTTTTCATTCAGTTTTGTTCCAGAAGCAATGTCGGAATGTCAGATATCTCAAAATGAAAACTCACTGAGGTGAACAAAGCTGTGTTTTGAGTATTTGATTTATGTGTTTGAATATTGGTCAATGGTTTCGCCAGAAAATTCATGTCGATAATCTGAAATGATGTTTTCCTTCTCAGTACTTTCCCACATACAACTGATCAAGAACACGACCTTTACTATGGCCATTAAATAATTTCATAGTTGTTATTTTCTCAGATTTGACGCTATACTCAAAATATTTTATCATGGATAGTAGTTATAGCTCCACTTCCATTGCTCGGTACAGAGCTAAGCAAGTTGACGTGACGTAACGCACAACTTAACGTGATGGCCATTGTGAATTAGCCTTTTGCTTATGTTCAAAGATTATGTTGCGTGTGATCCATTTGTTTACTCATAGTAACAGAGGTGAATTACATTTGTTGTTATATGTGGTTCAGAATTTTTTTTGTAGCCCATTCAACCAATTGTCTGATTTTCTCTTGCTCTAAATTTCATCTGTTAATTACTAAGGGACTGTACATAGAATGCGCAACGTATATACGTAGGAGTGTTACCAGCAAGTAAATTTGAATGCCAGCTTCCAAATAAATAAATAAATAATAAAAAAAGTAATGAAGTATCAATTCCGTCTGTAATTTTTCCAGACCTATTGAAGGCCAAGGTTAACTATCATGTAATTTTGCAACACCCTGGAATTTTGGTTGTGTTCCATTATATGAGGGTGAAACGGGATAACTCATTTGAGAATTGATGAAGACAGCAAATCTGAATGTCCAATCAAGTTTGTTGCAAGAGATTAGCCTATGTTCACGGCAAAGTCGGAAACACTTTACCAAATTAGCACTTTTTTTCATTTGCATATTAGCTGCTGTAAAGTAAATAATCAATGCCTATCAATAACGATAGAAAACTGCAAAATATGGAATGGCTTTGGCAAGAGACTGGACTTGTCAACCTTTTAAATTGCTCAATGACTTTAACAATATACTATTCAAATTTTCATTTCACACTTTACAGGCAAGAACATATGACTGACACCTGAACAGAGATACTGTTAAATTTTACTTATGGCCTCGGCCACTCAGAGTGGTAATGTTGGCAACAAAATGTTAACAATACGAGGATAATAAATCTGCTGGCCACAGATGAGTACATACAAGAATCTGTTGATCATAGAGCAGGAACATCATTAATTATTTATTTCACGGTCAACACGAAAAATGATTCCCTCTTATTCTATGTGATTGAGTTTTCAAATACCAATACATGGTTATTACCAACATCGGCACTACGCCGCCAAAGTTGTGAATAAAATTTACCCAGAATTATCAGTTAGCATATATATTCGCCAGTGACTGCCATTTGCTACCTGTGAATGTGTTACCTTGAAGGAGCATATAAGGTGATTCATCGTAGATTCGCAGAAATTGGAGAAATCGTATTTGGTAAAGTTTTGAAAGGATAAGCTGTGAATTCGCAATCTTCTGATTTAAACCGTGACAAATCACAAGTAATGTCACAGCTACCGAAAAGTAACATTCACATAAGTCACTGTTATCGGACCGTCACTGTTTAGGTCATTCCCATTACAGACAAACATACGTCGTCCGGAGATCACGTGACCATAACGGCAATAGATGTTGACGACACAAGATCTCCTCTGCGCATCTGAATGCTCACTCCAGAGATATTTCTACTCTATGGATGCGACAAACCATATCTTTGGTCTATGCGTGCTACAATGTCTTCAACTCTTTCTCTGTAAGGATAAGCATACGAATAAGGAAATATAAGAATAAATAAATGAAGTAGTAAAAAAGAAATTCATTTTAATACATATCTTTAAAAAAATATATTTGACGTTCGCGCATTACATCAAGTGATCGATACCTGATATTATTACAATCATTATAGTTGAATTTCATGATTGGATTCTTCGAAACGAGTGCATTTTTACGTTTGATTTGATCTACACTACTTACTTTCCTGATAAACGGTAAGTGCATAGACTTCTGCAATCTGATAGGAATATTTTTCAGTTCCGCTTTATCAGCGACATTTCCACAAAAATGAGTGAAATTAATTACATTAATTTAATTGTTAATTAAACTTCCGAGATAAATGTGCATTGCGTTACTTTACACATATTACAACAGTACATCTACTTTTAATAGATCACATTCAGACCACATACCTCGGAAAAGGAAAACGTCATTGTCAAGAAACACTGTTGGAGCAAAATGTATTAAAACATCAAGAGCAAACGAAAATGAAGAACAGCGCGAGATAAGATTTTCACAAAGGAGGGACAAGAGGACAGCAATGGCGAACGTTGAATGACCATTACAACGTGACAATAGGCAGCGTGAGGACCGAGAGCAAGCGGAGCCGCGCGTTTAAGCTAGTACTAACTATATCAATGTTTTAGATGTCAAAGGATCCTGCACCAGTACCTTTTTTGACAACTAGACCGGGACGAGTACTAAACAAAAGGCGACGAGGTCACAACATAATCATTTATTTTGTTTCATGACTTGTCTGATAAATCGTTATAAATAATATTTGCAGTAAATGAATGAAAAATCATTGTAGGGTAAGGTGGTACAATTTCGATCATTTCGGAGAAATGTTGTTGTTACTGGAAATATGTCGAGAAAAGATATAATTTTAACTATGGCTCTTGTTCTTGGATGTTTAACGAATATGTAACACAAATATTAGAACGTTGGAAAGGTTAGTGTAAACACAAAAAAAGGTTACAGAACTGTGAAAAATCGATCGAAAATGTACCACACTAGGTACAATTATGATCACTTCCTCGTAAAAATTTTATCACTGGCGTCTTCCACATAAAAAGCACTTCTTCCCTCGTGCACCAACGTATACTTCGTAGTACCAAACATTGCAATAACATAAAATTTGCAAGCGCGTGGAAACTAGAAAATTTATAAGAGCGCGTTAGATGAAGTTGCTGCACGTGCCTCTTAACAGAAAAACATTTATATCTCCGTAGCGGAAAGTGGTGTATTCTTGGAAAAGACAGGAAGAGCTGCAGACACCTGCTACACTACAACGCCACACAAAGGCAATTGCTACCAACACTACGAGACTGACAAATTATGTTGATCGGAATTGTACCTATATCGAATTTTTACCACCTTACCCTATGCAAAATGTTCATTCTCTCAGAACAACAGCACTTAAAAAGTAAATTTTCCTATTGATATCACGCCACAAGGATTTTCAGGTTTCGTTTCAAAATGTTACTATGATAGGTCTACTGACGTATAACACCAAACGACTATGGCGACTACCGGTTCGTGCAAGCCGTTACCAGTTGCAGTTGCAGACTTGTAGCTGTAACAAAAATTTTGTTATTAATATTTCGCGTGATCAATGATAAGACAAGTATTACAATTAGAAATTGTCTTCAAGCATGTAACGTTACTTTTGTGTGGTCACAAATTAAAGTAATGCAAATTAAAGTATTTTGTTAAAACTGTGTCCGAAGTTGGACTGACTTTCTTACGAATGATTATTTCAGATCACACAACGTAACTTGTCCTGCTTGTACTATACAGTTCTCTAGAGCCGCAGGCAGGCAGCAGATGCACTGCAAGGGAACGCAGACCACCCCATCCGCCCCCCGTAGCACAGCCTCTCCACTGCTGGTGTCAACTGTACGGTAGCCACAGACGCGTACACTGTCCATTCACCTCACATGGAGTCAACTTTAATTGCTTTTGCGTTTCCGTCGTACTTTAGGAACAAGGAAAGAATATCATCAACATGAATGTCAGATATAATCATTCCCACATATTGTTACTACACACTCGTCACACATGTTCTGGTGTACCCAAATTTGTGTCAAACCCACTCTACTAACTTGAATTACACGTATAAGATAGGCTCATTATGGGAGAAAAGAATATTACCATGTAGCTACCAGCACACACTTTGCCAATGTATCACGTAATATAGTACATTAGCTTAAACCCGCGGCTCCGCTCTCGTGTTGGTAGATAAAAATCACACGTAAAAATGCATGCGTTTCGAAGAATTCATTCACATAGTTCAACAATAATGATTGTAATAATATCACAGATCAATCACTTGATATAATGCGCGAAACGTCGACTTCTTTTTAAATACATGTTCTTGTTGTTGTTATGGTCTTCAGTCCGGAGACTGGTTTGATGCAGCTCTCCACCCTACTCTATCCTGAGCAAGCCTTTTCATCTCCTCATAAGAACGGCAACCCACATCCACTTGAATCTGCTTACTATACGCGTCTCTTGGTCTCCCTCTGCAATTTTTACCCCACACACTTCCCTCCAATGCTAAATTTACGATTCCTCGATGTCTAAGAATGTGTCCTACCAAGCGATCATTATCAACCCTCAAGCAACAATGCAACCAATAAAACCATTTTCAAAGAGTAAATATAATTTTCAAGGAGTAAATATTGTTCCGCATTTCGCGTTATATTCTTCAAATTACTAAATACCTATCAGATCGCTATAAAATCGTGTCTAAAACCTTCCTCAGGTATAAATTAGCAACTGTACAAATATTTAAGTCTCTGCGTCTTGTCGTACGGACGTCATAAGCGTACACCGAACAGACATTCACATTAATATATATAGCTATCCGATCGCCATAAAAGCGTGCCTAAAGCCTTCCCCGGGTAGACATTAGTAACTGTACAAATTTTTAGCTCTTTATGTCTTGTGGTTCAGACGTAATAAACGTACACCGAACAGACGGTCACATTTATAGATATAGATTGGAATACTGATTACCAGAATTATAAATTTATATGTTCAAAAGTAGATACCACGTCTCTCTCTGAAAACTAGTATTTCGCCTCATGTTCTGTATTGAAAGTCGTGGGTCTTCTGTTTTTCTTTCTTTCTTTTTCCAGATATGTTCAAGTTTTAAGCACGTCTATCATTCTGTCTGTCCCTGTGCCTTCTTTTATACGAAACCTTTTTCCATTGTGTTGCTAGGTATACAGAGGTAGTAATGTTGTTTACACTGTTGAAAACAACTGAAATATTTATTACAGCATGATAGATACATTTCTATATAACATTTGTGTTTCTCGACAAAGCACACGCTGGCGGCAGATGTTCCCCATTACAGGTAGGATGCAGGTCGTTGGTGGTGCAGTCATTCTCAGCCCCCTCGTTTCTGAAAAGAACGTAAAACATTTACTTTAGGAATGTAAGGTACTGACAGTATGATTTCCACAAGAAATACACTACTGGCCATTAAAATTGATACACTGAGAAAAAATAAGATGATAAATGGGTATTCATTGGACAAATATATTATTCTAGAACTGACATCTGATTACATTTTCACGCAATTTGGGTGCATGGATCCTGAGAAATCAGTACCCAGAACAATCACTTCTGGCCATAATAACGGCCTTGATACGCCTGGGCATTGAGTCAATCAGAGCTTGGATGGTGTGTACAGGTAGAGATGCTCATGCAGCTTCAACACGATACCACTGTTCATCAAGAGTAGTGACTGGCGTATTGTGACAAACCAGTTGCTCGGCCACTATTGACCAGACTTGGTGAGAGATCTGGAGAATGTGTTAGCCAGGGCAGCAGGCAAACATTTTCTGTATCCAGAAACGCACGTCCTGAAATATAGGGTTCGCAGGGATCGAATGAAGGGTAGAGCCACGGATCGTAACACATCTGAAATGTAATGGCCACTGTTCGAATTGCCGTCGATGTGAACAAGAGGTGACCGAGACGTGTAACCAATGGCACCCCATACCATCACGCCGGGTGATACGCTAGCATGGCGATGACGAATACACGCTTCTAATGTGCGTTCACCGCGATGTCGCCATGCACGGATGCCACCATCATGATGCTGTAAATATAACCTGGATTCATCCGAAAAAAAAATGACGTATTGCCATTCGTGCACCTAGACTCATCGTTGCGTACACCATCGCAGATGCTCCTGTCTGTGATGCAGCGCCAAGGGTAGCTGCAGCCATGGTCTCGGAGTTGATAGTCCATGCTGCTGCAAACGTCGTCGAACTGTTCGTTCAGGTGGTTGTTGTCCTGCAAACGTCCCCATCTGTTCACCCAGGGATCGAGACGTGGCTGCACGATCCGTTACAGCCATGCGAATAAGATGCCTGTCATCTCGACTGCTAGTGATACGAGGCCGTTGTGATTCAGCACGGCGTTCCGTATTGCCCTACTGAAGCTACTGATTCCATATTACGCTGACAGTCATTGGATGGTGACCACCGTGAGCAGCAATGTCGCGATACAAGAAACCGCAATCCCGATAGGCTACAATCCGACCTTTATCAAAGTCGGAAACATGATGGTACGCATTTGTCTTCCTTACACGAGGCATCACAACAACATTTCCCCAGGCAACTGCTGATTGTGTATGAGAAATCGGTTGGAAAATTTTCTCATGTCAGCATGTTGTAGGAGTCGCCACCGATGCCAACCTTGTGTGGAATGCTCTGGAAAGCTAATCATTTCCATATCATAGCATCTTCTTCCTGTCCGTTAAATTTTGCGTCTATAGCCCGTCATCTTAGTGGTGTAGCAATTTTAATGGCCAAGAGTGTACAAACGTTAGCTCCTGTGAGAATAGTACAGTACACAACAAATCTGTTTTAAATTGCATCAGGATGAGCTGCACAATTTGTCGGTGACGTATGAATATCTATGCCGGACCCGGGCTCGAACCCAGATTTGTCGCTTTCCGTCAGAGATCGGGTTAAGCATTAGGGTATCCATGCACACTTCCACAGAGTAACATATACAGAGAAGCAGCCCACCCTAAACCACTGTCCTACGCTCCCCTCGTAGTTCCGTAAGATGCTAGCAGGTGTCAGGTGGTTCGCTGGCTTAGGGTGCCTCTCGCACGTCAGAGGTTAGCGTGGAGGGGAGGCTGAGGGGAGAGCTCGTGCCGCCTGCCACGAGGCCACGGCTGTGTCCGGCGTGCTGGCGTTTGAGGGGAGGTGGTGGTGGGGACAGCCGCTACCTGCCGCCTGCTCTGGCCAGTTTAAAGGTCTGCTGCTGACCGCAGCGCCATCATGGGACATCTTACGGAACTGCTGGAAACCCTCCCTCTCCGCACCCCGGAACGTAGGACCGGGCCCTTACGGAGGTTTCCCGTATGTATATATTTGTCTGTGACGCTTCCCACACCTACCCAAACTTCCTTATACTATACATTGTCTATTACCTGTGAGTGCTTGCGCATTCCCATATGTTTATTATTCAAGCAATAAGTAACTGCTAATGGAGTAACGGAATATTTATTTAAGAACGTACAGTGTGTTAACCGTTAGATGACAGAGCTCTCCCTTATCCCTGGATTGGTACAAGTCGATAGAGGTCGTGAAGCTCAGGTCGGCAATCTTTGTTTTTGGGCTGCAGCTAATATTGTAAACTGAACGTGATGTCTGAAGTGATCATTGTTATTGTTGTTGTTGTTGTTTAGAGGGGACTAGACTACAACAACAACAATGGTTGTTGACTTCTTTGTTAATTTTTTCCTAGTAGTGTTCTGACAAGGAAACAACAGGGGTATCGGATTTTGGAATATCTTTATATTTATGGTACGTGAAGTTCAGAACAATAACAATCAGACAAAGGCATTAGACGCAACTTTCAAAAATTCTTGTGGAAATCGACTTCGAAATTTTGCAAATTGCACGTAAGTACCAGTAATTAAAACGGTTACGGCATCCATCGGCTGAGCTAAGGTGGTAGCCCGGGCGCCGTGGCTCAGCGCGTCCGGTCAGAGGGCTGAACGCCTCCCTGTAATAAAAAAGCTGAGCCGAGAAAACGTGGTAGCGTACTGACGTCATAACCATAAAGTCGGCGGTTCGAATCCCACTCGGGCTTACGTTGTTTTCGTTTTCCCATTCAGTTATATAAAACATTTTGGGATCTCTAATTCCACCTGTTGTGTCAGTTTTTGTTTATGTGCATGTAGACGAGTTGAAATCCTTGTCACGTAAAACGATGGTTGAGGAGGGTAGCTTCTTGGAAAGCCATTAGTATCTTGGGAGATGACTTTCCAAATACAGTGTAGTAGCTCTTCACAAACTGAACAATCAAAGACTACCGTCGTCAACTAATAGTGAAGCCAATACTGTAACAAAATTTAACTTATGTTTTTTGATTGAATATCATTATTAACAACCTTCCATAAAATATTGAATATTACGAATGAACAAAAATTAGTGCACTTTTCGTAAAAATTACAATTAGATATTAAAATTGTGTAAGTGTTCGAACACAAAGGAATTTATTTTTAAAAAAACTGCCATCACAGGATTCGAACCACCGACACCAGGGTTGGAAGGCCAGAATGCTACCACCTGAGCTATATATCATCTGGTACTCTGTGGTTCGCGGTCGTTCGTTTAATTCGTTCCTGGTTGTTCCCTGAATGGTTGGCTCAGTTTTTTTTTTTATTACGAAGGGAGTTTAGCCCCCTGACCGGGCGCGCTGAGTCACGGCGCCCGGTGGCTATACGGTTAGATGCGACTGCCCATTTAAATACTGGTACTTAGCAGGGCATAAAATAACGTTAACTGGGCGACACTTGTGTCGCCCAGTGCTGAGATTTTGTCGCCCAGTAGCTATGGGTAGTGCCGGCAATTTATTTTTATTGAATGACATATCAAATTTACCGCGAATAAAAAAATAACCTCTTGTAAATCCTTTAAAGCATAGGTCCCCAACCTTTTCAGTCTTGTTACCCCTAAGACCTACTAGGGAAACTCATTTTACCCCCCCTCCCCTATAAAAAAGTCACCCATTAACATATTATCAAATAAAGCAATACATGAAAACCGTACCAATCTTTGTTAATCATAATACACTGCATAAGACACATATATTTTATACTTTGGATGCATTGTCCAGGCCGGCCGCGGTGACCGAGGGGACTGAGGCGCTTCAGTCACGGTCAGCACGGCCACTACGGTCGGGGGTTCGAATCCCCCCTCGGGCATGGATATTTGTGCCGTCCTAGTTCATAAGTAGTTTGTAAATTTAGGGACTGATGACCTCGTAGTTAAGTCCCATAAGATTTACAAACATTTGAACATTTTTTTGCATTGTCCAGAAATAGGATAACTTGGCGATTTCCTTTGTTCATTTCTGCATTGAAAGAGCCTAGCCATTCTTCCATATCATCACTCACCATACATGCCATATTATTGCTTCGCTGTGTGACTGGACGCTTACTGACGTCTACGTCAGGCATGTTCCGCTTATTTGTATTGAATGCGTCGGGACTGAAATGCTTGTACGGATTGAAGAGATTTCCGAATTATACACGTACTGATTTGAGTAAGTTTTACTGTATATATAAATATATCATAAATTATAAAATATTACGGTAAAGCATTTGTTTCAAAATGGGAGCCTGGCAGCAGACCCTTATGATGTTTTGTTAGTAACAAACATCTTCACTCCTAATTTTAGCTATAAAAATTTATTTTTAAAACCAACGCTACATAAAATACAATTAACTTTTTTATTTTAGGTGTATGTCACGCTACTAACTTTTCAATGGCTTCAGTTGATAACTATACGAACATACGTCATGGCTAAGAGAACAACAATAACGGATTCCTTTTGTGTTGGATTTTAAAAAAAACGCTCAAAATACGATCGGGAATTTCAAGAAACTGAATCTTCCCATTATGATAATACTCTACCTAAGAGTCAAGACCGAAAGAGCAACAAAAAAAAAAAAAAAAAAAAAATTTTTGAATGGTATAAGGGTAACATGTTACATTCGTCTTGGTTGTTAACAAACTACGACTTCCTTGCAAAAGTAAAACTGGGAAACAAGCGTTCTGGTGTAAAATGTGACATTTGCTCTAAACATGTCAAGGAGCACTGAAATTAAAAAAAAAAAAAAAAAAAAAAAAAAAAAAAAAAAAAAAAAAAAAAAAAGGTACTTTGGCCATTGCTGATGGCGTCCGATGTGACGGAAAAAAGGAAATGGAAAGAATTATTGACCATTTTAGCAGCGTAGCTCACAAAGCTGCTGTCAACCTTAATGAAATGGAAGAAAAATGGATGGCACAATTGGGTTATAATCCTTAAGTCTTATACTGCAGACAAAATAACACTACTGACTGAATTAGCATTGGATGTGTATAATGGCAGTCGTGCAATGACTCTTTCTGCTCATTCTTGGCCGTCATGATCACTAACAAAGGTTAATAGTAACACCCAAATTTCGTCATACAAAGACAATGGTTTGGAATCCGAGTTTTCTCCTCTCACTCCTTCTCCAGGTTTATTGCAGTACAGAAACCCTGTAATGTATCGCGAGATGCTTGATGTTGTAGGGGGAGTGATAATGGAAGGTGTGGTCACACAGTGAAAAATCTCGGAATGTTTTTCCATTCAGATTGATGGCTAAGTAGACAAATACGGAGTTGACACCAAGTTCATTACTGCACGGTTTCGTGTCCCAGCCTCGTCGCCGCTTTTGTGTCTCGTTTAAGTCGTAGGTGTCGGTGGCCGAGTAGAAAGATGCCGACACATGAATAAAGGATGCACGCTTTTGCAGGTAGGAGGTGACCAGCCAGTGGGACAGCAGAAACTAGAAACACTAGAGTAAATTAGAACGAGATATATATTTCTTAGAGACTTAGTGATACTTTTACATAGCTCAGTACTGCAGAATGCTGATACCTAGTTGAGCTAGAGGCCTGCCTAGTGCCTATCCGCTAGCCAAGTCTTCACTGGTGCCTATCTGATTCCGAAGTGTTAACTGGATCCTATCTCAGTCCCAAGTGAACGATGTCGTTCAGTGGTGGCCACGAGCGGGGTAGCAGCAGAGGGCACTCGTGGCTGACGTCGTAAGAACGCCGCGCCGTGCGTGCATGGCGGCGCGCGGCGAAAGTAGGTGGCGCGCACTTTAGACTTGTGCGACACCACACACGGTTCATTACAGAAGATAACGAGATGACATCTGTGTTTCTAGGTGAAAGCAAATCGAGTCTGCGATGGGCAGAAGGTCTTACGGAATGGTCAAAGTTTTATTGGAAAATTTAGACCTTGGTGATACAGCAAAAGATAAGTTGACAGGAGAGAGTGCTAATACAGGCAAATCCAGTGGCCTATGGGTTCGAATGAAAGATTACTTAGGAAGAGACTTACTTTGTATTTGGTGTGTGGTGCATCGATATAACCTAGCAATGTCAGACATAGAATCAGCAGTCATTGAAGTTCAGCACTTTAAGACAAATTCGAAAGCCGTGGGAACGTTTTATAGGGCATCGGCTTTACGCTTTGAAGAACTTGAAGAGATGGCTGACCAAGAAAAGTCTACCGCTTTCCAGCACACTTTGATGTAAGGGTTGTGGAACATCTCAACAATTTAGCCAAAGCAGTTTGGAACAACCTTCCATTAATGCAACAACATTGGAGTAATGTTCTTGGAAAGACTGATTCCTCAAAAGTTGAAAAAGCTTCAGCACATGGGTTTCTACGTTTGTGGGAGACAGGTGGCGAACAACAGCGACTTAGCAGTCTTATGGTAGATCTTCTGAAACGTCTGGAAAAACTGCAAAAAGATTGTCAGAGGTCATTTGTTACAATCCCTGTTATTGAAGTATCTAAAAAAATTGTTGATTCATTATCTTTGAAGGAAGAAGACTGTTATCCTGGTTGATATGAATAAATGTTGGAAAGAGAAGGTGCAAGAGAACTTGAAAGTGACGAATCAGATACTGAAGATCTTCCTACAAGACGTCAAGTAAACCGTTTTGTTTCAAGAAAGCGACACTGGCCTGCAGCGAGAAGATAGGTTGTAATGAGCTGCAAAGAGTTTATCTTACAACGGCTTCCCGAAGACAAGAAGGAAATGTGCAGTAGGATTAATAGATTATTAAATTCTAAAAATCCTATTGAGCTTGTGATCGCAGTTCGTGTATACGTTGAAGGCCTGTTAGGTAGAGATAAAGTATCAGATTTTACTGATGACGTTGTAGGGTTATTTGCAGCAGAAAAACTCCCTGCTCCGTCTAGTATGACATCATCTACCGCAAAGCTGTACCACTTTTTGAAATTATCTCAACCTCACTCGACCCTTAGAAAGTTGGTGCAGTCGTATATTTCTCTGACACCTCACAGTGCAGGTCCTGAAAGAGTAGTGTCACTACATACGACTTCAAAATCAAACAAACAATGTGCCCTGTCACGAGAAGCTCTCAACTCTAGAATGCACATCGCTCTCAACGGTGTTGGGACAGCCTTTTCCGACCCAAGGCCATCCGTGGCGAAGTTCCTAGAGAAGGAAGACAGAAGAAGGAAGCTGCCTGATTTTAAACTGTATCAAGACCAAGAGTTTGTAAAACAGTTAGTTTTTTTTTTTTTTTTTTTTTTTTTTTTTTTTTTTTTTTTTTTTTTTTTTTTTTTTTTTTTTTTTTTTTTTTTTTGCAAATGACAGTAACCTTTAAATCTGATGTTCTTCGATTCTTTTAGTTAGGGACTTTGTAACTTTTTTATCAAAATTTTTTGTAAACCCAGTAATTTCATTATCCTTTAAAATTTTGTTGTAGGCCTATTTTAAAATATTTCTTGAAAATTGTTTCTTGTTTGCATTAAAACATTTATAAAAGCGGCAAAAGAATTGTTTTTACCTACAATCTTACAAGTGAAGCTATAAAATTACTGTTCAATACCCTTTGAAAGAAAACTGTTACACTAGAACTTTACGTTCTTTAAAGACGTTTTTAGCACCAGCATCTCATGACTCATTTTCTTCAGAATTAAGTAATTTTCTTAGATAACTTAAAATTGTAATTGTGTTTCTTTCCCGTTGGTGTACAGAATTCTCTAGAGCAAAAATACAAATTGAGGAACCATAACGTAATAAGAGCTTAAGACAAATAATGTTTTATTAACTTTTACAGAATGTCCACAGGAACGTATTTTAAGTGATCATCTTACTGATATTAGTTTAATTTAATACTATTTTCATTTAATAGCCAAATTAAAGTGAACTTATAACAGGTACTGTATTCTATTTAACAAATAAAAGACAACAAAAGCAATTGAAATATTGTTTAACAAAATTAGGAGACATAAATGATTTCTTCAAAGCCCAGATTTAGTATTGTTCCACAAACATTTTTATTTATCATTAAAAACATATGTGAATAAAAGTCAATTAAAGAAAAATTAAGCAGCTATGATTTTAATTAAAAAAGGCTTCAAAATATGGTTTTAGGCATAAATATTTTGAAATTTTCCGGGGGAGGGCCCCCGGAACCCCCGTATCATCCTTCCAATGTCGCCCAGTGAAAATCCCTTAAAATATGCTCTGGTACTTAGTCCGTACATGAACTTTGAGAAACCTAAGAGGCAATTTTCACTAAAAGTTTTGAGAATTGCGTCGAATGGCTCTGGTTGGTTGTTATTTAAGTTCTGAACTTCACGTACGACAAATATAAAGAAATTCTGTAATCTGATACCCATGTGGCCTCCTTGTGAGTGTTCAGTAATGTGTAGTATGTAATTAAATTGAGTGATTTCTGAAGTTAGGATCGATATGAACCATGCTTATGAGCAAGCTGCTTTGTTTCATTTACGATCAACATTTAAAGCGATGTGCGCGACTTGTGCTTTCGCGGAAGCATGCAGCGTAGTTTGTGGTGGCAGCACTGCACGACGTAGGCGTGCCTTGTAAACCCCCCCCCCCCCCCAACGGCCGCTCTTCCAGCGGCTACCGAGGTGTGAGGTGGGGCTTGATTCCTCCGCTCCCCACTGCCAGCAGAGAACTCTACCATCTAACAGTTTACACACTGTAAATTTTCCTGCAAACTGTTATACGGGCATTTTTCATTTTTATATAATGTAACCAGGAACATTTAAACAGTTATCAAGCTATGGCACCAGATTTTGGATACCAGTATCATAGAGGAATTGATGGATGTGGTATTTTGGACCTATTAGAACTAGGCGTTCGACGCGGTGCCACACTGTAGACTGCTAACGAAGATACGAGCTTATGGAATTGGTTCACGGATTTGTGACTGGTTGGAAGACTACCTAAGTAATAGAACGTAGTACGTTGTTCTCGACGGCGAGTCTTCATCAGAGACGAGTGTATCGTCAGGCGTGCCCCAGGGGAGTGTGATAGGACCGCTATTATTTTCTATCTATATAAATGACCTGATGGACAGAGTAACTTGTAATTTGCGGCTGTTTGTTGATGATGCTGTGGTGTATGGGAGGGTGTCGTCTTTAACTGACTGTAATAGCATACAGGATGACTTAGACAAAATTTCCAGTTGGTGCGAAGAATGGCAGCTAGCTCTCAATGTAGATAAATGTAAGGTGATGCACATGAGTAGGAAAAACAATCGCATAATGTTCTAATACAGCATTAGTAGTCAGCTTCGTTCAAATATCTAGGCGTAACATTGCAGAGCGATATGAAATGGAACGAACATGTAAGCACAGTTGTAAGGTGAACAGTCGACTTCGGTTTATTGGGACAATTTTGGGAAGATGTACTTCATCCGTAAAGGAGACCGCGTATAAAACGCTTGTACGACCACGTCTAGAGTATTGCTCAAGTGTTTGGTGTGGTGTCGCACAAGTCCAAAGTGCGCGCCACCTACTTTCGCCGCGCGCCGCCATGCACGCACGGCGCGGCGTTCTTACGACGTCAGCCACGAGCGCCCTCTGTTACAAACCCGCTCGTGGCCACCACTGAACGACATCGTTCACTTGGGACTGAGATAGGAACCAGTTAAGACTTCGGAATCAGATAGTCACCAGTGAAGACTTGGCTATCGGATAGGCACTAGGCAGGCCTCTAGCTCAACTATGTATCAGCAATCTGCAGTACTGAGCTAGGTAAATGTTAAGTATTGTATAAATTCTGTGCAATATATATCTCGTTCTAATTTACTCTAGTGTTTCTAGTTTCTGCTGTCCCACTGGCTGCTCACCTCCGTACCTGCACAAGAGGGCATCCTTTATTCCTGTGTCGCTCTCATCCTACTCGGCCACCGACACCTACGACGGAAACGAGACACAAAAGCGGCGACAGGCTGGGAGCCGCAGCCGACGAGTTTAAAGGAAGAAAAAATGTTTAAATGTTTGTATAGATTATGGGACATAACTACGGGGTCAAATGTTGAAAATGTTTGTACAGCTTAGGGGACTTAACTACGGGGTCATCAGTCCCTAAATTTACAAACTACTAATAAACTAGCTAACACTAAGAAGGGTACGATTGAACAGGACTATTAAACAATGCATGTGGATTGAATTTAACCTTAGAGGGTCATACAAGTGGACTGACCTTTTGCCGAAAATAATTAATTTACTAATATTATTGAACTAAGCACCGTAATAAAAAAATGCGTCCCATCGATGTCAGAGACGATAGGCTTGTAAAATCAGTTCACAATCACATAAACGTGACTGATCCACGCAAACAGAAATTCATAGAAGACGATAAAGTGCGAATTTCGAAATATAAGATTGTGTTTCACTAATCCTACTTACCGAACTGGTCGACGGAGGTATTTACAGTTTCCAAAGTACAGTGAACGAATTCCAATACCTATACTTTAAAAAGCAGTGATGGCCAGGACATTGCGGGGTCTTTCTAAACGAAAGTGGTACAAAAATCTTATGAACCAGATGTGCTTCTCGTAGAGAAAACTCTAAATAGCCACGGTATCCACGTCTTTGGAAATGGTACGGTTTTTCATCGAAAAACAACTGTTGGGTGATTGCAATGAACTTATATATAATAAGGCATGTAACTGTCAAACAAGGCAGTAGGTTACTATACCCACTAGGAAAAGAACTGAAGACAATGTCGAAACACGGAGCTGGACACACACACACACACACACACACACACACACACACACACGCACGGCGCGGCGTTCTTACGACGTCAGCCACGAGCGCCCTCTGTTACAAACCCGCTCGTGGCCACCACTGAACGACATCGTTCACTTCGGACTGATATATATATATATATATATATATATATATATATATATATATATATATATATATGAATGTCCGTTCGGCGTACGTTTATCACGTCTGAACCACAAGACATAAAGAGCTGAAAATTTGTACAGTTACTAATGTCCAACCGGGGAAGGCTTTAGGCACGATTTTATGGCGATCGGATAGCTATTTATATTTGTATTAATGTGAATGTCTGTTCGGTGTACGCTTATCACGTCCGAACGACAAGATGCAGAGACTTAAATATTTGTACAGTTACTAGTTTATACTTGAGGAAGGTTTTAGGCACGGTTTTATAGCGATCTGATAGATATTTAATAATTTGAAGAATATAACGCGAAATGCGGAACAATAATTACTCTTTGAAAATTATATTTACTCTTTGAAAATGGTTTTATTGGTTGCATTGTTGCTTGAGGGTTGATAATGTTAAAAGGGTGGAGTATATTGGGATGGAAAGTTATCGGTGTATATAAAATTCTATATGTGTGTGTGTTAATATTTCGCTCTGCAGCGAAAACTACAGAACGCAAACAAATGGTCTGTGTGTAATTGTTGTCCGAGTCTCCCGTTATACACCATAGCAGTTCCATGCTGATAGCTATAAGGGTGTGGAAGATATGATGGTTGAAAGTCGCCAAATTATAAAAAAAAAAAAAAAAAAAAAAAAAAAAAAAAAAAAAAAAAAAAAATCGGACTGAAGGCCAGGGATGACGTTTGCGACTCTATAGCAATGATGTTACGTACAGCAAAACGTTATGCCACAGACCATATCTTTGGTCTATGCGTGCTGCAATGTCTACAGCTCTTTCTCTGTAATGATAAGCATACGAAATAGGAAGTATAGGAATAAATAAATAGAGCAGTAAAGAAAGAAATTTCTTTTCATACACCTCTTTAAAAAATCGATTTGACGTTTCGCGTATTACATCAAGTGATCCATCTGTGATATTATTACAATCATTATTGTTGAATTTCGTCATTGGATTCTTCGAAACGAGTGCATTTTTATCTGTGATTTCTTATACATTCTCTGATAAATGTAACATGTTTTTAGAGAAAAGAAGATGGACATAGAGAGAGTGGATAGGAAAAGTACTAACTCAAGGTTCCAATAAATAAATAAATACCCGGGCAACGCCGGGTTTTCAAGAGGAGTGAAAGTTTTGAAAATACCTACGGTCTCTGTCGGTATATTTCCGTTTCTAAAGCCGCTATAGGCTGGTCTATCTGCCGCTGGATCCTTAGCGGAAGGTGCAGCAGCTATTACGCAAGCCGTGAAAAACGCAGAGAGACAGTTTCAGGCAGCTGGAAGACACAACCCGACAATGGAAGCCATCGAAATTGCAAAAGGAATGTATTTAAAACAACACAAAAATAGACTTGGATTAGTCATAGAGCGGAAGAAAGAAAAAAAAATTCCAGTATTGCTTGACAGGCCTTTGGAGAATGCGGAGAAAATCCCACAAGAATTGCAGAGCATTAAAAAAAATTAGAAATGTCCACCGGAATACTCGCTCCTTGAGAAATCTTCGAAGCTAATTGCCGCCCACTATGAAGCACAAACACACTAAGAAATCTTTTTATTGCTCTATTACATGAAGTTTATCGTCGCGTAAATATCCCAAAAGGATATAAATAACACTCAACAGAAAATCACAACATATTTCACAGGAAGGAAAAGAATTCTCGCGTTCCGATAAATTCCGTAACAGCCGCGCGATGTATTACGCAGAGAGAAATACGGCATGCATTCGACGGAAATACTCTCGAGAATTCCCTCGGAGAATTCCGCCAAGGATTACATAAAATCAATCACACGATTCTTTTATTCCATGGTGAAGGAAACGGCACACACGCGTGCGCGCGCATACACACACACACACACACACACACACACACACACACACAGCGAGAGAGAGAGAGAGAGAGAGAGAGAGAGAGAGAGAGAGAGAGAGAGAGAGAGAGAGAGAGAGAAATGCGCAAGCTTGATTAGATTTCCAATAAACAGTGTAATACTGCAATACGAAAATAAAATTCTCCGTGTGAGAACAGACACAAAAAAAGGAAAAAAAAAAAAACCACAGTAGTATGGTGTAAAACGCATTTAATAATGCTATTATGCAGGTGAGAAATGGTAAAATTATCATCCACGAAAGCTCTGGACTACTAGAATTACAGAAAATAATAGAAATTTGTAGGTTAACAATAATGTCGTGTGGCTCATTGGCCTAGAGCGATCTACAATCATATATTTCGGTAATGGAACCTGTATTGTTGGGTGGGCTTGGAAAGTAGTCAAAATGAACTGTTACCACTTTTTCGTACCTATATGAACAGCCTACTGTTTGTAGGATTTCGGAATAAAGATGACTTAAAAACAAACGTATTTGTTACTATTTTTTTATTATCACTTATATAACAACATTCATATCACATGTTGTACAAGCCCCATAATTGGAGAGGGGTTCACAAGTCAGTCTTGCAATAGTAAATGTAGGCAGCCGTAAAATCTGGTATAATATCAGCTGTCTAAAATTCCACTCTGATGTCCGTTTCCACGCGTTCATTCTCGTGAGCACAGTTTATCACAGCAATGGGTGGTAGATCAATGAACTGTTGCGGGCTCAACATACAGTTCATCATCCTCGTTCTCGTGATAAGCTGAACGAGAATGTGCGTACATATCGTATAAAAGGTTGGTTATATTAGTCTTCCAGTCCAGCTGTAAATCGTCGTATGGATAATATTCAGAATTTAAAAATACTTTCGCATTGGTTAGGTTGAAGTGATGAATGCGCTGGAATCATTCTGCAAATTTTCTCTTCGATTCCTCTGTAGAGCTAACGTAACAAATCTAGGCGTTTCTACCTCTACGGATGCTTTAAGTGACCAGCTGTGACTAGACGACGGATGCAGAAGCGGGAATTCGTACAATTCCCGTGAACGGAAGCTTAGCGGAAGGATTGTAGATGTGTTTAACACTTGTAATAATTTCAGACCGTTCTTCATCGGATACGCTTATACGGGGAACTTTCCACACTATTTTATGCAGAACAATCTTTACCTGTTCGTCACCTATTTTTATGTAGGATTAATTATCACTCGCACTTCTTATTAGAACTAATTCCTGTTTTGCGTTCATTACTATTCTTCCATTATCTTTGGAAAAATCCATAAGCAATTTTAGCGGTAAGCAAACACTCGAAACTCGCAACAGTTCATCATACTGATCATACTGCAACAAGAGATCAGCAAGAAATATAATTCATTGGATCATGTTCAAGCTCGTATTAGGGTGACAGTGACAGCTGGCAACAGGCAAGCAATACCTATAACTGGGCAGGGGATGACGTTATTAGGACTGACCTGGATATCACCTTTGTCATTTCCTCCACCTCGCCGAACCTCTTTTCCACGTTTCCCACCAGAAACTAAGGCTTTCTTGTCACAACGGAATCTCCATTTGTTCTTCTGAATTCCTAATATCGAGGAGTATATGAGTAACCTTGATTTCGGGCCCTATGTTCTCATGTTGTGGCCAAGGAATGAACCGGTTTTGGGGGGGGGGGGGGAGGGGGGGTGAGCATATGTCGAAGCTTAGCGATGCTGGTGACCATTCGACCAGCAACATTACTCTTCACTCGTTTCATTTTGGTCTAATGAGCAGTTAGGGAAAGTGGTCCATCCAGACGGCGCCCCGCACGCCTCGATAAGCCTAATACAGCTGATGTGCGGCTAATCCTCTAATGTTGCTCGCTTGCGACTGTTCCACATCAACAGTCATGCATCTCCTCGGCACACAGCACACCACGAGATTCAGGTTTGCTTTTTGTATAGAGGTGTTCGCGACCCAGGCAAAGGACTGTTAGCACAACTCAGTCCACAGCTCAGCGACCCAGAGTTCGCGAAGCAAACAGTTGCCGGGCCCCCTAATTAGAGAGACAGTGCCTTGGAATGCAGTAGCTATTGATGTCGGTTATGTGTCTGATAAGTGTCTTTGTCTGACTGTGTAGATCTGAGAAGCACTAATCGCCAAACACAGTAGTTTTCTGTGAAGAAGTGGCTTTGTGGTGAGTTACAAATTAGTTTCATTAAATTATCAATTATCAGAATAATACCAAAAATACAGTATCAACAGAATAATCTTGATATGCTAATCAAAATTTAAAAACAACATAATCCCCAAAAATCAGCGTAAAAATCATGTATGCTAAAATACAGAATGTGATAAAACTCATGATGGTAGAAATCAGGCATTCATAAAATTTCAATGTCACAAAACAGTAGAAAATGCAATTAACCTATAAGAAAATTGAAAAAAAAATACTTCAAAATATAATTAAACAAACCGGCAATATTAGAAGGATCTATTGACTTCAACTGAAGAAAACTAGTACGACACCAGTTTCAGCAATAATTACTGATGGTAGAAATCAGGCATTCATAAAATTTCAATGTCACAAAACAGTAGAAAATGCAATTAACCTATAAGAAAATTGAAAAAAAAAATACTTCAAAATATAATTAAACAAACTGGCAATATCAGAAGGATCTATTGACTTCAACTGAAGAAAACTAGTACGACACCAGTTTCAGCAATAATTACTAGTTTTCAAACCACCGGCATTATTAACGAGAACAAATATGGAAAAATAGCCAATAATAACAGGGAAAATGCAGAAGTAATGGCAGATGCATTCCTCAAGATCCTGAACAGTGATGAATACGAAAATCCTTTAACAAGAGACACAAACAAGGAGTGTAAAGCCACCTACAGTACAAGAAATAAAACTTGCACATATTGGAATGACATTGTACAACACATGGGGTGACAATCGAGTGTTTCGGAAAATATGGAAGTATGCTGGTAAAACAACTCGGAAATCTTAATATTTTCATTTACGAAAGAACGCAACAGCAGAAAAGCTAGACGAATATCGCTGTTGAACTGTACGTACAGCATTTATTCCTAGATTTTACACAATAGAACGAAAGAACAACTGGATAAAGAACTGGTGGAATACCCATGAGGCTTCAGACATTGGATGAACTGTGCCGAACACATATCGTGGTTGATTACTGCTAATGAAACAAACCCCTCTCAATACATTTATAGATTTTTAAGAAAACTTATAACATACATAGACTTTCACTGTTAAAAAATTGAGACATTTCTGACTCCATCCAAAATTAATCAGACTGACAGAACTTACCTTAACCAATAAAGATTCGAAAGTTAAGTTTTGAGAGGAACTTCATAAATCATTCTTGGTAAAAACTGATACGAGGTAGAGAGGCTGCCTGTTACCCATTTAACTGCCCTTCAATAGGAAAATGAGGGAATGGTACAAGGAGAATCCAAAGAACATTAAGGTTGGAACACGAGAAGACAACAATGATGAATATTTTAGGATTTACTGATGACCCTGCTCTTCTCGGCAAGAACAGACAATAAACTAAACAACAAATAAAATCATTACAGAAATAGGTCAGAGTATTGGTCTTAAAATATCGTTTCGAAAACCAGAACTAACGCTAATGGATACAAAACTAGATAACAAAATTAGAATTTTAGAAATCCACATAAAAATTATTGAAAGCTGAAATATCTGGAAGAATTTGTAACACACAGTCTGAATGAGAAATCAGCAAAGTCGAGAAAACAAAGTAATTAAAAGTTATAATTTTATCAAGAATTTGTAACCAAACATTCCTCTCAATAGCCACAAAATTTAAAGAATGCGGAACAGTGAAGTAGCAGCAAATAACATATAGTGGTAAAACTGTATTTAAAGCAACCAAAACTGTACCAGCAGACAGATTACTCAAAATTCATAGAATATCCAGCCTATCCATAAATAAAAAACTCCAAAAAGACTGAGTTTATAGAAAAAACTTCAAATGAAACAGTTTATATAGAAATAAAAAAAAATGTTTGTTAAGCTTATGGGACTTAACTACGGGGTCATCAGTCCCTAAACTTACAAACTACTTATGAACTACCTTATACTAAAAACGGCACAAATATCCATGCCCGAGGGGGATTCGAACCGCCGACCGTAGTGGCCGTGCAGACCGTGACTGGAGCGCCTCAGTCCCCTCGGCCACCGCGGCCGGCTATATAGAAATAGAACCAGTGACATGTACAATGACAAAGAAACAGATGGAGTATTTGAAAGGAAAGACAGATGCGAGAAAAGATAATTCAGAACAAGCACGACACACTACCAACAAAAATTAGCAAACAGATCCTGGTAAGGGTGATTTCAGATTGGGAGCCTATATATGCGTGATGTATTTTCGTATGAGGCGAGAAGGACACCCTCTGAAGACTGAAAAAGTGATATGTCAGTGATAATACAGACTAAAGTCATCCAAAGTTGGAAATTAATGAGAAATAATTTTGTAGTTATAAATACTAAACGTAACTGCTATACATTACAAAAAATCACTAACGAACTACATCGCAATGATTTGCCACATCCTACTTAAACTATATAAAATATTGTGAGTTTTGAATAGAAAGAACCAATATTATGTCTATATTTGGTGCAGTATGATTCAGGCTGATGCATTCTATTAACCAACAACACTGATGCTCTATTCCAAGACCAAAAAAAGAAAACCACTTTTCATGATGACAATAGACAGTGGTTCCTAAACTGCGGGTCAGGAAATCACTAGGGGTTTCATTATCCGTTCATGTGGGAGGCGAGACGACTTTAAAATATCAAATACGTTATAGACTAGGAAAAGTGAAAGTGTGTTTTATAATATCAAATGGTTTTACGATATTATTTTTTAACGCCTAAAGCACTTTATTAGTGAAAATGTTTTAGGACACAGACGAATTATAGATTTGAAGATTTATACTAAGTTTATCCTCAAGTTAGACCCAGTGAAACTTTTTTGTTTTTGTAGAAGCAATGGTTAAAACTGGTTCCTGTTTTAGTTGTTACTTTTCAATAATTAATATGAACTGCCATCGGTATGCATTCTCATATAGAAAACAACCTTGAGAAGCTAAAAGTATTATCATCTGAGGAAGACTCCCCTTGATTCTTCTTTCAACACCCTGTTTCAAGACTCAAAGGTAATCTCATTTGAAATCAGAAAGATAAGTTTTTAGTTCCATCAAATATAGCTTTGAAATAATTAATGGGATCATAACTATTTATGTGAGCGAGCAATTTTTTATTACTTTTAAAATAAAAGAGTTTATACTTAAAACCGTCAAGCTTCCATCGAGTATTATTGATACTAGAACTAAAAATTTCAAGAAACGAAACGAACTTAACATTCAATTTTATGCAGCAAATATTTTTGAGAAAATAATGATCTTTTGCACCTGTAATGCATAACGTTTCGTCCCAAATATATCTGGAAAAGAAATAAATATTCAAACACTAATTTCACGTGGCATACACATACACAGGCGTATATGATTGCAAATAATATGAGGTAAAATAGTATTTTAAACAGAAATTTATCTTTATCTAAATGGACATCCTATATGAAGACTTACAGGAAATAACGGAGAAAGTCACATTTAATAAAAATAACATATTTGAATTTTAAAGTTTGATACAATTCAGCACCAATGAGTGACATAACAGGAAGACAATATCAGTTGTAACTAAACGTCATTGTTCTAATAATACAATCAATAAGTTTCTGGAATGTCTGACCCATAACAATGAAATGCAAAAACGAGATGTCAATGAAAATACAAAAGCGGAAAAAATGATTATTGTATTCCACATTGTTCAAGCGTAACTTTCAATTTACGCCATTGAACGCATAAGTCTTTAAAACACAAAGATCGTAATTAAACACACATCACTGATGATAAAATTATAAATAAATAATAATAATAATAATAATGAATCCAAACTGCTGAATTTTCTTATAAAAGTCTTTTGATTTCTCAGTTGGTAGATGCGCGAACAGTTCCTGAAAATCAATACCTAAAAAGTTGGTAGAGTTTGTCTTACATTATTAGTATTGCTATTACTAGTAGTAACAATAGTAGCTAGGTGACCCGTGCACATACTTTGCGACATTAGTGTCCAGACAAATAGTCAGAAAAATGCACAACAGTTTCATAGATTTAGAAGTTGTAACTTTCAAAGTGTAAAGGGAATCACTTGAGTAGAACGCTGTGGCCGACTGACATCAAAACTTTTGTTTGTTTGTTCACTGAAAAGTTTCTCCCAAATCAAGCGTATGTCTTTAACGGCTCAAATGAAAGGTATTGATCAATAGGATGTTGTTAGGCTAATACGAAGAGCATACCTTAATTAGACGGAAGATTTGCTAGATAGAATGACAAAAATGTGAATTCTAACATTTGATGACAAATCAGTGTATGAATGACTTTCCATTACCAAAAAAGTGAAGGAAATCGGCCGGGTAGTTCGGTCTGGCCGACTGACTAGAGGTTTCGTAGATTCTTTTAATATACAAGAAAGAACCGCATGAATACTTCGAACTGTTATTGGAATGACAAAAAGTTGGGACAACATGAAAGTAAAGTTGAATGTTCATGCATAGCTTTCTTAAGAATCAATCAATGCAAGTGTTTAAAAGCGCAAATGAAACAGCTCGATCCGCTGACTGTTGTTAGGTCAAAAAGAATTGCTTACCTTCATTAGAACCGCAGATATCATAAAAAAATAAAAAATAAATGAAAATAGAAGGCTACCATATTTGAATAAAAATAAAGGATGGAGAGACTTAATTCTGATACTTGATGACAAATCTGCGAATGAATACCTTACTTTTAAAGCAAAAATGAAGGAAATCGATCGGATAGAACGGTCTGACGGTCGGAGATAATTTAGTTTACTGCAAGGATATCCCCATAACAAATAAACAGAAGGAATTGACGTTTGAGTATAGATAAAGGAAGGCGAGAGAGATGTATATTCTGTTACTTGATGACAAATCTGCGGATTACGGTGGCCGAGGTGACTGAGGCGCTCTAGTCACGGTCGGCACGGCCACTACGGTCGGGGTTCGAATCCCCCCTCGGGCATGGATATTTGTGCCGTCCTAGTTCGTAAGTAGTTCATAAGTAGTTTGTAAGTTTAGGGACTGATGACCCCGTAGTGAAGTCTCATAAGCTTAACAAACATTTCAATCTGCGGATTAATACCTTTCGTTTAAAACAAAAATGAAGGACATCGACCGGGTAGTTTGGTCTGGCCGACTGACTTTAGTCTATAAAATATGCAGCAGACGTACATTCAAATCTTACGTCAAGTTGGCTGTTTCCGGTAGCGAAAACTCTGGGAGACTTGAACCTTCCTGTTTCACCTCTGTGATTACCACTGTATCCTACAAAACTGTTGTAGTCTCCAGACCGCAGTTACGCAATGCGTGGCTGATTATTCTCTACGCCGCGGCGAAGTGGCCGAGCGCATTGAGGCGCTATACTGCGATGCGCGGGGCCGCTACTCTTTGGGGGTTCGAATCCCTCCTCGGGCATGGAAGTTTGTGAAGTCTTTTGTATAAGGTAGTTTATAAGTAGTTTGTAAATTTAGGGACTGATGACCCTGCAGTTAAGTCCCTTAAGATTAACAAACGTTTCGAGTATGTGCCGCCTGTGTTGAGAAACGTCTCTGTACCAGGTGCTATCGCGGAACTTGAGATTTACACAACAGTTAGTCGGTCAGGTGCTCCAACTCTACTCAAGAAATTAGAAAATTGAAGAGATTGGAGTTCTGCTCTGCCGCTGATCTCAATTGATCTTGGACGTATAAATCCCTGGGATCGGCCCTGACATGACATCATAATCCCAAAATCACATGAAATGGACATTCATCCCCCCCCCCCCCCCTCAGGTCTTCATACACTACTGGCTATTAAAATAGCTACACCAAGAAGAAATGAAGATGATAAACGGGTATTCGTTCGACAAATATATTATACTAGAACTGACATGTGAGTGCATTTTCACGCAATTTGGGTGCATAGATCCCGAGAAATCAGTACCCAGAACAACCACCTCTGGCCGTAACAACGGCCTTGATACGCCTGGACATTTAGTCAAACAGAGCTTGGATGGCGTGTGCAGATACAGATTGAGAGTGATTGGTGTTTGTGATGAGCCAGTTGCTCGGCCACCATTGAACATACGTGGTCATTTGGTGAGAGATCTGGAGAATGAGCTGGAGAGGGCAGCAGACAAACATTTTCCTTTTCTAGAGAGGCCCGTAAAGGACATGCAATATGCAGTCGTGCATTATCCTACTGAATTGTAGGTTTTCGTAGGTATCACATGAAGGTTAGAGCCACGGGTCGTAGCACATCTGAAATGTAACGACCACTTTTCAAAGTGCCGTCGATGCGAACAAGAGGTGTTCGAGACGTGTATCCAATGGCACACCATGGCATCACGCCGGGTGATACGCCAGTATGGCTATGACTAATACAGGCTTCCAATGTGCGTTCATCGCGATGTCGCCAAACACGGATGTGACCATAATGATGATGTAAACATAACCTGGATTCATCCGAAAAAATGACGTTTTGCCATTCGTGCACCCAGGTTCGTCGTTGCGTACACCATCGCAGGCGCTGCTGTCTGTGGTGCAGCGTCAAGGATAACCGTAGCCATGGTCTTCGAGCTGATAGTCCATGCTGCTGCAAACGTCGTCGAACTGTTCGTTCAGATAGTTGTTGCTTTGCAAACGTCCCCATCTGTTGACTCATGGAGCGAAACGTAGTTGGAAGACCCGTTACAGCCATGCCGATAAGATGCCTGTCATCTCGAGCGCTTGGGATCCAGCACGGCGTTCCGTATTGCCCTCCTGAACCCACCGATTCCATATTCTGCTAACAGTCATTGGATCGCGACCAACGCGAGCAACAATGCCGCGATACGCAGTAGGCTACAATCCGACCTTTATCAAAGTCGGAAAGGTGATGGTACGCATTTCTCCTCCTTACACGAGGCACCACAAGAACGTTTTAAAAGGCAACGCCGGTCAACTGCTGCTTGTGTATGAGAAATCGGTTGGAAACTTATGACGCTACGCGACTCCGGGACAAGGTGGGACCCACAATGTGTGTCATTAATTTACAGCCCCACAGTAAATTCCGGCAAATCACAATGTCAATTTTAATCAGGGATGCCACCTATGCGTAAAGGGTATAGGACCTTACTGCTTGTCACGGTGCGCCACATGCGGATACATGCCTATCAAACTACAGTTCCCCTCACTTCCTTCCACTCGCCACGACGTGTGCCCTCTCCCACAGTCAAGCGTGTGCCAAAACATTTAAGTTTAGCTCACCTGTTGTCGTTATCAGATGTCCCATTGGAAGTTATTCTCCGCCGTTAAAAAAAAAAAAAAAAAAAAAAAAAAAAAAAAAAAAAAAAAAAAAAAAAGAAGTTCAATTGTTTGTAATTCTATCGGACCAAACTGCGTGGTCATCAGTCCGTAGCTTACAAACTACTTAAGTCTAGGAAAACTAACCTAAGGACAACACACACACCCATGCCCCAGGGAGGACTCGAACTTCCACGGCGAGCAACCGCGTGCTCCGCAGCGAGACGCTTTAGACCGCTCGGCTACTCCACCTCTCCGCCGTTCGCCGTCCACAGGAGGTCGTAGTTCACGGAGTGTGTTGCTAAAAAATGTCTCATATAACAGGATTTCTACCTACTCCAAATAAATGCCTTTCATGGTGATACTTGAATTTATTTTGACTCGACGATGGCAGACAAATTATGGAACCAGAGTAAACTGACTTATGTATTCCGCGGTATCTAAATGTTTAATTAGCTGAGCACCTTGTACTATTAAAATTGATAGTCCTTCCTAGTCGAATTTTGTGGTGTCGCACAAGTCTAAAGTGCGCGCCACCTACTTTCGTCGCGCGCCGCCATGCACTCACGGCGCGGCGTTCTTACGACGTCAGCCACGAGCGCCCTCTGCTACAACTCCGCTCGTGGCCACCACTGAACGACATCGTTCACTTGGGACTGAGATAGGAACCAGCTAACACTTCGGAATCAGATAGGCACCAATGAAGGATTGGCTAGCGGATAGGCACTAGGCAGGCCTCGTGCTCAACTATCAGCATTCTGCAGTACTGATCTATGTAAAAGTTAAGTATTACTAAGTCTCTAAGAAATACATATCTCGTTCTAATTTACTCTAGTGTTTCTAGTTTCTGCTGTCCCACTGGCTGCTCACCTCCGTACCTGCACAAGCGTGCATCCTTTATTCCTGTATCGGTCTTTCTACTCGGCCACACCTACGACGGAAACGAGACACAAAAGCGGCGACGAGGCTGGGACACAAAAAATTTCACTCGCTGTTTTACATAACGATGTTTCACAGTATTTGTGCCAACTTGTAGTAATATCACCTCTCGTAGCAATAATACAGAATATGCTGATATCACTTATTAACACTTTCTTATCCACTCGCGACCGAATGCTGTGGCGTCTCCCTCGAGAACAAACCAACAACTACAACTTTCATATAAATCTCGCTTTTCTAAATTCCGCGACCGAGCACCGCGGCGTTACCTCAAGACCCGACCGGCAACTGGTACTTTGGCAACGCGCTTCCTCGGCGCCTCCGTTTGCTATACTCGCACACCATTGGTCCAATGTTCTCGGCCAATGACAAGACTGTTTCTATTTGGTGGACAGTACTAATTAATACTGCATTTTAACTGGCTCCGATATTATAAATAACTAGGTTAAACCCGCGGCTCCGCTCGCGTGTTTGTTGATTATGATAAATAAGCTATCTTTCAGTAGTGTGCTATGAGACCGGTTTTGAAAACTGAAATGAAGTACAATACCTTCTTTAGAAACAAAGATTTTTAATCAACATTATCAGGAAAGTAAGTAGTGTGGATGAAATCACACGTAAAAATGCACTCGTTACGAAGAATCTAATCACGAAATACAACAATAATGATTGTAATAATATCACAGATCGATCACTTGATGTAATGAACGAAACGTCAAGTCGATTTTTTAAAGAGATGTATTAAAAGGAATTTCTTTTTTACTGCTTCATTTATTTATTCTTATATTTCCTTATTCGTATGCTTATCCACAGAGAAAGAGCTGTAGACCAATAGCACGCATAGGCCAAAGATATGGGCTGGGGCGTCATGTTTCGCTGTATGTAATCTCCTTGGTATAGACTCATCGCTGGCCTTAAGTCCGATTCTTTTTTAATAATTTGACGACTTTCAACCACCATATCTTCCACCCTCTTATAGCTATCGACATGGAACTGCTACGGTGTACAACGGGGGACGTCGGATAACAATTACACACAGACCATTCCTTTGCGTTCTGTAGTTTTCGCTACAGAGCGAAATATTAACACATATACGTAGAATTTTATATCCACCGATAACATTCCATCCCAATATACTTCACCCTTTTATCAATATCAATCCTCAAGCAACAATGCAATCAATAAAACCATTTTCAAAGAGTAATTATTGTTGCGCATTTCGCGTTATATTATTCAAATTTCTAAATATCTATCAGATCGCTATAAAACCGTCCCTAAAGCCTGCCTCAGGTATAAATTTGTAACTGTACAAATATTTAAGTCTCTGCGTTTTGTCGTTCGAACGTGATAAGCGTTCACCGAACAGACATTCACATACAGCTATACGATTGCCATAAAACCGTGCCTAAAGCCTTCCCCCGGTAGACATTAGTAACTGTACAAATTTTTAGCTCTTTATGTCTTGTGGTTCAGACGTGATAAACGTACACCGAACAGACATTCACGTATATATAGATTTCTATCACCCTGCCTCGATAGAAATGTTGGAGTTATAGAAAAGTGTCTATAAATAATTAAAATAAACATTTATAGTATCGTAGTTCCCGCCACATATAAACCGGTAAACAGCGAGCTGCCTAGGTACGCCGCACGGCTCGCAGCCGAACTGGTTCCCACGTTAGGCTGACCATATGTCGCTAGCCGCGATCAAGTTGCTCAAGTTATATAGAAAAAGCAGGTAGGCCATTCCGGCGCCTGGCGAGCAGAAAACTCCCAGACGCCTTTGCGCGCCGTGACGTCACGGCGAGGACGCTGCTGTATTGTGCACTGAGGAGGACACGGAAGTCGGGGAGTACATCCAAGAAAAGTAATTTGTTTCGAGGCAGTCATGAGCAAGGGTCACTGTAAATGTGCCGTGGCACAATGCACTAATACTGCTCGAACTACGACGAACGTTATTTATCACGTTTTTCCCAAGTATGAGCACCTGCAGCGTGAATGGCTTGTTCGATGCAAACGTAAGGACAAAGTGAATGTAAAAACTGCACGTGTGCGTTCAGCTCATTTTCGGTCTGAGGATTATGAACGGGATCTGAGAAATGAGCTTCTAGGGCTAACTTCAAGAAAGAAGTTATTACCAACAGCAATCCCCTCCATAAACATTCCGAACTGGCATGGAGAAGAAATTGTAGAAAGTATGGATGCAAATGAAAAAGTAAAAAGTCTGCACATACATAACACTTAAAATAACTGAGCCGGCCGTGGTGGCCGAGGGGACTGAGGCGCTCCAGTCACGGTCTGCACGGCCACTACGGTCGGGGGTTCGAATCCCCCCTCGGTCATGGATATTTGTGCCGTCCTAGTTCGTAAGTAGTTCATAAGTAGTTTGTAAGTTTAGGGACTGATGACCCGGTAGTTAAGTCCCATAAACAAACATTTGAACATTTGAAAATAACTGAAACAAAAAATTACCACGATATAAATGAATTCACACAAATGCAACATCTTTTGACGCTTTACTGTGTTGCTCAACGACAATGAATGACTCGCTATGTTGTATAGGCGGTTAAATTTTAAGTCTAATCCAGGTGACTCCGCGTAATAATGTTGGCAACGAATGCTGAATCCCGGCAATCACGTGACGTTGGGATTGACCAATCGCGCGGGAACTTAAATGTTTTGTCATGAAATCTTCGTTTTACGAGGGAAATTATTTTTACTGAGCGGACTAGGGCACATACAAGAACATGTCAACTATAGAGGAGGTGTGGCATTGTTTATTTACTTTATGGTCTGTACGAAACACAAATCTAACATATTCATTATATGTGGTTCATATTTAAATATTATATCTTGACAAAGATTTTCTGCCATTCTGTTGCTGTTACCAACATAATCACGCGGAATAGAAAGTAAAATTTTACAGATGTAACGCTACAAATTACGCCCTATATGCGGGTTTTGTTATTTGAACTATAAACCAGTTTAAAATAGTTAACATATCGGGAATACGTAAAACTAACAGCTATTGCTAATCCTCTTGAAGCCATTATATCCAGGATGAAAAGTAAATTCACCTGAGCAACATTATTTATTGCCTATACAGTTAAAATTTTAGTTACTAAATTATCCCGGCGGTCTAGTGTGATTACGTTGGTAACATCAACAAGACGGTAGAAAATCTTTGCCAAGATCTAATATTCAAATCTGAACCACATAAAATGAGTTGATTAGTGTTTCTATATACCATGAAGGAAATAAATAAAGCCGTTCCTCTACGGTAGACAGGTTCTTATATGTGCTCCTGTCCGCTCAGATTACGTAATTGCCTTCGTAAAAACGAAGATTTCATGACAAAACGTTTAAGTAGTCACGCAATTGCCGGCATTTAGCATCCGTTGCAATTATATGCAGTCATTATAATAAATTATACCTCCACGATGCCATATGGAAATAGCCTGATGATGGGCACAGTGCCGAAATACGCCTATTGCTATAATAATAAACAGTTTTAACATCTATAGGGTGAAGCAGCATTTTGGCATTACTTAGATTAACAATAAAATGTAACCATTGTAGTCGTTTATGCCATTGATAGTTAATAGCTCTTGTGTATTTATCTGATTTTTTGTGAAAAATTAATGTAGTTGCATAGTACTTAGTAATGAATGTTTCGAGTAGAACTTCGTTACTCTTTCATGTTAATTGTAATTTATTTAATCTTAGTGTGTACAAAACCTGTGATGGCGCTTCTTTTGACTTGTACAAATGTGTATCGAACGTAACCGAAAGTAAAATGAACGAATAATACGCCACAGAGTGAGTGGTGCGGCGCATTTGCCGTATAAGCACACGGCTGCGCTGCGCTAGTGTCCTCGCCGTGACGTCACGGCGCTCCAGCCAATAGCAAGCGTTTTCGCCGGAGTGGCAAGTTGCTATCTCTGCAGCCGCTGCATTCCTCCCTAGCCGTCATTTAGGCATACGAGAAATTAACTTACACGGAAAAAATAAAAAATGTACCGAAATGTGAGGTAACGCCACAAACTTTCCTCATGTCAGCACGTTGTTTACTTTTTTTTTTGTGGGATTCGAACCCGGATTCCTTGCTATCTAGGCAGTTTTTTTTTTTTTTTTTTTTTTTTTTTTTTTTTTTTTTTTTTTTTTTTTTTTTTTTTTTTCCCAAGACTGTTTCTTGTATATTGTAGTAGCTCCTCAATTGGCCTCACAAGGGCTGACTTCACCACGTTTACCAACAGCTTTTTTTTTCCCTTAAACTCTCCAAGTTTGCCTTCATCGGCGAGCTTCTAGTGCTATCATATGGTGCCGCTGACTGCCGGTACGGGAGGTGGGAAAAAATAGTAGTAACTGAATAAAAAATCATAAAACTAGAAAGGACATAGGAAAATAATAACAAAAAAATACATTTTCCCCTTCTGGGAATGGCAGTCTTAGGTGTCCAGTTTCGTTTCTTTACCGAACAGGGTTTATCGTGAAAAAAGAAAAGGAGTAATTTTCTTCGCCGCTATCATCAAACATAACGGAAATTTTACCTGCGAGACGTGTACTTTTCAACTAATTACAGTATAACACTCCACATAATGAACAATTAAATTTAATGTTCACTGTAGCGAACAACTAAACGGGTACACCAAAAGTGTCTTCTTCAACAAACACAACATGGATGGAACAAAGAAATTTCTCTCTTGCAGAACAGTGACGCGGCATGTAATTTCTTAAAAGTTAGAAAATTAGATCATATCTGCTATTACACAGCTTCCTAGTGAATTCCGATGACATGTGGCAAACAAGTCACACGAAACAGTTTATAAAAAGCATCCTCCATCTAGAGGAGACACGATGACATCCGATCGTTCCGAACTATTCCTAGAATCACAAACGAAAAGCAAACAAATGTCACAGTTAAACAACAATGCAATTACAAAATCCGAAGTATCAGCACAGTCCAGGTTTCCCTCATCTTCCCCTCGTCACTCCATCACAAACTCCACGAAGCGTTAACAAGATCATGAAAAATAGTAGTGAGAGATATTTTTATGACGTTTTGAAAAGTCTCTTGATAATGTATGTGTCCTCTAATATACTGATGTTGTTCCCACAAAAACATGAGGAATTGAGTTGCATCGGTAAGTTGTAGATGAAAGATGGCATACGTCACATGCGCGACGATCCAGGTAGTGGCCGCCCGTTTACTTGCGGGGAACGGGTTGAAGTCCGGAACCAGTATTGTAGTGGCATCAAAACAATCAGCGGTGTTGCGATTGACGATGCGCAACATCTCACGAGCAATATCCCACGTCAGTTTGAAGCGGGGACACGTGACACGGTGTTCCACAGTGCAAACTCCACCGCAGGTATCGCACAGGTCAGACGGAGAATGTTTTATCGTGTGCAGCCGAGCGTTAGTCGCGACAGTTCTATTGACGACCTTTTACCAGGTAGCCTTGACATGCGGGGAGAGATATCGGGCCGAGAAGTTCTGCCACGCGATCTTCCACAACCGTCGTGGGTGCCGAACTTCAAACTTGTTAGGCGACAGGTTTCCTCTAACTGCTTCATAAAATTTCTTTGCTGTCCTATTGCGTGGCTCGAAGTATTCAGGTGGAATATAACTCTTCTGCATGAAAAATTGGCGCACGTACATTAACCGGAAAGGAATTGCCATCGGGTTAAGTGGAGCGACCTGTGATTCCGGTTGATGGATACGGAAGAACTCAGCCGTAGGCCCGCGGGGGTGTGTCTCACAGACGGCAAGTGTTCGGTGTACTGACAGCGCGGCGCTCTTAGCCGGCAGGTCGATCAGTCCAAGTCCTCCCTCTGCCGGTGGCAACGTGCAGGTCGCCTGGGAGACTTTGAAAATCTCTCCTCTCCAAAGCAACCAATATAGTGCCTGCACGATTGCTCTACCTATTTCCTTAGGTAGGTGAAAAACTTGCGCCAAAAACCATGCCTTGGACAACAAGAAACCATTAATGAGAAGGTGTCACCAACGGCGCCAACCTTGTGTGGAATGAATGAAATAAATCGCAGTTTGCGATGTTATGGCTTCACTGTATCAGGTTTAGATGAAATACCAAACGGTGGCGAATGAAAACTTGTACCAGACCGGGATTCGAACCCGGGATCTCCTGCTTACTAGACAGACTCGTTGACCACTCCGCCACTTTTTTTTTAATCTATTATCTTTTCGTGTTTGACAAAAGCAAAATAAAAATTTTTCCGGGCACGGAAATTGACTTTAAGTAACTAAATAGGTCTTCTTTGAAAGAGACATAATACCTGTACATATACCTACATTATGTAATTATAACATCATAACTGAATGCGATATTAACATAAATGCCTTCGTCGGCAAACAGTATGCCCCTTAATTTTTTTTTCTATTGTGTTCTTGTCGTTGTAAAAAGGGAAAATCTGGAACGTTAACAAAATAAAAGAATATCTTCCATGTGTATTCCTTATTGCTTAAACATTCTCCGCCGGCCGCGGTGGCCGAGGTGACTGAGACGCTCCAGTCACGATCGGCACGGCCACTACGGTCGGGGGTTCGAATCCCCCCTCGGGCATGGATATTTGTGCCGTCCTAGTTCGTAAGTAGTTCATAAGTAGTTTGTAAGTTCAGGGATTGATGACCCCGTAGTTAAGTCCCATAAGCTTAACAAACATTTGAACATTTGAAACATTCTCCGATTGAGTGTTCTGTATGTGTTACATTATAGTTTTAATCAGGAAGTTGGCATAACGCTCCTTGTATTTCTTCTTTCTTCGTATCTGGTCGTGTTGCATTATCAGGTAGTGTATGAAGTTCTCCTTCCTCTTTGGTTTTGTACTAAAAATATAGTACACGGTATGACCCATTATCCAGTTTACCGCATTTCGTTTTGTCTTTGGATATGGAATTGTGTCGGGGTTGAGGCCATCGACTGGTGTTATTGTATTTGGTGAAGTTTTTCTGACCTGCGCCAACTTTTGCCTCGTGTACTCCCATATTTCTTATTGATACTGCAGACGTATCGGTGTTCGTCGTTATCGACTAAATTACATGTGGGGCACATGGGAGAGTCTTTTATATGAATTTTATGTAGTCTGGACATCGTAGGAGTTTTTCTGTTAACCGTCATATACCACGTTGCCTTTATTTCTGAAGGTAAGTCAGAACTGTGGATATTTTCCCATGTTGCTTTTCAGTCATTATTCGGAAAGTTCCATTTTATCAAATTTATTTGTTTGTGTAACAATAGTGCCTGGTATATTTCCTTAACTGTTGTCATTTTTCTTTCAGGAATTCTCATTCGTATGTAACTGTAGTCGATAAGAAAATCCCTCAAGTGCTGCAAAGCGTGTGATAGATGACTGACATTGATTGGTGGTCGTAGGTCTAGTGGGGCAATGTCTTCCAACAGGTGACTAGTCAAAGTGTTGGTTGACAGCTTCCTTTGTTTATACGTTTGGCACACGTAGAGTGCTTGCGCCTTCTTGTGTATATCAACGAGATTCAAGCCACCTAGTAGCAAAGGGAGAGTCAGGGTGTCGTACTTGATTTTGAAAATATGTGCTCGACATACGAAGTGTCCAAGAGCTGCCAGCATTCTTTGCGCTATGTCATGAGGTATCGGCAGGACTTGAGCCACGTAGTTCACCTTGGCCGTGATGTATGTATTCGCCAGCGTAACTTTTTGCAGCTCATCTAGTTTCCTGACACTGTGCAGTTGTACACACGCCCGTATCTTAGCTAATAGCTGTTTGTAATTCGCGGCAACGGTTTGTCGGATTGTTTTACGAAAATCGACACCAAGACATTGCAACTTGGACACCTCTGTCTACTTGCGATGATTGGGCAAGCCTATTCCTTTGCCTATGTTCATGGTGCCCGATTTTTGCCAATTTAACAGTGCACCGGATGCCTTTTCATATATCCGTATTATCTGAAGTGCGGTGTCTACCTCATTTGCGTCGTTGACCAGGAATCCATCGTCATCGGCATAAGCTCGACACGCTAATCTCTGACCGTGAATCTGTAGTCCTTTTAAACGCGCTGTCAGTGGATAGCAGTGGTTCTATGGCGATTGCAAAAAGTGTCGCCGACATGGGGCACCCTGTCTTACGGAGCTTTTTACCGGGATTATGTCACCGGGTCTTCCATTGACTATCACCCGTGATATGCTATTTTGTAATAGATTCTTTATTACACTGATGAAATTCAGGGGAAAACCTAGCGACCGCATGGCGTTGAACAAATATCGGTGGTTCACGCTATCGAAAGCTTTATCAAAATCCAAGCTTACTATTGCACATTTAATTTTGCATGCGTCTGCCACCGATATTAGATCGCGGTAGTCAACTAATGTTTGATAGATTGATCTATCTCTCCCGACACTGGTTTGATAAGGTCCAGTAACTGTATTCATTACATTTTTCATCCTTTTTGCAAGAATACGTGCAAAAAGTTTATAATCGCTATTTAACAGGGTAATCGGTCTCAGATTCGAGATAGCATTACTGTTTGCGCGCTTTGGGACTAAGACGACAAGTCCTTCACTGAATTCTTGAGGAACCTGTAGATCCGGTTTCATTAATTCTGTACATATCTCTAACAGTTGTGTCTTCATTTGCGACCAAAAGGCTTGATAAAACTCCACCGGGAGTCCGTCACTTCCAGGAGATTTGTTCTTGGGACTGTGGAACACCACATGTTCTAACTCGTCTTCTGTTATTTGTGTTATAAGTTCATCATTTTCAGAAGGGGTAAGTCTGTTCGTTAAATTGTTAGTTATTTCTTGCAAGGCGTTGTCATCAACCATTTTCTCAGACATTAACTCCTTGTATACAGTCTGAATCTCATTTCTAATACCTTTCTGTTGAGTTAAGATTGTGCCGTCTCTAGTTTTTAGTTCTGTGAGTATCTTCTGTCGTCCTCGTTTACTCTCACGTGCCAGATGGTATATTGACGTCGCTTCATTGTGTAGCGACTCCTGGATTCGAGATCTGACTTTCAAACCTTCTAACTGTTTCCGTTTAAGAAGCAGTAATTTAGCTTGCACTTTCTTAATTGCGGCGTAGTTCTCGATTACTGTTGCATCCAGTTTGTATAGTTCCCTTAGACTTGAGTAGTGAAATTCCATGGTTCGCTTAAGCCACCAGTTCTTCTCCCTTGAGTAATGTAGCATGGCTTTCCTTAATTTTGGTTTAGCACATTGTAGCCACCATTTGATTGCCGAATCATAATCCCTATACTTGGCAAGACTTTCATTCCACGCATGTGTGAAGGCATCCTTACATCCTTGATCATTTAAATGTGAGACATAAAGTTTCCATGTCCCTTTACTACGGTAAGTTCCCTGTTTCTGCATGTTTAAAGTACAAATATACGCAGCATGGTCCGTGAAAATAGTTGGCCAGACCTCGCAATGTATAATTTGGTGTTTTAAGTTGTCTCATACATATATCCTGTCTAATCTACTTGCCGAATGAGATGTCACAAACGTAAAACCAGGCGTTGCTCCATACTTATGCTCCCAACTGTCTGTTAAAAGTAAATCCCTTACTATCCGTTCCAATTCCACGGATTTGTTAAAATTAGGTGTCTGATCTTTAGGGTGTAGAACACAGTTAAAATCTCCTCCCACGATAAGTTGTTCATACGTTATGTAAGTAGCGTTGGTCGGGCAAATTTTCGTTCGAATGTAAATTTCAACGTGTCTCGTCTACTAATATTATCCATTACTGCGTTTTCATCTTCACAAATACACACTACAGTAAACGCTGGCGTAATCGAACACACCCCACGCGGAAGTAAACAAACCTCTGCCGCAGCGAGGCACCGCGCGACCTCCTTACACCGCCGCTGCCGCAAGCAGACTGCCACCGAGGACACAGTGATCAGCCCGACTGCAGAGGACTCTTCCCTGCACGTCTCCCGCCACACACAAATCTCCATTCGCCACGCTGTCTCTTTCCTATACCACAGCCTATTTATTCTATAATGCTCGCAGGCACAATACTGTATTCCCACATCAGGGAGAACAGACCATGAGGTATCGAGACACAATCAACTGTCGTCAGGAGCCCAGTCTCGGCCTGCATATAATTATATGTTGCCACAGCGTGGCGAATGCAGATTTGTGTGTGGCGGGAGACGTGCAGGGAAGAATTCTCTGAAGTCGGTCTGCTCACTGTGTCCTCGGTGGCCGAGTGGTCAGCGCGTCTGCCTCGTAAGCAGGAGATCCCGGGTACGAACCCCGGCCGGGCACAAATTTTCATTCGCCACAGTTTGGTATTTCAACTAAACCTAATACAGTGAAGCCATAACATCGCAAATTGCGATTTACTTCGCTATCCGCGATCAAGTTGCTATCTCTGCAGCCTCTGCATTTCTCCCTAGCCGTCTAACATAAGGGCATACGAGAAATTAACTTACATGGAAAAAATAAAAACTGTACCGAAATGTGAGGTAACGTCACAAACTTTTCTCGTGTCAGTCCGTTGTAGGTGTCGCCAACGGCACCAACCTTTTGTGGAATGCTCTGAAACGCTAATCATTTGCATGTCATAGCATCTTCTTCCTGACGGTTAAATTTCGCGGCTGTGGCACGTCATCTTCGTGGTGTAGCAATTTTAATGGCCAGGAGTCCAGGAGTGTATTATTTGGCAATTAATAGCATGAAAAATAAAATGCAGAATGGCAATGGGTAGAAAAGCGTTCTTGAAAAAGAGTAATTTGTTAACATCGAATATTGATTTAAGCCTAAGGAAGTCCTTTCTGAAGGCATTTGTATGGAGTGTTGCCTTGTATGGGAGTGAGACATGGACGATAAACAGTGCGGACAGGAAGAGGATTGAGGCTTTTGAAATATGGTGCTACACAAGAATGCTGAAGATTAGGTGGGTGGATCGCGTAACTAATGAGGTGGTACTGAACAGAATTGGGGAGAAAAGAAATTTCTGGCATCCCTTGACTAAAAGAAGGGATAGGAATTGTGAATTTAGTGTTGGAGGGAAGTGTGTGGGGTAAAAACCGCGGAGGAAGACCAAGAGATGGATACAGTAAGCAGATTCAGACAGATGTAGGTTGCCGTTCTTATGTGGAGATGAAGAGGCTTGCTCAGGATAGGGTATTGTGGAGAGCTGCATCAAACCAGTCTCCGGACTGAAGACCACAACAACAACAGCATGAAAAATCACAGAAGGAATATACACTTGTGTTTGTGTGGGGGGTGGGGGAGAGGGGGGAGCGTGAGATTGGTTCCAGGAAGTTGTGGGTCGCAATATTGAAAAGTTTGGTAGGGGACACTGACATAACTTACGTGAGGAGTCTTCGCGCACAAACGCCGTTACTTACGGGTAGGCGACGGCGGAATACCACGCAGTGGCCGTCGATGCGAATCCTGGAGTCCGGGCACCTGTCGCGCAGAAAGAAGGCAGGGTAGCGAACGCCAGCGGGCACCGTCGGGGCCTGGCCAGCGAGAAGCAGCATGATGGCGCACAGTGCGAGCAGCGACCGCCGCATATCCACAGCAGCTGTCCGTACACCGTCTGGCTGGCTGGCGGCGGCGGCGCTAGCTCTTATAGGCTCGACCGCGCCCCAGCGCTATGCAGCTGTCAGCCGAGGTCGTCACAAACCGAGGTATGGACAAAGGAAGGAAAAAAGTCGCCCGACGAGTCGACGGTCTCTTTCCTTGTGTCTTCTTTGGAAAATGTATTCGGGAAAGGAAATGAGTATACGTTCCCGCAGATCGATGTAACCAAGAGCGCGTTCTCCAAAATATTTCCTTCAGTTTAATGAGGTGAAGATGAGATAGGAGAAGTTGACAGAGCGCTGAAGGACTTGTGTCGAAACAAGGCCCCTGGAGTAGAGGATATTCCGTCTCAACTTCTCATAGCGTTAGGAGAACCAGTCGTGAAAAAATTGTATCTCCTGGTAGGCAAGAAGTAGGAGACAGGGGAAATACTCTCCGACTTCAAGAAGAATATCGTAATTCCAATTCCAAAGAAAGCAAGTGCAGACAAGTGTGAAAATTACAGAACTAACTGATTAATAAGTCATGGTTGCAAAATGCTAACACGAATTATTTACAGACGAATGGAAAAACTTGTGGAATCCGACTTGTAGAACACGGGCCACTCCCATGAACCACAGACATTGCCGAGGTGGGGTGGCTTGCGTGCCTCAAGCTTTGCCACACAGCTACTGCGAACGGCTGAAAGCAAGGGGAAACTACAGCCGTTACATTTCCCGAGGACATGCAGCTCTACTGTATGAACATATGATGATGGCATCCTCTCGGGTAAAATATTCCGGAGGTAAAATAGTCCCCCATTCGGATCTCCGGGCGGGGACTACTCAAGAGGATGTGATCATCAGGAAAGACAATACTGGCATTCTACGGGTCGGAGCGTGGAATGTTAGATCCCTTAATAGAGTAGGAAAATTAGAAAATTTAAAAAGGAAAATGGATAGGTTGAGGTTAGATATAGTGGGAATTAGTGAAGTTCGGTGGCAGAATGAACAGGATTTCTGGTCAGGTGAGTACAGGATTATAAATAAAAAATCAATTGGGGGTATCACAGGAGTAGGATTGATAATGAATAAGAAAATAGGAATTCGGGTAAACTACTATGACCAGCACAGTGATCGCATTATCATTGTCAAGATAGATACGAAGCCAACACCGACAACAGTAGTACAGGTTTATATGCCAACTAGCTCTGCCGATGATGAGGAAATCGAAGAAATATATGAGGAGCTAAAGGAAATTATTCAGACAATTAAGGGAGAGGAAAACTTAATTGTTATGGGAGACGGAATTCGGTAGTAGGACAAGGAAGGGAAGGGAAGACAGTAGGTGAATATGGTCTGGGCAAAAGGAATGAAAGAGGAAGCCGCCTGGTAGAATTTTGCACGGAACATAATTTAGTTATAACAAACACCTGGTTCAAGAATCACAAAAGAAGGTTGTATACGTGGAAGAGACCAGGAGACACCGGGAGATACCAGATAGATTTTATAATGGTAAGACATAGATTTCGGAACCAGGTTTTACAGTGTAAGACATACCCAGGGGCAGATATAGACTCTGACCATAACTTGTTGGTTATGAACTGTAGGCTGAAACTAAAGAAACTACAAAAAGGTAGGAAAATAAGGAGATGGGACCTGGATAAATTGAAGGAACCTGAGGTTCTTAAGAATATCAGAGGGAGCTTTAGGCAACAATTGACAGAAACAGGGGAAAATAAAACAGTAGAGGAGGAATGGGTAAAATTGAGAGATGAAATAGTGAAGGTAGCAGAGGACAAAATAGGTAGGAACGTAAGACCTACAAAAAATCCGTGGATATCACAGGAGATACTAAATTTAATCGATGAAAAGAGAAAATATAAAAATGCAGTAAATGAAACAGGCAAAATGGAGTACAGGCGACTAAGAAATGAGATTGACAGGAAGTGCAAAATGGCTAAGCAGGAGTGGCTAGAAGGCAAATGCAAGGATGTAGAAGAATGTATAAATAGGGGAAAAATAGATACAGCCTACAGGAAAATAAAAGAAACATTTGGAGATAAGAAACACAGCTCTATGAATATCAAGGACATTGATGGAAAACCAGTTCTCAGCAAAGAAGGGAAAGCTGAAAGGTGGAAAGAGTATATGGAGGGGCTCTACAAAGGAAATGAACTTCGAGACAATATTGTAGGAAGGGAAGAGGATGTAAATGAAGATGAAATAGGAGACACTGTACTGAGAGAAGAATTTGACAGAGCCCTGAAAGACTTAAGTCGAAACAAGGCCCCTGGAGTAGATGATGTTCCCTCAGAGCTACTGGAGTCTCTGGGAGAACCAGCAATGACAAACATGTTTCACCTGGTGTGTAAGCTGTATGAGACAGGCGAAGTACCCTCAGACTTTAAGAAAAATTTTATAATCACCATTCCAAAGAAAGCAGGTGCAGACAGGTGTGAAAACTACAGAACCATCAGTTTAATAAGTCATGGTTGCAAAATATTAACACGAATTATATACAGAAGGATGGAAAAACTGGTAGGAGCCGACCTCGGGGATGATCAGTTTGGATTCAGGAGAAATGTAGGAACTCGGGAGGCAATACTCACTTTACGGCTTATCCTAGAAGATAGATTAAGAAAAGGCAAACCTACATTTCTAGCTTTTGTAGATTTGGAGAAGGCTTTTGACAATGTTGATTGGAATAAACACTTTCAAGTTCTGGAGCAAGCAGGAGTAAAATATAGGGAGCGTAAGGTTATTTACAACTTGTACAAAAACCAGACAGCGGTTGTCAGAGTTGAAGGGCATGAAAGGGATGCAGTTGTTGGGAAGGGAGTAAGACAGGGTTGTAGCCTTTCTCCGATGTTATTCAATTTGTACATTGAGCAAGCTATAAAGGAGAAATTTGGTGAAGGAATTAAAGTTCAGGGTGAAGAATTAAAAACATTGCGGTTTGCCGAGGACAGAGACTTCAAAAGATCTGGAAGAGCAATTGAATGGAATGGACAGTGTCTTGAAGGGAAAAAATAAGATGAACATTAACAAGAGTAAAACGAAGGTAATGGAATGCAATGTCAGAAAATCAGGCGATGCTGAAGGAATTAGATTAGCTAATGAGACAATAAAAGTAGTAGATGAATTTTGTTATTTGGGTAGCAAGATAACTTCTGAGGGGCGAAGTAAAGAAGATATAAAATACAGAATAGCTTTGGGAAGAAAAGCGTTTCTAAAGAAGGAAACTTGTTAATATCCAATATTAATTTAAAAGTTCGGAAGTCCTTTCTGAAAGCATTTGTCTGGAGTGTAGCATTGTATGGGAGTGAAATGTGGACTATAAGGAGTTCAGCCAAAAAGATTATAGAAGCTTTTGAAATGTGGTGTTACAGACGAGTGATGATAATTATATGGGTAGATCACGTGATTAATGAGGAGGTGCTTAACCGAATCGGGGAGAAAAGGTGTTTTTGGCATATCCTGACTAAGGGAAGGGATAGATTGGTTGGACACATTCTGAGACATCAAGGAATTGTCCACTTGGCATTAGAAGGAAGCGTGTGGGATAAAAATCGTCGAGGGAGACCGAAGGACGAATACAGTAAGCAGATTCAAAAGGATGTATGTTACCGAACGTATTCTCAGATGAAGAGACTTGCACAGGACAGGGTAGCGTTGAGAGCAGAAGCAATCCAGTCTGTGGACTGAAGACCACAACAACAACATAATGAGGGGTTTTACAAACCAATTGTTTTGTTAATGATGCTACCAAAATGTTCAAATATTTGTAGAGCTTATGCGACTTAACTACGGGGTCATCAGCCCCTAAACTTACAAACTACCTATGAACTAGCTTATACTAAAGACGGCACAAACATCCATGCCTGAGGGGTGATTCGAACCCCCAACCGCAGCGGCCGTGCACACCGCGACTGGCACGCCGCAGTCCACTCAGCCACCACGGCCGGCTAATGATGCTACCGATGACAGTTCTGCTAAATCAGAATTGCCTAACACAGATTTCCGAAACTGCTTCACTACACAAGACGAAACAAATACTCCACAATTCGTATCAAGAACGGGCGCTGATAACCTCGCTGTTGAGCGCCCTAAAACGCCAATCATCATCATCATCGTATTAAGAAAAGCTGCCATCATGCGTAATTTAGAAGCTGATTCTTCTCTTGAAAATCCTTTGTGTTGGGATCGGTTTTCTCACCTGTTTCCGTGTCATACACACATGCTATCTTAGTTCAGTTTTTAGTAAACATTAAGGATTGGTTACACACATTACTTCTCTGATTGTTAATTCCATTTTATTGCCATTATTACGGTATTGTCATATATTACGGTAAGTAATTTCCTCCCTCTTTTCATTCATTATTTACATTTTGCTAACCTGCTGAAAAAATCATTATTGCTTCTCTTACGTGTAACATGAGTGGTACTTCACACTATACACCTCATAGTCTTAATGTCATGCTGCGGTCATCACTGTTAAAGTTTTTTCTCTCTTATTTTATATATTGTTATCATCTATGTTAAGTTTTTTACTCATTTTCTTTATATAAATATTTTTACTCTTCACAGGAATATATAATCTGTATATGGTTTACCCTTTACTGTTAATGTAGACTTTGGGTCATTTATTTAACTAAAGGGAAAAGTTTTAAAATCTTCAAATGACTTGGGGCATAGAACTCTATACTTAATTTTAACTGCAGTTGTATGTCATTTTTATTACTAATGATCTTGGGTTTTAATCTGTAGAAATAACTTTTGTCCTTCTGCTCTATGTAGACATTAAGCTATTTATGCAACGACTGACTTCTTTTCTCATAATATGAGAATTATTATCTTAACTTTTATATATTACATATTATATAAAAAAGGTATTTCACAACTCCACTGTAGGACGTTTTTCTGTATTTGGAACTGTGTACATATTACTTTATCTATATTAATAGTTATGTATTTCTACTCTATGTAGACATTAGGCTACTTGCACAGTGACTTAGTTGTGTACTCATAATATGAGAAACTTTATCTGATTTCGTATCTTCACAGTACTATCTTTATTTGAAGTTGAATTTCCATCCATATTGTTTTGTTTTGACACCACTGCCACCCAGTGGCAACCTGTAGCAACTATGTTGTGCAATGTTTTCCTGTTCAGTGTCCTCTTTGCTTGGGCCAAGACCACATTTTATTCATTACGACGACCCACCCTGTGATGAAATACTTTAACAAGATGTTTACGTGTGTTAGAAGGTTATGTTTCTATTTTTACATATGACGCTAAGGTAATGTACATGTTTTGTTAACTGTCATTTTATTTGTATACCACAAATAACTTTGCAGTTTGTAGACATTATATAACTTTTTACAGTGATTGTACTGGACTTTCTGAAGATGGTGACTGAGCTCACCGAAACCGGTTAAGGGACGAATATAAATTTTTAGCGATGTTTGCTGAATGAAGTGTTTTATACTACAGCAACCTGCTGACTATCGCTTGAAGGTTACATCATCTACAATATTTTATTCTATGGTACCCCATCCGTGGTTGCGTGGGAGGTTGCTCCAGTGCGTGGCAGGAGGCGCAAGACATTCCGGAGGACCGATCGTGAGGCCTCCCCGGTTCGTCTTGCGAACAGGTTTGAGGCGCTATGTGTTCAGGTCAACGTTCCTGAGTCGGATAGTGTCTCTCATCTTGAGGTCACTACTCAGCCTGCAAGATCCGGGCTTTTACAGAGGGTGGATTTGCTTGTAGTTGGGAGCTCCAACGTTAGGCGGGTGATGGAGCCCCTTAGAGAGATAGCTGCCAAGGAGGGGAAGAAGGCCAACGTGCACTCCGTGTGCATACCGGGTGGAGTCATTCAAGATGTGGGACGAGTCCTTCTGGATGCCATGAAGGGTTCGGGGTGCAGCCAACTGCAGGTCGTGGCTCACGTCGGTACCAATGATGTGTGTCGCTTCGGATCTGAAGAGATCCTCTCAGGTTTTGAGCGACTATCTGAAGTGGCAAAGACTGGCAATCTTGCTTGCAAGATGAAAGCAGAGCTCACCATCTGCAGCATAGCTGACAGGACCGACTGTGGACCTCTGGTACAGAGCCGAGTGGAGGGTCTGAATCAGAGGCTCACACGGTTCTGCGACCGTGTAGGCTGCAGATTCCTTGACTTGCGCCATCGGGTGGTGGGTTTCCGGGTTCTGCTGAATGGGCCAGGAGTCAACTATACACAGGAAGCGGATACACGGGTAGCGGTGGCTGTGTGGCGTGGACTGGGCGTTTTTTTAGGATAAAGGGCTTCAGGGAAAAACAAAATGGGCAATCTCAAAGGGTGCGGGTGGATCATAGGTGAAATGTAGATCTGGGATCTATCCGTATAACAGTTTAAATTGTCGTAGCTGTGACGGGAAAATACCAGAACTCCAAGCGTTAATAGAAAGCACCGAAACACACATCATTGTAGGCAGTGAAAGTTGTCTCAAGCCGGAAATAAGTTCAGCAGAAGTATTGGCAAAAGAAGTAACTGTGTTCATAAAAGAAAGATTAAACAAAATAGGTGGAGGCGTGTTTGTCGCCGTCAAAAGTAGTATTTCGTGTAGCGTAGTTGACGTTGATAGTTCCTGTGAGGTATTATGGGTAGAGGTCGTACTTGAAAATAGTAAGAAGTTAATAATTGGCTCCTTTTACCGGCCTCCCGACTATGACGATACAGTAGCTGAAAGGTACAAAGAAAACCTGAGCCTAATTACATAAACGTGCCCGACTCACACGATAAAAGTAGGCGGTGATTTCAATTTACCCTCAATCTTTTGGCGAAATTATATTTTCAAATCAGGTGGTGCGCATAAAACATCGTGCGAAATTGTACTCAACGCATTCTTTGAGAATTACTTCGAACAATTAAGTCATGATCCAACTAGAATTGTAAATGGATATCAAAACACACTTCATCTCTTAGCAACATATAATCCTGAGCTCAAAACGGATACATGTATTAGTGAACACAGAGCTGTAGTAGCAAGATTGAATATCGAAAGTCCCAAAGTTAACAAAAATAAGCGAAAAGTATATTAGTTCAGGAAAGCAGATAGAAATAAAATACATTGCTTCTTGAAAGACAGCTTCCACTCGTTTCTATCACTAAACGCAGGAGTAGACCAGATGTGGCTCAAAGTCAAAGAAGTGGTATCGACAGCAATTGACAGTTTCATACCAAATAAATTAATAAAAGAAGGAGGCGATCCTCCTTGGTACACAAAACAGGTCAGGGCACTGTTGCAAAAGCAACGGAAACGGCATACTAAATTTAGACGAACACAAAATCCCCAGGATTGGCGATCCTACACAGAAGCACGAAATTTAGCGACGATTTCAATGCGAGATGCCTACAATACTCTTTCTAGAAATTTGACTGAAAACCCAAAGAGATTTTGGTCATATGTTAAATATACTCAGGGCAAAACACAAACAATACCCTCACTACGTGACAGTAATGGTGTTCCTGCCGATGACAGCGCTACTGCAGTAGAGTTACTAAACATAGCTTTTAGAAACCCATTCACCAAAGAAGACGAAAACAATATTCCAGTTTTAGAATTACTAACAGTGGCCGTAATGAGTAACGTAGAAGCAGATATCATCGGAGCACTGCATCAACTAAAATTACATAACAAGAACAAGTCATCTGGTCCGGAGTGTATACCCATTAGATTTCTATCTGATTATGCTGAAGCGATAGCTCCTTACTTAACAGCCATATACAACCGCTGTCTCAAAGAAGTTATCTGTAACAAAAGATTGGAAAGTTGCACAGGTCACACCTTTATTCAGGAAAGGCAGTAGGAGTAACCCACTAAACTACAGGCCTCTTTCATTGACGTCAATTGTCAGCAGGGTTTTGGAAAATATCCTGTATTCAAATATTTTGAATTGTCTCGAACAGAATGATCAATTGACCCAAGGTCAACAAGGATTTAGAAAATATCGTTCATGCGAAACATAACTAGCTGTTTATTCACACGAAGTGATGGGTGCTATCGACAAGAGTTCGCAAATCGATTCCGTATATCTTCATTTCCAGGAGGCTTTTGACACCGTACCTCACAAACGACTTTTAATCAAATTGCGTGGTTATGGTATATCACACCAAATTCGCTATTGGATAGGGGATTTCCTGTCAGAGAGGACACAGTTCGTAGTAATCGATGGTAAGGCATCGACTAAAACAGAGGTGATGTCGGAAGTTCCACAGGGTAGTGTTATTGACCCTCTGCTGTTCCTTATTTACATAAACGATTTAGGGGAAAATCTAAGTAGCTCTCTTAGGTTGTTTATCGATGACGCCGTCATTTAGCGTCTAGTAAAATCATCTGAAGATCAAAACCAAGTGCAGAACGATCTGAATAAGATATCACTATCGTGTAAAAATTGGCAGTTGACTCTAAATAATGAGAAGTGTGAAGTAGTCCACATGAGTACGAAAAAAATCCGTTGAACTTTGAATACAAGATAAATCAATCAAAAGTGAAGGCCGTAAGCTCCGCAAAATACCTAGGAATTACTATTACTTCAGACTTAAACTTGAAAGTACAAGTAGATAATGTCGTGGGAAAGGCGAACCAGAGACTGCGTTTTGTTGGCAGAACACTTAAAAGATGCAACAGAACTACACTATGCGTGTCCGTCCATTTTTGGAGTATTTCTGCCCAGTGTGGGATCCTTATCAGATGGGTTTGACGGAGGACATTGGAAGAGTCCAAAGAAGGGCAGCTCGTTTCGTATTGTCACGATACTGGGGAGACAGCGTTACGGAAATGATACAGGATCTGGGATGGGAATCATTATAACAACGGCGCTTATCGTTGCTCCATGGGCTAGTTACGATACTCCAATCGGCAACATTCTCCTCCGAATGCGAAAATATATTGTTGACCCTCACTTACATAGGTAGAAATGATCATCAGAATGAAATACGAGAAATACAGAGCTCTAATGGAAAGATTCAGGTGTTCTTTCTTCCCCCGTGCTATTCCAAAATGGATTGGGAGATAATTAGTATAATGGTGGTTCGATGAACCCTCTGCCAGGCACTTAAATGTGATTTGCAGAGTATCCCATGTAGATGTATATGAAGATGCACTGTAAGTTCACCAAGTGCAATAACAATGCTAAGATGACCATAAAAAGTACTCTCATTTATAATGCACGAATTTCTTATGGTCAAATACTTGTTTATATTGTGTTTAAAAAAATTTATAAATTGTATGTTTTTAAATATATTTTATAGATTCTATACTTTTATTCAGAAATTATACTGTATATTTATATTGTGACATAATCTTAGGTATTTTCCAAAGAAATGATAATGTATGACGTCCTCATGTTCTACTTCAAATTATATACTAATTTGGGAAGTACATACCATTGACATCGTTATAGTGAATGGTTGACCAAGAGCCAATCACAAATTGACATTTGAATTCTAGAAGATGGTACCTGAAATGCACCAGATTTGTGTTTCTTGCTCTACAACGAATCAGAGGCATTTCAAAGTAATGAAAGAATTCACACATGTATAAAAAGTACAACGTTAGTCAGATTTTACGTATCAAAATGCTTTCTCGTTTCCTATGCAGTGGTCAACTACAATGGGTTTTAACCCTCTGATACATAGTGTAGCTCATCAGCTACATGCCTAATTTTTCCATTACCTCTCAAACTGACCATTTTACCACAAATTCATTTGCAGCTGCTTGTATACATAGTGTTACATACGCAAGAACCACGTCACAGAAATTATAAGCCGCAGAGTGCTGCTGAATCAGTTCGACAGTCAGTTGCATCGAATTATTCCTTTATTTATTTATTTATTGTTTTTTTTTTTTTTTTTTTTTTTTTTTTTTTTTTTTTTTTTTTTTTTTTTTTTTTTTTTGTTCGATAGGGCCCAATTGAGTAGTGAGACTCCATGGTCATGGAACAAGTTAATATATTAATTGTTACACCAGAATGGTAATAGAAAATTTTAAGTAGTTCTTTGCACACGACAATCTTAAGAAAAAGTGAAGAGAATCAATAAAGAAAAAACTGAATTAGCTTAATTGTTTAACTTTTCTAGGAGTTCCTCGACAGAATAAAAGGAGTGAGCCATGAGGTAAATCTTCAATTTAGATTTGAAAGCGTGTGGATTAGTGCTAAGATTCTTTAGTTCTTTGAGAGGTAGCGGGAATTTTGCTTTATCATTTATTAATTTATGTTTCATATTTTCCTTTCTGGCGGGACCCTTTCACTGTGTCTTTTATGACCTTTATTAATATGTGGCCACATATGTTTATTTAATTCCTTCGTACTTTTGAGTAGCGTACTTTGTGTTGCCTACACAATCTGATAACTTGTGCACTTGTGTGTTAAACTCAGTCAGCCGCATTTCAGGGCTACGTCGAAGCTCCTGAGGCTGTGTCGCGAGATTTATCATATTTTGGATTGCGGAATCCAGCACACACACGCGTCCGGCTTTCTTACAGCCTTGCTGATTCCATCGCCAGCAGCAGCCACGCCTTCATCTGATCTATCCAGCTAACTGGTGTTGGGTAATGTACTGCACTGCGACAGCGTAGGGAACCTATTTACTGCTCCATAATCTGTCAAATTTTGAGTGTGGAGACTAGCCCTTGCTTTTCTTTGTGAGGAACTTTATTAGTTTTTACCTCTTCCTTTTTATTTTTATTCCTGGTAGACATATTACTTTATTAACTTCTCTCTCTGCCCTCACCCCACTCCTATATAGCCGGTCAAGTCAGGAAAATTGTAAAATTTTGTGAGTGTTGTGAATCTGCGTTCATTCATTTTATTTTTCTTTAAAAAACGACCTTGGGCACCTCGGGAAACGAACGATGGCACCCAGTGTCATGTCGGTTAAAGTTTCGAGCGACCAAGGTACCCACCGGGGCCCGCAGGGTCCGAAGGTCGCCATGGCGGCGGCGTTGTCCCGCTGAGATAGGTTGGTCTCTCAGACCCCTATCTCGGCAAGCACCCATGCCAGCAAAAGTTGGACAGAGTGAAAACTTTTCATTTTAGAGCGCCATGATGTGACAGATTTTTCTTGTGTAATGTATACAAACGCAGAAACCTGTCTAAAATTTATTTAGTCAGTAGAATGTCGTGGGTAAATCAGTATTTATGCACGGGACAACATGGTTCGATACAGTGCGACGGAGTAACGTTATATCCAGGACCAGTACACGATATTGAAATGGCGGAAAGAGGAAACACATTTAATGTGAATAGGAACAATAGTATTCGGACTTTTGCTAGGCATGATGTTGCAACGCAAATTAGATATGATGAAAATCCAGCGTACGATGATTTAGACGAAGAAGTCGCCGAATTTGAATTGGAGTCAATGCAGACAGAAGAATTCGATGCTGGCGTGCGCCGGCGGCGCCCAAATAGATATCACGAGCAAGGGCATAACCCTGCCATATATTTACATATCTTCACTGGTAGGATGCTCATCTCTGACAAAATAAATGTATTGCTGGAACCGCCAGTTTTTTAGCCAGAAATTTCCATTTTGCATTAGGCGAGTTACCCCAAAAAATAATGCCGTATGTCATAAGTGAGTAAAAGTAAGCGTAATAGACTACTTTTCGTGTTGAAAATATAGCAGAATTTAGTTTTGGAACAAGATCCTGAACATTGGCTTTCCATGACAGCTTAATGTCTATATGAACACCTAGACATGTGCGTTTGTTTACTTTAGCATACCTACTTTGCCATGTAAAAGTAGTCAATGACATAATACCATTGCATTAAGAGTTACATTATGGAAAAGTCGGCGACACAATAGTAACACTTACTGCATCAGGTTGCCGGTAGCGCATAATAACTTTAAGGAAACTTAATAAAATATTGTTCTCAGTATATACTCACTATATATTAATCGTGGTAGTTTTTATAGCCTCAGGCAAGGATTCATGCGATAAAATCAGATGATGATCCTGTCAATGAAACCTCTATCCAAGATTTTCTTTCTAGTGATGATGATAAAGTATCAGCTGTGAGTGAGGAAGTAATGTGAGTGAAAGAGCATAGTCATCTAATTGACTAACATAGTTGGAGAGTTATTTAAGTCGCACAATGGACCGAGTGACCTACAAACCCTCCAGCAGAATTAAGAGCAGTGTGCACATGATAAATGTAGTACGGATTACTGTATTTTACGAGTTTGCTGTGGTTACTATCAGGGCTCGACATTGTCTGGTGCAATGTCTAGCGCATGCGGCTCAGATCAAGTTTTCTTGCGGCCCGAGACCCACCTCGGCTTGTTCCCGGTAGCATTAGTTACGTACGTGTCTGGCGTAGCGGGGTATCCTTGCGGATACTAGGCAGACTCGTGATTAAAAGTCGGGGAACTGCTTACATCTAGGCGACCGCACACCGTCCACCACTTCCCTGTACACGCTCGCCACTCGCCGGCCTTCCGCAGCGCTGAGGCGTGACCGGACTGACCAAGCCCCCACAGTCGCGTAACTGCGAACAGAAGAGCGACTCGGCGGCCATTGTGGTGGCAAACTTCCGCGCCAACTTTAATTCTGCGTAAGACTCTTTCCAGTATAAAGAGTATTCGTTTGAGTTAAGTCGCCGAAACTATGTCTAATTGAAATATATAACTACAAAATAGCTTCAGACTCCTTGAATATCCCTCGGATGGTATCAGCTCTAGAAAATCGTATTGTATGCCTGGGGTCTTTCTTGACCCAAGAGTGATTCAAGCGACTTTATGGAGATAAATATTGAAATATTTCTATAAAAAGCAAATATAACTTTTTGAGAAACATATGCAGAAATTTGATATTACAACTTCACAATTTCTTCATATAATTAAGTTACATATAAGTTGTAATTACTTACTACATTTGTTTCAAATATGTTAAAAAATGTTCAAATGTTTGTATGACTTATGGGACTTAACTACGGGGGTCATCAGTCCCTAAACTTACAAACTATTTATGAACTAAGGACGGCACAAATAACCATGCCCGAGGGGGGATTCGAACCCCCGTCCGTAGTGTTTCAAACATGAATACATGTTTTGTTTAATTCTTTTGATTCCAAAAAATTATTTTAACACAAAATATTCATAAACCACATACTATGTACTAACACTGCCATTTATTAGTATTATGTGTAGTATCATTTATAAGGAACATTATTAGAAATACACTCCTACTCGCTCTCAGTGTTAATCCAGTTCAATACAACGTTCAAGAGTTGGGTACACAATTTTATTATCTTTGGCATGATTATTGGTATGCATTACTATTGCACTCTGCACGTGATTGGTGATAAAAAGTCGGAAACAGTCTGCCCTTGTCTGTAATTTTGGTCTACGGTAACGTGGAAAATGCGCAGTTTCAAGTATGACATTCCTTGAAACTTGATTGCGTACATCAGGGGGCACTGTGTTATATGTTATCTGCCCATTTCTAGGCATAAAAGTAGAAGCACTGAATGCCTTTATCATCTTCTTCACAGTCACACACAATCAGTTCACTTCCGTCATGTACATCTTCCTCTATCATATCTACATCAGAACACTATCATCCTCGTTTCCCAAAAATGATTCATTATCACTGTTAGGCATCTGTAAATCTGCCAAACCCTGTTTGTAGCCCCTCGAAAAACGTATATCATCACCCATTATGAATCAACTGTAATACCACGACTTCTTTGCACAGACCTCAATTCCAAACAGTGAATCTGTTGTAACAGTGTACGTAATTGTATTTTCTATTCATTGTTTACAACAAATGAATGTCGCTGTATAAGGGACATTGTTGCCAAGATTTATTTTCGTAACAAAACTTATATGACACTGAAAATCACGTATTGTATACCTGGGGTAATTTCTGACCCCACTGCAAACATTTCGAATTGTTCTACTGCAAAATGAGATATAACCATAAATATTTTACCCAGTTATGATAAAAAGTCCGTGGATAGCATATCTGAAGAATGAGTTGTCTACACCCACATTAAAACTGTTTATTTATAGTTAATTGAGCCTTGGGGTCTGAAAAGACGCCAGGCATCATGCGAGTGATATACAGCAGCTATCGGTAGTGTGTAAATTTATTACACATGCGTTTTCTCTTCCTAACGAAACCGAACTATAATATTTATTTATTTATTTATTTATTTATTTTTTAGCCTTCCAAGTGCAGTATATGAACGGAATTTTTCATCAGACTCGATGTTTTGGCACTTTCTCAGTATATTCTACGATGGTGAAACTTTTCTAGAAACATTAATTTCGGAAGAGTTTCACACTTTACGTCTTTGCTTTAGTGCTGTATTCTCCAATATTTAGATACTTCATAGCCTCAAAAAATGAAACAGGGATGCCTGAAACAGCTAACGTTTAAAATCGATTGTGAAAGTGAAATATACCAGCACTTGTGAATATAGCAACCAGTCACTACCAAATTCTTTTAAGAACACGAAGTATGGCATAAAATTTTCTTAAGTAATGCACCTAACATTCGCATTAGGGTATTTATCAAGAATATTAGCATTTTAATGCTGTAACCCAAATACCTTACAGTAGCGTGAACTGCTCAAAAGTCAACAACTGTTGTCATTGGGTTTAACTTCACAAAGTGCATCCAGTGTGGCTATGTGTCATTCATATATGAAACTATACACAGTACCGCAAAACCCTTTCAGTTGGCATACCGGTATGTAAAGCAGATTACCTTTAAATTATGCGTTACACGTTGCTAATATTAATTTCATAAACAAAAATTCGAACTGCAGTGAGGCAACTAATCTCGTGACCCCAATAGTTAATTTACACAATTATAAAATGAAACTTTTTGAACTTCCTGTCCACCACTACTGCATAAAGTAGCTCCTTTTTAAGAGCTGCCAGCATTGTAAAAGACTGTAATTTATTTCATTCAATCCTATATTGTCTTGACTAACAATCTGTTGAGCAAGAGTAACTATCTCTGAACACAAGTTGTAAGGCTACATGTAATCCTGGGAAATATAAATGGGATGAGACTATTCGTTCTTTTTATTTCTTTCCTAAATTGATTTACGCATTTAAACGCAGAGCAGTTCTTCACCATCCTGCTTCATGTACACTGTAATAGTCAAACAGTACAGACGTGACTATCAATTGTGTATATATCCTGCAGTAGGTATTTACTACACGATTTACCTGCTAACAACACTCGTATTTATCTGACGCTTGCCACTACCATGGCGACCGGCCGTAGGTTCAAATTATCCCGCTATAGCAGCGCCGTCAGGGAGTCTAGTCTAATATATAAAGCAGAGTGTCCGTATGTCTGTACGTGTTGCATACAGATCTACAGTTTTGTTCCAATGTTTATGAAATTTTGTACACGTAAGCTTTGGTCCATGAGGACGGTCGCCGTAAGTGTAAGAATCGCGTACGATACATACTTCACGAGATATGACGTCATAAACAATGAGATGCGCGAAAAACCGCTGCATTTAGCGACAATGCTGCTCATTTTCTCGTAAACTACTGGACCGATTTCAACCAAATCTGGTACATACATTCCTTATTGTGAGGTAACAATTTCAGCAGGGTTAAGAATCACATACGACACTTCGTTCAGAAGATATGACGCCATAAACAATAGTAATCGCAAAAAAACTGCCACATAATGCGGTGAGACTTTAAAAGCCGCCCGCGGTGGCCGAGGCAATTGAGGCGCTCCAGTCACGGTCCGCACGGCCACTACGGTCGGGGGTTCGAATCCCCCCTCGGGCATGGATATTTGTGCCGTCCTTAGTTGTAAGTAGTTCATAAGTAGTTTGTAAGTTTAGGGACTGATGACCCCGTAGTTAAGTCCCATAGACTCTACAAACATTTGAACATTTGAATTTTTTTTTAGACTTTAAAAATACGATATATGAGAATGAGAGTACTTAGCGACTTGCAACAAACTTTAAACATCATTTCAAACCTTTATTAAACTCTTTCTCGCTGACAACCATAACAAATGATGAAAGGAAAAAATTTCTCGCGTACTACTTTTCCGCTGTTTATTTAGTAAAACTACGGCATACGGTATGGCGTTACAATTTATAATTTATACACTACAAATTGTAACCGCAGAAAATTTTACAGACAGTGTACACACATATAGTTGAATGAAGCTTCTAAATTCTATCACATTCCGACACGTAGTTCATGAGATATGAGCACATAAACAGTAACGTTCCGCTGTTCATGGAATAAAACTATGGCTTTCGGTATGACATTACAGTTTATAATTTCTACACTACAAATTGTAGCCGCAGGAAATTTTACAGGCAGTATGCACGCATTTAGTTAAGTTTGCCTTCTAAATTGTATCACGGTACGACACGTAATTCATGAGATATGAACACATAAGCAGTAACGTTCACGGAAAACCGCCCCATCACGAATGAGGTTTTAATCTGTTACTTCTTTACAATGAACACTGTTTGCAACGGATTTTAATGACGTACTGCACTTACACAAAAGAATATATATATATATATATATATATATATATATATATATATATATATATATATATATATATATCTGCAAAATTATACAATTGTACAACATATAATTCAATAAATATGTGATCGTATATACTTTTGCGTCCCAGCCTCGTTGCCACTTTTGTGGCTCGTTTCCGCCGGTTGTCGTAGGTGTCGGTAGCCGAGTAGAAAGAGACCGACACAGGAATAAAGGATGCACGCTTGTCCAGGTACGGAGTTGGGCAGCCAGTGGGACAGCAGAAACTAGAACACTAGGCTAAATTAGAACAAGATATATATTTCGTGGAGTCTTGGTAATACTTAACTTTTACATAGTTCTTGACTGCAGAATGCTGATACATAGTTTAGATAGAGGCCTGCCTACTAATGATTACTAGAGCCTATCCGATAGCCAAGTCTTAACTGGTGTCTATCTGATTCCCAAGTGGCCGATGCAGCAGTCGTGGCCACGAGCGGAGTTGCAGCAGAGGGCGCTCGTGGCTGACGTCGTAAGAACGCCGCGCCGTGCGTGCATGGCGGCGCGCGGCGAAAGTAGGAGGCGTTCACTTCATACTTGTGCGACACCACATATACTGCGATGGGTAACAAACTTTTGCATCATGCAACACGCATTCCAGTCAACTTAAGGAAAACCCTGGAAATATGACAACCGCAGAGATGCCCATTGGTGACAAGACATATTGTCTACAGCAAAGTTGTGAATTAAATGAAAATATGAATGTTAAATATCATTTATATTTTGATTATTATCTTTCTTTGTTTGAATGCTGTATTTAAAATTTAGTGTATTATGCAAGACAGCCTTATTTCTTAATTTTCTCCGATAAATATAAAAAGGAGATGGACAGAGACAGAAGGCTAGAAGGAGTACTGACTCAAAGCTTGAATAAATACATAAATACCCGGGCAACGCCGGGATTTCAGCTAGTTATTTTTACAAGGTCCTTGCGACTGCCGGCCACCGGTGCAGTCCGTTGATCAAACGAGCCTCCGCCGCTCTCGCGGACCTTCGTATGTCTGCGGGCTGCCGCGGGTTTCACAGTATCTGTACTGCTTCCTGAGAGGAGCGCAGACACGCAGATAGGAGAAAACGCACTGCGGAACTGGAATTCATCACAGCTCAGCCGCTCTGCACCAAATTTTTTTTTTAATTTATGTGCACGAATTACCCTTTCACTTTACAACTGCCGATTTGAACTGAGGGCGCTGCGAACTATTGACGTGTTCTGCTATTGGTTGTTCGAATGAAGCACGAGCGGTATAGCTGCTCTCAGTTACAATGTACCAGTGACGTTGTTACTCAGGTGAATCTGATACCACAAATGCAAATTCTGTTAACGAGACCACACCGTGGTTCAGCTCGGAAAAACAAAATAAAAAATAATTTAAAAATAAAAAAAATCGATTTTTCGGATTTCGTCATATTTCCATAGATTAAGGTTTCGTCTGAAAAGGATTGTGCTGAATTTGTTGTTGTTGTTGTTGTTGTTGTGGTCTTCAGTTCGCAGATTGGTTTAATGCAGTTTTGGCCAGTTCGGGCGAGATATTTTGGGAATTTGGAAGGGTCGTCTTCTCCCTTGTTTTCGAAGGGTTCGAACCAAATCAGTGAAACCCATCCCGCGATCTGCTCTGGTCAATCGTGAACATTATACAGTATAAACTGAATGAGGTTGAATTGTTGACGGCAAGTTCGCACTCCTATTTGTGAGTGAAAATGCCAGATGTCTCTCATGGTCCACTAACTGAAACGCGTTATGAATGCGAAGTTCAGAGTCCTCTTACTGCTGCAGTAGTAAAAATTGTGGGAATAATGTGAATGGAGCTGATTGTCTCTTTACGTTTATAAATAAACTTTGCGCTGTAGCTAAGAGTGCCAGATCTACGAAACCGCAGCGAATCTAAATCATTAATACGAATGTGTCTCTGACGATATTATAACTCGTTGGTGTTGTGTAATTCAAAAGCACATCGGTAACAGGGGAGTTATTATGCGAAATATTTTTTCCAAAAAGTGTGGGATACGTATGTTGACCACTTCTAAACACTCGCATGCAAGATCTTGGTATATTGACGTGTTCATTCTATTATCAATCTGTGTTGCATTTCGTCTAACTGGATTGAAAAAGGAAAAGGTTTTTTTTTTATTTATTTTTTTTTTTTTTATTATTGAATGAAGCGTGTCAAGTTGCCAACCGAGTTATTATTTAACAGTTTCATATTACCGGAACCCTAAGGCAAGAATCATTTTTTGAAACGTCTGAGGCAAACTGAATAACATTTGGTAAGATTTAGCTGTAGTAGGATGTTGTGTAAGAAGCTTTGTTTATACGCGCTCGCTGTGTTGCGAAGTGCCCCGTTTAATTTCGTGAAAACTTCTTGCAGTCCCCAGCACTGCCTGGAGGAAGACACATAGTAGAGGAATGCCTCGCCTTTCCTGGACTGTTCACGGAAGTGTTTGTACCTGTATTTTCCTATATACACATTCTGACTTATGATGTCGATCTACTAATGGATATATTATTGTGCACTGAATTAAAAATTGTATGATTAGTTGGTTTCTGATAGCCTTCCTGTTAGTTGCCATTTTTAGCAGTAATTTCTACATTGCTAAACAAAAAGTGTATAATAATTTTTTCAATTTTGAACATTAACAAGTCGTGATGTTTTAAAAAACGTGTCTGTGGTCTATTAAAATTGCATTCTGTTGAATATGTAACACATTACACTTGAAGCAGCTTTCAAATAATATCTTAATAATGACATGTCTGTTACGTGTTGTTTTGAACATCGAGGGTGTTGGTTTTTCGATAGTTTCAGCTGCAAGCGAAGAACTAACCTGTCGGAATCTGATGGTGAAGCAAAGTACGCTGTTTTATGAACAAAAAATACAATAAGTTTCGAACATCTTGTAAGTGTCTCTGTATCTGCAGCTGGTTCAGAAGTGCGTATTGGACACGGCTTTAAGAAAAATTTGAAAGTAATCTCGTATACGTTCCATTGCACCACGACCAAAGTCGGTGGCGATTACCTTGTATATTAACGATATACCGGGAATAATACCACTATATGTCGCACAATGAGTTTTCCGACCTATTTTTAGAAACAATACTCTGAAAACCTCTGACCCGAATGAAAAAAATTACATCTCATTTATGGCTCCTTACCATCGACAATAGTTTTGATAAAAAGCTTCATTTTGTTTTATTTTTCATTTGTCCTTCACTTACCTTCCAGACCAAATTGCTCCCTCCACAATGATTTTTTATACTTGCATCGTCTTCTGTACTATAATTGTTCACAATATGTTCATTTATTTATTCCTCTAATTTTTGTTGAAACGTGATAATGTTCTCTCTCATAGCAAAATATCGCAATAAAAGTAAGTTCATAGATTAGAATGTTAAAAAATAATACATGTGCTTTAAAAGAAATAAACTAAAAATCATTTCATTTCGTTGGTGAAATCTTGTTTCTATTCTAGTGAACCTCGGTGTTTCTCAAACTGTTTGACACGTTTGTTTTTTTGCCGATGGTAGACAAACGGTGGGTCTTATGAGTAGCACTCTTACACTGTTACATAATAAACCATTATAAATAAATAAACTTCTTCCGCTTATGTTTCTCGGAATCATGTATAGCCGGCTTCTGCTTCCGCAACGATTCGAAGTCTATTGAGTATTCTTGTTTCTTATTATATTGGTGCGGCGACTGTTATTCGGACATGTCCGAAATAACAGACACCAGGCCAATATAAGAAGTATTTACAAACGAAGACGGCGTTTGCTTCAGTCACTTCACCACATACTCGGTCATACGTTAGACCTCGCACGGGAATCCGTAGCGGCGATTGTAAGAGGGCATGGACGATAGGGGCGCTACAGCCATAGCGTGCGACTTGTTGTTGTTGTTGTTGTTATTGGAGCTTTAGGAAGCTCATCATCGTGGTCATCAGCGCCCTTACTAGGAAGAGATGAGTCTAATACTGCTAAATGGTGCAGGAGACAAGCAAGGGAAGAGATAATACGAAAGGACGTACGCTCTTCCTCCTACAGCGTGCGACTCGAGGAACTTGCACACGGGTACAAAAAAAAAAAAAAAAAAAAAAAAAAAAAAAAAAAAAGGTTCAAATGTTTGTATAGCTTATGGGACTTAACTACGGGGTCATCAGTCCCTAAACTTACAAACTAGCTTATACTAAGGACGGCACAAAAATCCATGCCCGAGGGAGGATTCGAACCCCCGACCGTAGAGGCCGTGCAGACTGTGACTGGAGCGCCTCAATCCCCTCGGCCACCGCGGCCGGCAGATGGGTACCCAAGTGGTTCACTCTGCGTTACTGACATCTGGTTTTAGCGCTCGCTACTAACACCCGTCTTTTACGAGGTTTTGAACAATTGTTGGTTACACCCGTCAATTCGGCGAGTGTGGTTCCAAACCAATACTCTACCCGTGTACACTTGTTCATCAGTTGTTCCTCAATACGTCACATCTCTCTGACAATTTGAACGTAGCCGTCATTTTGACGGATATTACTATGCTACGGTTAAGGCGACCGCTGGCCCGAAGCGGGAGACCCGGGTTCGATTTCCGGCCTGTCGTACATTTTCACTTGTTTCCATTTATTAACTTCATTGCCCTAATGCAACAACTGTCAATCCTTTCGTCCCTAATCATTCTTCCTTCACGTCCGTCACAAATATTTGCAAATTCTTGTTTCTCTTTCTGCGGGCCTTCTTGTTTCCCTTTATAGCCTGAACGTCGCTCTCAAATTACGCCTGAATCGGCCATATTCTACTCTGTATTAAAACTTTTTGCAGATGTTTTAAAAACAATTCTGCACCACCATGTATTTTTAGAGACTGACTGAATTAAGAAAATTAGTACTTCTTCTCACGGAAAAATCAATATTACGTATTCACAGAATATATGACAAAACTGCGATTGGATAAAGCTGAATATGTGGGGTCTCCTGCTTTCTAGACAGTTGCGCTGACCCCTACACCACTTTTATTTTATTTTATTTATTTATTTATTTATTTATTTATTTTTTTTTTTTTTTTGACAGTATGTGCACTTAGTAGCTGTCTCTCCTTGCCAGTAAGGAACTAAAAAGTGTGGAACGTTCTTCTTAGGGTGAAAAACTAAAGAGAAATAAAGGAAATAAAGAAATCCTCTCCGCGGTTAGTTCAGTCACATGGAAGCCTCCAGCGTTCGTCTTCTCGAATTGGTCTTGCAAGTGGTCCGTTTCACTTACAACTTTTACTGTTTCCGACGTGTAGTTTTGCATGCGTCTTCTCATAACACTGATGGCTCCATGGCTTAATAGCCGCGTTTCTGTGAGCACTAAAGTCCATAACTTGATACTATCTGTAATATCTTTATGTCTTCACCATAATTTTCAACACATTTCCGTATGTGTTCGTGTAATCACTTTGTAGTCTTATTTTGTCATGTTCGTATTCCAAGTAAGCGCGATAATCGGCAAGTGATGCTGAACGGTTATAGATGGCAAAGACAGCAGTGTGGCCTAAAAGCCAAATCGCTGCATTGTTCTTCTTTCGGGTGTACCTCAGTTTTTTCTGGTCGTAATAACTCTAAAATATCTATGTTTTGCGAAACCGTTCGGTCGATAATGGCCAATCTGCATCGGATGAATTCCACGATCAACTCAGTTGTACCGCAGGTGAGTCTGTGAATTAATGTGTCCACGTATCCACAGTTTGTACAGGCGGGTGTTGGGGCCAGGTGAATGTTGTTAAGTTTCTCATTAGTCGGCACTTTATCATTAACAATTATGTACCACATTGATTTGATGCGTGACGGTAGTATAGGGCTGTGCACGTTTCTCCAGATCGTATTCCATTTTGAATGTGGATATTTGTTTGAAATCCGGTTTTCTCTGTCATCTGTTGTTAAGAAGTTGTAGATTTTCTTATTCGTATAGGGCGGGTTGATTTCATCAGCGTGCTTTATATAACTGAATTTTCTGTAGTAAAATCTGACATGGCGAAAGTTTAAATGTATTGCAGCTTCATAAATTGGTGGCATCAAACTGCTCGGCTTCCAGTGTGATATTAACCATTGGGTTAGGCTCGGCATCCGTTTATTTATAATTTTACTAATGCGACCGATTAGTAAAGTCCGGCATTTATATCTGGCGTGAATTAAACCAAGACCTCAGCGTTCATGAGGTAAAGTTAAGGTGTCAAAGTAGACTTTAAAAATATGGCCCCTTAGAACGTACCAGCAGAACGCTTTCTGGATACTATCTGCTAGGTGATTTGACACCGGTATGATCTGGCCCAAATAAAACATCCTGCTCGCTATCGATATCCTGACTGTGTGCACTCTTTGCAACAAATCCAAATCTCTGTCAGAATAAATACGAGTTGTGGCTCGGATCTTGTGTAACATGTCTGTCCAATTCTTTGTTGCCATGGTATCTGGTGTCGCGCTCCAGTAGACTCCAAGCGATTTATGTTGCACTTTTGTTTCACACCAGTCTAAGTAGGTGGTGTTGCCGATGCCTCTTCCTATGTGGAGCAGTGTTGTTTTCTTCGTATTCAACTTCGCTCCAGTTGCTATGTTAAAAGTATTAATTACTTCCCTCACTTTCGCCAGATCGTCCATGGATGTTATTGCCAAACATACGTCATCCGCATATGCAATGCAAGGAATTTTCCACATTCCTATACTGATTCCCGCTGTCGCGCGTGTTATGCTTGCCAGCAAAGGCTCGACAGCTATGGCGTATAAAGCCATTGATAGAGGACAACCTTGCCGGATAGATCTCCTTATGGGTAGTGTCTCAGTCATGTGACCGTTAATCAACACACGTGATGTAGCATTAGAGACACAGTTCTGTAGCAGGTGGAGAAAACGTTGCCGAAACCCCATCCTCGACATTGCCTTGAATAGATAGTCGTGGCTTATACGATCATAGGCCTTTTCAAAATCTAAAAATAGTAGGACGCCGGGTTCACTATTGTCTGCTAGGTTACATATAATATCCCGTAATTCGCAGGCGGCTGATATCACACTGCGTCCCGGTAATGCGCTGTACTGGTATTCGCCTAGTATCTTATGTAACACTGATTGCATCCGCTTCTTGATTGCCCTCGTTATAATTTTAAAATCCGCATTTAATAGCGTAATAGGGCGCAATTCCTGAATCTTCTTGCTGTTTCCTTTCTTCTTCAGCGGCACAATAAAACCTTCTTTCAGTTCATTCGGGATTGTTTGAAGTAGGTACATTTCGTTTGCAATTTGTGTTAAGGTTGGGCCAAATATATGCCAGTAGTGTTGATATAGTTCAGAACATAGTCCATCGGGTCCGGGAGACTTCCGCTTTGCTGCATTGTGTACTGCCTCTTTGAATATCTTCCTTGGTGAAAGGAGCTTCGAGGCCCTCGTTGTCTTCGTCAGAGAGGAGGGAGTCTATTTCGTCAGTGACGTCATGAGAAGATCTATCATTTGTCTCGTGCCTGTCATAGAGGTCCTTATAATAGCTGTATACCCGTTGTATTATGTCACGTTGTCTAGTAGATATGTTCCCTGCACCATCATCTACCTCTTCAATTAGTTTTGCTTTTTGACGTCGCAGTGTCCGTAGGGTGTGGTATAGCGTCGCCGTTTCCTCCGTTGCAATGTCTTTCGGCTGGGAACGTATTATTGCGCCCTCCAGTTGTTTGCGGTACAAATTTGTTATATTTGCCTTGTACCTTTTGATGCGCCGGTAAGCATCCTCAACTCTGACATCTGCGGAATGATAAAGATCCCGAAGGCAAGAAAAATAGAATTCTATGGTCCGTTTGTTGCAATAGGACTTTTGGTAAGCATAACTCTTTATCGTTGAACGAATTTTGAATTTCGCTCTACGTAACCACCATTCAACAGTTGATCTGTATTGGGTTCGGGAGCGTTGTACGTTCTCCCACACTCGCTGGATTTCCTCATCCAGTTGTTTGTCTCGTAATAGGCTCACGTTCATCTTCCAGTAGCCTCTCCCGCGAAACACTTGGGGGCGCTGGAGGTTTATATAACATTGGTGGACACTGTGATCAGAGAAGCCAACGGGTGAAATGTCACTGTTCACTACATTGGGAGCGAGAGTTTCGGACACATAGATACGATCAATCCGGCTGGCCGAATTACTCGTTATATGGGTATACGCGATGCGGTTTCCATGTATTTTTTCCCAGATGTCTATCAAATTGATCCCATGGAGTATGTGGTCAAGTTCTAAACACTTGTTGAAATGTGTGTCTGATCTTTGGCTGAGATTATACAATTAAAATCTCCCCCAATAACACAGTTCGTGGCACATTCGTTGATTAAAAAAGGCACCTCATGTTTATAGAAGGAGAAGCGTTCCCGTCGACGGTTGTTGCCCGACGGCGCATACAAATTTATAAGTTGAACGCCATTAATTTTACAGGCTATGCCACGACCATTTGTAAGTCGAACGATATGCGAGTGAGGAATGCCATCTCGTAGTAAGATTGCCGTTCCTGTGTGGTCTTCTTCACTGATGCTCGTGAGTGTGACAAACCCCTCTACGTTTGGCTCCACGCTAACTTCTTGAATGAGCCCAATATCTACGTTCGTGTTATATAAAAAGTCCTTAAGCGTTCTAAATTTTAATTCACTCTGGATTCTACAGATATTAATAGTTGTTATATTGTATGTAAAATTACCATTCATTTTTGGGGAAAGATTCAAGTAACATTATATACTGCTATATCAACACAAAAACACACATTATTATAAGCTATGTTTGGTACTCGTTAGTATCCATTCCGTCATCTTGCGGAGACGGTTCATCCAAAACTTTTTGTAAACATGGGCCGTGATCTGTTCTATCTGCGGAAGTGGTGGCGGGTGCTCCTAGATTTCCAAGTTGCTGATTTTTTAATTTTGCAGCAACTTGTTGTGCTACAGGCCTCAACTGATTGGCTACTTCAGCAGCACCCCCACGAGCAACCCGTATTTTCTTTTTTTCAGGGGAGGTTTGCCCTTTAACTTCCTTCTGTGAATCCGATGACGACTTTATGATTTTTTTGCGTCAGAGACCGGTCTATCAGTAGTCATCAAAGGTTTGTCAAGGGTTCCATGGGAGTCTGTCACGCCTTCGTCGAGTTTTTCTATCTGTTGTGGAGTATTACCGTTGATGGTTGCAGGTACACACGGAGAATCAGTTGGGGAGGTGTCGGAAGTCGCACTTGTCGTGTCCGACGATGCATCGGGCGCGCCCTCTTTCTCTCCGAGAACATCCTTCAAAGGTGTGTCACCCGCTGGGTTACATGTGACAGAACTCAGTTCGGAACCAGCACTTAATTGTGGGGTCGGTTCGTTGCCTTCACGAGCTTTCGACATTTCAACGTCATCGCTCCACGACAGTGCATTTGTTGGCGGCACTTCAGAGTTTGCTGCCGCGGCAGCTAGCACTACGTCATCGGGAGGGGTGGCGTCGCGCTCCGTTCCAGTAAACAAACGGCTGGCGACTGAGGCATACTGAGGGCGCGGTCTGCCTTCCGCATCGACCTCGACGGGGAGCTGAACTGGTGCACGCCTGCGTGGACATTCCTCTCTAAGGTGTCCAGGCAGATTACAAGCGGAGCAAGTGCGTGGTTGTCCCTCATATACCACGAGAGCTCTGAAGCCACATACATTAACGAAGGACGGTATGTGTGACTGAAGGTCAATTTTAACTGTTCTCACACCATTATCGACCTTATGCATGTTGCCGCCACAACGATCAGCAGTCACTGCATATACTGTTCCAAATTTCGATAGCGTCTGTTTGATATGCGTAAATTCAACTTCAAACGGTAGCAGATGCACTTTAACATTCCTGAGACCCAAACCGGCGTAAGAAATAGAAACTCGACTCACCTCGCCTGTGCTGCTCTTATACTCGGCTGTTCCATTTGTTTTGTCCATTATCCTTTGGCACCAGTCGTCGTTCCGTAGCTTCACGATGTACTCGTTACTTAGAAAATCGTATGCCATCCCAAGAACATCCTCTTCTGGTACTTGAAAACATCCGTTGAACCAATCATCAAATTCGTATATCTTAGGTCGTGCAACACCGAAAACGAAACTGAACTTCAATGTATACTTCCGCAAGTGCGACTCCATTTCAGACACTAAGTATCACACAGCGCACGCGAAGTAAACAAGCAGCGGCGGCACCGAAGACCGCAGCAAGCACACGTACCGACCGCTACGGCGGTCTGGCCGCGAATGGACTGGGGACACAGTGATCACCGCACCTGCAAGAACTACCTAAGAATGCATAATGCCTCCTGTCAGAAACAAATTCCCAGCTTCACCCTGCCCACAGTACTATCTGCCGGGAGGCGTGCTTAGGTAGTCCTTGCAGGTGCGATGATCACTGTCTCCCCAGTGGTGTAGAGGTGTAGGGGTCAGCGCAAATGCCTAGAAAGCGGGAGACCCGAGTTCGAATCCCGGCTGGGTACACATTTTCGGCTTTACCCAATCGCAGTTGATGTCATATACATTGTGTGAATATGAAAAAATAACAACTGCAGGATCAGTAGTGACGTATGTACTTTCGGAACAGACGCCACATTTATAAATAAATATTACGTGCCGCGGTGTAGTAGCCGTACGGTCTAAGGCGCCTTGCTGCGGAGCGCGCAGTTGCTCGCCGTCGGAGGTTCGAGTCCTCCCTGGGGCATGGGTGTGTGTGTGTGTTTGTCCTTAGGTTACTTTAACTTAGTTTAAGTAGTTTGTAAGCTACGGACTGATTACCACGCAGTTTGGTCCTATAGATTTACAAACATTTGAAATTTTACGTTTCCTGATGAAAATTAGTTTGTGCGTCCAGTTCAAACATACAGTTTTTCCTTAAATTTAAAGTAAATAGCACATCTTTACAAGAAATAAATTCTCTGCTAGTTAAAAAAAACAACGAAGAAAACATTACAAAAATTCTGTACTAATATCGCGTAGAGCCGCCTTCCGACTCAACGACAACTCTAGCCACGTAACATGGACATTCAAGTGACTTGTCCAAAGCATCTTGAGTCGCATCAGAAAGCTGGCGGCGACTGGACGGTGAATGTCCTTTTTCTTTTATTGTTCTCACTATTTCGGCACAAACATTCTCAATAGGATTCATGTCAGTTCCTTTAGGCGGCCCTTACAATACAGTAATATTTCTGTGGGTGTCGGACCACCACGTGACATGTTGAGAAATTATTTGTTCGTCGCGAAACCTCTCTGCAGAAGGCAACATCAAATTCCCTAGAACAGAAATATAGTTACGCGCATACGGTTTTCCTTCCACTTTCCACAAAAGGCCACACCCCTCCGACGATATCCATACCCACACCGTTACCGATTCTCTGCCACTTCTTTGGCAACTGTAAATATATCTGGTGTTATACCTGACACCTTTTGGCCGGTAAACGAATACTCCTCCTAACGATGCCATACAGAAAATCTTTTCATCGGTTAAAAATACTGCCGGCCGCGGTGGCCGAGGGGACTGAGGCGCTTCAGTCACGGTCTGCACGGCCACTACGGTCGGGGGTTCGAATCCCCCCCTCGGGCATGGATATTTGTGCCGTCCTAGTTCGTAAGTAGTTCATAAGTAGTTTGTAAGTTTAGGGACTGATCACCCCGTAGTTAAGTCCCATAAGATTTACAAACATTTGAACATTTTTTTTTAAATACTTGTCTCCAAAACGCAAGAGCTTTGTTGATATTAGGTTCAGCAAAAGCAATTACTCTAGTTCTGTAAATGAAGAAACACATCACCTCGCATGGCGAAAGAATTAATTTTGTCGTGGCCTTAGGCTACACTCTTGCTGCGACCACCGAAGTGAGTATATCGTGGAATCATGCTGAGGAGATGGCATGCTGTTAGAACTTTGCTTTCTTTGTGATCAGGCAGTCTTGGTTTATCAGAGATAGTTTTCTTGAGTAATTCTTTCACCATGCGAGGCGAATTGTTCCTTCATTTACAGAACTCGAGTAATTCAGTTTAAATTTAGTATTTGCATTCTCATTCCGGTGATGATTTTGTGTCCGGTTTTTCTCAAGTCGGGATACATGTGTGTGGCATTCAGCCTTCGTCTGAACTTAGTCTGTTTCAACTTCCTTGCTGCTTTTAATTTTTCTTTAAATTAATGTTTTCGCATGGTGTCTGTATCCGTGATTATGCTAAATATTTCTCAGATTTCTGGTTTGATTTTCTCTTTCTAGACTTGGTATGTCGGATTGCACCACGTGCTTTCCTAACGGTCTTCACATAGGCCTTCAGCCATGCTTTTACTAATACTAGCTGTCTTCTATATGAATTCTCGCACGTGCTTGACTTGCTTATTCTAAATTAATTTATTTTTGAAAATTCTATGTAATTCACCATGGTCGCACACCATGTGGTACTTAAGGATAATATGCCGCTGCCTCCCCACATATGAGTTCGTTTGGTGCATAGTTGATTTGCAATCAGTGCTTGAAGACACCCACCATCTCGTTAAAACGCCGCAGACGCTTCGTTTCGCCAATGCTATCAAGTGTTGCCGCATGAGTAATGTGTCACAAGCATTATGTGCATGTCTGTGAGTGAATGAATGAGCTTTCCTTTATCCACTGTGTATTTGCAAATTTCCTCCCACGTTACCTCCATATTCACAAAGGGCAGAAACAATTTTATTAAGGGTAGTAACTTCATGATTTTAATTCACTTTAGTACTAGGTGTGTGCTGTATTGTGCTTCATTTGATCTACCCACATTTATTTGTATGGTCATTTTCTTGAATAGAAGTATCAAACCTCTGCTTTATAATTTCATGATCCCCATGCCATATTTAATTATCTATACCTTTCTTTTAACATTTATTATGTGTTTACAATTATATATATTTTTGACGAATTACGGCGTTCAAATGAATGAAATAAATCGCAATTTGCGATGTTATGGCGTCACTGAAAGAGGTTTAGATGGAATACCAAACTGTGGCGAATGAAAATTTGTGGCCGGCCGGGATTCGAACCCGGGATCTCCTGCTTACTAGGCAGACGCGTTGACCGCTCCGCCACCAAGGACACAGTGACCAGCCCGACTGCAGAGGACTCTTTCCTGCACGTCTCCCGCCACACCCAAATCTCCATTCGCCACGCTGTCTCTTTCCTATAACACAGCCTATTTATTCTATAATGCTCGCAGCCACAATACTGTATTCCCGCATCAGGGAGAACAGCCCATGAGGTATCGAGACACAATTAATTGTCGTCAGGAGCTCAGCCTCGGCTTGTATACAATTATATATATTTTTGACGAATTACAGCGTTCAAATGAATGAAATAAAACGCAAATGCGATATTATGGCTTCACTGTATTAGGTTTAGATGGAATACCAAACTGTGGCGAATGAAAATTTGTGTAGGCAGACCCGTTGACCACTCCGCCACCTTTTTTTTTTTTTTTTTTTTTTTTTTTTTTTGCTTCCTTGTTCCAAAGATAATTGCCACTACTGCCAAGGCTCTCCATGCAGCGGAATAGCACCTCAGCAATGGACATGGTGGAACAATCCTGTTACGGTGATATAAATATCAATTAATAGAAATAAAGAATCCCTAAGACGGATTTACGTCTCAAATATGTCAAAGACATTATTGATATATCTGAAGCATTGAATTAAAATTTGTGGTGCGGCCGGGAATCGAACCTGGACCTTCATGCTTACTAGGCAGACGTCTCAACCGTTTTTTATTTTTATTTTATTTTTATTTATTTATTTTTTTACAACCCGTCCTTCCGCTCGCCATTTATAGCCTTCTCCGGCTAGCTTCTTACCTATATTATTGTTGTCATTGACAATGAAAAAGAAATTCCCTCTTGATTACACAAAGAAACATCCTCTTCAGGAAAAATTCAATATCGTCTTGATGACTTCTTCATCTGCAGACGATAAAATAAAAGCTTGAAACCAAATGAAACTTCTCCTACCTCGTAGTTGTAAAAATCGTTTCTTTCGAAAAATGAAAAGAAGTGGCAGAATTGTTGCCTACATGTAAATTATAAATTACGTTCTTTTTCTCTCTCTGTACTTCCGCGGCTACTCATGGGCTATTTCGGCTTACCGATTGCTTCAAAGTTGTCTTCTCGTATTGTCTACTACTGCAGTTTATGCCGTGTTTTTCGTGTTCCTTTTTTTTCTAATTCTCTTTTACTATGTTTTTGCCTTCTCGGTAGACTTTGGAGTACCAGGTAGCAATAGCTGAGGCCACCGTACGGAAATCACAGAAGTTTAAAAGACATTTAAGAATGAATAAAAAATTAAATACATAAATTAAAGTTCTTCTTCGGGTGTTTCTATGATAAAATTCGAAGTAAAAAATTCGCATACTTTTCTTTATATTTGTTCGTTCTTTTAAGTTTTTCGTGTTCTGTCGTGAGATAAATCCAGTAGTCTTCTTTACTCTTATCTTTTTCTGTGAGAATGTAGTACACCATATGTCCTTTGATCCAATTAACTGCTTTGTGTTTTGTGCTTGGGTAGGGTACTTCGTCTGGGTGGAGAAGTCTAGCTGGGGTAATGGTTCGGGGAGATGTTCGCAGCATACTAGCGAGTTTAGTTCTGCAGAAAGTCCAGATGGTTGTGACAGCGTCGCAGGTGAAACGGTGTTCCTCCGTGTCCACTAAGTTACAGGAGATGCAATTTGGAGTTTCCGCTAGGTGAATTGCGTGTAACTTTGAATTTGTGGGAATTTTTCTGTTAACCGACGTGTACCAGGTTGATCGGACTTCTGTCGGTAAGTGAGGATCTTGAATGTTCTCCCAAATTTTTTCCCAGTTGTACTCTTTGTACTTCTTCTCTATTCTATTTCCGTTTTGGTTGCTCATCATGTTTTTGTAAACTTCTTTGACTTTGTATAGGTCTTTTTCGAGAGTATTTCTTCGAACGTAACTTAATTCGACAAGAAAATGTTTGATATGATAGAGTGCGTTCGGAATGTGGTGCACGTCTACTGGTGGATCCATACTGGTCGGTGCAATTTCATTTAAGAGATGAGCTGCGAGAGTATCGGGCGATCGTTGCCACTGCTTGTACAACTTGCTGACGAACAGCGCCTGTGATTTCTTGTAAATGTTTGTCAGGTTTAAGCCTCCGTTACTTAAAGGTAGCGTTAAGGTCTCATACTGCACCTTAAAATTTGCCCTCTGGTGACAAAATGGCCGAGCGCTGCTAGCATCTGTCGAGCTATGATCAACGGTATTGGCAATACTTGAGCAACATAGTTTACTTTGGATGTTATGTATGTATTTGCTAATTGAACTTTTTGTATGGCATTTAGTTTACGCAGACCATGTTGTTGTATGGCCGCTCGCATTTTTGCCAACAATTTTCTGTAATTAAGGGCAGCCGTGCGGCGGATATCTTTCATGTATTCAATTCCTAGTGTTTTGATAGTTTCTACGCAATTTATTTGTACGTCGCCTCTAAGATCTAATCCCCGACCGATGTGCATTATTCCCGACTTATTACAGTTTAATTTTGCTCCTGACGCCGCTTCATAGGTTCGTATAGTTTGGAACGCTGTTTCCAGTTCGTCACCTGCCGTGATCACGAAACTGACGTCATCTGCGTACGCTTGACATACTATTCTATGGCCGTGTATTTGTAGCCCTGCAAGATTCTGCGTCAGGGAGGACAGCAGAGGTTCCATCGCCATCGCAAACAAGCACAGGGACATTGGGCAACCTTGGCGTACCGAACTTTTGATTCTGACAGGTCTGCTTAATTGTCCGTTGACACATATTCGTGAGGTGGAATTTGTCAATAGGTTTTTGACCGTTGTAATAATTTTTCGTGGGAGATTCATGACTTCCATGGTTCGAAAAAGATACGTATGGTTAACTCTGTCAAAGGCTTTTTCGAAGTCAAGAGAGACTATGGCACTTGGAATGTCCAAAGCTTCTGCCGTTGCTATAATATCTCTGTATTCGCATAACGTCTGGTGTATTGTTCTATTTTTCCCGACGCTCGTTTGGTAATTCCCAGTAATACTTGTTATAACAGAAGTTAGTCTTTGCGTTATGATGCGTGTGACAATTTTGTAGTCGGTATTGAGTAGTGTGACGGGGCGTAGGTTGTTAACAGTCTTCCCTCCTGGCGTTTTGGGAACTAACACCACTATACCTTCACAAAAGTCCTGTAACACGTCACTTCTGTCGTTCAGGATTTCGTTACACACGAGCGTTAGCTTGGGGACGAGCTGTTGTTCAAAGGTGTGATAGAATTCCGCTGGTAATCCGTCGGGGCTAGGGGACTTATTCTTTGCGCTTCTACGTATGGCGTCTGCCACTTCCTCGTCAGTTACGTCTGCTGACAGGTCTGCCGCTTCTTCAGGATTTAATTTCGCGGTCAGCCTTGCGATGACGGCTTGCTGCGCCTCTTCGTCTGCTGGTTTGTCGGCCATCAGTGTCGTAAAATATTTATGGATTTCTTCTCGAATGCCACGTTGTGTCATCAAGGTTCTCCCGTCTTCTGTGTTCAGTTCTGTCAATATTTTCCGGTTTTTTCTCTTCTGGTCTTGTATGATATGGTACATTGACGTTGTTTCTTCGTGAACTGTATTTTGTAGCCGTGATCGAATTTTACAACCTTCTAATTGCTTCCGCTTGAGGCTTAAAAGTGTGGCCTTTATTCGTTTGATCTGTGCATAATTTTCTATGACTGTGGCATCTTGTTGGTACAAGTCTCTGAGACACTGATAATAAAATTCTATTGTGTTTTTCATCCAAATATTTTTCATCCAAGAGTAACGTTTCATGGTCTTTATTAACGCGGGTTTTGCACATTTCATCCACCATGTAAAGGCCGAGTCATACTTTGAAAACTTTCTTTCGCAGTCCGTCCACGTATTGCGGAAGGTTTCGTGGCACTCTGGGTCTGACAGATGCGCGACGTTTAACTGCCATGTTCCTTTTGCTCTGTACGTTTCTTGTTTTTGTAGGTTAGCAGTGCATATGTAGGCTACATGATCGGAAAATATATTCGGCCACAGTTCCGCTTGCAAAATGTGATGTTGTAAATTAGACGTTACATAAATTCTATCTATGCGACTAGCGGAATGGCTGGTAATGTGGGTAAACCCGGGCTTATCACCGTGTTTGAGTTCCCACGTGTCGATCAGTTTGACTTCTCTGACGATATTCTGAAGTTCTATGCAGTTGTTGAAATTTGGTGTCTGGTCCTTAGGTTTGATGACACAATTAAAGTCGCCTGCAAAAATGAGTTGATCGGGACGCCGCATAAAGAGTGGTACAATTTCTTCTTTAAAAAATTCAGCCCTCTGGCGTTTTTTACCCGTTCCAGAAGGGGCATAAATATTAATGAGTCTGGTATTATTTATCGTGCAAGCTATACCCCTGCTGTTCGTTAACCTCTCGACGTTTGTGGGCAGGATGCCTTCCTTCGTCATGATCGCTGTCCCGAGTTCACTGCCATAACCAGGATTAAGTAGGGTATTGTATCCCGTTATACGGTCTAGATTAATGTCTGTCACTTCTTGTAAGAACGCGATATCTATATCAGCTGCATACAAGAAGTCTTGGAGGTTCTTTAATTTAAATGTGCAGCTAATTTTATTTATATTAACAGTTGCAATCCGATATGCTTGCAACGGTAAAAACACATTTGCAGGCATACTTGATGTCATCCTGCGTGTTACTGATATCGATAACAGATGACCTAAAAGTATTCTGGGTCTTCGTCCACTTCCCCCGATCCGGCTGCGTTGTTTTGTTGCCGGACAGGGTTGTCTACACATCTGACGACGCCCCTGCCGTGTTTCTCGGAATCTCTGGCATCTCCTCCTATCGAGTTGCTTCGTCGGTGTCATCTGCCCACGCTCTCGGTTTGATATTTCCCCTGTTCTCTTCATCCTGTTCATTTCGATGTTTGATGGATCCTTTCGGAGCCACCGTGTTCACTGTTGCACGTTCTTCCGACGTTCGCATTTGCCTGGAATCGGGTTCCTGCGTTCGAGTTTTTTTGGACGTCGGAAGGTTTCCTGGAGAGGGCTGTGATGTCCCTTCTATCAGTGTTTTGCGTATCTGTTCGGCTTTCTCGCGCAGTTTTGGCGCCTGTTCTTCCGCACCTTCGCGTGCAATACGTCGCTTTTTTTGTTTTTTGGGAGATTTCTCGGGCTGTTGGTCTGTTAATTCCAGAGTCTCAACTGGTGATGCCGGAAAAATTCCGTCCGCATTTGCTAACTGCTCCACACTCTTGTCCTTACTGTTGCTTTCACACACAACTCCCGGTTTATTTTTGTCCGTAGTCTGGTCGTTAGAAGGAAGGACATCATGTGTGTTTGTCGTATCCATGGGTATGTCGTGTTCGGTGTGGTCGTTGTACTCTTCTAGATTTGCTTCCGGTGCAATATTGCCTCGCGTGGCGGCGACGTAGCTCAGGGCCAACGTAGACACGGGGCCAGGCCTCTGTCGCTCGCCGGTCGGTATTTGCGTCACGCGCCGTTGTAAACACTGCGCGCGAACGTGTTCTGTAGAACCACATCCCGAGCATGTTCGTGGTTGTCCTTCGTATATGGCAACCGCTCTGTAGCCACAAACGGTGATGTAGGACGGTATGTGCTTCAACATCTCTATTTTCACTTGTCTGACACCGTTCAACACTGAGAAAATGTGAGAGTCTGACCACTTTTCCGCGACGTTACTGAGTACAGTGCCGTATTCTCTGAGTTGATCGTTAATTGCGTCGGCAGGTATTTCGAATGGTAATTCGAAGATTCGTACAGTTTTGAAACCCATGCCAGCTGGTGATATTGTAACGTCGCCAATAGTGCCGTCTGAATGTTTAAATTGTAATCGTCCGCCACATGAGTCGACAATTTTCTTGCATTTTTCAGGGCTTATCATTTTTAAATATATAGTACTGCTGACTATCGATAAGTGTATTCCGATCAATTCGTCTATAGTGACCTTCATAACGTCTCTTACAAACAACTCCACTTCAAACGACTTTGGTCTAGGTAAATTCGGGTCGAAACTCAATCTAAGAGTGTCTTTCCTTGGTGGTCGATCCATTATGTTCGTGTGCAAAACATTCTAGTTGGTAAATGTAAACGCTGAAGCGTGCACTCACCGTTTACCTCCGCTCGGCCGCCAAGTAGCGAGGACGTAAACAAGACGTCCGCACAGCACGGCTGCCCGACGAAGACTGCCACCGAGGAAACAGTGACCAGCCCGACTGCAGAGGACTCTTCCCTGCACGTCTCCCGCCACACACAAATCTCCATTCGCCACGCTGTGTCTTTCCTGTAACACAGCCTATTTATTCTATAATTCTCGCAGCCACAATACTGTATTCCCGCATCAGGGAGAACAGACCATGAGGTATCGAGACACAATTAATTGTCGTCAGGAGCCCAGCCTCGGCTTGTATACAATTATATATATTTTTGACGAATTACAGCGTTCAAATGAATGGATGTGTGTGGCGGGAGACGTGAAGGGAAGAGTCCTCTGCAGTCGGGCTGGTCACTGTATCCTCGGTGGCGGAGTGGTCAACGCGTCTGCCTAGTAAACAGGAGATCCGGGGTTCAAATTTTCATTCGCCACAGTTTGGTATTCCATCTAAACCTCGTACAGTGACGCCATAACATCGCAAATTGCGATTTATTTCATTAATTATGTGTTTGTTAAAACGTTGGCTGCTCCCTTACGAAGTGAGCAGTTCGATAAATTTCCCTTGCGCAAGTACTGTAGCCACTAGCAAAAAAATTTAGAGCGTTTTAACTTGCATTTGCAGATCTTAACTGCCTGAGATCTTACGTAGAAAACTTAACAACCAACTTTAAACTTGTAGTTTAGCAATGTAGGAATTACCGCTAAAAATGGCAACTAACAGGAGGGCTATCAGAAACTAACTAATCATGCAGTTTTTATTTCAGTGCACTATAATAAAACCTAGAACGAGAATCCATTAGCAGAACGGTATCAGCAAAACCAGACGTCATAAGGCAGCATGTTCATATAGGAAAAGACAGGTACAAACACTTCCGTGAGCAGTCCAGGAAAGGCGAGGCTTTCCTCTACTTTGCTCAGTCGCAGCGAATGTCTTTTCCTCCAGGCAGTTCTGGGGGCGGTAAGGGGTTTGTACGGAAGTAAAGGGGCACTTCACAGCAGAGCGATCGTGTATAAACAAAGTTTCTTACACGACAACCAACTACAGCTAAATCTTACCAAATGTTATTCAGTTTGCCTCACACGTTTCAAAAAAGCATTCTTGCCTTAGAGTTCCGGTAATATGAAACTGTTAAATAATAACTCAGGTTGACGTAATATTTAACAACCTTTCTGTGGGAACTTGACACGCTTCATTATTTAAAAAAAACTGTTCTGTTACAATACAGTCAGAGGAAATGCAACACCAATTGATAGTAGAATGAACACCTCAGTATACCAAGATATTGCATGTGAGTGTTTAGAAGTGGTCAACGTACGTATTCCACACTTTTTGTCCTAAATTTTTCGTAAAATTACTCTCCTGTTACCGATGTGCTTTTGAACTACGCAACACTCACGAGTTAAAATACCGTCAGAGACACGTTTGTATTAATGATTTAGATTCGCTGCTGTTTCGTAGATCTGGAATTCGTAGCTACAGCGGAAACTTTATTTATAAACATAAAGAGACAATCAACACCATTCACTTTATTCCCACAATTTTTACTCCTGTATCTGTACGAGGACCCTGAATTTCGCATTCATAACGCGTTTCACTTCGTGGACCATGGCAGACACCTAGAATTTTCACTCACAAAGAGGGGTACGAACTTTCCCTTAACAATTCGACCTCATTCAGTTTGTACTTCATAATGTTTATGATTGACCAGAGTAGATCGCGGGATGGGTTTCACCGATTTGGTTCGAACCCTTCGAAAGGAAGTAAGAAGACGACCCTTCCAAATTCTCAAAATATCTCGCCAGAATTGCCCAAGGCCAATGTGATCGCGAAGGTTTTCCCACATAGAACTAGATGCTATGTAAGCTGCTTATTGAGTCACGGTCTTCGACGTGTGTGCATAGCGTAGGGACATGCGCTTGGATTGCATGTTTTGCGGCCCAGGTTCGATTCTCGTTACTTCTTAGATTCTTGTTCATTTTATATTACCCCTCGCAATGTTAAGCTTTTAATTATTGAATTTAAAATTACTTGAACATTTCAGTATTCCACGAAAGTTGATGTCAAGAGAAGACTCAATTAAAACACCTCCAATGATACGGCATCTGTTCAGAGCCCCTGTTTCCACCCCAATTATTCGATACACTTGGTATGTACCAAAATCAACAGTGAAAAGTAATATATTTAAAAATTTGCCCCGAAGTATATTTCGGATAAAATTTCTTGCTTAAAATACTGTGAAAAAGTCTGTATAGTGTGAAGCTGATGTTTCGTTGACGATGAACACCCTAAGGAATGTAATATAACTGTGGCATATAAATACCTGCTACAATTCTTGGAAATATTATTTGCATTTAAAACTTCATCGAATATGAAAATTAAATGATTAAATAGGTATACTAATTCATCAAATAAGTTATATCGAAACCGAATATATTAATTATCCACTGAAATTTCATAATCAATATTTGAAACTGCATGGGGCTAATATAATAATATTTTGGGAGGGGTATGTTTTGGAACCCGCGCTGTTTCATTGAAAAGCTAATCGCTTAGCCACTACGCAATACCGATATCAGCAATGCTTATCCTCATTATTAGCTGATATTACGCCTATTGTAGATGGAAAATGCTTGGCTTACGTGTTTTCTTCTCCTACGGCCTATAAAAGGACATATTGTTGTAATTTAAAAGGTTCATATTAGTGTTTCTTCTCGCACAGTTTGGACCAAGTAGGTGAGACCCATCCAGCGATCTCTACTGTTGAGACTTTCAACAGGCAAACTTATAACGGGGAATTATCAGCCTCTGTCGAGGCTATCGCATTCTATGATTGTCGTCGTAGTACTCCATTCAAGTTTTGAACCCACATAAAGGCATCGTTTTTTAAGTATGCACTTATTTCAGCTAATAAATTGTGGCTACTACAATGTGTCGTAGCGTTACTCCAGCAAGTGTACCGGTGTAGCACCCATTACACATTTGTCGACTTGTATGAAGAAGGTTACTTTAAGCAGTGGCTAATGTCGATAATTTGCTTCTTGCCTTGTAATTCAATTAATTCTATGTTACTCATGCACATTTTCCATGTTCTAACTATTTTTTTTTTTTTAAAGTACGGGTGCAGAAGTGCAGAAGACCAATGTATGTTGATCACCATAAACGTTTGAGACACTTGCTCAAGTGGGATCTGAAGACAAGCGTCTTGCTGATCAAAATTTGAAAAGTAGGAACCTGCCTGCAGATTATCCAGTAAATCTTCGGGACAACGAAAAAGTGTCTACAATGGTTTGTGCATTCATAGTTTTCTTCAAACCAACGCACACACGAATTGAACCATTGGGTTTTCAAACTAACACAATAGGATAGGCCCACGGACTTGGACTTGCCGAAGTAGGTTCCAGCACACCTAACTTTTGCTGACGGCTTAGATCAATGGCAACTGTACCGCGCTGCCTGTTCGGAAGTATAAACAGCTAGGCGACACCATCGTACATACTGTCGATTACACGTGTAACTGACACGAAATCTGAGAGGAAAACAATTATCTTCCAGTATCGAAACTAGTTGTAACAAGAGACACGCTTTCTGTGCGATGAGAACGGGACTTCGCAAACATCGTTTAGAAACTGTTTTGCGGTTTTGCCATAGTGTTTTAAGCTATTCGCGACTGACACATTCCTTTCTACATTTCTTTTCTAATAGATTCAGTGAACGACGACAGCAATAAGAATTGAGATGCTGAATTCGTGAATATTGTAGGACGTTTTTGTGCTATTTTACCTGTTATCCTTCGTATCTGGATAATATTCTTGTGTCGGTCACTTCACCTGAAAGTTACTTGTGTAATCTCAGGAATGTGTTTTCTCTTCTTGCTGCGAATGACCCGAAGGGCAATCGTGCGAAATGTGTGTTTTGTGTACCTCAAGTCGAGTACCTGGGTCATGCGAATGACGCTCCTGGCATTCGTCCTGTTCAAAAGCATTTAGATGCTATTCGGCAACTTCCTGTACCCAGAAATGCGTCTGAGCTTCAGCCGGTGCTCGCAAAATTATCGTACTATAGTAAGTTCATTCCTAATGCCGCTCAAAACGCCACTCCCCTGCATCGCCTTAGCCGGAAACATGTCGAATTTCGGTGGTTACATGAATGCAGCAATGTTTTCCAGAGACTTGAAAACGCTTTACTCAGCGCCTTATGTCATACGACCCTGCAAAACTTGTGTGTTGGACTACGGATGCATCTTCTACTGGCTTAGGAAGGTTTTTTCTCATGGAGTGGACTCTGTCGAACGTCCAATTGCGTTCGCGTATAAGCTCCTGAATGACGCCCAAACAAATTACAATCATATATACATGTGGCGTCTGTTCCGAAAGAACAGACGCCACTTCTGATCCTGCAGCTGTTATTATTTCATATTCATAGAATATATGACATCAACTGCGATTGGGCAAAGCTGAAAATGTGTACCCAGCCGGGATTCGAACCCGGGTCTCCTGCTTTCTAGGCAGTTGCGCTGACCCCTACACCACTGGGGACACAGTGATCACCGCACCTGCAAGGACTACCCATGCACGCCTCCCGTCAGATACAAATTCCCAGCTTCGCCCTACGAGTTTGAGTACTATGGGCAGGGCGAAGCTGGGAATTTTTATCTGACGGGAGGCGTGCATGGGTAGTCCTTGCAGGTGCGGTGATCACTGTGTCCCCAGTGGTGTAGGGGTCAGCGCAACTGCCTAGAAAGCAGGAGACCCGGGTTCGAATCCCGGCTGGGTACACATTTTCAGCTTTGCCCAATCGCAGTTGATGTCATATATTCTATGAATATGAAATTACAATCAAGTTGAAGAACACATCCTGGCTATAATTTCTGGCATGATTAAGTTCATGTTCAATGTCTCCATGGTCGCAAACTTAATTTGATTATGGATCATAAGCTGTTCACTTCAGTGTTGCATCCGATGAAGGATACTCCGGATCGAAAGGCACAAAACCTTCAGGGATGAGCTCTCATGCTGTCCAACTACAAATACGATATTGTATATGGTCGGACTTGGAAACATGCCAATGCAGACACACTATCTCGTTTGCTAAATCTGAAGCATTGAATTAAAATTTGTGGTGCGGCCTGGAATCGAACCTAGACCTCCATGCTTACTAGGCAGACGTCTTAACGTTAAACTACCACACCACTAACGATTAAGGCGCCTTGGAATAGTCTATGTACGATTTCCCTCCACGTCACAAACTTTAATGCAGCTTCTTTGTTCCAAAGATAATTGCCACTACTGCCAAGGCTCTCCATGCAGCAGAATAGCACCTCGGCAATGGAAATGGTGGAACAATCCTGTTAAGGTGATATAAATATCAATTAATACAAATAAGCAATCCCAGAGACGGATTTACGTCTCAAATATGTCAAAGACATTATTGATAAATCTGAAGCATTGATAAATCTGGGATTGTTTATTTGTATTAATTGATATTTATATCATCTTAACAGGATTGTTCCACCATGTCCATTGCCGAGGTGCTATTCCGCTGCATGGAGAGCCTTGGCAGTAGTGGCAATTATCTTTGGAACAAAGAAGCTGAATTAAAGTTTGTGATGTGGAGGGATATCGTACATAAACTATTCAAAGGCGCCTTAATCGTCAGTGATTTGGTAGTCTAAAGGTTAAGACGTCTGCCTAGTAAGCATGGAGGTCCGGGTTTGACTCCCGGCCGCACCACAAATTTTAAGTCAATGCTTCAGATTTATCAATATGTCTTTGACATATTTGAGACGTATATGCGCCTCTGGGATTGTTTATTTGTATCTCGTTTGCCTCTTCCTGCTAACCCAGATTGCGATTCAAAAGGTGTTTCTTATTGCTATCTGGACCAATCGAAGCAACATGTTTTGCAAAGAAAAGACATTTTTTAAATATGCACCAAAGCTGCTTTTATTTGCAATGCTGACGACTAGTTTCTGGCTTTGCCCATATTCTAAGTCACCTATTACAGAGAACAAAGTGTGTTTTACATGAAAATACATTAATATAGTAATGTTATATTGATTATACAGGTTGTAATTACTTACATTCATATACATTTATATTTGGTTACTGTTTAGGTCACGCTGTTTGTCGTAATTACTTTGGTGTAATTTACAGAGCTGTTGATCCAAAGATGTTTTATTAAATATTCTTTGTTTAATTTTGTTTGTAACAATATCGGTGGTTATATGCAGTGTGACATAAACAGTACCATGACAAATATCGTACAATAAATTTTAGATTTCATTCCGAACTATTTTAAGTGTAATAAATTGATTTGTGTCCTATATTGTAATACAGGGATAATATTGCGGTGCTACTATAATTTATCGCGTTTCGTTGCATATTTTGAAGTATATTACAGTAGGATGGACTGTACTTTATATGCTGGCCAAGGTGTTATGGAAATTTTCGATGAATTTTTTATTGCGCATTTTTGTTTGTTCATTTAACATTTGTTCTGGGTACTTAGTCATATGTGTATAGATTTGTAATTCTTCTAAAACGTCCATTAGTTGCCCTAATTTATTGTACGATATTTGTCATGGTATTGTTTATGACACACTGCATATAACCAACGATATTGTTACAAACAAAATTAAACAAAGAATATTTAATAAAACATATTTGGATCAACAGCTCTGTAAATTACACCAAAGTATTTACGACAAACAGCGTGACCTAAACAGTAACCAAATATAAATGTGTATGCATGTAAGTAATTACAACCTGTATAATCAACATAACATTACTACACTATTTTCATGTAAAACACACTTTGTTCTCTGTAATAGGTGACTTAGAAAATGGGCAAAGCCCGAAACTAGTCGTAAGCATTTCAAATAAAAGCAGCTTTGGTGCATATTTAAAAAATGTCTTTTTTCAGTATTTAAGAGCTGCAAAACTCGACATATCAAAAACATTTGAAAAACATGTTTTGCAAAGTTTGTCTTTGGATTATCATATCGTCGGGTCAGGTACAGCGCGGGATCCGCAGCTCCACCTCAGTGTATTACTCGCGGGTGGCCTTCCGGCAAATAGCAACGTTTTCATCCAGTGGTCCCTCGTAATTTTCCATGCGCTGGCCCTTCAGAATATGTTACTGTGGTATCCGCTACGACGCCGCCGCCTGCCGACAACCCAGCAGCTGGCGCCACGCCAAGTAGACGGCCTGCAGCGCAAGCCACACGAGGAAGGAAGGCGCGCAGACCGAAGGCTCGCCGGCCGGCCGCGCGGTACAGTTCCACTGGACCGCTAGAGGGCTAGTGTTGCGAGATGGAAGCGAGTCTACAGGCTAGTTTACACGACGACACTACGTTTCATGAAACTGCGCTACTGGCCAGTGCGCATGCGCGGCAAGCATTCGCGCAACTCGTTGGTGAAACTAAACAGTTTCGGCACCTTCCAACTTTGGCGAAACTGGTTGCGCGTGTTTTTAGGTTAGGTCATAACTAATACAGAACAAAACACAACATAAAGGGGGGAATGGAAGAAATAATTCGGTTTTTGAACGTATACGCGATGCATAGGTGTTTGTGCGATTTTAACGATGGAAATTTTAGGAATAAGAAGCGGCGTGGTAGTGCACTTGAAGCAATTATTAGTGAATTAACGACGATTAGTGAACTGCAGACTAAAATAAAATTCCAAATGCCTATATAAATGAACTATGGCTATTGTGGATTTGAGAACACGGTACAGGTACTGTAGAGACGAATATCTACTTGACAGCCGCGGTGGAGTAGCCGAGCGGTTTAAAGCACCTCGCTGCGGTTGCTCGCCGTGGAGGTTCGAGTCCTCCCTGCGGCATGGGTGTGTGTGTGTTTTTTTCCGTAGGTTAGTTTACCTAGGTTTAAGTAGTTTGTAAGCTACGTACTGATGACCACGCAGTTTGGTCCGATAGATTTACAGACATTTGAACATTTCTACTTGATAAGAAACGTAATGGAATTTGTAATTTCAGTTCTGGTAATATGTTTCACGCATTACAGTATCTTGTTTCTTTATTGCATTACTAACTCTGTTTAAAAGGAACGTAAATTGCTCTGGTGACATTCTAAGTTGATTAAAATAGCTTCTAGGATCTTCAAGTACAATTTCTTTCCGCAAGGTTGCTGAGCAACTGAGCTAACGTCTTTTTTTATCCAGTCACGAACCCAAACACGTTTGTTAGTCTTTTTATGTTTAGTCTTATGCAGTGACTTCACACAGAGAAGCAACAGCTCCGCCACAACTCGTACAGCTACCAAAACTTTCATTTTACTACGAATACGGTACTCACAAAACAACGAAACTGAACTGTATAGTTTTGGCGCCGTGTCGACAGACATACACGAAACCAGTTGCGCACAACTCATTTCACGCAACTAGTGTCGCAACCTAGTGTCGTCGTGTAGACTAGCCTTACACTAGACGTCCACGGCGCCACCGCCTGGCTCACACCCCAACTACCAGAACCGAATATAGGCGGCCGCACCTGCCTAAGGAACCCAGTGTACTCTCGCCTTCGCCGGCCGCGGTGGCCGAGGGGACCGAGGCGCCCCAGTCACGGTCTGCACGGCCACTACGGTCGGGGGTTTGAATCCCCCCTCGGGCATGGATATTTGTGCCGTCCTAGTTCGTAATTAGTTCATAAGTAGTTTGTAAGTTTAGGGACTGATGACCCCGTAGTTAAGTCCCATAGAATATACAAACATTTGAACATTTTTTGACATGGAAAACGCATTACGGCGCACTGTGGTGCCTGTTCAGAGAATGCCGTGACACCCAGTCAGCAAACCTTCAAGTGGCCTTGTTCTACGTCGCCATGGGAACTGCTACATATTGATTTTTGAGGACCATTATGAGATACTCGTTGGTTAGTGGTGGTCCATGTGTACAGCAAGTTCCCTTTCTGTGTTCCCATTCGTTCTACTACATCGTTGCACACCATTCGTGTTCTTCAGACTATTTTTTGTTTGGAAGGTTGCTCAAAAGCATCAGGTCGCACAATGGACAGCAATTTGATTCTGCGGAATTTCGAAAGTTTTTTTCCGCCAGCGGCATCATTGATGTGACGTCACCTCTTTTTTTTTTCCCCTCAGAGCAACGGCAAAGCGGAAACACGACACTAAGTACGGACAGAGGTGCTGATCACGTTGGTTATACTGAGTGGATAAATACGAATTCCTATGGAACTTGTGACTCGGAACCCTATAATAATTTGCTCCAATGTGAACTAAGATCTGTGATTCGCATTATATATATTCTCACATGAATCCCCACGAACCACAGGCATTGCTGAGGTAGGGTGGCTTGTGTGTCTCAACGATACAAATAACCGTACCGTATGTGCAACCATAGCGGAGGGGTATCTCTGGAGAAGCCAGACAAACGTGTGGTTCCTGAAGATGGGCAGCAGCCTTTCCAGTAGTAACAGGAGAAACATTCTGGATGATTGACTGAGCTGGCCTTGTAACATCAGCTAATGTAGCTCTGCCACACAGCTCCTGCGAACGGCTGAAAGCAAGGGGATACTACAGCTGTTACTTTTCCCAAGAACATGCAGCTCTACTGTATGAATATATAATGATGGCACCCTATCGGGTAAAATATTCCGGAGATAAAATAGTCCCCCATTCTGGTCTCCGGACGGGGATTACTGAGGAGGATGTGATAATTAGGAACGACAAAAACTGGCATTCTACGGATCGGAGCGTGGAATGTTAGATACCTTAATCGGGTAGGGAAGTTAGAAAATTTAAAAAGAAAAAGGATAGGCCGAAGTTAGATACAGTGCGGATTAGTGAAGTTCTGTGGAAAGAGGAACAGGATTTCTGGTCAGGCGAGTAAAGGATTATAAATACAAAATTGGTTGGGGGTATTATAGGTGTTGGTCTGATAATGAATAAGAAAATAGGAATGCGGCTAAATCACTATGAGTAGCGCAGTGTTCGCATTATTGTAGTCAATAATAAATAATAGCCAACACAGAAAACAATAGTACAGCTTCACATGCCCACTAGCTCTGCCGATGATGAGATCGAAGAAATGTATGAGGAAGTAAAGTAAACTATTCAGACAATCAAGGGATGTGATGGGAGACTGGAATTCAGTAGTACGAAAAGAAAGGGAAGGAATAATAGCAGGTGAATATGCATTGGGCAAAAGGACTTAAAGAGGAGATCACCTGGTAGAATTTTGCACGGAACATAATTTAATCATAGCAAACACCTGGTTGAAGAATCATGAAATAAGGTTGTATACGTGGAAGAGACCAGGAGACACTTACAGGTACCAGATAGATTTTATGATGGTAAGACATAGATTTCGGTACTAGGTTTTACAGTGTAAGTCATACCCAGGGGCAAATATAGACACTGGCCACAACTTGTTGGTCATAAACGGTAGGCTGAAACTGAAAAAAAACTGCAAAAATGTAGGAAAATAAGGAGATGGGACCTGGAAATATTGAAGAAACCTGAAGTTTTTGATAATTTCAGAGGGAGCTTGAGGCAGCAATTTACGGAAACAGGGGGGATAAAACGGTTCAAGAAGAGTGGTTAACATTGAGAGATAAAATAGTGATGGCAGCAAAGGAAAGAATAGGTAGAACGGCAAGACCTACAAAAAATCCTTGGATATCACAGGAAAAACTAAATTTAATTGATGAAAAGAGAAAATATAAAAATTCAGTAAATGAAACAGGCAAAATGGAGTACAGACGACCAAGAAATGAGATTGTCAGAAAGTGTAAAATAGCTATATAGGAGTGGCTAGAAGGCAAATGCAAGTCTGTAGAATAGGGTGACCAGACGTCCCGTTTTTGACGGGACTGTCCTTTATTTTTTTTCGTTCTGTGCCCCTTTGTCCCGCAAAATATTTAACGGGACGCCAAACGTCCCGTTTTTTTCGCAGTCAGCAGAACCTTATCTTTTGTGTGGTTTTTTATTTATTCTCACGTCAATTTAGATTCATAACATGGTTTATTCAACTTTCTCCTGGGTCTTGTTTTGTCTTACAGGCAAAGTTAGAATAAAGAAGTATTATTTTGGTCACGGAATGACGTGATGTGTGAACAAATTTTTCATTATCGTACTCTGTGCCAGTAAATTATGCGTGAGTTAGACGATTCATATCGATTATTTGCTACTACAGTAATTGCAGACAGTGTAGCGATACATTAATATTTTTTTTTTATTGAAAATTATATCTGCGACGCTTGTCGCTAGCATCCGTTCTCTCTGCCAATAAATCTCTGATTATCCTAGTTTCAAGTTATACCTTCAACTATTTCAAACGATCTGGAGAGAAAACGGAATCGCTTGTCATCTTTCGTCTTTCTACCTTTGTACTGAGCGGACGTATTTTACTCGACCTCCATAATCATTTAAGTGTGAGCTCTGGTTAGCACCCTTTTACTTAATAAACTTTAACTTTCATTTGGAATTCCTATTTCATTTAAATAATGACTATTTCTCCCCATCTTTCATTTAATTGATTTATTTTCAGCAATATTAGTAAATTGATGCTTGGTCATTGTTGCCTATTGTCTCATGATGACAAAAGAATGCAAAATTTATTTACTCTCATTTTGTGTTAAACATTGAATTCAATGTAACTAGATTCCATTTTGTGTGCCAGCCCACCACAGAATTATAATGAAATAACAGGTTTTCGCTTGGTAGGCGATGTGAGATGTTTCTTTTATTTAGCTTTAAAACATATCGATTTCATCCCTGTTAAAAACAAGGTACCTTGGTCAGACATTGAAATTAGGTAATTTCAATGTCTGACCAAGGTACCTTGTTTTTAACAGCACTGGTGATGTCCCATCATAGGGATGAAATCGATATGTTTTAAAGCTAAATTAAAGGAACATCTCATATCGCCTACCAAGCGAAAACCTGTTATTTCATTGAATTCAATGCCTGCAGGATATCTTCATTCTGTTAAAAGCGAAGTCCGATAATTTCTTTAACTTTCGATAACCACAGTGATCAAAATTACACACAGTCTTAAAACTTTAATAATTAATAGTCATGAAACCAAGCATCAGTTTACGAGAACGAAGATATTAATCAATTCATACAGGTTCAACTGCAGTGCCACAGCTTCCACCAATGAATGCATACCAGGTAACTTATTCCACTATTTTCTTATGTAATGGTGCTTTCTGGTGTCGTAATTTTTAACTTACATTGCTACTGAGAACTGATAACAATTTCAAAAATTAATATTCATTACAGATCTTACAGTTAGTTAAATTTCAATTCCGGTTTTCAACTTTCATCTTGTGACAACACCAGCGATTGAAAAAAAAAAGTAACATTACATAAGAATTGGCGACCGTGACAGGACTTCGATTCGTTGTAAAAAAAAAAATTGTAATTTTATGTGAATTAATTATACCATTGTTTGAATTTTTTTATATTTGTAATCATTCATCAATGTATGACATCTAATCTGCATAATGTGTTTATTTTTCATGAACAACTGCTGACCGATTGTGACGTGAAAATCATAATTACTACCCGGAGAATAATAATATAAAAATTTGGAGCCACACCCGATCACGAGAAATTCAACAGTAGCCAACAATGAAAATTGTAACACAGGTAAGGAGAGACTGATTATTTCGCTTATTTGGTGCTTTCTACTTCCTCTTAGTCTTTGCAAGTACGCAATTTCACATTCAGTACCTCATTCTATTAGCAAAAATCTATTTTCAAAATTTCTTTTGTGGTGAGATATTTATTTTAAATCACAAGTTGGAAAAATGGCCAACATGGCTGTTAAATCGATATAACAAAGCGATCCTCGCTTGTCTCTCACTCGAAGCGTCTCGCATGCGTGTGACGAATATTAATAGTGATTTAATTGTTTCTCAACAGTGCTGATAAAAGAAATTTTTTTGCGTGTGAAGTGTGTAGGTTCCCCACACTATTCCAAATTTTTGATAATTTATTAGTATGGTTAAAACCCGTAGACAAATTACTACAATGGAGTCAGAACAAAACACTAATGTTTCACAGCCCGCGCAAAATGTTGAAAATAATGTGGCTGCGAGATCAATTGAAATGATTCCACACATAGTGGAGGAAAATCTTGCAACCACATCACACGTAACAGATTTTCCCACACAGACAGTACACCTATCTGAAAATCCGCAAGAAGATTGGTTAAAACGATTTGAGATATTATTTGCGAACATGTCGCAACAAATTAACAATTTGCAAGCATCTACGAATGCTATACATGCGAACATGTCGCAACAAATTAACAATTTACAAACATCTACACATGCTACAAACAATCAGATTTCTGGCTTGACCGATCACATTAATCATTTGCAGGCCAACACGAAACATGATTTAGAGCAGTTGCAAAATTCCACCAAGCAACAATTAGACAGAGTAGAGGAACAGCAAAATCAAATCGCTGCTCAAATGATAACTCGGGATGAATTTGAGTCGAGATTTAAAAATCTAGAATCAGTGCAACAAAATTTACCCTCACTTATTTCTGAGGAAGTAAACAAACAGATAGACGCACAGATACTCAAAGTCGAACAGGCTATCAATGGTAAGTTTTCTGAACTACAAAACAAAGTAGTGGATCAAATCATGGACGCAGTAGATGCAAAAATCTTTTCTGTAGTCGATTATGTAACTAATTGTAAAGAAACCGTTAAAACATTACCAACAGCTATCGACAGTCTCACACAGAATCTTACACAGCTTAAAATTCAACAAGAAAACTTGGAAACAACTGTTACGAGAATTACGAGTCAGGCAGAAAACATAGTCAAAGAAAATCATGATAGGGTACAACAATTCTTATCTAATACAGAAGCGAAGTTGAATGAAAAGATAGACGCAGAATTAACCACTGTAATTCAAGACGTAGCTACTAAAGTGTATGAAAAACATGGAAATACTGTTAAAACTTTACAAAAAGATCTTACAGACGTGAAATCAATTTTAAATACACAGATGACACAATCTAGGCCAAATGAACCTGTGACAAATGTGTTCCATGATTGGAAATCTCCCAGAATTGCAACAAATATTCCAAGCTCTCCATATAATCCGGGTACATCTAACAATTTGCCGTCAGACAGGACGCAGACTGACTTTTGCTTGACGACCTCTAATGACCTTGATCGACTAGGTAGGGAAATGAAATCAAACATACCCACCTCTTATTCACCACGAAATCATGCTACTGCCGAAGAACTTGACGAAAGTATGATAAAGCACCACCAATTTCAAATCTTTATTAATGAGAACCGTACTGTGCACCCAGTCATTTTCCTGCAGTCTTTTAGAGGTTTATTACCTGAATCGTATTCCGAAAAAAGAAATATAAGATTTGTTGTCGGATACATTCCAGGTGAAGCGGGAATCTGGGCTGCAGAAGTCCTACAGAGTTGTGAAACTTATGGTGAGTTCGAACGGGCATTTTTAGCCACCTTTTGGTCGCCTGCTGTGCAAGAAAGGTTTCGAAATGAAGTTTATAATCCGCAACCTTTCAATGAACGAAACGGGAGTCTGCGGAGATATTTCGAGAAGTACGTAAACAAAGCTAAATTCTTTGATGACCCCCTCCCGCACAGGGAAGTACTACGCGTATTAATAAACAAATTGCCTACACGGTTGCGGTTGCAACTAGCACACGTTTCAACACAAAACTTAGAAACTTTTCTCACTGAGGTGGACACACTAGATTCAATCTTTGAAGATGACCGAGCAAGAAATAATAGTTACAGGTACGGTAACGCAAATAATTACTTCAACTATCCTAGTAATCAGCTGATTCATGTCAGCCAGCCGCAGCCTAATAATCAAAACATGTCACGCCCTCCACAGATGTTACCGCAACAGTCATTTATTAGCAATACCGCACAGCCGCAAATGCAACAAGTGACTAGTGGAGTAAACAGTGGAAGCGCGGTACGAAACGCACCTAACGGCGCTCAGTATTACCGACGCCGTCGTGACAACAGATTTAATCCGGGCTACTACAATCACAATAATAATAATTTCAATAACAATGCAACTACTTTCCCTAACCAATATAATGGTAACACACAACCGCTCTGGCGTAATGGAAACTACTACAATAATAATAACAGAAACAGAAATTTTTTTTCCTAACAATAACGGTAATCAACAAATTCCGAACTTTTCTACTACTCCTGCACAACAACCAAATGTCAAACAAATACCAGTAGCAACGATGACGACTGACAGTACAGATCAAACAAACTGGACACAAAATGAATCGACCGTGACTATAACTGACGTTACAGAGACTTTAAATAAACCTCAAAGACATTCTAACGGGACGCAGAAGTCAAACTAAATCGGCTCGTGTCTGGCCCTCCGACATTGAGCGACAGAGGCAGTGAGGGCACAATTCTCACAGTAAATATGCTGCGTTGCAATAAAGGAATCGATATCAGGGAAGAGCTACTCCAGGAACAAACACAACAAAACAAAGTACCTATAGTTGTCTATCAAGCACACATCTTAATAACAGTAGGAGACATACCTACATCGATTTTAGTTGACACTGGAGCAGCTGTTAATGTATTGTCTTACAGTCTATTTAAACGCGTAAACAACATTCAGAGGTTACCTACCTTTCCTGTACAGAACTGCAAAATCATTGGTGCAGTAGGTGCAAAATCTAAGCCAGTTAAGTTACAAACACTTGTTCAACTACAAATCTGTGATGAAATTGATACTTGCTCATTCCTTGTAGTAGATGCTGTCATAGAAGACTGTATACTTGGTTTAGAATATCTTCAAAGTCGAAAAGCAAAATTAGATTTTAAGGAAGGTAAATGTTATTTGACAGTAAACCACTGTGTCTGTATTTTGAATCTGACTAAGAAGGAAGTGACACCAAGAAAATCTTGTAACTCTGTTAGGTTGAAGCAAGTCACTGTTAATCAAATGCAATTTGAAAATTATACTGGTATTCAGGAATCTGAAAATGAATCTCTTGAATCTATAGTTCAAAAGGTTAACGAATCCACTAATGCTACAGATAGTCAGAGACAACAACTTCTCCACTTGCTACACAAGTACATACGAGTATTTGACAAAAGGCCAGGTGTAATTAGGACATATCAGTATAACATACAAGTTAAGCCTCATGAAGCATTCTGTAGGCAAACATATTCTATACCTTGGGCAAAACAACCAGCTGTCAAAGCAGAAATTAACCGTATGCTTAGATGGAACATAATAGAACCTTCAATGTCACAGTATTCCAGTCCTCTTCTTGCAATTTTTAAATCAGATGGGTCTGTTCGTCTTATGCTTGATGCACGTCAAATCAATAAGATTATCATTCCAGTTAGAACTAGGCCAGAAAACTTAGAAGAACAGCTTCAGAAGTTCTATGGAGTCAAATATCTATCAAGTTTTGATCTTAGAGCATCATATTGGCAGGTTCCTATAACAGAAGAGTCTCGTAAATATACTGCTTTCATTTTCTCAGGACGATCGTGCCAATTTATGGTACTGCCTTTTGGTCTAAATGTGAGTTCTGGTGTCTTTATCACAGCACTTGATACAGTACTTGGTCCGGAATTACTAGATAATATTACAGTTTACGTTGATGACATACTTGTTGCTACTTCTACATGGGAAGAACATGTCATCCTACTTGAAAGAGTGTTAGATAAATTTCTGTCATCTGGAGTAACTGTCAACTTGGAAAAGTCTAAGTTTGTTAAAACTGAAATCAAATTTCTTGGGCACATTATCTCACCCACGGGCATTGTTACTGACCCTGAAAAAATTAAAGCAATTCAAAATTTTCCTGCACCTCGCAATAGGAAGCAATTAACAGCCTTCTACGGTTTATGTTCATTTTTTCGGCGCTTTGTGCCACAACAACTACTCAATAGTACTGCTCTTCTTTCACTTCTTCGAAAAAACAACCCTTGGAATTGGACAGAACAGTGTCAGCAAGACTTTGACAAAATTAAACAAGCCCTTGTTAACTCAGACATATTAAACCACCCTGACATGTCACAGGATTTCTGTATTGTTACGGACTCGTCAAATTTTTGGGTTGGGGCGTGTCTCTTCCAAATTTCAAATAATCTAGATCCACAGTCCCTAAAAGTCATAAGTTTTGCTAGTCGCACGCTCACTGAGTGCGAACGTCGATATTCAACCACAGAGTTAGAACTTCTTGCAATTGTTTGGGCATTCAAAAAGTTTCATCATTATATCTTTGGTAAACATACAAGAGACTTCTGTGATCATCAGGCACTTAGCTTTTTGATGTCATGCAGACTATTACACAATAGATTAGTCAGATGGGCCATGATACTACAAGAATACGATTTTGAAATTGAACACATTAAAGGATCAGATAATGTCATAGCTGATGCACTTTCCAGACTTCCCCAGGGTTTACCAGAATTTGAAGACTACCTTGAGTCAAACACAGAGTTTAAGATAATGCTCATGAAGGACATGGAATTTAGAACATATTATTTAGATATGTGCAAAAACATGCAGGTATTACAGCAAGCAGATGACAGGTGGAGGAAAATTATCACACAAATTACAGACAAGTCAGATGCACATCTAAATCAACACTACAAAGTCTACAAAGGAGTACTTTTCTTTCGTAGACATGTACAATCGCAACTCTGGTGGGTTTGCATACCTGCTACATAAGAAAAATCTCTAATTTGGCACACTCATAGAGTTTGGGGACACTTTGGCGCACTAAAGTGTCTCCGTAAGCTTAAGCAATACTGTTATTTTCCGAATATGTCACGAAAAATCCATTACACATTGAAATCCTGTTTAATCTGTCAGAAATACAAGCCTAACAATCAGTCAAACAAGATGCCGCTTCATACTATCTTGCCATATAAACCTGTTCAATTAGTTTCAATTGATACTGCAGGACCTCTTCCGATAGGACGTGGAGGCGTTAAACACATTCTTGGCATCTATGATGTGTTTTCAAAATTGGTGAAGTTATACGCCTTAAAAACAACTACCGCAAAAGCAGTGATTCGGCGCCTGGAGCGCGACTATTTCCCTTTGTCGGGAAGCCGACGACAATTCTGTCCGACAATGCAAAAACTTTCACATGTCACGCATGGAAAGATTTCATTCATAAAAATTACCTGAATCACATTCTCATTTCACGTTACAATCCTTCTGCCAATCCAATGGAACGCATGTTCCGTGAATTAAATCGCTTCATCAGAACATATGCTTCCAACAAACAAACATCCTGGGTTGAATATATTGGACTATTTGAGCAAGTGGTTAACAACCTACCTTTGTATTCTACACCCTATACACCCACCGATTTAGTTTTACAAACCAAAGAGACAAACGAATGGGTAAAACCGATACCAAAATTTCCCCGAGGTGACGTATCACTGGAAGAAAAGGTAAGACAAATATTAGTAGCCCTAACTGATGCAGCTATAAAAAGAAAAGCCTACTATGATAAGCAGCTGAAAAGAACACAAACATTTAATATCGGAGACCTAGTACTTCTGCGAAATCATCCTAAACCATCAGCTATCATAAAACGTAATAAAAAGTGGCAACATCTATTTTCTGGACCCTTCAGAATTGTTCAAATTCCGCACGAGGGAAGTTATTTATTATCTACAGTACACTCGGGAAGAGTGAGAGGTTTATATCCACACAAGCATTTGAAAAAGTTCTATGCTTAGATTTTAAGCTGATCATGAAGCAAGAGAAACAAAAATGATAAATATGACACCTAGTTCCTAGTGAATAAGTAAAACATTCACAGATCCAAGGAGAATATGCTGAACAAAATATTTTTTTCTCTTACAATGTTACGTAATGGACAACAAATATTAACAGACGGTGTTACTGTTCTCATGTCAAACACTTAGCAAATAACAGATCTATCGAACCACTGTTATGTTTAATACAACATAAAACACTTACTATGGGCATTAATTATTATAATTATTAGTATAAGTATAAGAGAATATTTATGATGATGAAAATGAATATATGGAGCAAATGATTTATTTTAGTACGATGGATCTGAAGTAGGATTTTGTTTTTATGAAAGAAATGTAGTGATAAGGATATATTAATGTTTTGTTTGCCCAACGGCTCCTAATACGAGCCACACATACACACACATACACACACACACACACACACACACACACACACACGCGCGCGCGCGCGCACGCACGCACGCACACACACACACACACACACACACACACACACACACTCAAATCCAAACAATGTTGCTATACGAGACATGATAACGTAACGTATTTGCAGTCAGCTATATTTTCAAAGACAGTAAAAATGATATGAAGTTTTATAAGCCACTAGGAACCTGTAGATTAATGCTGATCAGCTGACAGGTAACACACATGTCAATAACTGTGCAATTTATTTAAGAGGGAACATGTGACCTTTAAAGACATCTAAGTTTATTGAACAATTCTAGTTATGTATTGTGGGACAAAAATTTTTTAAAAATTACACAAGACTTTATGCTGATGCTTATGAGCTTGGCAGTAATTAAGATAACAGTGTCATTACGATGTTGCGTCAATACTACTATTTACATATCAAAACATTTGCAACAGATATGAAATATTTTGAACAACATTACAACCTGATGTGTCAGAAGCGTTCACTAATTGAAAAATCAATCTTTAGACTAAACAACCTTTAGTATAAGCAGTAGTTTAAGACTTCTTTTTCAGCTGACGACGTGCACGAGAATTGTGTTCCTGCCAACGGTAAGAAGATCGACAACTGAACATCAAAATGACGGAGGAGACACACATATATATATTATATGACTATTATTTTGTTTTAAGACACTTTAAACACACACGTACAACACGACGATTGAAAATATTAGACACGTAGCATGATGTTTCTAGACTACAGACACGTTGTATTTAAAACAGAAAATCTAAACTACACATTTCATTTCTGAAAAGGAAAGAACAGGCAATAGCAGGTCAGACCGCATGCAAAACTTAAAGCAAAGTGAGAGAGAAGCATGGAGTGCTTTGCTATGAGAGACTTTAGAATATTTTAGTTTGACGTAATATTTTATAATAATAATAATATAAATGGTAATTTTTGCAAATGATGGATTGATGTGCTGAATTTATGTTGTGTACTATTTTAGAGCGACTTCTCTAATTATATGACTATTATTTTGTTTTAAGACACTTTAAACACACACGTACAACACGACGATTGAAAATATTAGACACGTAGCATGATGTTTCTAGACTACAGACACGTTGTATTTAAAACAGAAAATCTAAACTACACATTTCATTTCTGAAAAGGAAAGAACAGGCAATAGCAGGTCAGACCGCATGCAAAACTTAAAGCAAAGTGAGAGAGAAGCATGGAGTGCTTTGCTATGAGAGACTTTAGAATATTTTAGTTTGACGTAATATTTTATAATAATAATAATATAAATGGTAATTTTTGCAAATGATGGATTGATGTGCTGAATTTATGTTGTGTACTATTTTAGAGCGACTTCTCTAACTATAATGCTGTTTTTCTCTCTCTCACTCGATCTTTATTCTGAATGCTATTTAGCCCGAATCTATGCACCAAATTAGCTGATGAGTCTGACCTTGCCTGTGTCAACAAAATTTGCACTACCTGTTTAAAAGAAAAGAACCATCCCAATTTATACGCTAACTGCTAATGTTGTGTGAAAGACGTCACCTCCCATGTTATTACTGACAAAATCCGATATAAAAAAGATTCCAAAGATCCATTTCTCATTCCTTAAAAAATAAATAAATAAATAAATCTGACATATCCAATGTGGTGATATAATGCTTAATGACGAACCTTTAAGCTCAAAAATAAAAAGATTATGATGAATAATATTGCTGAAAACAAGGACCCCACTACCGACCTCTGACATGAACATAGGCCGCGACTTATTGTACAATGTACTATATTGTCTAAAAAAAACTATAATGATGACTAAATAATAACCAAAAATGATAAAATGTGGCTTGTATGTCATTTGAAAATTTATGAACTCTGTTAATGACTAGTATTTCAGAATAATTTGTCACTGTATATAACCTTTGTAAATAGTAAAGTAACGATAGGTTAATATGAACTGTATAAAATCTAGAAGATATGTGCAGAACGTGATAAAACGAACTGAAAGGACAGTGTGAGAAATTAGTGACAGAAAACTTTTAGTGATAAAACTATCCACACAAACAGTGTTTGTATTCACAAAACTAGGACGCATTTATAGTCAAAGTGCGCGACAGAAGTCTATGCCTTCATGAACATATTAATTAACTAGTGAAGTGATTTTGTCATTGATAATAGTGAGCTCGGACTACAAAAGGTAGCACTCGCATAATAAATTAAAGTGATAAGTGAACGTGTAGACTGATAAGTACTTGACTATATGTATATCTGCATTATGGTTGTGGACACTTAAATAGCGTGGTCTGAAATAAACCGCAAAAACTTGTTACGTGCGGCATACCGACATAAACAGTCATGATAAAAAATCGTGCAGTGAAGTGACTTTCGAAGTGCATATACGAAGTGATGGCTATTCGTATATATTTGCATACGAAGTCGTAGGTCTTATCTCAGCTAATGGACTTTAAGGCAGCTGAGATGACAGCCTAAAAATAAATGAAGAAAGCACAGCAAGTAAGCGGACCTAACCACCTTAATATGTTGTGTGCTGTACGCAATGCTCGCGAGGTTGCCTCTGCCACATTTGAACGAACACTGCTGAAGCTGGCCAGCGGTAGAAATTTATTCATTGTTGACGCTTGACTGTTACGTTACGCAACCAATGGCGATCCCGCCGTGTGAAAATTCAAACTACCACTGTGAATGGTTTCAAAATAAACAAATGTATCTAACATTTGTATAATGAACACAGCGAAAACCGCCTCTACGGCATTTCCCAATCAAAGAACTGTGCTATGATACGTACAAAGAATACCCTATGTCAGAAAAATAAACAACTTAAATTCGCTAAAATGTAACATCCAGTTACCAATGCCTGTACATATTTTTTAAATGTCTATATGTATATATGTGAATTAGTATGTAAGTCTTAGTAAATAATTTCATGAACGATTAAAGCTCCCACAGTGAGCCGAAGAAATTTTTTTTTATTTACGTAATATGTTAATTATAAGTCTTGGTAAAGTCATAAACTGAACATATGCCTTGTATATAATTTAGTTTCCATTAATGAATTTATGTCAAGAATGGGCATATGTTCATGTCAGTTGGTTGCGATATTTGCTATTAAAATCAAAGCTCACACTTACATCCGTTCGCTAAAAACTATAATAGTACTGAAACACTCAACTGAATAATACAGAAATAAACTCATTCAGTAATCAAACCTGTAATTTTTAGTTAAGGGATAAATCTTAATGGCATATGTACAACTTTCATTTCATGTAAAACCACACCGAGGCGATGCGGGAAAAGCAGTCCGTGCTCTATCAAAGGGCACCTCATCCTGGCATCTCACCCCACTGCAATGCTGGGGCCGAGTCTGCGGCGCACACCACCGACATCAATCGGCCTGCCGCCTTGCACCGCGTCGCCGCCGCACCGCCACGCCCACGGGTCAACAATCCGGGCGCGCTGGGGACCGCTCGCTGCACCGTTGGTCCGACCATCGACGCTTCGCATTGTACAATTTGAATATGAGATAAAAAAATTAATGAAAATTGTTAAAAAAAATAAAAAAAAACTATATATGTAAAAAGGAAAAAGACACAACTGTAACTTCTAATCTCATATCTAGTGGGCTCACACAGTCTTAAATAATCTTAAAAAAAAAAAAAAGAAAAAAAAATGTATAACAAGAAATTGTATAACAAGAAATTTATGATGTCTTTGAGTAGGAAATGTGCATTTGCCAACTCAAAGCCAGAGGGGGCAAATGTAGCGATACATTAATATTTTTTTTTATTGAAAATTATATCTGCGACGCTTGTCGCTAGCATTCGTTCTCTCTGCCAATAAATCTCTGATTATCCTTGTTTCAAGTTATACCTTCAACTATTTCAAACGATCTGGAGAGAAAACGGAATCGCTTGTCGTCTTTCGTTTTTCTATCTTTGTACTGAGCGGACGTATTTTACTCGACCTCCGTAATCATGTAAGTGTGAGCTCTGGTTAGCACCCTTTTACTTAATAAACTTTAACTTTCATTTGGAATTCCTATTTCATTTAAATAATGACTATTTCTCCCCATCTTTCATTTAATTGATTTATTTTCAGCAATATTAGTAAATTGATGCTTGGTCATTGTTGCCTATTGTCTCATGATGACAAAAGAATGCCAAATTTATTTACTCTCATTTTGTGTTAAACATTGAATTCAATGCCTGCAGGATATCTTCATTCTGTTAAAAGCGAAGTCCGATAATTTCTTTAACTTTCGATAACCACAGTGATCAAAATTACACACAGTCTTAAAACTTTAATAATTAATAGTCATGAAACCAAGCATCAGTTTACGAGAACGAAGATATTAATCAATTCATACAGGTTCAACTGCAGTGTCACAGCTTCCACCAATGAATGCATACCAGGTAACTTATTCCACTATTTTCTTATGTAATGGTGCTTTCTGGTGTTGTCGTAATTTTTTACTTACATTGCTACTGAGAACTGATAACAATTTCTAAAATTAATATTCATTGCAGATATTACAGTTAGTTAAATTTCAATTCCGGTTTTCAACTTTCATCTTGTGACAACACCAGCGATAAAAAAAAGTAACATTACAACAGAACTAACAAGTTTTCGTTAAAGAACTTTGTACGGCTATCAACGCTCCACCGTATTTGTAGTTACGAATGACTATCCACTGTTCGATCACATACATTTGCAGATCCAACTGACATGTCTTTGGACTGTTAAGGACAACAATGAGAAGTAGGCCGCTGTTTGAACACTGTATTCGGGCAGTTTGCTCTATTGCGCTTCATTGCCTGTCGTTGCTGTGTGTGACAAAACCTGGTGCCCTTAGAATGGGGAAAAGAAAGTGTTATTTCTCGAAAACGAAGAAAGACGAGTTCCCATTCTTGAAGGAAATCACGAGAACGAAGAATGTACATTGTGTCGTTCAGTTTTTTCCACTGAATATGGAGGACGTGCCGATATAATGCAGCATATAAAGAAAAAGAAGCACTTGTTGGCAGTTTCAGCGAGAACGTCTAGCAGCATAACTTCCTTTGTAAGTACGAATAAACTACAAACAAAAGAAGATAAACGTATCGCAGCAGAAGAAGGGCTGTTTGCGGTTCATACTGCAAAACACAATTATTCTTTCCGTTCAATGGATTGCACGGCTCTTCTCATCAGAGACCTATTTGAGAAGAAATTCACGTGTTCCAGGACGAAGTGTGAGTCGATTGTACTGTACTTCTTATCGCCGTACGCAATGCATGAAGTTCAGTCAGAACTTAAAGATGCTAAGTATGTGTCTGTGATGGTTGATGCAGCAAATCACAAAAGCTTAAAGCTAGTACCAATTCTAGTTAGGTATTTCATTCCTACAAAATTTGTTCATTGCAAAGTAATCTGTCATCAGAACATTGGTGGAGAAATGGCAGAATTATTAACTAGCTATATTATGGATATTTAAAAAAAGCAAAATATACTTGACAAGATTCTCGCATTTTGTGCAGATAACTGTAATACCAACTTTGGTGGGTGCAAGAGGGCAGGAACAAACAATGTTTATTCCAAACTGAACAGTGTTCTCAAGATGAACATTCAAGACATCGGTTGTGCAGCCCATGTGGTACACAATGGAGTTCAGACAAGTGCAGACATTCTTCCCATTGACATCTAAACGATAGTGAATAAATTTTTTCAGTATTTTTACATTTACACTGTGCGTGTGGAGGAACTGAAATCATTTTGTGATTTTGTTGATACTGAGTACAAACAAGTTCTAGGTAGTATTAAAACTAGATAGTTGTTCATTGTTGCCAGGAGTTAATAGAGTTATTGATATGTATGATCCTCTGAAATCATATTTTCTGTCTCAGGATAGGTGTCCTACATTGCTGAAACAGTTTTTTGAGAATCCACACTTACTCCTTTGTATTCATTTCATACAAAGCCAACTGAAAATTTTTTCCAATTCAAAAGTTGGAAAGATCCAATATTTCAGCTACAGAAATAGGTGAGAAGCTGGAGCTGCTTAAAGAAAAAATCAATAATAGGAAATTGAGTAAATTTCAAACATCAGTTATTCCTTCAATTTTAATTTACTTGCAAAAGGAAGGCATTTTCACTCAGTCAAAACAAAAGACAATTACCAATTTATTTTATGACACTTTTTTGACTTTTTAGAAAAGTGGACTTCTCCATTTCAACCTCTGAAATCATTTCATTGGATATCACTGAAAGATCCCATTTGTTGGACTGAGGTTTTAAATTGTCTGAAAATTGTTGAAACATTAGATTCAGGTGCAACATTTCAGATGGATGAAGATGTATTGTTTGATGAGATAGGATTCGTGAACAACATTGTATCCAAAAACATGAGGAATGAGAAAAACCTAATTTGGAAACCGATAAGAGATGGTGTGATGTATTCCAAACACTTAAAAGTACAGGTTCTTCATGTAAAAATATAGAGACACTTGTGAGTTTTGCTCTTGCTGTACCAGGCACAAATGCTGTTGTGGAAAAGGTATTTTCCATTGTAAATTCTCTTTGGACTGATGAGAAAAACCGTTTTACCACTGAAACTATTGAAACAATTGTAATAGTTAAGACTCATTACGAAGACCTTACCTGTAAGGAGTTCTACAACTTGCTATTAACCAATTCAAAGCTTTTGAAAGATATTAGGTCTTCTGATATGTACAAACTTAGTGCCGGTAGTGGTGTTCATGATACAGGAGCTCAACAGTCTACAAATTAGTGTTCATTTGTTAGAAATCTTTCTATCAGTTATTCGATATTCTGAATTATAATCAGTTCCTGGAAAAACAATTATCACATTATGCAGTGCCATTACAAGCTTGTTTTGAAGTGTTTTGATAAAATATATGCCTTTTTATGAGTATAAACTTTAGTTTGTATTTATTTTAGTAAAGTGATGCAGTCATAAGTGCACAATTTCTTATTTTGGTTTAGAGTCATATTTTGTCCATTTTTATACCAAATTTTCGCAAATGTCCCGTTTTTCTACGTGGAAAAACTTGTCACCCTAATGTAGAAGAATGTATAATCAAGGGGAAAATACATACCGCCTACAGGAGAATAAAATATACATTTGGAGACAAGAATAGCAGCTAAATGAATACAAAGATCTCAGAAGGAAAGCCAGTTCTAAGCAAAGAAGGGAAAGCTGGAAGTTGGAAGGAGTATATAGAGGGTCTATACAAAGGAAATGAACTTAGAGACAATATTGTACGAAGGAAAGAGGTTGTAGATGAAGACGAAATACTATATTGAAAGAAGAATTTGACAGAGCACTGAACAAAATAAGTCGAAATAACGTCCCTGCAGTGGACGACATTCTCTCAGAACTACTGAAATCTCTGGGAGAGCCAGCCATGACAAAACCATTTCTCCTGATTTCTCCTGTTGTGTAAGATGTATGAGACAGTGGAAATACCCTCAGACTTCAAGAAAAATGCAATAATCCCCATTCCAAAGAAAGCAGGCGCAGACAGATCCATCAGTTTCATAAGTCATACTTGCAAATTTTTAACACGAATTATTTACAGAAGGATGGAAAATCTGGTAGAAGCCGACCTTGGGGAAAACCAGTTTGGATTCAGGATAAATGTAGGAACACGGAAGGCAGTCCTCACCTTACGGCTTATCCTAGAAGATAGATTAAGCAAAGGCAAACCTATATTTCTAGCTTTTGTATATTTGAAGAAAGCTTTTGACAATGTTGATTAGAATACACTCTTTCAAATTCTGAAATCAGCAAGTGTAAAATATAGGAAACGGAAGGTTATTTACAACTTTACAAAACCAGACAGCAGTTATCAGAGTTGAAGGGCATGAAAGGGATGCAAAGGTTGGGAAAGGTGTAAGACAGAGTTGCAGTCCTTCCGCAGTGTTATTCAATTTGTACATTGAGCAAAACAAGGAGGAATTTGGAGAAGGAATTAAAGTTCAGGTGAAGAAATAAAAACCTTGCGTTTTGCTGATAACATTGTAATTCTGTCAGAGACAGCAAAGGACGTGGAGGAGCAATTGAACGAAATGGACAGTGTGTTGAAAGGAGCATATAAGATGAACATTAACAAGAACAAAATAAGGGTAATAGAATGCAGTCTTCGAAAAACAGGCGATGCTGAAGGAATTAAATTAGGTAACGAATCAATAAAGGTCGTAAATGAGTTTTGTTACTTGGGCAGTAAAATGATGGTCGCAGTACAGCGGATATAAAATGAAGAATGGCAATGGGAAGAAAAGTGTTTTGAAATAGAGAACTTTGTTAACATCGAATATTAATTTAAGCATAAGGAAGTCCTTTTTGAAGGCATTTGTGTGGAATGTGTCCTTTTATGGGAGTGAAACATGGACGATAAACACTGCGGACAGAAAGAAGCTAGATATTTTTGAAATGTGGTGCTACAGAAGAATGCTGAAGATTAGGTGGGTGGATCGCGTAACTTACAAGGAGGTACTTAACAGAATTGGAAACAAAAGGAATTTCTGGCATACCTTGACTAAAAGAAGGGATCGATTGGTAGGACACATTCTTAGACATCAAGGAATTGTGAATTTAGCGTTGGAGAGGAGTGTGTGGGGTAAAAATGGCAGAAGGAGACCAAGAGATTAATATAATTAGCAGATTCAAATGAATGTTGGTTGCCGTTCTTATGAGGAGATGAAGAGGCTTGCTCAGGATAGAGTAGGGTGGAGAGCTGCATCAAACCAGTCTCCAGACTGAAGACCACAAGAACAAAAACTCTCGTATCCATTAAATAAATTTTTTGCTCTATACGTTTCGAATTATTCATAATAGCCGAAGGTGCTACGCACCTACAGCACCATTGTAGTTACATAAATGATGCAAATTACTGAATGTGCTGCATTACCAATTTTACATCTTCACTGATGACACACAAAAACTCAAAATTTACTACCAGTCGCCAACTCGTTGAAAATTGCCGTATTACCTGATTGATTAAAAAAAACTCCTAGTTAAGTGGCTTAGAGTCACTGCAACCACATTTTTATGTCGTTGGAGGTGCTTCCTGTAGTAGTGTTGGACAGGAACTTACATTTCACCTTTACTTTAATAGCTCTATCCAGGAAAGTCTTAAGGAATTTCAGAGCCTCTAAGTATACTGATTCATTAGCCCTCTTACTTTTTTCTGTTACTTTGTTTCGACATTTTGCAATTTTATTTATTTATTTGTTTGTTTTGTATATGACCAGTTCACAAAATTAATCGCTCAAACATGTGGAGACATATGAAAAAGTAAATGCACTCCATCGAAAAACACTTCAGATGTTACAACAAATGAGACTTCTACAAGACGTTGGCAGGAAAGACCAGTGCGTACATAAAACATGTGCTTCTGAAAACAAGATGCAAGGCTTGCACTGACTAACCAAGAAAACTGAATATAGATGGCTATAAATATCTCACTGTTACCTAAATGTCCAGTATCACCATCCAAATCTCCTCATCAAGAGACTCCTTTGTGGACGAATCTCGAAGACAACAACCATTCTCAATCCACAAACACATCCTTCGACTAAAACAAAGAGCACCTTCAGACTCATCCATCCAATACATAAATTGTGGCATATTACATTTTAATAGCATCAGCTGAATTTTCATAGTTTAAGTATTTTACAAGATTTTCTAAGCTTCTCGTCGTCAGAGAACTGTAGGTCAGCTAGAACACAAATTGGATAATAGCAAGTGGACTTCCGACAAGGCCGATCCTGCACAGAGCATATTTTCAATCCAAAAACAAGTGTAAAGGTAACCGAAGCTCTCCTGTTTGTTTGTAAGTTGACTTCAAAAAGGCGAGCGATTCCATCAAACGACATTCCCTCCTCAGAGTCCAAGAGAATGAGAGACATAACTCGAAACGCTACCCCTCATCAGACAAACTCTGACATATGAAATTAATTTTTGTACATCAAAGACTTTCGAGATAAAGACCAGCGTGCGATAAGGAGACGAATTATCTCAATTGTTCTTCAACCTTGATAAAGTTATTGGACAAAGGAAGAAAGAACTTAAAAATTCGACGTACTGGAAACCCACTCAACTTGGACAAGAACGAACTCACGATCAGTTTCCAGACCTTCGTAAAGAATCAAGAGATAATAGTGGACAGTGGAATCACGGCAATCAAACAAACTGGGATGCTCCCAAGGAATTCTCTGAAGATAATAGGCAACAAATTTTATCCGTCGAGAACCAAGTTTGAAATGTTAGTACACGTATTTTACCAAACTACTATGGTCATCATAACTTTGACCTTAGAATCTACTTTAAATATTTGAAACCAAGTTGACATTTTGTCGACTGTGACAGTATCTAACTAATTAAACAGTTGCTCGAAATTTCCGCTACCAGTCACAAATATGGTTTAGGTGTTAAGAAATATTTATTATCATGCTGTTTATGGCAATGAACCTGCGGAAACAAAAGGATGATCTATGTAACATAATATTCTTCTCGGGTTTCCTGCCGGATCAAAACGTCATCTTGACATAATATTTCGGCGGTCCACCTGGCCGCCATCCTCAGGTGACAGTGGTGGTACACCGACTCACCGACAGTCTCGGCGAGTCGGTGTACCAGCACTGTCACCTGAGGATGGCGGCCAGGTGGACCGCCGAAATATTATGTCAAGATGACGTTTTGATCCGGCCGGAAACCCTAGAAGAATATTATGAAACATTACGCAGGGAAAGCCTACGTTGTCACATGATCTATGTAAATTTATGGGCTGAAATAGTGCCTGTTTAATAAGGTGTTTGTTTTAAACACTCACATTCATTTTGAGTAACTCTCACCTTCCGTTGTCTGGGTGTATAGCAATTATACTTTTGGGTTTGCTAGCCCCACAACACAGAACGTTTCCACACGAATTCACTGCAGTTACAAAGCTGACACACTAAACATGATGGCGGACAAAACAAAGTTTATATTGATTCGTGTATCGATATATCATTGTTTAGCGTTGAGAGTCACTCCGAATGTCTTCTGCTGATCTGACTGCCACATAATTGACGAGATGTATGGTGTACTGTGGCACATTAGTGTTTCCTAAGACAGGTTCACTGTATATTAAAGATTTACATCGTAAGGAATTACATGGGCACTGGATAGTGTGCACTGTATTTCATACATATGCTGTATTAAAAGCAAGGGAGTGAAGATACCGAAGAAATGGGAATGCTTGAACTCTGTTCAGGATTCCGTTGCTCTCAGTTTTCATGTGAATAAAGATTTCCATTTCTTCCAAGCTGTCCATTTTGCAGCTCTTTTCCAGAGTATGCAATACTTTAAGATCGTTTTCCATTACAAAGCTGTGCCCTGTTACATGTATATGTTTAGTTGTTGTTGATTTGTTGCTTTTGTCAAGTATGAATCAATGTGCTCTTTGAAACGCCTTTTGAAATTTCTGCCTATTTTACCAATGTATTTATTTATCAGATTGTCTTCCATAAAAGTATTTATTGCAAGTAACTTAATACATTCCTGATTTTATTTTTTTATTTTTTTTATTTTTTTATTTTTTTATTTTTTTTTTTGATGGCGTCCTGCGTCGGAGCGGCCAAGCGCACTGAGGCGCCATGCTACGATGCGCGACGCCGTTCCCCGTCGGGGCTTCGAATCCCCCCTGGGGCATGGATGTTTGTGCTGTCTTTAGTATTAGGTAGTTCATAAGTATTTTGTACGTTTAGGGGCTGATGACCCCGAAGTTAAGTCCCTTAAGCCTTACAAACATTAGAACATTTTTTTGCGATTTCGTGAATGAGTTTCTCTTTTAAATTGTATTAGTGGCAAAGGCGATGTTGATTTCTATGTTTATCTTAAGTTTGGCTAGCTTGTCTTAAATTACTCCTATGTGTGGTATGGTTATGAACCTCATATTCTGCAATTCGTGAGTAATGTAATTTTGCACGTTATGGGTGATGGCTTTAAAAGTGCGTTTTTTTGTGTTGTTTTTTATTTTTAATTTTGTTGCACGTGTGCATCAATGTCATGTTCATTATAAACATTGTTGTGTAGTATACGCTCGCTTGTGTTTATTTCGATTTCGTAGTCATCAGCAATGAGTGGGAATTTCTAAGCACTCTTTAAAAGTGCTCTGAAAGCAGCAAGTTTTTGTGAAGTGCGATGCGTGGTGGATTTGTTGATAGCGGTATCTGTGTTTGTTGGTTTCCTATTTACATTGATGTTCAGTGAGTGACTGGTGTTTGTTAATGTGATGTACAATTTTATTTTATTTGTTGTTGTTGTGGTCTTCAGTCCGGAGACTGGTTAGATGCAGCTCTCCAGAATACCCTATCCTGAGCAAGCCTCTTCAACTCCACATAAGAACGGCAACCTACATCTGTCTGAATCTGCTTACTGTATCCATCTCTTGCTTTTCCTCTGCGATTTTTACCCCACATACTTCCCTCCATCGCTAAATTCACAATTCCTTTATGTCTAAGATTCTGTCCTATCAATCGATCGCTTCTTTTAGTCAAGGTATGCCAGAAATTCCTCTTCTCCCCAATTCTGTCCAGTACCTCATCATTAGTTACGCGATCCACCCACCTAATCATCAACATTCTTCTGTAGCACCAGATTTCAAAAGTCTCTATCCTTTTCCTGTCCGCACTGTTTATCGTCCATCTTTCACTCCCATACAAGGCAACACTCCACACAAATGCCTTCAGAAAGGACTTCCTTAGGCTTAAATCAATATTCGAGGTTAACAAATTTCTCTTTTTCAAGAACGCTTTTCTACCCATTGCCATTCTGCATTTTATATCCTCTGTACTGCGACCATCATTTGTTATTTTACTGCCCAAGTAACAAAACTCATCTACCTCCTTTATTGCTTCGTTTCCCAATCTAATTCCTTCTGCATCACCTGATTTTCTTACACTGCAGTCCATTGCCCTAGTTTTGCTCTTGTTATGTTCATCTTATATGCACCTTTCAGCACATTGGCAATTGCGTTCAACTGCTCTTCCAGGTCCTTTGCAGTCTCTGACAGAATTACTATGTCGTCGGAAAAACGCAATGTTTTTAATTCTTCACCCTGAACTTCAATTACTTCTCCAAATTTCTCCTTGCTTTCCTTTATAGCTTTCTCAATGTACAAATTGAATAACATTGGAGAAAGGCTACAACCCTGTCTTACTCCCTTCCCAAACACTGCATTCCTTTCATGCCCTTCAACTCTGACAACCGCTGTCTGGTTTTTGTACAAATTGTAAATAACCTTACGTTCTATATATTTTACTCCTGCTTGCTTCAGAACTTGAAAGAGTTTATTCCAATCAGCATTGTCAAAAGCCTTCTCCAAATCTACAAAAGCTAGAAATGTAGGTTTCCCTTTCCTTAATGGTTCTTCTAAGTTAGACGTAAAGTGAGTATTGCCTCCCGTGTTCCTACAATTCTGAATCCAAACTGGTCATCCCCAAGGTCGGCTTCTACCAGCTTTTCCACCCTTCTGTAAATAATTTGTGTTAAAATTTTGCAACCATGACTTATTAAACTCATTGTTCTGTTGTTTTCACACCTGTCTACGCCTGCTTTCTTTGGAACATTTGTCTTAAAGTCTGAGGGTACTTCGCCTGTCTCATCCATCTTACACACCAGGTGAAACAGTTTTGTCATGGCTGGTTCTCCCAGAGACTTAAGTAGCTCTGAGGGAATGTCCTCTACTCCAGGTCTTTCAGTGCTCTGTCAAATTCATCTCTCAGTATAGTATCTCCTATTTCATCATCATCTACTTCTTCTCCTCTTCCCACAACATTTCCTCTAGGCTCATTCTTAGAGCCTCTCTGTATACTCTTTCCACCTTTCAGCCTTACCTTTTTTGCTGAGAACTGTTTTTCCATCTGTGTTCTTGATATTCATACAGCTGTTTTATGGCCCCCAAAAGTCACTTTTATTTTCCTGTAGGTTGTATCTATTGTTCCCCTACTTATACATTCTTCTACATCCTTGCATTTGCCTTCTAGCCACTCCTGCTTAGCCATTTTGCACTTCCTGTCAATCGCATATCTTAGGCGTCTGTACTCCATTTTGCCTGTTTCATTCACTGCATTTATATATTTTCCCCGTTCATCGATTAAATTTAGTTTGTAATGTGATATCCAAGGATTTTTATAGGTCTTCGCTTCCTACCTATTTTGTCCTCTGCTGACCCCCCCCCCCCCCTTTCTGTCAATTGTTGCCTAAAGCTCCCTCCGAAATTCTCAAGAACTTCAGGTTCCTTCAGTTTATCCAGGTCCCATCTCCTTATTTTCCTACCTTTTAGTAGCTTCTTTAGTTTCAGCCTACAGTTCATAACCACAAGTAATGGTCACAGTCTATATCTAAACCCCGGGAATCTCTTACAGTTTAAATCCTGGTTCCGAAATCTGTGTTTTACCATTACAAAATCTATGTGGTATCTCACAGTGTTTCCTGGTCTCTTCCACTTATACAACCTGCTTTCGTGATTCTTAAACCAGGTGTTTGTTATAAGTGAATTATGTTCCGTGCAAAATTCTACTAGGCAGCTTCCTCTTTCATTCCTTTTGACAAGACCATATTCGCCTAATTTCTTCCTTGTCCTACTCCCATAACAATTAAGTTTTCCTATCCCTTAATTGTCTGAATAATTTCCTTTAGCTCCTCACATATTTCTTCGATTTCCTCATCATCGGCAGAGCTAGTTGGCATATAAACCTGTACTACTGTGTTCGGTGTTGGCTTCGTGACTACGGTGATGCGTTCACTGTGTTGATCATAGTAGTTTACCCGCATTCCTATTTGCTTATTTATTATCAGACCTACTCCTGTAATACCCCAACTGATTTTATATTTATAACCCTGTACTCCCCTGACCTGAAATCCTGTTCCTCTTTCCACCGAACTTCACTAATCTCCACTATATCTAACTTCAACCTATCCATTTCTCTTTTTAAGTTTTCTAGCTTCCCTACCCGATTAAAGGATCTAACTTTCCACGCTCCGATCCGTAGAATGCCAGTGTTCTCTTTCCTGATGATCACATCCTCATGAGTAGTCCCCGACCGGAGATCTGAATGGCGGACTATTTTACCTCCGGAATATTTTACCCGAGAGGATGCCATCATCATATTTTCATACAGTAGAGCTGCATGTCCTCGGGAAAAGTAACGGCTGTAGTTTCCCCTTGCTTTCAGCCGTTCGCAGTAACTGTGTGGCAAAGCCACATTAGCTGATGTTACAAGGCCAGCTCAGTCAATCATCCGGACTGTTGCACCTGTAACTACTGAAAAGACTGCTGCCCCTCTTCAAGAACTACACGTTTGTCTGTTCTCTCCACAGATACGCCTCCGCTGTGGTTACACCTACGGTACGGCTATCTGTATCGTTGAGGCATGCAAGCAACCCCACCTCGGCGATGTCTTTGGTTCATGGGAGTAGAGTTTTTTGGTGATCTTTGATAAAATGGTTGTGTTTGTGTAAGTTATTGAATCTGCTAAGCAAAGTGACCAATTTCTCCTCAGCTCCATCATATATCACGAGTGTGCCTTCTTCATATTTGCAAGTAGTAGATAATTTTCTGAGTGATGTGGTCATTATTCTTCAGAAGTTTGTTTCGAAGATGGTTGATGTTGATTTCTGCATTTATTTCACTGAGATGACAAAGGAAGAATCTTCAAGATTAACAATAATGTACCCATTAGCTACAAAGTTACGGGTACAACCAACATCCATAAAGATAATATCCCTTTCAGTCCTCTCGTTAATGCCAGGAACCATGCAGCTTACAGAGTCATGAAAAGGCTGCATAAAATGTTTCAAAGCTATTACAAATTTGAAACCTCTTTATCAATGATAAACAATTACCACTAATTCACAACCAATGGTAAACTTACTTGCCTTAATAAGTCTACATCTACAAAGATACTCTGCAAGTCATACTGAAATGTATGGTAGACGCTTGTGAAGTAATACACATGATCACAAATAGAAATCCGCTGAACTTCAATTATACGATAAATCAGTCAAACCTTAAGGTCGTAAATTCTACCAAATACCTAGGAGTTACAATTACGAACAACTTAGACAGGAGAGAACACATAGAAAATATTGTGGGAAAGGCGAACCAAAGGTTACTTTTCATTGGCAGAACGGTTCGAACTTGCAACATCTCCACCAAAGACACTGCCTACGTCACACTTGTGCGTCCTCTCCTAGAGTACTGTTACCCCTTGTGGGACTCTCACCAGGTGGGACTGACGGAAGACATTGAGAAGGTTCAAAGAAGGGCAGCTCGTTTGGTTTATCACGTTACAGGGGGGAAAGTGTCACGGAAATGTTGAGCGATTTGAGGTGGAAATCATTAAAAGAACTACGTTATTCGTTACGGCGTGTTCTATTTGCGAAATTTCAATCACCGACTTTTATTCCTGAATGTGAAAATATTTTGCTAGCACCCGCCTACATAGGGAGACATGACCATCCCAATAAAATAAGAGAAATCAAATCGAAAACGGTACGATTTAGGTGTTCTTTCTTCCCGCGTAGTGTTAGAGAATGGAACGGTAGAGAAATGTTATGAAAGTGGTTAATGAACCTCTGCTAGATATTTACAAATTCGCATTGAAACCATACATTGGTAATAACAAATTATTTCTGCTAGTGGTTTTCACCTCAATGGTTCGATACGCTTGGTATGCATCAAAGCTGGCAGCTAAAATACCGTCATTTAAAAATCTGAATGAAGTATGCTTTCCACTGAAGCATATTCTTAAAAAAATACTTACTTGAAATTGCTTACATAAAATTCACATGATGTGAACAATATTTATGTTTTAAATGTCTCTTTGATGATTATCACCCTGCAAAATGTAACATAACTTTCAGAGAGAGCTGCTAGAATTTTCAGAAATTTTATTTCATTAGAAACTTCGCCGATATCTGAAAATTAAGTGTTTAGTCACGTTAATTAATTTAAATGATTGTGGTAATCTGAATATATTAATACTACATCGATAAACTGAATTGTTCAATCGTATTTAAAAATTTCATCAGGATTGGAATACAACTGTAGAATCTGACGAAGTCCATATGTAAAGTATCCTCCGTCATGCACCATACAAAATGTTATGTGACAGTGACCTACCTCTTGTTCTGAAGGTCAAGTGCCCAAAAGTCATGAAGATTTTAGGATGAATAAAGGGTCCTTATTCGCTTGTCGCATGATGCCACAGGTTTTCAACCATATAATTGTTTATGACGTCATATCTCCTGAACTATATATTGTAAGCAATTCTTACTCCTACAACAATTGTTACCTCATGGAAGGAAAATGTTTTCCAAATTTAGTTGAAATCCGTACAGTGGTAGACGTTGCATGATGAAGCACTTTTCCGCGCATTTCAGTGTTTTTTACATCATATCTCCTGAACTATTTGTCGTACAGTCATTTTGAGGGTGAATATGACCATCGAGAAAGTGTAAGAAATATGTTGACAAAGTTTCATTACAATCGGTTGAACAGCTCGACCGCGCATAAAATACGAACACACAAACATTCATTTTTATGTATTAGATTTGACCGACCTCGCTACCGTCGGTTGTCAAACCAAGATGAAGAGGCTCTATGCCCCATGAGGGGTTTACCTGCATAATCAAGATCAGTCAGATATTTCAGAAAATGATGTCAATTTAGATGTGATTTTTCAGTTTCTCCCAGCGTATTTGATAATCAAAATATCCATGGGTGAACTGCCGGTCTATAGTGTCCAACGGGCACAGACCGGACACTATAGAACGGCAGTAGACCTGTGGATATTTTGATGTCAATTTAGATGCTTTTGAATATCGTAGGTGTTAATGGAGCACTGTTGTTCTAGTTCTATCTCCTTACATTGTTTTCATTTCCCAGTAACTCAACAGGTTTGATGACATGCAATAAATCCTAAATGCTGCTTTAAATTTAATTATTTTATACTAGGCATATTTCAGCTTTTAGCATCATCGTCAGGTGACCTGCGACAAATGTTACATTATAATTACATCAAATTTTTTTATTATCGTAATTGTAAATACTATTACATGTAGCAACTGCAGTAAATTTTATATAGGCCAAACGGGCAGAAATTTCAATATCAGTTACCGGGAGCACGCCAGGCAAAGCACAAATAACCCATCTACTTCTTACCAACATTTAAAAACATAAAAGCACACAGCGGATAATATAGAACCGGCAGTCGAAATTTTACATCTAACACCTAAAGGACAAGTTATGGACATTCTAGAAGAGATCGAAATATATTTACACTCACTACAACTCCACTCTGAAATACTAAATAAACAAGTCGATTCAAAACACAAAAACTACATAGAAAATTTTATTGATATCGTACACCAAGAAAATGGGTAAAAATTTTAGACCATCATAGATTACACGAGAACGAAATTTCAGTAGCAAAGATTAATAAATTTATGATACAAATATCACTCATGTCAATGACAATTCGGCTAAGATAACAAAATTTCTCGACATATGCAGGGACATACATTAACCAACCTCTCAAATACCGGTAGCAAAGATTATCTAATAATAAACAAACAGTATGTAACCATATTACATCTCTGGTTATCAAAAAGCTGTCACATCAGAAATATTGCAATAATTAAAATTCAAAGCAATAAATAAATGACTGATAGCAATAAAACCATCGATGTATATGGATGTCAGGACCAACAGACGTGTGTAATATTTCGTAATAGTATTTACAATTACGATAATCATAAAATTTGATGTATTTATAATGTATCATTTTTCGCAGATCACCTGACGATGGCGCTAAAACCCTAAATAGGCCTATAGTGTAATAAAATAATTATATTTAAAGCAGCATTTAGGATTTGTTGCATAATGTCCTTAATTGACACTTATGGTGCTCAAGAGAAACCAAATTGTTGACTCAACAGGTTTGGTTTCATAATTTCCAGTTTCAATTTCTCACCTCTGTTGTCTATTACTTTTGAATTTATCGCCATCGACAGTTCGCTGTTGCAACTTCAGTGCTGCAAAATCGAGGCTGTCTGATCTGTATTAAGGTTCCAGATAATGAATTGCAATACTGATCACTGCACTTATAACATTGTATGTTCCTGTCATTTCTATTTTCTAGGGATGCAGATGTGGTAATTTATTTTACATTGGTGAAAAGAATTAATAAATTTATTACAGTATGATACATAAATTTCTGTATATTATTTATTACATAATAGACTTGAGTATGACATTTGTGTTTCTTGACAAACAGCATGCTGTTGGCGGATGTTCTCCACTTCAGATCATTGGCGTTGCAGTCGTTCGTTGCCCATTTTATTCTGAAAACCACGTGAAACATTTATTTAATATGAAGGAGTATAGCATAAAATATGTATCATTTGCACAAGAGATATGAACAGTACGTGCTATGAGAAACAATGCAACATACAAGAGATATATTCTAAATTGCATCAGCATGACTTGCAAAATTTTTGGTGACATATGAACATTTATTCTGGACACGATTTCCGATCCAAATTTCCCACTTTTCATGAGCTATCGTGTCATCAGCTACAGCTTCCATTAACGCCTACCTCACCTGTCTATCAAACTTCCTTATACTTCACACTGATTACTTCCTCTGAGTGGTCCTACATTCCATGTAATTCCTACATAGAAATAGAAGTTAATTACGTGGGTCACTTTTAAAATAACAGCAAAGTGTTAATGGAGTACCAGTATCTCCATTTATGAACGTAAATGTTACCGCAAACTACGACTTGGGCTTTTTTTTTTTTTAACTTTTCAATACAGAAACCATGAACATTAAAAAATTTGTCAAGTTGAGACACCATACGTTGAATAACAGCATCAGAAATGGATTAATGGAACTGAAATTTTGGATGTACGAAAATTAGGACTTAAGCGCCCCAACAAAATAATGTGAGAAGAGCATGAACCAGTTGAAGAAAAACGAGAAAACACTACGAATAAGATGAAATGGTGAAAAACCTAGATAAACTTTGTGTCCAGTTCTGTCATATAGACAGCACACTGACGAGCACAGCAACGCATGTTTGAGTGGCCAGTTTTACATCTCCTACAGGGTTGTATAGTAGGTCTGTTACAACATCAGGACATTGTTTGATTGGTTTGTTTAAAATAGGCTGCTAACATCAAAAGATACTAGTTTTACACTGAATTTATTGTTTCAAACTTAGATTAAAATTTTGCTTTGGTTTTGGTGCAGAAGTGTAATTCTTTGGAAATTTTGTAGATTGGTGCAGTATAGGCTGATACAAAGGTTCGTATTGGATGTCCTTCCTTGTGTAATTTAAGATGTAGACAGATTTGAGGAGCCACTGGGTTTGTTGATTAAATATTTAGTTTTATATTCGAGATTTATGCTGATGCAGGTTTTGGTTACGTTTTTTATTTCATCATTAAAGGTTTTGGTGGGATCTTTTGAACGTATTTGAGAAATAGTTGGTGTGACAACTTGTTTCACATTCTTAAAATTTCACTTTTGACTTTTATTAATTAGTATTATAGTACTGGATTTATTTTCTTTGGTACGAACGGTATTGTTTTGAGTAATTTTTTTATTTCAGTTCTTCATGATGTTCAAATCCATGGATTGTGATATAGTGATGTCACCTGAGAAACTTTTGTACGAGGCGCGTCCAGAATGTAAGTTGCGTTTGGTAATAAAATGAAATTGTACACAGATACAGAAGAAATTTTTATTGCACAAAATTCCACAACTCTTAAACTACTTTTCCACATAACTGCCGAAATTTTGCAGGCATCTGTCATAGCGTGGCACCAGGTTTTGGATACCTTCTTCATAGAAATTTGCCGGCTGTGTCTTCAACCAGTTGGAAACAGTTTCTTTCGTGAAACCTACGGTTTTCCTGGATCTTGTCATCAATCGCGTGAACCAGTTCTTCTGTAACCAAAGGTGACGCCCACTTCGTTCTTCATCGTGCACATCACTACGCCCGCCATTGAACTGTCGGACCCATGTTCTCACCATCGAATCACTCATCGCATTTGGTCCGTAAACATCGCAAATTTGCTGATAAATTTCCCTTGGTTTCACTTCCCTCGCATTCAGAAACCGAATCACCGACCTGATTTCACACAAGCACTTGATTTCAAACAAGCACAACAAAGCGTACGTAACTGACAGCGATCTCCAAATGGCGCACGTTCTTCTCCTTGATACACATCGCCTACAGCGCATGGGCGGAACTGCAATCGCAGCGCTGCAGCGGAGATAAATGGAAACGGAACTTGCTTTCTGGACGCGCCTCGTATTTTGTGACTTAAACTATGTGTTTACTTGTATTCTCTTTATTTACACTGTACTCTGTATCCAGTCTGTACTGCACCAAGCTCCAAAATTTCCAAAGACTTTCTCTTCTGAACTAAAACCAAAACAAAATTTAAATCTAAGTTTGGAATAGTAAATTCAGTGGACCTGGCTAACAGCATTAATGATCTTACTATACCAGACAGTGCAAAACTAGTATCTTGATGTTAGCAGCCTATTTTAAACATAAAAATCAAAGAATGTATTTATGTCGTGATAGACCTACTGCACAGAGCACGTGTCAACCCTGTACAAGTACAAGATACAAACTGGCCATTCAAACATTCTTGCAGCAAAATTATTTCCAATTCCAAGGTACTATATACGAACAGCTTGATGGATTGGCAATGAGATCCAATCTTAGCCCCCTATTAGCAGAAATCTTCATGGACCATTTTGAAATACAGTTTCTACATAAAGAACCCCCTCAGTAATAATATCAATACTAGCTGAAAACCTGGCGTCGCCTGGGTACCTATTTAATCCCATCTTAACCTTTTTAAACCTGATTTTCTTTCTCTATCAAGAAAATTATTTTAATGCTGTAATACACTTCACTTAAATTTTCAATGATTTTAGAAGCAAGATTTATGCAATTACTAGCTCGAAACCCGGCGTTGCCCGGTTATTTATTTACTTATTCCTGCCATTTTTCAGGTATATATTCATTTGTATATGGGCTGTATGTCTGTAAAATCTCTCGCGAATAGTACTAAAGAAGTAATAAATTAAAACTTGGTGCATGATAGGGCGGTTTCCCATGAACGTTACTGTTTACGTGCTCATATCTCATGAACTACGTGTCGGAATGTGATACAATTTAGACGCTACATTCAACTATATATGTGTACACTGTGTGTAAAATTCCTGTCGCTACAATTTGTAGTGTTCAAATTATAAAATGTAACGTCATACGGAGAGCCGTAGTTTTACTCCATAAACAGCGGAAAAGTAGTAAGTGAGAAACCTTTTTTCCATTCATCATTTTACTATGGTTGCTTGCCAGCGAGAAAAAGTTTAATAAAGGTTTGAAGTTATGTTTAGAGTTTGTTGCAAGTTGCTAAGTACTGTCATTCTCATACAGTGTATTTCGAAAGTCTCACCGCATTATATGCCATTTTTTGCGATTTCTATTGGTTATGACGTAATATCTTTGGACCATGTGCCGTATGTGATTCTTAACCAAGCAGCAATTATTACCTCTCTGTAAGGAATGAGTGTACCAAATTTGGTCGAAATCGGTCCAATGGTTTAGGAGAAAATGAGCAGCATTGTCGCAAAATGCAGCAGTTTTTCGCGCATCTCATTGTTTATGACGTCATATCTTGTCAACTATGTAGCGTACGTGATTCTTACACTTACGGCGACCGTTATCATGGATTGAAGCTTACTTGTATAAAATTTGAGAAAGATTGGATCAAAACTGTATATTTGTATGCAACACGTGCACACATACGGACACTCTGCTTTATATATTAGATATGCACCCATTTTCGTACCACAACACTGTGTATACTGAAAAACTAGGCATTTTTACGGACTAAATTGAGTAATTTTGTAGTAACAACTGTTGTACTAAATAAACTGATCGTTCAATAAGTACATCGCAAAATAACAACTACTACTTTCAGGTATACAGTGGAATACGAAAAAGTCTGCTGGTCCGGATGGAATACCAGTTCGGTTTTACAAAGAGTATTCTGCGGCATTGGCCCCCTACTTAGCTTGCATTTTTCGTGAATATTTAACTCAGCGCAAAGTTCGTAGTGATTGGAAAAAAGCGCAGGTAATTCCCGTTTATAAGAAAGGAAAGAGAACTGACCCACACAATTAAAGGCGAATAACGTTGACATAAGTTTCATGTAGAATTTTGGAGGATATTCTCAGTTCGAATATAGTAAATTTCCTGTAAACGGAAAAGCTTCTTTCTAAGGATCAGCACGGGTATAGGAAACATCGTTCATGTGAAACTCTGCTTGCCCTTTTCTCACATGATATCTTGCGAACCATGGATGAAGGGCAACAGGCCGATTGTGTTTTTCTGGACTTCCAATATGCGTTCTACGCGATGCCACACTGCAGACTGCTAACGATGATACGAGATTATGGAATAGGTTCACAGATTTGTGTCTGGTGAAGACTTCCTAAGTAATAGAACGCAGTACGTTGTTCTCGACGGCGAGTGTTCATCAGAGACGAGTGTATCGTCTGCCGTGCCCCAGGGGAGTGTGATAGGACCGCTATTATTTTCTATCTATATAAATGATCTGATGGACAGAGTAAGCTATAATTTGCGGCTGTTTGCTGATGATGCTGTGGTGTATGGGAGTGTGTCGTCTGTAACTGACTGTAATAGCATACAGAATGACTTAGACAAAATTTCTAGTTGGTGCGAAGAATGGCAGCTAGCTCTCAATGTAGAAAAATGTAAGGTGATGCGCATGAGTAGAAAAAAAACAATCCTATAATGTTCGAATACAGCATTAGTAGTGAGCTTCTTGATGCTGTCGCGTCGTTCAAATATCTAGGCGTAACATTGCAGAGCGATATGAAACGGAACGAACAAGTAAGGACAGTTGTGAATAAGGCGAACAGCCGACTTCGGTTTATTGGGAGAATCTAGGGAAGATATACTTCATCTGTAAAGGAGACCAAGTATAAAACGGTTGTACGACCACGTCTTGAGTACTCCTCAATTGTTTGGGACCCGCAGCAGATCAGTTTAAACAAATACGAAGAAGCAATTCAGAGGGGATAGCTAGATTCGTTACTGGTAGTTCCGACCAATGCGCGAGTGTCACGGAAATGCTCCGGTAACTCAAATGGGGATCGCTGGAGGAAAGACGACGTTCTTTTCGCGAAATTCTGTTTAGGAAATTGAGAGGGCCGGAATTTGAAGCTGAGTGTAGTACGATCTTGTTGCCGCCTACTTACATTTCGCGTGGTGACCACAAACACAAGATAAGAGAAATTAATGCTCGTAGGGAGGCATATAGGCATTCTTTTTTTCCTCGTTCGCCACGCCACGCCACGCACCTTACGGCGAATTGCGGAGTATGTATGTAGATGTAGATGTAGAAAACAATTAACCCACAATTCCCGTGTTCTTTGAAGTTCGTAAACTGCTGCGCAGGGCAACACTCGCTTCTTCATATTTTTACAGTGATCTTTCGCAGGTGGCAGTAATTGTGCATGATGAAATGATTGAACACTCAGGTGTCGTATACATGCTCTTTCTATTGACAAAAAATGCTTCTGAACCATCTTAGACACCGTAGAAGTTATGTACACAATTGTACTCTGGTCATGAATCCCTGGACTTGCAAACTACTTAAACTACCTTATCCAAAGGACAAAAAAATAGACCCACGCGCGAGGGAGGATTCGAAGCTCCTACATCGGGCAGCGGCGTGCTCCTCAGCTAGGTGCCCTAGAACGCTCGGCCACTCCACCGCGGCACGTTTAGTTCCGATTACGTTGTAACTGCGTTTCCAAGTCAGGAGAAGTTAAGTATTTGTTTGTACTCTGTAAATAACTTGTTCTATTGTTTGTCAAGCGTAAGGGACTTAACTGCGCGAACAACAATCTATAAATGTACAAACTACTTATGAACTACCTTATACTAAAGACGACACAAACAGCCACGCCCGAGGGGGGATTCGAACATCCGACCGGTACCGGCCTCGCGCATCGTAAATTGTTGAACACTCCTGGCCATTAATGTTGCTATACCACGAAGATGACGTGCTACAAGAAGCAAAATTTAAATGACAAGACGAAGATGCTCTGATATGCAAATGATTAGCTTTTCAGAGCATTCACACAAGTCTGATGCCGGTGGCGACTCCTACAACGTGCTGACATGAGGAAAGTTTCCAACCGATTTCTCATACACAAACCCTGGTGAAACGTTGTTGTGATGTCTCGTGTAAGGAGGAGAAAAGGTTAGATTGTAGCCTATCGCGATTGCGGTTTACGTATCGCGACAATTCTGCTCGCGTTTGTCGCGATCCTATGACTGTTAGCAGAATATGGAATCGGTCGGTTCAGGGTGGCAATACGGAACGCCGTGCTGGATCCGAACGGCCTCATATCACTAGCAGTCTTTATGACAGGAATCTTACCCGCATGGCTGTAATGGAATGTGTTGGCACGTCTCGATCCCTGAGTAAATAGATGGGGACATTTGCAAGACAACAACCATCTGCACGAACTTTTCGACGACGTTTGCAGCAGCATGGACAATCAGCTCGGAGATCATGGCTGCGGTTACCCTTGACGCTGCATCACAGACAGGAGCGCCTGCGATGGTGTACGCAACGACGAACCGGGGTGCACCAATGGCAAAACTTTATTTTTTCGTATGCATAAATGTTCTGTTTACAGCATCATGATGGTCGTATCCGTGTTTGGCGACATCGCGGTGAACGCACATTGGAATCGTGTATTCGTCACCGGCATACTGGCGTATCACCCAGGGTGATGGTATGGGGTGCCATTGGTTACACGCCTCGGTATCCTCTTGTTCTCATCGACGGCACTTTGAACAGTGCTAGTTACATTTCAGATGTGTTACGACCCGTCGCTCTACCCTTCATTCGATCCCTCCGAAACCCTACATTTCAGCAGGATAATGCACGACTGCATTTTGCAGGTACTGTACGAACCTTTATGGATACGGAAAATGTTCGTCTGCTGCCCTGGGTAGCACATTTTCCAGATCTCTCACCAAATGAAAAAGTTGGTTAATGGTGACCGAGCAACTGGCTCGTCACAATAAGCCAGTCACTACTCTTAATGAACTGTGGTATCATGTTGAAGCTGCATGGGCTGCATGGCCATCCACGCTCTGTTTGACTCAATGCCCAGGCGTATCAAGGCCGTTATTACGGCCAGAGGTGGTTGTTCTGGGTACTGATTTCTCAGGATCTATCCACCGAAATTGCGTGAAAATGTAATTACATGTCAGTTATAGTATAGTATATTTGTCGAATGAATACCAGTTTATCATCTGCATTTCTTCTTGGTGTAGCCAGTGTAGCCAGTAGTGTATTATCCAGTACAGGTGTTCTAGTAATGCGGCATCATCAGAGTTTTTGTATGTGTGCCAGCTACTGTTACACCCTGCAGTAATCGATACAGCACTTCGTGTGCAGCTAAACCAAAATTCAAAAAGGCTTTTCCAAGCCAACACTGTGCGTTAAATTAAAAACTGGTATTAAAAACTGGTATTAAGTGTTAAAATGACTATGTAGGCATGTTCAGCTTATTACAGTATGTGACGGATGAGCCAGCCATAAAAGGCGACAAAACTGAACTGTTTAGGATAACCCCGCGCCACTCGACGAAACATTAAAGAAACCTAACAAAAAATATAATCTTCACAGGAAACAGCCCAGAGTATTGGCCTTAAATGTTCTTTTGGGAAAAACTAAAAACAGAAACAATGCTAATGGCACCAGCATTGAGTGACAATACTGGTACTGGAGAACACGTCATTACAGTTGGCGAAAAGTTTAAATACTAGGGAGAAATAATAATGCACAACCTGAATGAGAGATCACCATGACAGAATAAACAAATAAATTAAAAGTCATCATTTTACCAAGATGATATATATTTGAAAATTCCTCTCAATAGCCACAAAACTCACATTGGAGGGTAGTCACACAGGCGCAAATAACATAAAATCTGTGTTTAAAACAATCGACACTGTAGCAATAGACAGGTGACTCAAAAGACATGAAATATCCATATGCATAAAGAAAAAAAAAATACCCAGAAAAACTTCAAATAAAGCAAATAGAAAAGTAGAAGCAGCGACATATACAATTAAAAATAAACCGATCTTCCTTGGGGGATTTTATGAGGACAACAGAGAATAGAATTAGCCGGAAAAGAATTGAGAACTTATGGTATAGAAAAGGCAGTGTTAGATTGATCACAAAGATCAAACAGCGCATGATGAAATTACCGATTACGATAGAGCATCTAAAAGGCGAACACATCGCACTACCCATAAAAATTAAGAAACAGAGCCTGGGAAGGGGGATTTCTAATGAGGAGAGAAGGGACACAGTTTGAAAGAATGAAAAAGTATTGGCCAACAAAAAGTAAAAAACCTAATTCATAATACTGACCAAGGTGTTACGACGTTGCAATTGAAAGGGACAAAGTCAGTAAAATCGTTTGGTAGTTATACACTGTGAAAATGACCTGGGTACGTTAAAAAATTCACGGACTAATTGCATCACAATTATTTGCTATCGAATTTAAACTTTTGTGATGTTTATTAAAATTTTACAACTGTGTGTAGAAAGAAGGAATTATCTCTTGATATTTAGAGTGGTACGTTTCAGTACGACACCACCTGTTAACTGATAGCACTAATACCCTATTCCAAGGCCAGAACAAGAAAATTACTTCTCACGATGACACTAGTGAACCCGTCATTGATTTGCAATCGCTAAATATGAATGGGAATAGCCGACATATTCCGGATTCCTCGCTGGCTGTCTCCACCCATCTTAACATCCTATCTCTCTCTCTCGGTGGATACATCCTCCTCCCATCTCTATCCATAACCTCGCCCCATCTCTCTCTGTCCATATCCTCGTCCCTCGTCTCTAAATACATTTCCGTCTGAATGTATAGTTGGTCTGCAGATCTCCTGCATCCCCATTTCTGTGTGCATAAGCTCCTTTCCCTTCTCTTGTGTCAATAGTCTCCTACCCCTTCCCTAAATGAAAATGTTCAAATATCTGTAAGACTGTTGGTCAAAACTGCAATGGTCATTATTCCCTAGACTTACAAACTAATGAAACTTACTGACACTAAGGACAACACACACACACACGCCCATGCCCGAGGAAGGACTCAAATCTCTGATGCCCTCTGTCCCAGGGCCGGCGCAAGGCACGTGCGAAACGTGCGGCCTCACGGGGCGGCATTTTCCGAAAGGCGGCAAATCTGCCGCCCTCTTTTTTTTTTTTTTTTTTTTTTTTTTTTTTTTTTTTTTTTTTTTTTTTTTTTTTTTTTTGACGAACTCAACATTAATGCCCAAGAGGGGATCCAAAACCAAACCTCGGAGGGACCGGCTTCAGGAGCTGGGGAATGGCATGACGCCTCGACTATCTACCGGCTGCCCCTGTCGAACAAGGGGAGGCAGGAGGACGAATTTCTTCCTCGCTACTGTGGCAGCACCGGCGTGTTTTCGTCGGAGGAACAGAGAGGGGGAAGCAGCCTGGCGTACACGCCAGTAGAGATGGGAAAACTGAAACATCTGACGGTTTCTAAACGAATGAAACCGTACCATCTGTGGTTTCGAAACACTGTTTCGAAACTATGAAACCGTGAAGCAATGTATGTTTTGTCATGAAATCTTCGTTCTAGGAGGGCAATATTTTTTACTGTGTGGACAAGGGTACATACAAGAACCTGTCAACCATAGAGTATATATTTACTTCTTGGTCTGTACGGAACATGTTGATAAAGATTTTCTCCCGTGTTGTTGAAGTTGCCAACATAGTCACACGAGGCCGCCAGTATGGTAGGTAAAAGTTTACCCCGTTAGGAACTCACAAACTGCAAAACGGTACGCTTATTACTGTGATGGATCATAAATGCTACTTTCTATACATAATAAATTACAGGGAATAAAGGGCACACTAAATAATCACAAGTAATACTATGGAATTACAAAAATAATAAAGTAAGAGGCAAGTTCACCACTTGTACGTCTTGACCGTTACACCACCGCCGCAATTTTTTTAACATGAGTGTCGAAAAATTATAACGACAGTAGATAACTACGTTTTTGCTCATAAGAATCCAACTCTGACACGAGATTAAATATGCGATCTACCCTTGTTAGTATAAAAAAATGTCATTTCAGGCTTCATGTTGTATCTTATTTTAAAGAATGTAGTTTCACTTGTGTGTTTTTAATATGGTAGATAAACCTAGAATTTAACTGATTATTTCAATGCAAATAGTGAACGTTGTTTTATTGTTGTTTTACATTTATAAAGCAGACATTGTCATTTCGGAATACAGCAGTCTCTTGCAAACGAATCTTGATATCAGTAATCATAAGCTGCAGACTCAAGAGTGTCAACTACTATTTGACACTCTCTAAATGGTTTATATACTAGTAAGGTATATGTGTATCTGTTTGGATCTTCAGTAAAATGAAACACGCGAAATTTTTCTAAGAGATGTATTAAAAGAAATTTCTTTTTTACTGCTTTATTTATTTATTCTTATATATCATCATTCGTATGCTTATCCTTACAGAGAAAGAGCTGCAAACATTGTAGCACGCATATACCAAAGATATGGTATGTGGCATCACCTTCCGCTGTATGTAACCTCTTTGCTATAGAGTCGCAAACGTCATCGCTGTCCGAATATTTTTAATAATTTGACGACTTTCAACCACCATACCTTCCACCCCCTTATATCTGTCGGCATGGAACTGCTATGGTGTACAGCGGGAGACTTCAGACAACAATTACACATACACCATTCGTTTGCATTGTGTAGTTTTCGCTCCAAAGCGAAATATTAACACACACACGCGTAGAATTTTATATACACCGATAACCTTCCATCCCAATATACTCCACCCTTTTATCATTATCAACCCTCAAACAACAATGCAACCAATAACACTATTTTCAAAGAGTAAATATAATTTTCAAAGAATCATAATTGTTCCGCATTTCGCGTTATATTCTTCCCGATCAGACATTCACATTAATATATATGTATATATATCCGATCGCCATAAAACCGTGCCTAAAGCCTTCACCGTGTAGACATTAGTAACTGTACAAATTCTTACACCTTTATGTTTTGTGGTTCAGACGTGATAAACGTACACTGAACAGACATTCACATTTATATAGATAAAAAGCTATCCGATCGCCATAAAACCGTGCCTAAAGCCTTCACCGGGTAGAGATTAATAACTGTACAAATTTTTAGCTCTTTATGTCTTGTGATTCAGACGTGATAAACGTACACCGAACAGACATTCACTTTTATAGATATAGATTTAGAGGGACTCTTTGTACCGGCCGCGGTGACCGAGGGGACTGAGGCGCTCCAGTCACGCTCTGAACGGCCACTACGGTCGGGGGTTCGAATCCCTACTCGGGCATGGATATTTGTGCCGTCCTTAGTATTAGCTAGTTCATAAGTAACTTCCTGGCAGATTAAAATTGTGTGCCGGAACCGGGACTCGAACTTGGGACCTTTGCCTTTCGCGGGCAAGCGCACTACCGACTGTGCTATCCCGACACGACTCACGATGACGCCTCACAACTTCCGCCAGTAGCTCGCCTCCTACTACAGTTCATAAGTAGTTTGTAAGTTTAGGGACTGATGACGCCGTAGTTAAGTCCCATAGACTCTACAAACATTTTTTTGGAATCTTTGTGACAGACTTGGCAAATCTGGCCGCAGGTCACGGCACGGAGTGGCAGTGTTTCACACGCACTGTGCAACAATGTTTCGTACAAAAGGTCGTTTACGGCTGTGTGAGGTGAAAGGCTTGTCGAAATGGAGTCAAAGTTCCCACGTATGTTTCTTGCAGCGAGCCGTGTCTACAAGGATCAAACCGCGAAAGACAATACTTGGAAAGAGATTGGAGAGTTTGTGCAGAGGTTAGGTATGAATATTACTGTGATTACTCTATTTACATTATTTATTAACAATCTGTAGTAAAGTTACATCAAAATTTATAACATCAGAAGTAGTAATCACAAAACGCGATATTGCCGTGGATGGAAAACGGAGATGTAGAATTTGCTTCTTTATTCCAGTCTGTGACCACGACGCAAAAATTTGTACCCAGAGTATCGATTTCAGGCCATTATGCCCATCTTCAGACTCGCTGTTGAGTACATGTGTTTCAACATTACAGCGAAACGGCGATGTCATGATGGAACCAAATAAAATCCTCAGTAAACTAATCTAGATGCGAATGAGGATTGAAAGTTGTAGATAATGCACTGTCTAAAGTTCCACAGAGTAAATTATCTGTGCAAAATGCGACATAATGATTCGTTAATAATTAACGTTCACACATAGCAGCTGAGGATTGCAAGAGGCGATGGATACCTATCAAAAATAATGAAAAAGGGGCAAGCCACTGGATCTTCTACATCAAGTGAACGTACTAAATGGCCACTGCCTGATATGTTGAACTTTCTTGGACGAGGGACCAAATAAGAGAGTAAGTTTTAGATTACGACTGTCTCTAACCTTAATGTTCACTCTTAAACAAGCAATTCAATTAATATGATTAAATTACTAACCCCATTTGACTTCACAGAGGTACATCGAGCATTAACCATTCTGAAATCAGTATACAGGAAAATGACAATGAAATCGTCACACTGTAGCTTTCATCTGAAGAAAGTAAAGACAGTGTTGGTGATTTCCTTTCATCAAATTATAAAATGCAGAAAAGAAGACGCATAGAAAGAAATAACGCTATTAACAACTTTGAGCAGAAGCGTGAGAGTGATCATCTTTCTTTCAAACTATTGCAATGTCTGTGAAATAACTGAGAGCACAGTTAATCAAAGAATCCAAACTGGCGTCTTTAAAATGGATTTAGATCTGGAAAATTGAAACGTACAATCAGTATGTTTCTCATCACAAACACTTAATAGTGACGACACTCATGACAAAATGTGTATTTTACAATCCTGAAGCTGAATACTAGTCTGACGGGAAAAAATTCAGTTCATTGTAAAAGATTCTGATTGTTCTAAACCAAACAAAATGCAAATGAACTACTACAGTCTAAAAGTATTTTGAATTTTCTTACGTTCGAGTTATGGCTAATTTTTCATCTGGTGTTATTGAATACAAATATCTATTTGATGAACCGTTCCTGAGATCTTCATTGAGCATATCTAGGACATAGTGAAACTGGACAATATTGAACCTGAAAAACTCTCGGAATTTTTTGTCATCGTTTAGCAAATGACGATTGACAAGTGTAGCAAAGAAGCCTTGTTCTAAAGATGTGATGTGGTTTAGCTTTTTCATTAAGTAATTGTTGAAGCAGAATTAGTTTTTTTATGGGTTTATTCTAGCAATAAGGAACTGCTCACGACTGTAACTATAAACAACCAACACAAGGGGACTGATGACCTAGATATTTAGTCCCATCAGAGCCATCGCGCTCAAATTATGTGCACGCACTTCAACTTGTTCTTTCTCCGTACTGAAGTGATATATGGCTTTCATCTTCGGTGAAAAACAATTTCGATATGTCAGCTACATTTCATACGCAGCGATGTATCACCTAAAGTGAACCAAAACGTAATGTGTACAGCGACCACATTTTTTATTACATTCCCTTTAAATTCGATCGCAGTAGGTTGCTATTTTCAATGTAGCGCAATAACTACGATTTATATCGAAAAAATAACTACGCCATAATGAAGCTGCAATGTGAAACAGTATGCTATGACAAAATCAATCTTCTGATCGAATTAGTTTGTTCAGAATCGAGTGAGAGGTATCATACATAGAAGAAAATGCGAAAGTCCGAAATAGATAGTTATTAAATTTTTAAACTAAAAGGAATACACCGTCAAAAAAGTAACTGTAGAAGTTGACGTAGCATATCTTCATGCACATTGAGTAAGGCGCCTCGCTGTGAAACGCGTGGTTGCTCGCCGTCGGTGGTTCGAATCCTCCCTCGGGCATGGCTTCGTGTGTTTGTCCTTAGGTTAGTTTAATTATTTTGAGCAGTTTGTAAGCCTAGGGACAAATAACCTACTGTAATTAAGTCCAATAGATTTACAAACATTTGATCATGTAAGTCCATTTCCGTCCGAATGGTCAGTAGCGTATCATGAAAATATTTAAAATCTTTCGGTCAAGAACTTTTCGAGATTTATTGTAGATCTGTCTGAAAGTTCATTATGGTGTAATGTAAGTATGGTATAGCGAAGTATTTGTACCGCCATGTGGCCAGCGAAATAAGTTGGTAGTTGCCTTCCTTCCATCAGTATCTTTAAAGACACTCATTTTTGGTTGGTTTTGGTAATTATGAGTTGCCGATGTACTTCACGCCGTGTCAGTCTCAGACTTCTAAAGTACTCTGTAAAAGCCACTTTGTTGTTGCTGTGGACTTCATTTCGAAGACTGGTTTGATGCAGGTATCCAAGCTATCCTGTCATGTGCAAGCTTCTTCATCTACGAATAAGATTGGCATCATACATCCGTTTTTATCTGCACACTGTATTCGTCCCTTGGTCTCCTTCTACGATTTTTACCCCGCACACTTCCTTCTTATGTTAAGTTGTGAATCTCTTGATGTCTCAGAATGTGTCCTAACAACCTATCGCTTCTCTTAGACTGGACATGTAAGAAACACCTTTTCTCTTCAATTCTATTGACCAACCCCTCACTAGTTAAGTTATCTACCCATCTAATCTTCTTCATTCGTCTGCAGTATCACGTTTCAAAAGCATCTATCATCTTTTCAGACTAAACTCCTGATCGTCTACGTTTCTTCCCATACAAAGCTCCACTCCAGACCAGTGCTCTCAGAAAGGACTTCCTAACATTTAAATTAATATTGGATGTCAACAAATTTCGCTCCTTCAGGAACGCTTTACTTCCCAAGGCATTCTGCATTTTATATCTTCTTTACTTTGGCCATAAGAAATTATTTTCCTACCCAAATACCCAAACTCATATTCTACCTTTAATGCCTCATTACCTAATCCAATTCCTTCAACATCGCTTGATTTTCTTTCACTGCATTCCATTACCCTTGTTTTGTTCTTTTTAATGTTCGACTTATACCCTCCTTTCAAAATATCGTCCATTCGATTCAGTTGCTCTTCCAGGTCCTTTGCTGTCTATAACAGAACTGCCGTATCATTGGCAATTGGCGAAGTTTTTTATCTACTAAATGAACATTAAATCTTTCCCCAAATCAAGGTACAGACTGAACAACATTGCCGAAACGCTATAATTCTGTCTTACTCCATTACCAACTACTGCGGCCCTTTCATTCCCTTCGACTCTAATAACCGCTGTCTGGTATTTCTACAAGTTGACGCTCACACTTAGCTTCCTACATTTACCCCTGCTGTCTTAAGAATTTGAAAAAGTCTATTCCAGTAAAAATTGTCAAAAGCGTCCTCCATATCTACAAATGCTACTGACATAGGTTTGCCTTTCCTTGACATTCTTCTACGATAAGTCGTTATGTCAGTATTGCTTCAAATGTACCTACATTTCTCCTACATCCAAACTGATCTTCCCCAAGGTCGTTTTCGCCAGTTTTTTCCATTCATCTGTAAATATTTTATCCTAGTATTTTGTATCAATGATTTATTCAACTGCGTTCTGCAGCGCCACGTCGCGGATCGCGCGAACTCCCAAGTCAGAGGTTCGAATCTTCCTTCGGGCATGGATGTTTGTGTCGTCTTTGGTATAAGTTAGTTCATAAATAGTTTGTTTGTTTAGGGACTGATGATCCCGCAGTTAAGCCCCATAATCTTTAAAACATTACAACATTTAAACTTATTCAACTGCAGTTCTTTAATTTCCTCATTTGTCAGCTCTTGCTTTCTTTGGAATCGGAATTACTATATTCTGTTGTGGCTTGAAGTCGGCGCCACACGTCAGACGTAAGAGAACGATCGTGGAGAAGGCAGCGGTCGGCCAGCAACCTATCACACGCTGGCACCGCGCCTCTTGAAGGGAGTAACCATAAACGTATGCCCTCTACAAGTGGCTATATCTGGGCCGACATGCGTCTGGACGCCGGTCAGAACTCGGCTACGAATTAGGCAGTAACTAGGTCTCAGCGCAGCTAGCATCATACAGAAGACGATTCGGGACAAGCGAGAAGAGAGAAGAAACAGACATATGTTCTAAAGTTGAGCATTGTATTCTTCAGTCAATAAAACTTGTAATACTAATCTCTGTAGAACTGTTTTAGCTGACCACGATCCTGCGCCAGGAAGGATGATACAAGAAATAGCGACGAGGAGAACGACGAACCGAATTGCGATGAAATGATAAATTTCTGAATGGTGCGCTACTATTTTGCTTTATTACAGGTCTCGGCGAATCTAGTTTATAATCTTTTGATTCTATTGCAGGGTTAGGAGTAAATTGCTATATTTTGCATTTTTTTTTTTTTTGTTTTTTTTTTTTTTTTGTTTTTGTTTTTGGCAAAAAGTCTACTAACCCTGCCACTGCCACCGCACCACAGCTTCCTGCGCTCCATGCAGAGCAGCTAATGCAGATGTTTCAGTTTAAGAGCCAACAAATTGCCTCTCTACTATTAACTGTACAACAACTTCTGGCTGCACCTGTGTAGCAAACTACCATAAGTACCACTGCAGCAGTCACAACTTCCAGTAATTCCATCGTTTCGCCAGTTTGAAGAAGCAGAAGAGGACTGGATGGAGTGATTGCAACAGTTTGAAGCCTATGCCACCTTTCACAAGACACAAGGTACTGACAAACTTCATTGTCTGTTATCGTGTGTAGGCTCCCAGCATTTCATCTTATCAAGAAACTGTTACCCACTGCGGAACCATCAGAACTTTCTTATGATTCAGTAATAAGAGCCCTCGCAGCGTATTATGAATAGCAAATCAATGTACTGGCCGCTAGGTATAATTTTTCCGGTGTAGGAAACAAGAGAATCAAACATACCGGCAGTGGATAACAGATCTTCAAGGTCTTACTAGGAAGTGTAAATTTAAATGTTCGGGTGGAGCTTTATATTCTGATGTGTGTGATGTTACGTGACACAATTGTCTATAATATTCCTGATGGTAGACTTAGAGAGAAGAATATAAAAATGTCAGATCCGTCTTTGCATCAGGTGGAACAGATTTTGGAACAGTACGATTCAGGTACCGCGGCAGCGGAAGACTTGATTCAATTCCACTGTGAACACTAGCTACATCACATGCTGGCAAGCGCAAGGTCGGTCGTCGTGTACTTCCGCCTGCCTGCTCAAAGCGTAAACAAGTTGCTAGACACAGTCGGATTGCAGCAAAAGAAACGGAATTTGCCCTCCTGGCCCAAATCAAGGACAAGGGAGTAGCACAAGTTGTACGTCAGGCCAGAAAAATGTATGTCAATTTGCGTGTGAATGACATTTCTGTAACGTTTCAACTAGACACAGGTACATCAGTCACATTGCTCAATCGCAAAACGAATGAACAGTTAGGATCGCTGCGCCTTTCTCGCACTAACACAAGGTTGATAGCATACAATGGTAATGACATTCCTGTACTAGGACAGTGTTCACTACCTGCAGAGTACCGTTCACTAATGCATTTCAAGTGCTAAGTCTTATGAAGAACGGAATATTATTGGTTTACATTCTTTTGATCATTTTGGTTTCACTTTGCAAGACAATGTTTTAGTTGTGAACACTTTTGATGCTAAAGACAGTGTAGACACGTTGCTGAAAGACTTTGCAGGTTTATTTTCTGCGGGACTAGGAAAAGCTAAGGAAAATGCCAAATCAAAATTTTGCAAAGCTAGTAATGTACCACTCGCTTTATGCGACAAACTACCACAAGAACTTCGCACATTGCAAGAAAATGGTGCAATTGAACCAATACAAGTTAGTCAGTGGGCGAGTCCGCTTGTAATTTTGCCGAAGCCGTCAGGTAGCATTCGCATTTTTGTTGATTTGAAGGCTACAGTGAATCCACAAACAGTTATAGACAGTTATCCTTTGCCAAGACCAGAAGATTTGATGGACAGAATAGGTGCAGGAAAATATTTGTCAAAAATAGATTTGAGCAATGCCTACCTTCAGCTGCCACTTGACGAAGAATCACAGAAAATTTTTGTTGTCAATAATCATTTGGGCTTGTTTGAATATTTGCGTCTACAATTTGGTAGTGCATCCGCACCCGCAATTTCTCAAAGATATTGGGAACAGCTTACAGCTCGGGTGCCTTGTTGTTCAACCTACTTGGACGACATAGTTGTGTCAGGCCGTACCCCAGATGAACACATTGCAAATTTGAGAAAATTGTTTCAAGTTTTGTCATTTGCAGGTCTCAAGTGTCGTTTAGATAAGTTTGAATTTTTCAAACCGGACTGCAGTATCTAGGACACGTGATAAACAGTCAGGGTGTGCACCCCATGCAATCACAATTGCTTGCCATTCGCGACCTGCCAGCACCAAAAGATGTGAAGGAATTACCGTCAACTTTAGGAAAATTAACGTACTATATTAGGTTTATTCCCAATGAAGCACAAATTGCAGCCCCTTTGCATGGACTACGCCGTTTTGTTTCGACAGAAGAATGCCAACGCGCATTTCAACTGATAAAAGATGCATTGTTCAGTGATCGATGTTCGGTGCATTTCGATCCAGAAAATCCAGTTCTTTTGCAAGTGGACGCATCATCGTTTGGTCTAACAGCAGTACTGTCACATAGACATGGGGAGACGGATCGTTCGATAGCTTTTGCGTCAAAACTTTTGACAAATACATAGTGCCGTTATTCTCAAATTGAGAAGGTAGCTTTAGCAATACTGTGCGGTGTAATAAATTTCCATCACTATTTGTATGGGAGAAAATTTTATTTAGTCACTAACCACAAGCCTATGCAGTCATTGTTTAGTCCAGCCAAGCCAGTTCCTACTCGCTCGGCACGTAAGTTGCAACGGTGGGCACTGCTCTTATCATAATATCAGTACAAGATTGTATACAGACCCACATCTCGCCACGGAAATGCCGACGCACTTTCCCGTCTTCCGATTGGTCCTGACAAAGACTTTGTGTTCTTCTGAGGTGTCCTGTTGTTAGATAGAGGGACAGGAAGATATTTGTTGTAATCCTTCCCGTTGGACTATAGGAAAATTGCTCGGGCCACTGCGATCGGTGTTGGCTTCGTGATCTGTCTTTGCTACGATAATGCGTTCATAATCCTGTTCATTCAGTAGTTGACCTACGTCTGCGTGGAAACCAAGTGATTTTGTACCGGTATTAATAACCCTGAACCCACCAGACCAAAAATCCTGTACTTTCTGCCACGAATCCACTAATCGCCACCACATCTATCTTTAATCTATCCATTTCTCTTTTCAAGTTTTCTAACTTACCTTCCCGATTAGGGGACAGAATATCCCACGCTCTGATCCATAAAAGGCCTACTTTGTTTTCCTTGATGACGACATCCTCCTGAGTAGTCCTCGCCCGGAGATCCGACTGGGGGAATATTTACTTCCGAAATAATTTACCCATGAAAAGGCTATCCTGATATATTCATATCCTGGAGAGAAATAACGGTTGTAGTTTCCCCTTACTTTCAGCCATTCGAAGTAACTGCATGACTACAACAAGTTAGCTGATATGACAAGGAAACTCAGTCAACCATCCAGACTGTTGCCCCAGTAAATGTTGAAAGAGCTGCTGCCCCTCTTGAGGAACCACACGTTTGTCTGGCCTCTCCACAGATATTCCTCTGCTGTGGTTTTACCAACAGTAGTATAAAATGTAGATATTTTATGAATCTCGTTTGGTAAAATGCCGTACACCAGGCGCCATACGAAATTTTAGGTAGACAACGTCCTTCCTCTTCATCAAGATCGGAGCAAAACTGAGAATTCTGCGAACGCCTATCACCAAAGACGCCCCTGCCATACACTATGCTAAATTTTATTATGCATAGACTTTCATCTAGATTTAAATGTCAAATGTGAAACATTCATTAACATTGAAGCAAAAGCATGAATTTTGTTATATTCTGCAGGTATACGCCACACACCGTATGAAATTTTTTGAAGACAGTGTGCATTATCCTTTTGAGGCCAAGTGAACTAATTTTCTTCCAAATCGGAGCAAAACTGTAGATTTTGTCGAATTCCACAACTATAGCACTCTCTGCAATGCACCGACCGAAATCTTGTATAGATAGTGATCTTGCTCTTGTTCTAAATTCAAGAATGTAATATTTCATCATAATCGGAGCAAAATTACGGATTTTATTAAAGTACGCAAGTAAAGTACCTTCCACCATACACCATTTAAAATTTAATGTAGACAGAGGCGTTTCTCTTGGCTTAAATGTCAAGTGTGCAAAAGTTCTTCAATATCAGGGAAAAACTATAATTTTAGTTATATTTTGCAGTTAAACTAAACATTGACATACAACATACTAAAGTTTATGAAGACAGAGCTACATTGTTTTTAAAGTCAAGTGAACAAATTTACTTTACAATCGGAGAAAAACTGTGTATATTGTCGAAATGCACTCTTCAAGAACCGTTTGCCATGCACCAAACGAAATTTTATGCATATAGTGAGCTTCCTCCCGTTTTTAAGGTCAAACAGAAACACAACATAGATGCAACCACAGCGGCTGGGTATCTGTGGTTCCTGAAGAGGGGCAGCAGCTTTTTCAGTAGTTACAGGGCAACAGTCTGGATGATTGACTGAGCTGGCCTTGTAACATCAGCTAACATGACTTTGCCATGCAGTTACTGCAAACAGCTGAAAGCAAGGGGAAACACAGTCGTTACTTTTCCCGAGAACATGCAGCTCTACTGTATGAATATATGATGATGGCATCCTCTCGAGTAAAATTGAACGGAGATAAAATATTCTCCATTCGGATCTTCGGGCGAGGACTACTCAGGGGGATGTCGTCATCCAGAACAACAAAACAGCCATTGTACAGATCGGAGCTTGGAATGTTATAGCCCTTAATCGGGTAGTAAAATTAGAAAACTTAAAAAGATAAATTGGTAGGTTAAAAGTAGATACGGTGGGGATTAGCGAATTCGGTGACAATTACAGGATTTTTGGATTGATAAGTAAAAGCTTATAAAAACAATATCAGTTGGTGGTAATGCAGGGGTAGGTCTGATAATTAATTAGAAAATAGGAATGCGGGGAAGTTACTCATTATCATAGCAAAGATAGGCACGAAGCCAAAACTGACAACAGTAGTACAAGTTTATATGCCAGCTACCTCTGCCGATGATGAAGAGATTGAAGAAATTCACGAGGAAATAAAAGAAATTATTCAGACTGTTACAGGATAAGAAAACTTTATTGTCATGGTAGACTGGAACTCGGTAGTAGGAAAGGGACGAGAAGCAAATGTAGTAGGTAAATATGGACTGGTAAAAATGGATGAAAGAGGAGATCGCCTGATAGAATTTTGTGCAGAGCACATTTAAATCATCACAATCACTTAGTTTAATCATCATGAAAGAAGATTATATACGTCGAAGAGACCAGGAGAGACATCACGAACACTTGGTTTAACCATTATGCAAGGAGGTTAAGTAAGTGGAAGAGACCAGAAGAAGCTAGGAGGTAGCAGATTGACTTTATAATGGCAACGCAAAGGTTTAGCAACCAAGTTTTAAACTGTAAGACATATCCAGGGGCAGACATAGACTCTGACCATAACTTACTGGTTATGAACTTGAAACCTAAGAGACTGCAAAAGGGTAGAAACTTAAGGAAATGCAACCTGGACAAATAGACGGAACCAGAGGTGTTTGAGAGTTTCAAATGTAGCATTAGGCATGGATTGGCTGAAAAGGGTGAAAATAACACATTAGAAGAATAATGGGTAGCTCTGAGAGATAGGGTACTGAAGGCTGCAGAGCACCATATAGGCAGAAGGACAAGGCCTAATAGAAATCTGTGGACAGCACAGGAGATACTAAACTTAATTGATGAACGGAGAAAATATAAAAATACATCAAGTGAAGCGGGAAAAAGAGTGTAGACGTCTGAAAAATGAGGTTGACAGGAAGTGCAGACTGGCTAAGCAGGAGTGGCTTGAGGAGAAAGAACGACCATAGAAGAATGTATAACTAGGGGAAAGATAAGTACCGCCTGCAGGAAAGTAAAGGAGCAGCAATATAAACACCAATAACTCAGACTGAAAACCAATTAGCAGAGAAGGAAAAGCTGAAAGGAGGAAGGAATATATAAAAGGCCTATACAAAGGAAATAAACTTGAAATCAGTATTCTAGAAATGGGAGACGAAGTAGAGGAAGATAAGATAGGAGATACTATACTGCGAGAAGAATTTGACATAGCACTAAAAGATTGGAGTAGAAACAAGGCCCCTGGAGTAGATGATGTTCCGTCTTAATTGCTATCATTGTTAGGAGAGGTAGTGACGAAGATATTGTTCCACTTGGTATGCAAGAGGTATGAGACAAGGGATGTACTCTCAGACTTCAAGAAGAATGTAGTGAATCCAATTGCTAACAAACCTAGTGCAGACAAATGTGAAAATAGGTTTAATAAGTCATGGTTGAAAAAATACTAACACGAATTATTTCTCGTATTTCTCGTGTTCCGGAAGGCGTTTGATACAGTTCCCCACAAACGTTTAATGAACAAAGTAAGAACATATGGTCTATCAGACCAATTGTGTGATTGTATTGAGGAATTCCTAGATAACAGAAAGCAGCAGGTCATTCTCAATGGAGAGAAGTCTTCTGAAGTAGGAGTTATGTCAGGTGTGCCACAGGGGAGTGTTGTGGGTCCGTTGCTGTTCACGATATATATATATATATAAATGACCTTGCGGATAAAGTCGAAAGTTCACTGAGGCTTTTTGCGGATGATGCTGTAGTATATAGAGAGGTTGTAACGATGGAAAATTGTATTGAAATGCAGGAGGATCTGCATAGAATTGACGCATGCTACAGGGAATGGCAATTAAATCTCAGTGTAGACAAGTATAATGTGTTGCGAATACACAGAAAGAAAGATCCTTTATCATTTAGATACACTATAGCAAGGCAGCAACTGGAAGCAGTTAATTCCATAAAGTATCTGGGAGTAGTCATTAGAAGGGATTTAAAATGGAACGACCATATAAAATCAATCGTCGGTAAAGCAGATGCCAGACTTAGATTCATTGGAATAATACTAAGAAAATGCAGTCCGAAAACAAAGGAAGTAGGTTACAGTACACTTGTTCGCCCACAGCTTGAATACTGCCTTACCGGTGTGGGATCCGTACCAGGTGGGATTGATAGAGGAGGTAGAGAAGATCCAACGGAGAGCAGCGCGCTTCGTTACAGGATCATTTGGTAATCGTGAAAGCGTTACGGAAATGATCGATAAACTCCAGTGGAAGACTCTGCAGGAGAGACGCTCTGTCGCTCGGTACAGGCTTTTGTCGAAGTCTCCCTCCTACGTATATCTCGCGAAGAGGCCGTGAGGATAAAATCAGAGAGATTAGAGCCCACTCAGAGGCATACCGCAATCCTTCTTTCCGCGAACAATACGTGACTGGAATAGGAGGGAAAATCGATAGTGGTACTCAAGGTACCCTCCGCCACACACCGTCAGGTGGCTTGCGGAGTATGGTTGTAGATGTAGATGTACAGAAACACCAAGAAAATACATCAACCTAATCGGTGGAGCATTTCTCAAGTAATTGTGTGACCGAGGAGAATAGGGTTCATGTCTATATAAATACTAGCTGAACCCCCGCTGCTTCGCATGCGTAGGCTGTTTGGTCTGCACCATTTGTTTCTTTTTAATCCTGACGAAGAATCCATATCTTAAGTTCAGTAGTTATAGCTTGAAATTTGAGTTAATAGCACCAACATTGGCTTAATAGCAAATTATTTTCAAAAAATGTTTCATCCCCTATTTCACCCCCTAATTGATTAAGTTTCTGAAAATACCGAAACACGTGTCTTTTTAATTCTGAGCAAGAAAAAATATACCAATTTTAGTGGTTGTAGCTTCAAAATTTCCTTATTAGCAAAAGATTTTTGAAAAACATCCCCTCTCCAATTTAACCCCCTTGATGATTGAATTTCCAAAAATACCGAAACACGTATTTTTTAAATTCTAACGAACAATACAAATACCAATTTTTGTAGCTATAGCTTCAAAATTCTCTTGACAACAATGTGTTTTCGAAAAGAATTTGTGATCCCCTCTTTTAGCCCCTTAGTTGTTGAATTTCCAAAAATACCAAAACACGTGTCTTTTTAATCATGATCAAGAGTCCATAACCTAAGTTCCGTAGTTATAGCTTAAAATTTGAGTTAACAGCAACATATTTTTGAAAATCAATTTTTTGCGTCTTTTATTTTACCCCCTTATTGGTTGAATTTCAAAAAATGTCGAAACACGTGTCTTTTAAATTCGAATCCCGAATCCAAATTCGAAAATTTATAGTTCTAACTTCAAAATTGCCAAAATAGCAATATATTTTCGAAAAACACCCTCTCTCCAATTTTACCCCGTTGATGGTTGAATTTACAAAAAATACCGAAACACGTATTTTGCAACGTCTAACCAACTATGCAAATATCAGTTTTTGCAGCTCTAGCTTCAAAATTGTGTCAATAGCAACGTGTTTTCAAAAAGAATTTTTGATCCTCTATTTAACCATCTTATTTGTTGAATTTCCAAAAATAGTAAAAAACATGGATTTTTAATCCCGACCAAGATTCCAAATCCGAAGTTTCGTAGTTGTAGCTTAAAATTTGACATAACAGCAACATATTTTTGAAAATGAATTTTTTGCATCATCTATTTTACCCCCTTATTTGTCGAATTGCAAAAAATGCCGAAACACGTGTCTTTTAAATTCGAACCCTGAATTAGAATCCGAAATTTTGTAGTTCTAGCTTCAAAATTGCCTAGATAGATACGTATTTAAAAAAAAATTTTCATCCCCTATTTCACCCCCTTACGAACGGAATATCGAAAAATCGCTTCTTAAATGACGCCTACAGAGTAAGATCAACACCCTCCACAAATTTCAAGTTTCTATCTTCAGTGGTTTGGGCTGGGCGATGATGAGTCAGTCAGTCAGTCAATCGGGACACTTCTTTTTATATATAGAAGAGAAGATAGTTGGATAACGTAAGCGGAGTCTTCGTGCATGAACGAGGATACTTACGGGTGCGCGAACGCGGGTTGGCACGCAGCGGTCTCGTGTTGCGTGGGCACCTGCCGGCACTGCGACTGCATTGAACGCTGTGGCGTGGCTGGTGAGCAGCGCCAAGATGGCGCACGGGGCGAGCAGCAGCCACCGCATGGCGCGAGCACTGTGCAGCCGCCGGACGCGACTGACCATCGTGTTGCGTGGGCACCTGCCGGCACTGCGACTGCATTGAACGCTGTGGCGTGGCTGGTGAGCAGCGCCAAGATGGCGCACGGGGCGAGCAGCAGCCACCGCATGGCGCGAGCACTGTGCAGCCGCCGGACGCGACTGACCATCGTGTTGCGTGGGCACCTGCCGGCACTGCGACTGCATTGAACGCTGTGGCGTGGCTGGTGAGCAGCGCCAAGATGGCGCACGGGGCGAGCAGCAGCCACCGCATGGCGCGAGCACTGTGCAGCCGCCGGACGCGACTGACCATCGTGTTGCGTGGGCACCTGCCGGCACTGCGAGTGCATTGAACGCTGTGGCGTGGCTGGTGAGCAGCGCCAAGATGGCGCACGGGGCGAGCAGCAGCCACCGCATGGCGCGAGCACTGTGCAGCCGCCGGACGCGACTGACCATCGTGTTGCGTGGGCACCTGCCGGCACTGCGACTGCATTGAACGCTGTGGCGTGGCTGGTGAGCAGCGCCAAGATGGCGCACGGGGCGAGCAGCAGCCACCGCATGGCGCGAGCACTGTGCAGCCGCCGGACGCGACTGACCATCGTGTTGCGTGGGCACCTGCCGGCACTGCGACTGCATTGAACGCTGTGGCGTGGCTGGTGAGCAGCGCCAAGATGGCGAACGGGGCGAGCAGCAGCCACCGCATGGCGCGAGCACTGTGCAGCCGCCGGACGCGACTGACCATCGTGTTGCGTGGGCACCTGCCGGCACTGCGACTGCATTGAACGCTGTGGCGTGGCTGGTGAGCAGCGCCAAGATGGCGCACGGGGCGAGCAGCAGCCACCGCATGGCGCGAGCACTGTGCAGCCGCCGGACGCGACTGACCATCGTGTTGCGTGGGCACCTGCCGGCACTGCGACTGCATTGAACGCTGTGGCGTGGCTGGTGAGCAGCGCCAAGATGGCGAACGGGGCGAGCAGCAGCCACCGCATGGCGCGAGCACTGTGCAGCCGCCGGACGCGACTGACCATCGTGTTGCGTGGGCACATGCCGGCACTGCGACTGCATTGAACGCTGTGGCGTGGCTGGTGAGCAGCGCCAAGATGGCGCACGGGGCGAGCAGCAGCCACCGCATGGCGCGAGCACTGTGCAGCCGCCGGACGCGACTGACCATCGTGTTGCGTGGGCACCTGCCGGCACTGCGACTGCATTGAACGCTGTGGCGTGGCTGATGAGCAGCGCCAAGATGGCACACGGGGCGAGCAGCAGCCACCGCATGGCGCGAGCACTGTGCAGCCGCCGGACGCGACTGACCATCGTGTTGCGTGGGCACCTGCTGGCACTGCGACTGCATTGAACGCTGTGGCGTGGCTGGTGAGCAGCGCCAAGATGGCGCACGGGGCGAGCAGCAGCCACCGCATGGCGCGAGCACTGTGCAGCCGCCGGACGCGACTGACCATCGTGTTGCGTGGGCACCTGCCGGCACTGCGACTGCATTGAACGCTGTGGCGTGGCTGGTGAGCAGCGCCAAGATGGCGCACGGGGCGAGCAGCATCCACCGCATGGCGCGAGCACTGTGCAGCCGCCGGACGCGACTGACCATCGTGTTGCGTGGGCACCTGCCGGCACTGCGACTGCATTGAACGCTGTGGCGTGGCTGGTGAGCAGCGCCAAGATGGCGCACGGGGCGAGCAGCAGCCACCGCATGGCGCGAGCACTGTGCAGCCGCCGGACGCGACTGACCATCGTGTTGCGTGGGCACCTGCCGGCACTGCGACTGCATTGAACGCTGTGGCGTGGCTGGTGAGCAGCGCCAAGATGGCGCACGGGGCGAGCAGCAGCCACCGCATGGCGCGAGCACTGTGCAGCCGCCGGACGCGACTGACCATCGTGTTGCGTGGGCACCTGCCGGCACTGCGACTGCATTGAACGCTGTGGCGTGGCTGGTGAGCAGCGCCAAGATGGCGCACGGGGCGAGCAGCAGCCACCGCATGGCGCGAGCACTGTGCAGCCGCCGGACGCGACTGACCATCGTGTTGCGTGGGCACCTGCCGGCACTGCGACTGCATTGAACGCTGTGGCGTGGCTGGTGAGCAGCGCCAAGATGGCGCACGGGGCGAGCAGCAGCCACCGCATGGCGCGAGCACTGTGCAGCCGCCGGACGCGACTGACCATCGTGTTGCGTGGGCACCTGCCGGCACTGCGACTGCATTGAACGCTGTGGCGTGGCTGGTGAGCAGCGCCAAGATGGCGCACGGGGCGAGCAGCAGCCACCGCATGGCGCGAGCACTGTGCAGCCGCCGGACGCGACTGACCATCGTGTTGCGTGGGCACCTGCCGGCACTGCGACTGCATTGAACGCTGTGGCGTGGCTGGTGAGCAGCGCCAAGATGGCGCACGGGGCGAGCAGCAGCCACCGCATGGCGCGAGCACTGTGCAGCCGCCGGACGCGACTGACCATCGTGTTGCGTGGGCACCTGCCGGCACTGCGACTGCATTGAACGCTGTGGCGTGGCTGGTGAGCAGCGCCAAGATGGCGAACGGGGCGAGCAGCAGCCACCGCATGGCGCGAGCACTGTGCAGCCGCCGGACGCGACTGACCATCGTGTTGCGTGGGCACCTGCCAGCACTGCGACTGCATTGAACGCTGTGGCGTGGCTGGTGAGCAGCGCCAAGATGGCGCACGGGGCGAGCAGCAGCCACCGCATGGCGCGAGCACTGTGCAGCCGCCGGACGCGACTGACCATCGTGTTGCGTGGGCACCTGCCGGCACTGCGACTGCATTGAACGCTGTGGCGTGGCTGATGAGCAGCGCCAAGATGGCACACGGGGCGAGCAGCAGCCACCGCATGGCGCGAGCACTGTGCAGCCGCCGGACGCGACTGACCATTGTGTTGCGTGGGCACCTGCCGGCACTGCGACTGCATTGAACGCTGTGGCGTGGCTGGTGAGCAGCGCCAAGATGGCGCACGGGGCGAGCAGCAGCCACCGCATGGCGCGAGCACTGTGCAGCCGCCGGACGCGACTGACCATCGTGTTGCGTGGGCACCTGCCGGCACTGCGACTGCATTGAACGCTGTGGCGTGGCTGGTGAGCAGCGCCAAGATGGCGCACGGGGCGAGCAGCAGCCACCGCATGGCGCGAGCACTGTGCAGCCGCCGGACGCGACTGACCATCGTGTTGCGTGGGCACCTGCCGGCACTGCGACTGCATTGAACGCTGTGGCGTGGCTGGTGAGCAGCGCCAAGATGGCGCACGGGGCGATCAGCAGCCACCGCATGGCGCGAGCACTGTGCAGCCGCCGGACGCGACTGACCATCGTGTTGCGTGGGCACCTGCCGGCACTGCGACTGCATTGAACGCAGTGGCGTGGCTGGTGAGCAGCGCCAAGATGGCGCACGGGGCGAGCAGCATCCACCGCATGGCGCGAGCACTGTGCAGCCGCCGGACGCGACTGACCATCGTGTTGCGTGGGCACCTGCCGGCACTGCGACTGCATTGAACGCTGTGGCGTGGCTGGTGAGCAGCGCCAAGATGGCGCACGGGGCGAGCAGCAGCCACCGCATGGCGCGAGCACTGTGCAGCCGCCGGACGCGACTGACCATCGTGTTGCGTGGGCACCTGCCGGCACTGCGACTGCATTGAACGCTGTGGCGTGGCTGGTGAGCAGCGCCAAGATGGCGCACGGGGCGAGCAACAGCCACCGCATGGCGCGAGCACTGTGCAGCCGCCGGACGCGACTGACCATCGTGTTGCGTGGGCACCTGCCGGCACTGCGACTGCATTGAACGCTGTGGCGTGGCTGGTGAGCAGCGCCAAGATGGCGCACGGGGCGAGCAGCAGCCACCGCATGGCGCGAGCACTGTGCAGCCGCCGGACGCGACTGACCATCTTGTTGCGTGGGCACCTGCCGGCACTGCGACTGCATTGAACGCTGTGGCGTGGCTGGTGAGCAGCGCCAAGATGGCGCACGGGGCGAGCAGCAGCCACCGCATGGCGCGAGCACTGTGCAGCCGCCGGACGCAACTGACCATCGTGTTGCGTGGGCACCTGCCGGCACTGCGACTGCATTGAACGCTGTGGCGTGGCTGGTGAGCAGCGCCAAGATGGCGCACGGGGCGAGCAGCAGCCACCGCATGGCGCGAGCACTGTGCAGCCGCCGGACGCGACTGACCATCGTGTTGCGTGGGCACCTGCCGGCACTGCGACTGCATTGAACGCTGTGGCGTGGCTGGTGAGCAGCGCCAAGATGGCGCACGGGGCGAGCAGCAGCCACCGCATGGCGCGAGCACTGTGCAGCCGCCGGACGCGACTGACCATCGTGTTGCGTGGGCACCTGCCGGCACTGCGACTGCATTGAACGCTGTGGCGTGGCTGGTGAGCAGCGCCAAGATGGCGCACGGGGCGAGCAGCAGCCACCGCATGGCGCGAGCACTGTGCAGCCGCCGGACGCGACTGACCATCGTGTTGCGTGGGCACCTGCCGGCACTGCGACTGCATTGAACGCTGTGGCGTGGCTGGTGAGCAGCGCCAAGATGGCGCACGGGGCGAGCAGCAGCCACCGCATGGCGCGAGCACTGTGCAGCCGCCGGACGCGACTGACCATCGTGTTGCGTGGGCACCTGCCGGCACTGCGACTGCATTGAACGCTGTGGCGTGGCTGGTGAGCAGCGCCAAGATGGCTCACGGGGCGAGCAGCAGCCACCGCATGGCGCGAGCACTGTGCAGCCGCCGGACGCGACTGACCATCGTGTTGCGTGGGCACCTGCCGGCACTGCGACTGCATTGAACGCTGTGGCGTGGCTGGTGAGCAGCGCCAAGATGGCGCACGGGGCGAGCAGCAGCCACCGCATGGCGCGAGCACTGTGCAGCCGCCGGACGCGACTGACCATCGTGTTGCGTGGGCACCTGCCGGCACTGCGACTGCATTGAACGCTGTGGCGTGGCTGGTGAGCAGTGCCAAGATGGCGCACGGGGCGAGCAGCAGCCACCGCATGGCGCGAGCACTGTGCAGCCGCCGGACGCGACTGACCATCGTGTTGCGTGGGCACCTGCCGGCACTGCGACTGCATTGAACGCTGTGGCGTGGCTGGTGAGCAGCGCCAAGATGGCGCACGGGGCGAGCAGCAGCCACCGCATGGCGCGAGCACTGTGCAGCCGCCGGACGCGACTGACCATCGTGTTGCGTGGGCACCTGCCGGCACTGCGACTGCATTGAATGCTGTGGCGTGGCTGGTGAGCAGCGCCAAGATGGCGCACGGGGCGAGCAGCAGCCACCGCATGGCGCGAGCACTGTGCAGCCGCCGGACGCGACTGACCGTCGTGTTGCGTGGGCACCTGCCGGCACTGCGACTGCATTGAACTCTGTGGCGTGGCTGGTGAGCAGCGCCAAGATGGCGCATGGGGCGAGCAGCAGCCACCGCATGGCGCGAGCACTGTGCAGCCGCCGGACGCGACTGACCATCGTGTTGCGTGGGCACCTGCCGGCACTGCGACTGCATTGAACGCTGTGGCGTGGCTGGTGAGCAGCGCCAAGATGGCGCACGGGGCGAGCAGCAGCCACCGCATAGCGCGAGCACTGTGCAGCCGCCGGACGCGACTGACCATCGTGTTGCGTGGGCACCTGCCGGCACTGCGAGTGCATTGAACGCTGTGGCGTGGCTGGTGAGCAGTGCCAAGATGGCGCACGGGGCGAGCAGCAGCCACCGCATGGCGCGAGCACTGTGCAGCCGCCGGACGCGACTGACCATCGTGTTGCGTGGGCACCTGCCGGCACTGCGACTGCATTGAACGCTGTGGCGTGGCTGGTGAGCAGCGCCAAGATGGCGCACGGGGCGAGCAGCAGCCACCGCATGGCGCGAGCACTGTGCAGCCGCCGGACGCGACTGACCATCGTGTTGCGTGGGCACCTGCCGGCACTGCGACTGCATTGAACGCTGTGGCGTGGCTGGTGAGCAGCGCCAAGATGGCGCACGGGGCGAGCAGCAGCCACCGCATGGCGCGAGCACTGTGCAGCCGCCGGACGCGACTGACCATCGTGTTGCGTGGGCACGTGCCGGCACTGCGACTGCATTGAACGCTGTGGCGTGGCTGGTGAGCAGCGCCAAGATGGCGCACGGGGCGAGCAGCAGCCACCGCATGGCGCGAGCACTGTGCAGCCGCCGGACGCGACTGACCATCGTGTTGCGTGGGCACCTGCCGGCACTGCGACTGCATTGAACGCTGTGGCGTGGCTGGTGAGCAGCGCCAAGATGGCGCACGGGGCGAGCAGCAGCCACCGCATGGCGCGAGCACTGTGCAGCCGCCGGACGCGACTGACCATCGTGTTGCGTGGGCACCTGCCGGCACTGCGACTGCAGCGAACGCTGTGGCGTGGCTGGTGAGCAGCGCCAAGATGGCGCACGGGGCGAGCAGCAGCCACCGCATGGCGCGAGCACTGTGCAGCCGCCGGACGCGACTGACCATCGTGTTGCGTGGGCACCTGCCGGCACTGCGACTGCATTGAACGCTGTGACGTGGCTGGTGAGCAGCGCCAAGATGGCGCACGGGGCGAGCAGCAGCCACCGCATGGCGCGAGCACTGTGCAGCCGCCGGACGCGACTGACCGTCGTGTTGCGTGGGCACCTGCCGGCACTGCGACTGCATTGAACGCTGTGGCGTGGCTGGTGAGCAGCGCCAAGATGGCGCATGGGGCGAGCAGCAGCCACCGCATGGCGCGAGCACTGTGCAGCCGCCGGACGCGACTGACCATCGTGTTGCGTGGGCACCTGCCGGCACTGCGACTGCATTGAACGCTGTGGCGTGGCTGGTGAGCAGCGCCAAGATGGCGCACGGGGCGAGCAGCAGCCACCGCATGGCGCGAGCACTGTGCAGCCGCCGGACGCGACTGACCATCGTGTTGCGTGGGCACCTGCCGGCACTGCGACTGCATTGAACGCTGTGGCGTGGCTGGTGAGCAGCGCCAAGATGGCGCACGGGGCGAGCAGCAGCCACCGCATGGCGCGAGCACTGTGCAGCCGCCGGACGCGACTGACCATCGTGTTGCGTGGGCACCTGCCGGCACTGCGACTGCATTGAACGCTGTGGCGTGGCTGGTGAGCAGCGCCAAGATGGCGCACGGGGCGAGCAGCAGCCACCGCATGGCGCGAGCACTGTGCAGCCGCCGGACGCGACTGACCATCGTGTTGCGTGGGCACCTGCCGGCACTGCGACTGCATTGAGCGCTGTGGCGTGGCTGGTGAGCAGCGCCAAGATGGCGCACGGGGCGAGCAGCAGCCACCGCATGGCGCGAGCACTGTGCAGCCGCCGGACGCGACTGACCGTCGTGTTGCGTGGGCACCTGCCGGCACTGCGACTGCATTGAACGCTGTGGCGTGGCTGGTGAGCAGCGCCAAGATGGCGCATGGGGCGAGCAGCAGCCACCGCATGGCGCGAGCACTGTGCAGCCGCCGGACGCGACTGACCATCGTGTTGCGTGGGCACCTGCCGAAACTGCGACTGCATTGAACGCTGTGGCGTGGCTGGTGAGCAGCGCCAAGATGGCGCACGGGGCGAGCAGCAGCCACCGCATGGCGCGAGCACTGTGCAGCCGCCGGACGCGACTGACCATCGTGTTGCGTGGGCACCTGCCGGCACTGCGACTGCATTGAACTCTGTGGCGTGGCTGGTGAGCAGCGCCAAGATGGCGCACGGGGCGAGCAGCAGCCACCGCATGGCGCGAGCACTGTGCAGCCGCCGGACGCGACTGACCATCGTGTTGCGTGGGCACCTGCCGGCACTGCGACTGCATTGAATGCTGTGGCGTGGCTGGTGAGCAGCGCCAAGATGGCGCACGGGGCGAGCAGCAGCCACCGCATGGCGCGAGCACTGTGCAGCCGCCGGACGCGACTGACCATCGTGTTGCGTGGGCACCTGCCGGCACTGCGACTGCATTGAACGCTGTGGCGTGGCTGGTGAGCAGCGCCAAGATGGCGCACGGGGCGAGCAGCAGCCACCGCATGGCGCGAGCACTGTGCAGCCGCCGGACGCGACTGACCATCGTGTTGCGTGGGCACCTGCCGGCACTGCGACTGCATTGAACGCTGTGGCGTGGCTGGTGAGCAGCGCCAAGATGGCGCACGGGGCGAGCAGCAGCCACCGCATGGCGCGAGCACTGTGCAGCCGCCGGACGCGACTGACCATCGTGTTGCGTGGGCACCTGCCGGCACTGCGACTGCATTGAACGCTGTGGCGTGGCTGGTGAGCAGCGCCAAGATGGCGCACGGGGCGAGCAGCAGCCACCGCATGGCGCGAGCACTGTGCAGCCGCCGGACGCGACTGACCATCGTGTTGCTTGGGCACCTGCCGGCACTGCGACTGCATTGAACGCTGTGGCGTGGCTGGTGAGCAGCGCCAAGATGGCGCACGGGGCGAGCAGCAGCCACCGCATGGCGCGAGCACTGTGCAGCCGCCGGACGCGACTGACCATCGTGTTGCGTGGGCACCTGCCGGCACTGCGACTGCATTGAACGCTGTGGCGTGGCTGGTGAGCAGCGCCAAGATGGCGCACGGGGCGAGCAGCAGCCACCGCATGGCGCGAGCACTGTGCAGCTGCCGGACGCGACTCACCATCGGCGGCGGGCGGCGCCTTTTAAGCCCCAGCTGGCCGCCGCCGACGTTATGCTGTCTCCGCCAAGGCCGCGACAGAGAGAATTATGGAGGAAGCAAACAGTTGCTACACGACCTTTTCCTTTCCGTTTGCCTTCGTCCGCAACAGATTCGGGAGGAATATACCTCCAGCCATTTGTACCAGCTTCGACGCTTGGTCTCCTACGATACGTCCTGTGCGTTGTTCACCGCATCCGCCTCCTTTTGAATACGATCTACGAACACTTGCCTGCTAGATTCCAGTCCTCTATTTTAATATGACTTGCTTAGGAAGTGTTGTTGTGGTCTTCAGTCCGGAGACTGGTTTGATGCAGCTCTCCACATACCCTATCCTGAGCAAGCCTCTTCATCTCCACATAAGAACGGCAACCTACATCTGTCTGAATCTGCTTATTGTATCCATCTCTTAGTCTTCCTCTGAGATTTTTACCCCACACACTTCCCTCCAACGCTAAATTCACAATTCCTTGATGTCTAAGAATGTGTCCTACCAATCTATCCCTTCTTTTAGTCAAGATATGCCAGAAATTTCTTTTCTCCCCAGTTCTGTTAAGTACCTCCTCATTAGTTACGCGATCCACCCACCTAATCTTCAGCATTCTTCTGTAGTACCATATTTCAAAAGCCTCTATCCTCTTCCTGTATGCACTGTTTATCGTCCATGTCTCACTCCCATACAAGGCAACACTCCATACAAATGCTTTCAGAAAGGACTTCCTTAGGCTTAAATCAATATTCGATGTTAACAAATTTCTCTTTTTCAAGAACGCTTTTCTACCCATTGCCATTCTGCATTTTATATCCTCTGTACTGCGACCATCATTTGTTATTTTACTGCCCAAGTAACAAAACTCATCTACCTCCTTTATTGCTTCGTTTCCCAATCTAATTCCTTCAGCATCACCTGATTTTCTTACGCTGCACTCCATTACCCTAGTTTTGCTCTTGTTAATGTTCATCTTATATGCACCTTTCAGCACACTGTCCATTCCGTTCAATTTCTGTTCCAGGTCCTTTGCTGTATCTGACAGAATTACTATGTCATCGGCAAAACGCAATGTTTTTAATTCTTCCCCCTGAATTTTAATTCCTTCTCCAAATTTCTCCTTGCTTTCCTTTGTAGCTTGCTCAATGTACAAATTGAATAACAATGGAGAAAGATTACAACCCTGTCTTACTCCCTTTCCAACCACTGTATCCCTTTCATGCCCTTCAACTCTGACAACCGCTGTCTGGTTTTTGTACAAGTTGTAAATAACCTTACGCTCCCTATATTTTACTTCTGCTTGCTTCAGAACTTGAAAGAGTTTATTCCAATCAACATTTTCAAAAGCCTTCTCCAAATCTATCTTATATGATAAGGCGTAAAGTGAGTATTGCCTTCCGTGTTCCTACATTTCTCCTGAACCCAAACTGATCTTCCCCGAGGTCGTCTTCTACCAGCTTTTCCATCCTTCTGTATATAATTCGTGTTAAGCTTAGGAAGTATCACTGTTAATAACGGATTCAGTCGCCTCGTTGCAGAACAGTGGCCTGATTTTCTTTGTGTATATACAGATGGGTCCAAAATTCCACAAGAAGAGTGTACTGGATGTGCCTTTTTCTGCCCTCAGATTCAGATTCAGAGAACCTTCAAACTGCTAAATATTTACGGCGGAGACAGTGGCAATTCTGGAAGCACTTAGGTTTGCTTCTACCATTTCCTTCCCGAAAATATTAATTGTGTCTGACTCTCAAAGTGTCCTTCAAACCGTACAACACCGGAGATGGAACTAAAAAACCAACAGCTATATTCTGGATGTGATTTCGGCATATATTCGCTGTACAAATACAGGACGGACAGTTAATTTACTGTGGGTGCCTTCTCAAGCTGGTATCTGCTATAATGAGGAAGTTGATTCATTGGCTAAACAAGCGGCATCCTTAGGCACTGTCTTGGACCTACAACTACCATTCACAGACTTCTTATCTGCGGTCAAGGAATACGCCAAACAACAGTGGCAACAGATGTAGAACGATTTCCAAGAAACGAAAGGCGCTTCCTACGCTGTGCTGCAACCTCCAATTTCTACACAGCCGTGGTTATGAGGGCTCATCTGGACCTATCCGCGATTGCTACCATTATTCGTCTTCCCTTCAATAACGCCTCTTATCCAAAACATCTACATCGGATCAATGTCTACGATTCGGCGGCATGTTATTGTGATCCTGAACACGGAAGCTGATGTCAACCACATCCTGTTCAGGTGCCCCAAATTTGACCGAGAACGTTTGAACTTCCTGCAGACATTGGTGAATTTGGGATATCCCCTTCCCCAGTCAGCTTCTTCCCTTTTGTGTACAAAAGACATTCGTGTATATAAAATCATAATTAAATTTATTAAGATCATTGTACGCAATCTATAAGCATCAAGTGTGTTCGTAATATAAGGTTTTGCTTGTGAATATGTGAAAATGTTGCAACAGTATTTAACTTGTAATGTAATGCTGTTTTCGCTTTGTTTCCACTTTTCATTTTGTAAAATGTACTTCTGTTTTGTCTGTTTATTTAAATATATGTACATTTCCACTGTGTGTTGTAAATGGCCACATTCAGTTAACACTCAGAAGGCAAAAAAAAAAAAAAACTGATTCAGGAATAACAATCCAATGGTGGATGCTAAACTACTGGCGACAGAGGAGATGCGCTTTGGTACGATCGATCTTCCGATCAGCATGAGAGCAGAGCAGCATCTTACAACTAATCAGGAACTCGCAAGAAAGCCTTCGGGAAGTGCCCTCACGTGATGTACATGTTACAGGCCAAACCCGATTTTAGGATTAACTAGTTTCGCCTAGGCCAAACCAGTTCGCCCTACATGCGATAGGACTAACCAGTTTAGCTTAGGCCAAACTAGTTCATCCTGTTAACGATAGGAGAAACCAGTTTAGCCTAGGTCGAATCGGTTTATACCAGTTACAATTTACATGCTTTAGGACAAACTGGTACGTCCTACTCTAGGGTGACCAGATGTTCCATATTTTACGGGATTGTCCCTTATTTAGCTCAAGTGTCCTCTTGTCCCGACAAAATAAATACGGGATGTAGATTGTCCCGTATTTTATTAACCGTCCCATATATTTTGAAATAACGTGTGTTAACAAGATCTTTCAGTATTTCCACATACCTTTCATGCATGTTGAAGAACCAAGAGACTCTTCGGACTTTTCTGAAGTGGAATACTAACAGGTGCTTGGTAGTATAAAAACCAAACTGCAATTCCTTCGAACCGGTTGTTGACAGAAATGTCTGGTCACCCTATCCTAGTCTCAACTAATTTTGCCTAGTCGGAACGACTGTCGCTGCCTGTGCGAACGAGAAATCCCCGAATCATCGCTGGCTCGCTGCCTGCACGAATGGGAAATCCCCTAATCATTTCTGGCTCCCAGCCTGCACGAACGGGGAATACCCGAACCACCTCTCGTCTGCTCCTCGCGCCCTTTAACCACTATTCGCTCGCCCTGTTTGTTACTTTGCATCGACGAGTGAGCGTTTTAAGTTGCTGGTTGCGTTTCAAAGAGTTTATTATAATCCTGGTATAATTGCGAGGCGTTTTATCATGGATGAGCCTTCGTGTAGTAGATAAGCCAATCAAAAGCTAGGGAGGGAAAAGTGTTTGGAGGAAATTTTGCAGAGTCAAAACAAAAAGTCTTCTCATTATAATGTGTTACCAGCAGACGAATATGCGGATTTGCCTAAACAAGTAGAAGACGCGGAAAAGTTGGAAAAAAGAACATCATTACAGAAAAGAAGACTGCAACGATTTGCTGTTTTGAAAATTGGTGATGTGCAAAGACTCGTTGCACGGTGTGAAGGGAATATAAAATATTATCTTCCATCTGATGAACTTTATGATGTGATTGACAGCTCACGTAGCTGTGGATCATTGTGGTCGTGACGGGATGTTAGCCAAGACATCAAAAAATATGCCAATATCACAAAGGAAATGATAGGCCTCCATTTATCAATGTGTGATGTTTGTCAACAAAAGAAGACAAAAAAGGGAAGAGGGCTAGTTTCAAAGCCAATTCTTCATTCGGAAATGAATAGAAGATGCCAAGTCGATGTGATTGATTTCCAAACACAACCAGACGCGAATTTTAAATTTATTCTAGTCAACCAAGACCATCACACAAAATTTGGTCTCTTTCGTGCGTTAACATCAACGAGGGCTGAAGAAGTGGCTTATCACTGGAATGACATATTCGTAACTGTAGGGGCGCCGTGTATTCTTCAATTTGATAATGGCAGAGAATTTGTCAATAATGTTAAAAGATAACTCGCAAATCTTTGGTCAGAACTGAAAATTGTGCATGGAAAACCAATGCACAACCAAAGTCTACATCTACATCTACATACATACTCCGCAATTCACCGTAAGCTGCGTGGCGGACGGTACACTGTACCTGTTCTGTTGAACGTGCCAACCAAGACATTGAAAATATGTTAAGTTCTTGGTTGTGTGTGTGTTATGGTCTTCAGTCCGGAGACTGGCTTGATGCAGCTCTCCACCCTACTCTATCCTGAGCAAGCCTTTTCATCTCCTCATAAGAACGGCAACCCACATCTACTTGAATCTGCTTACTATACGCGTCTCTTGGTCTCCCTCTGCGATGTTTACCCCAAACACTTCCCTCCAATGTTAAATTTACGATTCCTCGATCTCTAAGAATGTGTCCTACCAAGCGATCCCTTCTTTTAGTCAGGGTATGACAAAGATTCCTTTTCTCACAATTCTATTCAGTACCTTTTCATTAGTTATGCGATCTAACCACCTAATCTTCAGCATTCTTCTGCAGCACAACATTTCAAAAGCCTCTATTCTCTTCCTGTCTGCACTGGTGATCGTTCATGTTTCACTCCCGTACAAGGCAACACTCCACACAAATGCCTTCAGAAAAGACTTCCTTAGACTTAAATAAATATTCGATGTTAGCAAATTTCTCTTTTTCAAAAATGCTTTCCTTCCCATTGCCATTCTGCATTTTATATACTCCGTACTGCGACCATCGCATGTTATTTTACTACCCAAGTAACAAAACTCATCTACTACCTTCATTGTTTCGTTACCTAATCTAATTCCTTCAGCATCGTCTGATTTTCTAAGACCGCATTCCATTATTTTCGTTTTGCTCTTGTTAATGTTCATTTTATACGCTGTCTTCAACACACTGTCTATTCCATTCAACTGCTCTTCCAGTATCTTTGCTGTGTCTGACAGAATTACAATGTCATCAGCAAAAGGTTGCAGGTATAATTTTATTACGATTTCCCAAAGAGAGAGAGAGAGAGAGAGAGAGATAGAGAGAGAGAGAGAGAAATATTGAAAACATTTGTTTTAACTTTTTTATTTTTGTTTTTAGAACTAATTTCGACATCTGCATTCAGAAGTTTTTAGATGTGGGAGATATTAACCAGGATATTGGAATATCTTTAATGACTGCATCCACAAAACATTCTGTTGGATCAGGACAAGGCTTCGTGAAATGCAGCTGCGTGAAAAACTGTATAACAAACAAATGAATTTGTAAGAAAAACAAAGTACTGTGCAATTCTAAGTGCCACCAGAGTAAATCTTGCAAAAATATGAAAATGGGCAAATTTCATATAAAGTGATATCTGTGGATAAATATACTGTAAGTTGATACATATGTGAAATTACTGATTCGTTAATAACTAACTTTAATAATCACATTAACTATTCTATTTCTATTCCTTTATTGAGTTTGCTTTCAAAAGCTTATAAAAGATACACAGTAGGCGAAATTAGTTCAGACTAGGACGTACCTGTTTCTCCTAAAGCATGTAAATTCTAACTAGGATAAACCGATTCGACCTAGGCTAAACTGAATTCTCCTAACGTTAACAGGATGAACTAGTTTGGCCTAAGCTACACTGGTTTGTCCTATCGGTAAAAGGATGAACTAGTTTGGCCTAGGCTAAACTGGTTTGTCCTATCACATGTAAGGAGAACAGATTTGGCGTAGGCAAAACTAGTTCATCCTAAAATCGGGTTTGACCTGTAATATACACACTCCATGTGATCGACTTTATTCTACTGTGATCAACACGTGAGGAAGGAAAAACAAACTGGAAGTTCGCCACGTAACCTCAGACGCCCTCAGCAGTGACACGTCGATGTCTGTGGTGGGCAACGACAAGTTTGATAGATAGGACCTAATATCCGTCTTGCTCTCGTCTCCGGAATACACAGATATTCGAGATGCGACTTCTTATTTCTTTAACCTCTTAAGTGCGAGTTTGCCGGCCGCGGTCGCCGAGGGGACTGAGACGCTCCAGTCGCGGTCTGCACGGCCACTACGGTCGGGGGTTCGAATCCCCCCTCGGGCATGGATATTTGTGCTGTCCTTAGTATTAGTTAGTTCATAAGCAGTATGTACGTTTAGGGACTCATGACCCCGTAGTTAAGTCCCATAAGTTATACAAACATTTGAACATTTAAATTTTCTACTTTCTGACCTCTTAAGTGCGAGTTTAGCGCGCGCGCGACCCTTCCACAACGAACAATATCTACCGCCACCCCCCCCCCCTGCCCTGCGGTATTCCGTACATTTTCTACATTTAAAAGTTTTCTGGGCAGCACAGTGATCGCATTATCATAGTCAAGATAGATACGAAGCCAACACCGACAACAGTAGTACCGGTTTATATGCCAACTAGCTCGCCGATGATGAGGAGATCGAAGAAATATATGAGGAGCTAAAGGAAATTATTCAGACAGTTAAGGGAGAGGAAAACTTAATTGTGATGGGAGACTGGAATTCGGTAGTAGGAAAAGGAAGAGAAGGAAAAATAGTAGGTGAATATGGACTGCGCAGGAGGAATGAAAGAGGAAGTCGCCTGGTAGAATTTTGCACGGAACATGATTTAATCATAACAAACACGTGGTTTAAGAATCACAAAAGAAGGTTGTATACGTGGAAGAGACCAGGAGACACCGGAAGGTATCAGATAGATTTTATAATGGTAAGACATAGATTCCGGAACCAGGTTATAAACTGTAATACATACCCAGGGGCAGATATAGACTCTGACCATAATTTGTTAGTCATGAACTGTAGGCTGAAACTGAAAAAACTGCAGAAAGGTAGGAAAATAAGGAGATGGGACTTAGATAAATTGAAAGAAGGGAAATTCTGGAGAATTTCAGAGGGAGCTTCAGGCAACAATTGACAGAAACAGGGGGAAATAAAACAGTAGAAGAGGAATGGATAGCATTGAGAGATGAAATAGTGATGGCAGCAGAGGACAAAATAGGTAGAAAGGCAAGACCTACAAAAAATCCTTGGATATCACAGGAAATACTGAATTTAATTGATGAAAGAAGAAAATATAAAAATGCAGTAAATGAAACAGGCAAAATGGAGTAAAGACGACTAAAAAATTAGATTGACAGGAAGTGCAAAATGGCTAAGCAGGAGTGGCTAGAAGCCAAATTCAAATCTGTAGAAGAATGTATAAGAACGGGAAAAGTAGATACCGCCTACAGGAAAATAAAAGAGACATTTGGGGACAAGAAAAGCAACTCTATGAATATCAAGAACTCAGATGGGAAACCAGTTCTCAGTAAAGAAGGGAAAGCTGAAAGGTGGAAAGAGTACATAGAGCAGCTCTACAAAGGAAATGAACTTGGAGACGATGTTGTAGGAAGGGAAGAGGAAGTAGATCAAGATGAAATAGGAGATACTATACTGATAGATGAATTTGACAGAGCCTTGAAAGACCTAGGCCGGAACAAGGCCCCAGGAGTAGATGACATACCCTCAGAGCTACTAAAGTCTCTGGGAGAGACAGCCATGACAAGACTATTTGGACAGGTGTGTAGGATGTATGAGACAGGCGAAATGCCCTCAGACTTTAAGAAAAATGTAATAATCTCCATTCCAAAGAAATCAGGCGCAGACAGGTGTGAAAATTACAGAACCATCAGTTTGATAAGTCATGGTTGCAAAATTTTAACACGAATTATCTACAGGAGAATGGAAAAGCTGGTAGAAGCTGACCTCGGGAAAGATCAGTTTGGATTCAGGAGGAACGTAGGAACCCGGGAGGCAATACTCACTTTACGTCTTATCTTAGAAGATAGATTAAGGAAAGGCAAACCCACATTTTTAGCTTTTGTAGATTTGGAGAAATCATTTGACAATGTTGACTGGAATACACTATTTCAAATTCTGAAGTCAGCAGGGGTAAAATACAGGGAAAGGAGAGTTATTTACAACTTGTACAAAAGCCAGACCGCAGTTATTAGACTCGAAGGGCATGAAAGGGAAGCATCAGTTGGGAAGGGAGTAAGACAGGGTTGTAGTCTTTCTCCGATGTTATTCAATTTGTACATCGAGCAGGCGGTGAAGGAAAGCAAGGAAAAATTTGGAATAGGGATTAAAGTTCAGGGGGAAGAAATAAAAACATTGCGTTTTGCTGATGACATTGTAATTCTATCAGAGACAGTACAGGACTTGGAAGAACAGTTAAATGGAATGGACAGTGTTTGAAGCTATTGGCGGAATGGACCTGAGAGAACGGACGGCGGTTGTGCCGTGCCGCTGTTGACTTGTCGCCTGGCGCAGACGGCGGCGGGCCGGTGCTCTGCGTGTTCGCTGCCGCTGTGGTCTCCGGGGCAGTCTGCGCGAGTCCTTCCGCGCGCGGTGCCGTCACGTAGCGTTGCGACTGCTGGCAGCCAAGACGCCGGCAGCCTGTAGCCATCCTCCCTGTTCATATTGGCGGGACGCTTCGCTATTTCTATAGCCTCTCTAATTTTCCTCCTCGCTGAGAATGGTTGTTTCGCCAGCACGCGGGCCTCGCTGAAATATAACTGTTTTCCGCACTGATTGTGATGCTCAGAAACCGCTGACTTCGTGTGCTGTCCAAGCCGTATGTATCTTTCATGTTCTGAAAGCCTCGTGGAGATAGCTCGCCCGGTCTCTCCTATATAAACCAGCCCACACTCGCAGCTTATTTCATACACGCCGGCATTGCTCAGTTTGTCTACTGCGTCCTTAGTTGAACCTAGGACATCCTTTGTCTTATTGGTGCTGCGGAAGACTGGCTTGATGCCTGCCCGACGTAGAACCTTACCCACACGCTCAGTGACGCCCTGCACGTAAGGTAATAGGGCGATGCATTGTGCTTCCTCTTCCTCCCCTCTATTCCTTTCATTCCTCCTGGACATTGTTTTATGTATCTCGCCCAGTCCGTAGCCATTAGCCGCAAAGGTGGATCTGAGATGTCGTAGTTCCGCCTGTAGGTGATCGTCATCGCTGATCCTGAGGCAGAGAAGATCAGACAAGAAACGGTACGAATCCTGTCTCAGGCGAAGCCACCAAAACAAAACTTTAGCAGGGAGGAACGTCAGGCCATAGTGGAGTTGAAGTTGAATCCTGACTTAGTAGTAATACAGGCAGACAAAGGCAACGCCACTGTCGTCATGGACACACCAGATTATAATAAACGAATGGAAAACCTTCTCGGCGATCCCATATACAAGAAACTTAAGGGTGATCCGACGGCTAAGATAACCAGATCGACGCAGGCGCTGCTGAAGCAAACCAGGATGACTTTTAACACAGCCGGAAGACTCATCCCACAAGATCCGCAGGCACCGAGGATATATGGTGTGCCGAAGGTCCATAAAAAAGGACTTTCCTTTGCGTCCCATAGTGGCCAGCATTAATTCACCCACGTACAAGCTGGCCAAAGAGTTGGTACCAAAGCTCCGACATCTAGTGAGCCACACAGAGACATATGTGAAGGATTCGACCCATTTCGTGGCACTTTTAAAAGATAAGAATGTATCAGCTACGGATCTGATGGTTAGTTTTGATGTGACATCGTTATTCACCAACGTACCAGTGTCAGACACAATGAACATATTAGAAGAACGCTTAGCACCTGACACCTGTGACCTAGTTCGCCACTGCCTGACGACCACTTACTTCAAGTGGAAAGAAGAATTTTACGAACAAACAGACGGTGTAGCTATGGGCTCCCCACTTTCTCCGATTGCAGCTGACATCTTCATGCAAGCATTTGAAGAAACGGCTCTCCAGTCAGCACCACTACGCCCAGCATGCTGGCTGCGTTACGTTGATGACACTTTCGTCATCTGGCCACATGGGGAAGAGGAGCTAAAGAACTTTCATCAACATCTCAATAAGCAGCACAGCAAAATAAATTTCACGATAGAAGTAGAAAAGAATGGGGTGCTGCCTTTCCTCGACGTCGAAGTCTACCGAAAGTCTGATGGTAAACTCGGCCACAGGGTGTACAGAAAAGCTACCAGCACGGGAAGGTACCTTCACGCCTCCTCCCACCACCACCCCATGCAGAAGAAATCCGCCCTACAAACACTAACAAGGAGGGCCCACAGGATCAGCGATGACGATCACCTACAGGCGGAACTACACCTCAGATCCGCCTTTGCGGCTAATGGCTACGGACTGGGCGAGATACATAAAACAATGTCCAGGAGGAATGAAAGGAATAGAGGGGAGCAAGAGGAAGCACAATGCATCGCCCTATTACCTTACGTGTAGGGCGTCACTGAGCGTGTGGGTAAGGTTCTACGTCGGGCAGGCATCAAGCCAGTCTTCCGCAGCACCAATAAGACCAAGGATGTCCTAGGTTCAACTAAGGACGCAGTAGACAAACTGAGCAATGCCGGCGTGTATGAAATAAGCTGCGAGTGTGGGCTGGTTTATATAGGAGAGACCGGGCGAGCAATCTCCACGAGGCTTTCAGAACATGAAAGATACATACGGCTTGGACAGCACACGAAGTCAGCGGTTTCTGAGCATCACAATCAGTGCGGAAAACAGTTATATTTCAGCGAGGCCCGCGTGCTGGCGAAACAACCATTCTCAGCGAGGAGGAAAATTAGAGAGGCTATAGAAATAGCGAAGCGTCCCGCCAATATGAACAGGGAGGATGGCTACAGGCTGCCGGCGTCTTGGCTGCCAGCAGTCGCAACGCTACGTGACGGCACCGCGCGCGGAAGGACTCGCGCAGACTGCCCCGGAGACCACAGCGGCAGCGAACACGCAGAGCACCGGCCCGCCGCCGTCTGCGCCAGGCGACAAGTCAACAGCGGCACGGCACAACCGCCGTCCGTTCTCTCAGGTCCATTCCGCCAATAGCAACTTCTAATACAAAAGCCAATCGGAAACGTCCATTTTGACCAATAAGGGGGAAGAATGTAACCCCCAATCACATGGAAAACTAGCCTCTAAAACACCAATCATCATTGCCGATTTCCACCAATGGCGTGAAATAATATAACCACCAATAAAGGCAAACCAACGTCCCCCTTCCTTTCCCTCATCCGCAGCTTTATAAATCCGAAGATATCGTATATTCAGCAGTCAGACACAGACCCTGATGAAGGCCGCCTGCAACAGCGGCCGAAACGTCGGTGGAATTTATAAAATGACGACGCGGTTTCATACCCAGAAGAATTTTATTGATAATACACACACATTGTTAGTTTCGGAAGACTGGAGGTTCTCACTCAGGAAAGCGTTAATCGAATGTTTATCTGGTTTTTTGAATAGATAATTTTTCTTTTATCTTTCGTAGATTCATTTCCGTTACAACAACTGTGTTTTGATGTTCTTTATTAGCTCGGGATTATTTGTTGGTAGGAGGTCAATTATATTTTCACAACAATTTACTATTCTAGTGGGTTCATGAACTAACTGCTCTAGGTAATTTTCGGAGCCGCGGCGGAATAGCCGTGCGCACTGGGGCGTACTGCTGCGGTGCGCGCGGCCGTTAGCCGTCGGAGGGTCGACCCCTCCCTGGGGCATGGGCGTATGTGTTGTCCTTAGGTTAGTTTAACTTAGTTTAAGTAGGATGTAAGCTAGGGACTAGTGACCAGGTAAATTTACAAACAACTGAACATTAATTTTCGGAGAATGTTTACAGTACAGTTTCGGACGATGTTTTATGCTTGCCTCCAGTTTAAACATTTATTTTTGCCAACATATCGAGGGTAATTTAAAGTCGCCACCATTTAAAACTGTATGCTTTGGGAAAGTTTTCGAAATTTGTTTCAAGCTTTCTTTGAAGACATCTGCAATCGAATCATCTGAGTCGGAGCTCGGTAAAATGAGCCACTTGTTAAGTTATAAGATTTACCCATACCGACTAACAGAAACTATCTACGTCAGGTACGCTACAAGATAAACTGGTTGTGACAGCAATAATGACGCCAACACCTGCTTTATTCAATCTATTCTTTCTGAACACCATTTGCCTCTTAGCGAAAATTAAAACTGAACTTATCTCCAGCTTGAGCCAGCTTTCAGTACCAATAATGATTTGAGATTCTGTACTTTACATTAGAGCTTGGAGTTCTGGTACTTTCCGCACACAGCTACGACAATTTACAACTGCAACTGTTTAGAGCAACGATTTGTTACCTCTATTATTCTATAGGGGGGGGGGGGGGTCCAATAGAACGTTTGCGGTTTATATGGTGTACTTATGGGCTTTTGATTGGTACATTGTGGTTCTGTGTTCAGAAAAATGTTTAGTAATATGGTGTTCGATAAATGATTATCTGTCAGGGGAATGACACGTTTTCCTGCATTGTGATGACTAATCGAAAGAGTCTCTCATTGGGGTACGTTAGAAGTATTTGCTATCGTTACTTTGCACATATGCAACTGTACCGTACGTAAAACGTGTAGACTCAGCATCTTTAACGCTAGTGTATCCATTTTGTTACAGTCAATTAACAGAGTAATTAGTTACAGTGTTTTAGTGTTCAAATGTTTGTTAAGCTGAAGGGACTTAACAGCGGGGTCATCAGTCCCTAAACTTACAAACTACTTATGAACTACCTTATACTACAGACAGCACAAACATCCATGCCCGAGGGGGATTCGAACCCCCGACCGTAGCGGCCGTGCAGACTGTAACTGACGCGCCGCAGACCGCTCAGCCACTGCGAGCGGCTAAGATGACGCTTTTCTCGCACTATGTACTGTCGTTTGTGAGGCCGAGGGTGCATTACAAAAATCTAAATATTGACAGATTGAATCTTAAAGTGTTGACTATTTGCTAATAATTTCAAAGTGTTTGGACCCGGTTGATTAGAATTGATGAATATGCTGACAGAGCAGATTGATGCTATACCTATTGTGTATTTGTTAGATGGCAGTCATTTCCAAATTGTATTTGGCTTTAGAGGTAGTTCGTCGTTAAGTTGTTGCTTTAAACGTTTTTGTCTGTGTGATGCTATTTCAAGAGTTGTTATGTTGACAGTGCAACTGAATACAATGACGAATGTTTTAGACTCTAGAAGGTCAACTAAATTTCATTGTAGGTGGAGTTGAATAAATAGTATTGTGAGCGCGTTTTGGTTGTAAGTTTAACTACTGGAATGGTGTCATGTGAACCATACGTTTATTTAATTTAGAACAGGTGTGGAATGGGACTTGGCCAGGAATTCGTGCTACAATCCAATGACTTGACCATATAGTATATTATCGTTATGTGGTGTCGCTTAGATGATAGATGTTTGAATTGTACAAAAGTTTGAAATGCATCAGTCAACTTGTGGTGTCGCACTAGTATGAAGTGCGCGCCACGTACTTACGCCGCACGCCGCCATGCACGCACGGCGCGGCGTTCTTACGTCAGCCACGAGCGCCCTCTGCTGCAACTCCGCTCGTGGCCACCTCTGAACGACATAGTCCACTTGGGAATCAGATAGGCACCAGTTAAGACTTGGCTATCGCATAGGCACTAGGAATCATCAGTAGGCAGGACTCTATCTAAACTATGTATCAGCATTCTGCAGTCAAGAACTATGTAAAAGTATTACTAAGTCTCTATGAAATATATATCTCGTTCTAATTTACTCTAGTGTTTCTAGTTTCTGCTGTCCCACTGGCTGGTCACCGCCGTACCTGCACACGCGTGTATCCTTTATTCCTGTGTCGGTTTCTTTCTAATCAGCCACCGACACCCAAGACAACCGGCGGAAACGAGACACAAAAGTGGCGACGAGGCTGGGACACAAAAGTGGCGACGAGGTTGGGACACAAAATAACTGATGTAGAACGTGTCTAGTAGGAAACAGTTGCTACTCGCGTTTAAATGTGTGTGAGACTCGTTACAGATTGGAGTGAGAGAGGGTGTGTTCTTTGGAATAAAAGTGTTTTTAGCATCTAATATTATGACTGTGCTTGGTCGGTAGAGAGAGAGAGAGAGAGAGAGAGAGAGAGAGAGAGAGAGAGAGAGAGAGAGAGTCTTAAATTTCAGAACTAGATAACGTTGATGGTGTTTTAAGTGCGTCCAGAAAGTGCAGGTGCCTGTTTGGATCCCCCCCTCTCTCTCTCTCTCTCCCTAAGAACAGGTGTGCAGATGTTTTTGTGTCTCGCACCGGCCGGGCGGTTGGCTAGCAGCGAGACCCAGACCCACCTCCATGGTGTGGAAGAGGAAAAGAAGGAATCCGCGTTTATACCCATTCGCTTTCACCGTGACTGCAGTGCGTCTGTTTAAAGAAATAATAGTTTCGCTTCATCTGTAGCGCACTACTCGGAGATCGTTTTTTCGCATATGTAACCTATATGATTTTGTTAAATGGGGATGCGTAGCCTAATAAGCAGAGTGTCCGTATATTTGTACGTGTTGCATACTATAACATTTCCATGCTATATAAGTAATTACATTTCATTCTACCACTTTCAAACAGAATACTCAGCTTTTCGACATTACAATGTATGGAGGTTTTGCCCCTGCGACATTATTCTCCTGGGGCGTCGTGGTAGAAATAAATACTCGTAGGTACAATTTATCACCTCTTCTTTACTTTGCAATCAAATTGCTTCTCCACCAAAACATTACAAGTTCAAAACATATACAAAGCATCGGAACTTAGCTGGTAGTACTTCCATTCCAAAACACAGACTGACATAGCTTCCAGTGCACTTTAGAAAAGCCAAAACTCGAACTCCCCCACGCAAGGTGGTGAGGCAAATATATAACATCGCCAATAGTGACCTTACATTATTCATTGTTCACAACAATTGAATATACTAATTTACAATGAACAAACACACAAAGAAAACATTTCATGTACACAAAAATAATCACAATATAAATTGAAAATTATATATACAATAATTTTACATGGCATGTATTTTTTTAAGTCGAAATCTCTGATCTTTCTGTTGACAACAAAGTGCGATGTTAAATGTCAATTAATTAGTTAATGAGTACATCATACACGTTCCTAACATATATTGAAGTATCAATTGCCTGCCGCGGTGGCCGAGGAGACTGAGGCGCTCCAGTCACGGTCTGCACGGCCACTACGGTCGGGGGTCCGAATCCCCCCTTGGGCATGGATATTTGTGCCGTCCTAGTTCGTAAGTAGTTCATAACTAGTTTGTAAGTTTAGGGACTGATGACCCCGTAGTTAAGTCCCATAGACTATACAAACATTTGAACATTTTGAACTATCAATTATCTTCGCAAATCTGAAAATAGGTTCAAAATCTCACGTCAGTCAATATATACAAAGAATTACAATATTGAATTCCGACTATTACATTAATTAACACAATTAGCTGGTCAATACAACTTGTTTATGAGCCTAACCTATGTACAATGCTATTTATTTTCACGACTTTATGTTTTACATAATTTTGTACCCTTCGTCTGTCTATTTATTAAAATAATGTACAATGACAAAAATATTATTTATAGAACTGTCTGGAAACGTCTTATACAAATCTCTTAATTAATGAAATCTATCACTTGTTTTGATCACAGTACCACCGAGACACTGTCCTACACTGATTCCTAGGCTGGCTATTTCGTTTGTAACTTCACACGCAAAATATATCACTATTGCACCACACGATTCCGGGTCCGACGCCGACGGTATCGTACAATAACATTGAGATGAGAGAGCCAGCAGTATCGTCACAATACAAATCTTCAGTTTTGTTCCAATCTTTATGAAATCCATGAGGACGGTCGCCGTAAGTGTAAGAATCACATACGACATATATACTTCACGAGATATGCCATCATAAACAATGAGATGCTCGAAAAACTGCTGCATTTTGCGACAATGCTGTTCATTACCTCCTAAACCATGGTTCAAAAGATATTACGGCATAACCTATAGAAATCGCAAAAATGCCCTATAATGCGGCGAGACTTTCGAAATACATTGTATGAGAATGACAGTACTTAGCGACTTGCAACAATATTTAAACATAATTTCAGACCTTTATTAACCATTTCTCGCTGGCAACCATAGTAAAATATGAAAGGAAAAAAGTTTCTCGCTTACTACTTTTCCGCTGTTTATGGAGTAAAACTACGGCTCTCGGTATGACGTTACAATTTATGATTGGAACCCTACAAATTGTAGCGACAGAAAATTTTACAGACAGTATACACATATATATAGTTGAATGTAGCTTGTAAACTGTATCACATTCCGACACGTAGTTCATGAGATATGAGCACGTAAACCGTAACGTTCGTGGAAAATTGCTCCATCCGGCTGGAAGCGAAAGCAGTTTACTTCCACAGAGCTACAAGGAAAGGAATGAAACAGAGTACACCCAACGAATACCCATTATATCCCACAAATCTACCTTCAAAAGACTACAGTTTCAAATGGGACTTGCATTCTCTATTACGATTAATAAACCACAGGGCAATCTATTCAGTACTGTGAATTGGATTTGATATGCCCATGTCTCTTTGTTTCACTTGCTCAGGTGTCGCCTCACCAAAGAAATAATCCATATTAGATCCTGGACAAGTAACAACAAATATTGTTTATAGTAACGTCGTGAATTAAATGAGCCGGCCGCAGTGGCCGCGGGGACTGAGGCGCTACAGTCACGGTCTGCACGGCCACTACGGTCGGGGGTTCGAATCCCCCCTCGGGGTTGGATATTTGTGCCGTCTTTAGTATAAGGTAGTTCGCAAGTAGTTTGTAAGTTTAGGGACTGATGACCCCGTAGTTAAGTCCCATAAGCTTAACAAACATTTGAACATTTTTTTTGTAATGGGTGCTACACCGGTACACTTGCTGGAGTAACGCTACGACACATTGCAGTAGCCACAATTTTAACTAAATGAATGTTACATATCATTTGTATATTGATTACTATCTTTCTTTGTTTGGAAACTCTACTTAAAATTTTGTATATTACGCAAGACAGCCTTAATTCTTATACAGGGTGTTTCACTAAGTGTGTTTGCCTCTGTAACTTATAAAATAATAGGTGACGGGAAATTTTAATGCGGTAGGTCAACACAAGAAATGTTACACTTTCTGCGGAGTTATGAACATAGTTTATTATATCATTTTCCAAAGAGTTACAGCACAAAGATATATGTTTTAAATGGAACAATAGGTTTTTTATCGTGCATTGGATGTGTTGAAACCAGCTGCGTCCAAATCAATTTAAACTACATTCGTATCACTGTTAGTTTGCGAGGTACAACCCTTCAAAGTTCCGGGGGCGGAGGCTGCGATAGCGTAGCTGACTGGCCGAGTGGCTATCCCCTGAGGCACGGCCCATTGTCTCATGACCACCATCGAATCAGCTACGCTGTCGTAGCCTCTGCCCCGTAAACTTTGAAGGGTTGTAGCTCCCAAACTAACAGTGATAGGAATGTAGTTTAAATTGATTTGGACGCAGATGGTTTGAACGAATCCAATGCACGATAGAAAAAACTATTGTTCCATTAAAAAAATTATATCTTTGTGCTGTAACTCTTTGGAAAATGATACAATAAACTATGTTCATAACTCCGCAGAAAGTGTAACATTTCTTGTGTTGACCTACCGCATTAAAATTCCCCGTCACCTATTATTTTATAAGTTACAGAGGCAAACACACTTAGAGAAACACCCTGTATATTCTCCGATAAATATAACATGTTATTAGAAAGAAATAGATGGACAGAGAGAGAAGGAATAGGTGTACTAACTCAAGGCTTGAATAAATAAGTACCCGGGAAACGTCGGGTTTTCAGCTAATAATAAATAAAACAATACGCTTGTGTATCTCTCGGAGGCGGGGAGGTGGACAGATCTGGATCTGTCTGTGGGGCTTCCTCCCAGTGCGTGGCCCCCAAACCCTCACCATGCAGTGACTGCCTCTGCAGTTGTGTGGCGTCTTTTGTCTGCGTCGGTCAGGGCGTGGTGCAGCTGTCAGCATTTTGCAGATGTACAGCCCTCGACTGCCGCCTGTACTCCCATATAGTAACCTGGCGGTAACTGGTGCTGCTCGTGTGTCCTCCCTAGCATCCCTCTGCCGTGGTGGGGGCACATGTGCTCGGCATCAGGCAGTTCCGGCAGACGGCCGATGCTCATTCAGCTGCCGGTGAAGCCGCAGCCGCACTTCTGGGGGTCAAACGCTTGATAATCGTATTCCTGATACTCACGAGATTACGCAAACAGAGCAAATTGATGAAGCTGTTGAAGTGCTCACCACTGCTGTCCAAGACGCAATAGCCGAATCCATACCATTACGTGCCACACATCAACACTCAGCGGCCCTGCCCCAGGAAATCCTGGGCCTTATCTCAATGAGAAACCGACTCAGGAGATACTGGCAGCGGACCAGGCGTCCGGTGTATAAACATCACGTCAACAGGCTACAGGGTATCATACAGGGTAAAATAACAACATTCAAAACGACACAATGGGACCAGAAACTCGCTGGACTAGATACCACACGCCCTGGAGTGTGGGCTCTGGCCAGATACTTCACCAGGGAGAAACTCTACACGCCTACCTTACAGGGACCAAACGGCCCAGCATACTCAGCGGAAGAGAAAGCTGAGCTAATGGCCCAAACACTAGCAGCGTCATTCACACCGAACCTGGCTCCTTCCGACCCAGTGTTCACACTTGAGACAGACCAGCCGATTACACGCTTCATGGCCCAGCCTCCGCGCAACGAAATTAGACGTACTAGTATACATGAAATCACATGGGCCATCAAGCATACCACAGCCAGAAAAGCGCCTGGCCTTGATGGCATTCAAAACCGTGTTCTCCATGAGTTCACGGATAGAGCAACAGAGTACCTGGCACACATCACAAATGCCATCCTGCAACACCAACACTTCCATGCCTTTTGGAAGGCGGCCAAGGTCCTGATGTTCAGGAAGCCAGGAAAAGACAACTCCTTCCCACAAAATTACGGATCCATCAGTCTGCTGAGATCGCTCAGTAATATAGTTGAGAAGGTAATACCTAAACGTCTCACTCGGCACTGCATCACCAATGACGCTCTAAGACCGGAGCAATTCGGATTTAGGAATCACCACTCCACAACACAACAACTCCTCCGCGTAGTTGAACACATAACAGATGGCTACAACAAAAACAAAGCCACTGGGGCGGTGTTCCTGAACATCGAAAAAGCTTTCGATCGTCTGTGGCACAACAGCCTTATACGCAAACTTAACGACGGCGCGTTTCCCAACGGACTCGTGCATCTCATACACTCATATCTCACTAACAGAAGCTCCAACACTGACGTGCAGGGCAAACAGTCTACACGACATGGTATTCAAGCCCTAGTACCCCAAGGCAGCATCCTGGAGCCCCTCTTGTTTAAACTCTACATTAATGATTTTCCATCCACACATAACACGATGACCGCAATTTACGCAGATGACATCGCCATCATGGCGCAAGATTAGAAGCCACCAAACATAAATTCACGCCTACAGACAGCACTCAGAACTGCCGAACCTTGGTTGGAGAAATGGCATGTTAAAGTAAACTTCGACAAGTGCGAGGCAGTTCTGTTCACACGCAGACCGAAACACCTGCGCAAACACCGATACTGTAGACCAATTACTCTACATGCACGCCCAATACGTTTCCGTGAGAAAGTCAAATACCTAGGTGTCTGGCTGGATCGGAAACTCACACGGGGGGAACACATACAACACATGACCAACCGAGCAAACGAGAGGCTCAAACAACTCTACCCGATGCTCAACAGGGAAAGCAAACTGAGTAGTGGGGTGTCGAGGTACCTCTACATGACACATATTAGACCTCTGATGACGTACGGTGCTCCGTGCTGGGCATACGCGGCGCCAACACGGCTGCGCCGCCTGCAGCTCATACAGAACAAGGTACTACGCATCATAAGCAACGCTCCACGATACACACGCACCGTGGATCTTCACAATGAATACCGCCTAGAGCGCCTCTCGGTGGTATTCAAGAAACTCGCTACACGACTGTACAAAAACTCGAGACACTCGAACAATCCCTTCATTCTACGCTTGGGGAATTACGATGGGGTTTATGTGATTTTTTTCTATTATTTTATACAATGTTTGGATTCCAATATTTTTCTGGCCTTTAAGAAATTGTTTGTTGTTTGATAGGGAATTGTGTACGTGGAGGTTTTCTTGGAAAGGGAGAAGCTGTTTTCTCTACTGAGCTGTATGATTTCCATATCTTTTTCTATGGTGCTGAGACTGTGGTGTTTTTGCTTTAGGTGGTCTGCAAATGTTGAGTGCTTTGCACCACTTCCATACTTTGATGTGTTCTTTGTATCTAGTATCAAAGGTTCTCCTATTCATCCCAAAGTACATACTGCCACAGTCTCTGCAGTTGAGCTGATAGATATTCGTCTGCTTCTGATTTTAAATTGGGAGTGTGTTTCTGAATTGGATTGTTTGTTTTGTAGGCAATGTTTATGCCTTGTTTCCTGAATATATTACCTATTTATTCAGAACCAAATACACAGGAAGAAAATCCTACAAAAAATCCTTTAATATCACAGGAAATACTAAATTTGATTCATTAAAGAAGAATTCAGAAATAATACATAAAATGAAGCAAGTAAAATGGAGTTAAGAGTACTAAGAAATGAGAAGGGCTAAGCAGGAGTGGCTAGAAGCCAAATGAGGAACTGTAGAAAAATGTACGAGGGAAAACAGGTACCGCCTACAGGAAAATAAAAGAGACATTTGGAGACAAGAAAAATAGCTGTATGAATATAAAGAACTCAGATGGAAAACCAGTTTTGAATAAGGAAGCCTCAGCTGGAAGCCACTAATGTCAAGCTGACCCTGGTCTCCGCCAAGTTCGTAAGAGACTGAATTAAGGAGGAAGGAAAAGAATTGCTGGATGACTCAAGTCTCCTACCTTGTTCCTTTGTGGGATCTACGAAAAGCGATAATTGATGAAATCTAAATTACTCTTGACTGAGGACTTACCTTTCTTGTGCCAACAAGAAACCCGTACGTAACAGAGGAATCAAACCCTCACAAATAAGCAGCATCTCGCAGCCGAACTGTTGGTCGGTTTGGCCATAGTCCAATAATACTGTGATGTAATCATCGACGCCTAGGATACCGTGTTCACGGATACGGTTCCTTTAGAGATATGCTTTGTCCTCTGTTGGATGGAGCTGATCTCTACGAGTTTACGAGAGAAACTCGGGCGTCGATCCTTGATTGTCGTGAGTGCACTTGTGCTCTCTCGATAATCCATTTGTGGTCCGGAGCGACATCCGGGAGATAAATGAAATTGGTCCCAATCCCCCGGTTCCGACCAAGGTTTTCGGGAGGTTTTCCTTGGTTGTAAGGCGTATGCCGGAACTGGTAAGCCCCTCCCACTTATTCCCAATTGGGATACCCCCTTTGCCCCACTATCAGCTAGTCTGATAATTGGCTGAATAGAACCGCGACTCTTTATGGGCCGGATCTCAAACAGCCCGCTGCACTCCTCGGAGTGGAGAATGAAAATAATAGTTTCTTTTAATTTTTTTAATTTTTTTATGTCGTAATCTTAAAATTTCAAAATCTTTTACCTGGAAAAACGTACGAGCATAAATTTCAAAAATTGTCAAATGTTTGTATACCTATAAGTGTTGCCAGTCATAGCGGAATTCCGTTATGCGTAGTGGAATTTTATGTTCAGCGCGGCGTAGCGGCGGAATTACAAAATTGTTCAAAACGTAGCGTAAGTTGGCTTTCTTTGGCTGAACGTAAAAATAAACAAATGAACTAATAAAAATGCGTTAAATACCCATTTCTAAGTGCAAAATTGATTTATGCAATATAACATTACTTTTAAAACATTCCTAATTTACAGAATAAAGTAGATTTCATAATATGGTCTACACTGGTTGCTTTGGGTTTAATCTGAATGCTTTTATATTCTTTCTGTTATGAATGACTTGAGTACATTATCGAGGCGGCAACATTTCAGATGTCAGATACATTGAAGGATGCCGCCGACAATAATTGATGGTCGACAATAATAACTGCGACGCGGAACTGCAAACGAAAGCGGTTATTGACACACGAGACGACAATTGTGTATTACTACCCAGTGCTAACACCAAGTCGAATGAATCAGACAAGGCTACTGAATAATGATTGATAAAGCTGGGTGTTAACACCAAACAAGAGAAAAGAAGGCAGGGTGATTTGGCACCAGAGGAGAAAAATCTAGAAAACAGAAAAATAGTTAAATGAAAACTTTTTAAGAAGTGTTTAGAGCCAGATAGAGGGATTGGGTTATTTGGTTGGGAGATGGGGACTAAATCGCTAAGATATCTGTCCCCCGGTGGGAAGGGGACGGATTGAGGATAGGAAAGGAGGAGAGGGGAAAAGGAAATGCAGTTAGGGAAGTAAAGAAGGATGGAAGGTTGCATTAGCTCGGGGCCCCGTGCTCCCCGTCCTCCTCACGCACGTTCTTACGAAAAATCCTTGAGCCCTGCGGGGGGGGGGGGGGGGGGTGATGGCAACACGAAAGCAAAATGCAGAGAATAAAACCCACATTCGTACCTACAACATACATAGGAAAAATATCGGACAAAATTAATAAAATATTCAAACACACAAACGTCAAATTTGCCTGTCAAAACAAGCACTGTTTGAACCATATAAATAAACACTAAAATAGAATAATCCGGGTATCTACAAAATTACGTGTAACACCTGCAGAAATCATATATAGGCCAAACTGGCAGAAATTTTCAAGCTACATACAAAGAACACACAAGAGACAGTGAAAACAATCCATCTAAATTCTGTCAACATTTAATCACGAAAAAAAAAACGATATAAAACCTTTAGAGGAAGCCTTAAAAATTTTACACATTATACAAAAAGGGCCAAAACTGAATATTCTCGAGGAAATCGAACTATATTCTCATGTACACAACAACCAGAACGATTTACTAAATGAACAAACCGAACTCAAACATAAAAAAATACATCAACAATTTTATTCACATCATAAACAAACAAGAGAATGGATAAACACCAAAGATTCCAAATCCATAGTAAAACTCCAATACAAAAACCAGTAACCCAAAGATATTAATGTATAAATTACTGGTAACCATGTAAACTTATAATATCGTTGGATGCTGCCATCACAGACTGCCACTACGAAAAACTGATAAAAAATCTAATCATATAACCAGTGCTGCTGCACATATACAGGTAAGCATTACATCAGCTTCTATAATCAATTGGGCGGCAAATAAACAACAAGAATATTATAAGTAATGTAAGTAAAACTTTGTAAAAAATTTATGTAATTATGTTATAAGAATATATGTAACAACTCTTCTATCTTACTTGTATTATAGAACACCTGATGATGGCCAAATGCCGAAATAAGCTTATAGTGAGTTAATAAAGTTTAAAGCAGTGTTAAAATAATTTATAATTATTGTGGTATTGAAAATGCAGAGTGAGTAAAATAGTTCTAGGAGCAAACCGAAGAGACTTACGTTAGTGAACTACAGTGCAAGCCAGAGGCACAAGAAGGGCATGAAAGCTACGAACGGTACAACAACAATTTCCCAAGGAAGGTAATTATTTTTTGTTGCACTCTTATTATTACAAAATTTGTTTTAAGAATCTGAAATTTAAAGTTAGAGTCACAACGAATTAGAATATACGAATTTCGGGAAAACTCTAGTGTTTCATTCCATCTGTCAGCAATGACAGTGACGTCGTGTGTGACGAAATGAATTACGTTTATCAGAACTCTTGCAGTCAAATTCATTACACATTCATTCCTCAAGAAGGGAGACAAGTTACTCATTTTAAATGTGTATGACGTTAATATGTTAACCAATACGTATCCTATAATATGCAGTAACTGAATCCAGCTACCACAAGATGAACAAACGCAAATATCTCATGCTATTTCAATAAAGCTAACAAAATGCCTCTTTTGAATTAATTCCTTTTACCTTCGGAAGTTCAAATACCATGTGTTCTTGTGGTCTGCAGTCCGGATACTGGTTTGATGCAGCTCTCCACACTACTATATTCTAAGCAGGCCTCTTCATCTCATAAGAACGGCAACCTACATCCATTCGAATCTGCTTACTGTATTCATCTCTTCGTCTCCCTCTGCCATTTTTACCTCACTCACTTCCCTCCATTGCTACATTTACGATTCCTTGATGTCTAAGAATGTGTCCTACCAGCCGATCCCTTCTTTTAGTCAACGTATGCCAGAAATTCCTTTTCTCCCCAATTCTGTTCATTACCTCTTCATTAGTTACGCGATTCATCGACCTAATTTTCAGCATTCTTCCGTAACACCACATTTCAAAAGCCTCTATCCTCTTCCTGCCCACACTGTTTATCCTCCACGTTTCGCTCCCATACAAGGCCACACTCCACACAAATGCCTTCAGAAAGGACTTTCTTACACTTAAATTGATACTCGATGTTAACAAATTTCTCTTTTTCAAAAACGCCTTTCTTCCCATTGTCATTCTCCATTTTATATCCTCTGTACTGCGAGCATCGCATGTTATTTTACTGCCCAAGTAACAAAACTCATTTACCACCTTTATTGATTCTTTGCGTAATTTAATTCCTTCAGCAACACCCGATTTTCTTAGACTGCACTCCATTACCCTCGTTTTGCTCTTGTTAACGTTCATTTTATACGCACCTTTCAACACACTGTCCATTCCGTTCAATTGCTCTTCCAGGACGTTTGCTTTCACAGACAGTTTTAAAATGTTACCAACAAAACGCAATGTTTTTATTTCTTCACCCTGAACTTTAATTCATTATTTAAATTTCTCCTTGCTTTCCTTTATAGCTTGCTCAATGTACAAATTGAATAACATTGGAGAAAGGCTACAGCCCTGTCTTACTCCTTTCCCAACCTCTTCATCCCTTTCATGCCCTTCAACTCTGATAACCGCTATCTGGTTTTCGTAAAAGTTGTAAATAAACTTCCGTTCCCTATATTTTACTACTGCTGATATCAGAATTTGAAAGGGTGTATTCCAAACAACATTGTCAAAAGCTTTCTCCAAATCTACAAAAGCTAGAAATGTAGGTTTCCCTTAATGAGTCTTCTAAGATAAGCCGTAAAGTGAATATTGCCTCCCGTGTTCCTACAATTCTGAATCCAAACTGGTCATCCCCAAGGTCGGCTTCTTCCAGCTTTTCCATCCTTCTGTAAATAATTCGTGTTGAAAATGTCTAACTATGACATATTAAACTGATGGTTCTGTAATTTTCACCCCTGTCTGCACCTGCTTTCTTTGGAATGGGAATTATTACATTTTTCCTAAAGTCTGAGGGTATGTCGCCCGTCTCATACATCTTATGCACAAGGTGAAATAGTTTTGTCATGGCTGGTTCTCCCAAGCACTTGAGTAGTTCTGAGAAAATATCATCTACCCCAGGGGCCTTGTTTCGACTTAAGTCATTCAGGGCTCTGTCAAATTGTTCTCCCAGTATAGTATTGTATCTTCATCTATTTCCTCATCCCTTATTATAATATTGTCTGTAAGTTCATTTCCTTTGTAGAGTCCCTCTATATACTCTTTCCACCTTTCACCTTTCCCTTCTTTGCTGAGAATTGGTTTTCCATCTGAGTTCTTTATATTCCTACAGCTGCTTTTCTTGTCTCCAAATGTCCCTTTTATTTTCCTATAGGTGTTATCTATTTTTCCTTTATTTATGCATTCTTCAACTGACTTGCATTTGACTTCTAGACACTCCTGATTAGCTACTTTGCACTTCCTGTCAATCTCATTTCTTAGTCATCTGTGCTCGATTTTGCCTGTCTCATTTACTGAATTTTTATATTTTCTCCTTTCATCAATTAAATGTGATATCCAAGGATTTTTAGTGAGTCTTGCCTTTCTACCTATTTTGTCCTCTGCTGCCTTCACTATTTCATCTCTCAATTGTACGCATTCCTCTTCTACTGTATTATTTACCCCTGTTACTGTCAATTGTTGCCTAAAGCTCCCTCTGAAGGTCTCCCTCAATTTATCCAAGTCCCACCTCCTTATTTCCTACCTTTCTGTAGTTTTTTTTTTTTTTTTTTTTTTTTCAGTTTCAGTCTACAGTTCATGACCAATAAGTTATGGTCAGAGTCTATATCTGCCCCTGGATACGTCTTACTGTTTAAAATGTGGTTCCGAAATCTCTGTCCTACCAGTATAACATCTCTGGTACCTTCCAGTATCTCCTGGTCTCTTCCACGTATACAACCTTCTTTCGTGATTCCAAACCAGATGTTTTTTATAACTAAATTATGTTTCGTGCAAAATTCTGCCAGGCGGCTTCCTCTTTTATTTCTTTTACCCAGTCCATATTCACCTACTATCTTCCCTTCCTTTCCTTTCCTTTCCTTTCCCTAGTACCGAATTCCAGTCTCCCATAACAATTAATTTTTCCTCTTCCTTAATTGTCAGAATAATTTCCTTTACCTCCTTATAGATTTCTTCGATCTCCTCATCTTCGGCAGAGCTAGTTGGCATGTAAACCTGTACTACTGTGGTTGGTGTTGCCTTCGTGTCTATCTTGACTACGATAATGCGATCACTGTGCTGCTTATAGTAGTTCAGCCGTGTTCCTATTTTCTTATTCATTATCAGAGCTACTCTTGTAATACTCCCAACTGATTTTGTATTTATAATCCTGTACTCACCTGACTAGAAATCCTGTTCCTCTTCCACCGAACTTCACTAATGCCCACTATATCTAACATCAACCTATCCATTTCTCTCTTTAAATTTTCTAACTTCCCTAGCAGATTAATAGATCTAACATTCCACGCTCCGATCCGTAGAATTCCAGTGTTGTCTGTTTTGATGATCACATCCCCCCAAGCAGATCCCGCCCGTAGATCCGAATGGGGGACTATTTTACCTTCGGAATGTTTTACCCGAGAGGATGCCATCATCATATGTTCATACAGTAGAGCTGCATGTCCTGAGGAAATGTAACGACTGTAGTTTCCCCTTGCTATCAGCCGTTCGTAATAACTTTGTGGGGAAGCCACATTAGCTGATGTTACAAGGCCAGCTCAGTCAATCATCCAGACTGTTGCCCTGAAACTACTGAAAAGGCTGCTGCCCCTCTTCAGGAGCCACACGTTTGTCTGGCGTCTCCACAGATACCCCTCCATTCTGGTTGTAACTACGGTACGGCTATCTGTATCGTTGAGGCACGCAAGCCTTGGCGATGTCTGTGGTTCATAGGGGTGGTCAAATACTACTTCAAATATCATATAAAGAGGAAAGTACCTGTTGCATCATACTTTTCTTCTGAATGATTCTCGACTTTCTGCTTTATCAAAGTTGGACTTGACGTAGTTGGTCATAATTAACCTAGGCTAGAAAGGTATATAATATACTTGTTTATAGTTTAAGTTGTTTATTTAGTATATATATATTTGGTATGTATATCGTCGGTAAGTTGTGTAGACTGTATAATAAATTATAATTGATATTGTAACGGAATGTATAGAAATTTGAGTTTGTCCCTAGCGGAATTTGAACGTGGCCGAAGAGGAATTTACTAATTTTTGGCTGGCAACACTGATACCTATTCGACCAAACTGCTATGTTTAGCAGTTCCTAGACATTACTACTGGATAAAAAAAAAGAGATGGGAGTAATGTCTTTAAATATTCAGGAAACTTAATGATTTGAAAGTAAGTACGCAAATTTCTAGCTTATTCCCGCCTTTCTACCCTCGCTCCTGTTACCAAGAAACTTCTTTCCAATGCTCCTATTTGTGATACTGTAGAAAAAAGCACTGCACGTGAGGCGCCATATTGCTTCGCACCTCGTCAGGGAATGAAGGCAAGAGTTGCTTTTCACTTACCTGATATCTTCTTTCACTGCTATTGTCTCCTGTGCATAAGCAGCATTTGGGTCGCAAAATCTGTTGTTTCTTTGTGCGAGGTTGAAATAGGAGTCGAATGTGGCTAGGTTTTAGTATAATAAAGTATGTCATACGAAATTTCGGGATGCCAGTGGCTTTTGTTCTTTGATTTATAATTCGCAGCCCCTATACAAAGAGCCTCATCTGTGTAATAGAAATTCACTAACATTTAACAAACTAATGACACGTTTGACGCGGACACGCACTTGACTGATTTCCCTGCTATGCGTCTGAGGTCCTGACTGCGGCAGCAGTAACACTATGCGTGGCTCGCTGCAGTTTGGTGACAACGTATAAAGTTTCATGGGCCACCTGGACTTTATTTCAATATTTATTTATTTATTCTGCATAATGAATCTCTTGTATGTGTTGCGATTATTCTGTGTTTAATTCATGTAAATTTTTTATGTATCGATAATAGAGCTATCTTATGCAAAGGAAGTATAGGGTAAGGTGGTACAAATTCGATATAGGTACAATTCTGATCAACATAAATTTTCGCGCCATTTGTCAGTCTCGTAGTGTCTCGTTGTGTGGCATTGTAGCGTAGCCGGTTTCTACAGCTCATCCTGTCTTTTCCAAGAATACACCACTTTGTGCTAAGGAAAGATAAATTTTTTTCCCGTTAGGAGGTAAGTGAAGCTACTTAGTCTAACGATCTCTTATAAATTTTCTATTTATGGGTGACTAGATTCTCTACCAAAAATGCAATGTTTGGAACCACGAAGTATGCGTTGGTGCCTGACGGAAAAAGTGCTTTTTATGTGGAAGATGCCCTTAGTCAAAATTCTACTAGCAAGTGATCACAATTGTACCTAGTGTGGTACATTTTCGATCGATTTTTCTCCATTCTGTAACTTTTTTGAGTGTCTATACCGACATTTGTAATTGTCTAATATTTCTGTTACATATTAGTTAAACATCCAAGAACAAGTGCTATAATTAAAATTACATCTTTTCTCAGTATATTTCCAGTTACAATAACATTTGTCCGAAATGATCGAAATTGAACCACCTTACCCTAATGTTAACAAGCATATTATTATCTGCACATTTACGCTTATCATATGTTTTACTATCTAAGAAGGAGCAGCAGTCTCTTTTGTGTCCCAACTTCGTCGCCGCTTTTGTGTCCCAGCCTCGTCGTAGGTGTCGGTGGCCGAGTGGAATGAGACCGACACAGGAACAAAGATAGCCCGCTGGTGCAGGTACGGAGGGGAGCAGCCAGAAACTATAAACACTCGAGTAAATTAGAAAGATATATATATTGCACAGAATGTAACAATACTTAACTTTTACATAGTACTGCAGAATGTTGATACATAGTTGTTAGAGGCCTGCCTAGTGCCTGTACGATAGCAAAGTCTTCACTCGTGCCTATCTGATTACGAAGGTCCTAACTGGTTGCTATCTCAGTCCGAAGTGCGAAGTGAACGATGTCCTTCAGTGGTGGCCACGAGCGGAGTTGTCGCAGAGGGCGCTCGTGGCTGTCGTCGTGAGAACGCCGCGCCGTGCGTGCATGGCGGCGCGCGGCGAAAGTAGGTGGCGCGCACTTTGTACTTGTGCGACACCACAGTCTCCATTATTTCTCTTCTTGGTATAGCACTGGTAGGGTTTCGGACACAATAGCGCATTGCCCTTTGTTTAATTTATCAGAACCATAAATTCTTTTCGTGCACAAAATGCATGTAAGAAATAATTGTAAGTGTATGTTCAGCATCTTGAAAATGTAAACTACTGATTTCATTTATTTTATAGAAAATTTGCATTTCTCAATATTTTTAGACGGCCGCGGTGGCCGAGGGGACTGAGGCGCTCCAGTCACGGTCTGCACGGCCACTACGGTCGGGGGTTCGAATCCCCCCTCGGGCATGGATATTTGTGCCGTCCTTAGTCTTTGCTAGTTCATAAGTAGTTTTTAAGCTTAGGGACTGATGACCCCGTAGTTAAGTCCCATAAGTTATACAAACATTTGAATTTTTTTTTCAATATTTTTATTTTATTTAAAAAGCCATCTCATTATTCCTAATGGTACAATATATAAATAGTGTACGCAATTTCTTTACAGATTACCATCGGCCGCCATTTTCTTGCAGTGTGAGAAATTAAGTGTTGGAACGGTGCACAATATTTCATGATAATCTTAGAATCTTTTGTTCCGCACCAAATGTCCCTGAGATATGTGCCACGTTATCAAAATTTAAACTGTTTTAATTTTTAGCTAGCCATGGAATGAAGATAAATTGGTGTTTTACGAGTGTGTTCCAACAGTTAATTTCTTTGCAATGTATAGGCGGTAAGCCAGTCTTCTATTTAATCAGACAGGATTTTAGGCAGGTTAAATATTTACATATTTACGTGCCATTTACCACATTCATTAAGGTGCAGATATTTTTTTACAGGAACAATTTTTTTTGGTATAACAGTGATATGCAATGCGGCCATTAATTTGAAATATTTCTCCCGCCGTAATTTTATCGCCCTAGTTTTCGTATCAATTTCAAACTTCATTTACTTTGGTTCTAAGCTTTCTTTTCGCGGAACATTATTTTCTCAGGCGCTACCTTTTATCATTTTAAATATTATTATTATTGCAATTATTTACCAATACCAGTTAAATTTTAAGGGAGGAATATTTCAAGCGGGACATTCTACTGTGTTTCACGTGTCGTCTTTCTAACATTAAAAGAACTTTTTTTTTTAAATAAAAGACATCTAGCTTAACACAGATTAAATACATTGTACAGACATATTTAAATTAATTGCGGTATCTTAAATATTAATTAAAGTGCTAGAGACTTTTGGCGGAATGAGACTACTTGTAAGAGCCAATCACATTTTAAATGGAAATATGGGCGGAGATTTTCCCACGAGATACTTGTTCACCGGCCCGTATGATCTACTTTTTACTCACACCACATATTACCTAATGCCTTTCCCAATATAGTGAAAGAAATCACGCAGAAGACAACGCAGCCATTCCAAGCGGCCATTACATTTCATATACTGTATCTGCTTCATGAAATTTGATAGACGATGGCGAAAGTGGCCCAAAAATTGCCAAATTTTGAAAAATCTGCTTTTCTTAATTAAGTAAGAACCTATAGCTTTGATCGAAAAAGTTTAGAAAGTTGTAGGGGTTAAAACAAATATCGACTGATTGGTTATGAGTATGGATTGCTTTATTAGCTTTTGAGATGTAACGAAAAATTCGCTATGTTCTTAAACGTTGTTTTTGTAACACAGAAGTTGAGACAGCCTTTTTAAGAAAACAGCCCAATAAAAGTGCAAGTTCTTCGAAGACATTTCCGGACCTTTACTGTTAAGAATATCTAAAACAAAAAGTATTTAAAAGCTTGGAAGTACCATCGTTTTCGTATAAAATACAACAGATTAGCGATGCGCACTGGGCCGCCGTTATGCGGTGCGTGCGGCCGTTCGCCGTCGGGGGTTCGAGTCCCCCCTCGGGCATGGGTGTTTGTGTTCTCCTAAGGTTAGTTTACCTTACTACAAATAGTTTGTAAGCTGATAACCACGCAGTTAAGTCCGATAGGTATAGAAACATTTATATATATATATATATATATATATATATATATATATATATATATATATATATATATATGTGTGTGTGTGTGTGTGTGTGTGTGTGTGTTTCTAAACCTATCGGACTTAACTGCGTGGTTATATATAGCCGGCCGCGGTGGCCGAGCCGTCAGCGGCGCGCTAGTCACGTTCTGCACCGCCACTACGGTCGGGGGTTCGAATCCCCCGTCGCGCATGGATATTTGTGCCGTCCTTAGTATTAGCTAGTTCATAAGTAGTCCTATCAGCTCTAAAAACATTTGAACATTTGGAGTAAAGAGCAAGATTGCGAACGTAACTGTTAACGAGTTACAAAAATGTTTTTTTTTTTTTTTTTTTTTTTTTTTTTTAAAGATTTTGTAATAATTTTTTCTACATATCTCGAAACGTAATACAGCAACCGATACTTATAAAAAAAGCAATTGATAATTCGTCTTAAGTACTACAGGTTTCTAATTTAACGCTTTTCGATATGAGCTGCAACTTTATACTAAATTAAAACAATCCATTTTCTTTTCCAAAATTTTGAAATTTGTGGTCCATGTTCACCACCTTGCATCACATTTTATGAAAAAAAACTATATTTAAAATTTTATTTCCTATACGCTCGTATTTTTGCTTTCCAGTAATAGGTCTTGCATTCACTTCTCTCTAATGCTTGGAGTAGCACGTCGGAGTTGTGCACCTGGGGTCCAACATATGAGGAAAGATGAAGACGTGCGAGGACGCCTGGTGACGTCACAAGGCAAGCAGCAGCGACAAGGACGCGCGGGAACGTCCGAGTCTGGATGGATGGACCTCATTTCCGTCTTACTTTTGTCTCCGAAGTACTCATCTTTAATTTTAACCGCAGGTTTTACGAGAAGAAAATGGAAGAACACGAATTAACGCTCCGACGACAGCTATTCTTTGGCTAGTGATAGGCAAAAAAAAAAAAAAAAATCCGCTGTGTCCTTCTAAAGATCTAGGAAAAAGGTGAATCTGTGTGCCTGGAGGTGGATTTGAACCACTAACCTCTCAAATGCGAGTCCAGTGTGCTAACTGCTGCCAGCGCATCATTCGGTGTTTTCAAGTGAATGTGGTTATCCAGATCTGCAAAATATTCTGAATGGCCAACAATCAATATACATATATAACAATGAAACGTGGGACGCGTGTCCGTATATTTCATTTGGTAGCCAAAATTATTCACTGAAAACCAATAGTGGTTATGCACGAGAGCAGCCTTTAGGTTCGGGGTGTGCACTATGGTGTTTTGGTCGCGGTGTGTGGTGGTGGGTTAGTGTGGCAAACAAAAATCCGTAAAATATGGAACAATACGATAATCAACAGATGCTCAAAGTTAAAAAGACTCGAAGATAAAACACCGGGAAACACAGACATACATTAACTGAGCATTAACTACACTGGCAATACACCAATGATCTCAATATAAACACAGGAGAGACAACTGTTGTGGTTAGAATCAAAATACTGACAACTGGATTAGAGAGACAAATATACGTTTAGCGTCACGGTTTCATAATACTATACAGAGTATCATCTCTGTAATTATTATCTTTGTGCTCACTGCAATACACAGACTGTGGACATACGTTAATGTATGTCTGTGACGGAAAGTTCGTAAGTCATAGGTTACTTTGGTTTAGCGGACAGGAATAGCAGTTCCGTGTCGATATCTATAAGAGGGTGGAATATATAGTGGTTTAAAGTTGTCAGCTTACATAAAATTCGGACTGAAAACCAGCGATGACATTTGATACTATAATAGCAAAGAGGTTTTATATACAGCGAAACGTGATGAACATTTTGAGTTGTTTTTCTCCAACAAACGTGCGAATGAAGAAAAGTAAATGCATATTGCAGTTTGGAAAGTAACCCTACCAAGAAAAACGTCAAATTGTAAGAAAGAAATTTCGCGTGCTCTATCCGTTTCTAAAAGACAGAAAACGGCGCTGAAACGTGATTCTGCAGACGATAGAAAATTGAAATTTGTAGATGTAGGCATCAGCGATTTTTCCGATATTCCCATCCATAAGTGGGTGAACCACTCCCATGAACCACAGACATTGCCGAGGTGGGGTGGCTTGCATGCCTCAACGATACAGATAGCCGTACCGTAGGTGCAACCACAGCGGAGGGGTATCTGTGGAGAGGCCAGACAAACGTGTGGTTCCTGAAGAGGGGCAGCAGCCTTTTCAGTAGTTTCAGGGCAACAGTCTGGATGATTGACTGAGCTGGCCTTGTAACATCAGCTAATGTGGCTTTGCTACACAGCTACTGGAAACGGCTGAAAGCAAGGGGAAACTACAGCCGTTACTTTTCCCGAGGACATGCAGCTCTACTGTATGAACATATGATGATGACATCCTCTCGGGTAAAATATTCCGGAGGTAAAATAGTCCCCCATTCGGATCTCCGGGCGGGGACTACTCAGGAGGATGTGATCATCAGGAAAGACAATACTGGCATTCTACGGGTCGGAGCGTGGAATGTTAGATCCCTTAATCGGGTAGGGAAGCTAGAAAATTTAAAAAGGGAAATGAATAGGTTGAAGTTAGATATAGTGGGGATTAGTGAAGTTCGGTGGAAAGAGGAACAAGATTTCTGGTCAGACGAGTACAGGATTATAAATACAAAATCAGTTGGGGGTGTTACAGGAGTAGGTCTGATAATGAATAAGAAAATAGGAACGCGGGTAAACTACTATGAGCAACACAGTGATCGCATTATCGTAGTCAAGATAGATACGAAGCCAACACCGACAACAGTAGTACAGGTTTATATGTCAACTAGCTCTGCCGATGATGAGGAAATCGAAGAAATATATGAGGAGCTAAAGGAAATTATTCAGACAATTAAGGGAGAGGAAAACTTAATTGTTGTGGGAGACTGGAATTCGGTAGTAGGACAAGGAAGGGAAGGGGAGATAGTAGGTGAATATGGTCTGGGCAAAAGGAATGAAAGAGGAAGCCGCCTGGTAGAATTTTGCACAGAATATAATTTAGTTATAACAAACACCTGGTTCAAGAATCACAAAAGAAGGTTGTACACGTGGAAGAGACCAGGAGACACTGGTGGATACCAGATAGATTTTATAATGGTAAGACATAGATTTCGGAACCAGGTTCTACAGTGTAAGACATACCCAGGGGCAGATATAGACTCTGACCATAACTTGTTGTTATGAACTGTAGACTGAAACTGAAGAAACTACAAAAAGGTAGGAAAATAAGGAGATGGGACCTGGATAAATTGAAGGAACCTGAGGTTCTTAAGAATTTCAGAGGGAGCTTTAGGCAACAATTGACAGAAACAGGGGAAAATAAAACAGTAGAGGAGGATTGGGTAAAATTGAGAGATGAAATAGTGAAGATAGCAGAGGACAAAATAGGTAGGAAGGCAAGACCTACAAAAAATCCTTCGGTATCATAGGAGATACTAAATTCAATCGATAAAAGGAGAAAACATAAAAATGCAGTAAATGAAACAGGCATAATGGAGTACGGACGAATAAGAAATGAGATTGACAGGAAGTGCAAAATGGCTAAGCAGGAGTGGCTAGAAGGTAAATGCAAGGGTGTAGAAATAGATACAGCCTACAGGAAAATAAAAGAAACATTTGGAGATAAGAATAACAGCTCTATGAATATCAAGGATACTGATGGAAAACCAGTTCTCAGCAAAGAAGGGAAAGCTGAAAGGTGGAAAGAGTATATAGAGGGGCTCTACAAAGGAAATGAACTTCGAGACAATATCGTAGGAAGGGAAGAGGATGTAGATGAAGATAAAATAGGTGATACTGTACTGAGAGAAGAATTTGACAGAGCCCTGAAAGACCTAAGACGAAACAAGGCCCCTGGAGTAGATGACATTCCCTCAGAGCTACTGAAGTCTCTGGGAGAACCAGCCATGACAAACCTGTTTCACCTGGTGTGTATGATGTATGAGACAGGCGAAGTACCCTCAGACTTTAAGAATAATGTTATAATCCCCATTCCAAAGAAAGCAGGTGCAGACAGGTGTGAAAACTACAGAACCATCAGTTTAATAAGTCATGGTTGCAAAATATTAACACGAATTATCTACAGGAGAATGGAAAAGCTGGTAGAAGCCGACCTCGGGGAAGATCAGTTTGGGTTCAGGAGAAATGTAGGAACACGGGAGGCAATACTCACTTTACGGCTTATCCTAGAAGATAGATTACGAAAAGGCAAACCTACGTTTCTAGCTTTTGTAGATTTGGAGAAGGCTTTTGACAATGTAGATTGGAATAAACTCTTTCAAGTTCTGAAGCAAGCAGGAGTAAAATATAGGGAGCGTAAGATTATTTACAACTTGTACAAAAACCAGACAGCGGATGTCAGAGTTGAAGGGCATGAAAGGGATGCAGTGGTTGGAAAGGGTGTAAGACAAGGTTGTAGCCTTTCTCCAATGTTATTCAATTTGTACATTGAGCAAGCTATAAAGGAAAGCAAGGAGAAATTTGGTGAAGGAATTAAAGTTCAGGGGGAAGAATTAACAACATTGCGTTTTGCCGACGACATAGTAATTCTGTCAGATACAGCAAAGGACATGGAAGAGCAATTGAACGGAATGGACAGTGTGCTGAAAGGTGCATATAAGATGAACATTAACAAGAGCAAAACTAGGGTAATGGAGTGCAGTTTAAGAAAATGAGGCGATGCTGAAGGAATTAGATTGGGTAACGAAGCAATAAAGGAGGTAGATGAGTTTTGTTACTTGGGCAGTAAAATAACAAATGATGGTCGCAGTACAGAGGATATAAAATGCAGAATGGCAATGGGTAGAAAAGCGTTCTTGAAAAAGAGAAATTTGTTAACATCGAATATTGATTTAAGCCTAAGGAAGCCCTTTCTGAAGGCATTTGTATGGAGTGTTGTCTTGTATGGGAGTGAGACATGGACGATAAACCGTGCGGACAGGAAGAGGATTGAGGCTTTTGAAATATGGTGCTACAGAAGAATGCTGAAGGTTAGGTGGGTGGATCGCATAACTAATGAGGAGGTACTGAACAGAATTGGGGAGAAAAGAAACTTCTGGCATACCTTGAAGGGATAGATTGGGAGGACACATTCTTAGACATCAAGGAATTGTGAATTTAGTATTGGAGGGAAGAGTGTGGGGTAAAAATCACAGAGGAAGACCAAGAGATGGATACAGTAAGCAGATTCAGACAGATGTAGGTTGCCGTTCTTATGTGGAGATGATGAGGCTTGCTCAGGATAGGGTATTGTGGAGAGCTGCATCAAAACAGTCTCCGGACTGAAGACCACAACAACAACAACAAGTGGGTGAAATAGTGGATGAACGGTGTTTTGAAAATACGTTGCTATCAAGACAAGTTTGAAGCAAGAAATACAAAACTTCGTATTTAGTTTTTTGATTGGAATTTTTCCGATGTTTTTGGAAATTCAACCATTAAGAGGGTGGAATAAAGGAAAATCTTTTAAGGGTGCTACTAAGACTATTTTGATGCCTAGAAATATGAAAATTTCGATTTGGAACCATGATTAGAATTTTAAAATAATCGCAATGACGTGTTTTACGGCCCACTTTAGACTTGTAGTTTTATATGTTTTTGTAAACATTTCGGACAAAAATAATAATCTAAATAATAAAAAATTAATTAATAAGGTTGTCTGAAACCCTTTTAGGAAAATTAAATTTTAGTTAGTGGTGGGTTTCGAACAACAGACTTTTAGCATCAGAGTCCACCGCATTGCCTTGTACGCTACAGATAACAGTTATAACTTGCTCTCTTTAATTTCATACTATTGATGGCCGTTGTTAACAGTTGCTACTATGGCATTTGTAGACACTAGATTATCATTTATCGTACGAAGAACGACGTGTTTTTGTTAATTCTTCAGTGCGCCATTGCGTTGAAATGACAACATGTAAGATACAATAAGAAAATCATCAAATACGCAACGCAAGATGGTATATGCCAGAAAGAGTTCGGGCGAGAATGTTACGTGACATCTCAGAACGGCTGGTTTTCGTTAATTCAATGGGAGGTGTCAACTCTCCGTTATTTTTGCAGATATCTCTCAAACGATGCGAGATATGAAGGAAAAAAAAGAAAAAAAAAAACATATGGGAGCAAAGTTGTAGAGAATTTTCTCCTCTTAAAATTCGGTTATTCAATTTTCGCGTCAGATGAACCGTTTATTTGCAATTAAAATTACAATAAAAACCGTTTTTTGTGTTACTACCGTATTTTTTGTAAAAGGGAGGTTCTGGTCTCTGACGGCCTACAATTATGTCTGTAAAATTTGGTGCTGATCGGTTGAAAGGTTCGTCTTAAAAACAGGGAACACGTTACGGACAGATAGACAGACGGACAGATAGACAGACACACAAGCCAAAATCGCCGTTATTTTTGCAAATATCTCTGAAAGGATACGAGATATGAAAAAAACATAAGAGAGCAAAGTTGTAGAGAATTTTCTCCTCTACAAATTCGGTTATTTAATTTTTGTGTCAGATGAATAGTTAAGCCGTTATTTTCATTTACATTTCGAGCTGTCAAAAGACGATCGCAAAAGCCCACTTTTAGTGTTACTGCCGTAACCTAAAGTGGGCCAATAGGGATGTTTTGAATTCTGACATCAATGTTGCAGTAGGGAGTGGCAAGTTGTATAAAAATACTGATTAGGAAGACATTTTTAAAGCTAAATTTGTGAAAATTAATATTTAGAAGTAGAAACAACCAATGCAGACAATCTAGCCTACTTGTGCGAAGCAGCGGGAATTTAGCTAGTAGTCGTCTAAAACTGTTTTATGAGATCTTTGATAAAACAGGGGGTTTCTAAGCAGTTTTCTAATTCACGAAATACTTATTGTTGAAATAGTGTACGTCCTCTGACAACAAAGGTCAGTGAATGAAGTCAGAATGCTCGGACGGGCGACACAGGTAGAGCCCTGTATTGGGAGAGTACCGCCAACCGGGCGAGCGCCGACATTGTAGGCCTATCTGGCAATTGCAGCGCTATGCACGGCGCTGTTACATTAACATTTATGATGAAGGGAACCGGTCTGTACATCGACGTGGTATGGCAGTACGTTAAGTAAACAATGAAGTTAAGTTTTTAATCGTTTCATCACTTCTACAGCGAATATTAAGGAAAAATTGGTAATCTGAGATCAAGACCTTTATTTATTTTTGAGCAAACTAGTTGTAAAATTGTGTTGTGCTAAAATTTAAATCCTGTACCAAATGCACTACTTTCGCAAAAGTGACGTTCCTGCTTAAAAATTAGATAAGGACTGACTTTTTATATCTAATACATTGGTTTTTATCAAAGTAGATGTAATTAATACATGTTGCTTTCCATTAATCTAGTGCCTAATGTTGATATGTGTTGTGTGCTAACCTACATGTGATATTATCACATAACATTAACTGAGCTAACATTTTGGGAAGGTTTAAGTTTTTACACATTGTTATCGCACTGCTGGGTACTTCAGTAAAATAAACTTTATCTTAAAATTCGAGTTTTGGAGATCTATTTAATGGGCGGTTTCATTTAGCTCCCAAACTTTCGTAATGTGCAGGCTAAGTATAAATACGAAATTCGTCAAATACGGCACAATATGTTAGATTTTTATGTATTTGTACCTTTCAAAAATATCTTTTCTCTTACGTGTATTGTCCGTCCAACATTGCTCGCAAGAAACTTGAACATATAAACCTAGAAGTTTACTCGATATTTCAATAGAAATTCACTTACTTCGCAAAATTTTGCATTCTCGTATGGAAATGCAATTTTTCTTCCAATGCGGTGTACCCTTAATTCGCGTCTTTTCGCATCTCTTTCGCCCGTGGAATGCGTAAAACTTGCTACCTCGGACTGTCTTAGTATAACAATTCACTGCCAACAATGCGGCATTTTTCACCATATAAACATGGAATATGCTATGTTAAGCTCTTAATTTAATATATAATAAGTCTACACATTTCCAACACCTCTAAATGCTAAAATAACAGCTAGTTAAGTGAAATATGCCATTTACGCTGATGGACTGCTTAGGCCTAAAATGGCGGACGTGCCCCACCCGCGCTCAACATGTTGCTTTCCATTAATCTAGTGCCTAATGTTGATATGTGTTGTGTGCTAACCTACATGTGATATTATCACATAACATTAACTGAGCTAACATTTTGGGAAGGTTTAAGTTTTTACACATTGTTATCGCACTGCTGGGTACTTCAGTAAAATAAACTTTATCTTAAAATTCGAGTTTTGGAGATCTATTTAATGGGCGGTTTCATTTAGCTCCCAAACTTTCGTAATGTGCAGGCTAAGTATAAATACGAAATTCGTCAAATACGGCACATTATGTTTTTTGTGTCCCAACTTCGTCGCCGCTTTTGGGTCCCAGCCTCGTCGTAGGTGTCGGTGGCCGAGTGGAATGAGACCGACACGCTGGTGCAGGTACGGAGGGGAGCAGCCAGAAACTATAAACACTAGAGTAAATTAGAAAGAGATATATTTTGCACAGAATGTAACAATACTTAAATTTTACATAGTACTGCAGAATGTTGATACATAGTTGTTAGAGGCCTGCCTAGTGCCTGTACGATAGCAAAGTCTTCACTCGTGCCTATCTGATTACGAAGGTCCTAACTCGTTGCTATCTCAGTCCGAAGTGCCCGATGTCCTTCAGTGGTGGCCACGAGCGGCGTTGTCGCAGAGGGCGCTCGTGGCTGTCGTCGTGAGAACGCCGCGCCGTGCGTGCATGGCGGCGCGCGGCGAAAGTAAGTGGCGCGCACTTTGTACTTGTGCGACACCACAATGTTAGATTTTCATGTATTTGTACCGTTTAAAAATATCTTTTCTCTTGCATGTATTGTCCGTCCAACATTGCTTGCAAGAAACTTGAACAGATAAACCTAGAAGTTTGCTCGATATTTCAATACAAATTCACTTACTTCGCAACATTTTGCATTCTGCATTTTGCATTTTTTCTTCTAATGCGTGTACCAACAATTCGCGTCTTTTCGCATCTCTTTCGCCCGTGGAATGCGTAAAACTTGCTACCTCGGACTGTCTTAGTATAACAATTCACTGCCAACAATGCAGCATTTTTCACCATATAAACATGGAATATGCTATGTTAAGCTCTTAATTTAATACATAATGAGTCTACACATTTCCAACACCTCTAAATGATAAAATAACAGCGAGTTAAGTGAAATATGCCATTTACGCTGATGGACTGCTTAGGCCTAAAATGGCGGACGTGCCCCACCCGCGCTCAACTGACCAATAGCAGCCGGCGGTTGTCGGCAAGCCTCACATAAAAAGTTGCCGCTACTCTCCCAATACAGGGCTCCAGGCACAGGCGAATCACAGCGCCGCCCCTGCGCAGCGGCCGGGGTTGACAACCTGACTACGTCGTAGTTCAGTTGATCTTCGCGTTAGACCTGATGGACGAAGTGCATGTTTAGTGCGTTGCTTCTCGACTGAGGACAGGACAATGGACAAGAGGAGGATCAATTTAAACTTTTGTTTTAAGCTTGCCAAGACACCGAACGAAACTATCCCACTATGCAGAATAAGGTCCCTGGTTTCTTGTTCATGACAGCGCTCGCCCACGCACAAACAATGTTGTCAAACAGTTGCGGGCAACAATGTGGGTGGTGCAACTTTAATATCCACCATACACGCCGGAACTCAAACTTCCCGGCTTCTTCTTCCTATTCTCTCGACTCAAAGTCGTTTTGATAGGAAAGAGAACTGCCGATATTTCTGACAGCCAACGAAACGGTACGAGGCTTTTAAACACCATCCCAAAGGAAGACCTCCTGCAAAGTTTTCAGGAAATGTATCGCAGAGCACAGCTGTGAATAGTTATGGGAGGTGCAAGGACAGTCAGTGTAGTTGATAGTTAGTGCTACGGGAATATTCGCCGAACTTTATTGTCACAGGTTGTAATGGAATAGGTGCAGCAGAACAATCATGACGAATAAAGTATAGGTTCAAACTTATCTTGCTGTCTACGATATTTCAGTGTGTCTCAATTAGCCGGCCGCGGTGGCCGAGGGGACTAAGACGCTCCAGTCACGGTCTGCACGGCCACTACGGTCGGGGGTTCGAATCCCCCCTCGGGCATGGATATTTGTGCCGTCCTAGTTCGTAAGTAGTTCATAAGTAGTTTGTAAGTTTAGGGACTGATGACCCCGTAGTTAAGCCACATAAACTATACAAACATTTGTGTCCCAATTACAGAAGTTATAACAGCCTGTAAGACCCCAGCTGTTAACTGAACTGCTCCATCCCATATTAAGAAGTGATCGAGCAGCTATTTCTCAGTATATTTTTACTTCACTTTTTTTTTTTTTTTTTTTTTTTTTTTTTTTTTTTTTTTTTTTTTTTTTTTTTTTAGTTTTACAGACACGGTATTTCGATCTAGAAAGTAGCTCAGAACATTGCTTACATAATTAAAAGGTAAAGACAGAGAACACTTGTAAAATACGAAAGTAATCATGATATTACGTACCTTGTGTGACCTGAGTAGATAAGTTAAAGCCGGCCGCGGTGGCCGAGGTAACTGAGGCGCTCCAGTCACGGTCAGCACGGCCACTACGGTCGTGGGTTCGAATCCCCCCTCGGGCATGGATATTTGTGCCGTCCTAGTTCCTAAGTAGTTTGTAAGTTTAGGGACTGATGACCCCGTAGTTAAGTCCCATAAGCTTAACAAACATTTGAACATTTTTTTTTGATAAGTTAAAATGATCAAAAACTATTCCTTCACTAAGACACTGAAGGTGGATGCATACCGATTTCATTATGGTTTTGGAACATTTCACGTGTAATTTTATGTAATTACACTGTTACTAAGATGAGCGGATGTACAAAACAAACCAAGTATACCATTTTGACGAGCTGCTAAATTTCACTTCACTGCTTGTTTGTAACTTCATCTTTTCATTTCATAACATTTATTTGAAATTTCATGATTTTTCATTATTGTATTTTGTAATTGTATATATTAGTTCAGTGAAAAATCCAAAAGAAGCATCGGACGAACCAGCTATCAGCCCGACCTCCAAACAAACCGGGGGATAGGAGATATTCCCCGCTGAAGATCTTGCAACGGCGACGAGGACTTTAGGCGGAGGGGGGGGGGGGGGCGACACTCAGATTATTACCTAAACTACCTGAATGTTAGAAGTTATTGGCTTGTCACATACCATAATAAATTTTATATACACATGTGGGGTCTGTTCCGAAAGAACAGACGTCACTTCTGATCCTGCAGTGGTTATTCTTTACCTGTTTTTTTTTGTTTTTTCTTTTTTTTTTTTTTTTTTTTTTTTTTTGTTTTTTTTTTTGGACGAGCACTGCTACTGCCCCTACACCACCAGCCGGTGCTCCAGCACTAGGCAGTGCACAGCTACTACATACAGAAATAAAGTAATTCTTCTGTTTTTTTTAATTAAAACAATGAATATAATGAAAAGCAAGATAACATTCAAATAGTATTAAAAACAGATAAACCACACATTTTCAATGTGATATGTAGTAAACATAATATTCTATCACATCCTATAACCACATGTACGCCTAGGCACACAGTTGACATCGTGAGTTGTGATATTTTCAGACAGCGCTTCTCCTGGTGCGTTTGCCTTATTTTGATAACTCACTTTTGACCTTCTTCTTCCCGTGTAATGCAGGAAGCTGTCAAATCACTTGTTAAAGTTGTCCCTTACGTTCACGTGTTCATAGGAATTTATCAATTACTACTCCAAAGTAGATCTGGTACTACAGTATATTTTTAAAAGTTTGCGAAATCTTTTCTGTAATTGGTGTTTTTCTGTAATCTTTCACGTTGTGTAATTAGGTATGTAATGAAGTCTTCTCGTATCTTTTCTTTGATATTGAAAATGTAGTAAACTGTATGAGCTTGCAGCCAGTTTACTGCATTTCGTTTGGTCTTCGGGAAGGGTACACTGTCTGGTGTCAGGAAGTCTGCTGGCGTTATAGCCATTGGCGATGTTCTGGTGATGGTTGCCAATAACTTTCTGATGACCCTCCAAATCCCACTGACTTTGGTACAAACAAACCTGTGCTCTTCGGTATCTTGAAGATTGCATAATGTGGAACAGGGTGACTCAGCTAAGCGGATCGAAAAAAGCCTGGCGCTGGTTGCTACTTTCTGGTTCACGACATAATACCAGCATGCTCTCACAGCAGAAGACAAATATCGTGCATTGATGTTTTCCCAAACCACATGTCAATTGTGAGTTGCATATTTGTCCTCAATATTATTCCTGGGCTTTGTTTCGAGCAAAGCCTTGTAGACATTCTTGACCACCAGTATTTCTTTAGCCGGAATTCTCCTCCGAACATAACTGAACTCTAACAAGAAATGCCTTAGATGGTGCAGGACCTCGTTTACATGGTGGATGTCAGTCGGAGGACGGAGGTCCGACGGTGCAATTGCTTTAAGCATGTGAGCTGTTATGCTGTAGGGAGAGTTTTTCCAGAGCTTATACGTATTGCTCAGATAAAGAGCTTGCGCCTTCAGGTATACATCAGTAAGGCCTAAAACTCCTTTTCGTGGTGAGAGAGTCAAGGTATCATATTTTACCTTAAACATTTTTCCTCTGCTCACAAAAAATCCAAGAGCGGGTAACATCCGTTTTGCATTTTCTTTGGGAATAGACAGTACTTTTGCGACATAATTAATCTTCGATACAAGATATACATTTGCCAGTTCAACTCTTTGGAACGGGTTTAATTTCCGCAAACTATGTAGTTTAATACAAGCTCTGAGTTTATGAAGCAGAGTTTTGTAATTAGCATCTATCATTTCCTGAATCCGTTCAAATGTTCAAATGTTTGTGAAGCTTAAGGGACTTAACTACGGAGTCATCAGTCCCTAAACTTACAAACTACTTATCAACTACCTACAACTAAGGACGGCACAAATATCCATGCCCGATGGGGAATTCGAACACTCGACCGTAGCGGCCGTGCAAACCGTGACTGAAGCGCCTCAGTCCCCTCGGCCACCGCGGCCGGCCCTGAATCCGTTCCGTAAATTCGATCCCGAGACACTTCATACTAGAAAGTATCTGTATCCGTGGGTGGTGTTCCATGCCAAGTCCTCGTCCGATATCTAACAGTCCGGTTTTTCTCCAGTAGCTCCAGAGGCGGCCTCGTATTGTTGTACTATTCAAAGGGCAGACGCCCCTTCTTGTTTGGTTGCAATAAAAAAGCCGACATCATCTGCATAGGCTCGACAGGCCATATTCTGCCCGTTGACCTGCAGGCCCTGTAAACGAGCTGTCAGCTTGGCGAGCAAAGGCTCGATGGCGATCGCGAACAACGCCATCGACAATGGGCACCCCTGTCGAACCGAACGCCCGATCTTAATCGCGCCACTGAGCCCAACATTGACTAAAAGTCGCGAAGTGCTGTTGCGAAACAAATTCTCTATGATTCCTGTGAAGCGGTTCGGAAATCCCATTGCCTGCATTGTACGAAATAGGAACAAGTGGTTTACTCTATCGAAAGCTTGTTCAAAGTCCAATGGCACACTTCAATTTACAAGCCTCCACAAGGGCTATTGCGTCTCTGTAATCCGTGAGCGTGTGGTATATTGACCTATCTTTGCCAACACTTGTCTGGTAAGGACCAGTAACGAGATGGATAATGCTCTTCATTCTTTGACTCAGGACACGAGCGAATATTTTGTAGTCGCTATTAAGGAGGGTGATGGGCCTCAAACTGTTGGAGTTTTGGGGAGTAAGACCACCATTCCATGTTGAAACTCTTCCGGAACGACGGTGTTAGGGTCCATTAATTCATTGCATATGGCAAGGATTTTCGATTTCAATTCGGGCCAAAAAGCCTGGTACACTTCCACAGGTAGTCCATCACATCCAGGAGATTTGTTCTTCGGGCTCCGCTTGACTGCGTCTTCTATCTCTTCTTCAGTGACGTCAGCAGTGAGGGCATCCACATCTGCAGGGCTGAGTCCTTTCCTCAGGCCGGACAGAAAATCCCGGAGCGCAGTCTCATCAATTGCTCGATGGGACATAGGATTGGTGTAATGCTCCTGGATAGCGTTTCGAATTGCACTTTGTGTAGTGAGTGTAATATGATATATCGCTGCTTCCTCATCCTGTACCGCCTTTGCAACCCTGGCTCTAATCTGCAAACCCTCCAGCTGTTTCCGCTTCAAACGTAAAATTTTTGCCTGGATCCTTTTGATCTGTGGAAAGTTATCAATAACAGTTGCATCCAGTTTATATAAGTCCCGTAGACACCGAAAATAGAACTCGATCGTGCTTTTATACCACCAGTGTTTCTCACGAGAGTACGCCATTAAGGTTTTCCGTATTTTTGGTTTGGCGTATTTGACCCACCAGTCGAGTGCGGAACTGTATGTGTGAAATTTTCGTACGCAAGCCGCCCAAGTCGTGAGGAACGCTTCTCGGCATTCAGGGTCTTCCAGGTGTGCGATATTAAATTTCCACAGACCTCGACTCCTGTATGTTGCCTGTTTTGGTAAATTGATGGTACAAATAAAGGCTGCATGGTCAGAAAAGACAGTAGGCCATTTTTCAGTCTGTAGGAGGTGGGTTGTTAGACCCCGGGAAACATAAATTCTGTCAAGTCGACTGGCAGAGTGGTCGGTAACATGCGTGAAACAAGGTACTGCTCCGTGCATAAAATTCCAGGAGTCAATTAAGTGGAGACTTCGGATGACACGATCGAGTTCAACACATGGATTGTAATTGGGGTTTTGATCTATGGGGCTAAGTACACAATTAAAATCACCAGCAAAGATGATATGATCGTAACTGCTTCCGAAGAGGGGAACCATTTCGCATCTAAAAAATTCTGCCCTGAGTTGTCTGTTGCTGGAACCAGATGGCCCGTAGACATTAATTAATCTAGTGTTGTTGAAAGTGACAGCTGTCCCTTTGCCATTGACAAGTTTTTCCACATTTGTGACCAGAATACCTTCCTTCACTTGTATGGCAGTCGCTAACTCTGATCCAATACCAGGGTTTATGAAAACATTGAAACCAGGAATCTGCTGTAGATCAATATCAGACACTTCCTGGAGCAAAGCTATATCAATGTCAGTGGCATACAAGAAATCTTGCAGGTTTTTAGGTTCAAAACACTACGGATCTTATTGATATTTACTGTATGCCCGCAAGCTGTCCATGGTCTACGTGCTATTGTGAATACAGAGAGGGAATGACCGTCATTCAAAAGGCAAGGTTAGGCGAGGTCTGTATGCATTTATCGCGTATCCGTAGGTGTGTTAATGAGGTGTCGGTTATCGTCATTGGCAGCGAGATAAAACCCTGCTGGAGGCCCAGATGTCTCCTCCATCTCCACATCTGTCTCCGTTCGTTCCGAGTCGTCTGCCCAGTCCACACGGGAAGTACGCCGTACTGCTGGTGGGGACTTCAGGTTTGTATCGTTAGGGTCGGGCAAATCCGTAGTACATCTACATCTACATCTACATGGGATACTCTGCAAATCACATTTAAGTGCCTGGCAGAGGGTTCATCGAACCACAATTATACTATTTATCTCCCATTCCATTCTCGAATAGCGCGCGGGAAGAAAGAACACCTGAATCTCTCTGTTCGAGCTCTGATTTCTCTTATTTTATTCTGATGATCATTTCTACCTATGTAAGTGGGAGTCAACAATATATTTTCGCATTCGGAGGAGAATGTTGGCGATTGGAGTTTCGCAAGTAACCCACGCCTCAGCGATAAGCGCCGTTGTTGTAATGATTCCCATCCCAGATCCTGTATCATTTCCGTAACGCTGTCTCCCCTGTATCGAGACAATACGAAACGAGCTGCCCTTCTTTGGACTCTTTCGATGTCCTCCGTCAAACCCACCTGATAAGGATCCCACACTGGGCTGCAATACTCCAAAAATGGACGGACAAGCGCAGTGTATGCAGTTTCTTTAGTAGTTCTGTTGCATCTTTTAAGGATTCTGCCAATAAAACGCAGTCTCTGGTTCGCCTTTCCCACGATATTATCTACGTGTTCCTCCCAGTTTAAGTCTGAAGTAATAGTGATTCCTAGGTATTTTGTGGAATTTACGGCGTTCACATTTGATTGATTTATGTTGTAAACAAAGTTTAACGGATTTCTTTTCGTACTCATGTGGACGACTTCACACTTCTCATTATTTAGAGTCAATTGACAATTTTTACACCATACTGATATCTTATTCAGATCGTTCTGCAGTTGGTTTTGATCTTCAGATGATTTTACTAGACGGTAAATGACGGCGTCATCTGCAAACAACCTAAGAGAGCTACTTAGATTTTCCCCTAAATCGTTTATGTAAATAAGGAATAGCAGAGGTCCAATAACACTACCTTGTGGAACGCCCGATATCACCTCTGTTTTAGTCGATGCCTTACCATCGATTGCTACGAACTGTGTCCTCTCTGACAAGAAATCCCCTATCCAATTGCAAATTTGGGGCGATATACCATAACCACGCAATTTGATTAAAAGCCGTTTGTGAGGTACGATGTCAAAAGCTTTCTGGAAATCAAGAAATACGGAATCGATTTGCGAACCTTTGTCGATAGCACCCATCACTTCGTGTGAATATAGAGCTAGTTGTGTTTCGCATGAACGATATTTTCTAAATCCGTGTTGACCTTGGGTCAATAGATCGTTCTGTTCGAGATAATTCATAATATTTGAATACAGGATATGTTCCAAAACCCTGCTGCAAATTGACGTCAATGAAATAGGCCTGTAGTTTAGTGGGTTACTCCTACTGCCTTTCTTGAATATAGGTGTGACCTGTGCAACTTTCCAATCTTTTGGTACAGATCCTTCTATGAGAGAGCGGTTGTATATAACTGTTAAGTAAGGAGCTATCGCTTCAGCATAATCAGATAGAAATCTAATGGGTATACAATCCGGACCAGAAGACTTGTTCTTATTAAGTGATTTTACTTGCTGCACTACTCCGATGATATCTACTTCTATGTTACTCATTACGGCATCTGTTCGTAATTCGAAATCTGGAATATTGGTTTCGTCTTCTTTAGTGAATGAGTTTCTAAAAGCTAAGTTTAGTAACTCTGCTTTAGTAGCGCTGTCATCGGCAGGATCGCCATTACTATCACGTAGTGAAGGTATTGTTTGTGACTTTCCCCGAGTATATTTAACATATGACCAAAATCTCTTTGGGTTTTCAGTCAAATTACGAGAAAGAGTTTCGTTGTGATAAATGTTGTAGGCATCTCGCATTGAAATCCTCGCTAAATTTCGAGCTTCTGAGTACAATCGCAAATCCTGGGGATTTCGTGTTCGTTTAAATTTAGTATGCCTTTTCCTTTGCTTTTGCAACAGTGTCCTAACCTGTTTTGTGTACCAAGGGGGATCGCCTCCTTCTTTTATTAATTTATTAGGTATAAAACTTTCAATTGCTGTCGATACCACTTCTTTGAATTTGAGCCACATCTGGTCTACACCTACGTTTAGTGTTAGAAACGAGTGGAAGCTGTCTTTCAAGAATCAATGTATTTTGTTTCTATCTGCTTTCCTGAACAAATATACTTTGCGTTTATTTTTGGTAACTTTGGGACTTTCGATATTCAATTTCGCCACTACAGCTCTGTGTTCACTAATACCTGTATCCGTTTTGATGCTCATTATGAGCTCAGGATTATTTGTTGCTAAGAGATCAAGTGTGTTTTCACATCCATTTACAATTCTAGTTGGCTCATGAACTAATTGTTCGAAGTAATTCTCAGAGAATGCGTTGAGTACAATTTCGGACGATGTTTTATGCCTACCTCCTGATTTGAAAATATAATTTCGCCAACAGATCGAGGGTAAATTAAAATCACCATTACTATTATCGTGTGAGTCGGGTACGTTTTTGTAATTAGACTCAGGTTTTCTTTGAACCTTTCTGCTATTGTATCGTCAGAGTCGGGAGGCCGGTAAAAGGAACCGATTATTAACTTCTTACGATTTTCGGGTACAACCTCTACCCATAATAGCTCGCACGAACTATCAACTTCAACTTCGCTACATGAAATACTACTTTTGACAGCGTCAAACACGCCCCCACCTATTTTGTTTAATCTATCCTTTCTGAATACCGTTAGATCTTTTGAAAATACTTCTTCTGAACTTATTTCCGGCTTGAGCCAACTTTCGCTGCCTATAATGATGTGTGTTTCGGTGCTTTCTATTAACGCTTGCAGTTCTGGAACTTTCCCGACACAGCTACGACAATTTACAACTGTTATACCGATAGTTTCCGGATCTACATTTCTCCTGTGATCCACCTGAACCCTTTGAGATTGCCCATTTTCTATTTCCCCGAAGCTCTTTATCCTAAAAAACCGCCCAGTCCACGCCACACAGCCCCCGCTACCCGTGTAGCCGCTTCCTGCGTGTAGTGGACTCCTGACCTATTCAGCGGAACCCGGAAACCCACCACCCGATGGCGCAAGTCAAGGAATCTGCAGCCTACACCGTCGCAGAACCGTCTGAGCCTCTGATTCAGACCCTCCACTCGGCTCTGTATCAGAGGTCCACAGTCGGTCCTGTCAACTATGCTGCAGATGGTGAGCTCTGCTTTCATCTTGCAAGCAAGACTGACAGTCTTTACCACTTCAGTTAGCCGCTCGAAACCTGAGAGGATCTCTTCAGATCCGAAACGACACACATCATTGGTACCGACGTGAGCCACCACCTGCAGTTGGCTGCACCCCGTACCCTTCATGGCATCCGGGAGGACCCGTTCCACATCTGGAATGACTCCACCCGGTATGCACACGGAGTGCACGTTGGCCTTCTTCCCCTCCTTGGCAGCCATCTCTCTAAGGGGCTCCATCACCCGCCTAACGTTGGAGCTCCCAACTACAAGTAAACCCACCCTCTGTGAAAGCCCGGATCTTGCAGGCTGGGTGGTGACAGGGTGAGAGACACCATCCGACTCAGGAACGTCGTCCTGAGCAGACAGCGCCTCAAACCTGTTCGCAAGACGAACCGGGGAGGCCTCACGATCGGTCCCCCGGAATGTCTTGCGCCTCCTGCCACGCACTGGAGCAACCTCCCACGCAACCACGGGTGGGATGTCTGCCTCACTGCTAGCAGTTTCAGGGCATGTCGCTGCCGCAGGCCGATCGGTGGAGTCGACGGGAGTCCGTTCGGTCCCCACCGCCGGCCAACAACAACGACGCCCATCGATCGCAACTTCCAACTGTGCAACCGAGGTTAACACAGCTTGAAGCTGGGAGCGAAGTGTCACCAGCTCAGACTGCATCCGCACACAGCAGTCACAGTCCCTATTCATGATTACAGTGCCAACAAAAACAAAAACTACAGTCGCGATGCGTTCAAAGAAAAACTAAACTGTTCGTTAGAACGCGGATGTGAATCCAATACGCACGACAGCTCAGTATAACTTTACAAATTGAGACGAGAAAGTGTAGACGAAACTCAAAATACTATATGTCGCTTCTAATCAGAAAACAAAGACAGACGACAATCGCGACGCGATTCACACGGCGGAATAATACACTAACCAGATATTTAACGCGAATATGAATCAAACAAAAACGCGAGCACACAATAAATTTAATGCACTCAAGGGAAAACGCACTGAAAAGTAAAAATATGTAGCTTCTAGAGAGAAGCCGGTTACACTTACAACTGATAAATTACTGCTACGCTACTGGAGAGGTGTGCTCTGGACGACGTCCGCTGGGCGACTGGAGTAGTTGCAGTTGGTTCATCGCTGGTCTGTGCTGCACGTGCGGTCCTTTCGACCTCGGGTCGCTGCTTTCCCTGTAAAGATTGAGATGGAACAGCAGCTCCGGCAGTCGCCTCCTTCAGCTCCTTTGCCACTAATTTAGCTTTTTCCCGCAACGGCGGCGCAGTCTCTCCCGCACCCTGGCGCGCCCGCCTTCGTTTCTTCCTTTTCTTCGCGGTTCCATCTACGGAAGCAGCACTATCACTGTGACATGCGGACTCACTATCTCGTGCTATATCGGGAGCTACATCCACGGGTGTAACATGTACGTCTGCGTTGCACGGGGTTTGTTCAATCGGTGTCTTGCAAACAGTATTACTGTCGGACCGTTCAACAGACTGTACTACACGTTTTTCGGTAGGCATCTCGCAAACGGTATTACCAGCGGACGGTACAACACACTGTGCTACAAGTTCTACAGTAGTACTCGAGGTCTGTACAACAACGGCTTCAGCGGGATTGTCAACGGTGGGCGACTGGGTGACCGTCTCGGCTGGCGTCGCCCGATTATCGGTGGAGGGCTGAGGGCGGCCGGCCGAGGTGGCCGAGGGGACTGAGGCGCTCCAGTCACGGTCTGCACGACCACTGCGGTTGGGGGTTCGAATCCCCCCTCGGGCATGGATATTTGTGCCGTCCTTAGTCTTAGGTAGTTCATCCTCTCGTGTATCGGATCCAACGCTCCCTCCAGTTGCTAGCAGATGACAGCTGTCGCGTTTCTTTCCTGTGGGTCGCTGGCCACGTGGGTGTGCCCGGGAATGAGACCGCCGACATAGCAGCCAAGGCAGCAGCTCTTTTGCCTCGCATGGCTACCTTTTGCGTCCCATCGGACGATGTTCAACGGGCTCTTCGCCGGATTATCGTGTCGTCATAGCACAGCGCGTGGTTTTCACTGTACAACAATAAATTGAGAACTGTAAAACCGATCCCGACCGCTTGGAGGACCTCCTCACGCCCCTCTCGGCGAGAGGAGGTCATCCTGGCCCGGTTGCGGATCGGTCACTGCCGTTTCAGCCACCGTCACTTGCTCTCCGTCGACCCTGCACCGCTGTGCTCCTGCGGTGAACTGCTGACAGTGCGACATGTTTTACTATCTTGTGTTAATTTTAATCATCTCCGTGTAGCCCTTCACTTTCCGTCTACTCTGGAGGAACTTTTAGCTGAAGACACACGAGCAGCTGCTCGGGTTTTGCGTTTTATCAACTTGGCCAACTTAGCAAAGGATATTTAACCCTTTTAACTGTCTTTTATCTTTCGTTTTTAGCCTCTTCTTGACGGTCTAACTGGCAGTTACCAATTTTTTTTAGATCTAGCGAATCTCTGTCCTTGTCTGGGCGCTAATGACCGTAGAAGTTGTGCGCCCTAAAACCACAAAACAAAAACAAAAACTTAGCTAGTTCGTAAGTAGTTTGTAAGCTTAGGGACTGATGACCCCGTAGTTAAGTCCCATAAGTTCTACAAACATTTGGCTCAGGGCGCGTCTGCGTGGCCTCGGCGGCCGCAGCCGACGGCTCACCGCGGGCGACCGCGGCGGACGACCCGGCCAGAGTTGTCATGGCGAGCGGCTGCACCGTCTCTCCGGCCGGCACCTGCGCTACCCGCTTCTGCACGCACTCTGCACGGACGTGCCCTGCACAGTTACACCGCGAGCAAGTCTTCGGTTGACCGTCATAAATGACGACCGCGCGGTAGCTACACACCGAAATGTACGACGGAATGTGACGTTCTGAGTTGTCGAACGCCATTCAGGACAGGGAATCTATGAGCAGGAGACCACCGTTCAGCAACATTACTCAAAACTTTACCGTAGGTCGGGTTGCCAGATCTCCGGGCGCCGCCCGGAGTGCCCGGGTTTGGAACGAATTCTCCGGGGCTACGGGCCAATGACTCTCATCTCAGGGCTTGAACGTAACCTTCATCTTAACTTTTTTTTATATTTTTATTTTATTTTTTTACGGCGCTTTTTATGTACTATGCTCATGTAGCGACGATCTACATCGAACTTAACGTAACTTAAACTAAGGACACAACATCCATGCCCTAGGGGGGATTCGAACCTCTGGCGGGAGCAGCCTCCGCACCGTGGCAACTGCGCTGCTAGCTGTCAGAGCTAAACTCTCGCCGTACGTAGTATAGCACTGTCGATCAATTCACTATACAAGTCGCGATCGTTGTTGATATCCTGTATTTCGGTGTATAACGTTTAATTGATATTACATTAGAACGTCGATTATCCGAATTAATAGGGGAACGTGGGTGTTCGGAAAACTGGTTTATTCGAATAATCTCATCTCTCATAGAAAGGACAGCACTATTACGTTTAATCATTTTATGCCCTCAAGTTTACTACTTTACGCGGCAGCAAGTGATCGTAACAGGGAGCAGACGGTGCTGCCGCCACTTCTGCTGCCACTTTTGCTGGGAGGGAGCATATGATTAGTGTTTTTTATTTTTATTTTATTTTATTTTATTATTATTTTTTTTTTTTAGTATTCACGTGTAATCCTGGTTGGGGGGGGGGAGTTGGTCGCAGTTGGGGGGGGGGGTGAGTCATTGGCCAAGGGGGAGGGGGGCACGTCTGGTCCCGGGCCTGCCTCGAGTTCAATCTGGCAACCCTAACCGTAGGGCGCGATCACTGCCTCAATTTCCCCAGCAGGAACTTCGAAGGGCAATTCAAATATGCGAATCTTTCTAATAAATAACCCGGCATGTGAAACAGCAACGTCACCCACATTTCCGTCCCTGTGTTTGATCTTTAATGCTCCTTCAATGGAATCAACAACTTTTTGACAAAAATTAGCACCTCTCATTTTCACGTAAACTACACTAGCAAGAATAGACACATGATAGCCAATTACATCTTCAAGTCCGATTTTCAATTCCCTTTCAAGAAAATCCTCCACGTCGAATGAAGTAGGTCTGTAAGAGTACACCTGTCGCTGTATCTTACAGTTTGATCTAACGTAATGTATATATTGTCTTAAATTTGTTTATTTCATGTATTTTTCATTTCTTGTATGCTAGATATATTCTTATGTAACGTCATTTACTTTATTGGATCATTTAGTGTAAACATGTACTATATGTGTAAACCCGCATGAATGCACGGACATTCTTATGCTGTAAGCAATGCGCCAGAGAAAATGTTAAACCTGTTGTAAAGACTGTCTTTGGCACAGAAGTAGTAGCTGTGAGTGTCGCGCTGCTGAAGCAGTCGCGGAGCGGACTCGCTATAGTAAACACATAAATGTTTTGTTCATGGTGCAGAGGCACGGTAGGCGCAGTGTGGCGCGAGTTTAATGCAATTACAATAAGCCTGATAGGCGTACTGTTTAATGTATTGAAAGAAGTGCGAAAAAAGTTTATTTATACTCGAAAGTGATCAGAGTAATGTTTATTCATGTGTGCAAGAAAAGTAATTGTTTGGTTATCAAGTCTATTGTCACCGAGTGTGATCGTTGCTGTAATTAGAAGGTGTATCGAGGTGATATCAATGTATGGAGATTACAGCCAGACGAGCTGAACAAAGAGTTGTCGATAAAAATATTTTGAACCAGGAGTAAGAGTACCTATTGTAATCATATCTGCCTTGTATGGACTTCACGACGAAGACGACGAAAACAGATGAGTACTATTGTAACATTTTATTTTGTATGCATGTAAATGTAGTGTCAACCCAATCAGAACTTTGGTTCAATTATACATGACTTATTTGAAACCAGTCTTAATTTTGTAAGTAGTTGTAGTCACCCCATTATCACCATTATTAGACTATGTTGATTATGCAAGCCTGTACATAGACTAACAAGTTCAATCATTTTCAAAGTAATTACGATCAGTTTTAAAGAAATTGCTAGACTAGTGAAAGAATTGCTAAACGTGTTACAACCACAGAGACTAGTAATTAAAGTGCAAGAGAGTTTGCAAGTAAAGTAAAGTTGGTTTCATTTATGTAGAAAGTAACCAGGCTAACAGTAGTCAAAGTATTATAGTTGATTAAAGACTTGACGGAAGTAAATTTCTTTTATGAAATACATTAAATGCCAGACTCTGCTCAGCCAGTTACACGCGTACGCTACCCAGGCCCTGGAACCATATATATAGTTCACTATTATCATTGCAATCAGAGTCTATCTGCTATTAAAATTTTGATTATAACACGAACACGCCATCACCACTACATGAATTATGACACATTTATTTGTGAAGTTGTGATGTTCGTGAATCGTAAGAGGTGCTAGTTGGAGGCTGTCGTCAATGCTAAGTCAGATAGGGCCAAGCTTAATTAATTACCACAGTGACTGTTTCAAGTTAATATCTTTTTTTATTCAAAATTTTAACTTTCACTGCGAAAGTGTTGTTGCGACCCATTAGTTGTGATTTGCTGCAACATTCAATAACGAAATTATTATTACTAGAATATATTATTACGCATTCTAAATTTCTGACGACCTCCAACAGGCAAATTTCTTACAGGTCGTGAGTATTTTTGATCGAAAGTTAACCTCAAAGTGTCTTTCCTCAATGGCTGAGCCATTACCGAGTGTTCCAGAACATTTTGTCAGACGGAAGAGTCGGTAAACAACGCAAGCGAGCGTGCGACTTACCCGCCAGGCGTAAACACGCCAGCCACGACGCGCAGCGCAGCACGAGCTCCGACCACCACGGCCGCCGTCGGCCGACTGGCCACTGCTCGACTACACCGCGGCCTTATTCATTGTTATTTTACCTTACGTGATGTTATCATTTACGTCTTACTTCATCATCTCGTGTAGACATACGTTTTTCGCATCACGTAATTATGTACCCAGTAGCAGAAGGGTTTTGCGTTTTTCCTGCAATCTTTCTGTTTGTAAATTCATTAGAAGAACACAAATGGTACTTCCTCCAAGGCGACACAGATTTCTAATTTACTTTCTAAGAAGGAAACATTCTTTATTTCGGTTTCGTAAAGAACCAATTTTCTGTATTCGAGTATGTTTCGTTTTATTCACTTGTCATGGTGGATGAAGACAGGGTTGTAGGGGTGGATAAGAATGTAGGACGCTGTTTCTTTGGCTCTTTACCATAGACGCTTTGTTCCGACATTTGACTAATATAAAGGAATGAACTTTTGCTGTTTTTACTTGCGCACTCCACGGCAAACGTGAAAAGCAGTCGAGGCGAACAATACTCTCGATGCTGTAGCCAAAGGTGACGGACGCTTCTCTTCTCTAGCACTACGCACCAACTACGATTTCGCACTTTGGAGCCTATCGCTGCTCTGCATCAGCATCAAAAAGAAGACGTAGTCGCGACTATATCAGGATCTGTATAACTTCAGTTTGGCATTTAATCATAAAAACGCCGCATTTGTTTGAACTTGACAATCTTACTTAGTAAGAAAGTAGTTACATCAGCAAGTTTCACAATCGTGTGTATCATTTCCAGTTGACTTTCCGTACTGAATCGGGTAGGGCAACTAGAATACGAATCTATCTTTCCATCCTATTATTATCTTTCCCATGCTCTAGTTGAACATTGTCACCTGTTTAAATCAGTGTTGGTAACAGTTTGCTGTCTTTACTAAATAAATATATTCAAAAAGGCATTATTGATAAATCCGAAGCATTGAATTAAAATTTGTGGTGCGGCCGGGAATCGAACCCGGACCTCCATGCTTACTATGCAGACGTATTAACTGTTTTTTTTTTTTTTTATCTCTACATGAAGTGCAGCAATAATAGCGTCTGATAGTGAACATAAATAAGACCGCCCTCCCGGCGGAAAAAACATAAATGGTGACTGCACACCGACCATATGCGGATAGATGTTAGCTGAATTTCTGTTCCTCACGCGAGTTCCGGGCACGTCTTCTCGAATAAATTGTTTTAATCCGTTACATTGGTTCATTCTTGCGAAGGATCATTCATACTAAAATTATCGTCTCATACCCGGCACACCCAAGCTGTGGGGAGGATCCAGGAAAACACTACCCAGAAAATTGGCATAGTATTGTCGGTGTCTTGAATTGTGTAGTAGAGACGTGAAGCGATCTTGGAGGAACGTCCAAAAATCAAGCACACTCTTTTCTCGATCGTGAAACAAATAATATATAGATAGGCCTTTGATCCAGTTCACTGCATTAGTCTTTGTGCGTGGAAAAAAGCTCTCGTCCGGAAATAGAAGTGACTGCGGTTCAATAGTGTGTGGAGCTGTACGACAAAGAAAGGCAAGTATTTTCTTTATGAACAGCCACACCTCTGCAGCAGGTCCACACATCAGCCGATGTTCATCAGTGTCTAACACGTGACACTGAGGGCAGTGTGGAGAGTCCGTCATCTTAATTGCATGCAGCCGATGTCGCGTCATGTATTTTCCATTGACAACCAGATACCAGGTAGCACGAGCATCTGTATCGAGGAGGGCATGATGCACAGATCGCCAGACCACGGGCCATCTGATTGTTGGATGTCGTCTCTCCACGAAATTCCGGGTGTGGCCCTTCATCATTATGCGGTACACATCACGTGTCGTTGGAGTCCGTGTATGGGGCAAGTCTTCATGGACGTGACTATATTCTATAAAAAATGTCTTAATGTGTGAGAGATAGGTAGAGATATGCGCTACTGCTATGGGCGGCATTAGAGATATAGGAGCAAGTTCGTCGATCAGAATCCCAGATATTCCGGTCTGGCGATGTTTCCACAGCTTAATCATTGTACTGACATAAAGGGCAGACGCTCTGACATGTACATTGACAAGCCCAAGACCTCCGTCTCGAGGGGGGAGAGTTAATGTTTCATAACGGACTTTGAAGATAAGGCCGGCGCTCACGAAGTATCCAAACACAGCCAGCAGTCTTGTTGCCATCGTCTTCGGCATCGGTAGAATCTGGGCCAGGTGCGGTATCCTAGACGCCAGATGGGTGTTCACGAAGGCAACTCGTTGTATTAAGTCTAACGACCGTAGTAGATTGCTTCGGACGTTAGCTCGTAGTACCTGAAGAAGGCGTTTGTAGTTGACTGCCGAGGTTTGTCGAATGTTGCGCGTGAAGGTTATCCCTAAACACTTGAGTTTGTCCACTGATTGCAGCGGGGCCACGCTTCCTTCAGGAAGACCCCTGCCAATGTTCATAGCGGCAGACTTGGTCAGATTCATACGGCTGCCCGCAGTAGTTCCATACTTGGTAATCCATTCTATTGCTATCCGCACTTCGTCCCCTGATTGAGCCAAGAACATAAGGTCATCGGCATATGCGCGACAGATAAAGGACCGGTCCCTCATCTTCATCCCAGACAGTCGACATCGCAGCCCATGTAACAATGGCTAAAGCGCAATGGCAAAAAGAATCATCGATAGCGGACAGCCTTGTCGTACAGATCGCGAAATGGTAAGGATGCCTGCCACACGTCCATTGATCAGTACACGTGAGGTGGCGCATCGGAGAAGCCGCAGGACGGTGTGTGTGAAGGCGGGAGGAAACGCCATTCTACGCAGCACTGCTTCAAGAAAGTCATGACTCACCCTATCAAAAGCATGGTCCAGGTCTACGGACACTAAGACACCACGAATGCGGCAAGTCTTGGCCAAGGCTATGATGTCACGATAATCACTTAGTGCTGTCTGGATGTTACTTCTGCCACCGAGGCATGTTTGATCCGTAGATACGACTTGATGCAAGACACGCCGGAGTCTGGAAGCGAGGATCCTCGTAAAAATCTTGAAGTCGCAGTTCAACATAGTTAACGGCCGATAATGTTCCCCTTTTTGTCCCCTGGACTTCTTCGGGACTGGAATGAGCAGGCCTTCGACAAAAGCAGGTGGGAGTGGAACGTCAGGTATCGTCAGTTCATTATACATTTCTATCCAGCGAGGAGCCATTATGTCTTGAAAGGCGCGGTAGAACTCCAGCGGGAGGCCATCTGGGCCTGGGGATTTGTTTGTTGCTCCCCTGCGTAGAGCGTCAGCGAGATCATCAGCAGTAATGGTATCTGTAAGGGTCTGCACAGACTCCCCATCAAGAGTACCAGGCATGGAGTCGAGCACTTCTTCCATTGCTATAGCATCCTGATCTACTTCTGCATACAACTGTCGATAGTGGTCCACGAAAGCAGTGGCGATGTCATTCTGAGATGTCAGTCGACGACCATCTGGGGTATCAATAGCGTGCACCAGCGCTCTTCTACACCGTTGCTTCTCTCGAATAACGTGATGCATGGAAGGAGGTTCTCCAGCGACTCGATCTTGACATCTCGCACGTATCACTGTTCCCTCAAGACGGCGGCGCATAAGTAAAGTAATCTTCGCCTTAATCCGCTGAATTTCAATCTATCGTTCAGGAGACGGTGCCTGGCTAGCAAGCTCACGGAGTGCCGTAAAGTAGAATTCCATGGTACGTCGATGCCAACTCATTTTGTCACGTCCATACTGTACCAATGTGCGACGCAAAGCTGGCTTAGCACATTCGAGCCACCATCGAATTGTTGAAGGATATGCCGTAAGACGTCTCTGGCAGTTGTTCCACGTCGCTTCTACATGCTGTCTGCACTCTGGATCCTTAAGATGTGCAACGTTTAACTTCCAAGTACCTCGACTTCGCCACACCCCCTGCCGTCGAAGAGAAATAGTACAAATGTAGGCGATGTGGTCCGAGAAGGCGGTAGGCCACAGCTCGGCATCAAGTGTTGCCGTTGTGAGTCCGCGGGAGACATAGACTCGGTCTAGACGGCTCGCAGAATGGCTGGTGAAAAAAGTGTATCCAGGTCGATCACCATGCGTATGCTCCCATGTGTCTATCAGGTCCAGTTCTTGAATAAGCAATTTTAGTTTTTGGCACGTGGTAAAATGAGGAATTTGGTCCTTTATGGCGAGCATACAGTTGAAGTCTCCTCCAAGAATAATGTGATCGTATTGACCTGCAAACAGTGGAGCTCTCTCTTCTGAGTAGAAGTGCGAGCGTTCCCTTCGTTTGTCCGTGCCCGAGGGAGCATAAACGTTGATGATCCGGACACCATGGAATGTCACAGCAAGGCCCCTGCCCGATGGTAAGTAAGCGACGTCATCAACCACAATACCTTCTCTCAGAAGTACGGCCGTCCCACTACCGTTGGAAGAAGATGGCGTTTGATATGTATCATAACCATAAATATCTGGAAATGACTCCAGGCGAACTTCTTGTAGAAGGGCAATATCTAGATCTGACGCCCGCATCATGTCACGGAATAATTGAAACTTTATCTGCGTCTGGATTGTGTTAATGTTGATAGATCCAATTCTGTAAGCCTGCCCTTGTGCCATATTTACAGGGATGCTCATTGTAACACGAAGATCAGGTAGCACATTCTCCCCCAAACCCTCATCGATTAGCATACATTTAGTTTAGTAGCAACATCTGTTGCTACGTCAGATGTGGATGAATTATCTTCAACATCTTCGTGCCATGCTGCGTTGCTTGGACGCTGGTCGTCAGTTGAAGCCCCTGGTGAGTCAACATGCATTGATGTGTCGTCGGTGTACGACTGACGAATGGCTGACTGCTGGTCATCATTTGTAGTAGGAGTTATAGACAGACGCCGTGTCGATTCCGCTTCCGACTGGAGTGGGGCAGGAAGTTCCACTTTAGGGTCTTCTGATTGTAGAAGGTCTTGGGATTCATCATTAGATTGTGATCGGCAGATATCAGACGGTGCAAGCCGACGTTTCTTCCTTCTCTGTGGTGACCGTTGTTTTCGCACGTGTACGTCAGTATCAGACGAAGTCTGGTTACTCTGACTGTCTGGCACGAAGGCGGCGGTAGGCACGACCATAGAGGCGGCGTCAGTTTCCTCCTTCGGAGACACTTCGTTATCCTTCCTCACGTGACGTTCAGGAGCCGGCACAGGTGTAGCCTCCATCCTGTCCTCGTTGCCCCGAAGTTCTACCGTGTTTGGCACGGTTTCATCAAGTGGTGTCGTCACAGGCTGCTGGCTGGGTTCATTTTGAAGAACCTGTACATACGTCAATGGGAGCGTCGTTGATGCCGATGGGATCTGCTCATCACCAGGTGGTAACTGCGTTATTCTGCGCTGCATACAGCTAGAACGAACGTGACCTTCTTGGCCACAACCGGAGCACGTCTTCGGCTGGCCATCATAAATTATGATGGCACGGCTCCCTCCGATATATAGATAAGATGGCACGTGTTTGGTCAATTCAATGCGGACCTGCCGCACCCCATTGAGTACCGGATATGTTGTAAATTGAGCCCATTTCTCGGCCATATGGTCAATAACGTTCCCATAAGGGCGCGGCGCAGAAACAACCACGTCTGAAGGTACTTCAAACGGAAGTTCAAACACTCTAATTGTTCGTAGTCCAAGACCTGCTTGTTCGATAGTCACTTCACCGATATGTCCATCTGAGTGACGGAATTTGAGTCCATTCCTAGATCTGTTTAGAATCTTCTCACAGACGGCGTCGCTGGTAAGCTTCACATACACTACACTGCTCACTATAGAGAAGTGGATGCCGATAAGATCGTTACAGTCAATCTTCACTTCATCTCTAATAAATTGTTCGACTTCAAGTGCCTTCGGTCGTGCATATTCATTCGAAAAACTGATTTTCAATGTTGATTTTCGCCAGGAGTGGGCCATTCTTGTTCTAAGTAAATAACGCAAGCGGAGACGACTGTGTCACGTAAACACACGCGAGCAGCAGACTCGGCGGCGGGACGTAAACAGTCCGTCCGCACCGCTGCACTGCCTGACGCAGACTGTCCTGTTAGACTACCTCACCACTAACGATTTAAGCGCCTTGGAATAGTGTATGTACGATTTCCCTCCACATCTTTGGAACACAGAAGCTGAATTAAAGTTTGTGATGTGGAGGGAAATCGTACATAGACTATTCCAAGGCGCCTTAATCGTTAGTGGTGTGGTAGTCTAACGGCCAGTCTGCTTGCGGCAGCGGTGGTGTACGCAGCTCGTGCGGTGCTTCGCTGCGGCAGCGATTTGTTTACTTCCTGCAGGGGTAAGGCTGCTCGCTTACGCCAGCGCTTGCTTTCTTGTGAAGTTGCGGTGACATGGAAAGGTTATAATGGATCAAATTAGTAGAAGAGACACTCTGAAGTTCACTTTCGAACGAAAATTTTTCCGACCAACGTCTTTTGAGTTTGAAGATTGGTTGATTACTGTTGCAAAGATTCGATTAGAGGACATTATTGGATACCACATGTCGATTGTAAATAGTGTGATTTTCGTTAAGCTGAAATGTTCCGAACTATGCGAGAAGGTCGTTCTAGACACAGGTGATTCCTTGAAGTTTAACCACAGAGATGGTAATTTACGTAACGTCGGTTTTGGAGTTAGAACCATTAGAATTTTTGAGTTGCCATATGAGGTACCTGCCAGTGAAATAGACGCCGTCATTGCTCCTTATGGTAGAATTCTCAATAATTTTGCCGAGAGGTGGTCTTCCGCACATAAACTTCCCGTGCTGAACGGTGTAAGGCAGTTTAAAGTAAAGCTCTGTCGACACATACCGTCTTATATAAACGTCTGCTGATTTAGAGGCATCGTTATGTATGACGGTCAACCAAAGACCTGCGCACTTTGTAACAAGCCAGGTCACGTGAGTGCTGAGTGCATTCAACGTCGCATTGCACAGCTACCAACCGGTGAAACTGTTACGACTTCAGAAATGACGATTTTGCCAAAAACGTATATAGCAGTGGCGCGTGGTCAACTGACTGCGCCATCGGCTAGTGACATTTGTTTAGATGACATGCCCACCAGTCGTCGCAAACGACTTAGGAACTCCAATGGAAGTTTCGGAAAGTACGACGGAAAAGGCACCAGAATCTGAATTGCAGCAGTCGCCCACACAGACAACGGAAGACACCGCAGAACGTACAGACAATATGGGGGCGGAGGAAACAGCTGACAGACAAACACCAGAAAGTCAGCCCACGATTTCGGAGACTAGGCAGGACAATTAATCTGCTAAGTCACCTCGCAGACGTAAGAAACGCAGATTGGCGCAAGAAGGAGCTGCGGAGAAGTCAGCTCCACTGCGTGAAAAAGCAAAACATGTTAAGGATAAAATTACCGAAAAGCCACCCACTGTTGCAGTTACACAGAATCAGCCTCTATCACATAAACAGGTAGAACTTGCCGTGCCGTTAAAAGACGACACTGACAAGGTAATAGTTGACAAGGCGTCTCCCAAACCCATTGATGAACCGGCGCAGAAGTCACGTGTTCAGAACCCACGCAAAACAGTGTCGACTCAGTTTGCCACCGGTGTGGACTAGTCAGACGAGATAGAGGATGTAGACAAGGACACCGTTCTTGAAGATGCTTCAGGGGATGCTGGTAACGTAGGACACGCAATGACCACGGATCCTGCTGTTACAGATACCTCGGCCATGGAAACCACGGACGCGGAGAAAGACGCTGACTCTGATTTCTATTCATCTCTAGATCTTTCACATTTCACATCCATACATGTGTGATCGCCAAGCCTACAAAATTGCCACATTAAATATCGATAAGTGTCGTATCTCTATCCGGTTACAACACATTCAAGATTTTTTGTATTCCGCAGATATAAATATTCTCTTACTTCAGGAGGTTGCAGACATTAATTTAGAACGAATATTTGGGTATAATGTCCTTGCCAACCCGGGTACTGGTGCGGATTTGGGTGCCGCCATCCTATTTAGAGAAGGAATTGTGGCATATAACATCGAAATGCTAGTCAATCACAGAGGGATTGCAGCAACAGCTAACAGTGTTAGAATAACTAATGTATATGCTCCCTCAGGATCCAGTAACATGCGCCGCAGAGCGGAATTTTATACGGAAGGGATTCTTCCTTTATTTACAACAACGTATGACCAGCTTATCTTGGCGGGAGATTTTAAATGCGTTTTGCACCCGAAAGAGCAGACACCAAATTTTAACAAATCTGTGGAATTAGAATGGATAGTCAAGGACTTATTTTTAATCGACACTTGGGAGCACAAGTATGGAGCAACGCCTGGACTCACGTGAGTACGTCACAAATAATTCCGCAAGAAGGCTAGATAGAATATATGTGTCAGATAATCTAAAACAACGAATTCTGCAGTGTGAGGTCTGGCCAACTATCTTCACAGACCATGCGGCTTATATCTGTACCATAAACTTGAAGAAACAGGGTACGTACCGCAATAACGGACTTGGAAACTTAATGTGTCACACTTAACTTAGACGATCAAGGTTGTCATGAGGCCTTCACACATGCGTGGAATGAAAGTCTCACCAAGTTTTCGAACATATGATTCGGCTATAAATGGTGGTTACAATGTGCCAAACCCAAATTACGGAAAGCCATGTTACAGTTCTCACGAGACAAGAACCGGTGGTTTAAACGAACCATTAAATTTCATTATTCCAGTTTACGAGAACTGTACAAACCAGATGAGACAGTCATTGAAAACTACGCCCAAATTAAGAAAATTAAAGCCAAACTACTACTCCTTAAAAAGAAACAGTTGGAAGGATTAAAAGTCAGATCCTGAATCCAGGACTCACTACGACATGAAGCGACATCAATCTATCACCTGACACGTGAGAGCAAACGAGGTAAAACCAAGATACTGACGGAACTACAAGCTGGGGACGGTACGCGTTTAACTCACCAAAATGACATTAGACATGCGATTCAAACTGCTTACGCGAAGTTGATGTCTGAGGAAATGATCGATGACAACGCCTTTCAAGAATTAGCAAATAATTTAACTAGCAGACTTACCCCTCAGGACTCAGACGAACTAATAACACAAGTGACTGAAGACGAGCTGGAAGATGCGCTGTTTCACAGTCCAAAGAACAAATCGCCCGGATGTGACGGACTCCCTGCAGAGTTTTATCAAACCTTTTGGACACACATGAAGACGAAACTGACAGAGATATGCAATGAATTGATGACACCTGATCTTAATATCCCGCAAGAGTTCAGTGAGGGGCTGGTGTTATTAGTTCCAAAATGTGCAAATAGTAGAACTATCGCCAATCTGAGACCGATTACTCTATTAAATAGTGATTACAAACTTTTTGAACGTATTCTTGCAAAAAGGATGAAGAACGTAATGAATAAGGCCACCGGTCCATATCAAATCAGTGTCGGCAGAGATAGGTCCATTTATCAAACGCTAGTGGACTACTGCGACGTAATATCAGTGGCGGAAGCATGCAAGATTGAATGTGCAATGGTATGCTTGGACTTTGATAAAGCCTTCGACAGAGTCAACCACCTGTATTTGTGTAAAGTTATGCGGTCGCTGGGTTTTCCCGTGCATTTCCTCACTGTAATACAAAACTTGTTACAGAATAGCACATCACGAGTGATTGTCAATGGACGGCCAGGTGGCATGATACCCGTAAGAAGCTCCGTAAGACAAGGTTGCCCGATGTCAGCAGCACTCTTTGCAAACGCCATAGACCCTCTACTAACAACACTGACGGTGCAGTTAAACGGCTTACAGATACATGGACAGAAGTTAGCGTGTCGGGCTTATGCTGATGACGTTGGCTTCCTGATCACCAACGCAAATGAAGTTCACATCGCCCTGCAGATCATCATGACATATGAAAAGGCATCTGGTGCATTAGTTAACTGGCAAAAATCAGGTGTAATTAACATAGGCAAAGGCATAGGTTTGACTAATCATCCCCGTTTGCAAGAGGTGTCCAAGATGCAATGTCTCGGTGTCGATTTTAGAAAGACAATTCGAGAAACCATTGCCGCAAATTATAAACAGTTATTGGCTAAGATTCGAGCGTCTGTACAACAGCACAGTGTCAGGAAGTTGGATGAGTTGCAAAAAGCTGCACTGGCGAATACGTATATCACTTCCAAGGTCAACTACGTGGCTCAAGAATGCTGGCACATAGCACATAGAATGCTGGCAGCGCTTCGGCACTTTGTATGTCGCGCACATATTTTCAAAATTAAATATGACATCTTGACTCTTCCGACGCTACTAGGTGGCCTGAATCTCGTCGATGTGTACAAGAAGGCGCAAGCACTATATGTATGCCAAACATACAAGCAATGGAAACTGTCCACCAACGGTCTGACTTCCCACCTGTTGGAAGAAACTGTGCCAACAGACCTACGACCGCCCATCGATGTAAGTCATCTGTCACACGTTTTGCAGCACTTACAGTATTTCCTACTCGAAGACAGTTACATACGAACAAAATTCCCAGAACGAAAAATGACAAAAGTGAAGGAAGTATACCAGGCGTTGATGAAAAATATACTACGAAATATGATAGGAAACTCCCGAACCACGACTGAAAAACAACGTGGAAAAACATCCACAGCCCTGACTTACCTTCCCAAGTGCGGGCCGCGTGGTATATGACGGTCAACAGAAAAACCCCGACGATGTCCCGCCTCCATAAGATACACATACAAGACTCTCCCTTGTGCCCGACATGTCAATTAGTCGACAGTGATGAACATAGATTCGTCTGCAGTATGAACGCAGGAATATGGGAGTATGCGAGGCAAAAACTGGCCCTCATCACGAGAACCTCGCCAGACGCAATATCACCAGCGGATGCCCTCCATCCCGATAGCATCCCATTCCCACGTACAAAGAGGAACGCGGTCAACTGGATAATGGGACATACAGTGTACTTTATCTTCAGTACAGAATCAAAGAGAAAGGAAGATTTCATACATTACCTGACAATGCAACATGACATGATCCGAAGAAAGAAAAAGTACAATGAACATCACGCTAATTTCTTGATTAATTTAAATTTCTTGTAATTACAAACAGAACATTAACAAAGAGAAATTTACTCAACATTAATTTACACAGAAGAATTTCAGTTATTATCATTATGCCTTTTGCCATTTCAGAGGAAGTTTTCCGGAATTATTTCATCGCCGATGAAGGCATTTATGTTTTTTTATGCAGCTAATACGTCCCAGAATGGTGTGGATTACATGTGTGTCTGAAGATCTCTAAGTTTTTTGCGTCACAAGCTAAAAAAGCATATTCAGTTCATTACAGCTAATTTCTATGCCTGGAAATTTTTATTTTATTATGATTTTTTTTTCAAGTGGGGAAAAAACAAGGAGTTACCTTTATTTCCAAATTATTCGTTCAATTCGAACTGATTTTTCTCGGCGTTAGAAGAGACGATAATAATGCAGAAATGGACATTAACAGTAGTTTGTAGCTACGCAGAAGTGACAACCTCGTTTTATCATAAAAAAAAAAAAAAAAAAAAAAAAAAAAAAAAAAAAAAAAAAAAAAAAGTGGTGTAGCGTTCAGCACGACTGCCTAGAAAGCGGAAGACCCGGGTTCGAATCCTGGCTGGGAAAAAAACGGTTAAGACGTCTGCCTAGTAAGCATGGAGGTCCGGGTTCGATTCCCGGCCGCACCACAAATTTTAATTCAAATCTTCGGATTTATCAATAATGTCTTTGACATATTTGAGACGTAAATCTGTCTCTGTGATTGTTTATTTCTATTAATATTCAAAAAGGTTGTTTGCAGCAGTCAGTCGTCATTTTTCTAACTGCTTTATTGTGCAGATCTAGATTTCGGCAAGTGACTTGCCTTTCTCAATGCATACATATTTTTAACTTCACTGTACAAAGCATGTGCCTTCCTGTAACCGCCACATACAACAACGTCTCACAGTTTAATTTGGATGAAATCTTCATAATGGAAGGCAACCTGATAAATAATGTTGTTAAACTTTATCTGGTGAATCTGTTATTGTTCTGAGTCAAGTAGACTACTTTTTCTGATCTTATTTTCGATTATTCTTGTAGGTATAACTGTATAATATTTAATTATAATATTTATGTGGAAGAACAGTACATTGACCCAGGGCCATTTATCATTGGGTTAGGCGTTAATACATCCCCTTAGCATTGACTAGATTCGATTTAGAGGGCGTGCAGTTCTTGTGCCGTGGCTTAGTGAGATACATGAATAAGATAAGTACAAACCCCTAATTTACAAGAACGACTACTTTCAAGGTGACATAAATTTTGTCCCCTGTTTTTGTTGTGCGAGTGCATGATTCAATACAGAATTAAAACTAAATCCTCCATCCCTATTCATAAGGTTATCCGCTAGTTTTATTTCAATCGCTTCCTTGATAACACAATACCAATAGCTGGAAGTGTATGCCAAAGTTTCCTTTCTGTTAAATTCTACTGGGTGACCTGTGTCTACACAGTGCTCGGCAACAGCAGATTTGTTGGCTTCTTGTACACGTGTATGACGTTTATGTACAATACATCTGTCCTCTACAGTCATAATTGTGTACCCAATATATGACATGCCACAGCTGCTTTGCGCAAACCAAGATTTACCGATGCTAATAGCGGTTTAATTTTAGATGGTGGTCGAAATACACACTTAACGTCATATTTTCGGAAAATACGATCAATCTTGTTACAAATGTTGCCGACATACGGCAGAAAGGCTATTAATATTGGTGCCACCTCTGTTCTATCATCTCAAGTGCGTTGTACATTTGCTCAATAGCGAAACGCTCTTTTAAGCTGCCCTTCACTATAACCATTGTAGTGAAAAGTGAACTCCCCATGGATCAGCACAGTTGACTCAGCTGACTCCAATTCATGTTCTTCAAAATCCTCCATGAATAAATTAGAAATGATAGGTGACAAGGGCCTTCTCATCGCTGTTCCAGCTCCATCTGTCTGATCATAGTATAGGTCATAAATTAAAAGGTGGAAGTCAAAACATATCGAAATAAATTCGTTCATTCAGTACCAAACTCAATACCATCCAATACAGTATGTTACTGCTCACCTGCGTGACTTTAAATTTTTGATAAAATTGACTACTCTGTCTGGTATGAGTTTGAGAGCCCGCCAGACCACATGGACTGCGACAGCGGCCGTTAGGCAGTCGTGTCTCAACTGTGCTCTGTATTATGCCTAGTTTACACGACAACCGAAAGTTCACAACAAAGATAACTGTCTGCTGCAGCTCTCCAAGCGTACTAACTCGGTACCAATGACGTGCGATCACACTGGCTTGGTTGCGTTAATACGATAAACTTCCGTCTGATTACAACTAACAGCAGCACCTGTGCGAAAATACTGGCGTATTACTGTTTGTATACGTGGATTGTTCACGTTTGGGTGTATATCATAGCTGATAATATACAAATAAAGAAGCTTACACTGTCGGCGATTGCACGAGCTGTGGCAATGTTTCAATGCTTTTTTAGAACACTACAGTGAAGAAGAAATAGAAGTTGGATGTGTCCTTGGTTGAGAGGAAGAAACGAAGAATGAGATAAGTCTATGAATTCTGATATTTATTTTATTTTATTTACGAATATTAAGTGCTGAGTGTTGTACCAAGTTGCTTTCCTTCGTCCAAGGACAAAAATACGGCGATGAGAGAGAGAGAGAGAGAGAGAGAGAGAGAGAGAGAGAAAGAGAATTTTGCCAAGCTGAAGGTACGAAATAATTTTTACACCTGAGTTTTCAGCTTTGTTAAAGTTATGCGTCAGTTACTTCCTGTAATTGTTCTTTTTGCAGATTCGCTATAACATTGCGGTTTCTGGCGACAGGAGAATCTTTCGAAAGCTTAGCCTTTGCACAAAGAATTTCTATACTGACGCTTACAGATATTGCTGTTGAAGTCTGCACAGCAATTTCAATTTCCGATCCGTAATGGGACCTCACTCAACTAAATTTTACTTTGCTTTTAGCATCACACCTTCGAAATTATGTGCAACTGGCTTCCTGACATGCTAAAATTTATAGAGTTTTAAAAATATTTAGTTAATCAATAAAACGTATTCAAAATCTAAACTTTTCTGTTATTTTCTTCATAAATAACAGTCATTGTACCTTCTTACAATAGTGAGGATTTTCTGCAGCGACCCTGTATGCCTCAATCGAAAGCACAATTCCTGCTCCGTTCCACTCCACTGATGCAAGACGTATCACTCCAACAAAGCAAGCAATTTCGGTAAGGACATAGCTATTTCCACACAAACATGAAAACCACACAACGAATTCACTTCTGCGCATGCGCACCGACTTCGCTACTAGCAAATTTAGAACCTGTCGTAAAGCATACTAGCTAGTACGAAACGCCGTCTGCGCTCACGAAATGCTAGTAGCTCCGCGTTTACGTCGCAAGATGGCGCGCAACATGATCTGTTCATTAATAGCGCGATCATCGTGTAAACTGGGCTTTAGAGTTGGCTCCTGAGTTGATGTTTCGACTCAGTCAATCGACTCAACTAACTGTTCGAATAAGTCGAAACATGAATCGGCACTGTTTCGAAACAACGAATCTTGCGATTCATGTATCGGACGCTAGGTACCGTTAACAGGTCGTTTTGCTGTCCGTCTGCCTGGGTGAGTTCGATACAGCGCTCAGACGTCCAACGAGATGAAGTTTTACCGCTAGAGTGTTCGCCAGTCACGCCACGAGAGGCTTTCAGTAATTATTATGCCCTTCAGCTGAGGTTGACACCGCTTTTCAGATTTGCCAGTTAGTTTTTAGTGTGAAGAATACGTGCATGAAGGTGACTGATGTTTGAGAATTGATAATTTGTAATGCAAAGGTAATGAAACAGAAGTTACTGCTAAGAGTGATATAGCTTACATAAATTCCTATACTACTCGACCACAGTCCAAATCCCGGTAGCGACACTTACTAGTAATAAAACCAAATGAGAATTTTCAGGGGTTCTAGCTTTCTTCACTGAAGTACAGAGGGTATTGTTAAACAATCGCCATCCCTGGCACTATTGCTATTTCATTATTCATGTAATGTAACCTTATGGAAAAATATACCTTTTTGTGGTATGAAGTGTTCTTGACAATTACACTGATTTCATTGAGAAAAATAAAAAGAAAGAATTAAGACGCCTAATTATAACTTACTGCCCTTACGTTTCTTCGTTTCTTCACACATATAGTAACATTGTTCTAAAAGTCCGTGGAAAGATGTGATATTAGTGTTTTGTGGCATTTAACCCTTATAATCTCTATATGACGTAAGAAGGCGTGGTATCTATGCTAGCTTTAGAAAATCTGAAGGAAATGTAGAGTTGGAACATCCTTTTATAGACATTGTCTAATTCCTGTAATAGTCAAATCAGTCAGCTCATCAATCACTTCCAATCAATCTCGCTAGAGTGTGCCATCAATGTGTGACACTCATTCAGATAAAACCATAACTTGGAGCAGTGGTGGACAAAGGCTGGTGGAGGCCCAGGGCGGTAAAACAAACTTGGCCACTTTGGAAATAAATGTATGACTAAAAATACATTTTAAAAAAATGTCCCCCAGGACTTGGATTGGAGGTCCCCCTAGAATAACGAGGCCAAGGGACGCCCAAAAAAAACGAAGAGTTCTGTAAAAGGGTCCTTTCTGCGGCATTTGTAAGCCCCCCCTAGACGACAGGCCAGATGATTCGAATGCCGAAGCAGTGAGCCGACTCAGTACGGTGCCTGTAGCTGTCGCCGTTCATGTAAATCAGGAAGGGTAGAGTGACGCAAGACACTGCGGCGCGACAGATGTTTCGTGTGCCGAAGCAGTGAGTCGACTCAGTACACTCAGATGATCCGTATGTTTCGAAACAGTGAAATGATCGGAACTGCCCATCACTACTCCGTATACTGTCGTTGTACTACATTGTTGTCTGGCATCTTACTTGGATACGTCACGGTCTCCATTTACTCACGCTTCCGTCTGTCAGTTCCATTTAGTTGTCGCCTCTGGTTGTTTCGTTAGGTGTTGACTATTAGCGACCACTCTCTGCCGTTTCTGCCGTCAAATGTTCAAATGTTTGTATAGCTTATGGAACTTAACTACGGGGTCATCAGTCCCTAAACTTACACACTACTCATGAACTACCTACGAACTAGGACGGCTCACTGACCGGCGGCCAGTGCACACGTGACCAGCAGCAGCTCTACATTGTACGGTAACCGGCTTCTTAATAGAAGCGACTTATTTACATTTCGTGTGTACTTTCTCTTACAGCTCTTTATACTTTAGTGTGCTCGCGTGTTTGTTTATTAAGAATCACGTTTATTTGTCAGCTCAGTTACTGAATTGTTTATTTATTAGCTCGCGTATATATTTTTCAGATTCGCCGTTAATAAACAGTTCAGCGTTAGGTCTATACTTTACAAAGCTCACTGTTTATCAAACTACTGAGTCCTCTGACGTACTTACTTCGAAGAAACAAAGGTTTTTAGAATGGCTAGGAACTGTGACTGCTGCGAACGGATGGAGGCAGAGTTGGTGACTCTTCGCTCGCAGCTTCAGGCGGCGTTGGCTTCGCTGGCAACGCTTGAGACTGCGGTGGGTGGGCGCCGCTGTTGTGGGCCGCTCGCGGGGGTACAGCAGACGCCCTGTGCGTCTGTTGTGCCCTCCGATCGGCCTGCGGCTGTGGCCAGCCCGCTCACTGCCCGCGAGGAGGTAGCCCCCCAATCCGTGGTGGATTGGGAGGTCCCCTCAGCGCGTGTCAGGCGGCGTAAGACTTCCCGGGGGACCGAAGTGGAGGCCTCCCCGGTTAGTCTTGCCAACAGATTCGAGGCGTTGTCTGTGGCAGGGGATGTTCCTGATGCGGATGGTGTCGCTTGTCCTGTACTCGCCCCTCTGCCTTCAAGATCCGGGCACTCACAGAGGGTGGGTTTGTTGGTAGTTGGGAGCTCCAACGTTAGGCGGGTAATGGAGCCCCTTAGGAAAATGGCTACTAGGGAGGGGAAGAATTCCAATGTGCACTCCGTGTGCATACCGGGGGGAGTCATTCCGGATGTGGAACGGCTCCTTCCGGATGCCATGAAGAGCACAGGGTGCAGCCAACTGCAGGTGGTGGCTCATGTTGGGACCAATTATGTGTGTCGCTTTGGATCGGAAGAGATCCTCTCTGGTTTTGAGCGGCTATCAGAAGTGGTTAAGACTGCCAGTCTTGCTTGCAAGATGAAAGCGGAGCTCACCATCTGCAGCATTGTCGACAGGACTGACTGCGGACCTTTGGTTCAGAGCCGAGTGGAGGGTCTGAATCAGAGGCTCAGACGGTTCTGCGACCGTGTCGGCTGCAGATTCCTCGACTTGCGCCAAAGGGTGGTGGGTTTTCGGGTTCCGCTAAATAGGTCAGGAGTCCACTACACTCAGGAAGCGGCTACACGGGTAGCGGGGGCTGTGTGGCGTGGACTGGGCGGTTTTTTAGGTTAGATGGCCTCGGGAATACACAAAATGGGTTTCAGTCTCAAAGGGGGCAGGTCAGACACGGGAAGAAAGTAGACATAAAAACCATTGGTGTAACAGTTGTAAATTGTCGTAGCTGTGTTGGGAAAATTTCAGAGCTCCAAGCGCTGATAGAAAGTACTGAGGCACAAATCGTTATAGGTTCTGAAAGCTGGCTGACGCCTGAGATAGATTCGGCCGAAATTTTTTCAAAGGGCCAAATGGTCTTCAGAAAGGATAGAATAAATAAAACAGGGGGTGGCGTGTTTATTGCTGTTACAAACGGTTTAACCTGCAACGAAATTGAGGCAGATACTTCCTGTGAATTGGTCTGGGTACAGGTTATACCTGACCACCGAAATAAATTAATAATTGGATCTTTTTATCGGCCCCCTGACTCAGACGATGCGGTTGCAGAAATGTTCAAAGAAAGCTTGAATCATATTTCAAATAGGTATCCGAAGCATACTGTTATAATCGGTGGCGACTTTAATTTACCCTCGATATGTTGGCATAATTACGTATTCAAAACCGGGGGCAAATATAAAACATCGTCCGAACTAGTTCTGAATGCTTTTTCTGAGAGATACTTCGAACAGTTAGTTCATGAACCCACTAGAATAGTACGTGGTTGCGAAAATACTCTTGATCTCCTAGCAACAAATAATCCCGAGATAGTAAAGAGCATCAAAACAGATACAGGGATTAGCGAACATCGAGTTGTAGTAGCGAGACTGAATATCGAAATTCCCAAATGCACCAAAAATAAACGAAAAATATATCTATTCAATAAAGCAGATAAAAATTCGCTTCACGCTTTCCTGAGTGATAGTCTCCAGTCCTTCAAAACTAAAAATGCGAGTGTAGATCAGTTGTGGCTTACATCCAAAGACATAATATCAGTAGCAATCGAGAGATTTATACCAAATTAATTAATAAAAGAGGGGGCTGACCCCCCGTGGTACACAAAACAGGTCAGATCACTGTTGCAGAAACAAAGGAAAACGCATGCAAAATTTAAAAAGACACAGAATCCGCAAGACTGGCAATCTTTTACTGAAACTCGCAACCTAGCGCGGACTTCAATGCGAGAATCTTATAGTTGTTTCCACAACGAAATCCTGTCTCGTAATCTTGCAGAAAATCCAAAGAAATTCTGGTCATATGTGAAGTACACTAGCGGCAAAACACAAACAATACCTTCACTACGCGATAGCAATGGTAATACTACCGACGACAGTACTGCTAAGGCAGAATTACTAAACACAGCTTTCCGAAATTCTTTCACCAAAGAAGACGAAGTGAACACTCCAGTATTCAATCCAAGAACAGCTGCCAGCATGCGAAACTTAGAAGTAGATGTTTCTGGAGTAGTAAAACAACTTAAGTCACTAAACAAAAATAAATCTTCCGGGCCAGATTGTATACCAACTAGATTCCTCTCAGAGTATGCTGATGAAATAGCTCCGTACTTAGCTATAATTTACAACCGATCACTCAGCGAAAGATCCGTACCCAAAGACTGGAAAGTTGCCCAAATTTCTCCAATATTCAAGAAAGGCAATAGGAGTGATCCCCAAAATTACAGGCCTATCTCATTGACGTCGATTTGCAGTAGGATTTTGGAACATATACTTTGTTCGAATATTATGTACTACCTCGAAGAGAACGACCTATTAACCAATAGTCAGCACGGATTCACAAAGTATCGCTCTTGCGAAACACAGCTTGCCCTTTATTCACATGAAGTGTTAAGTGCCATCGACAAGGGATCTCAAATCGATTCCATATTTCTGTATTTCCGGAAGGCTTTTGATACTGTACCCCACAAGCGGCTTCTAATGAAATTGCGTGCTTATGGAATATCTCCCCAATTGTGCGATTGGATTCACGATTTCCTATCAGAAAGGAAACAGTTCGTTGTAATTGACGGTAAGTCATCGAGTAAAACAGAAGTGATATCTGGCGTTCCACAGGGAAGCGTTATTGGTCCCCTACTCTTCCTCGTGTTTATAAACGATTTAGGAGATAATCTGAATAGCTCCCTTAGACTGTTCGCGGATGATGCTGTCGTTTATCGGTTAGTGAAGTCAACAGAGGATCAAAAGCAACTGCAAAGCGATTTAGACAAAATTTCTACTTGGTGCGAAAATTGGCAATTGACACTAAATAAAGAAAAGTGTGAAGTAATACACATGACCACTAAAAGAAATCCGCTGAACTTCACTTACGCGATAAATCAGTCAAACCTTAAGGTCGTAAATTCTACCAAATACCTAAGAGTTACAATGACGAACAACTTTGACTGGAGAGAACACATAGAAAATATTGTGGGGAAGGCGAACCAAAGGTTACGTTTCATTGGCAGAACGCTTAGACGGTGCACCAGCTCCACCAAAGAGACTGCCTACATCACACTTGTGCGTCCTCTCTTGGAGTACTGTTGCCCGTTGTGGGACCCTCACCAGGTGGGACTGACGGAAGATATTGAGAAGGTTCAGAGAAGGGCAGCTCGTTTTGTTTTATCACGTTACGGGTGGGAAAGCGTCACGGAAATGTTGCACGAATTGGGGTGGAAATCATTAAAAGAAAGACGTTATTCATTGCGGCGTGATCTGTTTGCGAAGTTTCAATCACCGACTTTTAGTTCTGAATGTGAAAATATTTTGCTAGCACCCACCTACTTAGGGATACATGACCATCCCAATAAAATAAGAGAAATCAGATCGAAAACGGAACGATTTAGGTGTTCTTTCTTCCCGCGCGCTATTAGAGAATGGAACGGTAGAGAAAAGTTATGAAGGTGGTTAATGAACCCTCTGCCAGGCACTTAAATGTGATTTGCAGAGTATCGATGTAGATGTAGATGTAGATGTAGATGTAGATGTAGAAATATCCATGCCCGAGGGAGGATTCGAACCCCCGACCGTAGTGGCCGTGCTGACCGTGACTGGAGCGCCTTAGTCCGGTAGGTCGTCCTCTAGTCGCCCAGTAAGTAGTCTGGTCCATCGTCGGTCGCAATTCTGCTGACGCCCGCAGTCGGTCTGTCGTTCGCGAGGTGCTCCCGTCCCGCTCCGACCTTTAGTCCCAATATTCTGTATGTGACCTGCACCTTCATCTACTTTTTAAAAGCAAAATAAATAAAGAAATAAAAATCGTATCCACCGACAGGTAACTGTGGTAATGGAAGGTTAATTCAGAAAAGGTGTGTCGAACACTATGACCAATTTCATGTGGATCAATATCCAGGTGTTAGTCCTTCAACTAGACGCCATTTAAGCGAGTGGCTCGTTCGTTACCTACCCAAGTTATCCGATCGGAGAAAGGGAATACATAGTTCAACTTGGAAACCGAAACACGTGTTGTTTCTGACAACTCCTCACATCGTTGAGAGGCGAAGGCTGTATTGAGACCCATATTAAAAATCCATCATCTGACTGGGTTTCGAGCCCGCGATCTATCGGTTTCCACTCCAGCGCGCTACCACACGACCGCGAAGCTGAACCTACACACCGATCAGCAAGTATATGATGAACATCTGAGTAGTAATAGGCAGCATTGCCATAGCGGCGATGCTTCTAGGAATGGAAACAATACGTCAACTGCCGGCCGCGGTGATCGAGCGGTCTGTGGCGCACTAGTCACGTTCTGCACGGCCACTACGGTCGGGGCTTCGAATCCCCCCTCGGTCATGGATATTTGTGCCGTCCTTAGTATTAGCTAGTTCATAAGTAGTTTGTAAGTTTAGGGACTGATGACCCCGTAGTTACGTCCCATAATCTCTACAAACATTTGAACGTTTTGAATACGTCAACGAATTCCCGCAAATTCTGGAGAAGGGGGAGATGAGCGCTGACGCCACATTCCACCACATTCTGGAACTGTTCTATCGGGTTCAGATCTGCCAATTTGGGCTGGAGGGGGACACTCTGATCGTCGAACCACTCAATCACACTCATGTCCTTGTTACAATGAGCATTCTCTTGCTGAAAAATGCCCATGCCATTAAGAAAGCTGATCGTCAGAAATGGTGTTCACGGTTTACAACCACTGTAAGAAGCTTCTAGTCTGCCATGGTGCCTTCTACGAACTTCACTGGACTAAAGCATGTCCATGCTAATACATTGTTGTTGGTGTGTCAAAGTCCGGTTTGAAGTAGACTTGCGCATTATAATTCACTATCGGAAGCGCTCATTTTAGTTCGCGGCAGAGACGCGAACTAGTTCGTTCTTTTAGTTCTTCGGCTCTCAGTGACGGCTGAGCGGCGTGGTCTGTGCATGCAGGTGGAGGGAGAAGTTCCTCCACCTAGCTGCTTCATGCGCTTGCTGCTTGAGCCGCTAACGATATCACGCAAACCAGATGAAACAGTTTGTGGATAACTTCTCGTGTTTAAGTTTACAGTTGTTTCTATACCTTGGCATCATGGAATTTATTAGTCAGATATTGCAGAGTGCAGAATACTGCAAAACAGAAATTTTGTAGCACTGAACTATGTAATCTAGCAGGCAGACGCTCACCTCGAAATGACTCTCATCAGCAGAAGGCAAACACGTGATTTTTAATTCTGCAGCGCGCCTTCTCGCTGTTGCCCTTCGACTTCAGAAACGATCCAACGAACTAAGAAGCGAGATATGTTTGGGATAATAGTTCGCGACCAGTAACGCACGTTTTAGTTCGCGACCGATTGCATATATTTTAGTTAGCGACCGATCGCGCTTTTAGTTCGCGACCGATCGCGCATATTTTAGTTCGCGACCGGTAGCTCTCCTTTTAGTTCGCAGCTCTTTTTAGTTCGTCCGCTCTTTTTGGCTTTTGCTACCGCTACTAAAAGAGCTCTTTCTTTTGTTATGACAGTTTTTTATATAATGATGAGTGTTGCTCAAGAGTGTGCTATTACCCGTATTTTTGGGCGCAATGCAATGCCTCTGACCACACGGCTACTCTTCTCCGTCAGTCTTCCGAAAAGGGACGGACGAACCAAGAGGCCAGGGATTTGCGAACTAGTTTGCGCAGTTCGCCTGTGGGAGCGCTCTTCCCAACTAGTTCGTTCGCGAACTACACAAGACTATTTTGATGCAGCTCTCTAGCCGACTTGATCCTAAGCAAGCCTCTTCATCTCCTACTCAGAACAGCAATCGACATCCATTTCAACCTTCTTATTGTATTTGACTCTTGGTTTCCCTCTGCGATCTTCACCCTACACTCTTCCCTCCAACGCTAAATTGACGATTTTCTATTTGTTAGAATGCGGCCTACCAATCAGTCTCTGCTTCTAGTCAATGTATGCCAGAAATTTCTTTTCTCCTCAATTGTGTTCACGTGCGCCTCAGTTGCACAGTGGTAGAGTGCCAGACTACAAATCCAAAGGTCGCGGGTTCGATCCCCGCCATGACCTAGGATTTTTATCTGTCACTTTCCACTTCTTTCACCTCTGACAGTATTGCTCATGTGAAAAATACCGAATAGCACCGTGGTTCGGAACCCACGTTAAACTGTAGGTCCCCCTATAATTGGCTGGGTAAGTCAGTTCGAAGGTCGGAGGAAGGCAACGGCATACCACCTCCAAACAGGACCATGCCTAGTAAAGCACTGTGGTGTTCAAACCAATCTTCGGATTGTTGACTGCTTTACCTTTACCTTACCTACCTCTTAATTAGTTACGCGATCTACCCACCTAACTTTCAGCGTTCGTCTGTAACACAAGTTTTCGAAAGCTTCTATTCCATTCGTCTGAACTATTAAGTAGTTGTATCTTACTCATGTAAATAACATTACGGAATTTAGATAATAGATTATTGTATTTCGTTAATACTCAGTATGTGTAAAAATGTTATACTGTGCATTACGAACTGTTGTTTTTCTGTAACTTGTCCTCGACGTTCAGATTTCCTTGTGGTTTGGGTGAACCAGTTCCACCTAGATGGCACTGGGTTGAGCGCCTTATCGCTGAGCTAGAGTTCGGTGGGCTGTGACTAAGCGGATGATTTTCGTTGGCTTCAATAGGTTCGTTCGAGTGGCACTGCTGACGATCTGAAACCGTTTGAGGCGTTCGAGTGGCACTTTTGACTCTTTCTGACGATGTCTGACTGACCAATCAGGTGTTGGAGTGGCGGAGCTGAAACTTTGAGATCGTTTATTTAAGTAAGCAGGTTTTCGTCAAACCGTTTTCTGACTGACTCCAAAGTATTTAACAAGCCTCCTCCGAAAGACATGCCTGCACATTTACGAAGAGGTTTGTGTTCCAAGTCTTCCATTTTCTCTTGATTGAGGCTGAGGTTTATATATTAGACGGGCATTCTTTCAACTTATGTGGCCTTCTAATACAATACTTCTCCTTTTTATTACATCCATACATACTATAAATGAAAGATGTGGAAATTTTCATAACATACGAATTTAAAGATGAATGCATATGCTTTTACAGTTTGGAATGTGATATATTCGCCTGAAAATGAAGTCAAAATAGTCCTATTGAGATTTTCTGTGCTATCTGTAAGTGAAGTGATTGACACATAAGAATAATGTGTCGGCAGTATTTCCTTCACAACAGGCACTAGCACTGATAGATTTTTATAACCTACATCTAGCTTTATATGTGCCACTATAGCGTCTCACAATTACTGTTCCGTCTGTTTCTCCTTGTGGTTATTTATTATTGAAATCTATTAATGCCAATGTGGGCGTTCCTACATTAAATGTGTAACTTCTGGGAAAATCATGTACTATGATAATTTTTGCACAACACCTGCAAATGTTTGTGTTTTTTGTATATTAATTTGTATGTTTCATTTTTTAAATTTTATTGTATCTCATAATAATGGGACAAAATGCATATGAAGTATGTTACCGAAAATTCCTTTCAAACACCACAATCCTAATTTACCTCATTTTTGTATGCGGTTTTATGAGGTTGAATTTGCTACATTATTTATAAATGGGGGAAATAAGAGTGAGAAATACCTTGGCTTACTGTTTCACATTCAAATGATATATAATGTAAGGTGCAGTATGAAGAATTTAACAAATTATCTGCATGGTTGTATTTGGTTAATGGGTACGGTGAATAAGACAAACACGTTGGCCGAAGAGAGCACAGATGCCAACTAACACTATGGGTGGCCAAACTGCGAAATAGGTGAAATAAGCGTTCGAGTTGGCTTCGGAGTTGGAAACTGTCAAAAAGCGCGCATGCGCAGTGGAGGCCTTCCAAATCGTCAGTAACTATCAGAAACTATCAGCATTTGGGCCACTCGAACGAACCTAATGCCATGTAGCGCCGACGGCCAGGAGTGCACAGGTGGTTTGTGAAACCGCGGCAGCGTGCGATGGTGGGGGGCGCAGTTCACCCCCAGCGCCTGTGCCACAAGGATCTCGTGTCCGCGCGCATCGTTGCCCCTTGCTGGTGCCTAGAATCAGTGTCCAGGCCATGCTGAGCTCAAATCCGGAGTCCCCGTTTATGAGATCGTTTGTAACGCGAATTTCTAAGCCCTCCATGAAAACGCTGGCCAGTAGGTATTTGTGGATCAGGGCCGGCGCAAGGCACGTGCGAAACGTGCGGCCGCACGGGGCGGCACTTTCCGAGGGGCGGCAAATCTGCCCCCCCCCCCTTTTTTTCTGTAGTAGAAACTCAACATTCATTCCCAAGAGGGGATTCTAAACCAAACCTCGTAGGGAGCGGCTTCGGGAACTGTGGCATGGCGTCTCAACTACATGCCGGCCGCCCCTGTTAAACAAGGGGAGGTAGGAGGACAAATTTCTTCCTCGCCACTGTGGCAGCGCCGTCGTGTTTACGCCGGAAGCAGTCTGGTGCACACGCCCGGCCAGTATTCTTATGAGTGGAGCGCTGCATCGTGTTACGCGTCATGCGTTTACTCACAACTAATTTTGCAGAAAACGAAATTTAATTTGGAAATTCGAATGCGGTTACATGTTAAGCCTGAAGCAATTTTGCTAAGCCCTGCAATGGCAATTGAGTGTTTTATTCTTCCTGCGCTATGGAAAAAAATTGTTGAACATTACTACAGTCGAACATGTTCAACACCTACAATGGCTAGAAGTATTCCGAATGGGTAAATACGCTGTGAGTAATTACAAGGGATAAAGACATCGATAGTAAGCCTGGCATAAGTTGGGTTTCGACGCATTTTTGAAAATGTTTGCTATCCGTTTCTGGGTGATAGTCGGATGTTTTAGTTTTTGAGCCCTGAAAGACCTGTCTCCGCCTGCATGAACACAATTGAACTCTGTCCATCTGGCCGCTGTGGCCGAGGGGACTACGGCGCGTCAGTCTCTGTCTGCACGGCCACTACGGTCGGGGGTTCGAATCCCCCCTCGGGCATAGATATTTGTGCCGTCCTTAGTAATAGTTAGTTCATAAGTAGTTTGTAAGTTTAGGGACTGATGACCCCGTAGTTAAGTCCCATAAGCTATACAAACATTTGAACATCCTTTTTTAACTCTGACCAGCACTTTTGTGTGACAATACTACTCACACACTATCACTTTGCCAACATTTATTTACTGTATAATGCGCGTGAATCCATGTTTCGTCGAAGTAAACTACTGGTCGCTTTGATTCTGATGAAAACCTGAGAAAGTATAGTCTTTTAGCTACGATGCCTTCTCGTCCAAGCGAAACAAAAGTTAATTTTGACACCTTGTAAAACGAAAATCCTTTGACAGAACATATGTGCTAAGGGTTTCCTTGCTAGCTTTGATGCTCATTTCTGTTTGGCAAAAGTTGTGCAGTTTTCGCAAAGTTCGTATTTCTTTCTACTGTTCGTAATGCTATAAAAATTACTGACTGATAATACATTTATCCATATCATCGGTCACATACTTATTGTGAGCTTCTTGCTTGATCTTCTTGGGCGCTAGTTTAACCGTAGCCTCACTGTACCTCGTCACGTGACGTAGTTCCTGGCACTGCTGCGTCACCACTTCGCCTTTCCAGACAATAGGTATTGTTGCGTTCTCTACAACAAAAATTACAGGTATCGTTTCGATAGTTGGCCTAGAGAGTCAAGATTGGTCAGAAGCACTTTCATTGCGTTTCACAAGAGCAGAAGAATTGGTGAGTCCGAATTTCTTGCAACTTGTGATGTAATAGGTAAGTGCTTTTCATATAACCTACAATTAGTATTGCGCATGCACGTTACTCATAAGTTAAAATTTTTCTCCTTCAAGAATGCAGAATAGGAAAATTTATTTTTCTTATGAACTGTTACTTTAAAAATTGGCAACTCGGCAAATAAGCACTCGTCACCCCAATAGCTAGAATGAAAATAAAGGGCAGAAAAGTGACGTGATATGGCGATGACTAATATGTTACCCCTTATTCCATAATCAGACACGACAGAACTGACAGACGCAAATTACGACAGATGGAGAGTGTCAGTTCTTTGAAATGAATAACCGCAGTGCAGTGAGATAATATATTTCGACTAGCGTCAGTACCCGTCAATTTCCGAGTGTGTATTTATTGCATTATTATGTTACTCCATCTCCTTATTCTTCCTCTCTACATTGTCAAAATCAAATGTTCAAATGTTTGTAAATCTATCGGACCAAACTGCGTGGTCATCAGTCCGTAGCTTACGAACTACTTAAACTAAGCTAAACTAACCTAAGGACAAACACACACACCCATGCCCCAGGGAGGACTCGAACCTCCACGGCGAGCAACCACGCGCTCCGCAGCGAGACGCTTTAGACCGCTCGGCTACTCCACCGCGGCTCTCTACCTTGTCCTTCGCCCCACTCTTTGGCCGTTTCAACTGTTTTTATTTTCCAGATCTCCATAGACGTGTGGCACAGAGTGGCTATTCTCAACAATGCTTTGAGTTATGTTTACATCTATACAGTCGTGCTGAACGTAACTGTCAACATGACGGTTTAGATGTAAGCACATATTAAAAGCTTTGAAACTGGCTACTCAGTGGCCGAAACCTAGGTAGATCTGAAAAGTAAAAACAAAAATTGCGATTGATTGCTGACTTTTCCTACAGATTTGTAGATTTGTTTAAATAAAATTTCACAAACATTTTGTGAAAAAAAAAAAAAAAAGAAAAAAGAAAAGAAACAAACTGACTAGGGGGTGCGACAATTTAGCAGCTCGCACGGGGCGGCACTTGGGCTAGCGCCGGCCCTGTTGTGGATGCCAGAATATTCGTCTCTTTTCAACTCTCTGTGTGTTCGGTATTGATACAGTGTTCTACTAAGGCCGACTACGAAGGAGGCCACGAGCGGGTGTGGGATTGGTGTTTTCTGCATCGATCTTCGATAGTGCGAACTGTTTGACCGATGTAGGATTTGCCACAGCTTCACGGGGTATTGTACACTACCGCTTTCTTTAGGCCTAAGTTGTCTTTTACCGTTCCTAGCAGGGCGCGTGTAAATCAGGGACTGAAGAAGGGCATATCTGTGACAGATATTACTAGGGAACAAGTGCTGGGATGGAGACCTCTGCAGCTATTGGAATATTTAATCGGTCTGTGAACAAAAGGGGAGTGTGTTACACCACGTTCTTAGCATGTAGCTCAAAAGCATGTAACAGTGTAGTAGCTGCTCAGTCTTATGGTGAGAAGATTATCACAAAACTGGAATGTGTCGGTCATGTCCAGAATAGCAAAATTGAGCAAAATTTGAGAGACAAGAAACTTTCTGATGGTAAAACCGTAAGAGGCAGGTTAACAGACAAAACGATTGATGAACTACAGCAGTATTACCGAATGGTCATTAGAAAAACAAAAAAACAAAAAACTGAGGATTTGTTAAAAATGAAACAGAGCAGTGTGGGCTACCTTCTGCAAAGACTGTCAACCGATGAAAAAGCAACACACAAACTTTTCTCTCCTGGACCTAATTCATGATGTAATTACCGCAATGCCCAGTACTCAAACAGTTTGTAGAGTCATAAACATCACATCTCAGCAGCAGTCAAGGATATCATAAAACATTTTTACAGAAACCTGACAAATACTGAATTAGTGAAGAAGTGCCTGCTTGGTCAGACTCAGAATTCCAATAAGTCGTTCAATAAGCTTATACGGACTCGCTTACTAACGTGGAGGAATCAGTGGTTCTATTATTTATTTTAATGATGGAAACATTGGTAGGGTGAAAGTACTACAGCATATGGGAATTAACCATAAAGTAAACTGCGTCAGAGAACAAAAGTAAGCAGAATATGAAGCGTCACTAAGGAGTCCATAAAACAAGAAAAGAAGATAAAACTTGGAAAAACGATCAAGATCATGATATACAGTTAAGTTAAGGGTGCTTCTGAGTGACTAAAAATTTTTTAAAAATCGTACTGTCCTGTTTTAAGGCCCAATTCAGATTTGTCTGTAGTTTTATGACATTTTTTGCAAACATTTCGGACAAAAATAATAAAAACACAAATAATAGAAATTATGGAAGATACAAGTACGACTCTATTATTGTGATAATATCTATGTACCCAACACGTAACATTCCTTCTGACCGTAAACAAACTGCTAAAAGTATTTGATATTTGAGTTTAGCTTTGACAAACATACTCTTTTTTGAACTTTTACCCCTTGAAACTATTATATTAATATATCTCCCATATTGTCAGTTCCGTTAAAGTATTATCACCTATCTTGGTTTGGGAGTTTGTTGTAAGTTTATTTTCTTTGACTGTACTCGATACGAATGACTAAAGCCTGGAATTCAGTTTTACCACACCGATTCCGTTTTTTATTTTAGCTCTAATATAATACGTAGTCACTGTTTGAAACAGAATATTTGCTCTTTATTTTAGCGCAGAAAAAAGTAACATGAACAAAATCATATCTGAACTGAAGAGGTAACACAATCTACGTTAAAAGTGTCCATAGCAACTATGCAAAAGACAAACATTTTAGTAAACGCAGCGATTCTAATTAGTGACTTTCAACGTATACCATTAATAATGAATAATTGCTTAAGGGCCGCGGTGGAGTAGCCGAACGGTCTAAAGCAACTCGCTGCGGAGCGCGCGGTGGTCGCCGTGGAGGTTCGAGTCCTCCCTGGGGCATGGGTGTGTGTGTTTGTCCTTAGGTTAGTTAACCGAGGTTTAAGTAGTTTGTAAGCTACGGACTGATGACCATGCAGTTTGGTCTGACAGATTTACAAACATTTGATTTTTGCTTAAGGAAAAAGAAACAGGTAACTTGTTGCAATGTGTACACTTCTCTTCCCTTTCATTAAGGAACAACAGCTGTCACAGAAATCTAGGACTCCATTTATAAATAAGACTACCAGTCCCTTCACGTTGTTTAGAATTTCATTATCACAGTATCCTCCCCGTTGTTGTGCAAATGCTTCAAAAGACCAGGGTTCAGTTCGTTGTTACGTATTTCACGACATGTTCAGGAAATACAACAAACGCACATTTTGAGGGAGGGAGCACTCTTACATATTTACAACTTTGCTGCGGAAGAAAAGGGAACTTCACTTCAAACATAAACATAGCCAAAGCAATGTAGACTAACAAAAATTATACTAAGCGAAATGTAGCGTGAGGAGGGCTATGCGAGAGGCGTTCAACGAATTCGAAAGTAAAGTTTATGTACTGACTAAGAAATTTTGATCTTACAGGGTGTCCAGAAAAGGGCTCCCTGATTTCAAAATTAAATATCTCGAAAACAAAGATCGATAGAGGAATGCAGTAAACGGTATGTTTATTGTGAAAGCTGTAAGAAGTTTATACAGCAGGTTGAAATAATAGTTACAAAAGCTGCTAACAGCTGGCGCTGTACGCTGTACAGCTCATATCAACATACATAAGAGAAATAATCGTATGGAAACACTCTTTGCAAACAATCACATCACAATGTTTTCAAAATGTTCACCATTGGCACTACAGAGGTGGCGCAAACGAAGAATGAAATTCGCCATCACATTTCGTAGTGTCTCAACCGAAATGGATTCACATGCCACAGAGATCGCCGATTCAAGCTCGTCCAGCGTGGCGGGATGCTTCGGGTAGACCATGTCTTTCACTGTGCCCAACAAAAAAAGTCACAGGGAGTCAAATCCGGCGAATATGGAGGCCAATCCATGCCTGCAGCAGTAAATTTGGGATATTCCAAAGCAATGACTCGATTCCCGAAGTATTCATCAAGAAAGCGAAACACTTGTTCTGTCCGATGTGGTTTCGCTTTACATCAATATGGCTTTTCGGAACCCCAAAATCGCCAGTTCTGCTTATTCACGTATCCATTCAGGTGGAAGTTTGCTTCATCTGTAAACCAGATGCAGCCAACATCAAATCCTTCACTATCATTGTGAGCATCTGATTAGCAAAGGCAACCCTTTGTTGCACAGATCGTACGGGTATGGCCTGGTGCGTTTGAATTTTGAATGTAAACATGTGTAGGCTCTTTCCCAGTATTTTCTGCTTGCTGGAACGCTTCAAACCAGTCTCAGATGAAATTCTACGGACGGATGACATTGGATTTCGCTGAATAATTCCAGAAACTGTGGCGATATTTTCAGGCGTAATTGCAGTTTGCTTGCGGCCAACATGCCCCACTAGATCATCAGTTACGTTTCCTGCTCGTTGAAATTTAGCGAAGAGCATGCGAATGGTTTTCGCATCGGGTCCTTTTGGAACATTAAATCGTGCTTGAAAACTTCGCCTTGTTGCCGCAGGACTCTCTTCTAACCTGTGGTACTCTAGCATCAGAAAAACGCGTTGTTCAATGGAATGCATGGATTTAATCTCTTCCTTCGGTACGCTAACCTCCTTTCACGTTTCAATAGTGGAATTGATCGCTCTGGGTTTCGGATCAATATTCATACTAGGCATTACGTATGACGAGTACAGTGCCATCTGTTAGCACCATTTGTAACCATTATTTCAAACTGCTGTATAAACTTCGTACAGCTTTCACAACAAACATACCGTTTACTGCATTTCTCTATCGATCTTTGTTTTTGAGATATTTAATTTTGAAATCAGGGAGTCCTTTTCTGAACACCCTGTATGTCAAAGCGGTAAGTGAATCAAAACAACATGTCCAGAAACTATGATGGAAATGGTAGTGAAACAGAGGATGACACTCTAAAGCTGTTTCACAGAGGAAGACTGCACTGTAGTTCCTTCTCAAGACTGTCGCACAGATGACAAACTGGCAGATAACGAAATAAATGACGGATAGGAAAACAATTCAGATCGCTCAAAAGAGGAAGGGTCGTAGGACCTGATGGGATACTAGTTCGATTTTACAAAGAGTACGCGAAGGAACTTGCCCCCTTCTTGCAGTGGTGTACCGTAGGTCTCTAGAAGGGCGTAGCGTTGCAAAAGATTGGAAAATTGCGCAGTTCATCACCGTTTTCAAGAAGGGACGTCGAACAGATGTGCAGAACTATAGGCCTAAGTCTCTAACGTCGTTCATTTATAGAAAATTGGACACGTATTATGTTCGAGTATAATGACATTTCTGGAGACTAGAAATCTGCTCCGTAGGAATCAGCATGGCTTTCGAAAAAGTCGATCGTGTGAAACCCAGCTCGCGCTATTCCTTCATGAGATTCAGGGGGCCATAGGCAGGGGTTCTCGGGTAGATGCCGTGTTTCTTGACTGCCGCAACGGGGTTATATAATTCCCCAAAATCGTTTAATGAACAGATTACAAGCATATGGTCTATCAGACCAATTGTGTGATTGGATTGAGTAGTTCCTAGATAACAGATCGCTGCATGTCATTCTTAATGGAGAGAAGTCTTCCGAAGTAAGAGTGATGTCAGGTGTGCCACACGGGAGTCTCGTGGGTCAGTTGCTGTTCACGATATATATATAAATGGACTTGTAGATAACATCGGAAGTTCACTTAGGGTTTTTGCGGATGATGCTGTAGTATATCGAGAGGTTGTAACAATAGAAAATTGTATTGAAATCTGGATCTGGATCTGCAATTTATTGGCGCATGGTGCAGGGAATGGCAATTGAATCTGAATGTAGAATACATAAAAAGAAAGATCCTTTATCATTTAGCTGCACTATAGCAGGTCAGCGACTGGAAGCAGTTAATTCCATAAATTATCTGGGAGTAGGCACTAGAATTAATTTGAAATGGAACGACTATATAAAATTAATCGTCTGTAAATCAGATGCCAGACTGAGATTCAGTGGAAGAATCCTAAGAACATGCAGCCCCAAAACAAAGGAAGTAGGTTACAGTACACTTGTTCGCCCACAGCTTGAATACTGCTCACCGGTGTGGGATCCGTACCAGGTGGGTTTGATAGAGGAAGTAGAGAAGGTCCACTGGAAAGCAGCGCGCTTAGTTGCAGAATCATGCAGTAATCGCGAAAGCGTTACGGAGATGATCGATAAACTCCAGTGGAAGACTCTGCAAGAGAGATGCTCTATAGCTCGGTACGGGCTTTTGTCCTAGTTTCGACAATATACCTCTACCGAGAAGTCTAGCAGTATATGCTCCCTCCTACGTATATCTCGCGTAGAGATCATGAGGATAAAATCAGAGACATTAGAGCCCACACAGAGGCATACGGACAATCTTGCTTTCCGCTTACGAGACTGGAATAGGAGGGAGAACCGATAGCCGGCCGCGGTGGCCGAGGGGACTGAGGCGCTTCAGTCACGGTCTGCACAGCCACTACGGTCGGGGGTTCGAATCCCCCCTCGGGTATGGATATTTGTGCCGTTCTAGTTCGTAAGTATTTCATAAGTAGTTTGTAAGTTTAGGGACTGATGACCCCGTAGTTGAGTCCCTTAAGCTGTACAGACAAACAAAACAAACAAGAACCGATAGTGGTACTCAAGGTATCCTCCGCCATACACCGTCAGGTGGCTTGCAGAGTATGGATGTAGATAGCGGAACACAGCTCCATTTAATTCATAAGCGTGCCTGAAACCGTTTTAGGAACAAAGGTGGCTTTCTAACTACCAACCATAAGCATGACATACTAATGCGGCGAACAATTACAAAACGGTTCCTTAATCCTCATACTATTGATGGTAGTTGTTAACTGCTAATATGTCATTTTAGACCCTAGTTTATAATTTATCGTAGTAAGAACGTTATATTTTCTGTTAATTCTTCAGGTCGTCATTGCCTTGAAATGACAACACGTGAAAGATGACCGTCTGTCGTCTTCCATATATTTTTTGCATATTTTTGTAAAGTTATAATTTATTTAATGTCGCTAGATTATCATTTTGTTTAAACTTGACCCCACTCTTTTCAAGGCTTGAGGAATGGCATTTTTATTTCATGTCTAAAAATATTAGTTAATATTGCTAGGTTTAATATTGCTAGGTTTCATTTTGTTATGTTAATAATTTATTATTATATTAATTAATGTGGCATAAATGTGACTTCTACACTACGCCACTGTCCCTGTGAGATTGTGTACTTGTCTTACTTTTAAGTGGATGTGCGAGAATCTATGGCTGTTTGAATGTGGGGCGTGATAGCTCGCTTTGCATCGTTCTCTCTGGCTCAGAGTCGATAGCTGTTGAGGTTACCAAAGAGGTTTCTACACCCTTTGGTTACAGTCTAGTCAGCGAGCCTTCTTTAGTGCGAATCACGCTGTCCATCCCCACCACCGCTGTTTCTTGGATTTTCCGGCTTCCAATCGCTTCCCGCGTCCGGTGGCCGCTCGGGCTGATAATTCTGGGCTGGTCGTCTTGTGAGGTAAGATTGGTTCTGCTCTTGTCTTTGGAGAAGGTAGCGTTTCATTGAATGGCACGTTTAACTTAGACTCGTGAACTTAGAATCATGTTTTGGGATTTTTCTCCGATCGTGTGTGGAAACGTGTTCTCGTTTTTCAATTCAGTGATTTTTAATAGTTAAATGCGGTGTGTGTGATTCTAGTTGCAGTTTGATAACGACATGGTACGTGTACGTATGTTAGAACCTTCTGTGATCATGTGGCGGTGTATGAACTCTGTGTAAATACTTTATAGCTGTGTGGGGTCCGATTTCTAATAGGTGAAATGTTCATTTTTGTACAGTGCATGTAAAAATCTTCTCATCATTTCCTTCCGTGAGTGATATGTGTTCCACGTGGTTGGTTCCCAGAACAAAGCCTTCAGCTTCCACTCTTGTTTGTTCCATGCCCATCAGGCAAATAACTATGTGGGCATCCTTATGATCTCCACTAATATTTCGGGATCTTCTCTCCCAGCCTATTTTAATGTTGCTGTTTCTTCTCCGACTTGTAGTACGAACTCTTTCTGTGTCGGTAATTCTATGTGAGCCTTGTACAACCTCCTTTAACAGCTTCCTTATGTAATTCTAAACATTTCTATGGGTTGAATGCTGTAATTCTTAATTTTATTTTTCCGACTTTATAATTATTTCATTTTTGTGGTTTTTCTGAGACTGGACTTCATCCGTCTCTGTAATCCCCCCCTACCGCGCGTTGCTGTATCTCATTCACTTCCTAACATAATTCCAAGCATTTCTATGGGTTACATGCAGAAGTTAATTTTCTTTATTTTTCAAAAGTTCAAATGTTTGTTAAGCTTAAGGGACTTAACTACGGGGTCATCAGTCCCTAAACTTACAAACTACTTATTAACTACCTACAACTAAGGACGGCACAAATATCCATGCCCGAGGGGGGATTCGAACCCCCGACCGTAGTGGCCGTGCAGAACGGGACTGAAGCGCCTCAGTCCCCTCGGCCACCGCGGCCGGCTTTATTTTATTTTATTTTTTTTCGGAATCTGAATTTATTCAATTTTTTTTTTTGTTTTCGGAACCACGTGCGTCCGAGTTCCGACATCCGGGGTTTGCAGCTAGTCGCCTGAATTCACGCCACTTCTCATATAAAACCAGTACCTAGATCGTTTGCTAACAGACTGCAACTAAAGAATCCACCGTGCTTTTGTATCAAAATGTTCAAATGTTTATAGAACTTATGGGACTTAACTACGGGGTCATCAGTCCCTAAGCTTACAAACTACTTATGAACTAGTTAAGACTAAAGACGGCACAAATATCCATGCCCGAGGGGGGATTCGAACCCCCGACAGTAGTGGCCGTGCAGACCGTGACTGGAGCGCCTCAGTCCCCTTGGCCACCGCGGCCGGCGCTATTGTATAATGAATCCGATTTTCAACCACTTCACTTTCAGTGGAATGCGTTCATGTAACGTAGCCGTGTGTCGCCGTTAGCGTGTTTGCTCACGGTCCAAATCCGATGTAATTTAACTTGGCTATACACGCGCACCATCTCGAAACGGGCACGACAGATCAGAGACAGCTTCAAAGTGTTTTTGAATTTTGTGTTTTGTGCTACCTCTAACTTGCTGAATTTCCCCTATGATAGCGGCACCTGATTCCGCCTCGTCTCAGCACGCAGATTTTGATGAGTTTCACTGTGGCATTGCGTGCGTGTGAGGGAATGAGTGTTGTTTGTGAATCCTTCCCCCCAGTAGCGTTAAATCATGTATAATTTAGGCTGAGCACCGTCCGCATTAATCCATGTAAGAGATGCATCTTTATTGTTTTAACAAAATTGGTTCCCCATTTTGCTTGTTTTCTATCTGAATAAACAAGTTTAAGTTCAGCATAATCCGTAAGTTGCCTATAAATTGTAGTTTTAGAGCACCTTCCCTCTTTTATTTAATATTGTTCTTCACAAGTCCTCAGAACTAGCTCAGATGCAATTTTTATGTCTAAATTCCGTTGCGCCCTAAATGTTTTATTAGCCACTTTACTAAGATAACTTTAATTGTGGTGGGTTGCTTATTAATGTCTGTGAGCTGCAATGTATATTGACCACAGTAGTATTAACTTTCTGTTATTGAAGTAATTTGAAACGAGTCAGTTCTCAGTTTGGGCCAGGGAAAAAGGCTTTGTAGCATGGAGTAACCAATAGTTCACACGGACCTCATTTGCTAATTTTAGTGATAAAACAAAGCTCTTGTTACGTACAGTGGTCGACTTTTACACGTAATAAAACACAGAAAACAATATGGCGAATGCAGAGCAAGTTCTGGGCGAGGAATGTCACGAGCCATTTCCAGACGCCTGCTTTACGTAAAATCTAGTGTCGGTGTCAAATCGCCGTTATTTTTGCAAATATCTCTGTAACGGTGCGAGGTATGAAAAAAAAAACATAGCAGAGAGCAAAGTTGTAGAGAAGTGTCTTCTCTACAAGTTCGTTTATTCCATTTTTGTTAAGCCGTTATTTTCATTTAAATTTCAAGCCTTCAAAAGGCAATCACAAAGGCCCACGATTAGTGTTACTATCGTGACCTAAAGTGGGCCAAAACTAAGCATATATTAGGTGCTTTACAGTCTTCTGAAACTTTAGAATCCACTTCTGAAAATGTTTTTGTTGCATTTTTCCCTAAATATCTGACACCACTTCGAGTAGAGTATGTAAATTTTCAGCGAGTAATAACATATATTTCCTGAGTCTATTGAACTGAAAGAAGAACATAATGTTGTGTATAACTATTATTATTTAAGATAACGTACAAAAAGTACCCAAAATTTTAACCGTTTAGTTAAAAAATTGTATTTCCGATAGCAGTGGCTGAAGTGCAATTAATGTAGATCAGAGGACTCAGAATGTACGGTTTAAATTCGTGTAAAAGTTCCATGTCAATGGCTACAGTGGTTCCTGAAACACAGGGAAGACAAATCGATAAGTTTAACATTCTTGGGTTAGGACGTTCCTACTCCCCGTAATAAGTCATGGTCGACAAATACTAACACGAATTATTTGCAGACAAATGAAAAAATTGGTGGAACCCGAACTTCGACAACATCAGTTTCGATTCAGAAGGAATGTAGGAATACGCGAGTCAGTACTCACATTACGACTTGTCTTAGAAGATAGGTTAAGGAAAGGGAAAACTACGTTTTTAGCATTTGGAGATCTGGAGAAAGCGTTTGACATTCTTTCAAATTCTGAATGGAGCTAAAGTTTAGTTGAAGGGCATGAAAGGGACTTAGTGGTTGAGAAGGGAGTAAGGCATAGTTGTAGTATTTCCCCATTGTTATTCAATATGTACATTGAGGAAGCTGAAGGAGAAAGTAGCTGAGGGAATTAAAGTTCAGGGAGAAGTAATAAAAGCTTCACGGTTTGCCGATGACATTGTAATTCTGTCAGGGACAGCAAAGGAACAAGAAAAGAAGTTGAACGGATTGGGCAGTGTCCTGAAATGTGTTTATAAGATTAACAAGCAAAAACAAGGGTAATGGAATGAAGTGTAAGACAATCAGGCGATGCTGAAGGAATTAGATTCTGTAATGAGACAATGAAAGTAGTAGAAGGGTTTTCTTGATGTAATAGCAAAATAACTTCTGAAGGCCGAAGTAAAGAAGATATGAAATACAGAATTGCTATGCGAAGAGAAGCGTTTCAGAAGAAGAGAATTTTGTTGACATCCAATATTAATTTAAATGTTAGGAAGTCCTTCATGAAAGTAGTTGTCTGGATTGTTGCATTGTATGGATGTGAAAAGTGGACGATAAGAAGTTCCGACATAAAGATGATAGAAGCTTTCTAAATGTAGTGTTCCAGACGAATAATGAAGATTCGAGGGGGAATCACGTTACTATTAAGGAAGTGCTTAACAGATGTAGGGATGGCTAGGGATTTTTGAGCACTCGGCATCTAGGTCTTCAGCGCCCGGTGGTTATCAGAATTGACGAAAAAATGCGTTTTTGCTTATACTAAGAGATGGGACAAGTTGCTAGGTTAGGCACTAGGAATCATTAGTAGGCAGGCCTCTATATAAACTATGTATCAGCATTCTGCAGTCAAGAACTACATAAGTATTACTAAGTCTCTATGAAATATATATCTCGTTCTAATTTACTCTAGTGTTTCTTGTTTCTGCTGTCCCACTGGCTGGTCACCTCCGTACCTGCACACGCGTGCATCCTTTATTCCTGTGTCGGTCTCTTTCTACTCGGCCACCGACACCTACAACCGGCGGAAAGGAGACACGAAAGCGGCGACGAGGCTGGGACACAAAAGAAGGAAGTTTTTTCAGAGATTAAGAGTTTTCACAGTACAGGATAACGTGGAGAGCTGCATAAAACCAGCATGCGAACAGAGGTGGTTCTTGACAGACGCCATTCATCATTACTCAACGGATGTGTTTATCCTTCGGCAATCCTAAGCCGGCCGCGGTGGCCGAGGGGACTGAGGCGCTTCAGTCACGGTCTGCACGACCACTACGGTCGGGGGTTCGAATCCCCCCTCGGGTATGGGTATTTGTGCCGTCCTTAGTTGTAGGTAGTTCATAAGTAGTTTGTAAGTTTAGGGACTGATGACCCCATAGTTAAGTCCCTTAAGCTTCACAAACATTTGAACATTTGGCAATCCTAAATGTTAGGAACCACAACAATAACAACATAACGGTTTAGGAGTTATTTTCTCAAAAGAATGAAGGAGTGTTGTCCCTAAATATCTTAAGGGTCCTCCTTTTAGGTTGTACACAAGCAACCTGACAAATTTGATCCTAATCGATTGGACGTATCTGAGACCTTACCCTTGTCAGTCGCAAACGCTTCATGCTGCATTGAAAACTGCATTAATGTCATACAGATCCATAGATTGTGCATAATAGGCGGTCAGAAACTCTCCACTTGTAATACAGAATCGTGATGTCAGTCGCAGAAAACACCGTGACTATCGAGGCAATCGTCTAGCGACATGTCAGAATGAAGGAAGCTGTTCGGTGAAACACTGTGTGCTGCTCCAACAGAAGTCGTCGCTCCTGGTATTGCTTTCTTAAGGGATCTAAGACGTGATTACCGCATTACGAGACACCAGCGCTATGGGGAGGGTGCTGGACTATCTCTGTCTTCAGCTCGCGTAATTTGATGTAGCCTCCCAAATCGGCCTGCGTCTCGAATGTTCAAACGTTTGTAAAGCTATTGGACCAAACTGTTATGGTCATCAGTCCCTTCACTTACAAACTACTTAAACTAACCTAAGGACAACACACACGCCCTTTTCTTAGAGAGGACTCTAACCTCTGACGGCGTTGAACCGTGCGCTGTGCAGCTAGGCGCCTTAGAGCGCTCGGACACTCCACCGCGGCCCAGCATCTCGTTTCGACCAGTGAGGGGTGTGCCAGAAACGTATGTTCGACTGGTCAAAGATGTGTATGATGGTGCCTGCTCTAAAGTCAGATCTAATGTCAGAGTGACTGACAAGTTCTCTGTTATGGTTGGATACGTCAAGGGTCAGCACTAAGTCCTCAATTGCTCAATATAGTTATGGATCTGTTGCCGGAAGGAGTGCAGAACCTGGCTTTATGGTCGGGTAGTTTCGCATATGAGGTGGTGATAGTGAAGGAGTGCAAAGAGAAGGCAGAAAGTATATCGGAGAGATTGAGGGGAGGAAATGGAAAATTTACGACTCAGAATTAGCAGGAAGAAGACCGCATAATTGTGGTTTGGTGGAGATAGAAAAATTATGTTGGCAAACGATCAGTTGGAGAAAGTTGGAGAATTGATGCACCTGAGTTCCTATGTAAGTAGTAAATGAGATTTAGATAAGGAGGTAAGCCACAGGATAGAGGCTGGATGGACGAACTGGAAAAGGGTGTCAGGTGTGCTCTGCGAGAAAAGAATAAAACCCAAGACAAGAGGAAAATTTTTTTAACTGTGGGTGAGTCCAGCTATGTTCTATGGTAGTGAGATCTGGCAGTTAAAGAAATTGCAGGAGAAGAAATTAAATGTGGCTGAGATGCGTATTCTGAGGTGGATGATGTGGAAAACGAGGATGAACAAAATAAGAAATTATCTTATTCGAGAGCAGACAAGTAAAGTGGCGGTATCTAAGAAAGCCCAGGAACAAAGACTACAATGGTACGGGCACGTGATGAGAAAGGATGGGGGACGCCTGTTACAGAGAACAATGGAGCTGCAATGGGAGGGCAGGAGAAGAAGAGGCAGACCAAAGAGAAGATGAATGGGCTGCATCACTGAAGACCTGAGAGAAGAGGCTGAGCCTGGCGGACACAAGGACCGTGAGAAATAGCAGGAACAGTGATCCCTGAAATAACACAAGCTGAAGAAGAATCGGGCACTACCAGTATATTGTCTACATAGAGGAGCACCATTTGGAGGTGGCAAGGTAGTTTTTGCATTCCTCATTAAATTGATACGCCCAACGCGGTGTATTCTAGTTCAATTTCCTGTCCGTTATTTCAGACCGACGTTAGCAGCACACGGTGGCGGAGAGAGACGAGTTGCCGAGGTTTGGGAATTCACGCCAGTCCAGGACAACCAACCTGAAGGCCGGAAGATAGACGTTGTCAGCGGACAGGAACATCTGTACAGGCTACCCCTCCATCACTCTGTTAGGTTGGCTACAGGGACCTATTCGCATACTACGGAAGTCTTCAGGAGTCTTTAAGCAAATGGAGAGCAAACCCCATTCGGATGCAGTTTCTAGAGGTGTTAACACCGCGAGGGCGGCGTGCTGCAGTTATCATTAGTAGCACGTGATTCTCACTAACTTTGAAACAGCGCTTGTTAGACAGCCGGGACGGAATTATCTATTCCCTAATGAAATTTGTTATTAAAATATTTTCTTATCATAGCAATAGTTCAGTTCATGGGACAAATACTAGAAACAAGAATAACTTTCACAAAGATCACTTACTTGGGCTCAGAGAGGTGTCCACTATTCAGTAATACAAATTTAACACACAGTAAAGTTTATTTTCAAAAGAGTGTAAAGAATTTTTTGGAGGCCAACTTCTACCCCATTGACGAATTTCTTAGCAGAAGTGATTGATGTATGTCATGGTACGTTATATTCACAAATGTAAATATTGTGTTCAGTCTGATTTCAGTACTAATTTTGTGTAGTAATGTGATCTCTATAAATAAGTGATGTCCTTTAAAATGTAAATATTCTTAAGTTAATTATTTTTTCTGACCAATTGCACTCCCACAAGGGAAATTAACTTTGGGATCTGTGGCCAATAGTCTAGATTTTAACACGAATTATCGACAGTATAATGGAAAAGCTAGTAGAAGCTGGTTAACACATCAGCTCTCATTTGGTAAGTATTTATTGTGTACCTTGTTCTGAGGAAGTAGATTAAGATGAAATAGATAATACTATACTGAGAGATGAATTTGACAGAGCCCTGAAAGACATAGGTCGGAACAAGGCCCAAGGAGTAGATGACATTCCCTCAGACCTACTAAAGTCTCTGGGCGAGCCAGCCACGACAAAACTATATCATAGAACGTGTAAGATCTATGAGACAGGCGAAATACCCTCATACTTTAAGAACAATGTAATAATCCCTATTCCAAAGAAATCAGGCGCAGACAGGTGTAAAAATTACAGAACCATCAGTTTGATAAGTCGTGATTGCAAAATTTTAACACGGATTATCTACAAGAGAAAGGAAAAGCTGGTAGAAGCGGATACCGGGGAAGATCAGTTTGGACTCAGGAGGAACATAGGAACCCGGGAGGTAATACTCACTTTACGTCTGATCTTAGGAGATAGATTAAGGAAAGGCAAACCTACATTTTTAGCTTTTGTACATTTGGAGAAAGCTTTTGATAATGTTGACTGGAATACACTCTTCCAAAGTCTGAAGGAAGCAGGGGTAAAATATAGGGAGCGAAGAGTTATATTCAACGTATACAAAAACCAGACTGCGGTTATTAGAGTCGAAGGGCATGAAAGGGAAACATTAGTTGCGAAGGGAGTAAGACACGGTTGTAGCCTTTCTCCGACGTTATTCAATTTGTACATCGAGCAGGCGGTGAAAGAAAGCAGGGAAAAATTTGGAATAGGGATTAATGTTCAGGGTGAAGAAATAAAAACATTGCGTTTTGCTGATGACATTGTAATTCTGTCAGAGACAGCGAACGACCTGGAAGAGCAGTTGAATGGAATGGACAGTGTGTTGAAGAGAGCGTATAAAATGAATATTAACAGGAGCAAAACAAAGATAATGGAATGCAGCCTTAGAAAATTAGGCGATGCTGAAGGAATTAGATTATGTAACGAAACAATGAAGGTGGTAGATGAGTTTTGTTACTTGGGTAGTAAAATAACATATGAGGTCGCAGTACAGAGGATATAAAATGCAGAATGGCAATGGGAATAAAAGCATTTTTGAAAAAGAGAAATTTGCTAACATCGAATACTAATTTAAGTGTAAGGAAGTCTTTTCTGAAGGCATTTCTGTGGAGTGTTGCCTTGTACGGCAGTGAAACATGGACGATAAGCAGTGCGGACAGGAAGAGAATAGAGGCTTTTGAAATGTGGTGCTACAGAAAAATGCGGAAGATTAGGTGGGTAGATCGCATAACTAATGAAGAGGTACTGAACAGAATCGGTGAGAAAAGGAATTTTGGCATACCTTGGCTAAACGAAGGGATCACTTAGTAGGACACATTATTAGACACCGGGAAATCGTACATTTAGCATTGGAGGGAAGTGTGTGGGGTAAAAAATCGCAGAGGGAGACCAAGAGACGCATTTAGTTAGCAGATTGAAATGGATGTGGGTTGCCGTTCTTATGAGGAGATGAAAAGGCTTGCTTAGGATAGAGTAGGGTGGAGAGCTGCATCAAGCCAGTCTCCGGACTGAAGACCACAAAACCAACTTGTTCTGACATGAACCAAGAATGTAATCTAATCTAATCTCATATCGGGCTTCGACCTGCTCCGCTATTACAATGGTTGCGATTGTGCCATCGGTGCATTTACACCACCAGATTCGGGTGCTACAAAACGGTATGTAGCGTGCTAGTTACCTTGGTCCGATCCCTGTTTCTATGGCCCCATAACCAACGGCTAGTTCTATTTCATCTATGAGCTCTCTCTTAGTATGTAAATCATTGTATTACATACTTGTCATACAACAAGACTATATCTTGCGAGCGGCTATATTCAGTGAGCAATTGTACAAGAGATATTTGCGTTATTCTCAATATGTATTTCAACCGACTCGACCGACTTTCATTGTCTGTAGCTTCACTTACTGTTCCATTCTTTAAGTTAATCTTCTTCTGAACAACGAAACACCTACTGAAAAAAATGAAGTCCAATCGCCTGGGTCAGAAGATCTGCAGGTGAATGATCTGTTACGGAACAATATCCGTCGGTGCTTCTGGAAAGTAAATTATTATATCTTTTACTAATTCCGATTGGTAAAGCGAGAGACTGCAGCTACATTTAGTTCCACAAACAACCATCAGGCTACAAACAAATGTTGCATCAGTTGTAAATGTCATTAGAGTATTCTAAGGTGGAAAATAACAATGTCTTTAGTTGCAAAATATAAGAATAGCCGTGTAGTTAAAGACTTCACGTAGCGAAAAAATATGAAAATGGTTGGCGTCCGAATACACGTTGCAGTTTCCTCTTCGCGTTTGTAACAGATTCTGAGAACAGCAATCAATTTTACGAGGGTCACTCCAAAAGAAATGCACACTATTTTTTTTATTCTACACGTTTGAAAGTTTTACAGTGTGTAGATACATCCTTTAGGAACAACATTTTCATTTCTCCACATAATCCCCATCTCTCTCAACTGCTTTACCCCACCTTGGAACCAGCGCCTGGTTAGAGGGTGTGCAGTACGAGGCCTGCCTCTGCGAGGACAATCTTCAATATAGCCGTACCCGCTTTCATCACATAGCCTGCTTGCTCACCCACTAATTGCACTGCGATCGACAGCAGCATATCCACACACCTTATTCAACCTCTTGTGGATGTTTCTTACTGTCTCGTTTTCACAGCACAGGAATTCAATGACAGCACGTTGCTTCTGACGAACGTCAAGTGTAGCGGCCATCTTGAAGACATGCTGCGACGGCGCCACTCACGGAAACAGGTTGAACTAAGTTTGAAAACAAACGGGAAGGATGTCTCTACACACTGTAAAACTTTCAAACATACAGAATGAAACTGTATTTAAAAAAAAAATAGTGTGCATTTCTTACGGGATGAAGCTCGTATATTTTTCCTTGCCACAAATGTTTAGACACACTTACCAAGTATGTCAAAAAGTAGTGAAGCTCCATCCATTTTACACACTTTTTACGTGTTTTAAAGATAGTATTTTTTACTTTTATTTCAAGATGAAATTACTTACTTATTGTTTTCTACCTAAAACTGTGATACCTATTAATATAAAGATGCACAATTTCTCTTGGATTTAATATAGAATCATTCTGTTTTACACTTTATACACTGACAAAATACCATTTTAGAAAATACTTTGCATAAATTTTCTTTGAGTAACAGTTGTGTACAGTTGTGTATTTCCTACACTAGTGTTTTTCAACCTGTAGGTCGCGACCCTCAAGGGAGTCGGAAAGTCTTGTATGGGGGTCGCCGTCACAGCAGGAAGTAGTTGCACCATAAAATAGCCAGCCAGGAGCATGCTTGAATGCTTGGTGTTCCGAAATGCAAAATCTTATGCCCAAGAGACGTGAAATGTATTTTACATTAAATTTAAGCGAGTCCTTGTTAATCACCAGTTCTCAGTTGAATATAATGAAGATTCGATTAATGATGGAAATTCTCCTCAGAGATGATAAATTATTTTTCAAAAGAAATAGATTGGCTGGCCAGTACTTACCTTTGTGCTGTAACGCCGATAGTGACACAAATGAAGAAAAACAAAAAAAGGGACGAAAAAGGACCAGCTTTCGGAACACAGTTCCTTCTTCAGGTGGGAGAGAAGGGAAGAAAGAAGGATGGGAATGGAAGGGAAAGGTAATTCACGACCTAGGTCATGAGGGTGGTGTGGAAGTCAGAGATACTGCATATTAGTACTGAGCCAAGCCAGAAAGGATATATATATATATATATAACCAAAGAGGAAAGATCAAAGAGTAGAGAGAAGAGAAGATGAGTAAACTGACTGATGCTGAGGGGTGTAGGAGGGGTGGGGGTTGTCTGAAACGTTTTTGATTAACAGGGAAAGATGGACACGCACACACACACACACACACGGAGTGTGTGTGTGAGAGAGAGAAAGAGAGAGGTAAGGAAGGGATAGTGAATAAGTGCGCTGAGGAAGGGGAGGGGTTAGCGTAGATTTAGGCCAGACCGGTGGCGAGAGGAGAGGATATGTTGGAGGGCAGATTGCCACCTCCGTAGCTCTGAGGGACTGGTGTTTGTTGGTAGTATCCAAATGGCACGTGTGGTGTAACACGTGTCAAGGTCCCTGGAGTCATGCTGGAGGGCATTTTCTGCCACAGGATATTGAGTGTGACCAATCATCCACTCAACCAACATAAAAGGCTGAACAGTGGACACATGTCAGCTGGTATATGACGTGTGTTGTCTCGCATGTGGCCCTGCCTTGAATCGGGTAGGTTATTCCTGTGGTGCGGCTGGAGTATGTGGTAGTGGGAGGATGAATTGGACAGGTTTTGCAGCGGGATCGGTTGCAGGGTTAGGAACCATTAGGTAGGGAGGGTGGCTTTGGGATGTTGTAAGGTTAGACGAGGATGTTGCGGAGGTTGGGAGGACGGCGGAAGGCTACTCTGGGTGGCGTGGAAAGAACAGTTTGGAGTGGTGATCTCATGTCAGGGCATGACCTGAGAAGGTCATAGCCCTGTTTGAGGAATTTGTTGAGGCGTTCCAGGTCAGAATGGTACTGGGTGACTAAGGGATTTTTCTGTGTGGTCTTGGGTTAGCAACATTGTTGTTGGAAGGAGAGGAATGGACAGCTCGGGAGATCTGCCTGTGGACGATGTCTGTAGGGTAGTAGGGAGAGGAAAACATTGGATAGATTGTTGTTGTAGCTGGTGAGGAATTTTTTTATAATAAATACACTGTGTTAATAATGAATAAACAAGAAGCCTCAAAACTGTTTTCAGGTACCAGCCGATAGCTAAATTTACTAATTACAAGAACTAATTTTGAGATAATTCCATTGTTTAAGAATTGAATATATATTGGGTTCTTGCTCAACGAGCATAATAGCTTCTGAGCCTTACCTGCAATTCCAAACCTCGTTATGCAACATATATTTTTCTGCCAGAATTCGGTAATAATAGTATGTGTTCCATTCAGAAAAATGGACTAAAATTTTATCCTATTATGTACAGTAATATATTTTTATTGATTTTTACAAGGAAGTTGTTTCAACACAAGAAAATTTCGTTGACTTTGAAAATATACGCAGTTGTGTTTTAGTTGGAATGGGGTGGGGTATTCAAAAATGTTGGGAAAAACTGTCCTACATTAAAGTGTGAGAGAATGTGTTTGAATTGATTCCGAAATAAATAAATAAGAAAAATTATGTTCTAGTCATGGAGCCTTTATTTATAACACCAGTTATCAATAAATTGTTTCACACATCATTGAGAAGTTGATCTTGAATTGCGCATGTCTTTTCCTTGTGTGAGTATCGTCTTCGCACTTGACTGCAGATTAGGCTGTTCCAACTCGGTTGCCCATAGGTACAGGGGCGGGCAAAAAGCTGATGCGTCCGCTGTCCTCTACGTGGGTCCCAGCGGGCCTGTTGTGGCTCCAGCCGTCCAGGCAGGCAGGAGTGGCCAGCCGTCCTGCGCATGCGCAGAAGGCGTGCAAGCCAACCGGTCGGCTACCAGGACTGTCCATACACCACAGAGCAGCTTTGGATCAGACCACTGAAGTTCCTAGGCGAGAAGACAGTGAGAATTTGCTGTTACTCGTGGCCGAGTAATCAGGATTCATCCCGCCGTTCTGAAGTCTCTGTCACCCCGCGGTGGTTCGACTTCAGGTATTGACCTCCGATACTGAAAGGAAGAATTTCAGTCGTCAGTATCAGCCACAAAATGTATACCTTCATGATAATCTAGCGACAGCCACACACAACCATATTACTGACAAATATAAGATATGCCAATGGCGAGAAATGTATCGACATTCGAGAAACCGGCAAGGAACTCAGCAACACAAACCTAAATTTCTGGATAAATCAGAGGAGAGTGAGAGCAGGATTCCTGTTGCATTCTGTCGCGCTTGTATTGATCTAAACGCACGATGAAATCCTCATAATTTTTAACCACACAAAACGCTTCTCGTTTTTCACTATCTTAAGAATATTTTTTCTTGGTGAAAAACGGGATAAATATAATCATCTTGCTGTTGAAGCTCTTGTGATCAATGTTTGATTAACAAACAGCTCTCTCTCTCTCCCTCTTTTTTTCCTTAAGTGTCTACTTTCAGCAAAACATTGTCATTTTTATTTTTACACAAACTTATTTCACTGCAACAGCACCGGTATGCTTTTTATTCCATTCTATTAAACAACAATAAAATATTTTACTCTGAACATCCATAGGTCATTTTATCGTATTTTTCAACCTGAAATATCATACAAGATTTTGATATTAATGTATGTGCCTCGATTTTACACGTTCTGGTATTTCAGTTATCCTGCGTTGTTTGACCTTCTTCTCGAACAGTTTGCCATCTGCAACTATATGGCACTTATATACAAAACTGTTTTACATCGTAATATTTGTTACCTACTATTTAATTCTGTGTGAAAAGCATGTTTGTATGTATGTATGTATTTATTTATTTATTTGTTTACTTATGAAGTTTCTTTAACTTACAGAGTTAACTATTACTAGGTTAGCGACAACAAACAAGACCAAATCTAATATCTCGCTGTAAAACGGTGCCGTATCAATTGCAGATGACAAACTATGTAGGGAGATCCATTCCAATGACAAATTAATTAGAAATAAACAGTGCATAAACAGAGTAAATTATATTCTCTTGTTTAATATAAATCAATGAAAGACCCACTGATGTTGCTGCAGCAAAAGTGTAATACGTTTTAATAAAAATGTCAATTCGTTAAGGGATGCCACCTATACTTGCAGTGTACTCGTCGGAACTAGTTGCATTGCACACACACACACACACACACACACACACACACACTAAAAACTACGACCGACTTCTTACAGTAGTACTGTCCACCTCTCAGTGTCGTGTGCCCATTTCCACTCAGTCTCTCAATAAACAGTTCAATGTTGCTTACTTCAGATTTACACGTCCCATTGGATAATCTTCTCCGCAGGCCGTGGACTCTAACGACGTATAGGTCACAATATCGGTTGCAAAACTATAAGTTAATAAAGGTATGGTTCTGTCTACCCGGAATTAAAGATGGCTATTTTAAAACACTCTTGGGTTTATTTTTCTTAACAGATTATTACTGTGAAGTCAGATTCACTCGGTAATGAATTATCAGCTTTGCTGAGCACTTTTCTGAATAGTGAAATGAAATTATTGTCTTATCATTTACACTCAAATCGTGCCGTCGCTATCTTGTAAGTATTAACCTGTCTTAACTCGCACAGTTCACCAAAACTTGGTAGATATAGGTATTACACTTCGGCAGAGCGTCATTGGCTCAGTATAGGTCGGGACGATGCTATTCTTTCACTGCATATAAATTTCCACTTATACTCGCGACCAACGACACAGAACTATGTCATACCTATACTATCGCCCGCTAGTAACTGGTAATTTCCAACTCCTCGCGCCTTGGCGCCTAAACTCTACAAACTAGCACACAATTAGATGAATGCCAGCGTCCAATCAAAATCACTTTTGAAAACACAACCTAATTATTTTTAACGTAGCCTGTTTAATAATTATGTTATTAATAATGATTTTGCAACCAAGATCGCATTTTTCATTTATTGTGTTACAGGTTTTGGTGTGCTCGACGCCATCTTCAGACCTGTCGTAATTTACATAACTTCACGACATGTCACATGTAAATTACGACAGATCTGAAGATGGCGTCGAGCACGCCGAAACCGGTAACATGTTGTTTGTTGTTGTGGTCTTCAGTCCGGAGACTGGTTTGATGCAGCTCTCCACAATACCCTATCCAGAGCAAGCCTCTTCATCTCCACATAAGAACAGCAACCTACATCTGTCTGAATCTGCGCACTGTATCCATCTCTTGGTCTTCCTCTGCGGTTTTTACCCCATACACTTCCCTCCAACGCTAAATTCACAATTCCTTGATGTCTAAGAATGTGTCCTACCAATCTGTCCCTTCTTTTAGTCAAGGAGTGCCAGAAATTTCTTTTCTCCCCAATTCTGTTCAGTACTTCCTCATTAGTTACGCGATCCACCCACCTAATCTTCAGCATTCTTCTGTAGCACCATGTTTCAAAAGCCTGAATCCTCTTCCTGTCCGCACTGTTTATCGTCCATGTCTCACTTCCATATAAGGCAACACTCCATACAAATGCCTTCAGACAGGACTTCCTTAGGCTTAAATCAATATTCGATGTTAACAAATTTCTCCTTTTCAAGAAAGCTTTTCTACCCATTGCCATTCTGCATTTTATATCCTCTATAATGCGACCATCATTTGTTCTTTTACTGCCCAAGTAAAAAAACTCATCTACCTCCTTTATTGCTTCGTTTCCCAATCTAATTCCTTCAGCATCGCCTGATTTTCTTACACTGCACTGCATTACCCTAGTTTTGCTCTTGTTAATGTTCATCTTATATGCACCTTTCAGCACACTGTCCATTCCGTTCAATTGCTCTTCCAGGTCCTTTGCTGTATCTGACAGAATTACTATGTCGTCGGCAAAACGCAATGTTTTTAATTCAACATAATAAATGAAAAATGCGATCTTGGCTGCAAAATCATTATTAAACAATTATAGATCGCCCCATCGAACTACGAGTTCCTTATATAATTATGTTATTACTTATGACAACTGCCAACATGAATGCGATCACTGGTAATGTTGAAGTTGTTGTCCAGCTTTTTTTAAACAATAAAGTGTTAACATAAAAGTGGGGCAGTTCCCTCCATCGAAAAGACGGTGGAGTCCCGCGCTACTTGCAATGCTGCTAACCGCTGGCTTTCCACGGTTGGAATGGCCTTCTGTCGCTTTCGCAAAGATTCAGCCACTGCCTGTAACCGCTGCCTAGCGTATATTAAACTTGGGCGGCCAACGGCTGTATTATATATGTCTCAAAATGCTTGCATTATATAACTTAAGACATCTTCTGTTCGCAAGCCAAATTATTTGAAATCAGAACGTATCGCAGTGAATAAATCACATTTCACACTTTGTAAGTAATTTATTTATCGGAATGTTATTCCCCATCGGCCCTCCCCCAGGTATATTTACTCATAATTGCTTAATTTTAACGTGTGTAGTACCGCAGTAGAACAAACACATTTTCCTCTGTGCTCCAATCTACATCTACATACATACTCCGCAATCCACCATCTTGGCGGAGGGTAGGCTACTCAGTAGTAGCACTACTAGTTACTTGCCGGCCGCGGTGGCCGGGGGGACTGAGGCTCTTCAGTCATGGTCTGCACGGCCACTACGGTCGGGGGTTCGAATCCCCCCTCGGGCATGGATATTTGTGCCGTCCTTAGTTGTAGGTAGTTCATAAGTAGTTTGTAAGTTTAGGGATTGATGACCCCTTAGTTAAGTCCCTTAAGCTTAACAAACATTTGAACATTTTACTAGTTACTTGCTTTCCTGTTCCACTCCCATACAGAACGAGGAAAAAACGAATGCTTGTGTGACCCTGTACGAGCCCTTATCTCTCTGATCTTATCATTGTGATCTTTACGCGAAATGTAGGTTAGCGGGAATACAGTCGTTCTGCAGTCCGCTTCAAATTCCGGCCCTCTAAATTTCTTCAACTGTATTTCACTGTAAGGTTTTTTAAGTAAACGCCTTTTGCTACTGCGAATGAAGGGTTTTATTTTTATATTTTTAAGTCCGCCATATGCGTTTCGCCTTTCTCTCAAGGCATCATCAGTGGGTGTGAGCACTTGCTACTCCACGTCAGTCCCTTTCTGGCAACCAGGTCGAAAGGTTACACTGTTTTCTGAAACACATTGCAGTTTTCTGGTTCCACTGTCACCTGCTACCATACTGTGTCCACAAAACAAACAGCAGTGGACACAGTATGGCATCAGGTGACAGTGGAACCAGAAAACTGCAATGTGTTTCAGAAAACAGTGTAACATTTCGACCTGGTTGCCAGAAAGAGACTTACGTGGAGTAGCAAGTGCTCACACCCACTGATGATGCATTGAGAGAAGGGGGAAACGCGTATGGGTGACTTAAAAATACAAAAATAAAACCATTCATTCGCAGTAGCAAAAGGCGTTTACTTTAAAAACCTTACAGTGAAATATAATTCAGCTGCTGCTCAAAATGGCCACTGCAAGCAACGTATTATTCTTCAACTGTGTTTCTCGAACGTCATCTTTCCTTCATCGACTCTCATTTCAGTTCTCGAAAGCATTGAACGAACCTATCAATAACAAATGTAGCCGACCGCCGCTGAATTCCTCTTCTGTCTTCCCTTAAATCGTTATGGTGGGTATCACAAACGAACAATACTCAAGGCGGGCTCGTACAAGCGTTTTGTATGCGGTCTCCTTCACAGACGTGTAGGCGAGTGAAAGTGTAACATTGTGGCGTCGCACAAGTCCAAAGTGCGCGCAACCTACTTTCGCCGCGCGCCGCCATGCACGCACGGCGCGGCGTTCTTACGACGTCAGCCACGAGCGCCCTCTGTTACAACTCCGCTCGTGGCCACCACTGAACGACATCGTTCACTTGGGACTGAGATAGGAACCAGTCAACACTTCTGAATCAGATAGGCACCAGTGAAGACTTGGCTATCGGACAGACACTAGGCATGCTCAACTACGTATCAGCATTCTGCAGTACTGATCTATGTAAAAGTTAAGTATTGTATAAATTCTGTGCAATATATATCTCGTTCTAATTTACTCTAGTGTTTCTAGTTTCTGCTGTCCCACTGGCTGCTCACCTTCGTACCTGCACAAGCGTGCTTCCTTTATTCCTGTGTCGGTCTCATTCTACTCGGCCACCGACACCTACGACGGAAACGAGACACAAAAGCGGCGACGAGGCTGGGACACAAAAAACATATCTTCCTAGTCTGTCTCAAATAATGTAAAAATATAGTCTGAGGGTGCAATCGTATGCCGAAATTCGGTTAATTAAATAAAAATAAACCCGTTGAAGCTACAAAAAAATTGAGATCTTAGGTCAACTCACATTTGTCACTAACAGTCTGAGAGGAAAATATTAGTAGATTCTGAAGACGATAAATGATCGGAGCCGCATTTGGGTGTGTACACGCATACGCCCAAATACGGAAAGCGAATCTCGTTCTGTCACTCGTTGTGAAGCCTCGACACGGACAAACTACAGCTACACATTAATTATTTAGAATAAATCTATAATACTTTGTAGAAATGAAAATACTTACGTGTGGTCAAACAGGTGTCGGGAGGTTGGTACCACTTTACCAAACTTTTTCATGCACTTAGGCCTGCTGGCTGGACTCCATGAATGTTACTTTGTTCCGGTACTTCATGGTTTTCCTCTGCTAAAACCTCCAAAGGCTGGCTGCTGCTAAATTTGTGTTTTTCTTTGATTTATACTTATTCTGCAATTGCTAAACTTTCTCTTTTCATAGTAGACTGGATTGCTTCCCCTCTGACTGTGGCAAAAGAAATTGAGGATATTTTTCCAGTATGTGTGTTGGAAAACGAGTCGGATTCTGAAGAAAATATTGAGCTATCTCTGAATGTTAGTAAATATTTCGATTGTTTTGCCTTTGTTACTCGCAGAGTAACAGCTGAGGGTAAACATCATCGTGCAATACCAGATGATAATGTAAAATACTAAATTACTCTTTACAACCGGCAAATTGGGAAAATGTATCGTCATACGTCCACTGTTTCAGAACTCTGCGGATGGTACTGGACACATCTACTGAATTATTAAATTTTAAAACGATTTAATTGATGGGCCACAGTCCACTGTTTGCGTTGATTAATAGGTAAGTTTCTGCAAATGTTTGGACATAAGATAAGGGCGTCTTCATCAGAATAACTTTAAAATTACATGTAAAAGAAATGTAACATCAGAGAGACATCGTTCTCGTCAAGTAAAATTACTCCAAAAGAAATTGTAAAAAAAAATTAAATAAATGAAACATCAAAGACTGGGTCACAGAGAGTCACTTACTGACGTACTTGTAGTATCGCAGTTTTTAATGTTTTATTTATTTAATTTTTGTACAATTACTTTTGGAATAATTTTACATGACGAGTGCGTTGTCTCTCTAGTATGACATTTCTTTGAAATGTAAATTTAAAGTTATCCTGATGACACCCTTAGCTGATGTCGAAACGATGATAAATGTTACCTTTTAATCAAAGCAACCAGTGCATTGTGATCCATCAATTAATTCTGTACGGTTACTGCCTACAGAGCCGTGTTTAAAATTGTTTTAAAACTATGGTTCCATTGGGCCCCAGACTTTACGCGTATGTGTGTCCCGATCAAAACCACAGAAAAAAGGAAACCACTGACTTCTTACAAATTTTAGTTTTTTTTTCATTAACCTGAATAATTTCCAAAACCAGTTTATGGGGACACATCTATTTTACAAAAATTTACGGCTGTAGTTTTCTGTACTTAAGCTTCATTCTCTTGTACACATTTCGACAGCACCAACCACTGTTATGTAAACATTTAACGTCGCTACCAGTCGCATTTTTTAATATTAGTTTATATCCATGAACTACATTTCGAACTCTTCCCGGTTGAGGTACATGCCAGTCGCATGCTTGAACCTGAAAAGGTCCGATTAATACCTTCTGGAAATAAACGAATTTTTCAAAACTAACTAGTTGCAGCTCTCTCTATTTCAGCCTTGTACTCTTGTCCATAATTCGACAGCACGTTACGAAATCATGCCTTTCAGAAATACGTAGACACTTCTGAGAAGTAATAATAATACATCTGGGGTTTTAGTACGAGTGTCTGACAAAAAATTATTGCGACGATAGAGATACCAGCAATGCTTGCTACTGACAGTGGAGTACGAGACGCAGAATTTACAGTGCTATCTTTTTTGCCGTTCTCGATGGCAGAATCGGACTCGTTGGGAGATTTTGCTGAAGTGTGTTCTGGATCATCAGGGAAAGCCGAGGAGGTGTGGAGCGGGGCGGAATCTTGGCACGTGACCAGCACGTGGGGCCGGACTCGCTTCAGCTGGGAGACCAGGGGCGGGCAGCGGAGGCCGCGGTTGCCGGCCAGAGACAGCACCTTGAGGGCGGGCAGGCCCTCAAAGGTCCTGGCGTCGACGCCCGCCAGGCTGCAGTTGTCCAGGTACAGGCGTTCCACCGACGAGCTCCTCAGCGGCGGCAGCTGCTGGAGGTTGGGATTATCCACCAGGCTCACGGTTTGTAACAAACTGTTGCAGCTGAAGCTCGAGCCGTCTAGAATTTCCAGTCTGGAACAAGAAATATGAGTAAAATTATTGACGTGCTACTCCTCGAAAAACTAGCTGAAAACACGACTTTGCCCTAGTTTTTTATTTATTCCGTCCTCTCGCAGTTCATCTCTCCTATAAACCCGTATCTCGCCTATCAATTCACCTCTTTTCCGATCTCCTTGTCCTTTCCAGTAGACCTCCTCGTCCTCTGTCGTGGCGTAAAGTCACGATCGTGTAGAAGGCAGCGGACGACCGACAGCCAATCACACGCGGTCGCCGCTCGTCCTGGACGGAGAAACTAAAGCTCTGTATAGGGAAAGTATGGCCATCCTTTTCCGCGCCGCTTGCCGCCGTCTGCAGCTCGTGATTGGCTGAAACCGAGTCACATGGTTCTTCTCGCCATCTTGGTCCTATACGTTGCTTGGCTGCCATGAGTAACCTTGTGAATTTTCGTATGTTTGGGTTTGAATGCCACTGTGTTGTACTTTTCGGTGTTCTTAAGAAACGAAGAACTGAGGTAAACGTTATGGAACTTCTATTAGATATCAGAAATGCAGGAAGATGAAAGTCTGACTGATGAAAGTCAGAAGAAAATTCCTGCATAATGTCGTGAGTTTAAACTATTTATGCGTCGTTGTTTTGATCTCCAGACAGCTGCCGGAAACACCCAGGTTTTTGACATATTAGTGACTGATCTAGATTCTCGTTTAGATATGAAAGTAATATATAATTCCCGAAGCAAGCTTTTCTCGTTCGTTTTCATGTGTTAAGTGTATCATTACAGGAAACAGAGAATTGAAACAAGACAAATATTAGATGTTGAAATGCAATTGGCGTTATAAAGGCACCTTTGATTTCTCTTTTTGCTAAAAGTCATGTTGTGCGTATCCCCTTTTCATTTTTCAAAAAATGTTCAAGTGTTTGTTAAGCTTATGGGACTTAACTACGGGGTCATCAGTCCCTAAACTTACAAACTACTTATGAACTAACTAATACTAAGGACGGCACAAATATCCAACCCGAGGGGGGATTCGAACCCCCGACCTTAGTGGCCGTTCAGACCGTGACTGGAGCTCCTCAGTCCCCTCGGCCACCGCGGACGGCCCAGTTTTACCGCACTGTGAAAATTGCTCAAGATAACCGGTTTTATAAATAACCGGTTTTCGGTTTCAAAATGTTTGAATAGTCTATGGGACTTAAGTACGGCGTTATCAGACCCTAAACTTACAAACTACTTATGAACTAACTAAGATTAAGGACGGCACAAATATCCATGCCCGAGGAGGGATTCGAACCCCCGACAGTAGTGGCCGATGCAGACCGTGACTGGAGCGCCTTAGTCCCCTCAGCCACCGCGGCCGGCTTCGGTTTTTTATTGCTATTATTTTCAGTAGAGTTCGACCGAAACATATGTTGCGGCCGAAACAGAAACCGTAATCGAATTTTCGGATCTTCTAGTTTCGGCCGAAACCGAAACTTATGAAATTTAGTTAAAATTTAGGTACATTTACGTTATACGACAAATCACTATTGTGCAAGATTCCCTCCCAATACTACGCCTTCTTGAGTGTGTGTAAGCCTAGCCAGGTGTCCATACAAGACGATGTACGAAGCATACAGATTTACTGGCCTAGTATTTTCATCCGGAAGTTGCGAATATTCATCCAACCACACCGTTTAAGTTGGACTTACCTCCATCCGTTTTCGGCTTTTTAAACCAAATGGAGCATCGTACCTCATTGCTCCCGTACTTTCACAGTCGGGATGGTGCCATTTACGACACAACCGATGTCTGGTGACGACAGCAAGGAACTGCCGCATGACCAGACAGAGGCAAGTCTTGTACACTGCCGGTGCACGCGCGTCGTCTAATAGGCCACGCCACACGGCAACAGGTACATCGATGCCTCAATAGCTGCATCAGTTCTTAAGTTCTTATGCCACGCGTTTGTTGCACGTTTCTGACTGTCGGGATTGTTCTTAAATTAACACTGATAGCTTTTCTTAGCTTCTGCGGTAACCTAATATTTCACAGCAGTGGAAATTTTAGGAATAGCCCTAAATATTAGGGTCTACTAGTGTTTATTTCTTTTAAATTATTTACAAAAAACAAATTATGAACCACTACTACAGGAACTAGTCGTACCGGTTTCTTTACCCGGTTCTTGCCAAAAAAAGATCGGTTTTAACCGGTCAGTTTTCCCCATCCCTAGCGGAAAATCAGCGCCACATGCCAGACGCACGAGATCGATCGTGCAGAAGGCAGCGGACGACCGGCAGCCAATCACACGCCGGCGCCGCGCATCCTGGAGGAATTTTTTTTTTTAATGTTCAAATGTTTCTAAAGCTTATGGGACTTAACTACGGGGTCATCAGTCCCTAAACGCCGAGGTGACTGAGACGCTCCAGTCACGGTCAGCTCGGCCACTACGGTCGGGGGTTCGAATCCCCCCCTCGGGCATAGATATTTGTGCCGTCTTTAGTCTTAGATAGTTCATAGGTAGTTTGTAAGCTTAGGGACTGATGACCCCGTAGTTAAGTCCCATAAGTTGTACAAACATTTGAATTTTAGTCCCTAAACTTACAAAAACTACTTATGAACTACTTACGAACTAAGACGGCACAAATATCCATGCCCGAGGGTGGATTCGAACCCCCGACCGTAGTGGCCGTGCAGACCGTGACTGAAGCGCCTCAGTCTCCTCGGCCACCGCGGCCGGCACATCCTGGAGGGAGTCACCTAGAAGCGCGCCCTCTACAAGCGGCTGTATCTAGGCCGACATGCGTCTGGAAGAGCCCATCTAAACTCGGCTCAAAAATAGGTAGTCACTAGGACTCAGCGCAGATGACGACGCAGCGAGACGAGACATCTCTATACATAAAAGGAAGTGTCCCGATTGACTGACTGACTGACTCATCATCGCCCAGCCCAAACCACTGAAGATAGAAACTTGAAATTTGTGGAGGGTGTCGATCTTACTCTGTAGGCGTCATTTAAGAAGCAATTTTTCGATATTCCGCCCGTAAGGGGGTGAAATAGGGGATGAAACGTTTTTTGAAAATACGTAGCTATTTAGGCAATTTTGAAGCTAGAACTACAAAATTTCTGATTTGGATTATGGGTTTGAATTTAAAAGACACGTGTTTCGTCTTTTTTTGAAATTCAACCAATAAGGGGGTAAAATAGAGAACGCAAAAAATTGATTTTCAAAAATATGTTGCTGTTAACTCAAATTTCAAGCTATAACTACGAAACTTAGGTTATGGACTCTTGATCAGGATTAAAAAGACACGTGTGTTGGTATTTTTGGAAATTCAACAACTAAGGGGCTTAAAGAGGAGATTAAAAATTCTTTTCTAAAATACATTGTTGTCAAGACAATTTTGAAGCTATAGCTACAAAAATTTGTATTTGTATTGTTCGTTAGAATTAAAAAAATACGTGTTTCGGTATTTTTGGAAATTCAACCATCAAGGGGGTTAAATTGGAGAGGGGATGTTTTTCAAAACTTTTGTACTAATAAGGCAATTTCGAAGCTACAACCACAAAAATTGGTATATGTTTTCTTGGTCAGAATTAAAAAGACACGTGTTTCGGTATTTTCAGAAAATTAATCAATTAGGGGATGAAACATTTTTTGAAAATACATTGCTACTAAGCCAATTTTGGTGCTGTTAACTCAAATTTCAAGCTATAACTACGAAACTTAAGATATGGATTCTTCGTCAGGATTAAAAAGGAACAACTGGTGCAGACCAACCAGCCTACGCATGCGAAGCAGCGGCGGTACAGCTAGTCTCTATATATAAAAGGAAGTGTCCAGATTGACTGACTGACTGACTCATCATCGCCCAGCCCAAACCACTGAAGATAGAAACTTGAAATTTGTGGAGGGTGTTGATCTTACTCTGTAGGCGTCATTTAACTAGCGATTTTTCGATATTCCGCCCGTAAGGGGGTGAAATAGGGGATGGAAATACGTAGCCATTTAGGCAATTTTGAAGCTAGAACTACAAACTTTCGGATTTTAATTCAGGGTTCGAATTTAAAAGACACGTGTTTCGCCATTTTTTGAAATTCGACAAATGAGGAGGTAAAATAGGTGACGCAAAAAATTGATTTTCAAAAATATGTTGCTGCTAAATCAAATTTTAAGCTACAACTACGAAACTTCGGATATGGAATCTTGGTCAGGATTAAAAATCCATGAGTTTTAGTATTTTTGGAAATTCAACAAGTAAAAGGGTTAAATGGAGGATCAAAAATTCTTTTTGAAAACACGTTGCTATTGACACAATTTTGAAGCTAGAGCTGCAAAAATTGATATTTATATAGTTGGTTAGACGTTGAAAAATACGTGTTTTGGTATTTTTGGAAATTCAACCATCAACGGGGTTAAGTTGGAGAGGGGGTGTTTTTCGAAAATATGTTGCTATTTAGGCAGTTTTGAAGTTAAAATTACAGTTGTCCGGATTTGGGCTCGGGGTTCAAATTTAAAAGACATGTGTTTCGGTATTTTTGGAAATTCGACCAATAAGGGGGTGAAATACGAAATGCAAAAATTGATTTTCAAAAATATGGTGCTGTTAACTCAAATTTCAAGCTATTACTTAAGTTATGGATTCTTCATCAGGGTTAAAAAGAAACAACTGGTGCAGACCAACCAGCCTACGCATGCGAAACAGCGGGGGTTCAGCTAGTCTAATATATAAAGCAGAGTGTCTGTATATTTGTACGTGTTGCATACAAATCTACAGTTTTGTTCCAATCTTTATGAAATTTTCTACACGTAAGCTTCAATCCATGGGAACGGTCGCCGTAAGTGTAAGAACCACATACGTTATATAGTTCACGAGATATGACGTCATAAACAATGAGATGCGCAAAAAACTGCTGTATTTTGCGACAATTCTGCCCATTTTCTCCTAAACCACTGGGGCGATATCAACCAAATTTGTAATACACATTCATTACCGTGAGGTAACAATTGCTGCAAGGTTAAGAATCACATGCGACACATGGTTCACAAGATATGACGTCATATACAATAGGAATCGCAAAAAACTGGCACATAATGCGGTGAGACGTTATAAATACGCTATATGAGAATGAGAGTACTTAGCGACTTGCAACAAACTGTGAACATAATTTCAAACCTTTATTAAACTTTTTCTCGCTGGCAACCGCATTAAAAAACTGAAAGGAAAAAAGTTTCTCGCTTACTACGTTTCCCCTGTTCATGGACTAATACTACGGTATTCGGTATGACGTTACAATTTATAGTTTGTACACTACAAATAATAGCCGCAGGAAATTTTACAGATAGGATACAAACATACAGTTGAATGTACTTTCTAAATTGTATCACAGTAAGACACGTAGTTCATTCTACATGAGCACATAAACAATAGCGTTCATGGAAAACCGCCCCATTACAAACCAAGATTTAATCAATTTTTATTTTTTTATTTTTTTTTTTTACTACAAATTGTATTTCCAAGAGATTTTACAATCATACAGCCCTTATACAAATGAATATATACCTGAAAAATGGCAGGAATAAAGAGATAAATACCCGGGCAACGTCGGGTTTTCAGCTAGTACATTATAAAAGTTGAGTATTGTTTATTTCTGTAAATAAATCTTGTATTAATAATCTGCAAAGCTGTTATAGATTTCCACGCATCGTGATAGAGTCTTTCCTGAAAGACAGGCCGGGAAGAACCAAAACAGAGGCTCACCAGGACAACGAAACACTCTCTCTCAGATCATGTCCTCCTCGAGCTATCTGTGAAATTGGTACACCGGGAGATTAAAATCCAAGTTTCAAAACACCGTGGAAATGACACCACTGGTCAGAATAACATCAAATTGCTCAGGTCTTACATTCAGAAACACAAACAAAATATACACAGTTATCAATGCACGCACCCCTATAAACGAGGAAAAAAGAAAGATTCAAAGAAAAAGTGGGGGCCTTCTGGAATCAACTAGACGACATGATTTAGAAAATTACAGATAAAAACGTCATTCTTCTTTTATGAAAAAAGCCTAAGGCCCAGTTATCTCCTGGGCCCAGATACCCCACGTCGCCTTACTTGATAAGTGTGTGGTATCGAAAGTACATGAAAACTGGTAATCCGATCAGGCTGCTTTCGAAAACCTACTGCAAGAGAGTATAGAATTACCGTACGACAGTTGCCTGCTGATCCTCAGAAAAGAGCACGACAAATCATAGAGCATTTAACAGGTAAATTACAGTAGCATTTTACAACTAGCAAGCGTCGTGTATCAGCCAATCTGTTCTATGATAGACGACCGTCTTGAAAACCACTGATCTCCAGTAAAAATAAGAACACTAGATTACAGTTTTCAGATAATTCTATGCTTCAGCCTATATTCACCATCACTTTGTTATTTTAATTACATTTAATAGTTTTGCAGTTATAAATACTTCTAAAGCTAAAACAAATTGCACAATTGAACAAAATTAATGGAAACACTTAAACCCAACAATTTACGCAAGAAAGGTAAACTGGAAGAGGAGATTAAAGAATTAAGTGTCAATAAATAAGGGATAGAAAGACTAGGGTGTGAATGTCTTGGAATGGTCGTCGATTAATTGACTTTCGGACACATTTAATTATTACTACACATTATCATTTACAATGCAAACCTTTTTAGGATGTCTTTTTACTGTTCTTTGATCTCAGATAGCAGTTACAGCCTACATATATATGTATGGCTACATACGGGTTTATTTTCTATTCTCTTATAGCGTCTTGGCTTTATGTTTAGGATATATTCCCGTAGTTGTTGATGTGTTCATTCGACTATCCTCCCTATTCGATTACACTGTATAACTAGACTTATTTATTTTTTAGCCTGATCAAATTAGAACCTTCAGGCCCTCTCGCACATGGGACCAGGGTTTTACACATACAGTACTTTTTACATCTTTGTTACCGGTAATATAACACTGATTTTAATAGTTGAACAATTAATAAGGTATTAATAACGTAAATGAAACGGATTGAATACAAGAAGATGTAAATAGATAGTATTCACTAAATTCTAATAGGATTAATACTAGTAGAACTACTGAAACATCTTCTGCTGTTGCCGGTGTAATAATGGAAATAATAACATTGACTTTGGCAGATACAAAGTGACTTTTCAACATGCATAAATTGATTTTGACTTGGCGAATTCTTATTGGAGGAAGTTAGGAAACCTGTATCTCGCAAGAGCAATAGGAATCGGAGAATATGTGGGAGGAGGTATGGATGTGGCGTTGTAACAAGAGCTTAGCGGAACAGACAATGGCGTTATATTTGCTATAGCAGATGTTCCGTTACTTGTCGTCTGAAACTGTCAGTATTAGTTCTCTGATATAATGAGCGAGTTTGTTCCAGAGTCTGGTTCCTGCTACTGTGAAGGACTTCGATAAAGCAGGTGAGTGATGGAGAAGGACAGGAATGGTTATGCCTTGATAGGAACGTGTATTTCTGCTATGTTGTTCAGGCAAGAGTTTTAAGGTGGAGAACAGATAACAGGGACAGTGCACGCTGATAAGAGAGTGAAGCAAACAAAGTGTATGAAAATCTCTGGGCTTGCCAACATAGAGCTAGGATAGCTGCGTGTAAGATGATGAAATACGATCAAAGAGACGGATTTTACAGATATGTCGAAACGCACGTGCTTATGATTAGTTCCAGACGTCGTGAGCTTTCCCAGAAAAAAACCTTGCAAGATAACATCGCTGTAATCAATATCTGGGATTATAAGTGTTGCTACAACTTTCTTTTTAAGGTCCAAAGAGCTTCTTATATTTCTGTAGTACATGAAGAGATGCTTCTTTTCTTCGGTAGCGCTACAGTCCTTGGTGAGACATGGCTTCCTTAACGATTTTCCTCCACATTACTTGGTTGTTTGCTGCTCGTATCCTCCCTCTGATGCCCATACTGGTGAGATGTTCTATTACGTCATCAATCCACCTTCTTCTCGGTCTCCCTCTCCGCCTAGATGAATGGATTTCACCCTTCATCATTTTCTTTGGAATTCTATCCTCTGTCATTCTCTGCACGTGTCCTAGCCATCATAACAGCTGTGATTTCACAAATTGTAATATGTCCCTGCGCTGTATTAATACTTGTAATTTTGCGTTGTATCGTATTCTGCAGCCTTCTTCCTCCCTTATTGAACTATGGATTTTGAGTAGTATCTTCCACTCAAAGGTTCTCAGAGCATTTTTGTGACGTTCTATCAGTGTCCATGCCTCTTACCCATGTTTAATAATTAGGTGGACTAGGGAGTTGCGTATTAACAGTTTTGTTTTTCTTCTAATAAGGCTATTTCTGAAAAGTTATATATTTGTAAAGTAAGCCCTATTTCCAGCTTGTATTCTTTCTCTTATAACCTTTCCAATACTGTTATCACTTGTTATTAGGGTCGCTAAGTAGTTAAAAGACGACACTCGTTTGAAGCATTTCCCATTATATTTAGGTCTTTATGGGTTCTTCTGGCCTCAGATTGTAACATTACCATAAATTCTGTTTTACTATAAGACCGATTTTTAACGCTTCTGTTTCCATCACCAGAAATGTTTCTTGGAGTGTATTGATATTTCTTCCTACTATAGCAATGACATCAGCGTACGCACATATCTGGCTAGTTTTCATATGCCACATGGTACCTCTTTAGTTGATTTTATTTACTACACTATTTAGGGCTGTATCAAATAGGACAGTGGAGAGAGCGTCCCCTTGCTTCACGTCTTTATTAAAGCCAAAGCTTTCACTTGTTCTGCTAAGGACCTTTACTTTCGCTCTTGTCTCTGTCATTGTCATTTTAATAAGTCATATTAGTTTGGCACATATTCCAACTTCTTCGAGTACCCCGTATAGTTCTTGCCGGTTTATACTGTCAAAGGTTTGTTTGTAGTCGATAAACAGGAAATGCAGATCTATATCATACTCATAGATATTTTCCATCATTTGTCTTATCACAAGTATTTGGTCAGTTGTTCCTCTGTATGATCGAAAGCCATATTGACATTCCTCTAGTATGTCTTCCGCGCACTTCTAAATCTATTCATTTAATATGCTTGTTATGATCTTAAAGCTGTGCTTAGGAGTGCTTACCTCTATAATTTTGACATACAGTTTTATCTCGTTTCTTATAGATGGGGATTATTATTCCTGTTTTCCAGGAATCAGGCATTGTTTCCGCTTCCCATATATCCAATATTAAAGTGTGCAGTTCTTTTATTAAAGCCTCTCCACCAGTTTTTATTACTTCAGGGATTATGCTGTCTTCACCTGGTGCTCGATTACTTTTCATCTTGTGCACAGCCTGGAAGACCTCTTGTAGTGTCGGCTTTATTGCCTCATTGGTATCACCATCTACTTCCAGTTCCACTCTTTCCTCTAGTACTGTCTCTTCATCTTCTCGGATGGCATTTAGTATATCTCTGAAGTACTCTGCCCAACATCCTGTTGTCTGTTCTTCCTCCCTGGTCATTTTCCCATCTTTTTCTGGTGCATGCTTTTATTTTATGCTGGAATCTGCTCTTTATTTTGCCTACAGCATGATAGAACTTCCTTATTTCACTCTGTTCCTGTAACTCTTCTAGGTCTTGAAATTTCTTCTTAGTCCACTCTCTTTCCGTAAATTGTTCCACAAAATTTCTAGTTTCTCTCTGCAGCATTTTTATTCTCGCCCCGTTCTTTTCCTCTATTGCCGACCTGCAGCCTTCGGCAAACAATTCATGGGTTCTTCTGTTCCTTGTTATGCCTTTTATTTTTTCTGCAGTGTCTTTAATGACTTTTTAGACGCTGCTGCACCTTTCATCTACTCCTACTGCAGTCCCTTCATTACTCAACTTCTGCTTAACGTTATCAGTATTCTTGTTCATCTTTTATTCTGTTCTGTTAGCCCTAATGAAAGTTTTTCTCTCACACGAAGAGATGCTGATGCCCTCTAACTGACTGCAGATGTGTGTCCAATTTGGTTTGGCGTCTATTTTTACTCCCAGACATTTTCCCGAGGGAGTAAAATAAATATCTGTGCCATATAATGTTAATGATAATAGAATTTCTCGATATTTCTGGCCACTGAGCTTAGAATGGCCGTGATGGTGCATGTTATACAGTCCATAGGCTTCTCGTCTTCTGCGGAATTCACTGTTAAGTACTGATCAGATTGTTTTGGCTGGTGTGTTGAGTGTGCTCCGCTTGCTTCGTGCCTTACTGTGCTGTGTTTGTTGTCATGCCTTAGAGTATTTTCGTGTTGTCCTGAGCAGCCTGCAGGTCTCAACGGTGTGTTCTATAGTTCCAGTCCCTTTGTTTGAGTCGTTGCTCAGTGTGATACGGTGCAAATGCGTTGGGTAAGGTCCGTGTCTAGTCAGAAACTTAAGCATGCTACAGTTGAGGTTGACGTGACTGAGCGTCTGAGGCTCTGGAATATTAGAGAATATTTCGTTTAAAGGGCACCCCTTTTCAGTATTTTCCCATTCTTGTTTCCCAAGTTAAAGTTAATGCTTGTTGTTAATTGGTATTCCAGTTATCAACCAAAGCCAAATATTTGAACCAAAGTAAAAGATATTATAGAGTTCTGAAAATTAAATTGTTACAGTCCATTTGTCACCTATGTGGTGGTCTTCAAGACACATGTTCAGTGCTTACTACAGATTGCAGAGTTCTGCGAATATGTATTAGATAACCCAGCACTAACTTTCTCTAAATTGCTCGCACTAAAGTAACACGGACGCAATAAAAACAAAGTTCCCGATATGTTCTTGCCTTCGCGTTATGCTGTCAGCGTACAGGCATATCAAAAGGCATTCTACCAACTGGCGTCTTTAAGTGTTGTCTTGTAGATTCCATTTGTGGAATTTTTACCATGATTTCGACAAGATCATGCAAGGCAGAGGTGGAACACATCATTAAGTGTTTTATGTCTTACAAGGAGACCACATGGGTGTTGCATTTTAGAATTTGTTCATATTTACGGTACGTGAAATATAGAACTTAAATAATAATCAGTCAAATCCATTCGATGTAACTCTCAAAAATTCTCGAGAAAATCGACTTTGAATTTTGCAGGTACATCTAAGTACCAATAACTAAACCAGCTGCACCGTCTGTTGGTGTGGTTAAGGAGGTAGCATTCTGGGTTCACAACCACAGAGTTAATGGTTCGATTCCTCTAAAAACCGTGTTCCAACACGTACATAATTTCAATATCTAACGGTAATTTTCATGAAAAATGCACATGTTTTTATTTATTTGTAATTTTCTATACTTTACAAAATAATGATGGTTTCAATTAAAAGACATACGTTACATTTTTTACAGTATCGGCTTCACCATTTGTTGACGACGGTAGTCTTTGATTGTAGATTTTGTGAAGAGCTACGACAGTTTTTGAAAGGTTTTCTTCATAGTTACTGATGGCTTTCGAAGCAGCTACCCTGCACAACGACGACAAGATGTTCAGCTCGTCTTCATACAAATAAACAACAACTGACACAACACATGGAATTCGAGATTCCTGAATGTTTTAGGTAACTGAATTCGAAAACGACGAAAAAATGCTTGTCACAAACTTAATCAAAGACTACCATTGTCAACTAATGGCGAAGGCGATACTGTAAAAAATGTACGTATGTTTTTTGGCTGAAACCATCATTACTTTATAAATTTCGAAAATTACGAATAAATAAAAATACGTGCATTTTTCATACAAATTATCGCTAGATACTAAAATTATGCAATTATTGGAACACAACAAAAAAAAATTAAAATATAAATCGGTTATTAGAGGAATGGAACTACCGACTCTTTTAGTTGTGAGCGCAGAATGCTACCATTTTTTTTCATCAAGTAGATATATGGCCATTGGTTCAGTTCGTTTTTGGTTATTCGTTGAATGTTATGCTCAGCTCTTTTATTACAGACGGCGTTTAGCCCCCCGACCAGTCGCGCTGAGTCACTGCGCCCGGCTTTCCAATTGTATCCACCTGAGCTACACCAAGAGATGGTGCACCTGTTTTAGTTATTGGTACTTTCAAAGTCGATTTTCTCGAGAATTTTTGAGAGTTGCGTTGAATGGCTTTGACTGATTGTTATTTAAGTTCTATACTTCACGTACCGTAATTATGAAAAAATTCTAAAATTCAACACCCATGCGGCCTCCTTTACTTTAAGACCGCTTTACAGTTGTGGGGTACCCATAGGCCACTGGAATGAACGTCGATTGGCCGTTATATTCTCCGGATCAAAAATCATGCGACTACTTTATGTGTGTTGTGTTAAAGACAAGGTGTGCAGCAATAACCACAAAACCGTTTCTTCTGCAGCATTTATGTTCCCAAGGAATACGCAGATATGCATTTAGCTTACGGCGCTGAGGGTCAATATGCGCCAGCTGTCCGCGACATCTACCACGCAAGATTTCCCATCCGCGTTATTCCGTGTGTAAATACCTTTTCAGCTGTTGATAGACGGTTAAGGGAGTCTGGAAGTTTTGCTGTACCCAATGTTGACGCTGGACGAGAACGTTACATACGGAACGCTCAGTTCGAAGAAAACGTTCTCTAAATGGTTGCTGCAACACCTAGTACCAGCTCGAGGGCCATTAGTACTGCTTTAGGAGTAAGTCACGTTATTACTATATTCTTAAAGAAAGCCTGCAAACTACACATGGCAAAATGTATCCTTTTGTTTGTCGTTACTGGTTTCGCACGGTTAGTACTGGACGTCTTACAAGACGAAAACCTATTTCCGTATCACCTAAAAAAGGTGCACGGTTTGGTTCAAGAGGACTACCCCTCTCGTTACCAATAATCCGTGTGGTGTTTAAATAAATGTAACGAAAATCCACATTTCGCAACGATGGTGTCGTGGACAGACGAGGCATGTTTCACCAGAGAAGGACCATTCCATTCCCGAAACAGCAACATTTGGATGGACGGAAATCCGCATGGCACTTACTTTCAATCCTGTCAGCATAGGTTTAGCGCCAACATTTGGGCAGGTATCGTAGGCGACTTTTTGTTGGGTCCCGTCCTACTCCCTACCCACTTAAATGGAACGACATATTTAGCTTTCCATGAAAACGTCCTTCCGCTATACTTAGAAGACGTTCCTCTGGCGGTCCGTCAGGGAATGTGCTTCCAACACGATGGCGCACCTCCGCACTTTGCTTTTACGGTACGTAAGTGTGGTGTCGCACAAGTCTGAAGTGCGCGCCACGTACTTTCGCCGCGCGCCGCCATGCACGCACGGCGCGGCGTTCTTACGACATCAGCCACGAGCGCCCTCTGCTACAACTCCGCTCGTGGCCATCACTCAACTGCATCGGTCACTTGGGAATCAGGTAGGCACCAGTTAAGCACTTGGGATTAGGACAGGCACTAAAACGGACTCATCAGTAGGCAGGGCAATACGTAGTTAAGCTATGTCTCAGCAGTACACTTAGTTGGCAGTAATGAACTTTGTAAAAGTTAAGTATATCCTATTTCTACGAAATATACAACTTGTTCTAATCTAGCTTAGTGTTTCTAGTTTCTGCTGTCCCACTGGCTGGTCAACTCGGACTCTGTACCTGCATACGCGTGCATTCTATTTCCCTGTGTCGGTCTCTCTTTCTATTCGGCCACCGACACCCAGGACAACCGGCGGAAACGAGACACAAAAGTAAGCATTTAGATGTGTTGTAACCGCAAAGGTGGATTGGCCGAGGCGGTCCATTCCTCTGGCCAGCTCGTTGAACAGATTTGACACCGTTAGATTTTTATTTGTGGGGCGATGTGAAGCAAATCGTCTACGCGATCCCAGTAGACACAACTGAAGATCGTCTTGCAAGGTTAATTTTAGCCTTCGATGAAATCAGGGAAACCTTTGATATCGGAAAGCTTGCGGAGTCAATGACGCAGCGTTGCAATGCGTGCCGACAGGCTGGAGGAGGACACTTTGAGCAGCTACTGTGAATTTAGTGTTACGTTTCGCTCCTGAAAATAACGTTCTTACGTTGAACAGCTGCCAAAATATCAGTTTATTGTTTTATGTTGTTTCCCTGCATTTGTTGCGTGTCTGACCATTGACTGTGTATGAGGTTTATTGTTTTTCCATATCTACCACCAAGCAGGTACATATTGTTAGACTTTTGTCGGATGCACTTATGAGCAATTATTGAATGTTATGGATACTGTAGCTTTCGGAATAAATGTGCAGACTTGGAGCCAACGCCAGTGTGTTTATGCAAAAAAAAAGTTGTACAGTTCCGTTACTTACATGAAATCCATACATAAATGATTAGACAAAAATTACAGATGTGTGATTGAACTCAGAACCTTCTGTTCACATGTCCAGCTCTCTACTTTTTTTTTGTTCTATGGTCAGTTCTGTTCATTGCGGACGCTGATCGTATTTGTTCGTTCTAGTTCGGTGTGCTATTGGCTCAGCTTTTTTATTACAGAGGACGTTGAGCCCCTTGACCGGGCGCGCTGAGCCACGGCACCCGGCACCCCCAGACCACAGTGTCTCATGCTACAACGCTACAACGGCCTTTCATATACAAGTTTATACCTATATGACTACAACACGGGGGATACGTTTCGCAACGTTTCCTCTTGTGGGCTGTTCGAATCTGCGCGCCAAACGACGTGATTGGCTAACTTCTATGCTAAATAACTCGGAAACGGCGAGACGTATCAGGTCGCAGAAGGCGTCCGCCAGGAAACGATCAGTTGGGCGTGGTACTCACTGGCTGTGGTCCAGGTGGAGCACGGTGAGAGCCGGCAGGTCGCAGAAGGCGCCCGCCCGCACGGTGGTCAGCCCGCCTCCAGTCACGTGCAGCGTCTTCAGCTCTTTGAGGCCGCGCCCCCTAAAGGCGTGCTCTTCGAGGGTCGAGATGGCCGTTCCAGTCAGCAGCAGCAGCTGGAGGCCACGGGGCAGCAACCGGGGCACGTGCCTCACCTGCATACCGGAGCACTCCATGGCCCCGTCCTGGTAATCCCCTGACTGGAACCAATCGCACGCCAGGTTCATTGCCGCGCAGGCTGGGATGCACAGCAGCAAGACTGGTGTCAGTCGAATCATTTTTGTGTTCTCCTGTGAACAGATCAGATAATTTCGTTAAATAGTTTGATGATACTGTGGTTCAAGATCAAGAAATGTCCTCTAAAACATAGGTATGTACACAAAAATGGCATACTTCTACCACATTGGACCCGCATTCGGTAGGACGACGGTTCAAATCAACCTCCGACTATTCTGTATTTAGGTTTTCCTCCACTTCCCTAAATCTCACTCGGCAAATTGTGGGATGGTTATCTAGTTAGCAACACAAATTTTACATTATAAAATCAGTGACTGGGTCAAGAAATGTCCTCTAAAACATAGGAATGTACACAAAAATGGCGTACTTCTACCACATTGGACCCACATTCGGTAGGACGACGGTTCAAATCAACCCCCGACTATTCTGTATTTAGGTTTTCCTCCATTTCCCTAAATCTCCCTCGGCAAATTCTGGGATGGTTATCTAGTCAGCAACACAAATATTACATTATAAAGTCAGTGACTGTTACTGGTAACCCCGATATAAGTAGTAATAACAACTTTCTGAATGTAGCAGGTTATTTAAATAGAACCTCAGTTTCTACTCTCTTAGAAAACAGCATTCCGAGACTGTCAACTGAAATAGTCAGGAAATTTATTAATTTTTTCGTCGGCGCTTGACAGAATATGATAATAATATCAGGAAGGAACAACTTCCTGATGTTCTGCAAAACTTATTTATTCGTCATAAACCGGCTTCCGGCTACTTAGGCCATCATAAGGTGACACACCAGTCAGTAGTCAGAAAAACTGGTGTGTCATCCTATATTTAGGCAAAAATTTTAGTCAATCACATTGGTAAAAAGTTAATAACCCCGAAAGTAGAGGCCTGTATTTCGCAATACAAATAACACCTCAAAGTATTTATTCAATAGTAATGATAAAATTCAACCCCTATCACAGAATGGTGTGTACAAGATCACGTGCAAACATTGTGCGAAAGTGTATATTGGTCAGTCTGGCAGGGCTGTAGCTATTAGATTGTCAGAACACGAGAAAAGCTGGAGGTTCAAAGTGACAGATTCAACCTTCGCTGTACATCTGCTCAGAGAAAACCATGATTACGATGTACACTGTTAAATCCTACATCCCCTGAAGAAAAGCAGAGTGATGACACTACTGGAAATATTGGAAATCAATAAACATTTTGCTCAGGATACCAGTTGAGTATTAAACGATCAGATCCAGTTCCGCTTTACACCTCTACACTGAAATAAGTTTTATTTTCCAACTTGCCTATTCAACAAAAATAATCATGTCAGTTTTGATCCTTTACACATACTTATTATATTTTTAAATAAATGTTAATAACTTTCATAAATATGTACTTGTAATGAACTTTCCTGTGAAGTATCGATTTTCTGTGATAACATCTTTGTAAATCGTAACATGCTTGTAACATCTTTGAAAAAATGTATACTACAGTCAGTTGTCACCTGATGATGGCCTAAGAAGCCGAAAGCCGGTTTGTGACGAATAAATAAGTTTTGCAGAACATCAGGAAGTTGTTCCTCCTTGATATTATGAAATAGTCATCTGTAATACTCAGAAGACGGTGATTGAGTCAATAATTAAATCACTAAGGAGTAACAGCTAATGATGGAAACAACTTTAGTCAAATCCTGCGGAGGTAAAATAGCCCCAATAAGGATCTACTGGCGGGGACAGCTAAAGAGATATGGGAACTCAAAAGTATTCATATAAAAAGGATAGTAACTTGGGACGTTAACTTTCTTCTTAAATGCGGTAAACTGGAAAACGTGAAAATGGAAATTTAACGAATGGCTGTTGATGTACTGGCTGTTTCAGAAATGAGATGGCCAAACCTTGGTTACTTTTTGTCACGCAATTTCACAGACATACACTGCGAACAGCACAAGACAATCCTGGGATTTCAAGAGTTGTAATTATCCTCATAAAACAGATCAGGTTAAGAGTAAAATGATACACTGAACATTTTAAGAGGATTATTACTATCAAATTAGAATCTAAGCCAAGACAAACAATCATAATCCATTTATAAATGTCATATAAAGTCATAAGGGAGATGAAATTGACATTTTGTGACCACTTTGATGAGGTCTTTGGCAGAATCAAAGGAAATAAAAGTCTTGTCAACATGACTGATAAGAATGCTGTTGTTAGGAAGGAAAATAAGAGAGTGTGGCAAGGAAATTTAGATTAGGACTAAGAAGTAAAGGACAAGTTAAACTTGAAGAATGCTGCCGAAGAAATAAATTTTGCATTCTAATACCTTCTTTAATTATCATCCAAGGCGAAGATACACACAGTACATGTCTGGTGATATCAACAAGCACGAAATCCATTTCATATTAGCTAAGAAACGATGTAAAAAAGAAAGTTAAGGACAGCAGATCATACCCAGACTGCGATTTGGAAAATGACGTATACAGGTTATGATGACAAGTAATCAAAAATTCAAGAGCATTAAAAAGAGAAGCAAATGTAACCGGGATTTAACGAAGCTCAAAAATGAGACTACTCGGAAGCTCTGTTAGCGAGCAACAGACAGGAAAACAAATACAGGGGGCTGTAATGACATTCAAGGAAGCTCTGTGGAAAATAAAAACTGGCAATTTAGTAGCAGCAGGAGAAGTAATAAGAGAAGAAAGATCACAGGAAAGAAATATGATGGAAGAAAGAAGAAAATTAAAAAATTCAGTGAAAGGGGAAGACTAAGAGATACATAAGAGTCTGAAAACCAGAATCAATAGAGAAGCAAGGCAAGCAAGGGAAAAATACCTTCAGTATATTTGCATTCCAGTTGAAGAAAACATGAAAAAGCGAAACATTGACAATGCTTATAACTGTGTGAAAAATTACGTTGAAGACAGAAAAAATAGATGTACGGTCATGATGGATGAGAATGGCAATACGTTGGATGATGATGATGAAGTTGGAAGAAGATGGAAACAATACATAGGAAAACCGTACGATGGAGCAGAAGTGTCTGAAACCACTGTGGAAGAAGAGACAGAAGTCGACACACATAATATGGGGAAACCTATATTAGAGGATAAGTTTGACCTGGTGTGAAGAAATTGAAAAACAACAAGGCAGCTGAAGTTCTGAAATCTAGAGGAGCAAAACTGAATCAGGAGTTACATAATCTTTTGCGCAAAATGTACGAGCAGGGAAGATATCGCACTGATTTAAAGTAAAATATAATCGTACTGGTATGTTTCTTCGTCCCCTTTATGTTTTCCCTTAATTTTATGATTTTTCCAAACGTTTCTAACTAAAATAAAAAGAATAAAAATTTTAGACGATACGATTACGACTGTACTATTGTGATAATATCTATGCACTCAGCACGTAATATTCTCTCTGACCGCATTTTAACAAACAGCAAAAATTATTTTCTATTTGTGTTTAGCTTTGTCAAACTTACACTATTTTTGAACTTTTACCTCCTTAAGCTGTTATCTTAATATATCTCCCTCATTTTCATTGGCTCTAGTTACCCGTTAAAATAGTATCACCTGTTTTGCCGTACTAGTTTGTGCTCTTTTTCACTTTTTCTTTTTTTTTCCTTTCCTGTACTGGTTTATGTAAAATCAAGTGACAAAGTAGCCGTTATTTTTGCAAACATCTCTGAAACGGTGCGAGTTATGCAAATAACAGCAAGACAGCAAAGCTGTAGAGGATTTTGTACTTTACAGATACGTTTACGCAATTAGAAATCTTTCAGGTTCTGGTCCCTGGCAGACAACAAGTACAATTGTTGTGACACGAGAGATTACGGGCGCTCCTAGCGGCTAAATTCTGAACTGCAACGGTCGCTACACGCGGCGAAGGTTAAAAACATCACGCGCCGAAATTGAATACATCGAAACCTCACATGCGGGAAATATAAACTTTGAAAACTCGCGCGGGGTGTTTACAAATATTTAAAGAAATTTTACCAACGGACGTCCGGATGAACGCTCGTCCGGATGACCAGTATTCGGATAATTGATGCTCTAATGTACGACTGTAAAGTTTGGTGCAGATCGGAGGAACGGCGCGACCTAAAAAGTGCGAACACGTTGCAGACAGACTGTGTTAAATCGCCATTATGTTTGCAAAAATAGCTGAAACGATGCGGGATATGGAGAAAAACATAAGAGTGCACAAATGTACCATCATTTGATCAACGTACTAATTCCGAAATGGGGGACATAGCAATAGGTATTTCCGGTGTAGAGAAGCAGCTGAGAGAGCTAAATACGAAAAAGTCTGCTGGTTCGGATGGAATACCAGTTCGGTTTTACAAAGACTATTCTGCGGCGTTGGCCCCCTACTTAGCTTGCATTTATAGCGAATCTTTAATTCAGCGCGAAGTCCCTAGAGATTGGAAAAAAGCGCAGGTGACTCCCGTTTATAAGAAAGGAAAGAGAACTGACCCATACAATTACAGGCCAATATCGTTGACATCAGTTTCATGTAGAATTTTGGAGCATATTCTCAGTTCGAATATAGTAAATTTCCTTGAAACGGAAAAGCTTCTTTCCATGAATCAGCACGGGTTTAGGAAACATCGTTCATGTGAAACTCAGCTTGCCCTTTTCTCACATGACATGGACGAAGGGCAACAGGCGGATGGTGTTTTTCTCGACTTCAAAAAGGCGTTCGACGCGGTGCCACACTGCAGACTGCTAACAAAGATACGAGCTTATGGAATAGGTTCACAGATTTGTGACTGGCTGGAAGACTTCCTAAGTAATAGACCGCAGTACGTTGTTCTCGACGGCGAGTGTTCATCAGAGACGAGTGTATCGTCAGGCGTGCCCCAGGGGAGTGTGATAGGACCGCTATTATTTTCTATCTATATAAATGATCTGATGGACAGAGTAAGTTGTACTTTGCGGCTGTTTGCTGATGATGCTGTGGTGTATGGGAGGGTGTCGTCTGTAACTGACAGTAATAGCATACAGGATGACTTAGATAAAATTTCTAGTTGGTGCGAAGAATGGCAGCTAGCTCTCAATGTAGAAAAATGTAAGGTGATGCGCATGAGTAGGAGAAACAATCCTATAATGTTCGAATACAGCATTAGTAGTGAGCTTCTTGATGCTGTCGCGTCGTTCAAATATCTAGGCGTAACATTGCAGAGCGATATGAAGTGGAACGAGTATGTAAGGACAGTTGTGAGTAAGGCGGACAGCCGACTTCGATTTATTTGGAGAATTTTGGGAAGATGTACTTCACCTGCAAAGGAGACCGCGTATAAAACGCTTGTACGACCACGTCTTGAGTATTGCTCAAGTATTTGGGACCCGCAGCAGATCGGTTTGAAGGAAGACATAGAGGCGGTTGAGAGACGAGCAGCTAGATTTGTTACCGGTAGGTTCGACCAATGCGCGAGTGTCACGGAAATGCTCCGGCAACTCAATTGGGGATCGCTGGAAGAAAGACGACGTTCTTTTCGTTAATTTCTATTAAGTAAATTTAGAGGGCCGGAATTTGAAGCTGAGTGTAGTACGATCTTGCTGCCTCCTACTTACATTTCGCGCAAAGATTACAACGACAAGATAAGAGAAATTAGGGCTCGTACGGAGGCATATAGGCATTCTTTTTTTCCTCGTTCAATTTGGGAGTGGAATAGGAAAGGAAATGCCTAGTAGTGGTACAGTGTACCCTCCGCCACGCACCTTACGGTGAATTGCTGAGTATGTATGTAGATGTAGAGCAAAGTCGTGCCGTGGTATATTCAGTTTTGACCAGCCGTTATTTTCATGTAAATTTCGAGATGTCAATAGGCGACTGCAAAGGCCCAATTTTAGTGTTACTAATTAACGCCAGTTGTCCTAAAGTGCACAGAGCCAAAATATGAAGCCACATTCTCAGAAGATCTGTTTGGGTTCCGGAAAGACAGAGGAACCGGGGAAGCAATGTTTGCTCTAAAACTAATTCTATAGAAACGACAAGAAAAGGACCTGACAATTTACGTAGCTTTGGTAGATGTAGAGAGAGCATTCTGATGTCAGTGATTTGTACTACTCGAACCTGAAATTCAAGATACAAGTTGTAGAAAGATTATGCAACTTCTATCTTATCTACAAAAATTCCTCTGCTTACGAAAATATACGCCACATCAAATTAATGAATTTACTGCGGGCGCCTACGTACCCTACTGTAATCCTTGAGACAGACAGCTGTAACCGAAGTTTTCCACTTGGCGGTTAAGATATATGAGATGACGTAAACGCCGTCATACTTCAAGAAAATTGTAATAATTCCTAGTACGTCATGTGTCGACGGGTATGAATAAGATTAGATTAGATTACATTACTACTTGTTCCAAAGATGGTGAATATGACACTTCGTAATTATGTGGAACGTGTCATGTTAATAAAGGCGTCTGTACAAGATATTACATTAAACAATATATTAAATGATACAAATATAGTTTGTATTATTATTTTTTCATTTTTTTTTTTTTTTTTTTTACATTTTAGATTTCTCATTTTATATCTAAAAATTTATCCTTTGAGTAGATCGGGCTGTCATTCAGAAATTCTTGTAAATTATTTTTAAATGATAGTTGGCTATCTGTCACGCATTTGATGCTCTTTGGTAGGTAAACGAAGTCTTATATGGCAGCATAATTCACCCCTTTCTGTGCCAAAGTCGGATTTAACCCTGCATAGTGAAGATCGTCCTTTCTCCTGGTGTTATAGCTATGCACACTACTATTACTTTCGAACTGAATTGGATTATTCAAATGTTCAAATGTATGTAAATCTTTGGTACTCAACTGCTTGGTTATTAGCCCATAGCTTACAAACTACTTAAACTAAGTTAAACTAATCTAAGGACAAAACGTACACCCATGCCCGATGGAGGACTCGAATCTCCGACGGTGGCCGGCCACGCGCACCGCAGCACGGCGCCTAAGTGCGCACGGCTATTCCGCCGCGGCTTGGATTATTAACAACAAATTTCATAAGTGAATATATACACTTTGAAGATAGCGTGAGGATACCTACATCCTTAACTAGATGTCTGAAGGATGATCTTTGTTGGGATCCAGCATTATTATTCAGATTACACGCATTTGTGCAATGAATACTTTTTTACTCAATGATGAACTACCCCATAATATGATGCCATTCGAAAGCAGTGAATGAAAATAGGCATAGTAAGCTAATTTAATGAGTTTCTTATAGCCAAAATTTGCAGCAGACCATCAATGTATTGCTTCCTGTTTAATCCCTCATCAATGCACATACCTAAAAATTTTGAAAATTGTACCTTAGCTACAGATTTTGTTCAAAGTCTACATTTATTACTGGAGTTGTACGATTTACTGTACGGAAGTGTATGTACTGTGTTTTATCAAAATTTAATGAGATTCCGTTTGCTGAGAACCACTTAATAATTTTGTGGAAAATATCACTTAGTTCTTGTGTTTTTGGATGTGATTACTACTCTCGTTAACATCAGCAAAGAGAACTAACTTTGCACCTTCATCAATGTAGAATGGCAAGTCATTTATGTATATGAAGAATAGTAGAGAACCTAATATCGAACCCTGTGGGACCCCATTCTTGATAGCCCCCCATGAGGAATCCTCTGAATTTGACATTACCTAAACCACGTATTTCAACTTTCTGAATTCTTTCAGTTAAGCATGAATTAAACAATTTGTGCCCTGCCCTATACAAACCGTAATGATTCTATAGAAGACATAAGACCACAAAAGTTCACTTTACATCACAAAACAAAAACAGCAGACGAAAATGGACTGACGAACAAAAGAAAGTACAAAGTAGGAAGATAATAATAAGAAAAATGACGCGAATAAAAGCTAGATTATTGTGTTTTTAACGATCTCCTTAAGGGGGATGTACTCAAATAATAATATAGATTATCAAATTTACATAGAAAGCTTTTGACATTTCACACTGAAATATACGAATAAGCACATATGCAATATCATAGTAGGCTAGCAGCACTATTTAAATCCATTCCTCCGATAATTAACCATGAGAAAAGTATAAAGTTCTTGGGATAATTCCTTCGAGCGTAAATATTAATAGGGAAAAATGAAAAAAAAGTGACAATCTTCATAACATGACTCCACTCATTTCAACTAACTTACCATTGACGTTTAAGTCACTTCAGTTTCCACTAAGATCAGTATAGGACAGCGTGGTCATTAGAGACGGAGCTTACGCTCGGATTTTTGGGTGAGGATAGGGGAAGGACATCGGCCGTGCCCTTTGAAAGGAACCATCCCTGCATTTGCCTGGAGTGATTTAGGGAAATCACGGAAAACCTAAATCTGGATGGCCGGAGGTGGATTTGAACCACCATCCTTCTGAATACGAGTCCAGTGTGTTACCACTGCGCAACCTCGCTCGGTTAAGATCAGTATACAGAACGACTATAAGTAAGGAAGAGTACAAAAATTCGTGTTGTGAAATAAGGATAGATAATTTTTCTTGCGCGAATAATTTTACGTATAGTGTTCTCGTTTTCCCTATTTCGTAACCATTTAAAGCGAAGCCGATTATTTCCAAACAGTATTCAAAGAACAGCAAGGCATTATGCAATTGATGTCCAGAGTTAAACAATAATGTCAGATCTCCACATGGCCACTATTCCGTGATGGCACTAAGTAAGGCTCAGCGCCATAAAACTTAGGAGTAAACAAGATACCACAGTCAGAACGGGTCATTCGTTGATCCACATGAATTGTAACGAAATCTGATACAAAACATTTTGTGATGACAGTGCCGTTGCTTTAATTAAAAGTATGTTTAAGTGTGCTGCACACACTATGCAACGGATAGATTACGGTCCTAAGACAACATACATCTTAAGTGTCATCAGGTTACACAGCTCAGTACGAACATGAGCTCCACCCAGAGGCGCGAATTGTCGTTTACCTCTCTTGAAAGATATATTATGCCATAGTCCATATGTAACAATTTAATTGAAAGCAATTGGGAGGGAGACCAACGAGTTTTGAAAACTTTTGAAAGAAAAAGAGAAAAAGAAGAATAAGAGAATAATACTGGGAACAATATGTTAAATATTAAAAAAAGAAGACATTTCGAAATGTTCTGCAAATAAAACACTATGTGATCGAAAGTATTCTGGCTCGTGGCTGAAAATGACCTACAAATTCGCAGTACCCTCCACCGGTGATGCTGAAAATGACTACGGTGTTGGCCCACCCTTAAGCTTGAAGACAGCTTCCACTCTCGCAGTCATACGTTCAATCAAAACGAAGTGTCCAGACACTCTGTGACGTAAATGGCATTGAAACAGAGGCTGACACTCTAAAGGCAGAATTACTAAATGTATTTTTCCAAAGCTGTTTCACAGAGGAAGATTGCACTGTAGATCCTTCCCTAGGTTGCCGCACAGATTACAAAATGGCAGATATCGAAATAACTGACAGGAGGATAGAAAAACAATTAAAATCGCTCAACAGAGAAAAGGCCGCAGGGCCTGATGGGATACCAGTTCATTTTTACACAGACTACGCGAAGGAACTGCCCCTCCTTCTCGCTGTGGTGTATCGTAGGTCTCTAGAACAGCATATCGTTCCGAAAGATTGGAAAATGGTTCAGGTCATCCCCGTCTTCAAGAAGGGTCCTCGAACAGATGTGCAGACCTATAGGCCTATATCTCTAACGTCGGTCAGTTGCAGAAATTTGGAACATGTATTATGTTCGAATATAATTACATTTCTCGAGACTAGGAATCTGCTCTGTAGGAATCAGCATGGGTTTCGAAAAAGGCGTTCTTGTGAAACCCAGCTCGCGCTATTCGTTCACGAGACTCAGAAGGCCATAGACACGGGTTCTCAGGTAGATGCTGTGTTTCTCGACTTCCGCAAGGCGTTTGATACAGTTCCCCACAAACGTTTAATGAATAAAGTAAGAGCATATGGTCTATCAGACCAATTGTGTGATTGGTTTGAGGAATTCCTAGATAACAGAAAGCAGCAGGTCATTGTCAATAGAGAGAAATCTTCCGAAGAAGGAGTTATGTCAGGTGTGCCTCAGGGGAGTGTCGTGGGTCCCTTTCTGTTCACGATATATATAAATGACCTTGCGGATAACATTGGAAGTTCACTGAGGCTTTTTGCGGATGATGCTGTAGTATATAGAGAGGTTGTAGCAATGGAGAGATGCGGGAGGATCTGCATAGAATTGACGCATGGTGCAGGGAATGGCAATTAAATCTCAATGTAGACAAGTGTAATGTGCTGCGAACACACAGAAAGAAAGATCCTTTATAATTTAGCTACACTATAGCAGGGCAGCAACTGGAAGCAGTTAATTCCATAAAGTATCTGGGAGTAGTCATTAGGAGGGATTTAAAATGGAACGACCATATAAAATCAATCGTCGGTAAAGCAGATGCTAGGCTTAGATTCATTGGAAGAATACTAAGGAAATGCAGTCCGAAAACAAAGGAAGTAGGTTACAGAACACTTGTTCGCCCACAGCTTGAATACTGCTCACCGGTGTGGGATCCGTACCAGGTGGGATTGATAGAGGAGGTAGAAAAGATCCAACGGAGAGCAGCGCGCTTCGTTACAGAATCATTTGGTAATCGTGAAAGCGTTACGGAGATGATCGATAAACTCTAGTGGAAGACTCTGCAGGAGAGACGCTTTGTCGCTCGGTACGGGCTTTTGTCGAAGTTTCGAGAACTTACCTTTACCGAGGAGTCTAGCAGTATATTGCTCCCTCCTACGTATATCTCGCGAAGAGACCGTGAGGATAAAATCAGAGAGATTAGAGCCCACAGAGAGGCATACCGAAAATCCTTGTTTCGTGACTGGAATAGGAGGGAAAATCGATAGTGGTACTCAAGGTACTCTCCGCCACACACCGTCAGGTGGCTTGCGGAGTATGCATGTAGATGTAGAATCAGACGCTGGAAGGTTTCTGAGAGAATGGCAGCACATTCTTCACGGAGTGCAGCTCTGAGGAAAGGCATCGATGTACGTCGGCGGGGCCTGTGTAGCGGGACGAAATATTATTCCCGCTACTACCTTACATCAGATCAGTTTTGCAGGTAAAAATGTGTTTTTATGTTGTTGATAATTTTTGAGTTATGATTTTTAAAAGAAACGTGTGTTGTTTCCTATGTTTCATATGCGGTGACAACGGAGCAATCTACGAGAACAGCGTCTACTCTGCGGAAGCCAAAGATGACAAAGCTGGCCACCGATCGTCGCAGGTCGACATCCGCACAGCCAGAGAAGATTCTGTTTGAAGACCTCCGTTGCCAATGAAATAAATAAAATAAATGTATTGTCATAAGTTGTTCATGATCGTATGTTCAGGAAAACAGTTTAGGTCTTTATGTCGAGTCCTTAGGAGAGATATCAGACTTCGTGTTATATTATATATGGATTTGTGACTTAAGAAAATAAAACGTTAAATTTTACTTCAAGTGTCAGTGTTTAGAGAAGAGTTATTTCAGCTGTTTAGAAGAACGAGCATTTATGTATTGTGCTGAAACTATATTACGAAGTTATTTACAGAGTTTTTTTTGGACTTTAGAGAATTTTAGGGACTTAGCTATAATTTTATTGATTAAAAGACTGTGAGTTCGTGTTTTGCAAAGCGATATATTTTGTCAACGGAATCAACGATCAATGTCTGTGGTTTACAAAACATATGACGAATTTTCAGCAAGAACTATATACCAAACTTTGAACTTTGAAGTATTTTGTTTTAGGAACAGTTTTATTTTCTCTTATCTTGCACAAGGACCTAGAAAGAAACATTTAAAGATTTTTTTTATAATTGAACAGTGAAGTTTCAGCTATACTAAGAGTGTAGTGAAAGGGCCAGATGGAACTCCAACACGATCATACTGAAGAACTTTACTTTTGAACCTACCAGCCGCGTCCCACTATACACCTGGCACGAAGTCGGCGTTCCAAAACATCCCAAAGGTGTTCTACAGGTGTTCACGTCACTCTGTGCAGGCTAGCACCATTACAGATATGTTATTGTCTTGTAAACACTACGCCACAGTTCGTGCATTAGGAATAGGTGCTCGATCGTGCTGAAAGATGCGTCCGCCATCCCCAAATTGCTCAACAACAGTGGGAAGCAGGAAGGCGCTTACATCAGTGTGCAGTGACAGTACCACGAAACACAATGAGTGCAAGCGCTCTCCACGAAAAACACGACCACACGATAACACCACCGCCTCTTAATTTTACTGTTGGCTCTACACACGGTGGCGGATGACGTTCAACGAACAATATCTGTGGTTTACAAAACATATGACGTAATTTCAGAAAGAACTATATACCAAATTTTGAACTTTGAAGTATTTTGTTTTAGGAACAGTTTTATTGTCTCTTATCTTGCACAAGGATCTACAAAGAAACATTTAAAGATTTTTTCTATAATTTAACAGTGAAGTTTCAACTATACTAAGAGTGTAGTGAAAGGGCCAGATGGAACTCCAACACGATCATACTTTTCAACTTACCGTCCGTGTCCCACTACAAATTATGGCGACCGACTACTAAAGGGCCTGTGTTCGGAACCTTGCATACAGGTTCAAGACAATTGAGAAAGAGAAACATTTAAATATTTTTTCTATAATTGAACAGTGAAGTTTGAGCTATACTAAGAGTGTAATGGAAGGGCCAGATCGAACTCGAACACGATCATACTGAAGAACTTTACTTTTCAACTTACCGTCCGTGTCCCACTACAAACTATTGCGACCGACTACTAAAGGACCTGTGTGCGGAACCTAGCATACAGGTGCAAGGTAATTGAGAAAAAGAACAGCCTCAACTTATAAAGAAGACACACCGAAGAACTTCAAGGGGTCTGTAGCAGCCTGGTGTGACTCCGCGGGCGTGGACAGCTGACGAGAACAGTCTGGCAGCCCGGTCCCGCAGGGATTCAACGAGGCGGTGCTTCGGTTGGGAAGCAGCACTTGGCTGTTCCCGAAAACCTCTTTCTTATAAACCCAAACAGGTCTACTCCACCAACAGAGAGGTCGTGGTTGCGGCCTTGTAGCAGTGCTGTGGTGGGCGAGACTTGTCGGCAATTCCATCAACGCGTCTAGCAGCCACCATCATCGCTGTCACGGCCGTCAACGTTGCTGCCAGTCGCAGAGATGCAGCCTTCAACATCGCAACGAAGCAGCATCACAGGCTGTTAACCTAACAGCCAATAACAGCCAACCCACCACCGACATCATAGTGCTGTAATTCAATACCCAGTGAGTCTGTTTCAGCCGGCCGCGGTGGCCGAGCTGACTGAGGCGCGCCAGTCACGGTGTGCACGGCCACTACGGTCGGCGGTTCGAATCCCCCCTCGGGCATGGATATTTTTGCCGTCCTTAGTGTTAAGTAGTTCCTAAGTAGTTTGTAAGTTTAGGGTCTGATGACCCCGTAGTTAAGTCCCATAAACTCTACAAACATTTGAACATTTTAGTCTGTTTCAAGCTGGCAGTGCTGTTGTGAACGATAGGCTTCGTGAAAGCATATTTCCGTGTGTGGTAGCTAAACAATAAAATATCGATAATGTCGGGAAGTGAAGTGTCAGGTGACGAACAATTGGGAGTTGTCTGCGAAAGAGGCAAGGGCGTTGAATAGAAAAAATGTTCAAATGTTTGTATAGCTTATGGCACTTAACTACGGGGTCATCAGTCCCTAAACTTACAAACTAGCTAATACTAAGGACGGCACAAATATCCATGCCCGAGGGGGGATTCGAACCTCCGACCGTAGAAGCCGTGCAGACCGTGACTGGAGCCCTTCAGTCTCCTTAGCCACCGCTGCCGGCGAATAGGAGAATAAATAAATTGGAAAACCGAGTAAATTCAAATTTTAAGGATTTATTAGAACAATTCAGGCACGATTTACATCAACTAGGGCAAAAGATAGAAGAAAGATTGAAATGCAAAGTAAACTATCGGGTCTAATAGAAGCATCTAAAGCTGAAACACAAGAACAGATACCTGGGCTAAATAGTAGACTAGAAGAGCACATCCTTGAATCGCGGGAAGAAAATGCACAAATGCGAAATGATATCGCCGAATTAACCCAACGTTTAGATAACATTAATGTTTTTGTAGCCGCAGAGATAGAGAAGAACAAAGTTAAGCTACGAGAAGAAATACAGGCAGAGATTTCTCATCAGACTGAAAACGTACGCAAAGAGCTATTAGAATCTATTAAAGAAGTTTCTGCTAAAACGGTAGAAATTTATTCCATAGATAACCCCGAATTAGATGAAATGTTCAAATAGCTTATGGGACTTAAGTACGGGGTCATCAGTCCCTAAACCTACAAACTACTTATGAACTAGCTATGGACGGCACAAATATCCATGCCCGAGGGGGGATTCGAACCCCCGACCGTAGTGGCCATGCAGACCGTGACTGGCGCGACGCAGTCCCCTCGGCCACCGCGGCCGGCCTCGAATTAGACTTTCTCATTCAACAAGTTGAGAGAGACCATACTGAACTAGAAAACGTTAAAGGGCTTGTCTCTGAAATATGTATTAATCTCGAAACTGTCAGAGATAACAACAGTAAATCAGACGGCGAGCATTCACATTGCGAACAGCTGAGAGAGTCAGAGTTAGTGAATCGTTTGTCGCATACAGAGATAATCATCCAATAGATAAATAAACGCTTAGCAGAGATCGATAAACAGGAAAGCATTCCTGGTAGCAGGGCTGCCAACATTTTGCAGATCGATCGCTGTACCTTGATCGGAAATTTAGAGGCTCACAATACCGGTACGGAGAAAATTTGAAGTACCAACAAAGACGATACGACTTCGATATCGCAAATAAAATCAAGTCTTGTAATACCTCCCGAAGAATGGTGGGACGAATTCAATTTAAAAACAGAATCTAAGGCAGATAAATTTCCAAACCTTCAACCTGGAGGCAAGCTACATACGTTGATTTTCTTGAAAGCTTTTCAAAATACGTTTCCTCCTAAATGGAACGATAACAAAAGAATACAGTTTGTACTTGGACATCTGGAAGCGGATGCTACCGAATGGGCCATTTTACATAAAAACGAATGTAAAAATTGGGACGATTTTGTACATCAATTTAAAGAAATGTATTGGTCGAAAGGTGAACAGCAGCGTTTAACGTTAGAGTTGCTAGAGCCACGTTATTATTCTAGGCGGTGGGGAGGTATCAGGAAATATTTTGAATGACACCTAAACCGTGTAAAATTTATTGCACAACTTATCATGGAAGAGCATTTGATACGGGTTTTAATTAGTAGATTGCCGTATTACGTAAAGGAAAAAATGATACAACGTGAATGGTCATGGCCCCGAGAATTATTGAATTATTTAGAACAGCTCGATAATTTAAATAAAGAACGGAAAGATGAGAAACTTGGGCTTAACAGAGAAAATAATCCGCGTAGTAATAATAATAACGGATCCCAACCTCGTAAATATAATAATAATCAGTGCCGTTTTAGTCGTGTTAAAAGATAATATAGAGATAAAGAAACTGCCATGGGCCAGGACACTAGTTCTAAAGTACGGAAGACACAAAACCAACGTGGTGATTCGGTTAAGAAGCAAATAACTGATGATGGCCGTATTATAGGTGATATTATAAAAGAAAATTAGGAAAACTAGAACTGTGCCTTAGTGCGTGTCAACTAAAGCGGACAGCAGGACAATGTTCTATACGACCCATTTGTAAATTTTCATTGCGTCGCCAGAGAGAAGATAATGGGTAACACGGTTTGCTTCGGGAAGGCAATTATATAAAAAAGGATAAGAACTATAAACCCATCATTAAAGGCAATGTTAAGGATACTAAAGTGGATATTATAATTGATTCAGATAGTGAAGTCAGTATTATTCCTAAATAATTATTTAAAGCTAAGAGGAAATACTGGAATTGCTCAATGTTGCCGGTAGGTGTTCTAAGAGTTGTAGGTGTTACTGGTATGAAAAGCTAAAACATCACTGAGGAGGTTTATTTAACTTTTGTAATAAAGCTACAGCTCTTTTCGCATTCTTGCCTTGTTGTGGATACATTAAATGTAGCCTTAATTCTAGGTATTGACTGGCTGTGCAAACCTAAAGCTATACTAGATTTTAAGAATTCTATGCTAACCGTTCATACTGAAGATCATATTGTTGAAGTGAAATTTTATGGACAGCAAATTATAGACGACTGTTGTGAATCTCTGCAGATTAAATATGTACATTCTACTGATTTATGGCAAGATTGTGATGATTTTAAATATGGGATATATCAGTGTAACATTAAGGGGAATATCGAAGTTGAAATAAAGGACAAATGTTATTCTAACAGTTTCCTATCACAACTTTGTTTTTAGAATTTAAATTATTATTTTCTGATAAACCTGGTTGTGTCAAAGATTATGTTTTAATTATATCCATTATTGATTTGAGGTCGTGGTTGTATGCTTAATTATTTTGTCAAGTAGGCTCAACCACATAGATCGTGTATAAAACAATAATATGACGCGTTTCGAGGGTCAAGCCCTCATCATCTGATAAAATATACAAGAATCTTTAAAACCCGAGACAAATAAAATCTAAAACGTAATAAAAGAAAACGTGGTTACTTCCCTTGTAACCGTGTCTCCGTAGAAAGCTCAGCATACTGTGCTTCGTCAATATTAAAAACAGTCCCCAGTACTGGCGGCGCATAGCACTAGTGAAGCGCACGGAGTCAACAACACGAGTGGGGCGCACGTATGAACATGAAAACAAAGACCTCTAAATGCCAAAGACTATCCACAAGGCAGTGGGTACATTCAGGTGTACAGTAAGACAGAGGTTGAAATTTAAAATAAACGACTTTTGTTATAATAGATCCACAAATTTTTTAAAAAAGCTGTATGCATTGCCTTGAACTTGTTCATTTAATGAAACGCCGCTTTTTGCGTTTTGTATTGTAATCTCTAGCTGTTCTAGCAGATCTAACTTTCTTCCCTTATCCTGTTTATGTAAAATCTTTAGGTCATCTTCAATATGCTTTAATGGGTGGCCAGTTTCGTGGATATGTGTAGCTACAGCGGACTTGTCAAAATTGTTAAGTCGGAAGGCGTCCACGTGTTCCTTGTACCTAACTTTAAACGATCTACCGGTCTGACCAATGTAGCTGCCATTGCAACTACTACACTGTATCTTATAAACCCCTGCTTTGTCATATTTATCAGTCTTTTGGTTTAAGTTATTTCGTAATTTATGATGTAAAGTATTATTAGTTTTAAAAGCAGCTTCTAATTTAAAAGGTTTTAGTATGTTAACCACTTTCTGAGACAGATTATCAAAATATGGTTGGCCGAGCCAAGTTTTTTAAGGTTAAATGTCGTTGACCTCTTTCTGACCATTACGATAAAAAAGGGGAAATATTATATAACTATTATAGGGATGTGAATTTGGAGAAGCCCGTCTTATGCAAAAAAAGGAAATTTAACGGAACAAAATGGTAACTAAAATTTTCTTCTTTGGTCAGTAATGAAAAGTTTGTTTGATAGTGACTCTCACCTATTATAATGTGAACCCTCTGTCTAGGTATAATGCAAGTATGTCATTACAACAAAATTATGTATTATGAAAAAGAGAAAAAAATAAATAACGAACATATCTGACATGTGATTTCCAATAGATCAAAATAGGTAATGAGACATTTCTTCATATAATAGTCTTACGATATATTATTACCATTTAATGCAAACAAAAGTTAAGGTATTCAAAGGTTAATAAGTGATGAATTGAGGACTAATAAACTAGTAAACTGTTCTATATTCAAACAGAAAAAGTAACAGGAATATTACTTAGATTGGTTGGTTGGTTTGATGTTTTAGGGGGGACAAAACTGCGGTGATATAAGAACTGCGATGAACACGTAATGTCTGATTGACTATAATGAAAAAAATGAGAATATTTATTATGTATCTTAAATTTATTTCCCAATTTTTGTTCCCTGCTAGACTGAGCTTGTGGGTGAGGTATGTAGTGGAACGAAATATTATTCCCACTACTACCTTACATCAGTTCAGTTTTGCAGGTAAAAATATGTTCTTTTGTTGTTAATAATTTGGAATATAATAATTTTTGTGTTATGATTTTTTTTTAAAAGAAATGTGTATTGTTTCCTTTGTTTCATGTGCGGTGACAACGGAGCAATCTACGAGAACAGCGTCTTCTCTGCGGAAGCCAAAGATGACATAGCTGGCCAACAATCGTCATAGGTCGACAGCCGCACAGCCAGAAAAGATCCTGTTTGAAGACCTCCGTTGCCAATGAAATAAATAAAATAAATGTATTGTCATAAGTTGTTCATGATTGTATGTTCAGGAAAACAGTTTCAGGCTTTATGTTGAGTCCTTAGGAGAGATATCAGACTTCGTGTTATATTATACATGGATTTGAGACTTAAGAAAATAAAACGTTAAATTTTACTTCAAGTGTCAGTGTTTAGAGAACAGTTATTATTGTATATATTGTGCTGAAACTATATTACGAAGCTATTTACAGAGGTTTTTTTTTTCTTTTTTCTTTTTTTTCTTTTTTTTTTTTTTTTTTAGGGAATTTTAGGGACTTGGCTATAATTTTATTGATTAAAAGACAGCGAGTTCGTGTTTTGCAAAGTGATATACTTTGTCAACGGAATCAACGAACAATATCTGTGATTTACAAAACATATGACGAAATTTCAGCAAGAACTATGTACCAAAAATTTAAAGATATTTTCTATAATTTAACAGTGAAGTTTCCGTTATACTTCAAGTGTAGTGGAAGGGCCAGGATCGAAGTCCAACACGATCATACTGAAAAACTTTACTTTTGAACCTACCAGCCGCGTCCCACTATACACCTGGCACGAAGTCGGCGTTCCAAAACTTTCCAAAGGTGTTCTATAGGTGTTCACGTCACTCTGTGCAGGCTAGCACCATTACAGATATGTTACTGTCTTGTAAACACGCCGCCACACTGCATTAGGAATAGGTGCTCGATAGTGCTGAAAGATGCGTCCGCCATCCCCAAATTGCTCATCAACAGTGGGATGCATGAAGGCGCTTACATCACTGTCACTCGTTGATCATTCCGGGGCAGTAATAGAAGAAAGCAAACGAAAAGCTGAAATTCTAAATTTAACCTTTAAGAAATCTTTCATGCAAGCGACCGCACAAATAAACCATCATTTGATCAACGTACTAATTCCGAAATGGGGGACATACTAACAGGTATATACGGTGTGGAGAAGCAGATGAGAGAGCTACATAAGAAAAGGTCTACTGGTCCGCATGGAATACCAGTTGGGTTTTACAAAGACTATTCTGCGGCATAGGATCCTTAATTAGCTTGCATTTATTGCGAATCTTTTATTCAGCGCAAAGTTCCCAGTGATTGGAAAAAAGCACAGGTGACTCCCGCTAATAAAAAAAAGAAAGAGAACCGACCGACATAATTACAGCTCCATATAGTTCACATCAGTTCCTTGTAGAATTTTGGAGCATATTCTCAGTTCGAATATAGTAAATTTCCTTGAGACGGAAAAGCTTCTTTCTATGAACCAGCACGGGTTCAGGAAACATCGTTCATCTGAAACTGAGCTTACCCTTTTTTCACATGACAACTTGCGAGCCATGGATGGAGGCCAACAGGCGGATTGTGTTTTTATCGACTTCAAAAAGGTGTTTGACGCGGTGCCACGCTGCAGACTGCTAACGAAGAAACGAAGATACGAGTTCATGGAATAGGTTCACAGATTTGTAACTGGCTGGAAGACTTCCTAAGTAATAGAACGCAGAACGTTGTTCTCGACGGCGAGTGTTCATCAGAGACGAGTGTAACGTCAGGCGTGTCCCAGGGGAGTGTGGTAGGACCGCTATTATTTTCTATCTATATAAATGATCTGATGGACAGAGTAACTTGTAATTTACGGCTGTTTGCTGATGATGCTGTGGTGTATGGGAGGGTGTCGTCTGTAACTGACTGTAATAGCATACAGGTTGACTTAGACAAAATTTCTAGTTGGTGCGAAGAATGGCAGCTAGCTCTCAATGTAGAAAAATGTAAGGTGATGCGCATGAGTAGAAAAACAATCATATAATGTTCGAATACAGCATTAGTAGTGAGCTTCTTGATGCTGTTGCGTCGTTCAAATATCTAGGCGTAACATTGCAGAGCGAGATGAAATGGAACGAACATGTAAGGTCAGTTGTGAGTAAGACGGACGGCCAACTTCGGTTTATTGGGAGAATTCTGGAAAAATGTACTTCATCTGTAAAGGGAACCCCGTATAAAACGCTTGTACGGCCCCGTCTTGAGTATTGTTCAAGTATTTGGGACCCGCAGCAGATCAGTTTTAAGGAAGGCATCGAAGCAGGCGAGCAGTTAGGTTTGTTACTGGTAGGTCACGGAAATGCTCAGGGAACTCAATTGGGGATCGTTGGAGGAAAGAAACGTTCCTTTCGTGAATTTCTGTTTAGGAAATTTAGAGAGCCAGAATTTGAAGCTGAGTGTAGTATGATCTTGCTGCCACCTTACATTTCGCGTAAAGATCACAAAGACAAGATAAGAGAAATTAGGGCTCGTACGGAGACATATAGGAATTTTTTTCCTCGTTCTGTTTGGGAGTGGAATAGGAAAGGAAATGCCTAGTAGTGGTACAGTGTACCCTCCGGCCGGCCGCGGTGGCCGAGGGGACTGAGGCGCTCAAGTCACGGTCTGTACGGCCACTACGGTCGGGGGTTCGAATCCCCCCTCGGGCATGGATATTTGTGCCGTCCTAGTTCGTAAGTAGTTCATAAGTAGTTTGTAAGTTTAGGAACTGATGACCCCGAAGTTAAGTCCCATAAGCTTAACAAACATTTGAACATTTGTACCCTCCGCCACGCACCTTACGGTGGATTGCGGAATATGTATGTAGATGTAGAGGTAGAGTGATAAGTGGTGCAAGCGTCCTCCATGAAACACACGACCACACCAAAACAGCACCGCCTGTGAATTTTACTGTTGGCACTACACACGGTGGCGGATGATGTTCACCGGGCATTCGCCATACCCACACCCTTATTGTGTACCGTGATTCGTCACTCCAAAAAACGTTTTTTCACTGTTGTGTCGTCCAGTGTTTACGCTCCTTACAGAGGCACGTAGCTGTCGTAGTACTGGAGTGGATCGTAGTGGTGTTTCACAGTGCTGTGTGATGGTCTCGATAGGTGCCTGCCTATTGCACTCTAAGACCCTCTTAGAAACTGACGGTGCTCTCTGTCAACAGACGAGGTCGACCCGTGCGCTTTCGTTCTGTAGGTGACCCTTGATCCTTCCACTTCACTGTCGCATCAGAAATTGTGGCCCTAGGGATGATTAGGAGAGTGGAAATTTCGCGTACAGACGTCTGACACAAATGACAACCAAAGTTCGAAGCCTGTGAGTTCCGCGAAGCGCCCCATTCTGCTCTCTCACGGTGTCTAATGAGTATTCATGTCGCTAATGTGGAGTACGTAATAGTAAGTGTCAGCACAATGCATCTAATTAGAAAAACTTATGTTTTGGAAGGGGGAGAGACTGGATGCTTTTGATCACACAGTGTATTTATTTACTGTGGCAGTAAAGTGGCTTCTTGCGCCATCTTCAGGTGACAGAAAAATGGATGTCGTAGACATACACTCCTGGCCATTAAAATTGCTACTCCACGAAGATGACGTGCTACAGACGCGACATTTAACCGACAGGAAGATGATGCTGTGATATGCCAATGATTAGCTTTTCAGAGCATTCACACAGGGATGGCGCCGGTGGCGACACCTACAGCGTCCTGACATGAGGAAAGTTTCCAACCGATTTCTCAAACACAAACAGCAGTTGACCGGCGTTTCCTGGTGAAACGTTGTTGTGATGCCGTGTGATACGTTTTCCGACTTTGATAATGGTCAGACTGTAGCGTATCGCGATTGTGGTTTATCGTATCGCGACATTACTACTTGCGTTGGTCGCGATTCAGTGAATGTTAGCAGAATATGGTGGGTTTAAGAGGGCAATACGGAACGCCGTGCTGGATCCCAATTGCGTCGTATCACTAGCAGTCGAGGTGACAGGCATCTTATTCTTCTTGCTGTAACGGGTCGTGTAGCCACGTCTCGATCCGTGTGTCAACAGATCTGCACGAATAGTTCGACGACGTTTGCAGCACCATGGACTATCAGCTCGGAGACCATGGCTGCGGTTACCCTTCACGCTGTATTACAGACAGGAGCGCCTGCGATGGTGTACGCAACGACGAACCTGGGTGCACGAATGGCAAAACGTCATTTTTTCGGATTAATCCAGGTTCTCTTTACAGTATCATAATGGTCGCATCCGTGTTTGGCAACATCGCGGTGAACGCACGTTGGAAGCGTGTATTCGTCATCGCCATACTGGCGTGATGGTATGGAGTACCATTGGTTACAAGTCTCGGTCGCCTCTTGTTCGCATCGACGGCATTTTGAACAGTGGCCGTTACATTTCAGATGTGTCACTACCTGTGGCTCTACCCTTCTTTTGATCCACGCGAAACCCTACATTTCAGCAGGATAATGCGCGACCCCATGTTGCAGGTCTTGCACCGGCGTTTCTGGATACGGAAAATGTTCGACTGCTGACCTGGCCAGCATATTCTACAGATCTCTCACCAATTGAAAACGTCTGGTCAATGGTGGACGAGCAACTGGCTCGTCACAATACTCCACTCATTACTCTTGATGCACTGTGGTATCGTGTGAAAACTGCATGGGCGTCTGTACCTGTACACGCCACGCAAGCTCTGTTTGACTCAATTCCCAGACGTATCAAGGCCATTATTACGGCCAGAGATGGTTGTTCTGGACACTGATTTCTCAGGATCTATGCACCGAAACTGCGTGAAAATGTAATCATGTGTCAGTGCCAGTATAATATAGTTGTCCAATGAATACCCGTTTATCATCTGTATTTCTTCTTTGTATAATAATTTTGAAAGCCTGTAGTGTTGATAAAATATTATTTATAGAAAAATCATGTTCTGTAAAGCACCGACGGATAAATAGATGAATTTGCTGAATCGTTTAAAAATGAAACATTGTACAGAACATTTAATTTCGAATAAGACATGTTGTGTATGGTGTACTGACTGTCCGAGACACAAGAATTTTTATAATCTTGTGCAATATGATCTAAAAAACGAAAATATCAATTCAGGAACGAGATAATATATTTGGAAAAGAGAAGTTCTTTTAACTTACCTGAGAATTGTCTCAGAAAAGTATTTTCAGCATTAAAGTTCCCTTAAGATTAAAATAATTCACTAATAAAAGTGAAGTTAACCGTGAGGTGTTTTTTTTTTTTTTTTTTTTTTTTTTTTTTTTTTTTTTTTTTTTTTTTCATTTACATAGAGCTACGCTGATTACTTTTGTATATGGGACGGGGTAATGTCAGTTATTCCTATTTAATGGTAAAAAGTTAGAAGGGAATCGTGCAAGCGAAAAATTTTATCGTGAACGAGCTTCCTTGCAGTAACTCAGTACGCATAGGTTTGTGCCAAACGCTCGAAATCGTATTCTCACTCCCACCTAAATCATGAATAAAATGAGAAAATGATGAAGGAAATCAAATGTATTTACTTACAGTTTTGAAGATTAGCAGCGGCAGCCTTTGGGGGACTCAGCAGAGGAAAGCCCTAAGTACCGCAACAAAGTACAAAGAGGCACGCCTTGGTTACGGTCTTATAAACCGTTCCTTCTCCGATAACACTATCAGTAATGTGACTGATTACGAATTGAGTCGAAGATATCCGAAAGCCATTCGTTCGTGGCAGATAGGACGAAAGATACTGCCTGTTACACTATGCCTGTTATTAATGCTTTGGTATCACATGACGCATCGGCATGTGATCGAGATCGTCATTAGGTTAACAACAACTTCTACATCTACATCCCAAGCTATCATTGACTGTGGAAGATCTGAGCTGCAAATTGAAGAAGTTGTTCCACCAGATGCACGTAATACAGAATTTTCTGGGAAGTTATTCGTCGTTGAGAATGTGACGATACCGCCGTTGACAATGAGAAGAGTTGCAGTCACAAACACAGATGACTGGTTAAACTGTGAAGTTCTTGTTGATGGTAAAAAGTTTATCAGGCTCACAAAAGAAATGTACATACCAGTGGCTATCATAAGCATTACCGGTGGTCAAGGAGAGATTTGGATCACAAATTGTCACGAGCAGTCACAACTTATCCCCAAGGGAATGTGTATCGGGACAGCTGAACCAATCCAGGACGGTGAGCTCAACGTCATAAATGAAGACCCATGCCCTGCTATTAGTACAGACAACACGCTGGAGGAAACAAACGTGGAACTGCCAATAGGGCCTGGACTGACCAAGGAACAACGCCAGCTGGTGTTAGGTATACTGCGCCAATTTTCGGGTGCATTCACACCTCAGCAGGGGAAAATTCAGACGAAACGGCCCACGATACAGCACCGTATCAATACTGGGGACCATCCGCCAATTAGCCAGCGTTCGTATAGAGTGTCTCCAGCTGAAAGACGGATAATTCGGGAGGAAGTGGAGAAGATGTTGCGAGATGACATTATTCAACCTTCAGAGAGTCCTTGGTCGTCTCCGGTGGTCCTAGTAAAGAAGAAGGATTGCACGTGGCGATTCTGTGTCGACTATCGGCGGCTGAACAGTATCACAAAGAAAGATGTCTACCCATTGCCGCGTATTGATGACACCTTAGACTGCTTGAAAGGAGCTACATACTTCTCAACTATGGACATGCAGACAGGTTACTGGCAAATCGAGGTTGACGAAGCTGACAGGGAGAAGACGGCTTTTATTACACCTGACGGTCTCTATGAATTTAAAGTAATGCCATTTGGATTATGTAATGCTCCAGCTACATTCAAACGCATGATGGACAACTTGCTTCGACACCTTAAGTGGACGACGTGTCTCTGCTATTTAGATGACATTGTCGTTTTCTCGAAAACATTTGAAGAACATCTGAGTCGCCTGTCATCTGTGTTGAAGTGTGTTCAGGCTGCAGGTCTCCGTCTCAATCGAAAGAAGTGCCTCTTCGTCGCCAAAGAGATAAAAATCCTGGGGCACCTAGTCAACGGAGATGGTGTCCAGATAAAGTAAGGGCAGTCACAGAATTTCCAACTCCTCAGCACATTCGTGATGTGAGAAGTTTTCTCGGGCTGTGCTCATACTACCGACGTTTCATGAAAGTATTTTGTAACAAGGCATGTCCATTACAAGAACTTCTGCAGGGAGACGCCAAATTTTACTGGGATGAGACAAAAGAAAGAGCTTTCCGAGCACTTAAGGAGGCTCTAACTTCCGCACCAGTGCTAGCCTTGTACAACGAGAATGCAGAAACGGAACTTCACACAGACGCCAGTGGCTATGGGATTGGTGCAGTGCTTGTACAAGTTCAGGAAGGTGCCTATGCGTCAAGAGTACTCTCAAAGTCCGAGATAAACTACTCTACAACTGAAAAAGAATGTCTCGCGGTTATCTGGGCTATCAACAAGTTCCGGCCGTATTTATTCGGCAAACCATTCACCGTCGTGACAGACCACCATTCTTTGTGTTGGCTGACTAGCTTGAAGGATCCATCAGGTCGACTAGCAAGATGGGCACTAAGACTCCAAGAGTACGATGTCACAGTGGTATTCAAGAACGGGTGCAAACATAAGGATGCCGACTGCCTTTCGAGGAATCCATTAGTGGAACACAACAGCGTTAATGAAATTTTAGCTCTCACTGAATTAGATAACGTTACAGCTGAACAGAGGGAAGATCCAAAACTATTAAAAATGATAGAGGCCTTGGAGAAAGAGGAACCGACCAATGGAGAGTTCCAACTTATAAACGGAACATTGTACAAGAGCAACTACGATCCACTGGGCCCCAAATGGCTACTTGTTGTTCCAGCTCATCTCCAGCCAGCTATTCTCAAATATTTCCATGATGCTCCAATATCCGGTCATCTGGGATTCGTGAAGACCCTAGACAGAATCAGGCGCAGGTATTACTGGAAAGGTCTCTGCCGATCTGTCAAGCACTATGTGAGTCACTGTAAAGAGTGCCAGCGACGGAAGCATGTGCCGCAATTACCTCCAGGACATCTCGTACCGATTCCGCCGGCAGCAGCTCCATTCCATCGAGTTGGGATCGATCTTTTAGGGAGGTTCCCGAAGTCGACAACCGGTAACCGCCGGATAATAGTCTGCACTGACTACCTCACACGCTACGCTGTCACCAAACCTGTGCGGACTGCAGAAGCTCCAGAGATCGCAAAATTCCTTGTAGAAGACATTATTTTGAAGCATGGAGCACCACGTTTCATGATATCTGATCGTGGAAAAGTATTCCAGTCAAAACTAGTATCAGAGGTAATGTCACAGTGCAACATTGTCCACAGAATGGCAACTGCATACCATCCTCAGACAAATGGTCTTACGGAACGTTTTAACAAAACGTTAGCCGACATGATCTCGATGTACGTCGATGTTGAGCAGAAGGATTGGGATACAATTCTGCCAATCGTGACATTTGCTTACAATACCTCAAGACAAGACACCACAGGCTTCACTCCGTTTTTCCTGCTCCATGGCCGTGAAGCTGAGACGACACTGTTCCCGTTCCAACCGGACGACACTCAGGATGACTATGTTAAACAGCTGCATCACCAGGGTCGAAGAAGCAAGACAGCTCGCATACGGACACTGGACGCCCAGGAGAAGGACCATCAGCGGTATAACGACAAGCACCGACCTGTTGTGTACAGCCCAGGAGATCTGGTATGGATTTTTACACCTGTACGGAAGGTTGGACTGTCAGAAAAGTTATTGAAGCGATACTTTGGTCCGTATCGTGTCATACGCCGCCTGTCAGACGTCACATACGAAGTTGAGGATTATGAGCCGTCGTCGAAACGTCAAAAACGAAGAGACATTGTTCACGTCCTGCGCATGAAGCCTTACTACGATCCTGAAGAGCAGGTAGACGACAATGGCTTCTTGTACAAGGACTTTAAGGACGGTAATGTTCCTGATGAAGCCACGACAGGAACGTCTGTTGTCGATAATCGCGGAGAAGGGAAGGATTCTCTTGAACTGTCATACAGAGGACCCATGACACGGTCAAGATCCAGGACATTGCAGCTGGCTCCACAGGGATCATAACAGCGGGTCGCTGTTTCTCCAGGAGAGGGAGCAATGCCTCGAGTAACCACGAACACCAACTGCCGGCGTGGCGCAGGGGATAGCGTCACGGACTGCGGAGCAGAAGGTCGCCGGTTCAATCCCGCCCACCGGCAAAAATTTATTTCTTTGTAATTTACAATTCCAGAAGGTTCTACATCTTTCTTATGTTCACTTGTAAATTCTACTTGTTTCTTATGTTAACTGTTCTTCTAATTTCTGGTAAATCCTGTCTGTGTATAAATAGCAGAGCACTCTGCCTGAGAGGCAGTCAGTGCTGCGTGTATGTTGAGTTCGTAATAAACGTGCTTTTAGTATAAGTGCGGTGTTTAGTTGCCTTCGAAGTCAAGCCTACTTCCATTGCAACGTGACAATATAAATATAGCGAAAGTCTTAAGACAAGCAAAGGTTAAATAAAGCCAAAACAAGCGCAAGGTCTGACATGTGAGTGGCGTTTAATGACTCTGAGACGATTGTTTTCTGTACTGTCTTGGCAGAAATTCCTAAGAAATTTTGGTCCCAAGTCAGATCGGTAAACGGATTGAGTTCAGATATCCAGACATTTTGTGACCATAACGGTGTTGAAATAGAGGATGATACACAATAAGCAGAAATACTGAACTTCATTTTCGAAAGCTGTTTCACAGAGGAAGATTGCACTGCAGTACCTCCTATAAACCATGCACTAATTATAAAATGGCGAATATAGCAATAAGTGTTAGTGGGATAGAAAAGCATTTGAAATCGCTCAATGCAGGAAAGGCCACTGGACCTGATACCAATTTGATTTTAATCGGAGTATGCAAAGGAGCTTGCTCCCTTTCTAGCATCGGTGTAAAAAAGGTCTCTAGAGGAATGAAATGTTCCCAATGATGGGAAGAGGGCGCAGGTCATTCCCGATCACAAGTAGGGCCGTCGATCAGATTCGCATAATAACAGGCCTGTATGCCTGACATCGGTCAGTCGGACAATTTCGGACCAATTTTCATGTTCGAATATTATGCCATACCTGAAGACCATTAACCACATTTGTGGGAATAAACATGGTTTCCGAAAGCAAAGATCATATGAAACACAACTCGCGCTATTCCTCCACGACTTCCAGACGACAGTTGATACAAGAGTCCCGGGTACACGCCATGTTTCTTGACTTCCGCAAGGCGTTCGATACAGTCCCGCGCCGTCGCCTTATGATCAAAATGACAGTATACGCAATGTCAGATGAACTGTCTGACTGGATTAAGATGTTTCTAGTTTACAGAAAGCAGCGTGTCATTCTTAATGGAGATAAGTCTTCAGCCCGTAAAATGATCTCAAGTGGGCTATGCGGGAGTGTTTAACGACCTTTGCTTTTCACAATAAATGCAAATTGAAAGTAGCCTGTTAAATTATTTAAGTAAGATCTCGAGCAGTTGAGACTTTCAAATGCAAGTTAAAACGCTCACTGCTGCTCTAAATTACTTTGCGAGTGGGCACATACTTGAGCAACAGAAATTTATCTAACTGCTCACTCCTTAAGGTAGCACCCAACGTTTTAACAAACACATATAACACATATAAAAATGAATAGATAATTAAACATGGGACATGGAGCATGAAATTATAAAACAGAGGTTTGATACTTTAAATCATGATATATTCAGTAAAATGAAGACGCAAATAAATGTGCGGAGACCATATTAAGCACAATAAAACACACACCTTGAACAAAAGTGAAATTAAATCATAACGTTACTGCCTGTAATAAAATTGTTTCTTCTCTTGATGAATATGGAGGTAACGTGGGAGGAAGCTTGCAAATACACAGTGGATAGGGAAAGCACATTCATTCACTCACAGACACGTTCATAATGCTTGTGACACATTACTCATGCGTCAGTGGCATATTGACGAGCTGTTGGGTATCTTGAAGCACTATTACAAGCACACTATGCACCAAACTAACTCATGTTTGGGGAGGAAGCGGCATACTATTCTTAAGTACCACGTGTCGTTCGACCATGGTGAATTACATACAATTTACAAACGAAATTAATTTAGAATAGGCAATTAAAGCACACACGAGAATTCATATAAAAGAAAGATAGTAACACTAAAAGAATGGCTGAAGGTCGAAGTAACGTCCGTTACGAAAGCACATGGTGAAATCAGTCATACCTAGATAGAAAAGACAGAATCAAACCAGAAAATCTAAAAAACATTTATTATACTCGCAGATACAGACACGACATGATAATGTTAGTTAAAAAACAGCAAGGAAATTAAAACATACTAACTTTACACGAAGGCTGAAGGCCACACACGTGAATTCTAACTAGAGGAAAACCAGATACAAAATCTTCAACGGGATGAAAATGCAAATACTAAATTAACACTGAATTACTTGAGTTCTATAAATTAAGAAACACTTCACCTCGGATAGCAAAAGAATTACTCAAGAAAACTATCAGTGATGAACCAAGACTGCCTGATCACAAAGAAAGCAAAGTCCTAACAGCATGCTTTTCCCTCAGCATGACTCCACGATGTACTCACCTCGGCTGTCGGAGCTACCTTAAGATCACGCCAAAACTTTCCCCACCGCACACCGGATGTAGAGCGGACTAAAACCCATACAGAGCGCGTTGAGAACATAGTGTCTACCAATCCTCGCTACCTGGGAAACATAATATCCTCTTCTAGAGCTCCCAGGGAGGTCTTTTGACACCTCTGTCATCGAAGATTAGGTTGGTACCACCTGGCCATCTTGCCAAGTAAGCTTGTCTCTGGCCACCCAGTAGACGCCAGTGCAGACGACAAACGAAGCCATGCGTTCTTTATTAAAGTAAACGAGGCCCTAAAGCACGAGGAGGTGGCTGTAAGCCATTGTGTGGCAGTCAGCCAATATTAAAAGCAACCTTCCACATTCACATGAACAAACAAGATCAATCACACACGAGGAAACACATAAAATAATAAGAATAAAATAATTCACATACAATAAGATAATATTAATGGTGCAGAAACACTTTAGAGTCATGAATAACTAGGGGACTGATAACCCAGTAGTTGAGCCCCCTTTAAACACCCAACAACAACAACATGAATAACTCAAAATGGAACACGACCACACATTAAGTGGACGTGTTTCAAAATGACCTCATAGATAAATCGGAAGTTCTAAGAGGCTTTTCACTGATGATGCTGTAGTTCATCGACAAGTCGGAACACTGGAAAAGGGTAGCGAAAAGCAGACTGATGTGCAGCGTATTGAAGCATGGGGCAGGGAATGACGACTGAGCCTCAACATGAAACAAGTGCATAGTGCTGCGTTTATGTAACTATTCACTAGTTGTACACACAATGAAAGCAGTTACTTCTATAAAATATCTGAGAATAAAAAGAAGTGGCTTAAAAAACTCTCGTTCGGACGTTGCTTGCATATTGCTCATCTGTGTGGTACGAGGTAGGGTTAATATAAGACATAGAGAAGATCCAATGAAAGCAGCACGCTTCGTCACGATCTCATTTAGTAAAGCTTTTGGGACTTAACTACGGGGTGATCAGTCCCTAAACTTACAAACTACTCATGAGCTGCCTTATACTAAAAACAGCACAGACATCCATGCCCGAGTGGGGACTAGAACCCCCGACTGGGAACTGCCTCGCGCATCACAGCATAGCGCCTCAATGCGCTCGGCCGTTCCGCCACGCCCAGTCATGATTAAGAAACTCCAGTGGCAGACGCTGAAAAAGAGGCGTTCTGTATCGCGGTATGCGCTTTTCTCAAAGATCCAAGGCCAAATGTTTCATGAAGAGTCAACCAGTATATTGCTTCCTCCAGCGTATATCTCGCGAAGTGACCACAAGGATAAGAACAAAGAGACTGGGGCCCACTCACGACTGAAATAACCGCGGCAGAGCGGCCGAGCGCATTGATGTGTTATTCTACGATGTACGAGGCCGTTTCCCGTCAGGGGGTTCGAATCCGTCGTTCTCTGCCATTGACCTGTCGCACTGCTCTCCAGCCCGTACCCACTCCACTCAGTGGGAAGTGGACAACGACCTGCATGGTAGTGATCACTTCCCCATTTGGATTCACCTTCCAGGGAGAGTAGACCCTGAAAGACAGCCGCCTCGATGGATTCTTTGCAGGGAAGACTGGACACTTTGCAGTCAACTTGCCGCCTTCGAACCCCATGACAACGTCCAGGAATGGGGGATCATATTACCGCTAAAGTCCACTATGCTGCCACTGTATCCATTCCGCGGTCATCAGGGCAACTAAAACGGCATCCAGTCCCTTGGTGGGATGATGAATGCCGATCTGCCATCAGGATCAGATGGGCAGCTCAGTGTCTGTTCAAGTGTAGACAGAATGCAGAAAACCTCGCAAACGTTCGGGTGGCAAGGGCCAAGTGAGGCCGGATTATTCGAGAGAGAAAGAAGAGATCGTGGCAACAGTTCCTAAATTCCATTAACCGTTCCACTAAGAGTTCCATTGTATGGGCGGCCATTAGGAGGATATCAGGGAGAGGTAGCAGGTGCCCAGTAGCTGCTGTGATGGGTAATGGTAGTCTCCAGACCAACCCACGAGACACTGCCCAGACCGTGGCGGACTATTCTGCTACAGTAACTGCCACCGACAGCTACAATCCAGTTTTCCAGCGCCACTGGGGGGCTGCTGAGAGGGGTATTTTGGACTGCCAGCCCAGCACTTATGAACAGTACAACTGTCCATTTTACATGTGGGAGCTGGATTCTGCTTTGTTCCCAGGTCACGATAGTAGTCACTACAGCATGTTACGACACCTCACAAGGCAAAAGCAAGAAATCCTCATCAGTCTTTTTAATTTCATCTGGGTGTCAGGCCAGTTCCCCGACTTGTGGAGAGAGGCCATTTTAATTCCTATTTTAAAACCATGGAAAGACCGCACCAGCCAAGTAGTTATGGTAGTGTTGCTCTCACCAGGTGCGTGGGAAAGACAAGAGAGCGGATGATAAACCGCCGCCTTGTCTGGATGCTGGAATCCAGCTCCTCCGCCGCTTCCAGTGTGGGCTCAGGAGTTATTGCTACACCATCGATAACCTGGCTTTCCTGGAGGCGGCTATACCCCTTTCCACCCTAACCTCATCTTCATGTGGTTTCGAATTTTACTTTCTTACCTTGATGTCAATCTCCTGGTATGCTTCCAACCAATATGCAATGATAGTTCAGGCTCTGCTCTTCACCTACATGATCATTACATGTCAGTTGGAATCATACAGAAGACTGAGGTCAGAGGAAAAGAGAAAATCAGAACTCGCACGATCGTGTAGATTCGGGTGGAAAGGGATACAACAGGCTTTCCTGCTCCAGAAACATCTTTGGGTATATTATTTGATCTTGAGAAGTCCTTTGATACTACTTGACGGCAGTTTATCCTTAGGCTGCTCCACGAATGGGGTTTTCGTGGTTTTCTTCTCGAACAGAACGATCTATTGACCCAGGACAACACGGATTTATAAAATATCGTTCATGCGAAACACAACTAGCTCTTTATTCACACGAAGTGATGGGTGCTATCACAAGAGTTCGCAGATCGATTCCGTATTTCTTGACTTCCCGAAAGCTTTTGACACCATACCGCACAAACGGTTTTTAATCAAATTGCATGGTTATGGTATATCGCCCCAAATTTGCGATTGGGTAGAGGATATCTTGTCAGAGAGGGCACAGTTAATGGTAATCGATGGTAAGGCATCGACTAAAACAGAGGTAATATCGGGCGTTCCACAGGGCAGTGTTATTGGTCCTCTGCTGTTCCTTATTTACACCTTAACAGGTGGGTTTAACGGAGGACATCGAAAGAGTCCAAAGAAGGTCAGTTCGTTTCGTATTGTCACGATACAGGGGAGACAGCGTTACGGAAATAATACAGGATCTGGCATGGGAATAATTACAACAATGGCGCTTATTGCTGTGGCGTGGGCTACTAGCGAAACTCCAATCGCCAACATTCTCCTCTGAATTGGAAAATATATTGTTGACACCCACTTACAGAGGTAGAAATGATCATTAGAATAAAATACGAGAAATCAGAGCTCGAACAGATAGATTCAGGTGTTCTTTCTTCCCGCGCGCTATTCGAGAATGGAATGGAAGATAAATAGTATAATGCTGGTTCGATGAACCCTCTGCCAGGCACTTAAATGTGATTTGCAGAGTATCTCATGTAGATGCAGAAGTTTTATTCAGTCCTTCCTTTCCCCTCGTTATTTTAGATATCGGGTCAGTATGCTCTCTCTGGTACATTTGAGCAGGAGAACGGAGTTCTTCAGGGTAGTGTTTTAAGCTTGACCTTGTTTGCAATAGCCATTAATAGTATTACTTCTCTCGAGAAAAGTCCTGTGCAGTGTTCTCTTTTTGTGAATGATTTCTCTGTATTTCTCTCTTGATGCGATCTGGCAACGACTACACGTCAGTTGCAGTTAACGCGTAGGTGGTTGGATGAATGGGCAGGGACGACTGGATTTAAGTTTGCAACCGAGAAGTCTATGTGTGTGCTTTCTAAGCGTTCATGTACTGTTTTTAATCTACCTGAACTGCAGATGAAGGGCTCTGACCTGGGTTTTAAAGACACAGTAATGTTTATGGGCCTCACTTTCTCTTCTAAACTGACATGGTTGCCCTACCTGAAGGACTTGAAGACAAGGTGCCTCAACGCACTGGCGATTTTAAAGTGTTTTAGCCACACACCTTGGGGAGCAGACAGAACCTGTCTGCTCCGGTTTTACAGAGCCTTTGTACGATCTCGTCTGCATTATGGGTGCGCAGTGTATGGATCTGCACACCCCTCTTATTTAAAAGTGTCACCAAGCTGGGATTCGGCTGGCCACTTTAGGATGTTCACCCTAACAAGTCTCCGTGCTGAGGCTGCGGAGCCGGCGACGGCTACTCATGGTGTGGCAGGCATATAAAACGCTGTCCACACCTATCACACCGGCATAGCTCACTGTTGCTCGACCTCCGATGGAAAGGCTGTTTCATACTCGACAAAGAGCTACAAGACCATATGAGATTCGTTCAAAAGATATCCTTTTAGAAATGGGGGTGACTGGTTTTAATGTTTTACACTGAGGTTGGAGCAGGGTCCCACCTTGGACTCTCCAGCGGCCGAGGGTTATTTTAGTACTGGCGGGTTTTAGGAAGGAATAAACTTCGGATTTTACTTATCAGTCGTTGTTTTTAAGTTTTTTAGATAGGCATCACGATTTCGCAGTTGTGTACACTGATGGATCCAAGCATGGGGACTCAGTCTGATGTTCAGTTGTGTTCCCCGACCGTGTCACCAAGATTCGCCTTCCCGAGAATTACTGTGTTTTCTCTGCCTAGTTCAATGTGATCTGGAAGGCACTAGAGCAGCTACGTCGTGCTCGGGGTAGACGATTTTTTTCTCTGCTCCGATTGTCTGAGCTCACTGCAGTCTTTGAACGAGCTATAGCCGTCTGAGAACTTGCTGCAGCTTTTACACGACGAACTGTCCTTCCATCAACGTCACAGGAAGGAGGTGTTGTTTTTCTGGGTGCCGGGACACGTGGGCATTCAGGCCAATGAAGATGCAGACCGGACTGCTGCGCCCCTGATGTGACAGAGTGCCCTATTCCCTTGCGGGACATTACTTTCCTGTTGCGGCTGCGGTCCCTGCTGTTGTGGGAGGAAGACTGGCTCTCAGTGACTCACAATAAGCCGCGTTACCTGAAGCCCACTGCCCGTCCGTGGCGTTCCTCCTGCCGACCTCTCAGGCGGGATGAAGTTGCCATTGCACGCCTGCGCATTGGGCACTGTCCACTGACGCAAGGTTTCCTACTTCGACGTGAGGAGCCCCCGCTGTGTGATGTCTGTGGCGTGTGGCTTACTGAGTGTGATTTATATGGTACACAGAGGGTTGCTGCGAATCTTGGTGCAGATTTGCCCTCTATTTTAGATAATGACGAAGCGTGTGTGCGCAATTTTTTAAAATTTTGTATTTTGTCCCAACCATGGCATAAACGTTTAGGCTGGAGGTTTTAACATGTTGCAGCGTGGTTGGCGCACTCTTATATATCGGTGTGGTCAGCCGGAATTGGTCCTCGGCTTAGTGTAGGGTTGCCAGATTGAACTCGAGGCAGGCCCGGAGAACAGACGTGCCCCCCTCCCCTTGGCCAATGACTCACCGCCACCCCCCCCCCCCCAAAATGCGACCAACTCCCCCCCCAACCAGGATTACACGTAAACTCTAAAAAAAAAAAAAAAAACTAATCATATCCTCCGTCCCAGCAAGTAAATGAGATAGTGCAGAATATGCACTTACACATGCACTGATCAGTATCGACTTTTTGTAGCCACTCTTTATAATTATTTTTCTGCAACCATTCTTCACGGAACGAACTTAGATATCGTCTCTTCATTTCACTGTTATTAGTCACTAATCTGAGTTAATGTAAGCTTGTCTTTTCTCACACAATCCGAGTATTCAAAAAATTGCCGGTAAACTGATAAACAATGAACGAACGAACACAAATAATAGACGTCGCAAGTTGACACGTGTACGCAATAGTGTATGCTTAATAATGCGCTAGCCGATTACTACCGACGCAACAATGAAAAGTTTTCACAGGAAGAACAGAAAAGTAGCGTTTTGCTGCAATAAGAAATTGACATTTATATAAAGTTATTCATAATTACTAGAGAGGAGCCGGCCGGGAATGGCCCAGCGCACTGAGGCGTCTTGCCACGGTGCGCGAGGCGGCTCCCGCCAGAGGTTTGAATCCCCCCCCCTAGGGCACGGACGTTGTGTTCGTCCTTAGTTTAAGTTACGTTAAGTTCGATGTAGATCGTCGCTACATGAGCATAGTACTTAAAAAGTATCCTTAAAAAAGTTATGATGAAGGTTACATTCAAGCCCGGAGATGAGAGTCAGTGGCCCGTAGACTCGGAGAATTCATTCCAAACCTGGGCACTATGGGCGGCGCCCGGAGATCTGGCAACCCTAGCTTAGTGGTTTTGCCTTTTTCTCCAGCTTTGGCATTGATGTACTTTTCCTCAGCTTCGAGTCTAATCTTCACCTAGCAGGCCGCAGTGGCCGAGCGGTCTGCGGCGTGCAGTCGAGCATGGATGTTTGTGCCGTCTTTAGTATAAGTTAGTTCATAAGTAGTTTGTAATGACCCCGTAGTTAAGTCCCATAGACTCTACAAACATTTGAATATTCAAATCAAATATTTGACCCCGTAGTTAAGTCCCATAAGCTCTACAAACATTTGAACATTTGAATGTTCACCTATGTATTTCACTTCAGCTGCACGTGTTACTTGCTGGATCGCTGTCTTTTAATTTGTTTCCTCACTGTTCACATTTGGTTGATTCTTATATTATCTAATTTCATAGGGCGCTGAAGACTTAGATGTCGAGCGCCCAAAACTCCTTATCATCATCATCATCATCATTCGAATCCCCTCTCGGGAATGGATGTTAGTGCTGTCTTTAGTATACGTTACTTCATAAGTAGTTTGTAAGTTTAGAGACTCATGATCCCGCAGTTAAGTCCCATAGGCTTTACAAACATTTGAACATTTTGTATTTTTTATGGATTATCCGCTGCAGAAAGAGTGCGATGGGGACTTTCCCTAGTAAGCGACAGCTCAGTGAAAGGAAAGTTCTTTCTCCTACGAAAGGAACTTAAGGAAATCTAGATATGTTTCTTGTTTATTATCGAATGTCAACTAATTCATTTGAAAAACTGTTATCTATGGTGGAAATGACTACATTCAATAGGAATTATGCTAATACAGAAGAGAGACTAAGAGTTGCTGTAAAGTATGTTTTACTAATAAATAGAATCAAATAAACACAATCACAATATTTATTACAATGACATATATTACTGATATGAAATGGCTGATGATATGACAGAATCGTCAATATCCCACTTCAATCACACATTACTTTGGGCTGGGGGATGTTATTGTAGTTCGGTTGGAGCAAGATGGACGGCATCAGGAAAAAACCGTGTGTGCTGGTGGATGTACTTTTGTGATTAAGACAGCGATGGAAGCCAATACATGACGGCACATGGGTTTCTTATTAGGTTCTAGATATATCTTGTATGAAGGCCGTTCATAAATATTTCATTCCACAAGTACTGTCGTAACAGAGCGACTTTCGCTCCAACATAGGCACTCCCAGTGTTTCCATGCCATCTTATGTTGCTCGGTCCTTCCTCCTTGTTTCCGTTTCCCGGCATTTAGATGATTGTGAACCTAACTTACTCTAAGAACAACACACACCTCCGTCGGGGAGTGGCCACGAAATTCATAGCAAGGCACCTTAGAACGCGCGGCCAGTCCCCGCGCGGCAATTTTACCCTTAATACATACAAAACTACTCCCCCGACTTAAATCGGAATAGCATAATTCAATGAATAAAAGGCCAGCAGGCACACACATAAATTCTATGTTACAAATTATTTACTTCTCAAGCATTTTGGCCCACTTTCGGCAACGGTAGTAACACTAAAAGTGGCCCTTTAAATGAAAATAACGGCTTAACTTTTCATCTGAAACGAAAATCGAATAACCCAATTTGTAGAGGAGAAAATTCTCTATAACTGTGCTCTATTACGTTTCTTTTCATATCTCGTAGCGTTTGAAAGATATTTGCAAAAATAACCGCGATTTGGGGATGTCTGTCTGTCTGTCTGTCCGTCCGTCTGTCTGTCTGTCCGTAACGTGTTCCCTGTTTTTAAGACGAACCGTTCAACCGATCAGCAGCGAATTTTACAGATATGATTGTAGGCCGCCAGAGACCAGAATCTCCCTTTTTCAAATTTTTCGCACAAAAAATACATTAGTAAAACCAAAAAGAGCAGTTTGTAATATAATTGTAATTGCAAACTAACCGTTCATCTGACACGAAAATTGAATAACCTAATTGGTAGAGCAGAAAATTCTCTACAACTTAGCTCCCTTATGTTTCTTTCATATCTCGTATCGTTTGAGATTTGCAAAAATAACGGATATTTGACACCCTCCATTGAACTAACGAAAACCAGTCGTTACGTGACATTTATCGCGTATTTGATGATTTTCTTATTGTAACTTACACGCCATTTCAAAGCAACGGCACACTGAGGAATTAACAAAAACACATCGTTCTTCGTGCGATAAATGATAATGTCTACAAATGCCACATTAACATCAGTTAACAACGGCCATCAATAGTATGAGATTAAAGAACTTCTGGTCTGCTTTATAGCCGTAGCGTAGTGGGAAAGGTGATGTGACGCGGAAGGTCGGTGGTTCGGAACCAGTCACTAATTAATTTTTTTTCCTAAAAGTGTTTCAGACACACTTATTAATTGATTTATTATTATTTAGATTGTATATTTTGGTTCAAAATGTTTGCAAAAATATATAAAACTACAAATCTAAAGTGGACCGTAAAACACGTCAGTGCGATTTTTTTTCTTTCGTGATACTGTAGTATAAAATTATGAAGTTTTTCTTTGTTGTTACGGTCAACTCAGACAAGTAAGTCGTATAAATTATCTTCAAATAGATTTGTTTACCGTAATGGAAAGTACAGAATAGACTCCAATTGTGCAGGGAAAGTAAATTGAATCGTCGCTATATTCTGAAAAGCCCTAACCCAGTATTTGCACTCACTTTGAAAAGGTCTCTTATTTTCTGCTTAATTCCCAAAACAGAAGGGGGCGGAAAATTTGGTGTTTGCACAGGGTGGCAGAAATTGACTCTGCGCCACTGAGCACAGTGCCCTTTACCATGCACTATATGTTTCTTGTTCTGAAAGAAAACTATGAAAAATTTGACCAAGATAGAAATAAAAATCCAGATTATGTTTTAAAGTATCCTCTGCCATTCACCGAAAGAACTACTATATAGACAGTGGAATTCCTCTTGTTTTGAAGGTCAAATGTGTAAAACATTTTCTCAATACATCTACATACATACTCCGCAATTCACCGTAAGGTGCATGGCGGAGGGTACACTGTACCACTACTAGGCATTTCCTTTCCTATTCCACTCCCAAATGGAACGAGAAAAAAAAGAATGCCTATATGGTTCCGTACGAGCCCTAATTTCTCTTATCTTGTCTTTGTGATCATTACGCGGAATGTAAGTAGGCGGCAGCAAGATCGTACTACACTCAGCTTCAAATTCCGACCCTCTAAAAATACTTAACAGAAATTCACGAAAAGAACGTCGTCTATCTTCCAGCGATCCCCAATTGAGTTGCCGGAGCATTTACGTGACATTCGCGCATTGATCGAACCTACAGGTAACAAATCTAGCTGCTCGCCTCTGAACCGCCTCTATGTCTTCCTTTAAACCGATCTGCTGCGGGTCCCAAACACTTGAGCAATACTCAAGACGTGGTCGTACAAGCATTTTATACGCGGTCTCCTTTACAAGTGAAGTACATCTTCCCAAAATTCACCCAATAAACCGAAGTCGGTTGTCCGCCTTACTCACAACTGTCCTTACATGTTCGTTGCATTTCATCTCGCTCTGCAATATTACGCCTAGATATTTGAATGACGCGACAGCATCAAGACGCCCACTACTAATGCTGTATTCGAACATTATGGGATTGTTTTTTCTACTCATGCGCATCACCTTACATTTTTCTACAATGAGAGCGAGCTGCCATTCTTCGCACCAACTAGAAATTTTGTCTAAGTCATCCTGTATGCTATTACAGTCAGTTACAGACGACACATTCGCATACACCACAGCATCATCAGCAAACAGCCGCAAATTACAACTTACTCTGTCCATCAGATAATTTATATAGATATAAAATACTAGCGGTCCTATCACACTCCCATGGGGCACGCCTGACGATACACTCGTCTCTGATGAACACTCACCGTCGAGAACAACGTACTGCGTTCTATTACTTAGGAAGTCTTCCAGCCAGTCACAAATCTGTGAACCTATTCTATCAGCTCGTATCTTCGTTAGCAGTCTGCAGTTGGCACCGCGTCGAACGCCTTTTTGAAGTCGAGAAAAACACAATCCGCCGGTTGCCCTTCGTCCATGGCTCGCAAGATGTCATGTGAGAAAAGGGCAAGCTGAGTTTCACATGAACGATGTTTCCTAAACCAATGCTGATTCATGGAAAGAAGCTTTTCGGTTTCAAGGAAATTTACTATATTCGAACTGAGAATATGCTCTAAAATTGTACATGAAACTGATGTCAACGATATTGGCCTGTAATTGTGAGGGTCAGTTCTCTTTCCTTTCTTATAAACATTCCTAGTGGTACAAAAAGAAAAGATAAGCTAAAGCAGACAACAATTCAAAGATTGGTTTGAACTCCTTATCATCATCATCATCATCATTCGAATCCCCTCTCGGGAATGGATGTTAGTGCTGTCTTTAGTATACGTTACTTCATAAGTAGTTTGTAAGTTTAGAGACTCATGATCCCGCAGTTAAGTCCCATAGGCTTTACAAACATTTGAACATTTTGTATTTTTTATGGATTATCCGCTGCAGAAAGAGTGCGATGGGGACTTTCCCTAGTAAGCGACAGCTCAGTGAAAGGAAAGTTCTTTCTCCTACGAAAGGAACTTAAGGAAATCTAGATATGTTTCTTGTTTATTATCGAATGTCAACTAATTCATTTGAAAAACTGTTATCTATGGTGGAAATGACTACATTCAATAGGAATTATGCTAATACAGAAGAGAGACTAAGAGTTGCTGTAAAGTATGTTTTACTAATAAATAGAATCAAATAAACACAATCACAATATTTATTACAATGACATATATTACTGATATGAAATGGCTGATGATATGACAGAATCGTCAATATCCCACTTCAATCACACATTACTTTGGGCTGGGGGATGTTATTGTAGTTCGGTTGGAGCAAGATGGACGGCATCAGGAAAAAACCGTGTGTGCTGGTGGATGTACTTTTGTGATTAAGACAGCGATGGAAGCCAATACATGACGGCACATGGGTTTCTTATTAGGTTCTAGATATATCTTGTATGAAGGCCGTTCATAAATATTTCATTCCACAAGTACTGTCGTAACAGAGCGACTTTCGCTCCAACATAGGCACTCCCAGTGTTTCCATGCCATCTTATGTTGCTCGGTCCTTCCTCCTTGTTTCCGTTTCCCGGCATTTAGATGATTGTGAACCTAACTTACTCTAAGAACAACACACACCTCCGTCGGGGAGTGGCCACGAAATTCATAGCAAGGCACCTTAGAACGCGCGGCCAGTCCCCGCGCGGCAATTTTACCCTTAATACATACAAAACTACTCCCCCGACTTAAATCGGAATAGCATAATTCAATGAATAAAAGGCCAGCAGGCACACACATAAATTCTATGTTACAAATTATTTACTTCTCAAGCATTTTGGCCCACTTTCGGCAACGGTAGTAACACTAAAAGTGGCCCTTTAAATGAAAATAACGGCTTAACTTTTCATCTGAAACGAAAATCGAATAACCCAATTTGTAGAGGAGAAAATTCTCTATAACTGTGCTCTATTACGTTTCTTTTCATATCTCGTAGCGTTTGAAAGATATTTGCAAAAATAACCGCGATTTGGGGATGTCTGTCTGTCTGTCTGTCCGTCCGTCTGTCTGTCTGTCCGTAACGTGTTCCCTGTTTTTAAGACGAACCGTTCAACCGATCAGCAGCGAATTTTACAGATATGATTGTAGGCCGCCAGAGACCAGAATCTCCCTTTTTCAAATTTTTCGCACAAAAAATACATTAGTAAAACCAAAAAGAGCAGTTTGTAATATAATTGTAATTGCAAACTAACCGTTCATCTGACACGAAAATTGAATAACCTAATTGGTAGAGCAGAAAATTCTCTACAACTTAGCTCCCTTATGTTTCTTTCATATCTCGTATCGTTTGAGATTTGCAAAAATAACGGATATTTGACACCCTCCATTGAACTAACGAAAACCAGTCGTTACGTGACATTTATCGCGTATTTGATGATTTTCTTATTGTAACTTACACGCCATTTCAAAGCAACGGCACACTGAGGAATTAACAAAAACACATCGTTCTTCGTGCGATAAATGATAATGTCTACAAATGCCACATTAACATCAGTTAACAACGGCCATCAATAGTATGAGATTAAAGAACTTCTGGTCTGCTTTATAGCCGTAGCGTAGTGGGAAAGGTGATGTGACGCGGAAGGTCGGTGGTTCGGAACCAGTCACTAATTATTTTTTTTTCCTAAAAGTGTTTCAGACACACTTATTAATTGATTTATTATTATTTAGATTGTATATTTTGGTTCAAAATGTTTGCAAAAATATATAAAACTACAAATCTAAAGTGGACCGTAAAACACGTCAGTGCGATTTTTTTTCTTTCGTGATACTGTAGTATAAAATTATGAAGTTTTTCTTTGTTGTTACGGTCAACTCAGACAAGTAAGTCGTATAAATTATCTTCAAATAGATTTGTTTACCGTAATGGAAAGTACAGAATAGACTCCAATTGTGCAGGGAAAGTAAATTGAATCGTCGCTATATTCTGAAAAGCCCTAACCCAGTATTTGCACTCACTTTGAAAAGGTCTCTTATTTTCTGCTTAATTCCCAAAAGAGAAGGGGGCGGAAAATTTGGTGTTTGCACAGGGTGGCAGAAATTGACTCTGCGCCACTGAGCACAGTGCCCTTTACCATGCACTATATGTTTCTTGTTCTGAAAGAAAACTATGAAAAATTTGACCAAGATAGAAATAAAAATCCAGATTATGTTTTAAAGTATCCTCTGCCATTCACCGAAAGAACTACTATATAGACAGTGGAATTCCTCTTGTTTTGAAGGTCAAATGTGTAAAACATTTTCTCAATACATCTACATACATACTCCGCAATTCACCGTAAGGTGCATGGCGGAGGGTACACTGTACCACTACTAGGCATTTCCTTTCCTATTCCACTCCCAAATGGAACGAGAAAAAAAAGAATGCCTATATGGTTCCGTACGAGCCCTAATTTCTCTTATCTTGTCTTTGTGATCATTACGCGGAATGTAAGTAGGCGGCAGCAAGATCGTACTACACTCAGCTTCAAATTCCGACCCTCTAAAAATACTTAACAGAAATTCACGAAAAGAACGTCGTCTATCTTCCAGCGATCCCCAATTGAGTTGCCGGAGCATTTACGTGACATTCGCGCATTGATCGAACCTACCGGTAACAAATCTAGCTGCTCGCCTCTGAACCGCCTCTATGTCTTCCTTTAAACCGATCTGCTGCGGGTCCCAAACACTTGAGCAATACTCAAGACGTGGTCGTACAAGCATTTTATACGCGGTCTCCTTTACAAGTGAAGTACATCTTCCCAAAATTCACCCAATAAACCGAAGTCGGTTGTCCGCCTTACTCACAACTGTCCTTACATGTTCGTTGCATTTCATCTCGCTCTGCAATATTACGCCTAGATATTTGAATGACGCGACAGCATCAAGACGCCCACTACTAATGCTGTATTCGAACATTATGGGATTGTTTTTTCTACTCATGCGCATCACCTTACATTTTTCTACAATGAGAGCGAGCTGCCATTCTTCGCACCAACTAGAAATTTTGTCTAAGTCATCCTGTATGCTATTACAGTCAGTTACAGACGACACATTCGCATACACCACAGCATCATCAGCAAACAGCCGCAAATTACAACTTACTCTGTCCATCAGATAATTTATATAGATATAAAATACTAGCGGTCCTATCACACTCCCATGGGGCACGCCTGACGATACACTCGTCTCTGATGAACACTCACCGTCGAGAACAACGTACTGCGTTCTATTACTTAGGAAGTCTTCCAGCCAGTCACAAATCTGTGAACCTATTCCATCAGCTCGTATCTTCGTTAGCAGTCTGCAGTTGGCACCGCGTCGAACGCCTTTTTGAAGTCGAGAAAAACACAATCCGCCGGTTGCCCTTCGTCCATGGCTCGCAAGATGTCATGTGAGAAAAGGGCAAGCTGAGTTTCACATGAACGATGTTTCCTAAACCCGTGCTGATTCATGGAAAGAAGCTTTTCGGTTTCAAGGAAATTTACTATATTCGAACTGAGAATATGCTCTAAAATTGTACATGAAACTGATGTCAACGATATTGGCCTGTAATTGTGAGGGTCAGTTCTCTTTCCTTTCTTATAAACATTCCTAGTGGTACAAAAAGAAAAGATAAGCTAAAGCAGACAACAATTCAAAGATTGGTTTGAACTCCTTATCATCATCATCATCATCATTTGAATCCCCTCTCGGGAATGGATGTTAGTGCTGTCTTTAGTATACGTTACTTCATAAGTAGTTTGTAAGTTTAGAGACTCATGATCCCGCAGTTAAGTCCCATAGGCTTTACAAACATTTGAACATTTTGTATTTTTTATGGATTATCCGCTGCAGAAAGAGTGCGATGGGGACTTTCCCTAGTAAGCGACAGCTCAGTGAAAGGAAAGTTCTTTCTCCTACGAAAGGAACTTAAGGAAATCTAGATATGTTTCTTGTTTATTATCGAATGTCAACTAATTCATTTGAAAAACTGTTATCTATGGTGGAAATGACTACATTCAATAGGAATTATGCTAATACAGAAGAGAGACTAAGGGTTGCTGTAAAGTATGTTTTACTAATAAATAGAATCAAATAAACACAGTCACAATATTTATTACAATGACATATATTACTGATATGAAATGGCTGATGATATGACAGAATCGTCAATATCCCACTTCAATCACACATTACTTTGGGCTGGGGGATGTTATTGTAGTTCGGTTGGAGCAAGATGGACGGCATCAGGAAAAAACCGTGTGTGCTGGTGGATGTACTTTTGTGATTAAGACAGCGATGGAAGCCAATACATGACGGCACATGGGTTTCTTATTAGTTTTAAATTCGGAGCAATGATTACACTGTAAAATACTATTTACTCTTTGAATTTTCAACTTTACCATATATCTCAAAATGACTTAATTTGTTGCAATGTTCTACGAAATGAGATTCATTGCAAAGAAAACTTAAATAATCTGTCTGGAATTCTGTATCAGTGTCAACGCAATCTATGAAGAATTTTCGGATATTTCACACATTTTTCGATCAAAGGATCACTTACATTTGTAAATTAAGATGTTCCTAACTGCATGTCTCCGATAGTTGTTGACCTAAAGCAAACCCTAATATTGCCGCCCTCTTCTCTTTTCGGAATTAAGAAGAAATTAACAGACTTCTCAAAGTGAGTCAAATACTGGGTTAGGGTTTTTGAGAAGAAGATAGCGACGGTGCAATTTATTTTCCATGTATACTTTCCATTATGGCAAACAAATCGTTTCAAAAGTTCAAATCTTTGTATAGCTTATGGGACTTAACTATGTGGTCATCAGTCCCTAAACTTACAAACTACTTATGAAGTAACTAATACTAAGGACGGCACAAATATCCATGCCTGAGGGGGGATTCGAACCCCCGACCGTAGTGGCCATGCAGACCGTGACTGGAGCGTCTCAGTCCCCTCGGCCACCGCGGCCGGCACAAATCGTTTTCAAAGATTTTTTATATGACTTACTCGTCGAGTTTCCCGTAAATTTCTAAGACAGTGACTCCCTACTATAAATACTTTTTTCTTCCAAAACAAATTTATGTATGACAACAATCCTTTGTGCACAATCTTTTCGATTTTGCAGAACACATCTACCATAACAAAAATACTTCTAGTGATAACCTCCTCAGAGAAATTCCTATGCATAATTCAAGCAAGGTAGCCAGTTTTCGATACATTCTATCAGGGATATTAAAAAGCTATTTAAGTTTGAGTTCTGGTTTCATTGTGTTACATCTTCCTTCTGCTTCCCCACAGCACGCAGAAACAAGAAACATACGTGGAGCAAATGAATGTCATTATTACGGTGTCAAGGCCGCGTGAGAAAGGCCGTGGCTTTTAAGGCGCCAAGCTACAGATAGCGCGGCTGCTCCCCGACGGAGTATCACGTGTGTGTTTTGCCCTTAGGACAAGTTAGTTTAGGCAGTTTGTAAGTCTAGGACCGATGACCTCAGCAATTCGGTCACGTAGGTTCACAAACAGTTGTACATTTTAAAGATGTGAAGATGCGAAAAGAGGGTAAAGCTTCATTTAAAGCCGACATTTGTTGATTGAGAACAATGAGCATTATTCTTTTTTCAGTGTTATACGGCCTTAATAATTACATTAGAACCAAAGTAATCTGTCATGAGAGTTAAGACTCATTGTACAATTTACAGGAATTACCTTTATAGTAATTCGAAATGAGAACTTCCGCGCAAATTAAAACTGTGTGTCAGGCCGGGATTCGAACCCAGGACTTTTACCTGTCGTGGGAAAGCGCTCTACCAACTCTTTCTCCCCCTCCCAAACGTCACTTTTCCTTTTCATCGGTTAGATCGGTATCCGTCTTAATCGTTCAGTTCATCGCTTAGATTTGGCCCACTTTACGGTAGTAACACTAAAAGTAGGCCTTTGCGATCGTCTTTTGACAGTTCGAAATTTAAATGAAAATAACGGCTTAACCATTCATGTGACACGAAAATTGAATTAGTGAATTTGTAGAGGAGAAAATTCTCTACAACTCTGCTCTTTTCTTTTTTTTTTTTTTTTTTTTTTTTTTTTTTTTTTCATATCTCATATAGTTTCAGAGATATTTGCAAAAATAACGGCGATTTTGGGATGTCTGTCTGTCTGTCAGTCCGTCGAACCGTTCAACCGATCAGCACCAAATTTTACAGACATAATTGTAGACCGCCAGAGACCGGAACCTTCCCTTTTTCAAATTTTTCGGCCAAAAATACGGCAGTAATACCAAAAAATGCCGTTTGTAATATAATTGTAATTTCAAACGAACCGTTCATCTGACACGAAAATTAAGTAACCTAATTGGTAGAGGGGAAATGCTCTACAACTTCGCTCTATGTTTTTTTCATATCTTGCATCGTTGCAGAGATATTTGCAAAAATAACGGAAATTTGACACCCTCCATTGATTTTACGAAAGCCAGCCATTCGCAGATGTCACGTGAAATTCCCCGCCCAGAACTCTGGCATACGCCATCTCGCGTTGCGTATTTGATGATTTTCTTATTATAACTTACACGTTGTTATTTCAAAGCAACGACACACTGAAGAATTAACAAAAACACGTCGTTCTTCGTACAAAAATGATAATATATTGTCCTAAAACTGCCACATTAGCATCAGTTCATCTTCATCGTTCAGTTCAGCGCTCAGTTTTTTGTTCGCCGAATGCGCTGAAGAACCACGCCAGTGAAAGGGATACCTGTACACGCTCCATGACCCAACCTCACAGCTGCACTTGCGCCAGGACGTCGCCTCGTACCTTCAAAACTTCACAGAAGCTTTTCTGCAGACCTTCCTGGAGTAGCATTCCTGGAAGAACGGAAATTGTAGTGATACATCTTAGCCGCAGCGTGGCGGGATGTTTGCACAATGAAAGTCTCAGACTGAAGAGGAGTGAACGCTGATATGGGAATACCTCGCTCATTAAAAATGTGTGTCTGGCCGGGACTCGAACAGATGACCATTGTCTTACCAAGGGCGAAGGTCCCTGAACCGAATCGCGGCTTTGTACACAGTGAAACGTGTCCATAAAAATTATTTTTGAAAGAAAATGTCGAATATTGTGCCTCCTGTTTTGTATCGAGTAACTTGCTTGCAAGAAAATGTATAATATCGCTTCTACTGTATGTATCGATGTGTGTACTTAACTCTATGAAGTTTCATCTTTGGCAAAGATCATGTATTGCATAGCATTGTAGCTCGCACTGAGAGAGAGTAGCACTTGTGGTTCAGCTCGCTTAGAGAGCGGTTGAGTTGTGTGTATGGCTCCGATGTAGAGCAGAGGCTGCTTTGCCAGCGAGTCAGAAGTTGTATTATGTAAGTAATGTAATGCAGATTATTAATAATAAGTAACAAAGTTGACCTTTCTTTCGTGTTTCATTTACGTAGTTAGAAAATTAACCTACTTCCTTCATTTGACAATTAGTTATTAGTGGATTTAAAGTGCAGTATTGATTTGAATAATATTGTTGAACAGATTTCATTATTGGTGCCATAGTAAATGATAGTTAATTGACTATGATACTGAATTTCAATAATCAGAAACTGATCTGCATAAAAAATTCTCACAGTCAAGCATTAAGGAAGTGGTTTGTGGTTTTTTAATATCTTTCTCGCAGTCAAAATTTTTGAGTATAGTCAGTGTCTGTTTCAAATGGTGACTTGTCACAGTTGTTTTGTGTTTAAAATATCCGTTGCGCACATAATCAGTTTAATGCACTGTTTCTTATTTAATAGTATATACATCAATATCAGGGCCATAATTAAACCAAATTGCTGTGTTAATGAACAATTTGTTGTCTGATTTAACGATAGGTTCAACATCCATAACACACACACAGCTTTTATCTGGCGCCCTTTCTGCCAGGATAGTTCACAAAGAGGATCGTGACGTAGTTAGATACGTAGTCTTATTTCAGTTAGTTTGTCTTTTTCACTAACCAACTTAACTTTTGGCTCTTAATTGAATTTTTGTAGCACCATCCTCTGTTATAGCAACAGTAGCATAGTAATTGTTTTTGCAGTTTGTTACTTACCATTCTTGAGATTGTGTAGTATTGTTTATAGTAGATTAATTGAATATACAAATAATTGCATTACTACTGAAAAAGTCTCATTTACATTGTCTGATGTTTGTTGTGTCGAAACTTCTAGTACCGCAGAACTCGTGTGATAATTAACGGTTCGCGTAATCTCGATTGTGACTGTATGCTGCACTAGCCCGATTCAGCCTATTGTTCTCTCATAATTACCGTGTGTAATTTTCAAAACTTTTGCAATAGGTGAAAATAAATATTACTGGTCACTTTACTGCAAAATTCTGTTAACAATGTCGAAGAATAGGAGAGCCCGCGCTGATGTTAAAACTGCTTCCGAAAGTGAGACCTTGAATGATTCAAGGAGAGAAGAAGAATTTTTACAAGAGTCTTCTCACTGCACTGATACAAATACGACAGTAAATACCGTGTCCGAAAACGCGGAACAGATTAGTTCAGGAATAGACAATATGGATAATGATAAAGTACAGGATTCGACAATACAGAATTCCGATTCTTGTAACGTGGTTGGGGAAAATAATGCCTCGGTTCCGCCTAGCTCTGCTACAAAAAATACATGTGCGACAGCTACGGAAAACGTATTACCAAATGACTTCATGCAGATGTTACTCTCACAGCTCTCTAAGTTAAATGAGAATAGTCAATTACAATCTCAGGAATCTCAGAAATTAGGTGAAAAACTTGAGAAACAATCTCAGAAATTAAATGAAAAACTTGAGAGACAATCTCAGAAATTAAATGAAAAACTTGAGGAACAATCTCAGAAATTAAATGAAAAACTTGAGAAAATAGAACAAACGTGCGATTCGAGGTTTGTGAGTATTCAAAGTAGTTTTAATAAGATAAATGAGGACAACAATCGGTTCAGGTAACAACTGCTCAATACTTTCAAACGTGAATCTCAGCAAATAAGACAAGATATTCGCGACGAGATTAACCCGGTAATGGAAAGACTTGCGTCACGACTGGAAAATATGGAAAGCCTTGCGTCACGAGTGGAAAATATGGAAAGCTTTGCGTCACGAGTCGAAAATATAGAAACTACTGAACTCGCTCAATTGAAGCAACAGAGTAATTTATTTGATGAAAAGTTGCAGAACTTCCAGTCAGTCACGACGGAACAGATCAATAAAATTAATAAACAGTTTGAGGATATTACTGTTAAGATTACCCAAATCAGTGATAAAACTGACAAAAGTTCTGATGTAACGCATCCTACCCCGTTTGATGAAACTAATGAATATCTCGCCCTTGACCGTTTCAAACAAGGTCAAATGACCATTAATCAGCCATACAAGGCTGACGTCAGGAAATTAGATGATCGCGTGGCGCGAATAGAGAGGAAATTTGACCACACTTGGGGAAATCCATACGAAGACGTAGAAGAAAATTTGATCGAAAATAACAATGATGATTCGACTCAAGTAGGTCCCTTGGTACGTGAGCGAAGTGTACCTTGTAGTAACAACAATGAAGACGCAGTGCGTAGTTTACGCCCACTTACACCGCACAGGCGAAAGGAAGCATTTCCTGACTGTACGTAAATTCAAAACATTCAAAAACTCTCCGAACGACTTGCACCCTAAAGAATGGTTGCAACAATTCGAATATTGTCTTCCCCCGAATTGGCCACTTGAGCACAGACTAGAATTTATATGTGGTTATCTGGAAGGCGAGCCAGCCACCAGAATGAGAGCTATTGCACAAGAGTGCCATAGCGAGATACAGTTCCGACGCTCATTTCTATCCGCATACTGGTCGGAAGCGGCACAAGATCGCGTTAAAAACAGTATTGCGACGTTCAAAACTTTTGAACGATCAAATTTCTCGAGCCCGGTGGAATATTTCCAACATTTAGTACATAAAAATCAATTAGAAACAGATATGTTCGACGGTCGCAACAAAGCCCGCCGCGTACTAAACGTTATTCAGAGCACGAGGATAAACCAAAAAATAATTCTTTCACTAATGAATCTTACAAACAAAGTCGCGACAATGAGAACAGTGATTGTCAAGAACGTGAGAATAACCGTGGAAGTTTTCGTGGCCGTTACCGAGGTGGTGGCTTTGGTCGCGGAGGACGCTACAATAATTACTATCATAACAGCAATACTTCGAATAATACTAATGGCGTAAAAGACGAAATACTGATAGTGATCGCGAGATTGAAAATAACAACAATAACGCTGAGAAGCGTAGTCGGGAGGGCACATGCGATAATTCTCGTGATCGCCTTCCGCGACACGAAAACACAAATCGGGGCCTAAGCAGATCGCGTACCCCGGAAAGACAAGAGCAAAACATTGAAATCAGACGTGCTAATCCACGCTACAATTCGTCAAAAAAAAAAAAAAAAAAGGGCAGCGTCAGGTATGACTAGCGGACTCGACGGAAAATAATTCGGCCGTACAGGATTTGTGTGATCGTAACTATACGCTGAAACTTGTTCATTGTGAACGTCCTCACAGAGAGGAAGATTACGATGAACAACTTCCCGAACAAAACAGAATAGTAGTTTGTGCGGAAGTGCACAATACTGATGCTGGTAGCACCTCGGTAAGTGATAAGGCAAAACCGACACAACTTGTATCAAAACCTAAAACCGTTACTCCTGAAAGCAATGACAGTAATAAAAATTGTACTATCAGATTTAACGAAACAGATGAAGAGGCATCGAATAAACATTATACTGCCCAACGTTTAAACGAGATGATTGTCGATCAGCAATATAATGACGACAATTCAGAGTGGGAGACAGAAGCTTCGTCTTCAGACTCTGAGGAAGACACTATATATGAAATAAGATACTTACAGTATGAACCAACAATTGCATATAACAGACCGATCATGTACTTTGAAATGCAGGATACGGTACTGCCACACAATAATGCAACTAACAGTAACCTTGGAACAGCAAAAACTGATTTCGAACAATTAGATTTGCAGCACACCTCTGTCGCTGATTGGATAGACAATTACATGTCTTCTAATGACGATGATAGTGAATGCGAAGTTGATGAACAATCAAGATTTGAAAAGCATTTATCTTGTGAAAGCCTCATTAATCTTGGTAACACTTGTCTCAACAAAGAAATTTCTTATGAACCTTCTACCGAACAAGGCGTAAAATTTGTACAGTTAGATGACATAAAAGAGGCACTATTAGAAGAGAAGGTAGAATGTCTCGATATTCCAATTCACCCTATTGTATCTGTCAAAAATTGGCAAAATCAATCTTTCTGCTGTCTTAGATTCTGGTAGCCCAGTGTCAGTAATCAGTGAAGCGACTTTCAAGAAATATCAGAACTTGCTTAATGGTCCCACTCTGCCTTTGCATTGCACTAAAATTCGTGGCGTCATTTCTAGCAAACCTGTCGAAATTCGACAGCAAACATACGTATAATTTTTATGTCAAGGTCATATCTTTTCTTCCAACCTATTGATTGTCCCCCGCTTAACTACACAGATAATATTAGGTGTGGACTTCCTATCCAAGTACAAGGTTATTTTAGATTTCAATACGGCTAGTGCCATTGCTTTTGTTCAGGAAAATGCCTTTCAAATTAAATTCGAAGACTGGATTACCAGATATGAAGAAGGTGCCAGTTGTTTAAAATTTTTATCTACTTCTAATGTGACGCAGGATGTCAAACCTGATGATGATATAACAGATAAACATTTCGAGACTGAACGAATTGACTTGATTTCTGACATCATTAAGAACAAATTAGTAGAAGTTGAAGGTGCCTCAGAACGTGATAAGGAAGAATTGTTCCTTATCTTACGGCGTTATTCCCGTGTATTCACTAACAGTCCTGGTACCATAAAAAATTTTCTCTATGAATTTAAGATCAAAGAACATAATAAATTTTTGTACCTCCATATCCCATTCCGATAGTATACAGGGAAAGAGTCAAGGCTGAATTTCAGTCCATGCTCAATCAAGGTGTAATTGAACCTGCAGTAAGCTCATATAACAGCCCCTTCATATTGTTGAAAAAAAGAGATAAGTCCATTCGATTAGTGCTCGATTCCAGACAAATTAACACTATCATTTTACCTGAAACCGACCGACCCCAAACCCTTGAAGAATTGTTACAAAAATTCTATGGTGTCAAAGTTTTATCCTCATTAGATCTTAGGTCTAGTTTTTGGCAAGTGAAACTGCACCCCAACTGTAGGAAGTACACCGCGTTTCTCTGCTTCGGAAACTGTTATCAGTTCCGTAAACTGCCTTTCAGACTGAACATCTCCTCATCTGCTTTCATCCGTGCGATGAATGCCACACTTCCTGAGCACTTAAAACAACAAATCACAATTTACGTTGATGATTTTTTAATTGAAGAATCTTCCTGGGATAAACATAACAGTACGTTGGCATCTTTACTTGAAGTGTTTGCTCAATCCGGGATTACTGTCAACTTAGAGAAGTCACAGTTTGGTCGTTCTCAGATTAAATTTTTAGGGCACATTATTTCTAAAGATGGAATCCAGCCCGACCCCGAGAAGTTAGAGGCGATAATGAAAATGCCTGTTCCCACCACTAAACGCCAATTGAGAGCTTTCTTGGGTTTAATTAATTTCTATCGGCGTTTTATAAATTTGAAAGACCTAACTACTCCCAGATTATATGAATTAACTGGAAAGAATACTGTTTGGTTCTGGGATGAAGCTGCCCAAAGAGAATTTCTTTGCTTAAAAGATGCACTCCTTCACGCACCTATTCTGCACCACCCAGATTTGTCTAAGAACTTTTGCATTTCTACCGATAGTTCAAAATTCGGACTTGGCGTTCACGTATTTCAAGAGGATGAAGAAAATGGCATTGCCACTCAGAGAACTATTGCGTTTGCTAGTCGCATACTCTCCAAGTCAGAGCGGAACTATTCCGTCACTGAGCTTGAAGCTTTGGCAGTAGTTTGGGCATTCGAAAAATTCCGTTATTTCTTGTTTGGCAGACACACTAAAGTTTACACGGATCACCGTGCACTTCAATTCCTCATGTCGGCAAAACTTAACCATGATAGACTTAGACGATGGGCTTTGTTCCTTCAAGAATTCGATTTCTCTGTAATTTACATTCCTGGTAAACAAAACATCGTTGCAGACTCGCTATCTCGTTCGCCTGTTAGGCTCATCAAGGCGACGGAAGAGGCATATTTAGAAAATAACTTTACTATCCTCTATATGCAGCAAGTTGCTTTCGAAAATTACATATCTGCCACATTTTCTGACATTGCTAAAGAAAAAGATAAAGATCCAATCTGGCGAGATATTAAAATAAAATGGCACGATAAATATAATGTTTCCATCAGACAATTTTACATTATCCATAATAACATTCTCTTCAAACGTAAAGCCCCTGACAGTCAATTTTGCTTAGTGTGTGTTCCGGAGGAATCCATGAACAAATTGATTTGGTATATTCATCTTAGTTACGAACACTATGGTGCCAAGAAGTGCTTCGCGAAATTACGCGAGTCTTGTTATTTCATACGCAATGTGTTATCTCGATGCAAATTGTGTCAGAAAGCAAAGCCGCCGACCATATCGCATTCTGCTCCACTTTTTCCGATTATACCTTCAAAATTAAAGCAGTTAGCAGCCGTTGATCTGTTTGGACCTCTTCCGAGAACTAACAATGGTTTCTCTTTTGTCTTCGTTGCTATTGAGCTCACATCAAAATTTGTATCTTTTACTCCGCTCCGCCGTGCCACGGCGAAGACAGTAACTAACGCCTTTGTCAGAAACTTCCTAAAAGATGTTGGCCATATAGATAAAGTCATCTGCGATAATGGACCTCAATTCCGTTCTCATGATTGGGCACTGATGTTGCGGCGCAGAAACATCAAACCTGTGTTCATATCACTTTATCATGCTGCCTCTAACCCTTGTGAACGAGTGATGAAAGAGCTTGGAAAACTATGTATTGCTACCGACGACATAACACATGGGATATATATCTTCTGTCATTTTAAAATATTATAAATGAACTTCCTAATAATTCTACGGGCCTTTCACCAATTCTGGTTCTGAAAAATAAGCAACCTCCCTACCGTATCAAGGAACTGATACCTTTTCCTAAACACAGAAGACTAGGCCCCTACGTCATCATGAGATCATTGAATTGGCGCTTAAAAGCATTAAGAAAGCCGCTGAAAAAAGGAAACGCTCTCAACGTAATTGTTATGCCAAACAACTCTATGTAGGACAAAAGGTATTAATTAGATCCCACCACTTATCCCACAAGGGAAGATCTATGATTCACAAATTCTTCTTACTGTACAATGGTCCGTATCGAATCAAACGTATCATCCACGACAACGTCGTTGAGGTAGAAACTTTAAAGACGCACAAGTCGAAAGGGATACACCACATTTCCAATATTAAAATTTTCAAGGCATAAAATTGGGGTAGAGAGTCCATTAATCTGTTTTGGACACACCAAGTGGCGATTGGTGCCCCGTTCTGCATATAACGAACTCTGTGGCTGTGCAAGACCAATAAAATTAATGGAAATTTTCGATTGAGTAATCTAATTAAGTTCCTATGTTTCAGAAAATGTCAGATTTCTCTTCTGTATCACTAATTGCATAACTTACGAACTTCTGACCGAGTGAAGAAGATTTTGAGTTGACATAAGCATTTTGTAAGCCAATTAAGCAGTAAAAAGGAAAAAGGACATTCTGGAGAATGATGAGTAAGGCAATACACAATATGTCATGGTGGTCTTTAAAATGCATTATTGGTTATGGATAAATGATGGTAAGGAAGGTATTGGTAACAGTCAAAGATGTTTGATAAATGTAATTATGTGGACGAGAGTATACAATGATTATGAAGCAATTATGAGGAGAATCGCCCTGTTGCTAATGATGCTATGCTCTGTTCTTTTCTTATGTGCTTACTCGCACTGCCCTTTTGTGTTTTCTCTTTGTGCTTATATGCACCATTTTGTATGTTGATGCATTGTGCCTTCAATGGCATGTGTGATTGGTGAGAATCATATCCTTCTGATGCTCTGTAATTATTTGTAATGAATATTTCTAATTATGCTTGCAGCTATGCTTATTGCTCTTGTAATCAAAGCTTACCGCTATGCTCACTAATTATATACCTAAGCCCTACCACTATGCTAATTACTTCTATAATGAAGCTCAATGACAATGTATGGTTATGCGTATACGTTGCACACAGCCATCTCTCTTGCAAACTTGCAGTTTTGCCATAAATTACGCCTAGTTATGTCTGTGTTTATGTTATCGGATGATTTACTGTGATGTACATCTATTACTGTGCCAAAATTTGGCTTAATTGTTTTGTTTGACCCTACTGTTGACTCAGACAGACACAGACATGACCTGATGACTTGAACCTCTTTTGATATTCTCATGAATTTTCCCTGATGTGTTGTACCTTAAGGCAATGAAATGTGTAACTAAATTAAAAGCCTGGCCATGGCAACATATGTAACTTAATTGTTATAATTTGGTGGTAATGCAATCCCCACCATAGTGATGTATGTCAATTTAAAGAGATGTAAACTAGTGGTAATTGGAATGTTAAGTTATTTGAAGTGGCTTCACATTAATCGCTCTAATTATGACAACAAATTTACTTTACATGACCTAATGCCAAATTGATGACAAACACCCTGAATGTATTTCATACGATTATGTGTTTGTACAGTAATATGTACATAGTATGTAAAGCCTTATGCCTATATGAAATGACACTAATTTTGTAGATACTCTAGTATAAGAATTAAATTACTCATTAATATTCAAATGTATCCGTCTTCAAGACCCTACTTGTAATGTAAAAATATGGTTTAATACCATGACCCCATCGGTACCACTTGAATTTGGGGCAAAGTTTTTCCATAGAAATGTACTAATCAATGACTTTTCTTTCCTTAAACTGAAATATCATGACTATGTTACTAATTTGTGTGTAAAATGCTTTATTTCATGTACTTTGGACACGCATGGGAACTGGCGATTTCGCACACAAGATTCCAGAATGCACACAGAACAATGGACGTGCTATTATACACCACTGGTTTTGGGTCTTTAATGAAGATGTTTGTTGGATGATGTTTGGCCACATAGTACTGTCCATTGCAGGCTTGGCCAACCACCACCATTTTGCTCTAATTTTGGATATGCTGATGCAGTCTGCTAATAGCTCCTTTGGTTGGAGCACACTTGGTTGTCGAATTGCATGGAGGAATACATCAGAACCTTTTCCACATGACTTCAACTTCAATGCAACCAGCCAGCTCGCCTACAGTGTGGTGTAATGTTACAGTGTTTTGTGTTCGTGTGCAGACCTAAAATGAATGTTAGGGGATAATTGGCTATTCGTGTGCAGACCTAAAATGAATGTTAGGAGCTAATGTGCTATTCGTGTGCCTCCCATTGCAAACGTTGTCCACAGGTTCATTACCAGTGTTTAGGTATATTTCATGGTTCTTTTACATTCAGTGACCAAAATAAAATTGTGCTCTCGATAGATACATATGCTTTCAGAACTATAATGAGTCAATACCCTTTAGTCTGAAATGTCATTGTGCCTATTCGATTGACAAACGTTATGTTGAAATCCTATTGTGCCGAAGGAGTGACATTATTTTGTACATGATCAGAAACCTATGTAGTCATAAAATTTTACATGTATGTTCTAGCATCCATGAAAGTATGGCATCTTAAATGCATCACAGAATACAAAACTGACACTTTATCTTATACTAAGTGCACAAAAAATTTACATAGACTACATTGTGCACAAAATAAAAATGTTCATTTTATGTTAAAAAAAATATACTGATCTCTGTTACAAAATTTAGACGCATGCTACTTACACTACTGTGTATTACTTGTAATTACCTTATTTTCTCGAAAAAACAAAACAATGATGACATTAGATAAACTATCTTTTGTACAACTTTGTATATCTTCATGTTTATTATTGTATTTTTTTCCATTTGTGCACTACTTCTAGCTATCTCATTTGCTCCACTATATCATTTGTCAAACTATGTTCTCTAAAATTCTATATATACTTACGTTTATCATTATGTAAATTTGTCATGTATTCCATTTATTGCTGATGTTCTGTAAATTTTGACATTTGCTTATGCCTGTCACATCCTGTACCACTCCAAGCATTACTCTTGTTGGTACTCGTTTGCAAAATGGCATGTATTTACGACTGTTACATTTTTCAATTTTTCTATGTACTCCATCTGTTGTTTTAATCTTGAATATCTTGTATAAAAAATGATTATCAGGTTTTAATATTTTTCATGTTATATTTTGGATGTCAATTATGGATTTTTGGACTTGAAATTCAGTACAGATCTAATGAGGATAAAACTTTGACACCATAGAATTTTTGTAACAATTCTTCAAGGGTTTGGGGTCGGTCGGTTTCAGGTAAAATGATAGTGTTAATTTGTCTGGAATCGAGCACTAATCGAATGGACTTATCTCTTTTTTTCAACAATATGAAGGGGCTGTTATATGAGCTTACTGCAGGTTCAATTACACCTTGATTGAGCATGGACTGAAATTCAGCCTTGACTCTTTCCCTGTATACTATCGGAATGGGATATGGAGGTACAAAAATTTATTATGTTCTTTGATCTTAAATTCATAGAGAAAATTTTTTATGGTACCAGGACTGTTAGTGAATACACGGGAATAACGCCGTAAGATAAGGAACAATTCTTCCTTATCACGTTCTGAGGCACCTTCAACTTCTACTAATTTGTTCTTAATGATGTCAGAAATCAAGTCAATTCGTTCAGTCTCGAAATGTTTATCTGTTATATCATCATCAGGTTTGACATCCTGCGTCACATTAGAAGTAGATAAAAATTTTAAACAACTGGCACCTTCTTCATATCTGGTAATCCAGTCTTCGAATTTAATTTGAAAGGCATTTTCCTGAACAAAAGCAATGGCACTAGCCGTATTGAAATCTAAAATAACCTTGTACTTGGATAGGAAGTCCACACCTAATATTATCTGTGTAGTTAAGCGGGGGACAATCAATAGGTTGGAAGAAAAGATATGACCTTGACATAAAAATTATACGTATGTTTGCTGTCGAATTTCGACAGGTTTGCTAGAAATGACGCCACGAATTTTAGTGCAATGCAAAGGCAGAGTGGGACCATTAAGCAAGTTCTGATATTTCTTGAAAGTCGCTTCACTGATTACTGACACTGGGCTACCAGAATCTAAGACAGCAGAAAGATTGATTTTGCCAATTTTTGACAGATACAATAGGGTGAATTGGAATATCGAGACATTCTACCTTCTCTTCTAATAGTGCCTCTTTTATGTCATCTAACTGTACAAATTTTACGCCTTGTTCGGTAGAAGGTTCATAAGAAATTTCTTTGTTGAGACAAGTGTTACCAAGATTAATGAGGCTTTCACAAGATAAATGCTTTTCAAATCTTGATTGTTCATCAACTTCGCATTCACTATCATCGTCATTAGAAGACATGTAATTGTCTATCCAATCAGCGACAGAGGTGTGCTGCAAATCTAATTGTTCGAAATCAGTTTTTGCTGTTCCAAGGTTACTGTTAGTTGCATTATTGTGTGGCAGTACCGTATCCTGCATTTCAAAGTACATGATCGGTCTGTTATATGCAATTGTTGGTTCATACTGTAAGTATCTTATTTCATATATAGTGTCTTCCTCAGAGTCTGAAGACGAAGCTTCTGTCTCCCACTCTGAATTGTCGTCATTATATTGCTGATCGACAATCATCTCGTTTAAACGTTGGGCAGTATAATGTTTATTCGATGCCTCTTCATCTGTTTCGTTAAATCTGATAGTACAATTTTTATTACTGTCATTGCTTTCAGGAGTAACGGTTTTAGGTTTTGATACAAGTTGTGTCGGTTTTGCCTTATCACTTACCGAGGTGCTACCAGCATCAGTATTGTGCACTTCCGCACAAACTACTATTCTGTTTTGTTCGGGAAGTTGTTCATCGTAATCTTCCTCTCTGTGAGGACGTTCACAATGAACAAGTTTCAGCGTATAGTTACGATCACACAAATCCTGTACGGCCGAATTATTTTCCGTCGAGTCCGCTAGTCATACCTGACGCTGCCCTTTTTTTTTTTTTTTTTTTGACGAATTGTAGCGTGGATTAGCACGTCTGATTTCAATGTTTTGCTCTTGTCTTTCCGGGGTACGCGATCTGCTTAGGCCCCGATTTGTGTTTTCGTGTCGCGGAAGGCGATCACGAGAATTATCGCATGTGCCCTCCCGACTACGCTTCTCAGCGTTATTGTTGTTATTTTCAATCTCGCGATCACTATCAGTATTTCGTCTTTTACGCCATTAGTATTATTCGAAGTATTGCTGTTATGATAGTAATTATTGTAGCGTCCTCCGCGACCAAAGCCACCACCTCGGTAACGGCCACGAAAACTTCCACGGTTATTCTCACGTTCTTGACAATCACTGTTCTCATTGTCGCGACTTTGTTTGTAAGATTCATTAGTGAAAGAATTATTTTTTGGTTTATCCTCGTGCTCTGAATAACGTTTAGTACGCGGCGGGCTTTGTTGCGACCGTCGAACATATCTGTTTCTAATTGATTTTTATGTACTAAATGTTGGAAATATTCCACCGGGCTCGAGAAATTTGATCGTTCAAAAGTTTTGAACGTCGCAATACTGTTTTTAACGCGATCTTGTGCCGCTTCCGACCAGTATGCGGATAGAAATGAGCGTCGGAACTGTATCTCGCTATGGCACTCTTGTGCAATAGCTCTCATTCTGGTGGCTGGCTCGCCTTCCAGATAACCACATATAAATTCTAGTCTGTGCTCAAGTGGCCAATTCGGGGGAAGACAATATTCGAATTGTTGCAACCATTCTTTAGGGTGCAAGTCGTTCGGAGAGTTTTTGAATGTTTTGAATTTACGTACAGTCAGGAAATGCTTCCTTTCGCCTGTGCGGTGTAAGTGGGCGTAAACTACGCACTGCGTCTTCATTGTTGTTACTACAAGGTACACTTCGCTCACGTACCAAGGGACCTACTTGAGTCGAATCATCATTGTTATTTTCGATCAAATTTTCTTCTACGTCTTCGTATGGATTTCCCCAAGTGTGGTCAAATTTCCTCTCTATTCGCGCCACGCGATCATCTAATTTCCTGACGTCAGCCTTGTATGGCTGATTAATGGTCATTTGACCTTGTTTGAAACGGTCAAGGGCGAGATATTCATTAGTTTCATCAAACGGGGTAGGATGCGTTACATCAGAACTTTTGTCAGTTTTATCACTGATTTGGGTAATCTTAACAGTAATATCCTCAAACTGTTTATTAATTTTATTGATCTGTTCCGTCGTGACTGACTGGAAGTTCTGCAACTTTTCATCAAATAGATTACTCTGTTGCTTCAATTGAGCGAGTTCAGTAGTTTCCATATTTTCGACTCGTGACGCAAAGCTTTCCATATTTTCCACTCGTGACGCAAGGCTTTCCATATTTTCCAGTCGTGACGCAAGGCTTTCCATTACCGGGTTAATCTCGTCGCGAATATCTTGTCTTATTTGCTGAGATTCACGTTTGAAAGTATTGAGCAGTTGTTACCTGAACCGATTGTTGTCCTCATTTATCTTATTAAAACTACTTTGAATACTCACAAACCTCGAATCGCACGTTTGTTCTATTTTCTCAAGTTTTTCATTTAATTTCTGAGATTGTTCCTCAAGTTTTTCATTTAATTTCTGAGATTGTCTCTCAAGTTTTTCATTTAATTTCTGAGATTGTTTCTCAAGTTTTTCACCTAATTTCTGAGATTCCTGAGATTGTAATTGACTATTCTCATTTAACTTAGAGAGCTGTGAGAGTAACATCTGCATGAAGTCATTTGGTAATACGTTTTCCGTAGCTGTCGCACATGTATTTTTTGTAGCAGAGCTAGGCGGAACCGAGGCATTATTTTCCCCAACCACGTTACAAGAATCGGAATTCTGTATTGTCGAATCCTGTACTTTATCATTATCCATATTGTCTATTCCTGAACTAATCTGTTCCGCGTTTTCGGACACGGTATTTACTGTCGTATTTGTATCAGTGCAGTGAGAAGACTCTTGTAAAAATTCTTCTTCTCTCCTTGAATCATTCAAGGTCTCACTTTCGGAAGCAGTTTTAACATCAGCGCGGGCTCTCCTATTCTTCGACATTGTTAACAGAATTTTGCAGTAAAGTGACCAGTAATATTTATTTTCACCTATTGCAAAAGTTTTGAAAATTACACACGGTAATTATGAGAGAACAATAGGCTGAATCGGGCTAGTGCAGCATACAGTCACAATCGAGATTACGCGAACCGTTAATTATCACACGAGTTCTGCGGTACTAGAAGTTTCGACACAACAAACATCAGACAATGTAAATGAGACTTTTTCAGTAGTAATGCAATTATTTGTATATTCAATTAATCTACTATAAACAATACTACACAATCTCAAGAATGGTAAGTAACAAACTGCAAAAACAATTACTATGCTACTGTTGCTATAACAGAGGATGGTGCTACAAAAATTCAATTAAGAGCCAAAAGTTAAGTTGGTTAGTGAAAAAGACAAACTAACTGAAATAAGACTACGTATCTAACTACGTCACGATCCTCTTTGTGAACTATCCTGGCAGAAAGGGCGCCAGATAAAAGCTGTGTGTGTGTTATGGATGTTGAACCTATCGTTAAATCAGACAACAAATTGTTCATTAACACAGCAATTTGGTTTAATTATGGCCCTGATATTGATGTATATACTATTAAATAAGAAACAGTGCATTAAACTGATTATGTGCGCAACGGATATTTTAAACACAAAACAACTGTGACAAGTCACCATTTGAAACAGACACTGACTATACTCAAAAATTTTGACTGCGAGAAAGATATTAAAAAACCACAAACCACTTCCTTAATGCTTGACTGTGAGAATTTTTTATGCAGATCAGTTTCTGATTATTGAAATTCAGTATCATAGTCAATTAACTATCATTTACTATGGCACCAATAATGAAATCTGTTCAACAATATTATTCAAATCAATACTGCACTTTAAATCCACTAATAACTAATTGTCAAATGAAGGAAGTAGGTTAATTTTCTAACTACGTAAATGAAACACGAAAGAAAGGTCAACTTTGTTACTTATTATTAATAATCTGCATTACATTACTTACATAATACAACTTCTGACTCGCTGGCAAAGCAGCCTCTGCTCTACATCGGAGCCATACACACAACTCAACCGCTCTCTAAGCGAGCTGAACCACAAGTGCTACTCTCTCTCAGTGCGAGCTACAATGCTATGCAATACATGATCTTTGCCAAAGATGAAACTTCATAGAGTTAAGTACACACATCGATACATACAGTAGAAGCGATATTATACATTTTCTTGCAAGCAAGTTACTCGATACAAAACAGGAGGCACAATATTCGACATTTTCTTTCAAAAATAATTTTTATGGACACGTTTCACTGTGTACAAAGCCGCGATTCGGTTCAGGGACCTTCGCCCTTGGTAAGACAATGGTCATCTGTTCGAGTCCCGGCCAGACACACATTTTTAATGAGCGAGGTATTCCCATATCAGCGTTCACTCCTCTTCAGTCTGAGACTTTCATTGTGCAAACATCCCGCCACGCTGCGGCTAAGATGTATCACTACAATTTCCGTTCTTCCAGGAATGCTACTCCAGGAAGGTCTGCAGAAAAGCTTCTGTGAAGTTTTGAAGGTACGAGGCGACGTCCTGGCGCAAGTGCAGCTGTGAGGTTGGGTCATGGAGCGTGTACAGGTATCCCTTTCACTGGCGTGGTTCTTCAGCGCATTCGGCGAACAAAAAACTGAGCGCTGAACTGAACGATGAAGATGAACTGATGCTAATGTGGCAGTTTTAGGACAATATATTATCATTTTTGTACGAAGAACGACGTGTTTTTGTTAATTCTTCAGTGTGTCGTTGCTTTGAAATAACAACGTGTAAGTTATAATAAGAAAATCATCAAATACGCAACGCGAGATGGCGTATGCCAGAGTTCTGGGCGGGGAATTTCACGTGACATCTGCGAATGGCTGGCTTTCGTAAAATCAATGGAGGGTGTCAAATTTCCGTTATTTTTGCAAATATCTCTGCAACGATGCAAGATATGAAAAAAACATAGAGCGAAGTTGTAGAGCATTTCCCCTCTACCAATTAGGTTACTTAATTTTCGTGTCAGATGAACGGTTCGTTTGAAATTACAATTATATTACAAACGGCATTTTTTGGTATTACTGCCGTATTTTTGGCCGAAAAATTTGAAAAAGGGAAGGTTCCGGTCTCTGGCGGTCTACAATTATGTCTGTAAAATTTGGTGCTGATCGGTTGAACGGTTCGACGGACTGACAGACAGACAGACATCCCAAAATCGCCGTTATTTTTGCAAATATCTCTGAAACTATATGAGATATGAAAAAAAAAAAAAAAAAAAAAAAAAAAGAAAAGAAAAGAGCAGAGTTGTAGAGAATTTTCTCCTCTACAAATTCACTAATTCAATTTTCGTGTCACATGAATGGTTAAGCCGTTATTTTCATTTAAATTTCGAACTGTCAAAAGACGATCGCAAAGGCCTACTTTTAGTGTTACTACCGTAAAGTGGGCCAAATCTAAGCGATGAACTGAACGATTAAGACGGATACCGATCTAACCGATGAAAAGGAAAAGTGACGTTTGGGAGGGGGAGAAAGAGTTGGTAGAGCGCTTTCCCACGACAGGTAAAAGTCCTGGGTTCGAATCCCGGCCTGACACACAGTTTTAATTTGCGCGGAAGTTCTCATTTCGAATTACTATAAAGGTAATTCCTGTAAATTGTACAATGAGTCTTAACTCTCATGACAGATTACTTTGGTTCTAATGTAATTATTAAGGCCGTATAACACTGAAAAAAGAATAATGCTCATTGTTCTCAATCAACAAATGTCGGCTTTAAATGAAGCTTTACCCTCTTTTCGCATCTTCACATCTTTAAAATGTACAACTGTTTGTGAACCTACGTGACCGAATTGCTGAGGTCATCGGTCCTAGACTTACAAACTGCCTAAACTAACTTGTCCTAAGGGCAAAACACACACGTGATACTCCGTCGGGGAGCAGCCGCGCTATCTGTAGCTTGGCGCCTTAAAAGCCACGGCCTTTCTCACGCGGCCTTGACACCGTAATAATGACATTCATTTGCTCCACGTATGTTTCTTGTTTCTGCGTGCTGTGGGGAAGCAGAAGGAAGATGTAACACAATGAAACCAGAACTCAAACTTAAATAGCTTTTTAATATCCCTGATAGAATGTATCGAAAACTGGCTACCTTGCTTGAATTATGCATAGGAATTTCTCTGAGGAGGTTATCACTAGAAGTATTTTTGTTATGGTAGATGTGTTCTGCAAAATCGAAAAGATTGTGCACAAAGGATTGTTGTCATACATAAATTTGTTTTGGAAGAAAAAAGTATTTATAGTAGGGAGTCACTGTCTTAGAAATTTACGGGAAACTCGACGAGTAAGTCATATAAAAAATCTTTGAAAACGATTTGTGCCGGCCGCGGTGGCCGAGGGGACTGAGACGCTCCAGTCACGGTCTGCACGGCCACTACGGTCGGGGGTTCGAATCCCCCCTCAGGCATGGATATTTGTGCCGTCCTTAGTATTAGTTACTTCATAAGTAGTTTGTAAGTTTAGGGACTGATGACCACATAGTTAAGTCCCATAAGCTATACAAAGATTTGAACTTTTGAAACGATTTGTTTGCCATAATGGAAAGTATACATGGAAAATAAATTGCACCGTCGCTATCTTCTTCTCAAAAACCCTAACCCAGTATTTGACTCACTTTGAGAAGTCTGTTAATTTCTTCTTAATTCCGAAAAGAGAAGAGGGCGGCAATATTAGGGTTTGCTTTAGGTCAACAACTATCGGAGACATGCAGTTAGGAACATCTTAATTTACAAATGTAAGTGATCCTTTGATCGAAAAATGTGTGAAATATCCGAAAATTCTTCATAGATTGCGTTGACACTGATACAGAATTCCAGACAGATTATTTAAGTTTTCTTTGCAATGAATCTCATTTCGTAGAACATTGCAACAAATTAAGTCATTTTGAGATATATGGTAAAGTTGAAAATTCAAAGAGTAAATAGTATTTTACAGTGTAATCATTGCTCCGAATTTAAAACTAATAAGAAACCCATGTGCCGTCATGTATTGGCTTCCATCGCTGTCTTAATCACAAAAGTACATCCACCAGCACACACGGTTTTTTCCTGATGCCGCCCATCTTGCTCCAACCGAACTACAATAACATCCCCCAGCCCAAATTAATGTGTGATTGAAGTGGGATATTGACGATTCTGTCATATCATCAGCCATTTCATATCAGTAATATATGTTTTTGTGTCCCGACTTCGTCGCCGCTTTTGTGTCCCAGCCTCGCCGTAGGTGTCGGTGGCCGAGTGGAATGAAACCGACACGCTAACAAAGACAGCACGCTGGTGCCGGTACGGAGGGGAGCAGCCAGAAACTATAAACACTCGAGTAAATTAGAAAGAGATATATATATTGCACAGAATGTAACAATACTTAACTTTTACATAGTACTGCAGAATGTTGATACATAGTTGTTAGAGGCCTGCCTAGTGTCTGTACAATAGCAAAGTCTTCACTCGTGCCTATCGGATTACGAAGGTCCTAACTCGTTGCTATCTCAGTCCGAAGTGCCAGTGCGAAGTCCTTCAGTGGTGGCCACGAGCGGCGTTGTCCCAGAGGGCGCTCGTGGCTGTCGTCGTGAGAACGCCGCGCCGTGCGTGCATGACGGCGCGCGGCGAAAGTAAGTGGCGCGCACTTTGTACTTGTGCGACACCACACCCCTCCCCCCCAAACCGCCGCGCCGTCGTGGCGTAGGGCTGAGGGCCACGGCGACGGCACTGGGAGGAGGGCCTGGGCGGGGGCGTTACTGGTGGGACGGGCGTCGTAGCTGAGGCCGGGATCGAGACGCCGTCCGCGCCCCGGCATCCGCCTTGCGATCCTCCAGGGAACCCGCCGAAACCTGGGGAAGGGCGCCCGCCCCCGCCCAGAGGGAGCAGGTCATCTTCTTCTGAGGTGCGTGGCCCAAGCTGGGGGGGCCCGCACGGTCCCGGAGTCCCTCTCGGTGACGCTGTCGTCTGCGGCGGCGACAGCGGCGGCGACGACTGCGTCGGATGTACGTCGACGTCCATAGGGATCTCGTAGTCCGGGGACGAACGATGTGGCTGTGCTCCCTGGCGGTGAACTGGGTCTGGAATCAAGAAATCGGAGACAGGATCGCGCGGCCTGTGCAGGCGCAATTGGTTTGCGTGGCGCCGCAGCTCCGACCCTGTGGAAGAACGTACAATAAACATATTGCGCCCGAGCACGCGCTGAATGGTGCCCGGCAACCATGTCTTCTTGTTTCCAGCAAACACCCTGTACAGCACCGGCGTAGAAACCTGAAAACGCGTAGCGCCATACGAACCGACTCGGTGCGTGGGAGGCTGCAGCAGGTGAAGGAGAGTGCGGTGACGGCGGCCGTGTAGCAGCTCGGCAGGAGACGGGCCGTCACGTGGCATGCACCGATACGTAGACAGGAAAATTTGAAGAGCTTGCTGCCTGGAGTGCTGACCTTTCATCTTCTCCATGTGAGACTTGAATGTTCGAACGAAACGTTCTGCTTCACCATTGGACTGAGGGTGAAAAGGTGCGGTGGTGATATGCTGAATGCCATTCACACGACAAAACTGTTGAAATTCCGCACTAACAAACTGAGGTCCATTGTCACTGACGATAGTTTCAGGCAAGCCTTCGATGCAAAACACTGATGTTAAGGCACTGATTGTACTAGACGCCGTCGTTGAGTTCATGGCAATCACAAAAGGAAACTTGCTGAAAGCGTCTACAACAATTAACCATCGCGTATTCCAGAAAGGTCCGGCAAAGTCTATGTGTAAACGTTGCCATGGTCCCTTGGGGCGTGGCCAGTCTGAGAAACGTTGCGGTGGAGCCGCCTGATGCTCCGCACAAACAGTACACTGTGACGTCATGTCCTCTATCTGAGCGTCCATACCAACCCAGGTACAATGACGTCTGGCCAGTTGCTTTGTCCTAACAATGCCCCAATGTCCTTGATGCAGGAGGCGTAACACTTCTCGTTGCAGGGAACGAGGAACAATCACTCTTGCTTGGTCGTTGTCGGTATGCAACAACAGTACACCCTGACTTAAAGATAATGCATGACGTTGTGCAAAATAACGTCGAACCAGAGGCCGATCAATGTCTTTGGCTCTGGCAGGCCAACCAAAGCGAACAAAACGTGCTACCACACTTAAGTCTGCATCCGCAGCCGTTTCCTGTGCAACCCGACGAGAGTTCAAAGGGAAATCTGCGACAGCGGAAGCATCTCTGGAGTCTATCTGACAACATGCCATTTCTGAAGAATCAAACGACACATCCTGGCCAACCGGAAGTCGGGAAAGTGTGTCCGCGTTAGCATGTTTAGTGGTAGGTCGGTACAAAATCTCATACTGATAATTAGACAATATCAAGGACCATCTCTGAAGCTTTTGTGCCGTACGTGGCGGAATCGGCTTTGTGGGTGAGAACAACGACGTGAGAGGCTTGTGGTCTGTCAACAAATAGAATTTTCTGCCATAGAGATAATGATGAAACTTTGTGACACCGTAAATGATTGCTAAGGCCTCCTTTTCTATCTGACTGTAATTCTGTTGCGTCGGCGTCAGTAGCTTGGATGCAAAGGCAATAGGACGATCGTGAGAACCAATACGATGTGAGATTACTGCGCCGAGACCGTACGATGAGGCGTCAACTGCTAACACTACAGGCTTCTGGGGGTCAAAGGGAATCAGACATGCATCACTGAGTAGTGCAGACTTTAAGTTGTCAAAGGCAACCTGGCAATCTTTGGACCATACAAAAGGAACATTCTTCCTACGTAAGTGATGCAGTGGAGCTGCAATCTGAGAGGCATTGGGAATAAATCTGAAATAATAGTTAAGCTTTCCCATCACTGCTTGCAATTCATGCACATTCTTAGGAGGAGGCAAGTCTTTGATTGCTCTAAGATGTGCCTGTAAGGGATGAATTCCTTGGGCATTAATCACATGGCCTAGGTACTCTATTTCAGTTTGAAAAAACGAACACTTTGCTTTATTGCAACGTAGACCTGCTGCAGTCAAAACTTTGAAAAGGCACTCCAGGTTTGCTAAATGTTCTTCAACTGTACGTCCGGATACCACAATGTCATCTAAATAGTTCGAGCAACAAGGTACCGAAACTGTCAGCTGTTCCAAAAAGCGCTGAAAAATAGCGGGAGCGGAAGAACTGCCAAAGGGTAAGCGTTGAAATTGAAAAAGGCCCATGTGAGTATTAATGACGAAAAACTTTTTTGACTCGTCATCAAGTGGAATCTGTAAGTATGCCTCTGCTAAATCAATCTTGGAAAAGAAGCGAGACTGTCCTAATTTGTCCATCAGTTCCTCAGGTCTGGGCAGGGGGTAAGTGTCTACAATTGTTTGACTGTTGACTGTTGATTTGAAGTCCGCACAGAGACGAAGTTTTCCTGACGGCTTGGGTATAATTACTATAGGCGAGGCCCACTGACTCGCAGAAACAGGAGAAATCACCCCACTATCTTGCCAACGTTTAAGTTCTTCGGCAACTGTATCACGCAAGGCGATAGGCACTGGTCGAGCTTTACGAAATTTTGGAACTGCAGATTCTTTTAAAGTTACATGTGCCACGAAGTCTTTTGCACAACCTAGTTCCGGCGAAAACAAGTCACTATATTTGTCACACAATGCATTGATTTTATCCTGAGGCACTATTGACGAAATGTGAAGAACATCTCTTTGAATTGATAAGCCAAACAAATCAAATGCATCTAGTCCAAAAATGTTCTGCGACGATTTGGCCTGAAGAACAACAAAAGCAACTGTTTTCGTGACACCTTGAAAGGAGGCAGGCAGGCTACACGTTCCTAGCACGGGAATATTTTCACCTGTATAAGCTGTTAACACTTGTTGACACAGCGATAATTTTGGCGAACCCAGAAGTTCATAAGTATCTTTATTAATTAATGTGACAGCGGAACCAGTATCAAGCTGAAATTGCACCGTCTTATTTTCTACGAAGAGAGTCACAAACAGTTTTTGCTTGCGGCGCTCGACAGGTGCGCGAATGTGGGCAACGTCTGCTACGGTTTGTTTGCTGCGTCTGCGCGGGCCGCGTAGTGAAGTAAGCGGCGCAGACTCGGCACGCAGCGGATTAACCACACTGTCACTAGATGACACTACCGCCGGATCGGCGTCCGCGCAATGCGAAGCTACTCCAGATGTACTAACTACTGCACTACACTTTTGAGTAGCTACTTGGTGTCTACTGTCACTAGCTACACAGTACTGGGCACTATTACAAGGAGCAGTTGCAGAAGGCACTATTTTCACTACAGGAATGCACTGTTCATAGTCATTTTGCTTGTCCCGAACCCTTTTCCGTTGCACTGTTCTACGCGCTCGTCGGCGCTTGCTACGTGGTGCACTATATAGTTTTGCCATAGGCGCAGAACTACTGTCATGCAATTGAGATCCAAGGAAAGCACTGTTCAATTCCGCAGCCCGTATAACATTTACAGAATGAACTGTTCTCGCACTCTGCGAAGCACTACTCCGAAAGGCACCGTTTCTAACGTTACTGTTCTTTGAGTTTTTAATTTGCATACACACAGACTGCACATGTCCCGATTTGCCACATTGATAACAGGTTGCGTTGCGACTAGGGCAATGAGCACGCTTGTGGCGAGACACACACTGGGGGCAAGATTTACGTACATTTTTCTGAAATGAGCGTTGGCGCCCGTTATTCAAATCACTGTTTCTAACTCGACGGGGCGACCTTTGCGTCGCACTTTTACACTGGCTACTGTTCACTGTCTGTTCAGCACGGCCGGTAGAAAAATAAGAATCACTAGTGCTATACTGAGAACTACGGCTAGGAAAGCGTCCGTTGCGGCGCACTGAATTTACACTGTGGCTTTGCATTTCTACATCTGCTAAGTCAAAAGTATCATGCGCTTCTATAAGCTGCAGTACACTGTCTAAGGAGGGGTCAGACTGTTTCAGAATTGCTGCTCTAATTCTGGGGTCCTGAATGTTCTGCGTAATTGCGTCCCTCAACATCACATCACTATACGAAAGTCCACAAGAACAAGTAAATTTACATTTGCGGGTTAAGCCCTTCAACTCGGTGATCCACTCTTGGTGTGACTGTTCAGGTAATTTTTTCAGTCTGAAAAATCGGTATCGTGCAGCGGCTACAAGAACTTTTCTCTCATAATGAGCATTTAGTGCATCTACAATTTGTTCAAAGTCTACATCACGAAGAGATGCTTGCGGGAATAGTTTTTGCAGTAACACGAAAGTTTTGGGGCCCACCACAGACAATAAAAGATGCTTAACAGTCTGACCTGTAAGTTGGTGAGCCGCGACGAGTTCTTGAAACTGCGCCAGATAATCACTCCATTCTTCCTCACGTTCGTTGTATTGGCGAAACGTAGGAAGTGTTGCGGCGGCAGGTGTGGGCTGCTGATGTGACGACTGTTGTTGTTGGTGAGCAGCCTGTGCCGTCAACTGCGACACGGCCTGGAGAAGCTGGGTAATTTGCGCCGTCTGTAACTGAATAATTTCCATTAAGTTTGGGTTCGGGTTAGCGGCCATGCTGACCGATTAGGCGCCGCGTATACAAGTAACTTATAACAAAACACAAATGCAATATGAAAGAGGACGCTCTGCAACAAAAAAGTCCACAAACACGTAACTGAAAATGTTCCCCCAAAAATCTTATAATAAGGGTGGGTGGGCGGGAGCAATTTTTGCGTGCTCCGACTGCTGCTGTCTGGCTGCTGCAAGCGGGCTGGTCCAAGGTTCTATCACTCCTCGTCGCCACTTTTGTGTCCCGACTTCGTCGCCGCTTTTGTGTCCCAGCCTCGCCGTAGGTGTCGGTGGCCGAGTGGAATGAAACCGACACGCTAACAAAGACAGCACGCTGGTGCCGGTACGGAGGGGAGCAGCCAGAAACTATAAACACTCGAGTAAATTAGAAAGAGATATATATATTGCACAGAATGTAACAATACTTAACTTTTACATAGTACTGCAGAATGTTGATACATAGTTGTTAGAGGCCTGCCTAGTGTCTGTACAATAGCAAAGTCTTCACTCGTGCCTATCGGATTACGAAGGTCCTAACTCGTTGCTATCTCAGTCCGAAGTGCCAGTGCGAAGTCCTTCAGTGGTGGCCACGAGCGGCGTTGTCCCAGAGGGCGCTCGTGGCTGTCGTCGTGAGAACGCCGCGCCGTGCGTGCATGACGGCGCGCGGCGAAAGTAAGTGGCGCGCACTTTGTACTTGTGCGACACCACATATGTCATTGTAATAAATATTGTGACTGTGTTTATTTGATTCTATTTATTAGTAAAACATACTTTACAGCAACCCTTAGTCTCTCTTCTGGATTAGCATAATTCCTATTGAATGTAGTCATTTCCACCATAGATAACAGTTTTTCAAATGAATTAGTTGACATTCGATAATAAACAAGAAACATATCTAGATTTCCTTAAGTTCCTTTCGTAGGAGAAAGAACTTTCCTTTCACTGAGCTGTCGCTTACTAGGGAAAGTCCCCATCGCACTCTTTCTGCAGCGGATAATCCATAAAAAATACAAAATGTTCAAATGTTTGTAAAGCCTATGGGACTTAACTGCGGGATCATGAGTCTCTAAACTTACAAACTACTTATGAAGTAACGTATACTAAAGACAGCACTAACATCCATTCCCGAGAGGGGATTCGAATGATGATGATGATGATGATAAGGAGTTCAAACCAATCTTTGAATTGTTGTCTGCTTTAGCTTATCTTTTCTTTTTGTACCACTAGGAATGTTTATAAGAAAGGAAAGAGAACTGACCTTCACAATTACAGGCCAATATCGTTGACATCAGTTTCATGTACAATTTTAGAGCATATTCTCAGTTCGAATATAGTAAATTTCCTTGAAACGGAAAAGCTTCTTTCCATGAATCAGCACGGGTTTAGGAAACATCGTTCATGTGAAACTCAGCTTGCCCTTTTCTCACATGACATCTTGCGAGCCATGGACGAAGGGCAACCGGCGGATTGTGTTTTTCTCGACTTCAAAAAGGCGTTCGACGCGGTGCCAACTGCAGACTGCTAACGAAGATACGAGCTGATGGAATAGGTTCACAGATTTGTGACTGGCTGGAAGACTTCCTGAGTAATAGAACGCAGTACGTTGTTCTCGACGGTGAGTGTTCATCAGAGACGAGTGTATCGTCAGGCGTGCCCCATGGGAGTGTGATAGGACCGCTAGTATTATATATCTATATAAATTATCTGATGGACAGAGTAAGTTGTAATTTGCGGCTGTTTGCTGATGATGCTGTGGTGTATGCGAATGTGTCGTCTGTAACTGACTGTAATAGCATACAGGATGACTTAGACAAAATTTCTAGTTGGTGCGAAGAATGGCAGCTCGCTCTCATTGTAGAAAAATGTAAGGTGATGCGCATGAGTAGAAAAAACAATCCCATAATGTTCGAATACAGCATTAGTAGTGGGCGTCTTGATGCTGTCGCGTCGTTCAAATATCTAGGCGTAATATTGCAGAGCGAGATGAAATGCAACGAACATGTAAGGACAGTTGTGAGTAAGGCGGACAACCGACTTCGGTTTATTGGGTGAATTTTGGGAAGATGTACTTCACTTGTAAAGGAGACCGCGTATAAAATGCTTGTACGACCACGTCTTGAGTATTGCTGCCGCCTACTTACAATCCGCGTAATGATCACAAAGACAAGATAAGAGAAATTAGGGCTCGTACGGAACCATATGGGCATTCTTTTTTTTCTCGTTCCATTTGGGAGTGGAATAGGAAAGGAAATGCCTAGTAGTGGTACAGTGTACCCTCCGCCATGCACCTTACGGTGAATTGCGGAGTATGTATGTAGATGTATTGAGAAAATGTTTTACACATTTGACCTTCAAAACAAGAGGAATTCCACTGTCTATATAGTAGTTCTTTCGGTGAATGGCAGAGGATTCTTTAAAACATAATCTGGATTTTTATTTCTATCTTGGTCAAATTTTTCATAGTTTTCTTTCAGAACAAGAAACATATAGTGCATGGTGAAGGGCACTGTGCTCAGTGGCGCAGAGTCAATTTCTGCCACCCTGTGCAAACACCAAATTTTCCGCCCCCTTCTCTTTTGGGAATTAAGCAGAAAATAAGAGACCTTTTCAAAGTGAGTGCAAATACTGGGTTAGGGCTTTTCAGAATATAGCGACGATTCAATTTACTTTCCCTGCACAATTGGAGTCTATTCTGTACTTTCCATTACGGTAAACAAATCTATTTGAAGATAATTTATACGACTTACTTGTCTGAGTTGACCGTAACAACAAAGAAAAACTTCATAATTTTATACTACAGTATCACGAAAGAAAAAAAATCGCACTGACGTGTTTTACGGTCCACTTTAGATTTGTAGTTTTATATATTTTTGCAAACATTTTGAACCAAAATATACAATCTAAATAATAATAAATCAATTAATAAGTGTGTCTGAAACACTTTTAGGAAAAAAAATTAATTAGTGACTGGTTCCGAACCACCGACCTTCCGCGTCACATCACCTTTCCCACTACGCTACGGCTATAAAGGAGAACAGAAGTTCTTTAATCTCATACTATTGATGGCCGTTGTTAACTGATGTTAATATGGCATTTGTAGACATTATCATTTATCGCACGAAGAACGATGTGTTTTTGTTAATTCCTCAGTGTGCCGTTGCTTTGAAATGGCGTGTAAGTTACAATAAGAAAATCATCAAATACGCGATAAATGTCACGTAACGACTGGTTTTCGTTAGTTCAATGGAGGGTGTCAAATATCCGTTATTTTTGCAAATCTCAAACGATACGAGATATGAAAGAAACATAAGGGAGCTAAGTTGTAGAGAATTTTCTGCTCTACCAATTAGGTTATTCAATTTTCGTGTCAGATGAACGGTTAGTTTGCAATTACAATTATATTACAAACTGCTCTTTTTGGTTTTACTAATGTATTTTTTGTGCGAAAAATTTGAAAAAGGGAGATTCTGGTCTCTGGCGGCCTACAATCATATCTGTAAAATTCGCTGCTGATCGGTTGAACGGTTCGTCTTAAAAACAGGGAACACGTTACGGACAGACAGACAGACGGACGGACAGACAGACAGACAGACATCCCCAAATCGCGGTTATTTTTGCAAATATCTTTCAAACGCTACGAGATATGAAAAGAAACGTAATAGAGCACAGTTATAGAGAATTTTCTCCTCTACAAATTGGGTTATTCGATTTTCGTTTCAGATGAAAAGTTAAGCCGTTATTTTCATTTAAAGGGCCACTTTTAGTGTTACTACCGTTGCCGAAAGTGGGCCAAAATGCTTGAGAAGTAAATAATTTGTAACATAGAATTTATGTGTGTGCCTGCTGGCCTTTTATTCATTGAATTATGCTATTCCGATTTAAGTCGGGGGAGTAGTTTTGTATGTATTAAGGGTAAAATTGCCGCGCGGGGACTGGCCGCGCGTTCTAAGGTGCCTTGCTATGAATTTCGTGGCCACTCCCCGACGGAGGTGTGTGTTGTTCTTAGAGTAAGTTAGGTTCACAATCATCTAAATGCCGGGAAACGGAAACAAGGAGGAAGGACCGAGCAACATAAGATGGCATGGAAACACTGGGAGTGCCTATGTTAGAGCGAAAGTCGCTCTGTTACGACGTGGCAAGACGCCTCAGTGCGCTGGGCCATTCCCGGCCGGCTCCTCTCTAGTAATTATGAATAACTTTATATAAATGTCAATTTCTTATTGCAGCAAAACGCTACTTTTCTGTTCTTCCTGTGAAAACTTTTCATTGTTGCGTCGGTAGTAATCGGCTAGCGCATTATTAAGCAAACACTGTTGGGTCAACGTGTCAACTTGCGACGTCTATTATTTGTGTTCGTTCGTTCATTGTTTATTATCAGTTTACCGGCAATTTTTTGAATACTCGGATTGTGTGAGAAGAGACAAGCTTACATTAACTCAGATTAGTGACTAATAACAGTGAAATGAAGAGACGATATCTAAGTTTGTTCCGTGAAGAATGGTTGCAGAAAAATAATTATAAAGAGTGGCTACAAAAAGTCGATACTGATCAGTGCATGTGTAAGTGCATATTCTGCACTATCTCATTTACTTGCTGGGACGGAGGATATGATTAGTTTTTTTTTAGAGTTTACGTGTAATCCTGGTTGGGGGGGGGGAGTTGGTCGCATTTTGGGGGGGGGGGGTGGCGGTGAGTCATTGGCCAAGGGGAGGGGGGCACGTCTGTTCTCCGGGCCTGCCTCGAGTTCAATCTGGCAACCCTACACTAAGCCGAGGACCAATTCCGGCTGACCACACCGATATATAAGAGTGCGCCAACCACGCTGCAACATGTTAAAACCTCCAGCCTAAACGTTTATGCCATGGTTGGGACAAAATACAAAATTTTAAAAAATTGCGCACACACGCTTCGTCATTATCTAAAATAGAGGGCAAATCTGCACCAAGATTCGCAGCAACCCTCTGTGTACCATATAAATCACACTCAGTAAGCCACACGCCACAGACATCACACAGCGGGGGCTCCTCACGTCGAAGTAGGAAACCTTGCGTCAGTGGACAGTGCCCAATGCGCAGGCGTGCAATGGCGACTTCATCCCGCCTGAGAGGTCGGCAGGAGGAACGCCACGGACGGGCAGTGGGCTTCAGGTAACGCGGCTTATTGTGAGTCACTGAGAGCCAGTCTTCCTCCCACAACGGCAGGGACCGCAGCCGCAACAGGAAAGTAATGTCCCGCAAGGGAATAGGGCACTCTGTCACATCAGGGGCGCAGCAGTCCGGTCTGCATCTTCATTGGCCTGAATGCCCACGTGTCCCGGCACCCAGAAAAACAACACCTCCTTCCTGTGACGTTGATGGAAGGACAGTTCGTCGTGTAAAAGCTGCAGCAAGTTCTCAGACGGCTATAGCTCGTTCAAAGACTGCAGTGAGCTCAGACAATCGGAGCAGAGAAAAAAATCGTCTACCCCGAGCACGACGTAGCTGCTCTAGTGCCTTCCAGATCACATTGAACTAGGCAGAGAAAACACAGTAATTCGCGGGAAGGCGAATCTTGGTGACACGGTCGGGGAACACAACTGAACATCAGACTGAGTCCCCATGCTTGGATCCATCAGTGTACACAACTGCGAAATCGTGATGCCTATCTAAAAAACTTAAAAACAACGACTGATAAGTAAAATCCGAAGTTTATTCCTTCCTAAAACCCGCCAGTACTAAAATAACCCTCGGCCGCTGGAGAGTCCAAGGTGGGACCCTGCTCCAACCTCAGTGTAAAACATTAAAACCAGTCACCCCCATTTCTAAAAGGATATTTGAACGAATCTCATATGGTCTTGTAGCTCTTTGTCGAGTATGAAACAGCCTTTCCATCGGAGGTCGAGCAACAGTGAGCTATGCCGGTGTGATAGGTGTGGACAGCGTTTTATATGCCTGCCACACCATGAGTAGCCGTCGCCTTATGTGCAGTGGCGGCTCCGCAGCCTCAGCACGGAGACTTGGTAGGGTGAACATCCTAAAGTGGCCAGCCGAATCCCAGCTTGGTGACACTTTTAAATAAGAGGGGTGTGCAGATCCATACACTGCGCACCCATAATGCAGACGAGATCGTACAAAGGCTCTGTAAAACCGGAGCAGACAGGTTCTGTCTGCTCCCCAAGGTGTGTGGCTAAAACACTTTAAAATCGCCAGTGCGTTGAGGCACCTTGTCTTCAAGTCCTTCAGGTAGGGCAACCATGTCAGTTTAGAAGAGAAAGTGAGGCCCATAAACATTACTGTGTCTTTAAAACCCAGGTCAGAGCCCTTCATCTGCAGTTCAGGTAGATTAAAAACAGTACATGAACGCTTAGAAAGCACACACACAGACTTCTCGGTTGCAAACTTAAATCCAGTCGTCCCTGCCCATTCATCCAACCACCTACGCGTTAACTGCAACTGACGTGTAATCGTTGCCAGATCGCATCAAGAGAAAAATCATTCATAAAAAGAGAAACTGCACAGGACTTTTCACGAGAGAAGTAATACTATTAATGGCTATTGCAAACAAGGTCAAGCTTAAAACACTACCCTGAAGAACACCGTTCTCCTGCTCAAATGTACCAGAGAGAGCATACTGACCCTATATCTAAAATAACGAGTCGAAAGGAAGGACTGAATAAAACATCTACATCTACATGGGATACTCTGCAAATCACATTTAAGTGCCTGGCAGAGGGTTCATCGAACCAGCATTATACTATTTATCTTCCATTCCATTCTCGAATAGCGCGCGGGAAGAAAGAACACCTGAATCTCTCTGTTCGAGCTCTGATTTATCGTATTTTATTCTGATGATCATTATTACCAATGTAAGTGGGAGTCAACAATATATTTTCCAATTCAGAGGAGAATGTTGGCGATTGGAGTTTCGCAAGTAGTCCACGCCGCAGCGATAAGCGCCGTTGTTGTAATGATTCCCATCCCAGATCCTGTATCATTTCCGTAACGCTGTCTCCCCTGTATCGTGACAATACGAAACGAGCTGCCCTTCTTTGAACTCTTTCGATGTCCTCCGTTAAATCCACTTGATAAAGATCCCCACACTGGGCTGCAATACTCCAAAAATGGACGGACAAGCGCAGTGTATGCAGTTTCTTTAGTAGTTCTGTTGCATGTTTTAAGGGTTCTGCCAATAAAACGCAGTCTCTGGTTCGCCTTTCCCACGATACTATCTATGTGTTCTTCCCAATTTAAGTCTGAAGTAATAGTAATTCCTAGGAATGTTGTGGAGTTTACGGCCTTCACTTTTGATTGATTTATCTTGTAAACAAAGTTTAACGGATTTCTTTTCGTACTCATGTGGACGACTTCACACTTCTCATTATTTAGAGTCAATTGCCAATTTTTACACCATGCTGATATATTATTCAGATCTTTCTGCAGTTAGTTTTGATCTTCAGATGATTTTACTAGACGGTAAATGACGGCGTCATCAGAAAACAACCTATTACAGCTAATTAGATTTTCCCCTAACTCGTTTATGTAAATAAGGAACAGCAGAGGACCAATAACACTGCCCTGTGGAACGCTCGATATCACCTCTGTTTTAGTCGATGCCTTACCATCAATTACCACGAACTGTGCTCTCTCTGACAAGAAATCCCCTATCCAATCGCAAATTTGGGGTGATATACCATAACCACGCAATTTGATTAAAAACCGTTTGTGAGGCATGGTTTCAAAAGCTTTCGGGAAGTCAAGAAATACGGAATCGATCTGCGAACTCTTGTCGATAGCACCCATCACTTCGTGTGAATAAAGATCTAATTGTGTTTCGCATCAACGATATTTCGAAATCAGTGTTGATCTTGGGTCAATAGATCGTTCTGTTCGAGAAGAAAAGCACGAAAACCCCATTCGTGGAGCAGCCTAAGGATAAACTGCCGTCAAGTAGTATCAAAGGACTTCTCAAGATCAAATAATATACCCAAAGATGTTTCTGGAGCAGGAAAGCCTGTTGTATCCCTTTCCACCCGAATCTACACGATCATGCGAGTTCTGATTTTCTCTTTTCCTCTGACCTCAGTCTTCTGATATGATTCCAATTGCCATGTAATGATCATGTAGGTGAAGTGCAGAGCCTGAACTATCATTGCATATTGGTTGGAAGCATCCCAGGAGATTGACATCAAGGTAAGAAAGTAAAATTCGAAACCACATGAAGATGAGGTTAGGGTGGAAAGGGGTATAGCCGCCTCCAGGAAAGCCAGGTTATCGATGGTGTAGCAATAACTCCTGAGCCCACACTGGAAGCGGCGGAGGAGCTGGATTCCAGCATCCAGACAAGGCGGCGGTTTATCATCCGCTCTCTTGTCTTTCCCACGCACCTGGTGAGAGCAACACTACCATAACTACTTGGCTGGTGCGGTCTTTCCATGGTTTTAAAATAGGAATTAAAATGGCCTCTCTCCACAAGTCGGGGAACTGGCCTGACACCCAGATGAAATTAAAAAGACTGATGAGGATTTCTTGCTTTTGCCTTGTGAGGTGTCGTAACATGCTGTAGTGACTACTATCGTGACCTGGGAACAAAGCAGAATCCAGCTCCCACATGTAAAATGGACAGTTGTACTGTTCATAAGTGCTGGGCTGGCAGTCCAAAATACCCCTCTCAGCAGCCCCCCAGTGGCGCTGGAAAACTGGATTGTAGCTGTCGGTGGCAGTTACTGTAGCAGAATAGTCCGCCACGGTCTGGGCAGTGTCTCGTGGGTTGGTCTGGAGACTACCATTACCCATCACAGCAGCTACTGGGCACCTGCTACCTCTCCCTGATATCCTCCTAATGGCCGCCCATACAATGGAACTCTTAGTGGAACGGTTAATGGAATTTAGGAACTGTTGCCACGATCTCTTCTTTCTCTCTCGAATAATCCGGCCTCACTTGGCCCTTGCCACCCGAACGTTTGCGAGGTTTTCTGCATTCTGTCTACACTTGAACAGACACTGAGCTGCCCGTCTGATCCTGATGGCAGATCGGCATTCATCATCCCACCAAGGGACTGGATGCCGTTTTAGTTGCCCTGATGACCGCGGAATGGATACAGTGGCAGCATAGTGGACTTTAGCGGTAATATGATCCCCCATTCCTGGACGTTGTCATGGGGTTCGAAGGCGGCAAGTTGACTGCAAAGTGTCCAGTCTTCCCTGCAAAGAATCCATCGAGGCGGCTGTCTTTCAGGGTCTACTCTCCCTGGAAGGTGAATCCAAATGGGGAAGTGATCACTACCATGCAGGTCGTTGTCCACTTCCCACTGAGTGGAGTGGGTACGGGCTGGAGAGCAGTGCGACAGGTCAATGGCAGAGAACGACGGATTCGAACCCCCTGACGGGAAACGGCCTCGTACATCGTAGAATAACACATCAATGCGCTCGGCCGCTCTGCCGCGGTTATTTCAGTCGTGAGTGGGCCCCAGTCTCTTTGTTCTTATCCTTGTGGTCACTTCGCGAGATATATGCTGGAGGAAGCAATATACTGGTTGACTCTTCATGAAACATTTGGCCTTGGATCTTTGAGAAAAGCGCATACCGCGATACAGAACGCCTCTTTTTAAGCGTCTGCCACTGGAGTTTCTTAATCATGACCGGGCGCGGCGGAACGGTCGAGCGCATTGAGGCGCTATGCTGTGATGCGCGAGGCAGTTCCCAGTCTGGGGTTCCAATCCCCACTCGGGCATGGATGTTTGTGCTGTCTTTAGTAGAAGGCAGCTCATGAGTAGTTTGTAAGTTTAGGGACTGATGAGCCCATAGTTAAGTTCCAAAGCTTTACTAAATGAGATCGTGACGAAGCGTGCTGCTTTCATTGGATCTTCTCTATGTCTTCTATTAACCCTACCTCGTACCATACAGATAAGCAATATTCAAGCGACGTCCGAACGAGAGTTTTGTAAGCCACTTCCTTTTATTCCCAGATATTTTATAGAAGTAACTGCTTTCATTGTGTGTATAACTAGTGAATAGTTACATAAACGCAGCACTTTGCACTTGTTTCATGTTGAGGCTCAGTCATCATTCCCTGCCCCACGCGTCAATACGCTGCACATCAGTCTGCTTTTCCAGTGATGCGACTTGTCGATAAACTACAGTATCATCAGTGAATAGCCTCTTTGAACTTCCGATTTATCTATGAGGTCATTTGAAACACGTCCACTTAATGTGTGGTCGTGTTCCATTTTGAGTTATTCATGACTCTAAAGTGTTTCTGCATCATTAATATTATCTTATTGTATGTGAATTACTTTATTCTTATTATTTTATGTGTTTCCTTGCGTGTGATTGGACTTGTGTGTTCATGTGAATGTGAAAGGTTGCTTTTAATATTGACTGACTGCCACGCAATGGCTTACAGTCACCGCCTCGCGCTTTAGGGCCTCGTTTACATTAATAAAGAACGCATGGCTTCGTTTGTCGTCTGCGCTGGCGTCTACTGGGTGGCCAGAGACAAGCTTACTTGGCAAGGTGGCAAGGTGGCCATGTCCTTAGTGGGGTAACAACCTAATCTTCGACGAAAGAGGTGACAAAAGACCTCCCTGGGAGCTCTAGAAGAGGATATTATCTTCCCCAGGTAGCGAGGATTGGTAGAAACGCGCTGAACGCGCTCTGTATGGGTTGTAGCGCGCTCTACATCCGGTGTGCGGTGGGGAAAGCTTTGGCGTGGTTTTAAGGTAGCACTCTTGCTCCGACGGCCGAGGTGAGTACATCGTGGACTCATGCTGAGGGAAAGGCATGCTATTAGGACTTTGCTTTCTTTGTGATCTGGCAGTCTTGGTTCATCAGTGATAGTTTTCTTGAGTAATTCTTTTGCTATGCGAGGTGAAGTGTTTCTTAATTTATAGAACTCAAGTAATTCAGTGTAAATATAGTATTTGCATTTTCATTCCGGTGAAGATTTTGTATCTGGTTTTCCTCTAGTTAGAATTCACATGTGTGGCCTTCAGTCTTCGTATGTTTGAATTTCCTTGATGTTTTTTAACTAACATTTTCACACCGTGTCTGTATCTGCGAGTATGCTAATTTTTTTTCAGATTTTCTTGTTTGATTCTGCCTTTCCTATCTAGATATGACTGATTTCACCACGTGCTTTTATAACGGTCGTTACTTCGTCCTTCAGCCATGCTTTTAGTGTTACTAGCTTTCTTCTATATGAATTCTCGTGTGTGCTTACATTGCCTATTCTAAATTAATTTATTTTGTAAATTCTATGTAATTCACAATGGTTGAATGCCATGTGATACTTGAGAATAGTATGCCACTGCCTCCCCAAACATGAGTTCAGTTCTTGATGTGTTTTAACTAACATTTTCACGCCGTGTCTCTATCTGCGAGTATGCTAATTTTTTTCAGATTTTCTTGTTTGATTCTGTCTTTCCTATCTAGATATGACTGATTTCACCACGTGCTTTCATAACGGTCGTTACTTCGTCCTTCAGCCATGCTTTTAGTGTTACTAGCTTTCTTCTATATGAATTCTCGTGTGTGCTTACATTGCCTATTCTAAATTAATTTATTTTGTAAATTCTATGTAATTCACAATGGTCGAATGTCATGTGATACTTGAGAATAGTATGCCACTGCCTCCCCAAACATGAGTTCAGTTCTTGATGTTTTTTAACTAACATTTTCACGCCGTGTCTGTATCTGCGAGTATGCTAATTTTTTTTTCAGATTTTCTTGTTTGATTCTGTCTTTCCTATCTAGATATGACTGATTTCACCACGTGCTTTCATAACGGTCGTTACTTCGTCCTTCAGCCATGCTTTTAGTGTTACTAGCTTTCTTCTATATGAATTCTCGTGTGTGCTTACATTGCCTATTCTAAATTAATTTATTTTGTAAATTCTATGTAATTCACAATGGTCGAATGCCATGTGATACTTGAGAATAGTATGCCACTGCCTCCCCAAACATAAGTTAGTTTGGTGCATAGTGTGCTTGTAATAGTGCTTCATGATACCCAACAGCTCGTCAATATGCCACTGACGCTTCGTTTCGCCGCATGAGTAATGTGTCGCAAGCATTATGAACGTGTCTGTGAGTGAATGAATGTACTTTCCCTATCCACTGTGTATTTGCAAGCTTCCTCCCACGTTACCTCCATATTCATCAAGAGAAGAAACAATTTTATTACAAGCAGTAACGTTATGATTTAATTTCACTTTTGTTCAAGGTGTGTGCTTTATTGTGTTTAAGATGGTCTCCCCACATTTATTTGCTTGTTCATTTTACTGAATAGATAATGATGTAAAGTATCAAACCTCTTTTTTTATAATTTCATGCTCCCTGTCCCATGTTTAATTATCTATTCCTTTTCATATGTGTTACTTGTGTTTGTTAAAACGTTGGGTGCTACCTTAACCTTCCTATTGTGTTAGAAACAGAGACACACAAATTGTGAATGGGTCAGTTAGACCCGCAATTTAAAAAATATATATATATTCTTCGAAATTACTTCAAAATATATTTTGTATATAGTTTTTCATGTGGTAAAACAGATATTGAAGCTTTCCAGCATTTATTGAACGTAATTAGATTGTGAAACAATGTTCATACAAGTTTTTATAAGTGAATTGTTACATAAAAGTACAAGCTAAAGCTTAAATTTTGTCACTTATTGCAAACACTAATTAACCTAAAATTACAACGAAATATGATAATTACTTCTGAATAACAATATTTAGCTTCAATATATGCGTGTTGTGTTAGCTTACACAATTATTGCAGTAAAAATTTGCATGATCTTGGCATAGGAATAATTGAAAAATGTTACATTTCTTATTAGTCTTTCGATCTTTCTTCGGTCCACACACTCTGTACTGGCCCCTTTTGTGTTCCTTTGCTCCAGAACTCGTTCCTCCAATATTTTTCAAATTTACTTTTATCTTTTAGGAATATTTTTGGACATTCTGTTTTCTTGAATCGTTCTTCTTAGCTCTCTTAGAAAAAGGCATCTTTTGTACAATTTGTTTCAATAGTAGCCTAGTCAGTGTGTACATGCAACACATAAGCATTTATTGCAGCAATGTCTAGCATGTTATAAAATAAACAGTGCACCTTTTACGGGAATACGTACTGGCGAATGTATCTGTCATGTCAACTCCTCCTTTCGTTTTATTGTAATGCAGTATTACCTACGCCTTCTTATGCTCTTCTGCAGACACAGTAGAGTCATGGTGCATAGCAGAGAGTAATACGACACCTTTATTCTTTTTTGGCACGTACGAATCCAGTGGTACATACTTCAGAAATCCAAAGATGGTTGAAAACACTTTTCTACTGTTGTTTGTTAGCATTTCTTTCGGAATCTCAGCTTTGTTCTTTCTGAGGATTCAGCTAATGTTAGAATTTTCTGCAGACGTTATTTGGCCAGAGTGTAGTCGTAAAGAAACTATCAGTGGTAATGTTTCGCTCAGTTTTCTCAATTATTTCCACAAGCCTCAATACAACATTTCTACCTTCACTTACCTCTCGTAGTCCATTTTCCGCCTTTCCTGTATAGACTTTGCTGCACAAACATACGCTGTTTTCACATCAGATAACAACCCCAATTTTATGCCATATTTTCCTCTTGGTTTTGAAGTCATGTACTGACGGAAGGGACACCTTCCTCTGATTGGAACCTGTAAATCGTCCACTGTGACATTTTCTTAAGGAATGAACATTTTAGGAAACTGTTCCACAAACATTTCAAAGACAGCCAGTTTATCAAGGCGTCGCCTAGCTGGTCGATCTTCTTTGTTGTCAAATCTGAGAATTCTGATTGTATAGAAACGCTGAAGCTACACTGTTACGCGAAAAACTGGCCGACTATTCATGTTGTCCCATAGCTATTGGAGAGATTCTCCAGCAGATCTCTATACACCAACTAATATAAGTAGTCCCAAATAAGCCTTTATTTCCTGATTTTTTAATAGAAATTTATTATGCTCACCTTGGTTTTGACACAGCTGAAGGATTTGTAGACCACTATGTACCATTGCGCGACATATATACATTTCCAGTTACTATGGTTTCTTTAGACAACAAAATCACGCTTTCGTCTCCTTCGATCACATCACTCTCTTCACTTCCAATCGATACATTAGCAACATCACTTGAACTGTCAAACAAACTCTTGATCATTGACAATATAATATTCTGTTTTATCTCATGACTCATTTACTAGCCTTTCTAACTGTTCATCACTTAGAAACCGACAAACAAAATCAGACTGTACGCCTATATGCAGTCGTTATACAGTTCCAGAACAATATGAAATGTCTCTGAGACATTTTAGACCAATCACAAGTATTTCTAACAATTTATTCGTAGAAACTAAAAAAATTTACGCCTGGGTCTAAAAGACCCATTCACAATAACTGTGTCAAAGCTACGTATCTCCGAAAATATTTTAATTTTTGAAACGAAAATTGAGGATAACATAAATAATGATGTATTTGAGGAATACATAATGCCATGTTGCAAAATAAATAACATATAGGGGTTTACGTTAAGTTTAGTAAACGAACAGGGTCATTTAGACCCATTCACAATAGGAAGGTTAAGGAGTGAGCAGTTAGATAAATTTCTGTTGCTCAAGTATGTACCCACTCGCAAAGTAATTTAGAGCAGCAGTGAGCGTTTTAACTTGCATTTGAAAATCTCAACTGCTCGAGATCTTACTTAAGCAATTTAACAGGCTACTTTCAATTTGCATTTATTGTGAAAAGCAAAGGTCGTTAAACACTCCCGTGGAGCCCACTTGAGATCATTTTACAGGCTGAGAACTTATCTCCATTAAGAATGACACGCTGCTTTCTGTCAACTACAAACGTCTTAATCCAGTCACACAGTTGATCTAACATTCCATATACTGTCATTTTGATCATAAAGCGACGGTGGGGAGCGGTATCGAAAGCCATGCGGAAGTCAAGAAACATGGCATGTACCCGGGACCTTGTATCAACTGCCGTCTGGAAGTCGTGGACGAAAAGCGCGAGTTGCGTTTCATATGATCGTTGTTTTCGGAAACCACGTTGAGTCCCACAAAGGAGATTACTGGTCTTCATGAATGAAATAATATTCGAACATGAAATGTGTTCCGAAATTGTACAACTGTCCGATGTCAGGCATACAGGCCAGTTATTATGCGAATCTGATCGACGACCCTACTTGTGAACGGGAATGACCTGCGCCCTCTTCCAATCCGTGGGAACATTTCATTCCTCTAGAGACATTTTGGTACACCGATGCTAGAAAGGGAGCAAGTTCGTTTGCATACTCCGAGTAAAATCAAATTGGTATCAGGTCCAGTGGCGTTTCCTGCGTTGAGCGATTTCAAATGCTTTTCTATCCCACTAACACTTATTGCTATATTCGCCATTTTATAATTAGTGCATGTGTCATATATTGATTTTACTGTTGGGTTTGTTGAGAGGCTGCGTGAGCCACAGAGACGCACTCCAGGCTGAGAAATAGAGACCATTGCAGATAACAGTCTAAAACAGACACGTATATCTTACGAGATGTAGGCACTAAAGAAATCTCCTAGCGAACTGCTGATGCCCTCGGCCACCGTCCCAGGGTGGAGGTTACCTTTCGGAGAAGATGGGCGTAACTTCATATAGCGTCTAGATTCTGTTGTAAGACGTTACATTAGTACTTGGTGGCCAACAGGCACGTTTTAATGTACGTAGCAGAGTTGATACCAGTCACTTGGAAACAGTAACGTCAGTGGTTCCACGAGGCTAGAGTGAGAGGGTAAAGAAGAAAAACTGCAAGTTAGCAGCTCCCCTGAGGCGTGGCCTAAGGCGGAGCCTAAGGTGTGGCCAACTGACGTAAAACATTGTTGTTGTTGCCCATATTGGGTAGCGTCGTGACGTTTTACTTTCAGCTGAACAATGTTGCTACGAAATATGGATTTTGTTAGTGCACAAACAAGCCACCTCCCCACCCAGGTTATGGCAGAAAGGACAGGGCTGAAACGTGGTTCGCTGGAGGACTCAGAGAGATGGCAAGCCACAATTTAGATTCGTTGAACCAAGCAGCGGCCAATAGGAAATTGTTAACTGTCGGAAAGTGGGGAAAAAAGAGGAGCGCCCACACCGGCGTTAAAACCTCCGGTTTTTGGATGAAGAGGGGAGTTCTCAGTCAGACGAGTCGGGCGCCAGCCCGTGACTATCGCCGTCGGCCTCGGGGTGCTCCATGACAGTCTGTTTCTCGCGGGGAGTGTGTCTGTCTAGGGGATGCTGCTAGGGAACGTAATTACTGGCTTCTGTTGTGGGAAACGATTTATACGTCTTTTTTTTTTTTTTTTTTTTTTTTTTTTTTTTTTTTTTTTTTTAAATAACTAACCCCAGTGTAGTAGACTTAGAATGGGATGCAATAAATTCAATGCAAGGTACCTAGGAGTTCCATAAAGTTTCCTAAACAAGTATCCTCTCGAGTCCCGAAATCCGCATCTCTAGTAGATGCCTGTACTGTCTCTCTGCAATCACTCCTTTCCGCTCGGGATATGCAGACTGACCTTGCTACCTCTTCCCTCTTTCCTATGTAGGACACGACACATGGTTTATAGGAGGTACTGGAGTGCAATCTTCCTTTGTGAAACAGCTTTGGAAAATGAAGTTTAGTATTACTGCTTATTGTGTATCATCCTCTATTTCAACACCGTTATGGTCACAAAATGTCTGGATATCTGATCTCGATCCGTTTACGGATCTGACATAGGACCAAAATTTCTTAGGAATTTCTGCCAAGACAGTACAGAAAACAATCCTCTCAGAGTCGTTAAACGCCACTCACATGTCAGACCTTGCGCTTATTTTGGCTTTATTTAACTTTTGCTTGTCTTAAGACTTTCGCTGTATTTATATTGGCAGTTAAGTCACGTTTGGTGTCGTAAAAGTTTCAAATGTTTGTATAGCTTATGGGACTTAACTACGGGGTCATCAGTCCCTAAACTTACAAACTACTTATGAACTAGCTAATCCTAAGGGCAGCACAAATATCGATACCCGAGGGGGGATTCGAACCTCCGACCGTAGTGGCCGTGCAGATCGTGACTGGAGCGCCTCAGTCCCCTCGGCCACCGCGGCCAGCTGTAAAAGTTTCCTAAATCGCTTGCTGAACTACGGTGGATCCGTCCCCTCTCTCATTATTAACTCAGCATATAATTATGAAACGCTTATTTACAGAAACCTTGCAGTTTTCTCAACACTTTCAGTGTTAGAGACGAAACAATCGTGTTGAGCAGTCAAGTAGGTTCTCTGAAATCTGACCCTGATCTAAATAAGAAGATCTTCCTACCTTTCTTGATATTTCTATTTAAATCAGTATTCATTCAAATTGTAATGGCCTCATGATCGGTGTTTTCCTGATCTACCCTGACTGAATCGAAAAGTTTATTTGCCATCAGCTAGTTTAACAGGTTTTCGCCACGAATCGGCTCCCTGTTCAATTGTTCCGGGTAATTTTCGGATTCAGCACTAAGTACAATTTTGCTGGAGTCATTGACCCTACCACCTCTCTTAAAACGTACGTTTCCATGCATGTATTCGGTAAGTTAAAAGCTTCACCTAAGCCAACAACATGACTAGAATACCTATGAGAAGTATTTTCTAAACTTTCCCTCCGATAATCTGCTACTAACGCTGCTAAGCCAGGTGGTCTAAAAAAATTTCCAAACACCATGTTTGAGCCACTTTTCATGTCGTCTTTCACATTACGAATTTGTAGCCAACTAATTTCACTGAATACAATCGTATTTTTACCGCTATAAACACACCTTTCCATTCAGCGCTCATCTATTTTTGCAACATACGTTCCAATCTGAGTTTAGGGTTTCATTGCTATTGACATCTGGTTTAAGCCAGCTTTCCGTTCCTAGTACTGTGTGGGCATTGTGACTATAGAAAAGTGTTAGTATTTTTGGGATCTTTCGATAGACGTTCCTACAGTTAACTGTTACTGTATTAATCTTTTCTTTCTCTCTTCTATTTTGGTGAGTGCTGCATTGAACATAATCTGTAAGCGTCTTTACGGGCCTCTGGAGGGACTTCTTTAACCCACATGTGCAGTCCACACGTACTCTGCTACCCTAGTAGTCGCTTCCTGCGTGTACTGCACGACTGACCTACTCAGGGCGATTCTGCATTCCTCCAACTGAGAGCGGAGGTGGAGAAATTTGCACCCAAGGTTACCACAGAATCGTCTGTACCTCTGGTTTATGCCTTACACACGGCTCGAAACAAGAGGACTGCGATAGATCGTGGGAACGAAGCCGCAAATTGAAAGCTTTGCTTCTACCCCGCGCGCGAGGCTAGCTGTGTTTATCATATCCTCCAGCCGCCTGAAGGGAGCCGAGTGTGACGTCTGAATCCAAGCGGCAGGAGTCACTGGTGCCAAAATTAGAGCCCTGTATTGGGAGAGTAGCGCCAACCTTTTATGTGTGGCTTGCCGACAACCGCCGGCTGCTATTGGTCAGTTGAGCGCGGGTGGGGTACGTCCGCCATTTTAGGCCTAAGCAGTCCATCAGCGTAAATGGCATATTTCACTTAACTCGCTGTTATTTTAACATGTAGAGGTGTTGGAAATCTGTAGACTCATTGTGTATTAAATTAAGAGCTTAACATAGCATATTCCACTTTTATATATGGTGAAGACTGCCGCAGTGTTGTGCAGTGAATTGATACACTAAGACAGTCCGAGGTTTCCGCATTCCACAGGGCGAAAGGAATGCGAAAAGACACGAATTGCGGGTACATCGCATTTGAAGAAAAGATGCATTTCTATACGAGAATGCAAAAGTGTGTGAAGTAAACAAATTTGTATTGACATATCGAGTAAACTTCTAGGTTCATTTGTTTCTTGCGAGTAATGTTGGCTGGACAGTCATGTAGAAAAAAGATATTTTTAAAAGATACAAATACGTGAAAATTTAACATAATCTGCTGTATTTGAAGAATTTCGCATTTATACTGAATATGACGAAAGTTTAGACAGGCAGAACCGTTTACATATATTGTATGTATATAAATAAGATTCGTATCTTACTCATTCTACGTAAATTTGTCGCAATGTATTTAGACAAAACGTTTTTTATACATTTCAAGATATTGAACAATGCTGCTTGGACATAAATCAATCAATGAAAGTGATCCAAAATATTCCTTCGTGTCACAGTGTTGTGGAAAAAGTTGTGCACGTATTTTTTAACCACTAGAGTACATATTCTTCTGAGAAAATATAATCGCCAAGCAGAGTGCGGTGGTAAAAGTATTGGCCTGATGAATGCCGTGAAGGTATTTTAAGACGCAGTTAGTATGTAGATAAAATACCTTTCAAATTTTTTAGACAAATTAATTTGTAATTTTCCAATTTTTATTCTTTTCCTTAGTAGCCTAAATAACTAAACTACATATTTGTATTTTAATAAGTTCCAGTACTTTAAATGAAATATATTAACTCTAGCGACTTAAAGTCTCTTATCACTACTACATATATCACAGTTGACAAAACTTTGCACGAAACAATTTTACAACTAGTGTGCTCAAAAATAAAAGGTCTTGATCTCAGATCTCGATCACCAATTTTTCCTTAATATTCGCAGTAGAGATGAGAAAACGATTAAAAACTTTAATTGATTGTTTACTTAACGTACTGTCATACCACGTCGATGTACAGACCGGTTCCCTTCATCATAAGTGTTAATTTAACAGCGTCGCCCATAGCACTGCTACTGCGAGATAGGCCTACAATAGCGGCGCTCGCCCGGTTGGCGGTACTCTCCCAATACAGGACTCTAGGCAAAATGAGCACCCACTGCTCTCTATCGTCGTCGGCAAAGCCTCCTCCACGTTTCGGATGAGACCCCCGGCAAGCAAACACAGTGTACACTGACATACTTTGCCAACCTTCGCTAAGGGGCTCCTTCCCTCGCCTAATATTGGAGCTCCTAATAACTAACAACCCCACCCTCTCCATCTGTCAGGACCTACCAGAAGGGTTGGCCACCACCGCAACAGGTGGGGCATCCTCCAACAGGCAAAGTCTCTAGTCATCTCTGTATCACTGTATGTACCAAAGAAGCACGCGAGATTACAGCCCTCGAAAATAGAAAATTTAACGAAAGTTTACCAATTACGAGGGAATGAAGTCTTCATAAGACTAGTAATGAAAGCGCAGAAAAAAGTCGAGAATAAAGCTCTTCAAATCAGCAGCACTAACGAAATTTACGAAATACATACGTGAGACGAAATCACTCCAAATAGAACTAATTTGAAGAAATTGGCCTGGAAACGCAGAAAATTCAAATTATGCTACTTAGCACTTTCTAGGTGTGAGGCAGGCAGCAGCTGCGCGCTTTCCTACGTACAAACCTACTTGTTTTATATGTCGTGGTCTTCAGTCCGGAGACTGGTTTGATGCAGTTCTCCACAATACCCTATCCTGAGCAAACCCCTTCATCTCCACATAAAAACGGCAACCTACATCTGTCTCAATCTGTTTACTGTATCCATCTCTTGGTCTTCCTCTGCGATTTTTACCCCACACACTTCCCTCTAATGCTAAATTCACAATTCCTTGATGTCTAAGAATGTGTCCCACCAATCTATCCTTTCTTTTAGTAAGGTATGCCAGAAATTTCTTTTCTCCCCAATTCTGTTCAGTACCTCCTCATTAGTTACGTGATCCACCCACCTAATCTTCAGCATTCTTCTGTAGCACCACATTTCAAAAGCCTCAATCCTCTTCCTGTCCGCACTGTTTATCGTCCATGTCTCACTCCCATACAAGGCAACTCTCCATACAAATGCCCTCAGAAAGGACTTCCTTAGGCTTAAATCAATATTCGATGTTAACAAATTTCATTTTTTCAAAAACGCTTTTCTACCCATTGCCATTCTGCATTTTATATCCTCTGTACTGCGACCATCATTTGTTATTTTACTGCCCAAGTAACAAAACTCATCTACCTCCTTTATTGCTTCATTTCCCAATCTAATTCCTTCAGCATCACCTGATTTTCTTACACTGCACTCCATTACCCTAGTTTTGCTCTTGTTAATGTTCATCTTATATGCACCTTTCAGCACACTGTCCATTCCGTTCAATTGCTCTTCTAGGTCCTTTGCTGTATCTGACAGAATTACTATGTCGTCGGCAAAACGCAATGTTTTTAATTCTTCCCCCTGAACTTTTATTCCTTCACCAAATTTCTCCTTGCTTTCCTTTATAGCTTGTTCAATGTACAAATTGAATAACATTGGATAAAGGCTACAACCCTGTCTCACTCCCTTCCCAACCACTGCATCCCTTTCATGCCCTTCATCTCTGACAACCGTTGTCTGGTTTTTGTACAAGATGTAAATAACTTTACGCTCCCTATATTTTACTCCTGCTTGCTTCAGAACTTTAAAGAGTTTATTCCAATCAACATTGTCAAAAGCCTTCTCCAAATCTACAAAAGCTAGAAATGTAGGTTTGCCTTTTCTTAATCTATCTTCTAGGATAAGCCGCAAAGTGAGTATTGCCTCCCGAGTTCCTACATTTCTCCTGAACCCAAACTGATCTTCCCCGAGGTCGGCATCTACCAGTTTTTCCATCCTTCTGTATATAATTCGTGTTAATATTTTGCAACCATGACTTATTGAACTGATGGTTCTGTAGTTTTCACACCTGTCTGCACCTGCTTTCTTTGGAATGGGGATTATAACATTTTTCTTAAAGTCTGACGGTACTTCGCCTGTCTCATACATCTTACACACCAGGTGAAACAATTTTGTCATGGCTGGTTCTCCCAGAGACTTCAGTAGCTCTGAGGGAATATCATCGATTCCAGGGGCCTTGTTTCGACTTAGGTCTTTCAGGGCTCTGTCAAATTCTTCTCTCAGTACAGTATCTCCTATTTCATCTTCATCTACATCCTCTTCCCTTCCTACAATATTGTCTCGAAGTTCATATATATATATATATATATATATATATATATATATATATTATAATTTGATTGAAATAGCAAGATGGATGTTAGGCTTTTTTGTTGGAAGCCGAAACTTCTTGTATCAGCACAAGATTTTCGTAAATTTCTAAATAGTTGATGATAGGTGGTCCTTTGTATATCTGTTTTCTCGGTATTTTTTTCCATTGGAAATGGACTCATAGTATTTTAGTCTCCAGTCCTGAAGAATACCATTAGTCTGATTTGACTCCTGACGTCATTGACAGGAACATACTAAACGGGAAAAACGCGGAAAACAACGTTCCGAAACAAAACAGTACTGATAAAACTGCATTACGCACTATGAACTTTCCTTCGTCACAGTGCTCTCAAACAATTGCCATTATGAACAGTCAATGTTTCACATTATTTGTGTTGTTTTAATTAAAACGTGGGATTTGGCAGGTGAATGAGTGAACGTAAATTTTTTGGTGTTCTATTGTAAAAAGAGATAACACATTCGTAACAAAAGAAAACTGATCAATGTTTCGAATTACACGACACAAGACGCAGACGTCAAGGGTCAAAGCTGACAGGTGTTATCGCGAAGTTCAGTGTACTCTTCTCGTCTGTGTGTTGGATGTGAGAGCCAGCTAACGTCATGCTGTCAAGCTGTTACATGCTGTAACATGCTTGGTGAGAGTAAAGGAGTCACGTGCTGTTCAAAGTTGCAATCAACTGGCTGCGACGGCATGGGAGGAGGTCCTCATCTTGAGATGCTCCTCTTTAAGTAGATAGGTCATGACGCGCTTTTGCAACCGTTTAGTGTAATTATTTTGAGTTCTAGGTCGGTAATTTTTCTAATGAGTGTGAGTTCATTAGTACATATCAGTTCGGGTACTATGTTTTTATGTAACTGATAATAAAACGAATGTCCAGTCAGCTTGCTTAGGGCTTCATTGTATGTGGCTGATGTGGGACTTGATGTGTATTCATTATGGCTACGAAAATATTTGTTTAAACAGAGTGTAGCAGTACGACAGCGAACACTTGGTTATACTTTAACCCTCCAGCCAGGTTTCTTAATACAAAAGATTTCCATGTTTCTAGAAGTTTTGAAGTGGCATACAACATTAATACACAAAGTATCACTTATGTCCCTGATAAATGTTTATACTTCATCCAGCTTGTTTATTTGGTAAAACACAAGGATTAATTTGAGTTCACCGACTGCTTGATTGTGTATAACTACCTTTTAAAGGTTTAGAATAATTATTACGTCTTCGCTACCACAAACGTCTTTCGAGGGTGGCACCACTGCACACCCTGTACTCCCAAAGCATTTGAGGGTGACCGTGAGGTGGTGGGGGAAATGCGTCACAGTGCTCTCTGATGATAAAATTTTCAACAACTCATTAGAAAACGGTGATCCGTCCTTCTCATCGACACAAAAAAGAAAAAAAGAGAGAAAAAAAAGGAAAAGGGCGGGATTTTTATGAGGTGATTGGAGGGTGGGAGAAGAAGGGAGAACTGAAAAAAATAAAAAGTGTGGTTTTATGATGTGAGGGGAGAGGGGAATTATGAGGGACTGACTGCTGGACAGGAAGGAAGTGGGGATTTCGCAACTGAAGGAATAGTTCGAGAGGGTTGTCATCTGCATATTTGTACTGGCAACAAATGGGGGTTTTCCCAGCGGAGGGGAGAGGGTGACATCTTCCCGGAAAACTGAGCTCCCAAGCATGACGGGGGCAAAGGGGGTGATCGGTTTCGTCAGTAGCAAACAATTTTAGAAAATCCAATTTCCTGCCAAAACATATGGTGGTTTAAGGAGTGTGGGGTGTCCTTGTTCCTGTCGAGGTACGCAAAGTGGTAGAAATCTCCTGCCAAAGTGGAAACGTAGGGTGGTGAAAAAAGGGGCATGGAATGGATTGTTCAGATATCTTTGAATCTCCCTCCAAAGTGGGGGTAGGGATCCCTGGGTGCAGAACTGAATATCCAGCCAATTTTGAGGAAGGGGCTGTGGAATGATTTTTTAATTTCCTACCACCCACTATCTTGGTCCCAGAACCGGATGTGATGTTCCTGCCTGCCACCACGTTGGTATTCGAACTGTATGTCGTCATCTCGGATGGGATTTTACCAGCAGTCATAGTGAATTTTCTCACAACCCTCATTACCTTCTGCAAAGTTAATAGAAAATACTTTCCTAAAGTAATTAATTTCGCACTGCTGTAATAGTAAGCATCCTATACATCTAAGAGTTTCCATATATCAGATTGGAGGATAACACTTCCATCACCAGTATTCAGTTATTTATAGAGTCTTAATAATTGATGTCAACCATCTCCTTTCCCTTAATGATGTGTGTGTGTGTGTCGCTTCTAATGGGAAATTATTCAGTAAATATTACTCCATATATACTATTTCAGATTTAGGAGCCATTTTGGCCAATCTGTGTTTAAATTTATTTTATATGTTGCAAAATTAAATGTAAAAAACTTTCTTCAATTATGATCTATAGTACATTTTTATACTATCAACTGAGTTTTATGCTAATCAATTCTGAAAAATCGTAAGGTGGCCCTCATGTTTCCCAAAAACCACATAAATATTTCTATAAACCTAGGAAGTTAATTGGTAATTTTTTTTCGTAAAGTGATTTTATAAGGGTGGAAAATAGTACAAATATTTGTGACATTTTAAGAATGAAATATAGTACACAAGTTTTGAGTATCATATTTTCAGATGTCATCCATATTGGGAACCCATGTTTTGTACATTCTACAGAGATATCTGTGCAGAGACATAAAACTAAATACAAATTACGTCCACATCAGTAGAAAAACCATATCTGTGACATTTTAAAAACACTATTAGTTGCTTAAGATTCTTTGAATGTGAAGCTGACAATTTGATCCAATACTGTACCGGCTATAAACGCCATTTGAGGTCTACAGAATTCAATTTCTGAAACGTTCTCTCTAGCTGTTAACATTTGACACTTTAGGGGAACATACTCAGCTTATCAATTAAGTTTCTGGTGAAAATGTTATACTATTATCAGTGTAGTATGATGTTTGTCAACTTTCGTTGTAAATATGTATTATAGATCAAGAATTTGACTTTTTTTACAGAATTTTAATCTTCAGGATCTTTTCATTTACTCTGGATAGGATTTCTCTGAAACATTTTATTTTATTGTGTTTGTGTGTCTTGTCCAGATTTGCTTTTGCGGTTTCTGTGCTTTAAACTGGCAACTTTTTATTTGCTGCTGAATAATGCAATTACACCTCCTTTTATAACATAAGTAGTTTCCAGTTGAAAATTCTTTTCCCTTGTCTCAATGTGAGTTCTTGGCCATTCGTTCTGCACTTGATACAGTCCTGGAAGCCAAACTCTGTGTCCATCTAACTCAGTTTTCAAAGTTCATAATATTTTTAAGAGAGAAGTCAATTTTTCTGAAAATTTATTTACGTTAAATCTATTACATTTATTATGTATTTAGATAGCTATATGGTACGCAAGATGTATGAGACAGGGCAAATAACCGAAGACTTCAAGAAGAATATAGTGATTCCGATTGCTAAGATAGAAAGTGCAGACAAATGTGAAAATTACAGAACAATCAGTACAATAAGTCTTGGGTGCAAAATACTAACAGAAATAATTACACACGAATGGAAAAACTGGTGCAATCCGACCTTGATGTATGAGACAGGGCAAATAACCTAAGACTTCAAGAAGAATATAGTGATTCCGATTGCTAAGATAGAAAGTGCAGAAAAATGCGAAAATTACAGAACAATCAGTACAATAAGTCTTGGGTGCAAAATACTAACAGAAATAATTACACACGAATCGAAAAACGGGTGCAATCCGACCTTGGGGAAGATCAATTTGGATTTAGGAGAAATTTAGGAACACACAAGGCAATACTTATATTACGACTTATCTTAGAAGATAGATTAAAGAAAGGGAAACATACATTTTTAGCATTTTGGGATCTCTAGAACGCTTTTGACAATGTTGACTGTAACAAACATTTTCACATTCTGAATAAAATATAGAGAGCGAAGAGTTATATACAAGTTGTACAAAGACCAGACAGCAATTATTAGAGTCGAAGGTCATGAAAGAAATGCAGTGGTTGCAAAGGGAGTAAGGCAGGGTTGTAGCTTTTCCCCATTGCTGTTCAACCTATAGATTGAGCAAGCTGTGAAGGAATGCAAGGAAAGATATGGAGAGGGAATTAAAGTCCAGGTAGAGGGAATAAAAACTTTCCGGTTTGCTGCCGACGTAGTAATTCTGTCAGTGAAAAGAAAAAAACCTGGAAGGGCAATTAAACGTAATTGACAGTGTCTTGAAACTAAGCTATAAGATGAACATTAACAAAAGTAAAACAAGGTAATTAAAAGTATTGTCAGAAATTCAGGAGATGCTGGAGGAATTAAATTAGGCAATCAGACAATAAAAGTAGTAGATCAGCTTTGTTATTTGGGTACTAAGGTAACTTCTGATAGCCGAAGTAAAGAAGACATAAAATGCAGAATTGCTGTAGGAACAAAAGCGTTTCTGAAGAAGCGAAACTTGTTGACATCCAGTATTAGTTTAAATCTTAGGAAGTCCTTTCTGAAAGTATTTGTCTGGAGTGTAGCATTGAATGGGAGTGAAACGTGGACAATAAGGAGTTCAGACAAAAAGATGATAGAAGCTTTCGAAATGTGTTGCTGCAGACGAATGATGAAGATAAGATGGAAGATCACGTAACTAATGAAGAGGTGCTCAACAGAAATGGGGAGAAAAGGAGATCCTGGCATATCCTAAGAGAAGGGATAGGTTGGTGGGACACATTGTGAGACATCAATGAATCGTCAACTTAGCATTAAACGGAAGTGTGTTGGGTAAAATCATTGAGGAGGATCTAAGAACGAATACAGTAAGAAGACTCAAAAGGATGTAGGTTGCCCTACGTATTCTTAGATGAAGAAGCTTGTACGGGACAGGGTAGTGTAGAGAGCTGCATCAAACCAGTCTGCTGACTGAATACCACAACAACAACAGATCGCTATTACCTTCACTGTTGGAACTTTAAATAATGTAAATTTTTGTATTTTCCTTCCGAATTATATTATAAATGAAGAACAAGTATGCAAAGTTAAAGAATTCTACTCTCTAAAAAGGTTTTGAATGATAGCAACTTGAAAATAATGTTTAGGTGAAGTGTAATGCACGGTAAGAGCTTCAAAGGTAGCAATAAATTTCATTGCTTTCAATAGCATTCTCATAAATTAGACAAATGTCTGATGTAAAATTAACATTCATAGTATAGGGAAATATGCTACATGTATTATTCTGGGTAACAGTAGACCAGATTAATCAGGTTCCTTACACACCAGAAAAATTGTATCAGATGTAACAATTATAGATTTTTTTTTTTTTTTTTTTTTTTTTTTTTTTTTTTTACTTTCTAAAGATAGCAGGCAGCAGTTACTTTAGGCAAGAATTCAAATGCCATAATCCATGGGGAAACTCACTGAAACAAAGTCAACTGCATTTTAGCAGTTGAAGCTGTGAAAGATAAACTCACAGTATACGTCATATTTCTTCACAGTTTGTCGACAAATAAGACGATGTTTAGATTGGTATTACCAAGTACAGCATGTGAATCAGCGATTGAATTCTTATAGTGGTGAAGCAAAAGTAAGACATAAATTTTTCATAGTTTGGAGGCATGTTGACCTCTGGTTTCACCACTTTCAGAAGATTATTTGCATAGAAAAAAAACTACAGACTATAAAATATTCACTTACCACCAACAATGGCTTCGAAATTTCATTAAAAAAGCTTATGACAATTGAACTCATTTGTGTTGTTGAAATATTGTGAAGACTTTATTAACCACGAAACGCAAATTTATAGTCAATAATTTTCTTATACAAATTACAATAAACAGGTAACAGTACACAAAACAGTAACAACTATTGTACTTTCTGATCTGATGTGTACTTACATTTGATAGATTAGCTATGATATAAGCTAGTACTTCATGGAGTGAAATATTACTTTTTGACAACAGCAATCACAGGCATTCTAATTTGTCTATTGTGAATGAAAGTTAATCAAATAACAAAACAATTTTCTGTATGGTTTTCCATGAATTTCAACGATTGTCTTACTAATTATTACACTGAATATCTTCATATGAATTCAATTTTTATAAAATCGTACACTGTGGCCTTAGCTAATTGTAGTCTCAGAAAATTGAATACTACTTAATACATTAGGAGATCAGTATCAGATAGTAAACCTTATTATAAATCATAATCAATCCCCCAAAATGCTGCTCACACCTAACAATGTAATACTTTAAATATTTTGATTTGATTATGAAAGAATATTACAAAGAACTGCAATTTGATATTTGAAATATGTGTTTATAGTTCCCAATACATGCATGATAGAACAATTACATTATGTAATAGTTATTCATTTTGATACAACCGTCAAACACTATATTTTTGTGAAACATTATTTACTTTACATTGACTGTAGATATTCTCTAACAGAATGCAAAAACAATCATTGGTTATATATTCTGTTACAAATACTAACCAGATGTTAATACAATTCTCAAATTCGTTTAAAGCTGTGTACAGTAATTAAATTATTAACAAATATCATGTAGAATCCTTGTCTTAAACTGGAATCTACACCCTTATATGAAATATAAACAATGAATTAAATCTTAATGTTTGCATTAACTCTTTGCAGTGACAAAAGAAATAAACAACATCCAATATACTTTTTAATCTCCTCATGAAATGCAAATCCTAACTTCATCAGCAACTGGCGGATAAAAGAAAAGTTAAATTCGATAGCTCTTATACAATCTCATTGGAAAACCAATCTTACGCAGTGTAATACTTCATATTGTCTGTGTATTGTACTACACAGAGAAACGAGAAGAATACAAAGAAAGGAAAGCAGTGGGTTGTGCTGAAATAACGGCTGAAGTATTGAAGGCATAAGGGAATGGTGTTGTAACCAGAATTACAGATATTATTAACAAAATTTATTACGTATCTAGTGTAAAGACCATAATGGTTTCCTTACCAAAGATACTGGTGTGACTTGGAAGGATAGACGGCTGATAAAACCATTCTGTATGGTGCTTCGAGTAGATAAAGATGGACCTCAATATGTGGATATATAACTATGTCATCAGAACCTTTCAACATGTAAGCCGAAGAGCTAATCAAAAAGCCTTGTAAAAAGTAAATGGCCTTGCCATCGGAGGAGAAAGAATAAAAATTATCAACTATGCTGATGATATGACTGTACTAGTAAAAGTAGCAGAAGAGCTCCAGGTATTGATGAAGAATATCATAATGGTTGCCAAAGAGTTTGGAATGAAGCAGAACATTCGTATGGGGTTAAAATCGGAAAGAAAGTGATATGGTCAGTATATCGCAACATATATGAAAAACAATTTCAATCATTCATTTGGGAAACATCATCACTTACACTGGAAGTTTTAAAGAGGAAGTGAGAGACGTAATCTTCATGGAAAAGAAAGCATATGAGAGAGTGAAATATTTGCTGACAGCCAGGAGCATCCCCACTAATCTGAGAAACATTTGTCCCAAATGTTCTGTGTGATGTGTGGTTTTTGATGATTTGGAAATGCGGATAAAAAGAATAAAAATATTTCTATAGTTTTTTAATGTGGCTATGGAGAAAGTTAAATGGATCATCAAAATGACAAATGAGGGGATGCTGAGCACAGTAAGAGAGCAACGCATTTCATGAGGATGATACGGATCGCACATTACTGTCAACTGCAACGGATAATGGAAGGAGAAGTAAAATAAAAAGAAGTGAGAGGAAGAAGAAGAGGTTCGGTTTGTTAACAAACCTGAAGAAAGGAAGAAATTTCAAACATATGAAGAAGGATGCCCAGGATAGAGAGTTATTGAGGACTTTCAGTTGATGCCTAAGGAAGCTATGAATTCCATCACTGATGAGCCATCTTTTGGCTTTAATACAGACTAGTGTTCTACGTTTGGGCTCATTTAAGACGCAGCTTGATTTCCACGCTGGAAGGCAGCCATTTGTGATGAGTGCAGCGCATCCACCCAACTGCCGATACATGTGCAAGTAAACTGACGCTGTACACGTCTGCTCGCAAGGTCTGACACCACGAAGAATAATCACTGGTTTGTCCTTCCCTAAACTTACAGGTCTGACGCTCATTTCAAACTGTGCACTAGCTGTATCTTACATCAAACGCTATATGCCCCCAGATATTACTTCTGGGGGCTGTCTCACGTTACAGTAATCACGGTATGCCCTATCCTGAGCTGCGATGAGATGATGGGTTGAACATGTGCTGCTGCAGACATCTTGCATCAGCATTCCTTCTCCTACACTGTCACAACAGCGTCACTAGCGTTGTGCTGCTATGCCAAGGCAAAGGAGCGTAATTCCGATATAATGGTGGTATGAGTGATGCAGCTTCTTTTGTAATAAAATATGTTACCGTTAATGCTGTTTTGTTGAACCACCACTGCCCAACACCCAGACATCAATTCACTAATAGTCCTCAAACTGGGCGCTGAAGAAACCACGCACCATGGGATCCTTTGTAACTGTTTACTCAAGATTAACTATGTATGTGCAAATAATTACATATCAGTGAATGGTAGAAAAGTTTAACTAAATTTCAGTACTACCTCTTCAAATGATTGCTATTTATAAACTCTAAAATGCATTCACAGAACAATAGTATACTGAATTTTTCTGTAGTTATACGCCTTATTTGGATACAACATCACTATTACAATTAACTGATTTCAGATTAGTGAGCAGCAATCAGTCGTCACTGCAATTAAAAACCTTATTAGAACAGATCCATAATTTCGCTAGAACTAGCGATTAAAATGCTAGGATATGAAAATGACACACTCATGAACCATAATATATAAACATACATTACAAGTCATACAATATCCCAAAATGGATAGATAATTAATAAATAATAAGGATTTGTAATTGCAATGTTGACTGATTGCAGTCACTGCACGTTTGAAAGTTAGACTGCAGATATTGGATGCATTTACACATTCCAAACAATGATTGCTAAGTGAAATTCAAAAGATGTGGCCTATCTTGTACTGGAAAATACAACTCTTACAGTATTACTTAACACAGAAAGTAATCTTAAATGAAATGCTATTACATTTCCTCTTTTTATTTTAAAAAAATAGCCAACTCTGATATTTATTTTTAAACTCAGTAATAGAAACACATCACCTGTTGAATACCACTAAGCATCTAGTGATATTCCAAACTTACTATTGGTAATGTGTTCTCCAATGAAAACCAGCTAATGAACATCAGCATTACACTTGATAAATATCCACTGTTAATACACACTAAACTGAATCTTGGATCCAATAATGAAACTATATGTTTGTTAAAAGTAAACAAGATCCTACTCCATTTCAATCTCAACTATGGATACAGATCATCATTTGAACATTAATCATTGTTTGTCAGAGATATACACTGAAAATACACCACATATGTGCATAACGCATTCCACATCATTTGATAACAAATCTTTCAAATGGCCTGTGCAATATGTAATTAAGTAAGTAATTAACTTACATTTATGAATCAGTATATGACAGGCCATTTGAAGTGAATGCCAACTTCATTTTTTCATTACATTTAATCATTAAATATGTCTATTAACACATAAAATGTTTCAAATTAAAAATTACTACCTCTTATCACCAAACGTGAGTCAACATTTAGTTAACTCCGAAATAGAACTTTCATTGTAAACAATAAAAACAGAAAACTGGCAATAAATACCATCTGAACATTGGCAGTATACCTCCAATATAATGGTAGGCAAAAATTAATGTAATCATAGATGCAGTATTGTGTACTAATTGTTTTACAAATACTTATCCTATGACTACAAATTCTTCACTCCAGTTTGGAGTTCACATTAAATTGTAATATTAACTGCTCATTCTGCAGTCTCCTATCAGTATAAACCAATATATAATGCTTAGTTCGATGTCAGAACTACATCTTATTTAGAATGGTAACTGACATCAACTAGAATTTTTTTTATTTTATATTGGCTGCCTACACTAATTCAAGTCAGTGCTAAAATTCATCAGTCTGAATCTTAGAACCAACATTTAATCCACATTTTCTGGAAATTAATGACGGTTGTGAGGTCTTCACGGTTGCACTTTCATCAATAGAGGACTAAATATGAGGTTTATTAGCTGTGGTAATGTGCAGTTAAAGCTCTTTGGTTACAACGTATCCATTATGTGGCTTGTGTTTTTGGAAGAAGGTGTAGTTCATATATGTCCACAGTTGTTTTGCAGAAATACTACAAGCAATTAATTAAGAACCCTCATTAAAATGCTGCTATAATGTTTGTTTGGGTAGATGCATGAACAATATTTGAGATTATCTCGAGTGAAGAAGGGAATTTTTATCTATTTTTTTCTTCTTTTTTAGAATTAAACGATTTGTGAACGTAAGATACCATAAAATACATAACATGTACGAAAATGGAAGGCTTGCAACGCATTCCTTCCATCGTAAAATGTTTGAGGTCTCATGTAAAATAAAGTAGTTTGTTATTAGTATCCAGAAATTACCTATTCAAGAACTTTGTCATAAATTGTTAACTAATTCGTTACCTACCATTATTAAAAGTGTTTGTAGGTAACAAATTAAATAAACATGTATGACAAATTTGTTGTATAAGTACTTCCAAAGGATACTAACTAAAATAATCGAATTGCATTTATGTAGATTCTCAACAAAGTAACATAGTAAATGCCTTACAACTGACCATCGTGTTAATTATGGTGTTTGTGTAAACGACTTTGAGCATCTCTTGAATGGCAATTCCTTATTCCTGTGCTGTGTGCCCATAAACAATGAGCTATTTAATATCAATTGCATTTTCTGGGAAGGTTTAACTATGTGATTCCACAGCTCACAAAGTCTATTATTTGTATTCTCTTATCACTGAAGGTGTAACAACATATCCTCAATATATATATATATATATATATATATATATATATATATATATATATATATATATTTTATTTTTTTTTTTTTTTTTTTTTCTGGATGGATCAAACTGCTGAAGTCAGCAGTTCCTATACTTAAACTAATGTATGTTAATTAGACTTAAACTAATGTATGTTAAGGACAACACCCACAGCCATGATGGGTGACTTCAACCTCTAGTGGGAGCGGCCAGGCAATCTATACATGGCGCTGCAAACTGCGCTGCCTTTGGCACCGAATTTTAGTGTTAGCATTAGACACATATTGTTATTCGAATACTAATGAACATTTAAATGTTCTAATGTTTGTGAAGCTCATGGGACTGAACTTCGGAGCCGTGAGTCCCTAAACTTACAAATTACTTATAAACTAACTTACACTAAAGATAGCACAGACATCCATGCCCGAAGGGGGATTAGAACCACTGACGATTAACGGTCTCGTGCAACACAGCATAACGCCTAAATGCGCTCGGCCGCTCCGCCGTGGCAGTGAACATTTAAACTAGCTGTAAAATTATAAGGTAGGACGATTATATTCACTTACAAATTAATTAAGCTGAACTTCAGCAATATATCTGTAAATTATTGTCAATAACTCTATCAAACTTTGATAGAGCCGTGCTAATGTGCCCTCTTATTCGAGTCAACCTTTAGACTGAGGACTTACAAACAGCACAAAGAAATAAAGATTGTGTTAATTATGACAACAACAAGAGAAGTGCACAACGAGTGAGGGATATGAGATGCGGTATTTTCAACACCATTTTGGATTAGGTGTATGGTTGACTGTGAATCATTTTTAAAACTTGGTGGCGGGGATTCTCGACCTTCAATGGGTGGATGGGGGCGGTGATAGGACCCAGAGTCTCCACAGGTGACCGAGAGAGCAGGGAGGGCCCGTTTCAGGCTTCTTCTGTCAGACTCGCAGTTGAGATTCCAGTTGCCGCTCACCGACAGGACCCTCAGCGTCGTAATTCCCTTCACCGCTGCAACGCCAACTCTCTGCAGGTCGCAGTGGTCTATATACATCGACGCTATGGACGAACTGACAAACGCCGGCAGGTGACGCAGTCTGCGGTTGTGAGACAGGTCCACAACTCTCAACTGCTTGTTGTTCTCAAAGCTCAAAGCGTCTATACGGTTCAGACTGAAACAAGAAAAGTACAAATACTTACATGACAAGTTGTAGTTATTTCACTGCTAATGGACAAATCTTTTAATTATTTATGCTAACGATAAAACACACATGTGACATGTATTAGTCAGTTTGAAGACTTAATCTCCATCACTAGCGACCGATTACACTGTAACTAGAAACTTTGCGGACGCACTGAAAATAATTTTTATTCCTTCACTGACATTTTCAAGCCCCTAGTTGTGCAGGGTGGCAGTGGCCTCACAGCACATCTCTTTAACCGAGCAACAATCAGTGGACAAGTAGAATTAATTATTAAAATCGGAAATGAAAAAGAATTTGAAACATGAAAGGTGAATGATGATGAGTTAAAATAACATAGAAAGCATATTGAAACTCTCATAGCTGAATTCAAACTGCCACGATGGGTAAAACACACTGAAGTCAATACTGATACCGAGAATGTCGACGTGATGGGATCACAGAATAAAAACACATGGTGACAATTGTTCTGCCCACTCGGTGGTCACTGAAGTTTCAAAACACAGCGATATATCGCAGATACTAGAACACAAAGCAACGGCACACTTAGTTAAACACTGCACGGTGACACCGCAAGGCACAGGGAGAGGATGAGAAACGCGAAGGGGTGGGAACAGGCGGAGAGCAGGTGGAGGGGAGGAGGGAGGATGATGAGGCTTAAGGACACCCCCTCAGGGTGCTTCCGGTTCTTTCTTTAATATTAGTACATGGGTCTGAGGTAATGTAGTCTTAAATCCATCTTTACTTCCCAGACTGCATTTCCTTTTCCCATCCTCTCCTTTCCCATCACTTCTCCTTCTGCTCTCCACCAGGGGACTGGTAACCTTTGCAGTTTTGTCTCCCTGTCCCAACCAAAAGACCGAACCCCAATGCTTAAGGAATCTGGGGAGAGAAAGGGAGAGCCAAGCGAGGTAGTAGGGAGAGGGGGTGGGGGTGGGGGAGAGAGCATGTGTATCATGTATGGGAAAGGAGGGATACATATCAGGATAGAGGGCGTAATCCAGGAGGGGTAGCTGATGCAATTTACCCTCGGGAAGGATATGTACAGTGAGGAGGTGGAGGGAATGAGGGATACATTGGTAACGGCAGGCTAGAGGCCTCTGATTCAAGAGGAAGGGGGAAACAAAGGGTGACGGGAGTCTATTTTGTGGAAACGTAGTGGGTATGGATATGCTCTAGCAATTTGAGAAGGTGTGGAAAAGGAATAAGGTCGTGTAGGATCTGCGTTGGGGAGGGAGACGGATACAGTAGCCGGCCGCGGTGGCCGAGGGGACTGCAGCGCGCCAGTCACGGTCTGCACGGCCCCTACGGTCGGGGGTTTGAATCCCCCCTCGGGCATAGGTATTTGTGCCGACCTTAGTGTTAGCTAGTTCATAAGTAGTTTCTAAGTTTAGGGACTGATGACCCCATAGTTAAGTCCCATAAGCTATACAAACATTTGAACATTTTAATTTTAACGGATACAGTAAACGAGGTGGAGGGCATGGCGGTCAAGGATATGGACAGACTTTTAATAGGCAAGGGAGGCGGATAACTGGGTGAGGTGGAAACAGCACAGGAGAGGACACATTAGGGAATCGTAGGTGTATACAATGATGGAGGGGTTGAGTCCTCCATGTTTGGCCAGAGAGGTGCTTCAGCAGGTTGAGGTAGGAAAGGGCGTTTTGACAGTCAGTATGAAGGAGAGGTTTCTATCAGAGGGGGAGTCAAGGGTGACGACGAGGTATTTGTGGGTAGAAGTATGACAGATGGGGCGGTCATGGAGACTAAAGGTATTGGTGCAGGAAGGAGCGTGTAGTGCGACCAATGACGATTGCCTGGGATTTGGTGGGGTTGATGGTAAGGAACTACTGGTTGCACCAAAATGGAGAATTCAGATAAGTGGGACTGGAGCAGAGGTTGGGATCTAGCGAAGGAGAGGGCGAGGGCTAGGAAGGTAGTGTCATGCGCATACTGAAGGAGATGGACAGGAGGCATGTTTGCCGAGTAAATCAGGTTGGGGAGGGGGGAGAGGACGAACTCCTGGAGCAATCCAGTAGAAAAAAAATTTCAAATGTTTGTATAGTCTATGGGACTTAACTACAGGGTCATCAGTCCCTAAACTTACAAACTACTTATGAACTACTTACGAACTAGGACAGCAAAAATATCCATGCGCGAGGGGGGATTTGAACCCCCAACCGTAGTGGCCGTGCAGACCGTGCCTGGAGCGCCTTAGTCCCCTCGGCCACCGCGTCCGGCAACCCAGTAGAGGGATAAAGCAAACAGGAGTTGGAATTTTTGACAGTGACGTAGGATGGGTGATGGGAGAGAAAGGAAGCATTGAATCAGACATAGTTAATGGCAAGAGCATTTGGAGCTTGAAAAAGAGATCGGAATGTTACACTCTGTTGTAGGTCTTCTCGATGTCAAGTGACTGAAAGTAAGATGAAGCTAGTTCTCAACTTCAGAAACTAATTAGCTATATGATTTCCCCTCACTATAATATATAAAATCAGTGTTCCATGTTTTAAAAAAATTAACCGTTCATTACTCTGTCAAGCATTTAAATATGATTTGCAGAGTAAATGTACAAGCAGAACATGCCGCTAATATCTACAAGAGGATCTACTTGACCTGAAATCAATCACCGGAGTCCCCTGTAGGGGCTGTGAAGGAAGGCCAACTTTGAAATCTCAAATAGGAACCCTCATTTTGTATTGTAGATTCGAATTCATCACTAAAACGTACGTAGGTGTTTCTCGACACATTATTTTCCATTCATAGAGAATAAAGCTGTAATTGGTTAATAGCATTGATCATACGTTTCGAAACATTACACGGTGAGGTGGACAACAAAAAGTACATTTTCAGTTATTTATAACAAGACACTCAACGGTGCCAATTTAAAATCCTTCTACCAGATGCAGTTGGCAAATAGGAGATCTGTCTTCGAATCTCTTGTAAAATATACATCAAAGGAAATCGGGATTGTTGAAAGAAAAGCACTGGTTGCATCATCCATGAACGTTGTCTCCTTATTTGTGTTCCCATGGCGGTGATACGTGTAATGTCAAATAAGCACTGCTTCTCAAAATGTGTGTATTTGTGTTACAAAACTATTAAGAAATGAACTACTGAAAATAAAAATGCAGCTATTCAGTTAAAGAATATAAAATATATTAATAATATTAATTATTCACTTGATGTTACAATTTAATAAATTATTAAGGTAAATGCAAAGAATAATTTATATCTCTAATTTATGTCTGGAAAAAAATTTCTCTAGATTTTGACTGAGAGTCTAATGTTTTTTATGGTGATGTACAAATGTCTTTATTTATTATGTTGTTGCGAAAGTACAGATTAAGTGAAGTTGAAGTTTTTGTGGTGACGTTTCGATGCTACGCACAGGCCACCATCGATTACGACGTCAACAGCGTTAGGTTGGCGGCGAAGCAGCCAGCGCCACCACGCCCGCAACGTCCGATAGCAGGCTGACCATGCCCCCAGGCAACAGGACACTTGAAGCCAGGCCGCAGTACCGAGTTTGTCCTCAGTGTGGTCACAGAGAGCAACCAGTGTATTGACATTGATCGATACAGTCGACAAGGAAACAGACACATACTGTCAGTCACAGTTGTATAAATGATCCACGGATGTACAAATGTAAGATTGTAAATATTCATGTTCTTCAAAATGGATTAATCTCTATAGTTAAGTAACCATTTTAATTGTATGTAAAGAACATATTTTACTGACTGGATAGAATTTTATGTTGACAGTTTTTCCACGAACCGTTGGCCACAACAGTTTTGTTTCTTGGTTCATTGAATATTTAGAAGCATAATTTACAACGATAAATACTAAAGTGGAAGAGAGCTATCCAGATAAGCAACGCTACTAATACTCGTCATGTGGTCAATAGTCATTAAAAATTATAAATTATGGTCAAAATATAGCTATAACAAATTAACTACAAAGTTGAAAAAATCAGAATCAAATACTCGACAAAACAAAAGCATTCTATTAGAAAAAATGTTTAACAGTCACAATCTATGAAGTTCGGTAAGAAACAAACACATATCAGACGCACAGAAAGAATTCAGAATTAAATCTCATGCTAACAGAGAATCCAAAGGACAACAAATCATTACTTCAAAGATCAGGTAAGGACAAGTAAAACAATTTTGAACCTATTTGATATTAACTAGCTGAAAACCCGGCGTTGCTCGGGTATTTATTTATTTATTCGAGCCATGAGTTAGTATTTTTTTATCAACTCTCTTTCTGGCCATCTCCTTTTTTCTAAACACATGTTACATTTATCAGACAATATATAAGAAATAAGAAATCACACGTAAAAATACATCGTTTCGAAGACTCCAACCACGAAATTCAACAATAATGACTGTCATAATATCACAGATCGATCACTTGATGTAATGCGCGAAACGTCAAATCGATTTTTTTAAGAGATGTATTAAAAGAAATTTCTTTTTTACTGCTGTATTTATTTATTCTTATATGTCCTTATTCGTATGCTTAGACGAGATTATAGCACGCGTAGACCAAATATATGGTCTGTGGCATCAGGTTTCGCTGTATGTGACCTCCTTGCCATATAGTCGTAATCGTCATCGCTGGCCTTCAGTCCGAATTTTTTTATAATTTGACGACTTTCAACCACCATATGTTCCACCCCCTTATAGCTATCGGCTTATAGCTATGGTGTACAACGGGAGACTTTGGACAAAAATTACGCACAGACGATTCGTTTGCGTTGTGGTTTTCACTACAGAGCGAAATATCAACATACACACACACGTAGAATTTTATATACATCGATAAGTTTCCATCCTAATATACTCCACACTTTTATCATTATCAACCCTCAAGCAACAATGCAACTAATGAAACCATTTTCAAAGAGTAAATACAATTTTCAAAGAGTAATTATTGTTCCGCATTCGCGTTATATTCTTCAAATTACTAAATATATATCAGATCGCTATAAAACCGTGCCTTATAGCTTCCTCAGGTATAAACTAGTAACTGTACAAATATTTAAGCCTCTGCGTCTTGTCGTTCCGACGTGATAAGCGTTCACCGAACAGATATTCACATTAATCGCCATAAAACCGTTCCTAAAGCCTTCCCCGGGTAGACATTAGTAACTGTACGAATTTTTAGCTCTTTATGTCTTGTGGTTCAGACGTGATAAACGTAAACCGAACAGACATTCACATTTGTAGATATAGATGACAAATACATGTTGCAAAGACGCAGTCCTTCCTTTTGTCGATGTCTTGTGCCTGTACAGTCGCAACATTCATTCTTTTAAGAGTTTCTACAGTGTATTTCAAGATCTTGGCATTAAGAAGTGTTCACAACGAGATTATCTGGAACAATACAAATAAACGAAGTCACCATAGCCCACACAAAAGATACATTGACAATTTTAAACACACGTCAAAAGAAACATACAGCAAATGCGATCATACGAAGCACTACGGCTCATTATAAGAGGCAGTGCAGTGCGCTCGGAATTCACTGACCTTTACGAACCCTTAATGGATCGTAAGGTTGGGGGATTCACTGGTATCATTAGGTACGTTCCTTTAGAATCAGGTGATTCTTTATTATTCAGTCTGAACTGCAGTAGATCAAAAATGGTCAAATGTTCGGAAATCTATCGGACCAAACTGCGTGGTCATCAGTCCGTAGCTTACAAACTACTTAAACTATGGTAAACTAACCTAAGGATAACACATACGGCCATGCCTCAGGAAGGACTCGAACTTCCGACGGTGAGCAACCGCACGCTCCGCAGCGAGGCGTCTTAGACCACTCGGCTACTCCACCGCGGCAAAGTGCAATAGAATCGGTTATTTCAGATCTTCACATGTAATATTTTTCTCATACTGAAAAGAACTGTTTCAATACTTGACATTTTTTAACAGACCTGTAAATGATATATGTGTTACATGACGTATTTTGCCTATGCCCTGATATGTTATTTTTAACCCGAAGTGAAAATTACAGAACCATCAGTTTGATAAGTCATGGTTGCAAACTTTTAACACGAATCATCTACAGGAGAATGGAAAAGCTGGTAGAAGCTGACCTCGGGGAGATCAGTTTGGATTCAGGAGGAACGTAGGAACCCGGGAAGCTAAAATGTTCAAATGTTTGTATAGCTTATGGGACTTTACTACGGGGTCATCAGTCCCTAAACTTACAAACTACTTATGAACTAGCTAATCCTAAGGACGGCACAAATATCCATGCCCGAGGGGGGATTCGAACCCCCCGACCGTAGTGGCCGTGCAGACCGTGACTGGAGCGCCTCAGTCCCCTCAGCCACCGCGGCCGGCCCGGGAAGCAATACTCACTTTACGACTTATCTTAGACAATAGATTAAGGAAAGGCAAACCTACATTTTAGCTTTTGTAGATTTGGAGAAAGCTTTTGACAATGTTGACTGGAATACACTCTTTCAAATTCTGAAGTCAACAGGGGTAAAATACAGGGAACGGAAGGTTATTTACAACTAGTACAAAAGCCAGACCGCAGTTTTTAGACCCGAAGGTCATGAAAGGGAAACATTAATTGGAAAGGTAGTAAGACAGGGTTGTAACCTTTCTCCGTTGTTATTCAATTTGTACATCGAGCAGGCGGTGAAACAAAGCAAGGAAAAATTTGGAATAGGGATTAAAGTTCAGGGTGAAGAAATAAAAAAAAATTGCGTTTTGCTGATGACATTGTTATTCTGTCAGAGACAACAAAGGACCTGGAAGAGCAGTTGAATGGAATGGACAGTGTGTTGAAGAGGGCGTATATAATGAACAATAACAAGAGCAAAACAAAGATAATGGAATGCAGTCTTAGAAAATCAGGCGATGCTGAAGGAGTTAAATTAGGTAACGAAATAATGAAGGTGGTAGATGAGTTCTGTTACTTGGGTAGTAAAATAACATATGACGGTCGCAGTACAGAGGACATAAAATGCAGAATGGCAATGGGAAGAAATGAATTTTTGAAAAAGAGAAATTTGCTAACATCGAATATTAATTTAAGTGTAAGAAAGTTTTTCTGGAGGCATTTGTGTCGAGTGTTGCCTTGTACGGGAGTGAAACATAGACGATAAACAGTGCGGACAGGAAGAGAATAGAGGCTTTTGAAATGCGGTACTACAGAATAATGTTGCAGATCAGGTGGGTAGATCGCATAACTAATGAAGAGGTATTGAACAGAATTGGTGAGAAAAGGAATTTTTGGCATACCTTGACCAAAAGAAGGGATCGCTTGGTAGGACACATTCTTAGACATCGAGGAATCGTAAATTTAGCATTGGAGGGAAGTGTGTTGGGTAAAAAATCGCAGAGGGAGACCAAGAGACGCATATAGTAAGAAGATTCAAATGGATGTGGGTTGCCGTTCTTATGAGGAGATGAAAAGTCTTCCTCAGGATAGAGTAGGGTGGAGAGCTGCAACAAACCAGTCTCCGGACTGAAGAACATAACAACAACACAACCCAAAGTCGGTTGTTGATTTTAAAATATTTAAAAAAATCACTATGTTGTTTATGCAAGAAATTACTTTTAAGAACGTAAATGATAATTATATTTATTTCCAAGGAACTACAATAAAGACAATGCACTTCACTTGTTAAAACCAGCTTTTGTTTAACTCATATTTGTAGTAAAACATTAAAATAATCTTCAAAAGAGTAATTGCAAACCATATCTATTATAAATTGTGATATGTAACCAATCATCTCGTAATGTCCGAATGTTCCGTTAACTAATCTAGTCATCTTCTGCATCTGAAGTAAGAGTATAATTCATTCTGTTGCCTGTTGGCCAATCGAAAAGGACCCATAGCCTTGAGTGGAACGTTTGGTTTTTTGAAGTCATCCACCTTATTCTTGGTAATGGGGACTCTTCCTTCTGGATAAGCTTTGTTGTTAGGAAGAGAAGAGGGCTTTGCAGTTTTTTCAAACCACAACATGTTCGCAACTAATCTTTTGATGAATGAACTAGTAACCTAGTAACAATTCACCCCTTAATCTTATTTCTGTAGCGAAACTCCTTGTATATGGATATCTTGAAAGTTTCCCTGTTTTTCTTACGGATTCCTTGGCCAGAATTTTCATCATATGCTGTCGTCTTCTGTAAAAGGGTTGCCACCAATCTCTGAATGAAAGGATATCACCAGTGATTATGTCCTGAATGGTAAATCTGCCTTGAACGTTGGCACAAATGTCTCACATGCGTTGTTCCTGCACTACACAGCAATGTTCTTCTTTAAGGGTGTAGTTGCGATGCACATAAATGATTTATGTGCTAAACGATGTATCTTGGTGTGCTCTCTACGAATCCGCATCTAACTCAGAACCGGTACTATTGCCACATGTGTGGATTCTGAAGTAACTGGTTCAATTTCTCTACAATACATTTCATTCCATTCCATGATGGTGGTGGTGGCGGCTGGTGCAGCAACAGTGTTGAATAATAAAATAATGCGCGGTCTTTGTTGCAGTATTTTTATTACTCCAATTACGCATCAGACTGGAAACAGACAAATGTTTTATTACAGTCCGTGTACCTGGCGGGCAGCGAATCTAATGTGGCTAAGGTGAGTACAGCAGAAAAAAAACTCTAAAAATAACATTTCCCTCCTCCCTCGCACCATCACTACTGAATCCATCTATGTCTCCTTACCGTTCAAAGGAAATCTCTCTTACAGACTCTCCGAACTTCTTAAAACCACCCACATAAAAGTATCCTTCACGATCAATGACAAGATCCAGTATCGCTTTCACCACAGTGAACTGCTAGTCAAAGACCCTTTTAGCCAGTCAGGTGTCTACAAAATACAATGTTTGCAGTGCCCCTTATCATAAATTGGCCAAACTGGACGAGCCTTCATAAGTAGGCTCCAAGAACATCTTTCAAGTAAGAAAGGCGCTGTCAAAAACAACTCGGCATTTTCCGAGCATGTCAAAAGAAGCAAACACTTTCAGCCCCAACCCCCCCCCCCTTGACAAATTGCAAGTTCTTCACATCGCCCCCAAAGGAAAAACAAATTCTCACTTCTGGAAGAATTCAGAATTTGTGAAACGGTCCCCAGAACACAGTCTCAACGATTACAAAAACTCAAACTTTTTACGACATCATGTTATCCATCTTTTTCAAAAATGACCCCTCCCCCCTCTGACAATTTACGACATCTTTCTTCCTCCCCACCCCCAGGCCTCTAATAATTTCGTTTTCATTCATTTATTATTGTTTCACTACCACCATGGATCATTTCACAAGATTCATTCCCCCACGTCACAAACAATTCTGATAATACCAAGCTACCGTTTGGCAAGCCGCTCATTCTCGCAGGCGTAACTCTGCCCATACCGTTTTGTTTAACGGTCGCATTTTTATAGCCGTTACGTATTTTTTACGTTCACCTCTTTGCAGAGGCCCAATGAGAAGAACACAAATGTTAAGCTACCTCCACCACAGCTTTAGATAGTTCTGTGGCTCCGTCTGCGCCCAAGTAAGTCTGACTTTTCAAAATTTACTCACCTTAGCCACATTAGAATCGCTGCCCGCCAGGTTCACGCACTGTAATAAAAAAATTTGTCTGTTTCCAATCTGATGATGCGCTAACAGCGCGAAACACCCAATTGGAGTAATAAAAATTTTGCAACAGATACTGCAAATTATTTAATTCTCTACAATAACCGAAACTCGCATTTTTTTGCAAATACAGAAAATCTACGATTTTTTTGCGAAGAATACGAATTTGGAATAAAAATTAGGGGTTCCTATTTAAGTGCTTTCAGAGTGGTTTTAAGAATGGAATATTAAAAGAGAGGAACATCACTTACTCGTTGTGGGACAAGTTGAGGTTCATCAAGGCGGGCAGGGCACTGAAGGCGTGTGCCCCGACACTGTCGAGCTGTCCCCCAGTCACCACGAGGGTCGTCAGCTCCTCCAGGTCCCGACCTTGGAAGGTGGAGTTATCCAGCGACGTGATGGCAGTCTCCGACAGAACCAACCTCTTCAGACTCTTGGGTAGATGATACCTCGGAAGTTCAGTCACCCACGGACCAGAGCATTTCATTGCCACATCCGTGAAGTCAACCGAAGGATATGGCACGCAGGAGATACTAATCGCTCCGGCGAAAGATATCCACAGCAACAGTCCTGACAATGCCGAAGTCGCCTGAAATATACAAGAAGTATCCAGGTGTCAGTCAAATCGTCAAGAGTATATAGTGTTAGAAAGTATTCGTATCTTACGACGATACAGTGATACAGCAAGGAATGACAAAGTTCGCTAATCTCATGTGTTATGAAAATATCGCAGAAGTTCAAAACATGTGATTGTGTAGTTGTACGCAGAGTGTGCGAAAGAACTCATTACTTTCTAACAGCAATGTACCATCTATCTGTGGAGGACCTAAGCGTACGTAATTACTGTAATAATAATAATAAAAAAGAACAGGCCGAGTTTACTTGTGTCGGTCTGTTGCAGAATTTTGATACGTATTTTATGCTCGAGTATAATGACATTCACGGAGACCCATAGCCTGCTCTATAGGAATTATGAAAGGAAATCTTCTAGTGTATAAAGCAGAGTGTCCGTATGTGTGTACGTGTTTAATACAAATCTACAGTTTTGTTCCAATCTTTATGACATTTTGCACACGTAAGCTTCAATCCATGAGGACGGTCGCCGTAAGTGTAAGAATCACATACGATATGTAGTTCACGAGATATGACGTCATAAACAATGAGAAGCGCGAAAAACAGCTGCATTTTGCAACAATGCTGCTCATTTTCTCCTAAACCATTGGACCGATTTCAACCAAATTTGGTACACACATTCATTACCGTGAGGTAACAATTTATGCATGGTTAAGAATCACATACGGCACATGGTTCAAAAGATATTACGTCATAACCAATAGAAAACGCAAAAAAATGCCATATAATGCGGCGAGACTTTCGAAATACACTGTATGAGAATGACAGTACTTAGCGACTTGCAACAAACTTTAAACATAATTTCAAACCTTTTTTAAACGTCACGCACCAAGTTTTGATCTATTATTTCTTTACGGCATATTGTATTCCGAAGAGATTTTACATACTTACAGTCCTTATACAAATGTATATATACCTGAAATATGGCAGGAATAAATGTATAAATACATAAATATATAAAAACGCAGCAAGTGGAGCTGTCGATAAGGACTACAGGCAGATAAAAAGTGAGGTTGACAGGAAGTACAAATGGGCTAAACAGGAGTTGTTACATAATAATGCAAGTCTGTAGCAGAATGTATAATTATGGGAAAGGTGGTACTGCCTAAACGAAAACAAAAGAGACGTTTGGAGACAATACAAGCAGTTTCATGAATATCAAGAGTTCAGGTGGAAAGTGAGTACGAAGCAAAGAAGGGAAAGTTGGATGGTTGAAGGGATATATATATATATATATATATATATATATAGAGAGAGAGAGAGAGAGAGAGAGAGAGAGGGGGGGGGGGGCTGCGCAAGGGAAATGGACGTTATGGCAGTTTTGTAGAAATGGGAGAGTAGGTAGTTGAAGATAAGATTCTTGCGAGAAGAACTTCATGAAGCACTGAAAGAACTTAGTCGAAACGAGCGCCCTTGCAGCAGATGATATTTCGTCTGAACTCTTGATATCATTGGGAGAGCCAATCATGAAATAACTGTAAGAGACAGGGGAAATGGCCTCGGATTTCAGGAATATACTAATTCCTATTGCAAAGAAAGCAAGTACAGACAACTGTGAAAATTACAGAACCATCAGTTTCATAAGTCATGACGAATGGAAAAACTGGTAGAATCCGACCTCATGGAAGGTCAGTTTGGATTTAAAACAAATGTAGATAAACTTCAGGCAATACTCACTTTACGACATATGTTAGATAAAGGAAATCAAGAAGTATATTTTTGGCTTTTATAGATTTGGTGAAACTTTTAGAAAATGTTTTCTGGAATATGCTCCTTCAAATTATGAAGGTAACGGGGGTAAAATGGAGGGAACGAGAATTGATAGGGCGAAAAATAAAAAACTGTATGGCTGGCCGACGATATTGTAATTCGCTCAGAGACATCAGAGGACTTGGAAGGGCAACTGAACGGAATGGACAGTGTCTCGAAAGGAGGTTATAAGCTGAATATTAAAAAGAGCAAAACAACGGTAATGGACTCTCGTCTAAGAAAATCTGTCAATGCTGAGGGAATTAGAGCAGGATACGAGACAATAATGGCAATAGATAAGTTTTGTTATTTGGACAGCGGAATAACCTTCGACAAACGAAGAAAAGAAGATATAAAATGCAGAATGGCTGTGGGAAGAAAAGCCTTCCTGAAGAAGAGGAATTTACTGGCATCCAATATTAACTTAAGTGTTAGGAAGTATTTTCTTAAAACATTTCTCTGCAGTGTAGTACTGTACCGAGGTGAAAAGTGGACGATAACGAGACAGATAAAAATATGAGAGAAACTTTTGAAATATGTTGTTATGGGGGGTACATCGCGTAACCAATAACGATTTACTGGAAAGAATTGGGGAGAAAAGAAGTTTCTGGCATGTCTTGACAAAAAGAAGGAATTGATTCGTAGGACACATTCTGAGTCGTCAAGGGATTTTAAATTTAGCATTGGAGGGAAGTTTGTGGGGTAGGAATTGCAGAGGGAGATCAAGAGACGAATACAAACGAATACAGTAACCAAGTTCGAAAGTTATTCAGAGATGAAGGGTTTGTACAGGACAATATAGCGTCGATAGTTGCATCAAACCGGATTTTGGACTGAAGACCACAACCACAGCATATAAGTGACCTAGTAGGTACCACTGAAAACTCCATGATGCTTTTCGCGGAATATGCAGTAGCATATTGTGAAGTCGCAATGCTGGGAAACTGAACCGAAAGAGAGGGACCCTCAACACAGACAAATTTTACATTTTGCAGAACAGTCTCTGTAAGCAGTTATTTGCATAAAATATGTAAGCAATATTCACAACTAGTCTAGTGTAGTTCGCGAACGAGCTAGTTCGGAAGAGCGCTCCCACAGGCGAACTACGCGAACTACTTCGCAGATCCCTCGCCTCTTAGTTCGTCCGCTCCTTTTCCGAAGACTGACGGGGAACAGCGAGAGGACGCGAGAGCGCGCAGAATCGCGTGTTTCCCTCTTGCCAGTTGCCATCATTTCTAGCTGTAGTTTTAGTAGCGGTAGGAAAGCCAAAACGAGCGGACGAACTAAAAAGAGCGACCTACTTCGCGGTCGAGCTGCGAACTTAGAGGAGAGCTACCGGTCGCGAACTAAAATATGCGCGATAGGTCGCGCACTAAAATATGCGCGATAGGTCGCGAACTAAAATATGCGTCATAGGTCGCGAACTAAAATATGCGTGATAGGTCGCGAACTAAGAGGTGCGCGATAGGCCGCGAACTAAAATATGCGCGATAGGTCGCGAACTAAAATATGCGTGATAGGCCGCGAACTAAAATATGCGCTATAGGTCGCGAATTAAAGTATGCGTGATAGGTCGCGAAGTAAAATATGCGCGATAGGTCGCAAACTAAAATATGCGCGATAGGTCGCGAACAGAATTAAAATTACATGTTTGCCTTCTGCTGATGTGAGCCATTTCAAGGTGAGCGTCTGCCTGCTAGATTACATAGTTCTGTGCTACAAAATTTCTGCTTTGAAGTATTCTGCGCTCTGCAATATCTGACTAAGAAATTCCATAATGCCAAGATATAGAGATAACTCTAAACTTAACCACGAGAAATATCCACAAACTGTTTCTTTTGGTTTGCGTGATAGCGTTAGTGGCACAAGCAGCAAGCGCGTGAAGCAGCAAGGTGGGGGAACTTCTCCCTCCACCTGCATGCGCAGAACACCCCGCTCAGCCGTCACTGGGAGCGGACGAATTAAAAGAACGAACATCTTCGCTGCAGAGGCGCGAACTAAAGTGAGCGCTCCGAATCGCGAACTATTATGAGCAAGTCTATTCACAACGGAGTGATTTTGGGATGCCTCTCAGGCATGGGCGTGTTTTTGTGTGTATATGTTTGTTTACCTTAGTGTACGTTGTTTCATGCTAGATTAAATAGTTGGTAAGCCTATGGCCGATGGCCCTAGCAGTTTGGTTCGTTAGATTGAACCTGAATTAATTATGAGTAAGAGTCCGACCGAAACATAATATCCGGAAGAAACCGAAGCCGTAACCGAATATTCGCCTCTCTTCTAGTTTAGGCCGAAGCCGAAACTACGGAGTTAAGTTGAAATTTTGGTAAATTTACGTTATTCCACAAACTGCTAATTTTCCCACATTTTGCAAAATCTTCTCCCAGTACTAACCCATCTTAAGCGTGTGTAAGACTAACCAGGAGTCTGTAGAAGATAACATAGGAGGTGTACATGTTTACTGGCTCTTTCCACCAAAATGTTCAAATGTTCGTATAGCTTATGGGACTTAACTACGGGGTCATCAGTCCCTAAACTTACAAACAACTTATGAACTAACTAATACTATGGACGGCACAAATATCCATGCCCGAGGGGGATTCGACCCCCCGACCGTAGTGGCCGTGCAGACCGTGACTGGAGCGCCTCAGTCCCCTCGGCCACCGCAGCCGGCCTTTCCACCCGGCAGGGGCGAATTTTACGCCAACCACTCATTAAGTTGGACGTGTGAACTAGTGCATACGAATACCTCACACTTGTCATTAGTGAAACTACGTCGTTTTCGCTCACTATTCTCGTATTGCTTTTCAATTCTAAATAAAGTGCAAAGCAGAATATTTGGAAATGTACCAACTTTACTGAGAGTAGGTATTCTCCTGAAAATAAATTCCTAGATCCCAATAACGTTACGTTTATTTCTGAAAAAACGGCTAATACACAGCGGATCTTTCGTACATAGGACAGACGACACGTACAGTCAAGGAAAGATGCACGAATCACCAAATATATACCACTCTCTTACCAACTAATAAATCGGCAGTGGCAGAGCACTTTATTGAGCCCTCGCGTTTACAAGCACGAAGAGCGTGCTGGAGCGTCAGTCTTCGACTCTCTCTGATGATGGCCGAACGGTTCTCAGTCGAAATATTAGAGAAAGTAAAGTTTATGCGGCTGCACGCCCGGACCTTCTGTGAACAATCACTGCGCCTCGAAAACATGAAGATGCACAAAAACCATATAATATCCGCACATAATCGGCCTATCAGAACCACAAAACAAAATTTTCAAAAAAATTAAAAGAAATACATAGGAATAAAATATAGGCAAAGAAAATTCCTAGAAAGCGGGAGATCCGGGTTCGAATCCCTACCGTGGCAGAAATTTTAATTTAATGACTCTCAAAGTTTTTCACGTAAAATGTGATGCATAAATTTACTTCGATGCGGCAAAATAAACATTCGTCACTTCCATAAAAGATAATTCCGGAACTCCTAGGTACCTTGCATTGAATTTATTGCATCCCATACTAATTCTACTACACTGGGGTTAGTTATTTTAAAAAACAAGAAGTAGAAATGTTTGCCGCAACAGAAGCCAGTTATTACGTTCCATAGCAGCATCCCCTAGACAGAGGCACTCCCAGCGAGAAACGGACTATCATGGAGCATCCCGAGGCCGACGGCGATAGCCACGGGCTGGCGCCCGACTCGTCTGACTGAGAACTCCCCTCTTGATCAAAAAACCTTGGGTTTTAACGGCCGGTGTGGGCGCACCTCTTTTCCCCACTTTCCGACAGTTAACAATTTCCTATTGGCCGCTGCTTTGATCAACTTATCTAAATTTTGGTTTGCCCTCTGAGTCCTCTAGCGAACCACGTTTCAGCCCTGTCCTTTCTGCCATTCCCCGGTTGGGGAGGTGGCTTGTTTGTGCACTAACAAAATCCATACTTGGTAGCAACATTGTTCAGCTGAAAGTAAAATGTCACGACGCTACCCAATATGGGCAACAACAACAAGGTTTTCGTCAGTTGGCCACACCTTAGTCTTCGCCTTAGGGAACGCCTCAGGGGAGCTGCTAACTTGCAGTTTTTCTTCTTTACCCTCTCACTCTAGCCTCGTGGAACCACTGATGTTGCTGTTCCCAAGTGACTGGTATCAACTTTGCTACGTACATTAAAACGTGCCTGTTGGCCACCAAGTACTAATGTAACGTCATACAACAGCGTCTAGACGCTATATGAAGTTACGCCCATCTTCTCCGAAAGGTAACCTCCACCCTGGGACGGTGGCTGAGGGCATGATCAGTTCGCTAGGAGATTTCTTTAGTGCCTACATCTCGTAAGATATACGTGTCTGTTTTAGCCTGTTATCTGCAATGGTCTCTATTTCTCAGCCTGGAGTGCGTCTATGTTGCTCACACAGCCTCTCAACAATTCCAACAGTGAAATCATTATATGACAAAATATCAAAGAAAAATATGACAACCTTTCGGAAATATTTCCCTTCGCCAGTTACAAGAGGAGGGGGACATGAAGGGAACAGAAGGGAGCGGTTGTTCACGACCTAGGCCATGAGGAGGTGGTGGGTGATTTCTTGAAGTTAGATATACTGTATGTCAAGTACTAAGCGAAGTCAATAGCAAACCAAACCAAAGACGATACATATTTTAGTATCTCAATGGAGAATTGCTATCAATAATCGAAAAATCGTGTGAAGTGGGTTCACGTACACCTCCTTTCTGTCTGACGATGGCTTAGCGCCTCGAAAGAGTGATAGCGAAATAAAATATTCATCGCACAGTATAGATGCTCACACAAATATTTGCTAAAAGTGAAGTTCTAAAAGAATTATATGTTCAGAACTAACAGAACAGAATGAAACTTTCACCCTACAGGGGAGTGTGCGCTGGGATGAAACTTCCTGGCCGGCCGCGGTGGCCGAAGGGACTGAGGCGCTTCAGTCACGGTCTGCACGGCCACTACGGTCGGGGGTTCGAATCCCCCCTCGGGCATGGATATTTGTGCCGTCCTTAGTTGTAGCTATTTCATAAGTAGTTTGTAAGTTTAGGGACTGATGACCTCGTAGTTAAGTCCCATAGGCTCTACAAACATTTGAACATTTTTTGAAACTACCTGGCAGATTAAAATTGTGTGCCGGGACCTCTACCTTCCGCGGGCAAGAGCTGTACCAGTGTGCTATCCCGGCACCTTTCACGAGTCGTCCTCACAACTTTACTGCTCCCTCTTTGGAAAGAAGGAGGCTAGCTAATTCCACAAGTAAAATTGTGAACACTGATCGTGTAGCGTGCCGGGATAGCTCAGACGCTGGAGAACTTGCTGCGTAAGGCAAAGGTCCGAAGTTCCAATCCCAGTTCCGACACAACTTTAATCTGCCAGGAAGTTTCAGCAACAAAACACCCTGCAAGAATAGATGGAAGGAGGTCATAGGGCATCGTTCCACGTGTGATGACATCCAGCCGTATAAAGCGCAAACGACGTCCAGGGCACAGCCGTCCAAGCTGTGGTCACCTGGTTCGGTTCACCTGTGGTGGCTGACACTGAGTCACAGCTCTGTCGCCGTCGTTTAAACGCATCCCACTCATTTCCGATTTGGCAGTACAGTGTCCAGAAAAGGACTCCCTAATTTCAAAATTAAATATCTCCAAAACAAAGATCGATAGAGGAATGCAGTAAACGGTATGATTATTGTGAAAGCTGTAAGAAGTTTATACAGCAGTTTGAAATAATAGTTACAAAAGCTGCTAACAGATGGCGCTGTAATCGCCATACGTAATGCCTAGTATAAATAGTGATCCGAAGCCCAGAGCGATCATTTCCACTATTGAAACGTGACAGGAGGTTAGCGTACCGAAGGAAGAAAGTAAATCCATGTACTCCATTGAACAACGCGTTTTTCTGGTGCTAGAGTACCAAAGGTTAGAAGAGAGTCCTACGGCAACAGTGCGAAGTTTTCAAGCACGATTTAATGTTCCAAAAAGACCCGATGCGAAAACCATTCATACGCTTTTCGCAAAATTTCAACTAACAGGCAGCGTAACTGATTATCTAGTGGGGGATGTTGGCCGCAAGCAAACCGCAGTTACGCCTGAAAATATCGGCACAGTTTCTGGAATTATTCAGCGAAATCCCATGTCATCTGTCCGTAGCATTGCATCTGAGACTGGCTTGAAGCGTTCCAGCACGCAGAAAATACTGAGAAAGAGCCTACACATGTTTCCATTCAAAATTCAAACGCACCACGCCATACCCGTACGAGCTGTGCAGCAAACGGTTGCCTTTGCTAATCAGATGCTCACAATGATTGATAGTGAAGGATTTGATGTTGGCTGCATATGGTTTACAGATGAAGCACACTTCCACCTGAATGGATACGTGAATAAGCAGCACTGGCGATTTTGGGCTTTCGAAAAGCCATATCGGTGTGAAGCGAAACCCCTGTATTCTCCTAAAGTTACTGTGTGGGCTGCAGTATGCAGCAGAGGTATTATTGGCCGTTTTTTCATTCGAGAAACTGTCACTGGTGCACGTTACGTTGCAATTTTGGAACAATTTGTCGCCACACAGCAAGCGTTAGAGGATCTATCAGGTACTGAATGATTTATGCAAGATGGAGCCCGACCACATCGGACCGACCAATGTTTCGCTTTCTTGAGGAATACTTCGGGAATCGAGTCATTCCTTTGGAATATCCCAAATTTACTGGTGCAGGCATGGATAGGCCTCCTTATTCGCCGGATTTGACTCCCTGTGACTTTTTTTGTGGGTCACAGTGAAAGACATGGTCTACCCGAAGCATCCCGCCACGCTGGACGAGTTTGAATCGGCGATCTCTGTGGCATGTGAATCCATTTCGGTTGAGACACTTCGAAATGTGATGGCGAATTTCATTCTTCGTTTGCGCCACCTCTGTAGTGCCAATGGGGAACATATTGAAAACATTGTGATGTGATTGTTTGGAAAGAGTGTTTTCATAGGATTATTTCACTTATGTATGCTGACATGAGCTGTACAGCGTACAGCGCCATCTGTAACTATTATTTCAAACTGCTGTACAAACTACTTACATCTTTCACAATAAACATACCGTTTACTGCATTCCTCTATCGATCTTTGTTTTCGAAATATTTAATTTTGAAACCAGGGAGCACTTTTCTAGACACCCTGTATCTGTGATGACGCTGACATATTGTGACAACAATAAGGAATGTCTTGATGCAGCAAAATATGGCGTACTTCTTGATGACAAATTGCATCAGGTGTATCTTGTAGTAATGGTATACCTGTGGATCTCGTGATGACATTCGCGTACGTCAAACTGGTCCCATTGTCTCGAACCTGCTGCAACGTTTCTTTTCGTGGTTGTAAGCGATAACACTCCACATCGCTCTGTATGTCGTCTGCGAATGAAGTCACTATTATGCCGATTCCCCTAACTGCGGCCTACGAACCATCTAACATATAAAGCAGATTGTCCGTATGCTTGTGTGTACGTGTTGCATACATATCTACAGTTTTGTTCCAGTCTTTATGAAATTTTCTACACGTAAGGTTCAATCCATGAGGACGGTTGCCGTAAGTGTAAGAATCACGTACGATACATAGTACACAAGATATGACGTCATAAACGATGAAATGCGCGAAAAACTGCTGTATTTAGCGACAATGCTGCTCATTTTCTCCTAAACCGCTGGACCGATTTCAACAAAATTTGGTACACACATTCCTTATCGTGAGGTAACGATTGCTGTAGGGTAAAGAATTACATACGACACATGGTTCAGAAGATAGGACGTCATAAACAATAGGAATCGCAAAAAAAAGCCACATAATGCGGCGAGACTTTTAAATACGCTATATGAAAATGATTGTACTTATCGACTTGCAACAAACTTGAGACATAATTTCGAACATTAATTAAACTCAAATGATTGGACCGCCATATGACTGTAAGTTATTATTTTATTTTTACAGTCCGGATTTCGGCTTTTAGGCCATTATCGAGTGTACAAATAGTCCACGAAATGATATTTTGCTCCTCCACATATACCAAATAATTGGACTATTTGTACACCTGCTAATGGACTAAAAGCCGACATCCGTATTGTGAAAATGAAATAATACCTTACAGTCAAATGGCGGTCCAATCATTTAATCAGTACTGTATGACTGTGGCTCAACATAAGAAAATATTTATTAAACTTGTTCTCGCTGACAACCACATCAAAATAATCAAAGGAGAAAAGTTTCACACTAACTACTTCTCCGCTGTCTATGGAGCAAAACTACCGCATTCGGTATGTCCTTACAGTTTATAATTTCTACACTGCAAATTGTAGTCGCAGGAAATTATACAGATAGTATAAACACATATAGGTGAATGTAATTTCGAAATTTTATCGCAGCTGCACACGTAGTTCATGAGATATAAGGACATAAACAGTAACCTTGTTGAAAAACCGCACCATCACGCATCAGGTTTTAATATATTACTTGTTTACAACTAATTCTGTTCGTAACGGATTTTACGGACATACAGCACATATACATATGAATATACAATTGCATAATTATACAATTGTGTAACATATAATTCAATAAATATGACATCATGTACTGTATACTGCGATGGATAAAAACCTATCACATCATGCACCACGTATCAATACATTTACGTATATACCTCTAAAACACTCCTGTATTTCAGACAGGTTGGTGAAATTCCTGAAATCTGACTGTTGTTGAGAACTCTGAACACGGCTGAAGGCGAAAGCAATAGACTTAGCTACAAGGAAAGGAAGAGAATGGAACAGTGTACCTCCAGCGAATACCCATTATTTCCGACAGATCTAGCTTTTAACTTCCAGAGACTGCAGTTTCCAGTGAGGCTTGCATTTTCTGCAATGATTCATAAATAAAAGGGCAATATATTCAGGTCTGTGAAATGGAAAAATATTCAAATGTTTGACAAGCTTAGGGGACTTATCTGCGGGGTCATCAGTCTCTAAAGTTACAAACTACTTATCAACTACCTTATTCTAAAGACGGCACAAATATCCTTGCCCGAGGGGGGATTCAGGTCTGTGAAATGGAAATATATTCAAATGTTTGACAAGCTTATGGGACTTAACTGCGGGGTCATCAGTCCCTAAAGTTACAAAATACTTACAAAATACCTTATACTAAAGAGGGCACAAACATCCATGCCCGAGTGGGGATTCGAACCCACAACGGGTAACGGCCTCGGGCATCGCAGCATGGCACCTCAATTCGCTCGGCCAATCCGCTGCGGCTGTGAAATGGAGCCGGCCGCGGTGGCCGAGGAGACAGAGCTGCCAGCCCGCCCCTTTTTAGGGGAATGGGAATCGTAATAAAGAAAAAAAAATAGTTCTTGACAGAGTTATTTATTTTTTTTCACAGGAAAAAAATGCCGGGCGCCGTGGCTCAGCGCGCCCGGTCAGAGGGCTGAACGCTCTCTGTAATAAAAAAGCTGAGCCAAGGAAACTACCCATATATATATATATAAGGCGCTCCAGACACGGTCTGCATGGTCACTACGGTCGGGGGTTCGAATCCCCCCCTCGGGCATGGATATTTGTGCCGTCCTGGATCGTAAGTAGTTCATAAGTAGTTTGTAAGTTTAGGGACTGATGACCCCGTAGTTAGGTCCCATAGACTATACAAACATTTTTGTGAAATCGATTTGACATGTCCATGTTACTCAAACTAACAACTTTGTGTCACTTTCTCAGGGGTGGGCTCACCAAAGAAATTACTCATATTAGGTCCTGGACAAGTCACAAGAAATTTTGTTTAAATGAAGGTTGTGAATTAAATGAATGTCGGTATGTTACATATCAATTGTATTTTGATTACTATCTTATTTGTTTTTTTTTTTTTTTTTGTTTGGATACTGCATTTATAAATTTGTACATTATTCAAGACATCCGTATTTCTTATATATTATCTGATGAATATAATATGTTATTAGGACAAAGGGGCTGCCGTGGAGGGGTGTGCAGGGCAGGGCCAGGTCGCTCAGTCAGGCGGGAGCCACGCAGTGCGCGTTGTACAGCGGCGGTTCCAGGGCCTACTATCTCTAAAGACGCTCCAAAGACTAGTTGTTGATTATTAGATTAAGTATGTGTGTTTGTAGTCTCGGTGAACATCAACTGTTTATGTGCGCATCCAATAGCATCGCATGGTTTCTTATTTTATATACTTACTAGCTGAGAAACCCAGCGTTGCTTGCGTTAGAATATACGGCATGAGAGACAGCTTGAGTATTATTCTAAATATGAGATGAACACAGACTGTTTAAGTTAGATATTGTGAATCAGTTATCGGCTTAAGGTATTCTGGCCGCGTTGGGTATTAATGGGTGAGTGTGGTGGGCGAAAATCCACGAAATATGGAGTAATAAATAATCTTAGGTGAAGCTAAATAATACACGAACTCCGTATATGTGAAAATATATGAGGCCAATGCAAGTTTAATACTATTGATTTAACATAATAGTATTTAAATGAAGCTGTAAGACATTGAACGTTACTATATTTATCAAGGCATTTATTTTTCATTTCATTATCATAGGAGGCCGCCGGGATATGAGTAGGACTTCGTCGCATAGTTTTTCTTGACCCAGCTGTCAAACGATAACACCTTTCACAGCAGAGAGTGTCGCGGCTATATGTATCAGAGATCACTGATTAGCACAGACCAGAGAGCTTACTGGCACAGGCATATCAATATCTATAGCCTAAGAGACATTCATTAATGTATGTCTGTGTTGCCACCACGCTTCCACGACAGTGATCAATGTTCCACGAGTATTTTTATCTTTGAGTCTATCTGGATTTTTATCTTTGTTTTGTGTCTCTGTTCGTAGTCGGTAATATGTGGTTGACGGAAACATGTGATCTATTTAAAAAATTGCGTATTTGATATTCCTCGTCGTTATTAAAGTTTGAAAGGACCGCATTGTCTGACGATTGAAAGAATAAACAGATTTTGACTCGTACCGTAAAGTTCGTAAGTCACAGAGTATATAGCTTTTCCTAAGAGTATTTATTGCATATTTTGCGAATATTTGCTCGTCACACTCACCTACTGCCACGCACCGCGACCAAACTCCCTTACTAACACCATTAGACCAAGGGCTATCTACCACCACAACCACGAGTGGGTGGCAGTATGTGGTCATGGAGAAAAGTACGTCAGCACGTACACACACAAGCCTTTTATATATAGATTTCAAAATGTTCAAATGTTTGTGTAGCTTATGGGACTTAACTACGGGGCCATCAGTCCCTATTCTTACAAACTACTTATCAAGTAACTAATACTAACGACGGCACAAATATCCATGCCCGAGGGGGGGATTCGAACCCCCGTCCGTAGTGGCCGTGCAAACCATGACTGGAGCGCCGCAGTCCCCTCGGCCATTGCGGCCGGCTATACTTATTTATTTCATTGGCATCACATACGGGTGACCTCGTTATATCATCTACGGATACAGCGAGCGAGGTCGACTTGTCAGTTTTGGGTCCACCAAAGAAGCGATCAAAGAAGAAATCATTAAGTTCTTCAGAGAAACACGTGATTACAATAACAGTAATAATAATGAAACTTCCTGGCAGATTAAAATTGCGTGCCGGAACCGGGACTCGAACCTGGGACCTTAGCCTTTCGCGGGCAAGCACTCTACAGACTGAGCTATCCCGACACGACTCACGATGCCGCACCACAACTTTACTTCCGCCAGTACCTCGCCTCCCACTTTCCAAACTTCACAGGAGCTCTCCTGCGAACCATGCGAGACTAGCACTCCAGTAACAATAATGTTAAAGGACGACGAAACACGTTTCACTCTGTCAGTCTGTAACTGTTTTCATTGCCTTTATAACGAATCGTTCCTCCCTCTCCTCTATAATTCAGTCAAATTTCCACATGTGAGTTTCAACATTTTCTACGACATGGAGGACGCACTTATTCCAAATTTCTGCAGTCACAGTTCTTACTGCTTCTTCTAGCAGTTCTGTAAATTCCTGCATCTTGTATACTTTGCTTTTCGCTGCAACATAGCCTTTGATTCTGGCCCACACTAACTCGATGGCGCTTAATTCACAGTGGTACGGAGGAATTCTAAGAACAGTTTCCCGTGCGTATTTCGCCATTTCAGCTGTCGCCTATTCCTTGTACGCTGTTCTGTGATTTTTAACTATATCTAAAAGTCCTTTCTTCAACATAAAAGTTGATGCCTTTTGATTTTAGCCACTCTGATATTTCGTGGTTATTGAAATTCGCATTGAGAACTTCGGTGCACATCTGATAAATTCCACTTCTATTGGATTCGAAAGTCCACAAACATCCTTCAACGAACGCTGTTTTGCTTCCAGTGTGTGCGATAATCAGACGTTTCCGATCACCTGATAAGCTGTTGCTTGTTGTGGATAATGCGGACTGAATCGCTTGTTTTGAGGACTTTATGGTGTCATCTTCCCAGACGTTACTTCTTGTGTGTCCTGTGTTCACCCACGTCGGACATATTTGACATTCATTTCTTTCAATAACATAAAATATAGGTCTCCTAAAATTGCCCATATCTGCATCTTCGTTGACGACTGTAAGCAGTCGCGGTGAAGTAGCCGAGCGGTCTACAGCGTCTCGCTGCGGAGCGCGCGGTTGCTCGCCGTGGAGGTTCGAGTTCTCCCTGGGGCATGGATGTCTGTGTTTGTCCGTGGGTTAGTTTACCTAGGTTTACGTAGTTTGTAAGCTACGGACTGATGACCACGCCGGCCGCGGTGAGGGGACTGAGGCGCTCCAGTCATGGTCTGCACGGCCACTACGGTCGGGGGTTCGAATCCCCCCTCGGGCATGGATATTTGTGCCGTCCTTAGTATACGGTAGTCGATAAGTAGTTTGTAAGTTTAGGGACTGATGACCCCGTAGTTAAGTCCCATAAGCTTAACATTAAAAAAAACTGATGACCACGCAGTTTGGTCCGATAGATTTATAAACATTTGAACATTTGACTGTAGCCAGTTTATCAATTGTTGGCAATTCGTTATGAAAAAAAAGTCGGGTACTATTCTTCGTACCGCATTTCTATCGAAGTCATCAACACTGTCTTAATTTCCCATTCTTGGGAGACTTCAAAGAGTGTGTGGCCTTGTACTCACTTATCACACGATACACTGAAACACGTGCAACACCTGTGGCTGCAGCTGTTTTCGAAATAATATCACTCATCGATTGGTTTCAATGTAACAGTTCCTTTTTATACACATTCAAAATTGCTTGTTTGAATGGCCGTTTTGTTAGCAACCTGAATGAAAATAAATCTGCTTCGACAGAATGAACTCTGTTTCTTTATACTTTTAAAAGAACTGGCTTTGAGTCTTCAATGCCGCCTGTGTTTTATTTCCTTACATTGTTCCCCAACAGAGGAGACCATCCACCCCCTGGGCCAATGACTCACCCCGCCCCCTCCACACACACCCCGATGTATTGGGACCAGTTTTCTCATTTAATATTGAAATTAAATATCTTTTACTTCACGTTTGTAACTTGTTTTGTAAAGGCCCCCCCCCCCCAGGGTGGCCAAAAGTACTAATTTTCACCACCCCCTCCATCGGCAGAAATTTCAATGACGCAATTTGCGACATGACCTCCACCCCCTGTGAGCACCTCTGTTGCCCAGGTTTCTCACGGTCCGCTGTGACGTCAGCTCGGCAGCCAGCGAGGCCGACGAGAGATAAGAGTTGGCTACGGTTTCATGGTTTCGAAACCAGGTTTAGATACCCACAACAGTTTAAGTGTTTCAAAACCGGCATGTTTCACGGTTTCGAAACCATGCGGTTTCATTCCGTTCTCTTTCGGATCACATTCGCGGTCGATTGTCGATACACTGAAACCGTTTCTTCCTGTCGGTTACACGGTATCGTGTCGGTTTCACGATTTCATGTCGGTTTCACAACACCGGTGTTTCAAACCACTAATGCAGAAAGGCGGAACAGACTACTGGTATCGAAATGTGGTGTTTCATTTTACTGAAGCTCCACACAGATACACATATAACTTACTAGTATATAAATATTATTCAAACGAGATAGAATGGCTGGCCAGTACTTACCTTTGTGCTGTACCGCCGATAGTAACACAAATGAAGAAACCGAAAAAAGGGGATAAAAAGGACAAGCTTTCGAAACACAGTTCCTACATCAGGTGGGAGAGAGGGGAAGAAGAAAGGATGGGAACGGAAGGAAAAGGTAATTCACGACCTAGGTCATGAAGGTGGTCGTGAATTACCTTTTCCTTCCGTTCCCATCCCATTCCTTCCGTTCCCTGATGAAGGAACTGTGTTCCGAAAGCTTGTCCTTTTTGTCCCCTTTTTTCTGTTTCCTCATTTGTGTTACTATCGGCGGTGCAGCTAAATCAAAATGTTCAAATGTTTGTTAAGCTTATGGGACTTAACTACGGGGTAATCAGTCCCTAAACTTACAAACTACTTATCAACTACCTTATACTAAGGACGGCAGAATTATCCATGCCCGAGGGGGGATTCGAACCCCCGACCGTAGTGGCCGTGCAGACTGTGACTGGAGCGCCTCAGACCCCTCGGCCACCGCGGCCGGCGGCGGTACACCACAAAGGTAAGTACTGGCCAGCCATTCTATCTCGTTTGAATAATATTTATCATCTCTGAGGAGAATTTTCATCATTAATCGAAAATTACTAGTATATATACCATTTAGAGAGTGTCAAATAGTAGTTGACACTCGTGAGTCTGCAGCTCATGATTACTGAAATCAAGATTCGGTTGCAGGAGACTGCTATAATCCGAAATGTCATAATATCTGCTTTATAAATGTAAAAGAACAATAAAACAACGTTCACTATTTGCCTTGAAATAACTTCTTAAATTCTAGGTTTATCTACCATATTAAAAACACACGAGTGAAACTACATTTTTTAAAATAAGATACAACATGAAGCCTGAAATGAAATTTTTTATACGTACAAGGGTAGATCGCATATTTAATCTCGTGTTCTTATGAGCGAAAACGAAGTTACCTACTGTCGTTATAATTTTTCGACAGTCATGTTAAAGGAATTCCAGCGGTGGTGTAACGGTCAAGACGTACAAGTGGTGAACTTGTCTCTTATTTTATTATTTTTGTAATTCCATAGCATTATTTGTGATTATTTAGTGTGTCCTTTATTCCGTATAATTTATTTAGCATGTATAGAAAGTAGCCTTTATGATCCATCACTGTAATATGTGTACCGTATTGCAGTTTGTGAGTTCCTAACGGGGTAAACGTTTACCTACCATACCGGCGGCTTCGTGTGACTATGTTGGCAACATCAACAACACGGGAGAAACTCTTTATCAACATGTTTCGTACAGACCAAGAAGTAAATATATACTCTATGATTGACAGGTTCTTGTACGTACCCTTGTCCACACTGTGAAAAATATTGCCCTCCTAGAACGAAGATTTCATTACAAAATATACATTGCTTCACAGTGTTTCGAAACCACAGATGGTACGGTTTTATTTTTTTCGAAACCGTCAGATGTTTCACTTTTCCCATCTCTAACGAAAGAGATAGGCCGCAGCGCGCACGTCATATCACGTGATCGACTGAGACCTGAGCCGGCGCGATCGCTAGCGGATTGGCCGGCCGCTGGGGCACAACCCACTGTCTCATACCGGCTAGCCAATCCGCTAGCGATCACGCCGGCTCAGGCCTCACTCGATCACGAGATTCGACGTGCGCGCTGCGGCCTATCTCTCCCGTCGGCCTCGGGCAGCCAGGCAACGCCACCAGAGCTGCAAAGCGTGCACCAAGGATTCTGCACATCCCTACGTATCGCGTGAACACCGAATTCTTCCTCTGGAAACGATCGTAGTAGCTCACATGACACATTATGTTTCGTCCCAGCTCTCGGTGACTAGACTTTACACACCATTGCAGTCTAGTACGTTTTTTAACACACCATTCAAACGTCGGTGCGAAAATGAACAACGCGCACGTAACCCATGCCGCAATTATCAGTGGCGGACTGCCGCCGATGTATTACACTCTTCCACTGTCGCCATAGCATAGACGAGGAGGACGCTCATCTGTCCTGCAATGCCACGCGTATGAGGTGTCGATCTTCTCGGGTATTTCGTCTGGGGTGTGTGATCTGACTGTTCTTGTTGTTTTTTTACGGTCTTTTGTGAACCATCAGATACTCATGCGTTCCACAGGGAAGCGTTATAGGTCCCCTACTCTTCCTCGTGTTTATAAACGATTTAGGAGACAATCTGAATAGCTCCCTTAGACTGTTTGCGGATGATGCTGTCGTTTATCGGTTAGTGAAGTCAATTGAGCATCAAAAGCAACTGCAAAGCGATTTAGACAAAATTTCTGCACGTTGCGAAAATTGGCAATTGACACTAAATAAAGAAAAATATGAACACTAAAAGAAATCTGCTGAACTTTAATTATGTGATAAATCAGTCAAACCTTAAGGTCGTAGATTCTACCAAATACCTAGGAGTTACAATTACGAACAACTTTGACTGGAGAGAACACATAGATAATATTGTGCAGAAAGCGAACCAAAGGTTACGTTTTATCGTCAGAACGCTTATAAGATGCACCAGCTCCACCAAAGAGACTGCCTACATCACACTTGTGCGTCCTCTCCTGGATTACTGTTGCCCCTTGTGGGTCCCTCACCAGGTGGGACTGACGGAAGACATTGAGAAGGTTCAGAGAAGGGCAGCTCGTTTTGTTTTATCACGTTACGGGGGGGGGAAAGCGTCACGGAAATGTGGCAAGAATTGGGGTGGAAATCATTAAAAGAAAGACGTTATTCATTGCGGCGTGATCTGTTTGCGAAGTTTCAATCACCGACTTTTAATTCTGAATGTGAAAATATTTTGCTAGCACCCACCTACTTAGGGAGACATGACCATCCCAATAAAATAAGAGAAATCAGATCGAAAACGGAACTATTTAGCTTCCAGCGCTATTAGAGAATGGAACGGTAGAAAAAAGTTATGAAAGTGGTTAATGAACCCTCTGCCAGGCACTTGAATGTGATTTGCAGAGTATCTATGTACATGTAGATCCGTTGCGCTGCCGAAACAGTTCTTCCAACAAAGTTACAATTTCGCGGATGAATACACATCTCTCATGCCAAAAATGCACCGTAATCCGTAATTACTGATTGTAGGGCACGGTTCGCGCATACCTCTTCGAGGCACCCTGCTCTCCTGCGTGAGTCACAATTCTGCTTACAGCGACGAGAGCCGCAGGCACTTCTTACCAGTTGCGACGCAGTGAAGTGACCGAGCGCTCTAAGACACCGTGCTGCGGAGCGCGCGGTTGCTTGCTGTCAGATGTTCGAGTCCTCCATCGGAGATGGGAGTGTGTGTGTATTGTCCTTAGCATAAGTTAGTTTAAGTAGTTTGTATGCCTAGGAACTGATAACCATCCCAGTAAGTGCCTTAGATTTACCAATATTTGAATTAGAATTTACCAGTTGGTGGTGTTACACCGCGATATTAATGCTGATCTTGAATCCGTTGGCCGACGTGTTTGAAATTTCAATCCTTTCTGCAGGACATATTAATCTACATGTACTGTCAATTGAATATGAAATTCCTATCATTCAAAAAAAAAAAAAAAAAAAAAAAAAAAAAAAAAAAAAAAAAAAAAAAAATTTATCATTGTTCTAATATTTTCACACCTTTGGAACAAAATTACAGTGGTCATCAATATCTATATGTACAAACTACTTTAACTAAGTCACACACACACAGACACACACATGCCCGAGGGAGGACTCGAACCTCCGACGGGAGCAGAGGCGCACTCCACAGTAAGAGGCTTTAGAGAACATGGCCACTCCTGCGTGACTCTGTTTTTTTAAGACTGTTGGTATATTACGCCTATCACTAATAATAACATTATTATTTCGCGGCACCAAATAAACAATACCAAACTTAGTTCTGGAAGCGAACATTTTAGTGGCGCTTTAGCAACAGAATTCGCCTGAAGCATGTATGGGTTCTTAAAAGCAGTTAAAAATTTCATTTTATTTTATTTAACACGTTATTAACAGATTTTTGTGTGCGAATTGGCGGAGAATACATTTTCAGTTAGGAACGGCTAGGCAGTTGACGACAGTACGAGCAATTATACGTAATTCCCACGGCCAAGACGTACGTCAGGAGAGGAGGTGGGGTAGCGATAACTCCAGAACGACGCTATCTTTGTGATAGTTCGTTGTAGCCGCCGCGCCTATAAATCGGGGAAGTACGAAGATTATGGCGCTAACCTAACATCTGTCATTTATCAATATGTTTTATTTAACAATGTTTTTGTGACATACATACATTAGTAGCAGACTAGGAGTCAATATAAATAGATGCTGATTATTTCAAAATTTTTAATAGTGTTTAAACAAATGAATAAGTAAGTGACACCATCTTTTAACGAACATTTCCGAACACTTACGAAGATGTACGAAGTTTATAGGTCTCGACTGCACGCCTTTATCGTCTGTCGGCGTTAGGACACAATCCGAACCGTTATCGTAGGAACCATGCTCTAAGGATCAGCTTTAAAATTATAATTGTTAATTTCAAAGTCAGTAATCAGTCTCGTATTATGGAGTGGCTAGCAATTAAGTTCCATAATTGACAATCCGGATTTCACTTAAACGAATTGCCTACCCATAACTAGTTACTATATTTCCATCAATACTCCAGTGTGCTATCTAGCTGCGCAGGGACTACATCATAGAGACTTCCTACAAAACAGAAGGAACGCTACAAGTCGGCTCACAAGTCTGGCTAAAAGGTGGGTCAGCTTAATTAGCACATCGCGGATGGACATTGTGGGCAGATAAATCAGCACCCCCCCCCCCCATACCATCTTCTACGGACTCCTAACTACGCCTACATTTTCAAGATAGCTTTAGTCACCAGAAGGGGATTCCTGCAATCACACAGGTAACATTTTAACCATGATAAGATCAGCCATAAGAGATACGTGAATGCTAAGTACTACACAGACGTACATAAATTGTAGTCTACGTAAAATTGTTTTCTATTAGGTACATTGTTCGTTTGGCAGTGGCATCTTCGACTATAACGGATAACGTCAGAGAGACAAAAGACACGGAATACACCTTAACATTGCCACTTTTGCAAATAGAGTTGAATGATTGATGGGAGAATTGAAGATTAACCTTAAATCTTCCTGGAATTCCCCAAAGAGACTAATTCAGGAAAATAAAGAGTTCAATGCTACTGATATCTAAAAAAGAAACCGGTCATTGGTCTGAAGTCACTTGAGTAAACTAAGAAATGACGCAAATAAAACATTATTTGCTAAGTCTATATTGTAAAGTTAAGTAAACTGGTACTCACCATTTTCATTTCCATGGACGTTCCTGCACAATAAATAAATAAATAAAACACTACAATACACGAAGACACGCAAATAAGCTCACGTCTCGATGAATGCTCAAGACGGAATGTTGAGATAACGTCTGCGGCGTCTATATCACTGGAGAAGATAAATGACGATAAGGGGAAAGTTGCATATAACCAATACTGATTAACAATTTATCAGGAGATCATGCCACTTTTTCAAAACGATGATAAGGGAAAAGTTGCATATAACGGTTACTGATTAACAATTTATCGGAAGATCATGCCACTTTTTCAACTGTTGCTTAAGTTACAGTAGCCACCATTTCAGTACACAGGTTTAGCATTTACTTCAGTGTTATGCTTCATAGGATGCATTATCGCTTAAAAAGAGGAATCACTTACAACCACTGCGAGACACATGCCTACTGCAATACTGAATTAGATGTGGTACTTCGTTCCGGTTTTTCTCATTACTGAATCCTCCTAGGAAATTTCGCTAAATCAACGTGCCAGTTGTTGTGAAGGCACGTGGGACTAATATCTTAGGGAGATCTAACACTAAATCGTGTGAGGTTACACACAGCTTTAAATTGACGAGTATGAGAGTCTACAATTTTTTTCTGGTATCATTTCGAGCTGAACGTACTGGCTGATGTTCAGACCCGGTAGAACTACCAGACTGCGAATATGTAGGCTGCTGTCTCACACCTGCTGATACAATTTGCTGCACAGATTTTCTGTGGGGTTGGTCAATCGACGTACAAAGGGTATCAAATGGTTCGTTAAACTAAAAACCGAGTTGTAGTGCCTGATGAAGGACAAGAGATTCTATAGCATTGTGGGCAGATAAATCCACACGCCCCCACACCATCTTCCACGGGCTCCTAACTACGTCTACATTTTCAAGATAGGTTTAGTCACTAGAAGGGGATTCTTGCAATCACACAGTTAACGTTGTTAACATCAGCCATAACAGATACGTGAATGCTGAGTACTACACTGACGTACATAAATTGTTGTCTACATAAAATTGTTTGCTATTACGTAGATTGTTCGTTTGGCAGTGGCATTTTCGACCGTAACGAATGACATCAGAGAGATAAAAGACACGGAATACACCTAAACATTGCCACTTTTGCAAATAGAGTTGAATGATTTGTGGGAGAAATGAAGGTTAACCTTCAATTTTCGTGGAATTCACCAAAGAGACAAATTCAGGAAAATAAAGAGTTCAGTGCTACTGATATTTAAAAAAAAAAAAAAAAAAAAAAAAAAAAAAAAAACGGTCACTTGTATAAACTAAGAAATGACGCAACTAAAACATTATTTGCTAAATCTTTATCGTAAAGTGAAGTAAATCGGTACTCACCATATTCATTTTCATGGCCGTTTCTGCACAATAAATAAATAAATAAAACACTACAGTACACGAAGACACGCAACTAAGCTCACGTCTCGATGAAACCTCAAGACGGACTGTTGAGATAACGTCTGCAGTGTCTATATCAATGGAGAAGGTAAACGAAGATAAGGGGAAAGTTGCATATGACCATTACTGATTAACAATTTATCAGAAGATCATGCCACCTTTTCAGCTGTTGATCAGATAACAGTAGCCACCACTTAAGTACATAGCTTTAGTGTTTCCTTCAATGGTTCGCTTCGCAGTATGCATTATCGCAGTAAAAGGAGGAATCATTTGCAACCGCTGCAAGACATGGCTACTGTAATACTGAATTAGATGTAGTACTTCGTTCCGGTTTTTCTCATTACTCAATCCTCCTACGAAATTTCGCTAAATCAGCGTGCCAGTTGTTGTGTAAGCACGTGGGACAAATAACTTCGGTTGATGTAACGCTAAATCGTGTGAGGTTACACAAAGCTTTAAATTTGCGAGGAAGAGAGTCTACATTTTTTTCTGTTATCATTTCGAGCTAAATATACTGGCTGATGATCAGTCTATGTAGAAGTACCAGACAGCGAATGTGTAGACTGCTGTCTCACACCTGCTGATACAATTTGCTGCACACATTTTCTGTGGGGTTGGTCAGTCGACGTACAGCGGGGTATCAGACGGTTCGTTAAACTAAAAACCGAGGTGTAAAGCCTTATGATAGACAAGAGATTCCATAGCATTCTCATCATGAGGATGTAAATGAAAGTGAAACACACAGTCACTGAGACTCCCAACATCATAATCATCATTCACTAGAGTTACCAGTCTCTGGGCGGGTCTGCTTGGAACATAGGCCTCTCCATTGCTTCCTAGCCTCCGGCCACTTTTCCTCTTGCAGTTGGTACGATTTTCTCTCTTAGGCACTTCTTCTTTTAATCCCATGCTCCATCTATTTCTTGGTTTCCCTCTTGGTCTCCTACCTTCTATTTCCATCTATTTCTTTGAAATCTTGCCATCTGTCATTCTCTTGAAATGTCAATACCATCTCAGTTTTGACTGTTCTACGGTCTCTAGAAGAGGTTTCTCCTTCACAATTACCGTCATCTTCTCGTTCTATCCATTCTAGTTAATCCAATCCTGCTTCTGTGGAATTTCATCTCACGTTACAACATCCGGCATTTAACTTCACGCGGGATGTGATGCGTTAATTGAATTCTGAGTCCTACTTACAGACCTGTTAACTATAAATGTCAGTTCGTTAAGGGATGCCACCTATACTTGCAGTGTATAGGAACTAAATAATCGCCGGAATTAGTTGCATTGTTTGTTTGTTTGTATAGTCTATGGGACTTAACTACGGGGTCATCAGTCCCTAAACTTACAAACTACTTATGAACTACTTACGATCTAGGACGGCACAAATATCCATGCCCGAGGGGGGATTCGAACCCCCGACCGTAGTGGCCGTGCAGACCGTGACTGGAGCGCCTTAGTCTCCTCGGCCACCGCGGCCGGCTAGTTGCATTGCGGATACACACACACGCGCGCGCACTAAAAACAACGACTTCGTACAATAGTACTGTCCACCTCTCAGTGCCGTGTGCCCATTTCCACTCAGTCTCTCAATAAACAGTTCAATGTTGCTTACCTCCGATTTACATGTCCCATTGGATAATCTTCTCCTCAGGCCGTGGACTCTAACGAAGTGCAGGTCACTATATCGGTTACCAAACTGTAAGTTGTTCTGTCTACTCGGAACCATTTTAAAACACTTTTTGGGTTTATTTTTTTCAACAGATTATTAGTGTGAAGCCAAATTCACATTTGCCTTACGAAATTCGTGGCAATGAATTATTGGCTTTGCTGAGCACTTCACTGATTTGTGAAATCAAATTATTGTCTTATCATTTTCACTCAAATTTTTCAATCGCTATCTCGTGGTGTATTAACCTGCGTTAATTCACACAGTTCACCAGAACTACGTAGATGTAGGTATTACACTTTCACAGAGCGTCATTGGCTCAATATTAGTCGGCATGAAACTATTCTTTCACGGTATATAAACTTCCACTTATACTCGCAACCGAGGACACAGTACTACGTCATGCCTACACCATGGCCCGCTAGTAACTGGTGCTTTCTACCTCCTCGAGCCTTGGCGCTTGAACTCTACAAACTAGCACACTATTGTCTGAATGCCAATCAAAATCACTTTTGAAAACGTAACCTAATTATGATTAACCTAGCCTGTTTAATATTACTACTTATGAGAACTGCCAACTTGAATGTACTCACTGGTAATGTTGAACTTGTTGTCCAGCCTTTTTAAATAATAGAAAGTTAACATAAAAGTGTGACACTTCCCACCAAAGAAAGCACGGTGGAGTCCCGCGATACTTGCAATGCTGCCAACCTCTGGCTTCCCACGGTTGGGATGACCATCTGTCGCTTTCGCAATGTTTTAGACACTACCTGTAACCGCTGCCTTGCGTATTTTAACTTGGGCGGCCAACGTCTGCCCATACAGCAATAAAATAAAAATAAATCGTAATAAAGTATATCAGAAATGTCAGGTAACGCCACAACGTGCCTGTCACCTGCCTTTTCTTCATATCTCAGGTTTCTGACGCATACTTAAAGTTGTCCATCCTCTTTACTATTTCCCCTTTAATCTATACTTCAGCTGCTGCCCTTTCTTTATTCCTTGTTGTCCCCATAATTTCACACTTGTTAGCATTAAATTTCATTCGATATTGAGCCACCACCTCCACCCACGCATTTAGTCTCTCTTGTACTTCTCTTTCTCCATTACCCAACACCGTATTGTCAACTGCAAACGCCATCGGTTTCATATCTTCACCTATCTGTGTTGAAACCCCTGCCATTATTTCACCCTTGCTTCAGTGTATTGTCTTGCTCAAGCCAGTTCGTCCTCCCTCCTCCTACATTTAGAAAGCTCACACTTCCTTCGTACATTTCATTTATTCTCCAAGCCGTTTGTCCCCCGACTACCCTTTTCTACAGTGTTTCTCATACTCTGCTTAGTTCCACAGTATCATGTGCTTTTCCTATCACATACCAGGTTTTAATCCATTACTTCTTTACTACTGACTATATTAGCAACAGAATTTTACAGACCTAAGGAATTATACAAATGAATATACATCTGCAAATTATACAATTGTAGAACATATAACAACAAATAATATGAGATCATATATAAAGCGGTGGGTAAAAACCTGCCACATCATGCACCACGTTTTATTCCACTTCGTATTTACTACTAAGACACTCATGTATTTCAGTCAGCATAAGGAAATGTTCAAATGTTTGTAGAGCTTAAGGGACTTAAATGCGGGGTCATCAGTCCCTAAACGTACAAATTACTTATGAAAGACCTTATACTAAGGAGGACACAAACATCCATGCCCGATGGGGGATTCGAACCCCCGACTGCGGACGGCCGCGCGCACCGCAACACGGCGCTCCAGTACGCGCGGCTCAGCTTAAGGAAATTCCTGAAAGTTGTCAGTGCTGTTCAGATCTTTGAACTGTGAAGCGCACACTGCGGCAGTAGAAAGTAATAGACTTTTATAGAGCTACAACGAAAGAAAAAGAATGAAACAGTGTACATACAACGAGTTACTACTACTTCCTCCAAATCTACTGGATAAATTCAAGAGACTGCAGTGTACAGTGAGACTTGCAGTTTCTGTTACAATTAATATATTACATGGAAATCTATTAAAGACTGCATACTGGATTTGAAAACTCCTTATTTCTCAAACAGACAACTTTACGTCACTTGCTCAAGGGTAGGCACACCAAAGAATTTTTCATATTAGCTTCTAGATACGTAACAAGAACTATTGTTTATAGTCAAGTTTTGAATTAAATGAATGTTACATATCATTTGTATTTTGATTACTACCTTTCATTGTTTGGATACTGCACTTACAACTTAGTACATCATGCAAGACAGCTTTATTTCTTATATATTCTTCCATAAATATAACATGTTTTTAGAAAAAAAGAGATAGAGTGAGAAGGGAAAGGGAAAGTACCAACTCCTGGCTTGAATCAATAAATAAATTACCGGGCAACGCCGGTTTTTCTCCTAGTCTTTACATATTTTTCAAATAGTTCAGTGCACTCTCAGCTCAAAGTGTACAATTGGGGCATACTCGCATGCTGATTTCTGCTACTTGATGAATACATGTTATAATAAATAAGGCACTTAGGGGAGTTTTCTCGAGCCATTACCCATAGTTACTGTCTTGTCAGTTTCATTATTTCGAGTCGTTAGCCTTAGGTTCGTCAGATTCGGCTGGAATGTCTGTGGAATGTAATCTTTTAGGAAAACAAAGCACTCAGAGTATTTGGTGGGTGTGGAGCTTAAAGTATTCAATTTAACGTCTAGAAAGTATCTCAGTTTATGGGATGAGTAATGTGACAATTGTGGCCACCTGATTAGTGCCTTTGATGACGTGAGAAGGCCTCCCTTGTTCCAACATTTTTCATTAAAACTGCAAGACTAAAACGTACAGTCTACACATTGCTCTATGGCATCAACTTTTATTTGTATTATTATTTTAAATTTCAGTCTTTAGCCCATGGTATTAGCCATGTCGAGACGACTACCCTTAGTGATTTGTTTCTATGTTATACTGTCATTAGTACATACGATAAAATACAGAGCGATTATCCCGTCTGAAAAGATTAAAATGCAACTTCCTAAAATTTTGTCAACAAATCAAAGTCGACAATTCACCGTCCTAATATGTTCGCTCCATTTCGAATCACTCAGCATCGTTACCCCTAATTAAGTGTTCGATGTGAATGTGCCACGCAGCACACTGATGCTATTTTCGTGTATTATAAGTGCGCTTGTAGTACCCATTTGCATTAACTTATATTTTCTTCTTCATTTGAAGCAAACGTCATTCATCACACGAAACTCTGTCACATCCTGCGACCCCAGGTAAGTGCTTACATGATTCCTCACATGCCAGCGTAGAAATCCATGCCCGGAAACGCCACACAACGACGCTACGGATAGTCTTCGACGTCCATTTACTGCCAGATATATGTGCATAACGAAATTTTGTGGTATATATTTTGATTATTGCTGGTATGTTAGAAATCGCACAGCAAAGCCAGAGTGGGCGTATACACTTGTATGGGGTAATCTTGACGATGCCCTGATCATTGATCACCACCCACCGCCATCTGCATCTACACGTGTAATACCCTCTTCAACCACAGACATTGCTGTGGTGGGGTGGCCTGTGTCCCTCAACGATACAATCAGCCTACTGTAGGTGCAACTACAGCGGAAGGGGTATCTGGGAAGAGGCCAGAAAAACGTGTGGTTTCTGAAAAGGGGCAGCAGCCTTTTCAGTAGCTAAAGTGGCAACAGTCTGGATGATTGAGCTGCTTTGTCATGCAATTACTATGAACGGCTGAAAGCAAACTATAGTCTTTACTTTTTCCGAGGACATGCAGCTCTACTACACGAATATGTAATGATAGCGACTTCTTGGATAAAATAATCCCCCATTCGTATCTCCGGAGTGGAATACTTAGGATGATGTCGTCTTCAGCAAAGACAACACTGTCATTCTATGGATCGGAGTGTGAAATGTTAAATTCCTTAATCGGATATGGAGACTGGAACATTTAAAAAGGGAAATGGATAGGTTAAAGGTAGATGTGGTGGGGATTACTGGTTCGGTGGCAAGATGAACAGGATTTCTGGTAAGGTGAGTACAAGATTATAAATAAAAAATCTGTTGATGGTAACCCAGAGAATGTGGGGGAACGCAGGACTAATAATTACTAAGAAAATAAGAATAAGTGGGGGGGGGGGGAGGTAAGTTACTATAAACGACGTAGTTAACGCATTAACGTACCAAAGATAGACACGAAGCCAACACCGGTCACAGTACTACAAGTTTATGTGACAACTAGCTAGGCCGATGATGAGAATATCGAAAAAATGCTCCAGGAGATTAATTAATCAGAAAGTTAAAGGCGATAAAGAATTGATTGTGCTGTGGGACTGGAATTTGGTAGTAGGAAAACGAAGCGTAGAAAATGTATTTGGTGAATATGGACTGGGAAAAGGAATGAAAGAGGAGATCACCTGGTAGAATTTTGTTCTGAGCACAATTTAATCATCATAACCAATTGGTTTAATTATCATGAAAGAAGGTTCTATACGTGGAAGAGACCAGGAGTCTCTGAAAGGTACCAGACTGACTTTATGATAGTAAGACATGGGTTTAGAAACCAGCTTTGAAACTGTAACACATATCCAGGGGCATATATGGATTCTGATCCTAACTTATTGGTTTTGAACATCAGATATAAACTCAAGAGACTAAAAAAGGTAGAAAATTAAGTCTGTGGAACGCAGACAAATTGAAAGAATGAGGGGTGGCTGAGAGTTTAGACGGAGCATTAGGCAAAGATTGACCGAAACGGGAGAAAGTAACACAGTAGAAGAGGAATGGATAGCTTTGAGATGTAAAGTAGTGAAGGCCGCAGAGCATCATATAGGTAGAAGGACAAAGCCTTACATAAATCCCTGGATAACACAGGAATAATTAACTGAAATGATGAAAGGAGAAAATGTAAATTTGCAGCAAGTGAAGCAAGCAAAAGGAAGTACAGACATCTGAAAAATTAGGCTTACAGTAAATGCAGATTGGCTAAGCAGGAGTGGCTAGAGGAGAAATGAAAGACTGTAGAAAATATATTACTGGGACGAAATATAGATACCGCCTACAGGAAAATAAGAGACATTTGGAGACAATAAATTCAGCTGGATGAATATCGAAAGCTCAGAATGAAAAGAGGTACTAAGCAAAGAATGGAAAGCTGAAAGGTGGAAAATATAAAGACGGCATATACAAAGGAAAGTAACTCGAAGAGAGTATTCTAGAAATTGAAGAAGTAGAGGGAGATGAGATACTGCCAGAATAGCTCTGAGGCGAAACAAGGCCCCTGGAGTAGACGATACTCCTTCTGAACTGCTGATATTGTTGGGAGATGTAGTCATGAAGAAATTGTTCCACCTGGTATGCAAGATGTATGAGACAGGAGAAATGCCCTCTGACTTCAAGAAGAATATAGTGATTCCAATTCCAAAGAAATCATGTGCAGACATGTGTGAAAACTTCATTATTTCAGATTAATAAGTCATTTCTGTAAAATACTAACACTAATTATTTGCAGATGAAAGAAAAACTCGTGGAATCCGACCTTGGAAACACGGAAGGCAAGGTACGACCACGTAATACATCGCGTATTATCTTAGAATATAGTTTAAGGCAGAATTACAATTTTAGCTTTCGTAGATCTGGAGAAACAGCGTTGACTGAAAAAAAAAATTTTGAGTGAGGACTTACAAAACCAGACAACAATTATTAGAGTCCAAGGGCATGAAAGAGAAGCAGTGGTTGGGAATGGAATATTAAATTCTTTCCCCAATATTGTCCAATCTGTACACTGAGGAATTAAATGAGATATGTGAAGAAGGAATTGAAGTTCAGGAAAAAGAAATAAAAACTTTGCGATTACCCGATGACGTAGTAATTATGTCAGAGAGAGCAAAGGACCTTTAACAGCAACTGAATGGAATGTACCGAATCTTGAAAGGAGAGTAGAAGATGAACTTTAACACAAGTAAAACAAGGGTAATGGAATGCAGTATAAGCAAATCAGACGATGTCGATGGATTCAGATGAGGTAATGAGACAATCTATGTAGTGATGAGTTTTTCTATTCGGGTAGCAAAATAACTTCTGATAACCGAATTAAAGAAAATTTAAAATACCGAATGGCAATGGACAGATGCGAAATTTGTTGGCATCCAATATTAATTTAAATGTTAGGAAGTCCTTTATCAAAGCGTTCATCTGGAGTGTAGCATTGTATGGGAGTGAGGCATGGACGATAAGGTGTTCAGATAAAAAGATGATAGAAGTTTTTGAAATGTGGTGCTACAGACGAATGATGAAAATTAGATGGAAAGATAATCTAACTAATGAGGCGGTGCTTAACAGAATTGGGGAGGAAAGGAATTTCTTGAGTATCTTGACTAAGAGAAGGGATATGTTGGAGGGACACATTCTGAGACATCATGTAATCGTCTAGTTAGTGTTATAAGGAAGTGTGTAGAGTAAAACTCGTAGAGAGAGACCGAGAGACGAATACAGTACTTATGAACTAACTAAGGACGGCACAAATATCCATGCCCGAGGGGAGATTCTAACCCCCGACCGTAGTGGCCGTGCAGACAGTGACTGAAGCGCCTCAGTCCCCTCGGCCACCGCGGCCGGCGCCCTCTTTTTAATTTCTTTTACGTAAATATTTTTTTTTATTTTATAATTTCAATAATTAGATTAATGAAACGATTAGCTAAATTCTCGCTAGTTATAGTATTGATTACCACCCTATTTCATTCAAAATTATCGCAAGTTGCTTTCCAATTTCATTGCAAAGTTATCATCAAAAATTGTTCGTAATTATTTTGTGATAATATCGGCGCAACACTGTGTTTTTCACATAAAAGTTCATGCTATCAAAAAAAGCTTGCTACCTAAAATTACAGTTTCAATTTTGAGAAATCATTTCCCAACCGTAAACAGCGAAATCTCGCTTGCTCTGCCAACTGCTTTCGGTGTAGCACTGCGCTTAGAAAGCCAATACTGAAATTTAATTCCCTGTGATGCCAATTTAACATGGCGTAGGCTGAAAGCGAGAAGCCTATAACAAACTTAGGCGTCACTCTTATTATATTAAAAGAACAAATTTCAGGATTGAAGATCCGTCAGCTACGTTAGAAGACGATACGGTAAGGCTATACCTGTCTTGTTACGTAGCTTATTAATTACTTTTAGTCATCCTTGTAGCCTATTGCATTGCAGGAGTGTCAAATTCAGCAGTGGTTCATATCAGTTACCGATTTTTTAAATCTATTTCGGTAAGTTCAGGGATTAGTAATTTTATTGCGTACACATCACGAACATTTTTCTACCGCATTATTTGTCCTAGGCATATCCAAAGTAGTGTAATTAGGATTATCCAGTTAGTTCAGTTGTTTATTCTGTTTGCCAGTCAAATGTACTGACAGTTATCTACTTAGCTTGTACTTTATTATGGTTAGAACTCGCAGACAGTTAGCAATGATGTATTTACAAGATACAAGTAACTCTTTTGAACAACCTAAACTTATTCAAGGTAATAGCATTGAAGGACGATGATTTTGGCTCTATTCCACCAAATCTAGGTCAAAGTGAAACATTTGCAGCTAGTACACCGCGAACAGATCGGACTAACGACAATACAGATATACCGATAGTTTCAGAAATTTGAAGCATTTATCAGCAACTTAAGCAGACATGAGGAGACTATATTTTAAAATATAAATCAACACATGGACACTAAGAATGATACTGAAACTTTGAAAATGTAAATCAACAGATAACACAGATGGTAACTACGTAAAAGTATTACTACTGAACCACATAGTTCGAGACCAGCAACTGTAGGAGAAAAAATTAAACTTTTTTTTTTTTTTTTTTTTTTTTTTTTTTTTTTTTTTTTTTGCTTATGGGACTTAACTACGGGGTTATTAGTCCCTAAACTTACAAACTACTTATGAACTAACTAAGACTAAGGACGGCACAAATATCCATGCACGAGTGGGGATTCGAACCCCCGACCGTAGTGGCCGTGCAGACCGTGACTGGAGCGCCTCAGTCCCCTCGGCCACCGCGGCCGGCATTAAACTTTTATTCAGATGCCTTGGCAGTTATATATTTCTTAGACCGTCAAAATTTTACCTACCATCCCGGCGCCCTCGCAATGTTACATTGCCGATATCAAGAATATGGTAGAAAATCTTTTCCAAGATGTTAATATTCTTAGAAATCTGCTTAAAATGACTTGGTTGTGTTTCGTACAGTCCATGACGTAAATAAATAATGCTTTTCCTGCTCTTTGGTTGATGAGTTCTTGTGACCCCTTGTCCGCTCAGTGAAAGTAATTGTCCTCGTACAACGAATATTTCATGACAAAACATTTGCATTTTAACGCGATTGTCTGATGTCAACATCACATGTTCGCCAACATTATCACGCAAGGCCGCCACGTTGATAAGTAAAATTGAAACCTTGTATTAAATGACTGCTTTCGCAATAAGCGACGTTCCTGCTTTTCCACTAGCTGGGGACTGACTTCCTTATGTCAAATATATTGGTTTTTATCAAAATAGATCTAATTGATACATTTTGCGATACTTTATTCTAGTGCCTAATATTGATAGGTGTTGTGTGTGCTACCAACCTGTGCATGTGATATTGAAAAGGCAGATTATCACATAACATTTATGGAGCTAACATTTTCGGAAGGATGAAGTTTTTATACATCGTTATCGCAGTGCTGGGTACTTTAGTAAAATAAACGTTATCTTAAAATTAAAGTTTTGGAGACATCTTTAATGTACGGTTCCATTGAACGTCCAGACTTTCGTAATGTGGAAGTAAAAATGCGAAATTCGTCAAATACCGCTCATTATGTTAGATTTTCGTGTATTTATATCTTTTACGAATCTCTTGTTTCAAACGAGTGTACGGACAAAATTTCACGCAATAGTAACGGTGTGGGCGAAAATTTCAAAATCTTTAAAACTAGATTACATTTGCGTTCTCCACCTGTCAATATAAAGCCTGTCATTTTAGACGTTACGATTTTTTTAATGAAGTTGCAGATGTGATATTTTACTGGATATTTCAATGCAAATACTGAGCAATGTTTTATTGTTCATTTACGTTTATATAGTACACATTAAGTCATTTCGAAATTAGCAGTCACTTTAGAAACGAATCTTGATTTCAGTAATCTTAAGCTGTATACTGACGTCACGCGATTAGTTACTGACACTCTTTACACTTCTTATACTAGTTAGTTAAATGTGTATCTGTGCCGAGCTTCATCACTATGTAACACCATTCTGTGTCGCCTCTCTCCATTAGTGGTCTGAAACACAGCTGTTTTGGGAAAGTGAAACCGACAGGACGAAAAGGCTACAATCCGAAACACAGCAGAATGAAACACGGCTGTTTCGCAACCGTGAAAGGAGGCTGTTTTGAAACAGTGGAACAGTTCCGCGTATCGAAACATGGTTTCTAATCAATAAAACAGTGGCCAACTCCACTGTGGGCTCTTGAAGCTTTAAATCATTGGAATACATTTGAAGAATTTGAAAATGCATTTCTGTCAAAATATTGGTCTGCAGGTACTCAACAAATACTCAGGATTTAGGTATACAATCCTCGTCTTTTTAATGAACGAAACGGCAACTTAAGAAAACATTTTGCGAAATATCTCAACAAAACACTCTTCTTCGACAATCCCATTTCACATCACGAATTTTTGCGGATATTGAAAGACAAATTGCCTACACATAACTACAAAGAGCTATTCAATCTAACGGACGACAATCTAAAAGATTTTCTGTCTGCTCTTGACTCATTAGATTTAATTTATGAGGACCAGCCAGGTACTGTAAATAATAGCGATTGGATGTGTGAATGGCATTAGTGGAAACCAGCTGGTGCCCGTTAGAAATAGAACAAAACATCAAAGCTATGCAGCTGCTTCGCGACAGGAGTGTGTTAAGCAAACACAACAGTCACCGCCTTTCATATATCAAGGAAACAGCAGCGGAAATTATAATGGATGGACACAAAACAATAACACTAACTATCGTAGGAGATAAGATAATAGGTAGTCGTATTTCGTGGAGAGACAATAACCGTAATATGCAAAATAATAACAACAGTAACAACTCTTGGAAAAATGGGTCAAACTGGCATAATCAGAATAATTCTGTCCAAGATATTCCCGTGGTAAAAATCATGGAAGAAAATTCAAATTGGAGACAAAGTGATGTTCTTGTTTTGCCCTCCGACATTGAACGATACAGGACATTTCTCAGATTCCTGTACCTATGCTGAGATATGGTGATGGCGTTGACATGAGGGAAGAGTTATTCCAGGAAAATACACAATCCAGAACAGTCCAATTTGTTCAACCCAGTATACACATGATCAGTATCGTGTAATTTTACGCCAACTAATGCCATCCAGTTGTTTCTGAGGTATGTTCACGCCCCAAATTCATCGATTCCTGATATTGTAGTGGATAGGTCCGCGGCATGAAACTGACATTTGTATATTTTCCCTTTTATACTGTTCTGATGATGCGCCAAAAGCGCGAAACGCGTTAAAAAGAAATAAATATTATAATTGCAACAGAGACTAATTTTCAATTCAAATATGGATTCACTGGTGGTGCACCAGGCCAACGAACTTTCGAGTAACGTATAACTAAATCTTTATTTTCCATATGAGTTCTCTTATTTTTTATGAGGATCATGTCTCCATATGTAGAGGGGTACAAACAATATGCACGCATTAGGAAGAAAAAGTTGAAAGAAATTTCGCAAATAGATCTCGCCACAACAAATAACGGCTTTTTTGTTATGACTTCTACCCCAACTCTTCCATCAATTCCATGACCCTCTCTCCTGTATCGTGATAATACAAAACGAGGTGCCCTTCTCTGGACTTTCTATAAATGTCCGTCAGCCCCACCTGGTGTGGATCGTACAATGTGCAGCGGTAGGTACTCCAAAACAGGACGTAAAAGTGCATTGTAGGCAGTTTCTTTAGTAGAACTGTTGCATTTCTAAGTGTTCTGACAATGAAACATAGTCTTTGATTCGCCTTCCCTACAGTATTTTCTGTATGTTCTGTTCCAATTAAGTTGTTCGTAATTCTAATCGCTAGGTATTTTATTGACTTGATGGCTTGTAGATTTGACTGATTTATCATATAACTGAAGTTCAACGGATTTCTTTTAGTGTCCGTATGGATGACCTCACACTTATTATTACTAAGGGTCAATTGCCAATTTTTTCACAATGCAGATATCTTATCAAAATCATTTTGCAATTGCTTTCGAGCTTCTGACGACTCTACTAACCGATAAATCTCAGCACCATCCGCGAACAGTCTAAGAGAGCTACTCAGATTATCTCCTTAATCATTTATAAAAATAAGGAACTGAAGGGGCCCTATAAAACTTCTGAAACGCCAGATATCAGTTCTGTTCCACTCAATGACGTCAGTTGCAACGTACTGTGACCTTTCTGAAAGGAAATCTGGTATCCAGTCTAACAACTGCGGAGACATTCAAATGTTCAAATGTTTATTAAGCTTAAGGGACTAGGGGGGCTATCAGTCCCTAAACTTACAAACTACTTATGAGCTACCTTATACTAAAGACGACACAAACATCCATGCCCGAGGGAGGGAGGGATTCGAACCCGCGACCGTAGCGGCCGTGCAGATTGTGACTGGTGCGCCGCAGACCGCTCGGCTACTGCGGCCGGCGTGGAGACATTCCATGCACACGCAATTTGATTAGAAGACGCTTGTGAGGTGCAGTGTCACAAGCCTTCCGGAAATCTAGCAATGTGAAATCTATTTGACATCCCTCGTTGATAGCACTCATCACATCATGTGCGTGTCTGTGTTTCACAAGAACAATACGGTCAAAATGCGTGTTAACTATGGGTCAATATGTCGTTCTCTTCGAGGTAGCTCATAATATTTGAGAAAAGTATGTGGTTTAAAATCCTGCTACAAACCGACGTCAGGACTGTAATGTTGCAGATCCCTCCTATTGCCTTTCTTGAGCATTTTAGACACCTGTGCAGCTATCCAGTCTTTGGGTACCAAACGTTCGCTGACCGAGCGGTTGTATACTATAGGTAAGTAAGGGGCTATTTCATCAGCATACTCTGAAAGGAACCTTATTGGCATACAGTCGGGACCAGGCCACTTATTTTTGCTAAGAACATTCGGTCTTCTACATTGCTTGTCATGTCAGTTACGAAATGTTAATTGTTATAAGTAATCGTTTGTTTTTATATCTCCTATTAGTTGAGTTCTTTCTGTTTATGGCGTTATATAATTTCAGTGGTTCTGACATTGTCCTTTTTTTTCTATGCATCTGTTACATGGCATTAAAGTGCAGGGAGGAGAAATAAAAACTTTGCGGTTTGCTTATGACATAGTAATTCTGTCAGAGACCGCAAAAGATATGGAAGAGGAATTGAATGGGATGGACAGTATCTTGAAAGGAAGATATAGGATGAACATTAACAAGAGTAAAACGAAGGTAATCGAATGCAATGTCAGAAACCAGGCGATGCTGAAGGAATTGGTTTAGGTAATAAGACAATAAGAGTAGTAGATGAATTCTGCTATTTAGGTAGCAAGATTACTTCTGATGGCCGAAGTAGAGAAGATATAAAATGCAGAATGGCAATGGGAAGATTAGCGTTTTTAAAGAAGCGAAACTTGTTAACATCCAACATTAATTTAAATGTTAGAAAGTCATTTCTGAAAGCATTTGTTTGGAGTATAGTATGGAAGTGAAACGTGGACGATAAGGAGTTCCGATAAAAAGATCATAGTAGCTTTTGAAATGTGGTGCTACAGACGAATGATGAAAATTAGATGGGTAGATCAGGTAACTAATGAGGAGGTGCTTAACCGAATCGGGGAGAAAAGGTGTTTCTGGCATATCCTGACTAAGAGAACGGATAGATTGGTTGGACACATTCTGAGACATCAAGGAATTGTCAACTTAGCATTAGAAGGAAACGGGTGGGTTAAAGTAGAGAGACCTAGGGACGAAAACAGTAAGCAGATTCAAAAGGATGTAGGTTGCCGACCATATTCTCAGATGAAGAGACTACAAAAAATGTTCAAATGTTTGTAGATTTTATGGGACTTAACTGCCGGGTTATCAGTCCCTAAGCTTAACAACTACTTATGAACTAGCTAAGATTAAGGACGGCACAAATATCCATGCCCGAGGGGGGTTTCGAACCCCCGACCGCAGTGGTCGTGCAGACCGTGACTGGAGCGCCTCAGTCCCCTCGGCCACCGCGGCCGGCAACTGTTACATGGCACAGTATATTTCTGTCGCACGCGTTTTATGTTTTTGACAAATCGTCAGAAGGATCATGTGGTTTTAACTTTTAATATTTACGGAATACTGGAATTCAGTATGAACTGTATATTGCGATAAGCATATAACAGTTTAAACAACGAAACTCCGTCTCGTAACTTGGAAGCAAATCCAAAACCACTCCAGTCGCGTGCAAAGTACGCTAGTGATAAGGCAAAATCTGAACATTCCAGGCGCGATAGCAATGGTGTTACTATACAGATTTCACAAAAGAAGATCTAATAACTATGCCAGAATTTGGATTAACAACGACTGCCAACATGAGTAACATAGAAATATATATCATCGTAGTAGTATAGCAACTTAAATCACTTAACAAAGGCACGTTTTCCAGTTCAGACTCTATATGAAATCTGTTTCGTTTCGGTGTATTGCCGATCCAGTAGCTCCATACCTACCTCTAATATACAACCACTTGCCCAGCGGAAGATCCGTACCAAAGACAGAAAAGTGGCGCAACTCGCTGCATTATTAAAGAAAGGCGATAAGCCGAGAAATTGCAGAGCCATATCACTGACGTTGAGTTGCAGCATGATTTTGGAATATATACTTTACTCGTACTTTATGAATATCCTAGAAGAGAACGATGTCTTCAACCTTAGTCAAAACGGATTTAGAATATATCGTTCTTATGGAAAAAGGTAACTCTTAACTCACATCAAATGGAAAAATGAAGTAAAATTGATTCCATATTTTTACATTTCCAGAAATCTTCTGAAACCACTCCTCACAAGCGACTTCTAATCAAATTGCGCGCTTACGGCATATAGTGTCAGTTGTGACATTCCTTTCACGACTTCCCGTATGAAAGGATAAATGTCGAGAAATCATCGAGTAAAACAAAAGTGATATTTATCGTTCCCTAGGGAATTGTTAGAGGTCAGGTCCCCAACTGTTCCTTCTATTTATAAACGGTTTAGGAAACAATCTGAGCATCCGTCTTAGAACGTATGCTGCTGCTGTTTAGTGCCTACTCAAGTCACCAAAGCATCGAAAGTAACAGCAAAAGGATTTAGATAAGACATCAGTATGGTACCAACGTTGTCAATTTGCCCTAAGTAATGAAAAGTGTGAGTTAGTCCACAGGATCACTAAAAGAAATCCAGTATTTTATATACCCGGTACAGCAAACAAATCTATAGACCGTAAGTTTAATTAAATACCTAGGAATTACAACAACTAAAAACAAATTAGAGATGTAGGGTAGGCAAAAGATAGGCCGCAGTTCGTTGGCAGAACACTTAAAAGATGCAACAGTTGTACTGAACACACTGACTACATAAGACTTGTCGGTCGTCTTTTCAAGTGTAGGGTATTTCGCTATATGATTCCAGACTCCGTACAGGTGTGCTAATCTCTTTGTGTAAAGGGTGGGGAAGGGCTTCGCATTACTTCCTTGTAAGCAGGTGGTTCCGGGTTCGAATACCGGCCACGGCACAAATTTTCGTATGTCCTTGTAGTATGGTTACAGCTACCAGGAGCTCAGAGTAAAAATGGAGTAAATAAAAACAGTAAAAATCTTTATTAAGAAGAACTGCACTATTACATCCGACGTCTCTTCTTTATGACATGTCCGAAATAACAGACGTTCATATTCCAAATTGTATTCTTCTTTTCAGGTCGGTGATATATTTTCGGTCTTTGGATGATAGAGGCGTTCTTCATAGTAAATTTTGGAAGGTCTGGTTGCCACGACAAGCACGACAATGCACCTGGGAATGAAGTAGCTTTCAATGGTATGGTGTAGCGTGTGCAGCTGTATCAAACTCGTACTCCGATTCAAGAGCACAATAACAACAACGTACATTTATTTCTTATTTAATACTTCCAAATTATTTTAGACAGCTTTTCAGATATTTACAGAAGCTGCAAACGTATATTCATACAGATGACGCAAAGTGACTGACCACTCTCGGGTACAGTTTAACGGGCCAATAGCTGATAAGATAAAACAACATGCCACCTCCATAGATATATCACGTGCGTCGCAGAAGAAATATCACATGATGCAATACAGTTTGCACAATAACACTAGCAAAACTAAAATTTTAATCAGTAGTAAAGACAGCATAAGAGATTTTTCGTACAGTGACATGTATAAAACCACTTGAAAATACTTCAGAAAAGTAAATTTTGTTCAGACAGGCAGAAATGCAGTTATTACTAAAGTTACTCGTAGTTATGCCAGAAGCTGAAGACTCGACGAGACAAATTCACCCTTTCCGTAAAATTTTTGAAGGGAAAATGACCCATACGGCGTAAGCTGAGACGTTTTGCATACTATTACCAGAATCATAAAGAAGACAGTAGCGGGTAAAACGAAAATATAGTGCAAGATTAACACTATTTCACACAACAATGGCTTAAAAAAATTATTATTTCACAGCCGATCTTTAAGCAATGCCGAGTACTATATTACCATAGTTCTTTCAAGTAACACACTAATTACTTACTCCTTGATTTCATAGATCCTGAATTTATGCAGATTTAAGCAGTTATAAGGTCTGATGAAAACAATCCTGAACATCTATTACATGTCACGATGAAGTGGATATTCAAGTTGCACATTAATGACGAGTAAATTTACGATAAGCAGATTGATATAACCTTCATAATAATGTATTAATTATGCATTAAAATAACAAAATATTCAGATCAAAGGACTATTTATACTATAAACTCGTTAATTAACTTTAGACAAGAGCTACAATACTGTAGTGTTTCAGTGGATTTATGGTTTTGAGCAAGACCCTTCCATTGATCATTTGGGAAATATCACGGAAATATAACTTGGAAGTTGTTCTTCTCTGTCTTTGTCTCTCTCTCTCTCTCTCTCTCTCTCTCTCTCTCTCTGTGTGTGTGTGTGTGTGTGTGTAGACTTCAAATTTAGTGGTCCAGGCTTCTGTTAAAAATAAATGTCATTTTTGTAATTTAGGATAGACTCCGGTTACTATTTTTTTGCTGTGTAGAGCGTTTTAAGGGCACCTTCTTTCTTTGCCTTTACACTGGATATGCAGGATTGTGATCACAGAACGATCTTTAGTGCCGTGAAGCTGAGTGGTTATTGTTGTAGTATGTTTTTATTTATTTTATAGTGTTACTGCGTGTTCCTTCAAACTTTCAATTTTCTATACAGCCGAGAGATGTAGTGGATTTCTTGTGCTCAGTTGCCGTGGTGACGCAGCTTTTTCCACGTTTATTGTCAGTTGTGTAGGTATCTACATCCACATCCATACGTCATGATGTGTACGAAGGGTACCATTATCATTGCCTTCCCTCCTTTCCAGACGCGGATGCTTTAGACTAATATGGAAGAGTAATCGAAACGAACATTCTTCTTTTTTCTTGTAATACTTCATAGCACCCACATATGAATCTGGAAAGAAACGAAATAGGAACATCTATGGCTGGCAAGTTCAGCAGCTGAAGTTTAACATTCAGGTAGTATAGAGATCAATGGCTAGTGGACCCCTTTCTTATCTTTGCCCTTTGTCAGAACCTTCATTTATTTCCTTATAAAGGAGGACAACAATGACTTTATATTATAGAGATCAATGAAGGAGAATGATCAGCGAGAATTTCAATTATTCTTTTTTATGGGTCTTGGTCATAGATGGATGTATTTTGGAGATCTAAGAGATGTTTCATGTAAGTGAGCAAGGAACTCATCCATTTAATAATAAATATTCTTTGAGATGCCACCAACTACTTAAAAAATGGTTTTTGCAGACCCATATCACTGACGTCGATTTGCAGCATTATTTTGGAATATATGCTTGACTTGAACTTTATGAATATTCTAGAAGAGGACGATGTCTTCACCCATAAATCGTTCTTATGGAAAAAGATAGCTCTTAACACATCAAATGGACAAATGCATTAAATCGAATCCATATTTCTACATTTCCAGAAATCTTTTGAAACCGCTTCTCACAGGCAACTTCTTCTTAAATTGGGTGCTTACGGAACATAGTCTCAGTTGTGACATTCGTTTCACGATTCCCAGTATGAAAGGATACGATTCGTAGTAAATGCCGAGAAATCCTGGAGTAAAACACAAGTGATATTTATCGTTCCCTAGGGAATTGTTATAGGTTCCCTACTGTTTCTTATATTTATACACGATTTAGGAAACAACCTGGGCATCCGTCTTAGCACGTATGCTGCTGCTGCTTATTGCCTAGTAAAGTCACCAAAGCATCGAAAGTAACATCAAAACGATTTAGATAAGACATCAGTAAAATACCAACATTGCCAATTTGCCCTAAGTAATGAAAAGTGTGAGTTAGTCCACATGATCACTAAAAGAAATCCGTTATCTCATATGCACGGTAAAGCAAACAAATCTATAGACCGAAAGTTTAATTAAATACCTAGGAATTACAACAAAGAAAAACAACTTAGAAATGTGGGGTATGCAAAACATAGGCCGCAGTTCGTTGGCAGAACACTTAGAAGATGCAACAGTTGTACTGAACACGGTACTACATAAGACTTGTCGGTCGTCCTTTGAAGTGTTTCGGTAAAGGATTTCACAGTCCGTACAAGTGTGTTAATCTCTTTGTGGATAGGGTGTGGAAGGGGTTCGCAATAACTTCCTTGTAAGCAGGTGGTTCCGGGTTTGAACACCGGCCACGGCACAAATTTTCGTATGTCCTTGTAGTATGGTTAAATCTACCAGGAGCTGAGCCTAAAAATTAAGTAAACAAAATCTTTATTAAGAAGAACTGCACTATTACATCCGACGTCTCTTCTTCCAGACATGTCTGAAATAATAGACGTTCATATTCCTAATTGTATTCTTCTTCTCAGGTCGGAGACATATTTGCGGTGTTGGGATGATAGACGCGTCCTTATAGTAAATTTTGGAAGGTCTGGTTGCCACGACAAGCGAGTAGTTTGTAATTTAAAAAATCTGGTTGAGTTTATACTACACGTCCTGAAGCATCAAGGAGAACTTCGTTTGGTAATGGACCTAGGGATGAAATGGCTTGAAATGGTATGGTGTAGCGCGTATAGCTCTATTAAGCTTGTTTACCGATTCAAGAGCACCATAACAACAACGTACATTTACTTCTCATTTAATACATCCAAATTATTTGAGACAGCTTTTGAGATATTTACAGAAGCTGCAAACGTATCTTCATGCAGATGACGCAAAGTGACTTTGACCACTCTTGGTTAACAGTTTTCCTTCCCAATAACTGATAAGATAAAACAACATGCCACCTCCATAGATATATCACGTGAGTCGCAGAAGAAATATCAGATGATGCAATACAGTTTGTACAATAACAAAAGCAAAACTAAAATTTTAATCAGTAGTAAAGTCAGCAAGGGACATTTTTCGTACAGTGACATGTATAAAACCACTTGAAAATACTACAGGAAAGTAAATGTGGTTCAGACAGGCTGAAATGCAGTGATTTAGTTTTCGTAGTTTTGTCTGAAGCTGAAGACTCGACGAGACAAATTCACCCTTTCCGTAACATTTTTGAAGGGAAAATGACCCATACGGTGTAAACTGAGACGTTTTGCATACTATTACCAGAATCATAAAGAACACAGTGCTGGGTGAACTTATAAAATATAAAAATATGGCATTAGCTTCAAATTACCAAACAAAATTTACTTTTTACCTTTCAATTTTTAGGTTTCATCTTTGCATAAATTGAATGAAAATTAAGGTTTACCGTTTCTAGTCACTGTTAAGTTTTCTTTACGTGTAGAACACGTTTCGGAGAGTTGAATCCCCATTAGGTGGTGCATTATGTTTTGTGTGTTAATGTGACATTTGTGTATATTCGCTACAACTTTGGGGTGTACTGTCTATAAGGCATGAACCAAAATACTAATTTATCACTTAGTTCTGTAAAGGTCTTTCACCGATGATGGAAACTAAATACATAATTCTGAAAATTAAGCTACTAAAATAGCATACCCCAGTGGTCACAACTTCTTTGTCCGTCGTAAAATCTCACATGTAAACAGTTTCTTTTTTATGGCAAATATGGTTTCTAGCGGGTAAAACGAAAATATAGTGCAAGATTAACACTATTTCATACAACAATGGCTATAAAACAAACAAAAAAACAAAAAACAAAAACAAGATGATTATTTCACATAGTTATTTCAAGTAACACACTAATTACTTACTCCTTGATTTCATACAGCCTGGATTTGTGCAGATTTAAGCAGTTAGAAGGTCTGATTAAAACAATCCTGAACATCTATTACATGTCACGACGAAGTGGATGTTCAAGTTGCACATTAATGACGAGTTAAATTTACGACAAGCAGATTGATATAACCTTCATAAGAGCTTATAATAATGTATTAATTATGCATTAAAATAAAAAAAATATTCAGATAAATGGATTATTAATACTATAAACTTGCTAATTAACTTTAGACAAGAGCTACAATTCTGTAGTGTTTCAGTGAATTTATGGTTTTGAGCAAGACCCTTCCATTGATCATTTGGGAAATATCACGGAAATATAACTTGGAAGTTGTTCTTCTCTCTCTCTCTCTCTCTCTCTCTCTCTCTCTCTCTCTCTCTCTCTCTCTCTCTCTCTCTCTCTCTGTGTGTGTGTGTGTGTGTGTGTACACTTCAAATTTAGTAGTGCAGGCTTCTGTTAAAAATAAAAGCCATTTTTGTAATTTAGGATAGACTCAGATTACTTTTTTTGCTGTGTAGAGCGTTTCAAGGGCACCTTCTTTCTTTGCCTTCACACTGGATATGCAGGATTGTGATGTTTGTGATCACAGAACGATCTTTAGTGCCGTGAAGCTGAGTGGTTATTGTTGTTGAATGGTTTCTTTATAGTTTTTTTTTTTTTTTTTTATAGTTACTGCGTGTTCCTTCAAACTTTCAATTTTCTGTACAGCCGAGAGATGTAGTGGATTTCTTGTGTTCAGTTGCCGTAGTGTCGCAGCTTCTTCCACGTTTATTGTCAGTTGTGTAGGTTTCTACATCTACATCCATACCTCACGGTGTGTTCGAAGGGTACCATTATCATCCCCTTCCCTCCTATTCCAGACGCGGATGGTTAATGGGAAGATTTTAGTAAGAAAAAAGAAGATGCAAAATTTGTTGACATCCAATATTAATTTAAAATGTTAGGAAGTCTTTATCATAGCGTTTTTCTGGAGTGTATCATTGTATGGGAGTGAAGCGTGGACGATAAGGTGTTGAGACCAAAAGGTGATAGAAGCTTTCTAAATGTGGTGCTACAGACGAAATCAAATGTTGAAATCTTTGTGGAGCTTATGGGACTTAACTATGGGGTCATCAGTCCCTAAACGTACAAACTACTTATCAACTAGCTAATACTAAGGAGAGCACAAATATCCATGCCCGAAGGGGGATTCTAACCCCCGACCGCAGTGGCCGTACGGAACGTGACTCTAGCGCCGCAGAGCGCTCGGCCACCGCGGCCGGCTGCTACAGAGGAATGATGAAAAATAGATGGGAAGATAATGTAACTAATGAGGCGGTGCTTAACAGAAATGGGGAGGAAAGGAATTTCTCGCGTATCTTGACTAAGAGAAGGGATAGGTTGGAGGGGCACATTCTGAGACATCATGTAATCGTCTAGTTAGAGTTAGAAGGAAGTGTGAGGAGTCAAAATTGTAGAGAGAGACCGAGAGACGAATACAGCAAGCATGTTCAAAAGGATGAAAGTTGCCGTTCTTATTCTGAGATGAAGAGGCTTGCACAGGACAGGGTAGCCTGGGTAATTGTATCAAACCAGTCGGCGGACTGGAGACCACAACAACAGCAACCCTTCATATCATACTCAGGTGTCTCTCAGACGATTGATAGAACCAATTTCACACTTTTCTTCTACCATCTATGAGCGTTAAAGGATTACTTTGACATCCTTTTCGATAAGTCACAGATAGTGACAACTTCGTGTTTGCGCCTGCGGCAGTGATCTCTATACAAACTGGATGTATAACGTCGGTGTCTGAGTATAGAACTGCAGCGTACCTGCATATTCAGAAGTTTTCCACACGTTTTGCCATGTCCGCCATTTTTAAATTTCACATACGAACATCCAACAGTTATTACTTGGTAAAGGATTGCTTGCTTACCTCTTAATTAGAAATTTACGTCAATACGCGATGCAATAGACTAATATGGAAGAGTAATCGAAACGTACTTTCTTCTTTTTTCTTGTAATACTTCATAGCAGCCACATATGAATATGGAAAGAAACGAAATAGAAACATCTATGGCTGGCAAGCTCAGCAGCTGAAGTTTAAGATTCAGGTAGTATAGAGATCATTGGCTAGTGGACCCCTTTCTTATCTTTGCCCTTTGTCAGAACCTTCATTTTTTTCCTTATAAAGGAGGACAACAATGGCTTTATATTATAGAGATCAATGAAGGAGAATGACCAACGAGAATTTCAGTTATTCTTCTTTAATGGGCCTTGGTCATAGATGGATGTATTGTGGAGATCTAAGAGATGTATCATGTATGTGAGCAAGGAACTCATCCATTTAATAATAAATATTCTTTGAGATGCCACCAACTACTTAAAAAATGGTTTTTCTATAAAAATTACCAGATTTAGTAACTTTCCAAATTGGACTATATTTTTGATACATAACGGAAATTCACTTTTATTCATGGAAGCCACGCCCCTTTTCATATCTTTTACTTAAATATTTTTTTCTTTATTCCTCACTGTAGGCATTATTTTCCATTTTTTATTTTGTAATTTCAATAATTTGATTAATGAAATGATTAGCTACATTTTCGCCGATTACAGTATTGATTGCCACCCCATTTCATTCAAAATTATCGCAGGTTGCTTTCCAATTTCATTGCAAAGATATCATCAAAAATTGTTCATAATTATTTTGTGGCAATATCGGCGCAACAGTCTGATTTCACAAATAAGTTCATTCTATCAAAAAATCTTACTACTTAAAATTACAGTTTCAGTTTTGAAAAATCAATTCCCAACCATAAACATAGAAACCTCGCTTGCGCCGCCAACTGCTTTCGGTGTAGCACTGCGCTTAGAAAGCCAATAATGAAATTTAATTCCCTGTGATGCCAACTTAACACGGCGTAGCGCTGAAAGCGAGAGACCAATAACCAACTTAGGCGTCACTCTCAAATCACACGAATTAAAACGATTTGGAGAGAGCATCGCTATAAATGGTGGCACCGGAGGGATTCACTTAAGAAATATTAGTCCGAACCCCTTACAATTAATTTTGAAAATAAAATAAAAAAATCATTCTTGAATTGTGACTTGTGATTTAATATGTCACTTCAGTGTATTAATAATAGATTATTATTTTCGTGTACAGTTATCCGAACGAGACAATAACAATAATTGGAAACAAAAATCATCAAGATCTGCTTCGACGAAATATTAAAAGAACAAGTTTCAGGATTGAAGATCCGTCAGCTACGTTAGAAGACGACACGGTAAGGCTATACCTGTCTTGTTACGTAGCTTATTAATTACTTTTAGTCATCCTTGTAGCCTATTGCATTGCAGCAGTGTCAAATTCAGCAATGTTTCATATCAGTTACCGATCTTTTAAATCTATTTTGGTAAGTTCAGGAATTAGTAAATTTATTACGTGCACATCATGAACGTTTTTCTACCGCATTATTTGTGCTTGGCATATCCAGAGTAGTGTAATGAGGATTACCCAGTTAGTTCAGTTGTTTATTCTGTTTGCCAGTCAAATGTACTGACAGTTATCTACTTAGCTTGTACTTTAGTATGGTTAGAACTCGCAGACATTAAACATTGATGGAGTCACAAGATACAAGTAACCCTTGTGAACAACCTGAATATATTCAAGGTAATAGCATTGAATGACAATGGTTTTGACTCTTTTCCACGAAATATAGGTGAAACTGAAACATTTGCAGCTAGTACACCGCGAACAGATCAGACTAACGACAATACAGATTGTTCCAGAGATTTCAAGCATTTATTAGTAACTTACGCAGATATGTAGACACTATATTTTAAAATATAAATCAAGAGATGGCAACTCTGAATGATATTGAAACTTTGAATATGTAAATCAACAGATGACACAGTATAAGTATTGCTATAGAACCAAATATTTCGAGGCCAGCAACTATAGGAAGAAAGATGAAACTTTTATTCAGATGTCTTGGCAGTTATATATTTCCTACACTGGCAATATTTTACTTACCACCCCGGCGGCGTCTCAATTTTATACGGGCAATATCAAGAATATGGTAGAAAATCTTTTCGTAGACGTTAATATTGTTAGAAATCCACAGATAATAACTTATTTTTCGTACAGTGGATGGCGTAAATAAATAATGCTGTTACTGCTCTGTGGTTGACAGGTTCTTGTATGTACCATTGTCCGCTCAGTGAAAGTGACTGTCCTCGTACAACGAAGTTTTCATGACAAAATATTTTCTTTCTAACACGATTGGCTGATGTCAACGTCGCATGATTGCCAACATTATCACGCGAGGCCACCACGTCGATAAGTAAAATTGAAACCTTGTATCAAATTGCTTTCGCAATAAGTGACGCTCCTGCTTTTCCATTAGCTGGGGACTGACTTCCTTACGTCAAATACACTGGTTTTTATCAAAGTGGATCTAATTAATACATTTTGCTATTCTCTATTCTAGTGCCTAATATTGATTGGTGTTGTGTGTGGTAACCTACCTGTACATGTGATATTGAAAAGGCATATTATCACATAACATTTATTGACCTAACATTTTGGGAAGGATGAAGATTTTATACATGGTTATAGCAATGCTGGGTACTTTATTAAAATAAACGTTATCTTAAAATTAAAGTTTTGGAGACATCTTTAGTGCACGGTTTCATTTACCGTCCAGACTTTCGTAATGTGGAAGTATAAATACGAAATTCGTCAAATACCGCCCATTACGTTATATTCTCCTGTATTTATAAATTTTACAAGCCTTTTGTTTTACATGAGTGTCCGGCCAAAGTTTCTCGCAAAACTAATGGGATGGGCGAAATTTTCAAATTCTTTAAAACTAGATTACATTTGCGTTCTCCATTTCTTAATTAAAGTCCGTCATTTTAGACATTATGATTTTTTAATGAAATTGTAGGTGTACTCATGTGTTTTTAATGTGATTATTGTATATGGACAGATAAAGCAATATTTTTACGGGATATTTCAATGCAAATAGTGAGCAATGTTTTAATGTTCATTTACGTTTATAAAGTACACATTACGTCATTTCGAAATACAGCAGTCATTTTAGAAACGTATCTTGAATTCAGTAATCTTAAGCTGTATACTCACGTCACTCGATTAGTTACTGACACTCTTTACACTTCTTATACTAGTTAATTAAATGTGTATCTGAGCCGAGCTTCAGCAATATGTAACACCATTCTGTTCCGCCTCTGTATTAGTGGTCTGAAACACAGCTGTTCTGGAAAAGTGAAACATACAGGACGAAACGGCTTCAATATCGACCGCGAATGAGATCGGAATCACAGCAGAATGAAACAATGCTGTTTCGAAACCGTGAAAGGCACCGGTTTTGAAACAGTGAAACAGTTCCGCGTATCGAAACATGGTTTCTAAACAATGAAACAGTGGCCAACTCTGCTGTGGGTTCTTCGAGCTTTAAATTATTGGAATACATTTGAAGAATTTAAAAATGCATTTCTGTCAAAATATTGGTCTGCAGGTACTCAACAAATACTCAGGAATGAGGTATACAATCGTCGTCTTTTTAATGAACGAAACTTAAGAAAATATTTTGCAAAATATCTCACTAAAACACGCTTCTTTGACAATTCCGTTTCACATCACGAATTTTTGCGGATATTAAAATCAAATTGCCTACACATAACTACAAAGAGCTATTCATTGTAACGGACGACAATCTAAAGTATTTTCTGTCTGCTCTTGACTCATTAGACTTAATTTCTGAGGACAAGCCAGGTAGTGTAAATAACAGCGATTGGATATAGGAATGGTAATAGTGTAAACCAGCTGTTGCCGGTTAGAAATAGTAACAAACATCAAAGCTATGCAGCTGCTTCGCGACAGGGCTGTATTGACCAAACACAACAAACACCGCCTGTCATATATCAAGGAAACAGCAGCGGAAATTGTAATGGATGGACACAAAACATTAACAATAACTATCGTAGGATATAGGATAACAGGTAGTCGTATATCGTGGAGAGACAATAACCACAATATGCAAAATAATAGCAGTAACAACCCTTGGGGAAATGGGTCAAACAGGCATAATCAGAATAATTCTGTCCAAGATATTCCCGTGGTAAAAATCATGCAAGAAAATTCGAATTGGAGACAAAGTGATGTTCTTGTTTTGCCCTCCGACATTGAGCGATACAGGACGTGGGGACATTTCTCAGATTACTGTACCTATATTGAGATATAGTGATGGCGTTGACATGAGGGAAGAGTCATTCCGGAAAAATACACAATCCAGAACAGTCGAATTTGTTCAATACATCATACACGCGACAGTAGAAGGTATTTCAACCATTGCACTGTTCGACAAATGAATAGCCGTTAATGTTGTTCCAAATTCATTGCTTACAAGCATAAACAAAATTCATACTCTACCTAATTTTCTAGTACAAAACTGCCGAATTTTGGAATCTAATCTCAGATACAAATACACATAGGTAGTGAAGTAGTTACATACACGTTTCTATTAGTCGACGCCTTGACAGAAATTTGTATTATCAGGATGGAGTACATAGAGACAGGGAAGCGAGAATTGGTTTAAAAATGGGTAAGTGTATTTTCACAATAAACATTAAATTGTGTTATGTAAGTCCGATCAAATGGATTGGATCGCCACGTTATGGATCGCCCGACCGTCGGAGGTTCGAATCCTCCTCAGGCATGGATGTGTGTGTTGTCCTCAGGTTAGTTTACCTTAGTTTAAGTTGTTTGTAGGCTAGGGACTAATAATCAAGTCAGTAATTCCTATAGTATTACAAACATCTGAACATCATCTGATCAAAAGAAAGAATCCGCACTGGAAGTCTTGCCATTCATTTCAGTTACCATATCAACAGTTGATCATATTTCTGATAGCAGTTGTTTATATTTAGCTGAATCTGAGGCAGAAACATATGATTCAATAGTAAAAATGTGTCTGCTGAATCTACAAATATTTCTGCTGAACAGGAGATCAATTAGCACAGCTACTGTTAAAATTCATTCCTGTGTTTGAAAACCTGCCATTCTCAGAAAAAATAAGAAGTGGAAACCTTAATATCTAGGATCTTACCAAACCATACAAATAGTCAGACACAGACCCTGATGAAGGCCGCCTGCAACAGCGGCCGAAACGTCGGTGGAATTCATAAAATGACGACGCGGTTTCATACCCAGAAGAATTTTATTGATACATACAAATACCTTAACAAATCAGACAAACACCTATTAGATATTCATCTTCTGTTTTCACACAGTTGAGATTAATAGAAGAATATTAAAAAGTTTCATTTGAACATAAATCTTCCTTTTTCTTTTCTTTTTTATGATCCCCGTTAAAAAAAAAAAAAAAAAAAAAAAAAAAAAAAAAAAAAAAAAAAAAAAAAAAAAAAAAAAGACGAGCGAGTTTTCACTGTTGCTCCATTCTCTAATACCTCCTGGGGAAAAAGGAAGACCTAAATCTTTCTTAAATCTTTCTTTGTTTTCGATATTGTTCTCTTATTTTTTATGAGTATCATGTCTCCCTATGTAGAGGGGTACTAACAATATGTGCGCATTAGAAAGAAAAAGTTGAAAGAAAGTTCGCAAATAGATCTCGCCACAACAAATAACGGCTTTTTTTGTTATGATTTCTACCCCAACTCTTCCATCAATTCCATGACCCTCTCCCCTGTATCGTGATAATACAAAACGAGCAGCCCTTCTCTGAACTTTCTACAAATGTCCGTCAGCCCCACCTGGTGTGGATCCTACAATGTGCAGCGGTAGGTACTCAAAACAGGACGTAAAAGTGTAGTGTAGGCAGTTTCTTTAGTAGAACTGTTGCATTTCTAAGTGTTCTGCCAATGAAACATAGTCTTTGATTCGCCTTCCCTACAATATTTTCTGTGTGTTCTTTTCCAATTAAGTTGTTCGTAATTCTAATCTCTGGGTATTTTATTGAATTGATGGCTTGTAGATTTATCATGTAACTGAAGTTCAACGGATTTCTTTTAGTGTCCATATGGAGGACCTCACACTTATCATTACTAAGGGTCAATTGCCAATTTTTGAACCATGCAGATGACTTATCAAAATCATTTTGCAATTGCTTTCGATCTCCTGGCGACTTTACAGACCGATAAATGACAGCACCATCCACGAACAGTCTAAGAGAGCTACTCCGATTATCTCCTAAATCGTTTCTAAAAATAAGGAACAGTAGGGGCCCTATAAAACGTCTGAAACGCCAGATATCAGTTCTGTACTACTCAATGACGTACTGTCAGTTGCAACGTACTGTGACCTTTCTGACAGAAAATATGGAATCCAGTCTCACAACTGGGGAGACACTCCATGTGCACGCAATGTCATTAGAAGACGCATATGGTGTGCAGTGCCAGAAAGCTTTCGGAAATTTAGCAATGTGAAATCTATTTGACATCCCTCGTTGATAGCACTCATCACATCATGTGCGTGTCCGTGTTTCACAAGAACAATACGGTCTAAATGGGTCAATATGTCGTTCTCTTCGAGGTAGCTCATAATATTTGAAGAAAGTATGTGGTTTAAAATCCTGCTGCAAACCGACGTCAATGGTATACGCCTGTAACGTTGCAGATCACTCATATTGCCTTTATTGAGCATTTTAGACACCCGTGCAACTATCCAGTCTTTGGGTACGAAACGTTCGCTAACCGAGCGGTTGCATTCTAGAACTATGTAAGGGGCTATTGCATCAGCATACTCTGAAAGGAACCTTATTGGCATACAGTCGGGACCAGGACACCAAGAACATTCGGTCTTCTACATTGCTTCTCATGTCGTTTACGAAATGTTAATTTTTATAAGTAATCGTTTGTTTTGATCTCTCCAATTAGTTGAGTGTTTTCTGTTTGTGGCATTATTCAATTTCAGTGGTTCAGACATTGTCATTGTCTTTTTTTGTACGCATCTGTTTGTTACATGGCATACCTTATTTCTGTCACACACGTTTTATGTTTTTGACAAAGCGTCACAAGGATCATATGGTTTTAACTTTTAACATTTACGGAATCCTGAAATTCAATAAGAACTGCATTGCGATAAGCATATAACAGTTTCCACAACGAAACTCCGTCTCGTAACTTGGAAGCAAATCCGAAGCCACTCCCGTCGCGTGCAAAGTACACTAGTGATAACACAAAATCTGAACATTCAAGGCGCGATAGCAGTGGTGTTACTAAACACACATTTCCGTAATTCGATCACAAAAAAAGATTTAATAAATATTCCACAATTTGGATTAAAAACGACTGCCAACATGAGTAACATATAAATAGATACCATCGTAGTAGTATACCAACTTGAATCACTTAACAAAAGCACGTTTTCCAGTTCAGAATGTATATCAAATCTGTTTCATTTCGGTGTATTGCCGATCCAGTAGCTCCATACCTACCTCTAATATACAACCACTCGCCCAGCGAAAGATCCGTACCAAAGATAGAAAAATGGCGCAGCTCGCTGCATTAGTAAAGAAAGGAGAAAAGTAGCAGACCCATATCACTGACGTCGATTTGCAGCATGATTTTGGAATATATACTTTACTCGTACTTTATGAATATCCTAGAAGAGGATGTCTTCACCCATAGTCAAAACAGATTAAGAATACATCGCTCTTATGGAAAAGGTAGCTCTTAACTCACATCAAATGGACAAGTGAAGTACAATCGATTCCATATTTCTAGATTTACAGAAATCTTCTGAAACCGCTCCTCACAGACGACTTCTTATCAAATTTCGTGCTTACGGAATATAGTCTCAGTTGTGACATTCGATTCACGACTACATGTATGAAAAGACACGTTTCGTAGTAAATGACAAGAAATTATTGAGTAAAACACAAGTGATATTTATCGTTCCCTAGGGAATTGTTATAGGTTCCCTACTGTTCCTTCATACACGATTTAGGAAACAATCTGAGCATCCGTCTTAGAACGTATGCTGCTGCTGTTTATTGTGTAGTAAAGTCACCAAAGCAGATTTAGATAAGACATCAGTATGGTACCAATATTGTCAAATGGCCCTCAGTAATGAAAGATGTGGTTTAGTCTACATGATCACTAAAAGAAATCCAGTATTTAATTTACACGTTACAGCAAACAAATCTGTAGAGCGTAAGTTTAATTAAATACCTAAGAATTACAACAACGAAAAACAAGTAAAAAAGTTAGAGATGTGGGGTGGGCAAAACATAGGCCGCAGTTCGTTGGCAGAACACTTAAAAAATGCAACAGTTGTACTGAAAACGGTGACTACATAAGACTTGTCGGTCGTCTTTTCAAGTTTAGGGTATTTCGGTAAAGGATTCCAGAGTCCGTACAGGTTTGTTAATCTCTTTTTATAAAGGGTGGGGAAGGGCTTCGCATTACTTCCTTGTAAGCAGGTGGTTCCGGGTTCGAATACCGGCCACGGCACAAATTTTCGTATGTCCTTGTAGTATGGTTACATCTAGCAGGAGCTGAGAGTAAAATGGAGTAAATGAAACCAGTAAAAATCTTTATTAAGAAGAACTGCACTATTACATCCGACGTCTCTTCTTCATGGCATATCCTAAATAACAGACGCTCATATTCCAAATTGTATTCTTCTTCTCAGGTCGGCGACATATTTTCGGTCTTTTGATGGTAAAGGCGTTCTTCATTTTGGAAGGCCTGGTTGCCACGACAGCCAAGTAGTTTGTAATTTAAAAAAAAATCTGGTTGAGTTTTCACTACACGTGCAGAAGCATCAAGGAGTAGCTCGTTTGATAATGCACCTGGGAATGAAGTGGCTTTCAATGGTATGGTGTAGCGTGTGCAGCTGTGTCAAATTCGTATTCCGATTCAAAAGCAAAATAACAACAACGTCCATTTATTTCGTATTTTATACTTCCAAATTATTTGAGACAGCTTTTCAGATATTTACAGAAGCTGCAGACGTATATTCATACAGATGACGCAAAGTGACTGACCCCTTCCGGGTAACAGTTTGACTGGCCAATAGCTGATAAGATAAAACAACATGCCACCTCAATAGATATATCACGTGCGTCGCAGAAGAAATATCAGATAATGCAACACAGTTTGCACAATAACAATAGCAAAACTAAAATTTTAATCAGTAGTAAAGACAGCTTAGGACATTTTTCGTACAGTGACATGTATAAAACCATTTGAAAATGCTACAGAAAAGTAAATGTTGTTCAGACAGGCTGAAATGCAGTGATTTAGTTTTCGTAGTTATCTCAGAAACTGCCGACTCGACGCGACAAATTCACCCTTTCCGTAAAATTTTTGAAGGGAAAATGACCCATACGGTGTAATCTGAGACGTTTTGCATAACATTACCAGAATCAGAGAGAAGACAGTGCTGCGTGTACTTTAAATGACCAAACATAATTTACTTTTTACCTTTCAATTGTTAGGTTTCATCTCTGCATAAATTAAATGAAACATTAAGCTTTACCGTTTCTAGTCACTGTTAAGTTTGCTCTACGTGCAGAACACGTTTCGAAGAGTTGAATCTCCATTAGGAGGTGTTATATGTTTTGTGTGTTAATGTGATATTTGTGTATATTCGCTACACCTTTGGGGTGTACTATCTATAAGGCAAGAACCAAAATACTAATTCAACACGTACATCTTTAGAGGTCTTCCCCCATTGTTGGAATCTAAAGATACAAATGTGAAAATGAAACTACTAAAATAGCATACGCCAATGGTCACGATTTCTTTGTTCGTCCTAAAATCTCACATGTAAACTGTTTCATTTTGATGGCAAAGATTGTGTCCAGCAGGTGAAATGAAAGTATTGCGAAAGATTGAGACTATTTCACACAACAAAGGCTGTACAAGAAAACAAGATGATTATTTCACTGCAGATCGTAAAAGAAAGGCGACTACTATATCACCATAATTATTTCAAGTGACACATTAATTATTTACTCCTTGATTTCATACAGTGTGATTTTGTGCAGATTTAAGCAATTAGATGATCTGATGAAAAAATATAGCACATCTGTTACACGTCATAATGAAGTGGATATTCCCTGTCGGGGATTCGAATCCCCCCTCGGGCATGGATGTTTGTGCCGTCTTTAGTATAAGGTAGTTAATAAGTAGTTTGTAAGTTTAGGGACTGATGACCCCCGCAGTTAAGTCCCTTCAGCATAACGAACATTTGAAGTGGATATTCAAGTTGCACGTTGATGACGAGATAAAGTTACTATTAGCAGATTGTTATAACCATCATCTGAGGTTATAATAATATATTAATTAACTGTAAGTAGACAAGAGCTACATTTCTGTAGTGTTTCATTGGATTTATTGTTTGAGCAAGACCCAAGTATTTGGGAAATATCATGGAAATGTAACTGGGAAGTTGTTCTTTTCTCCTCCCCCCCCCTCTCTCTCTCTCTCCCTCTCTCCCTCTCTCTCTCTCTCTCTCTCTCTCTCTCTCTCTCTCTCTCTTTCTCTCTCTGTGTGTGTGTGTGTGTGTGTGTGTGTGTACTTCACATTTAGTAGTGCAGGCTACTGTTAAAAATAAATGTCATATTTGTAATTTTGGATAGACTCAGGTTACTTTCTTTGCTGTTTAGAGTGTTTCAAGGGCACCTTCTTTCTTTGCCTTTACATTGGAAATGCAAGATTCTGATGTTTGTGATCTTAGAATGATGTTTAGTTCCTTAAAGCTGAGTGGGTATTGTTGTTGTATGGTTTTATATAGCTATCTGTCTGTCCTGTGTGGAAACGGTCCAAACATTCAATTTTGTATACACCTGAGAGATGTAGTGGGTCTCCTGCGCCCAGTTTATCTACATCTAGATCCATACGTCACGGTGTGTGGCGAAGGGTACAATTATCATCCCCTCCTTCTCGTCTTTTCACGGGACATACGCAGGAAGAATATATATATATACTGGTTGAATTTCCGAGAAACTTATACTCTCCACATTTTATCTACATCTAGATCCATACGTCACGGTGTGTGGCGAAGGGTACAATTATCATCCCCTCCTTCTCGTCTTTTCACGGGACATACGCAGGAAGAATATATATATATACTGGTTGAATTTCCGAGAAACTTATACTCTCGGAACGTCGACCAAAGGCTGTACCTCGATATAGTACGTCTCTTTTGCATAGTCTGCCGCTGTAGTTTCCCGATTACCTCAGTAAGCTTTTGAGCTTAGCAAATGAACCTGATACGTAGCGTGCTGCTCTCCGTCAGATCTTCTCTATGTCTTCCATAAACCACATCTGGTACCGTTCCTACACTGGTGAGATGTGCTCAAGCTGAACGAGTGTTTTCCCTCTTACTTCCTTTGTTGACGGGGTACACTTCCTAAGATTTCTTCCAATGAATATCAGTCTGGTATCTCCGTAATGCACTATTAATTTTAAATTATCGCTCAGTTTCAAATTGCTTCTTACGCGTACTTCCAGATATCATATGGAAGTAATTGCTTGTAGTGATTGCCCTGCTACTGAGTAAATATGTATTTTTCTATCTATGTAAAGGCAGAATTTTACACTTGTCTGCCTTCAGTTAGTACTCTGCTAACCCTTCTCGCTCACTCCATCTCCTTTTCTTACTTTTTTTATGTTTCATGACATATTTATCGGAGAATATATAAGAAATAAGGCTGTGTTGTATAATATGCAAAATTATAATTCAGTATTCAAACAAAGAAAGGTAGTAATCAAAATACAAATGATATATAAATTTCGTATGATATCGTATTTATCAAATTATATGTTGTAAAATTGTATACTTCTTCAGCTACATATTCATTTGTATAAGTGCTATATGTCCGTAAAATCAGTTGCGAATACAAGTAGTAGTAAAGAAGAAATAATATATTCATTTGTATATATTCTGTATGTCGGTCAAACATGTGTACCAAATTTAGTTGAAATCGGTCCAGTGCTGTAGGAGGAAATGTGCAACATTGTCATTTGATGCAGCAGTTTTTCGCGCATCTCATTATGACGTCATGTCTCGTGAATTATGTGCTGTACGTGATCCATACACTTACCGGCGACAGTCATGATGAATTGAATCTTAAAGCATAAAAAATTGAACAAAACTGTAGAATTGTATGCAGTACGTACACGCAAACAAACACACGGACACACTGCTTTATAAACATAAAAATATAATATTTTGTATATTTAATTTTACATTACACATTATTCATTATTTTATGTGCGAAATATTTACAAAAGGGGGCCTTATTGGATGACCTTTTCAAATAAATTCAGTTACGTAAAAAATTCATCTATTTAGCACACACGTTCGGAAATAATGAAACTAATCTCTGTAATAAATAATTATGATTATGTATTAGGATCGATTGATTGATTTTTCCAGGGAAGCCAAAATAGTTTTCGTCCAGCCCGCCACTGCCCGCACTGAAACTGATTTTATTATGCGGTATCGCTCCCTGTATATCTAGTAAAGCTAACAGATGCCCTTAAACAGTGCTACGAGTCCCTTTACCAGTTCTTCATTAGGCACAATCTCTTCGGGTCTGGTTGTCCCGAATGTTCTGTGCCTCTTGCTCTCCAATGCAATGCATACGATGATTAGGTGTGATGCGGTTTCATTGCTGCCATCACAGATCCTACATTTAGGGTCCTCTTCTGTTATTCCCATTTTATGTAGGTGTTTTTTGATGTTCCCATGGCCTGTCATCAATACAACCAAGAGTTTAATCTCCTTATTGTTCAAGCCCATGATTACAAAGCTTCTTTTAAAACATGGCTTAGGCATCATTATCTTACCATGGTTTTGTTTATAGACCTTGGTCCAATATTCTACGTGCTGTCTTCTAATCCAGTTACGTAGCTCCAGTTTAATTGTTGCCTTAGTGATTGTCAGGACAGGTTCCGGTCCAATAAATGGAGTCCTGGCTAATCTGTCGGCTTGTTCATTGCTACTGGTCGCAGAATGGCCAGGGACCAACAGAAAGTTTACCCTATTGTTTTCCCCTAGCTCCACCAGAACCTTGTGACATTCTGCAACAATTTTAGATCTTGTTGCTGGAGCTGCCAGTGATGTCAGGGGGTCTGCTGCGGGCTTTGTTGCACCTACGCAAATTCTCCTCCACACACGCCCTGATGGCAGTGTGTCTGCCTGGAACACTGAGGCCAGTTTCCCTCTTGGCTCCACCGCCTATACGCCGTCCCCACCCCTTAGTCTGATTTCGACCCGTCAGTGAACCAAGCAATGTCCCCCATATGATGTCTGTTTTATCCCTCTGCTCCCTACTTCCAATTGTTATATAGAATAGCTAGTTGAAGCACTATGGGGCTGTAATATAGTCAGCCGGCATTTCTCCAACCTTTCCTATATTTACTTCACTCACTATTTTAGTGTGTGATTCTGAATATCCCGATGAGAAACATTTTTTGCCAATTTCAGCCTGTATGCACCAGACGGTGCCTCCATCTTAATTCCGCCTGTCATGGCTAAGCAGGCTAGTCTCTGCACCTTACCAAGCTCCTTAGCGGCAACCTGTTGTTCTACCTTCTTACACCACACGACCGCCCCATAAGTGATTCACCGTGGTGTATATCCAGTACATACCCTTGGGGCTCAGGCGCCAGTTTTTGCCAATAGCTCTCCTGATACTCACCAGAGCAGCTTTCGCCTTGGAGCAAATCTAATGTGAGGTGTTCATGTCAGTTTCTCATCTAACGTAACCACTAGATATTTCACTGTCCCCTTCACAAAAGTTTCATCGAAAAGCTTTAAATTCCAACTTCTATGTTGGATACGCTTTTTCGTAAATGGTACAACAACAGCCTTCTTGGGAGTAGCCATCAGATCCTGTTTCCTGCACCAGACTTGCACAATGTCCAACGCATCGTATGCCATATTCCTGACTGTGTCAGCAAATTTGCTTAGTATTACTATGACAAGGTCGTCTGCGTATCCTTGGGAAAAGTACTGTCTAGAGTTTAGTTCTCCAATGAGTTCGTTCACCACTAGATTCCACAATAAAGGGGACAGAACTTCGTGTGAGTAACCCCTAGTGGTGTTGATAACATTGTTTTTTATTCAACATGGCATCCTCCACCTGTCTTTCACTAAGCATGGTCCTAGTCCACCTACATATAGTGGTACCTAGGTCATGCACCTCTGCTGCCTTAAGCATGGATTCGAAAGTCGTATTGTTAAAAGCCCCCTCGATATCCAGGAAAATGCAGAGGGCTATTTCCTGAAAGTGTAGTGCTTTCTCCACCTTCCCAACGAGTTGGTGGAATGATGTCTCACACGATTTACCTGGCTGATATGCATGTTGGTTTGAGTGTAGAGGAACCCTAGTTAGCCTCATCTCTCCAACATGTATATTAACCAACTTTTCCAATGATTTAAGAATGGAGGAGGACAGGCTGATTGCTCTCATATCCTTGGCCTTGGTATGATCAATTCTCCCTTGCTGTGGAATGTAGACAACCTTCACTGTCCTCCAGACATTGGGAATTATTCCTGCCTCTATGCTAACCCTAAACAACCTGCACAGGTATCTTGCTATGTTTTCTTCTGCTTGTTGCAGGATAGTTGAACGGCACGAATGTTCACACCGCCCATTGGACCTTTTAGAACTCGACACACTCCTTTGACAAATCCTAGACCTCTTTGCAAAGGCCTGAGAACCGTCGTCTCTCAGGTATCGCATTCTGGTCTGTGTTATCTGCCAGAGTGTTGGGGGAAGTGAGTCTTTAGGAGCAGTTCCAGCGTCTCGTGAGAATTTTATGAAGTCTGGCTTGATCAGCGGTGTCCACTACTTCCTCACCGAATGCGTTCCAGGAAGCCTCCTTTGCTCGTTTGATAGCAAGGTTGTATGTAACTGACAAGGGCCTCACGATATCTTGCCCATTGTCCTCGTCATCTTGCAAAGTTAAACAGACTTCGTACCTGTATTCTTTGCGTTTCTAAGTTGTTATTCCACAAAGGTGCAGTCCTATTTGTGCACTTCTTGGTGACTGAACAGTTATGCTGGTATGAGGTCACTATGGCAGAGGTTACAGCCCCTGCTACTTCCTCATACTCTGCTGGATTCCGTATTCAAGCTTTAATCTCTGATAGGCTGAAATCAAGGTCTCTCCTATATGTCTCCCTGTCCATAACTGCAAATCATCATGGAACTAAAGGTTATGTCAATTATTTATTCCCTTCTACTATTCCTGAATGTAAGTTTATCACCCCTATTCGGGATCTCCAAGTTGTTTGATAGGAGAAATTCAAGAAGGTGTTCACTTCTACTGTTGGTGTCCTTGCTGCACCACGCTAGATTGTGGGCATCTCACCAACAGCTGGTCGCCCTGCCGATGGCAGGCTTCTGTCAGTCTCCTCACTTCCAGAGAAAGAAGAGGACTGTCTTCGTAAGTAAGGAATGCTAAAGCCAGAACAACGTCCCTCGTGATACCATCCCCACGTTGCTGCATCCTGATGGTCTCCAGATCAGTGGAACAGATATCCATCATTGGCATGATAGAGATACCATTTCTAACATAAAAGCATGTTCTGGGGTTTCTTAGATTTCTCGCGTAAATCAGCTTACCTACAGTACCACTGAGGCCCGATACACCACGTTTGTATAGATGGGCCTCTTGTATCAGGCCACGCCCACTTCCTTCTCCCCAGGCGACGGCTCAAGGCAGCAGTGGCCCCTTTACTGTGCTGCAGGTTTATCTGCAGCACTTCCAATCCCCATCTTGCTGCTATTGTTGCCTTTGAGGTCTTTGATAACCCTGGCGGCGACCTGTGAGAATCCTGAAAACAATTTCATAACTTGCTCTTGCATTGCCAGAGGGACTTTTCGCTGATTGCACCACCAGGGTTCGTCCTTCTATTTCGACCTTCCTCAGTCGAGACTTTTGGGTTTGACCGTTATTTTCTCAAACAGAACCTTTGGAGGGACATCCTTAAGGATCTTTGGTACCCATATTAATATTTTTGCGGTTTTTCGGAGCTCGACTGCTGTCTTGACCAGCAGCTTCGCGTCTCCCACGGAGTTATCATGGGCATCTTGTCCTTGAGCCATTCTGCTGAGTGCTCTCCCTCACAGACAAAAATGAGGGGCCGCAGCGGAGCGGCTGAGCGCATTGAGGCGCTACGCTCCGATGCGCGAGGCCATTCCCGGTCGGGGGTTCGAATCCACCCTCGGTCATGGATGTTTGTGCCGTGTTTCGTATAAGCTAGTTCATCAGTAGTTTGTAAGTTAAGGGACAGTTAAGTCCCATAAGCTTTTCGGAGAGGCCTGAGTTGTTTGAGAGTGGCCGTCCGAATATACAACACTTCGTGTTGTAATGAAGACATCTCTTTAATTAGAAACAATTTAACTTCTTTATTAAAGCAATGTGAAAGGAGCTGATTGCAGAACAATTATTTCTTAAGTGAATCCCTCCGTTATCTCCATTTAAAGCGCTGCTTCTTCGATATTCAAATATTTCATATGTTTGTATAGCTTATGGGACTTAACTACGGGGTCATCAGTCCCTAAACTTACAAACTACTTATGAACTACCTGCAACTAAGGACGGCACAAATATTCATGCCCGAGGAGGAATTCAAACCCCAGACCGTAGTGGCCGTGCAGACCGTGACTGGAGCGCCTCAGTCCCCTCGGCCACCGCGGCCGGCATACACAACGTTTAGTAGTGGATTATGGGCAGTAATGAAATGATCCAATACATTTCTGCTAGTTTAAAATATTCACAGTGTTCACAATACTTCTATAAAATCTTTAGCGTACACACTGTTCTAGAACATACAACGTTCTAAAAATTCAGGTAGCTGTAGTTTACCACTGTGCCCCTCTACGCGCCACGTGCTAACAGGTCTCGCAAACGTTGCAATACTCGACATAAGGCGCACAAAAGGCGGGAACTGAGAAGTGGCTGCCGTTTCCTGAAACGTCTGATATCGTTGAGGAAGGGTACTATCTTATCACAGAAGAGTAACCACTGGCGATGCATTCGGTGATATCTGCAAACTGGCCGTGTTGGTTTCTAGGCAATGCATAATTCTATTTCCACTCATTATGTGTAGGAACACCTCATACCACTGAGGCGTTTCTGGACGAAACATTAAAATTCGATTCTAGTGCACTACCCACCATTCTTGAGGAATCTTTGTATATTTTATCTTAAGAACAAGCGGAAGCTTGCTATGCATTGCACATATTTTATATAGGTTTGGAGGTTAAGTGTGCAAAATTTCATAATGGTCTGCAGGTAAAGTACCCTCCACCACCGGCCATAAGTGTCATAACTCCTGAACTATGAGTCGTAAGTGGTAATTCTTGCCACACGATAACGAATAAGTGCACCAAGTTGGTTTAAATCGGTCCAGCGGTTTAAGAGGAGACGTGCAACATTGACCCATGATGCAGTCGTTGTTCACGCATCTTATTGTTTTTGACGTCAGATCTCCTGAACTAAGTGTCGTACGTTATGCTTACACCCACAGGAACCGTCCTCTCGGTTTCAAGGTCAAGTGTGTAAAAGTTCTTAAGCACTGCTACAAAACTGTAGATGTGTATGCAGTACAAACGCACAAACTCATAAACAAACCACCACACGGACTCTCTACTTTTGATTTATTCCTTTCAAACAACAACTCCAAAATTCCTAAGTTATCATTTTTTTTCAGAATATTTTAAGTCTTGCAGTCGGTTAGGCCTTCGGTCCCCTAAGAAACGCCTTGAAAGGCCGATGATTCCTTTGGGACGGCAGTATGCAGCGGGAAGTTCGGATTTGTTCAGTCAGCAGGACTCGGTGACGTCATAAGAGAGTATCTTCAACACTGGGTGTCGGTGGGACCACGATTATCAAATTTCCTCATTCACCCGTCCATGTCCTCATCTTTTGAGCTTAAAAATGGCCTGGACATGTGTCTGTCAAAATTGGAAAATGTCCTCTTTTTGTATTTGTATAAGTGCTTAAAAATGCGAAGATTCAAAACTTCGAATTGTTAGTTTTTGGAGATGAAAACACCGTTATCCTGGTGCATTTCATTTACTTGTTTCCATCACGTTTTATTTCAAGGCTTCAACAATTGTTTGGTTGACAGAAATTACATATTTGTTTTTAGATGTAGTACTAATAGATTATAAAAGTTTCATGTTGTTAATTTAAAGATTAACTAACAACTCGCCCGAGTTTGCTGACCACGTATATATTAACATTTCTTTCTTTAGTAGTGTGCTGTCAGCCTGAAGCATCTAGCATGTTTGTAAGATTAAGAGGTACCTCATCTTCATCCTACGCGTTACTAAACTACAGCCTCGTTTTTATTTCATACCATATATAGTAATTAAGCCAAAGTCACCCGAAGGCAGTATTCTAGGAATTGTAGGGATGATGAGATACTGCGACAAGAGCTCTGAAAGATTTAAGTCGAAACAAAGTCCCTAGAGTAGATGATATTTCTTCTGAACTGCTGATATTGATGCGAGAGGTATTCATGAACAAATTGTTACATCTGGTGTTGTTAAGCGTATGGAATTTAACTGCGGGGTTATCAGTCTATACCTGGTACGCAAGGTGTTTGAGACAGGGGGAAATGCCGTCTGACTTAAAGAAGAATATAGTGATCCAATTCCAAGGAAATCATGTGCAGACAAGTGTGAAAATTTCTGAATTTCAGTTTAATAAATCATTGCTACAAAATACTAACAATAATTATTTACAGACGAATGGAAAACTGTTTTAATCCGACCTTGGAAACACACAAGGCAAAGTAAGAACACGCAATACATTACGACGTATCCTAGAATATAGGTTAAGGAAAGGCAGAACTACGATTTTAGCTTTCGTAGATCTGGAAAACACTTTTTCAATTTTTGAAGCAAACAGAGGTAAAATACGGGAAGCGAGGATTACAAAACCAGGCAACAATTATTAGATTCGAAGGGCATGAAAAGAAAGCAGTAGTTGGGGAGGGAGTAAGAAATGTATTGACATTCCAATATTAATTTAAATGTTAGGAAGTCCTTTATCAAAGCGTTTATCTGGAGTGTAGCCAAGATGATAGAAACTTCTAGAATGTGGTGCTACACATGAATGATGAAGATTGGATGGGTAGATAATGTAACTAATGAGAAGGTACTTACAAAATTGGGGAGAAAAGTAATTACTCGCATATCTTGACTAAGAGAAGGGATTGTAACAAACCAGTCAGCGGACTGAAGACCACAACAACAGCACGCTTTCAAGTGTCTGTCAGACGATTCATAGAACCACTTTCACACTTTTTTTCCACAATCCCACCATCTAAGAGCGTTAAGGGATTATCCTTTTCAATAACTCACAAATAGTGATAACCTTCGTGTTTGCGCCATTGTAAATGTTTGTAAATCTATTAGACTAAACTGCGTGGTCATTAGCCCGTAGTTTACAAACTACTTAAACTAAGCCATGACCGTATGTCACTCCGACCAAAACTCTGATTGTATATTATAGTTGTGTCTATACTTACAGTCGCTAACTGTATCATAAACACATGTAACGTCCTCAAATTGGTTGTTTCAAGATTTTGTTTAAAATCAAATATCGAAAAACTAAAACATTTCGCGATTATTCTGTTTAATATAGTTGTTACCACAATATTAAGAAACATAAACGTAGGTTTTTTTGTTTAGTTAATCTGACGACCGTCAGATTAAATAATTCCATTGAGTGAACCAACGTCAGATTTACGAGCACAGTGACGATATCTTTTCTAAATGTAGTAAGGAAAAAGGAAGGAAGGAAGCTTAGGGTTTAACGCCCCGTCGACAGCGTGGTCATTAGAGACGGAGCATACGCTTGGATTTTTGGGGAAGGATTAGGGGAGGAAATTCCGTCATGCCCTTTGCAAGGAACCATCCCAGCATTTGCCTAGAGTGATTTAGGGAAATCACGGACAACCTAAATGTGGATGGCCGGAGGTGGATTTGAACCACCGTCCTTCCGAATGCGAGTCCAGTGTCTTACCACTGCGCCACCTCGCTCGGTCCTATATGTAGTAAGTTTCACTAATATTGAAACTAGGCTTTGCTTTCGAAATCATTGACTTAATAAAAATCATATTTATATTTTATTCCTTATTAATTCGTAAATAGTATGTTAAGTAGGGGAAATAACTTTCATCTTTAGGAAATCGAAAATCATTGTCAAAAGCTTTCTCCAAATCGACAAACGCTAAAAATGTAGGTTTCCCTTTCCTTAGCCTATTTTCTAAGGAAAGTCGTATTGTGAGTATTGCATCCCGTGTTCCTACATTTCTCCTAAATCCAAACTGATGTTCCCCGAGGTCAGCTTCTACCAGCTTTTCCATTCTCCTGTAGATAATTCGTGTAAAAATTTCGCAACCATAACTTATCATACTCATGGTTCTGTAATTATCAGACTTGTCTGCACTTGCTTTCGTAGGAATTGGAATAACGATATTCTTCTTGAAGTCATAGGGTATTTCCCCTGTCTCATACATCTTGCATACCATGTGATACAATTTTTTCACGACTGGCTCTCCTAACGATATCAGCAGTTCAGACGGAATATCATGTACTCCAGGGGCCTTGTTTCGACTCAAGACAATCAGCGCAAATTCTTCTCGCAGTATCATATCTCCTATCTCATCTTGCTCCACTTCGTCTTCCATTTCTAGAATAATGCCTTCAAGTTTATTTCCTTTGTATAGGCTCTCTATATATTCCTTCGACAGTTCAGCTTCCCCTTCTTTGCTTAGTACTGGTTTTCCATCTGAGTTCTTGATATTCATAGCGCTGCTTTTCTTGTCTCCAAATATCTTTTTTATTTTCCTGTAGGCAGTATCTATCTTTCCCCTACTTATTCAATCTTCTACGGTTCTACATTTGGCCTCTAGCCACGCCTGTCAATCTCATTTTTCAGACGTTTGTACTCCCCTTTTTCCTGATTCTCTAGCTCAATTTTTATATTTTCTCCTCTCATCAATTAAGTTCAGTATATCCTGTGTTATCCATGGATTTCTATTAGGCCTTATCCTTCTGCCTATATGATCCTCTGCTGCCTTCACTACCCTGTCTCTCAGAGCTACCAAATTCTTCTTCTACTGTATTACTTCCCCCCTATCAGTCAATCCTTGCCTAATACTCCCTCTGAAACTCTCAACCATCTCTGGTTTCTTCAATTTGTCCAAGTTACATCTCCTAACCTTTCTACCTTTCTGCAGTTTCTCAAGTTTTAATCTGCAGTTCATAACCAACAAGTTATGGTCAAAGTCTATATCTGCCCATGGATATGTCTTACATTTTAGAACCTGTTTTCTAAATCTGTTCCTTACCATTATAAAGTCAATCTGGTACCTTCCAGTGTCTCCTGGTCTCTTCCACGTATACAGCCTTCTTTCATGATAATTAAACCATCATAAAATTGTGCTCTGCGCAAAATTCTACCAAGCGATCTCCTCTTTCATTCCTTTTCCCCAGTCCATATTCACCTACTACATGTCCTTCTCTTCCCTTTCATACTGCCGAGTTCCAGTCCCCAATAACAATCAAGTTTCTGTCTCCCTTGACTTTCTGAATGATTTCTTTTATCTCCTCATACATTTATTCGATATCCTCATCATCGGCCGTGCTAGTTGGCATATAAACTTGCACTACTGTGGTCGGTGCCATCTTCGTGTCTATCTTTACTACGATAATGCGTTCACTATGCTGATCATAGTAACTTACCCTTATTCCTATTTTCTTCTTCATTATCACATCTACTCCTGCGTTACCACTAACTGATTTTGTATTGATAACCCTGTACTCTCCTGACCAGAAATCCTGTTCATCCTGCCACCGAACTTCACTAATCCCTACCATATCTAAACTATCCATTCCTCGTTTCAAATTTTAACGCATAGTTTTAACGGAGAAACAGCGTTCCAAAACTGACCAATATGGCGGACAGGCTTCAACTGACGTATGTGCTTAGCATAGATAATGCCATCTCCCTCTACTCTAACCTCCTTCGTAAATACATCAGTGTTTTGTCGGATCAATATGGCTACCCTTGGCTTCATAGCTGTGGCGTCAAAGCGCCTCCGTTTATTCTTACTTCCATCGTACCTCCAAGTTCAGATGTTTTCCACACGTTTTCGCATTGTTCACCATTTTTTAATTTGAAATAAGAATTTCCAACAGTTATTACTTGGCAAAGGATTGCTTGCTTACCTCCTAATTTGAAATTTTTGTGAGTAAGTGATTAATAGACTAATATGAAAGCGTAATCGAAACTTATTTTCTTCTTGTTTTCTTGTAATACTTCATAGCAGCCATATCTGAATTTGGAAACAAATGAAATATGAACATCTATGGCTGACACGCTCAGCAGCAAGGTGGTTACAATAAAGGGAGATGGCATGATCTATGCTGAGCACATATGTCAGTTGATGCCTGTCCGCCATCTTAGTCAATTTTCGAATGCTATTTCTCCATTAAAACTATGCGTTAAGTCGACCCTCTTATTGTTAATGCATTGAACTGACAGTCACTACAACGTATGTACTTTCAAACAATATACTTTCTTGAATACATTGTAATAAATACTAATCATAATTTATTTGAAAACATAATTTTAACGGCTAATTTTCACTGTTTTTAACACGTTGTACATCACGGCAAAACCGTCGGACATTTTATTCCTGCTTCAACTGGCATGTAACATTAGCTCTACAATACGAACGTGGCAGTGTAAGGGCGTTTCCCTGTATTCTTACCTACTTGCTCAACAGTATAGAGATCAATGGCCAGCAGTCTCCTTTCTTATCTTTGTCCTTTGTCAGAACCTTCATTCATTTCCTTATCAAGAAGGACAGCAATGATCTTTATATTATAGAGATCAATGAAGAGAACGACCAGCCGGTATTTCAGTTATTGTTTTTCTATGGGCCTTGGTAATAGATGGACGTGTTGTGAAGAACGACGAGATGTTTCATGTAAGTGGACAACGAGCTCATCCTTCTAATAATAAATATTCTGTGAGATGATCTGCTGGCACCAACTAGTTAGAAAAAATGGTTTTTCTACAAAAATAACCAGCTTTAGTATCTTTCCAAGTTAGACTATCTTTTTAATACATAACGGAAGTTCACTTTTATTCAAGCTAGCTACCATCCTTTTAACTCATTTTAAGTAAATGCTTTCTTTGGTTCAGTTTCCGTAAAGACAATATCCTGTCACGAAATATTAATTCAAAATTCCTGACTGTAGGCGTGATTTACCAAATTTGAATTAAAGAAACAATTAGTTAAATTCTTGCCAATTACAGTGTTGCTTGCAAGGAGGTGAGCTTGCCACCCCATTTTATTCAAAATTATTACAGGTTGCTTTCTAATTTCACTGCAATGTTATCATCAAAATTGTTCATAATTATTTTGTGTCTATACCGGTGCAACAGTCTGTGATTTCCATATAAAAGTTCATTGTATCATAAAATTCGTACTACGTAAAATTACAGGTTCTGTTTTGACAAATAAATCACCAACCGTAAGCAGCGAAACCACGGTTGCGCTGCCAACTGCTTTCGGTGTAGCACTGTGCTTAGAAAGCCAATACTGAAATTTAATTCCTTGCGATGCCAACTTAACACGGCGAGGCGTTGAAAGCGAGAGGCCCATAACAAAATTTAACTAGCTAGGCCCCACTCTCAGATGACACGAATTAAAACGATATGGAACAAGTGCCGGCCGTGGTGGCCGAGGGGACTGAGGCGCTCCAGTCACGGTCTGCACGGCCACTACGGTCGGGGATTCGAATCCCCCCTCGGGCATGGATATTTGTGCCGTCCTTAGTATTAGTTAGTTCATACGTAGTTTGTAAGTTTAGTGACTGGTGACCCCGTGATTAAGTCCCATAAGCTATACAAAGATTTGAAACATTTGAATATGGAACAAGCAGCGCATTAAATGGAGATAACGGAGGGATTCACTTAAGAAATATTAGTTCAATCCCCTAAAAATTACTTTTGAAAATTAAAAAAAGTCATTCTTTAATTATGACTTGTGATTATTACCATTTTCGTGTATTAATAACTGATTCTTATTTTCGTGTACACTTATTCGAACGAGACAATGACAATAATTGAAAAGAAAAGTCATCATGATCTGCTTCGACGAGATATTAAAAGAACATATTTCAGGACTGAGGCTCCATCATGCAAATACCCAGCTACGTTAGAAGACGACACCTCTCTTGTTACACAGCTTATTAATTACTTTTAGTCATCGTTGTAGGCTTTTGCATTGCAGCAGTGTTTATTATCAGTTGCCGATCTTTTAAATCTATTTCGTTAAGTTCAGGAATCAGGGATAACTTTTATTACATACACATCACGAACGTTTTTCTACCGCATTAATTTTGCTAGGCATATCCAAAGCAGTGCAATAAGAATTATTCAGTTAGCCCAGTTGTTTATTATGTTTGCCAGTTAAATGTACAGTCAGTTTTCGACTTAACTTCTATTTTAGTATGGTTAGAACTCGCAGACAGTTAACAATGATGGAGTCACAAGATACAAGTAAACCTATTGAACAAACTGAACATATTCGAATATTAAAAAAAGTTTTTAAAAAAATTAAAAAATAATAAAATAAAACAAAAATATGTCAAGTAATATTTATTAGAAAGTAATAATTTGTTAAGACATCTTTCATTAACGTGACACGTTCCAGATCATTATGAAGTGTCGTATTGATGATTTATGGAACAAGTACTAATCTAATCTAATCTGTACCCTTGAATGACAATGTTTTTGACTCTGTTCCACCAAATGTAGGTGAAAGTGAAACATGTGCAGCTAGTACACCGCGCAAACAGATCAGACTAACGACAACACAGATTGTTTCAGAGATTTGAAGCATTTATTAGTAAGTTAAGCAGACTTGTAGACAATATATTTTAAAATATAAAAAAGCAGATGGCAACTAATACTGAAACTCTGAAAATGTAAATCAACAGCTGACACAGATGGTAACTACAGTATAAATATTGCTATAGAACCATATAGTTCGAGGCCAGCAACTGTAGGAGGAAAAATTAAACTTCTATCCAGATGCCTTGGGAGTTATATATTTCCTACACCGGCAAAATTTTACCTATCATCCCGGCGCCCTCGCAATTCTATACTGGCAATATCAAGAAGATGGTAGAAAATCTTTTCGAAGATGTTAATATTCTTAGAATGACTTGATTGTGTTTTGTACAGTCCATGACGTAAATAAATAATGCTGTTCCTGCTCTGTGGTATGTACCCTTGTCCGCTCAGTGAAAGTAATTGTCCTCGTACAACGAAGATTTCATGAGAAAACATTTGCACTGTAACGCGATTGGCTAATGCCAACGTCACATGATTGCCAAAATTATCACGGGAGGCCGCCAGATCGATAACTAAAATTTGAACTTTGTATTAAATGACTGCTTTCGCAATAAGTGACGTTCCTGCTTTTCCATCAGCTGAGAACTGACTTTATGTCAAATATATTGGTTTTTATCAAAATCGATCTAATTAATACGTTCTTCTGTCCTCTATTCTAGTGGCCAATACTAATAGGTGTTTTGTGTGCTAACCTACATGTGAATGTGATATTGGGGAGGTATATTATCACATAAAATTTATTGAGCTAACATTCTGGGAAGGATAAATCTTTTATACATCGTGATCGAACTGCTGGGTACTTTAGTAAGATAAACCTTATCTTAAAATTCAAGGTTGGAGATACCAGTAATGCACGGTTTCATTCACCGTCCTGACTATCGTAATGTGGAAGTATAAATACGAAATTTGTCAAATACCGCACATTATCTTAGAGCTTCATGTATTTATATCTTTTACAAATTTTTCTTTATACGAGTGACCGGCCAAAATTTCTCGCAAAACTAACGGTATGGGCGAAAACTTCAAGTTCTTTAAAACTAGCAGTAAAAGTAATAGCCAACCAGTTGTAAATTAAAGTATAATAAACTTTACCGCGTCTTCAACTGATATAAATCAATATTCTTCAGAAGATACATGGACCTATAGAGAATAAGAAAGTAAAAATCAAGCTATTTAAAATCATATTAAAACCATAGATTGTTTACCTATAAAATTACAACAAATTCTAGTCTACAGGATACAAGTACTTACATGACAATATTACTGTGGAAACGTTACACGCGTCAATCTTTGTACACATAATGTAGCCCTTTAGACAAACGTACGTCAAACATATAAAATGATAACATGTGCTGTGTAACAGATTGTGTGGCGTGCTAACCGCCGACTGACAGTCTGAGCAAGACGTGGACGTCAGGTAAACATGACACGAGGCGCATGCGCCTATTGACGATTATACAGCGTCAGTAGTCAATATCTTTTAATAACAAATTATAAAATAGAAAACCCACAGAAGCTTAAAATGAAATAAAATAGAATTTTGAGGAAATGACACAGCAGAGGTTACCGTTGACTGTTAAAGTGGGTCAAACAGGCATAATCAGAATTATTCTGTCCAAGATATTACCGTGGTTAAAATCATGCAAGAAAATTGGAATTGGAGACAAAGAAGGCAGAATAACTCAGGAGTTACAATAACAGAGGTAAAAAAAGTAAGTTCACAAACAACTAGGACTAAGACAAACTGATATCGCTCTTGGTTTGCCCTTCGACATTGAGAGATACAGTACATTTCTCAGATTCCTGTACCTATGCTGAGATATAGTGATGACGTTGACAGGAGGGAAGAGTTATTCCAGCAGTCGAATTCGTTCAACCCAGTATACACACGATAGTAGAAGGTATTTCAACGATTGTACTGTTCGACAAATGAGCAGCCGTAAATGTTGTTGCAAAGTCATTATTTACAGGCATAAACATTATTCATACTCTACCCAATTTTCCAGTACAAAACTGCCGAATTTTAGAACCTAACCTCAGATACAAATACACATAGGTGGTGAAGTAGTTACTTGCACGTTTCTTATAGTGGAGGCATTGACAGAAAATTGTATTATCGGCATGGAGTACTTAAGAGACAGGGAAGAGAGAATTGATTTTAAAACACGTATTTTGATAATAAACAATAAATTCTGTTATGTAAGTCTGATCAAAAGAAAGATCCGCACTGGAAGTTTTGCCGTCCACTTCAGTTTAGCATATCAACAAATGTTCAAATGTTTGTAAGGCGTATGCGATTTAACTGCGGGGCCATTAGTCCCTAAACTTACAAACTACTTATGAACCACCTTATACAAAGACGACAAAAACATCCAGGTTCGAGGGAGGATTCGAACCTCCGACGCGGGAGGCCGCGCTATCCGCAGCGTGGCGCTCCAGACCGTTCGTCTACTCCCGCTCGGCAGCATGTCAACAGTTGGCCAAATTTCTGATAGCAATTATTTAGATTTAACTGAATCTGAGAAAGAAACCTACGATTCAATAGTATCAAAGGTGTCTGAATCTACAAACAATTCTGCTGATCGGGGGTTTCAATTGCCGCAGCTACTGTTAAAATTCATTCTTGTGTTTCAAAACCTGCTATTCTCAGAAAAAATAAGAAGTGGCAACCTTAATATCTAGGATCTTACCAAACCATACATATATCTACTAGTTATTCATCTTCTGTTTTCATCCAATTGAGATTAATACAACTATATTAAAAAGTACCACTTAAACTTTAATCTTACTTGTATTTTTGTTTTATGATCCCCGTTCAAAAGGTATAAACGAGGTTTTACCGTAGCTCCATTCTCTAATAGCTCGCGGAGAAAAAGAAACACCTAAATCTTTCTTTGTCTTGGATTTGATGTCTCCCTATGTAGATGGGTACTAACAATATATGTGCGCATAACGAAGAACAAGTTGAAAGAAATTTCGCAAATAAATTTCGCCGCAACAAATAACGCCTTTGCTTTAATGATTTTTACCCCAAATCTCTCTCCCCCATATCGCGATAACAGAAACGAGGTGCCCTTCTCTCAATTTTCTCTAAATCGACCGTCAGTCCCACCTGGTGTGGATCGCACAATGCGCAGCAGTACTTCAAAATTGGACGCACAAGTGTAGTGTAGGCAGTTTCTTTAATAGAACTGTTGCATCTTCTAAGTATTGTGCCTATGAAACATAGTCTTTGGTTCGCCTTCCCTGAAGTATTTTCTATGAGTTCTTTTATTTAAAGTTCTTTGTAATTGTAATCCCTATGTTTTTAGTAAATGACGGCCTGTAGATTTGACTGATTTATCGCGTAGCTGAAGTTTAACGGATTTCTTTTTGTGGCCATATGGATGACCTCTCACTCATTATTAAGGGTCAATTGCCAGTTTTTGCACCTTTCATATCTTATCTAAATCATTTTGCAATTTCTTTTGATCTTCTGGCGACTTTGGCCGATAAATGACAGCACTATCCGCGAACAGTGTAAGGGAGCTACTCAGATTATCTCCTAAATCGTTTATAAAAATAAGGAACAGTGGGGGCCCTATACCATGTCTCTGGGAAAAGCCAGATATCATTTCTGTACAACTTAATGACTTACTGACAGTTGCAACGTACTGTGTTCTTTCTGACAGGAAATCTCGAATCCAGTCTCACAATTGTGGCGATATTCCGTAAGCACGGAATTAGCTTAGAAGACGCTAGTGAGGTACAATGTCAAAAGCCTTCCGCAAATCTATCAATGCGAAATCTGTTTGATATCCCTTGTCGGTAGCATTCATCACATCATGTGCGTAAAGAGCTAGCTGAGTTTCACAAGAATGATAATTCTAAGCCCCTGTCGACTATGGGTAAATGTGTTGTTGTTGTTGTTGTTGTTGTTGGTTCTTAGGGAACTAAACAGCTAGGTCATCATTCCCGTCAATGTGTTGTTCTCTTCGAGGTAGTTCATAATATTTGAGGAAAGCATATGGTCTAAAATCCTGCTGCAAACCGAGGACAATGATATAGGCCTGTAATTTTGCGAATCAATACTATTGCCTTCCGCGGCGGAGCGGCCGAGCGCATTGAGGCGCTATGCTACGATGCGCGAGGCCGTTCCCCGTCGGGGGTTCGAATGCCCCCTCGGGCATGTATATTTGTGCCGTTTTTGGTATAAGCTAGTTCATTTGTAATTTTTAAGTTTAGGCACTGATGACCCCGAAGTTAAGTTCCATAAACTTTGCAAACATTTAAACATTGTCCTATTGCCTTTTTGAACATTGGAGTCATCTGTGCAACTATCCAGTCTTTGGGTATGGAACGTTCGCTGAGGGAGCGGTTGTATATGGTAGCTACGTATGGGGCTAATGCATCAGCATACTCTGGAAGGAACCTAATTGGCATAGAGGCGGGACCAGGAGATTTGCTTTTCCTGTGAACATTGGGTCTTCTACATTGCTTGTCATGTCATGTATCAAATGTTTATTTTTGTAAGTAATGTTCTGTTTTTATCTCTCCTATTAACTGAGTACTTTCTGTTTATGGCATTATTAAATTTCAGTGGCTCTGACACTGACATTAATTTTCTTTATGTGCATCTGTTACATGGCATAGCATATTTCTGTCGCTCAAGTTTTATGTTTTCTACAAATCGTCTCATAGATAATATAGTTTTAAATTTTAACATTTACGGAATCCTGAAATTTAGTATGTACTGCAATGTGATAAGCATATAACAGTTTCCACAATGAAACTCCGTCTGGTATCTTGGAAGGATATCTGAAGCAGCTCCCGTCGCGTGCAAAGTACACTACTGATAAGACAAAATCAGAACATTGAAGGCGCGATAGCAATGGTCTTACTAAACACAGATTTCCGAAATTCGATCACAAAACAAGATATAATAAATATTCCACAATTTGTATTAACAACGATTTCCAACATGAGTAACATAAATATATATCATCGTAGTAGTGTAGAACCTTATCACTTAACAAAAGCACGTTTTCCACTTTAGACTGTATACCAAATTTGTTTCGTTTCGGTGTATTGCCGATCCAGTAGCTCCACACCTATGTTTAACATACAACCACTCGCCCAGCGAAAGATACGTAACAAAGACAGAAAAATGGCGCAGGTCGCTGCATTATTAAAGAAAGCAGAAAAATCGCAGACCCATATCACTGACGTCGATTTGCAGCTGTATTTGGAATATACACTTTATTCGGACGTTATGAACATCCGTGAAGAGAACGATGTCTTCACCCATAGTCAAGACGGATTAAAAATATATCGTTCTTATGTCAAATGGATAAATGAAGTACAATCGAATCAATATTTCTACATTTCCAGAAATCTTCTTTAACCGCTTCTCACAGGCGACATCTAATCATATTGCGTGCTTACGGAATATAGTCTCAATTGTGGCATTCGATTCACGACTCCACATATGAAATGACAAGATTCGTAGTAAATGACTAGAAATTATCGAGTAAAACACAAGTGATATTTATCGTTCCCTAGGGAATCGTTACAGGTCCCCTACTCTTCCTTGTATTTATAAACGATTTAGGAAACAATCTGAGCATCCGTCTTAGAACGTATGCTGCTGCTGTTTATTGTGTAGTAAAGTCACCAAAGCAGATTTAAATAAAACATCAGTATGGTACCAATATTGTCAAATGGCCCTCAGTAATGAAAGATATGGTTTAGTCTACATGATCACTAAAAGAAATCCAGTATTTCATTTAGACGGTACAGCAAACAAATCTGTAGACCGTAAGTTTAATTAAATACCTAGGAATTACAACAACGAAAAACAAGTTAGAGATGTGGGGTAGGGAAAACATAGGCCGCAGTTCGTTGGCAGAACACTTAAAAAATGCAACAGTTGTACTGAAAACGGTGACTACATAAGACTTGTCGGTCGTCTTTCAAGTGTAGGGTATTTCGGTAAAGGATTCCAGAGTTCGTACAGGTGTGTTAATCTATTTGTGTAAAGGGTGGGGAAGGGCTTCGCATTACTTCCTTGTAAGCAGGTGGTTCCGGTTCGAATACCGGCCACGGCACAAATTTTCGTATGTCCTTGTAGTATGGATACATCTACCAGGAGCTGAGAGTAAAATGGAGTAAATGAAACCAGTAAAAATCTTTATTAAGAAGAATTGCACTATTACATCAGATGTCTCTTCTTCATAGCATGTCCTAAATAACAGACGCTCATATTCCAAATTGTATTCTTCTTCTACGGTCGGCGACATATTTTCGTTCTTTGGATGATAGAGGCGTTCTACATTTTGGAAGGTCTGGTTGCCACGACAAACGAGTAGTTCGTTTTCACTACACGTCCAGAAGCATCAAGGAGTAGCTCGTTTGATAAAGGACTTGGAAATGAAGTGACTTTCAATGGTATAGTGTAGCGTGTGCAGCTGTATCAAACTCGTATTCCGATGCAAAAGTACAACAACAACGTCCGTTCACTTCTTATTTAATACTTCCAAATTATTTGAGACAGCTTTTCAGATATTTACAGAAGCTGCAAACGTATATTCATACAGATGACGCAAAGTGACTGACCCCTCCCGGGTAACAGTATGACTGGCCAATAGCTGATAAGATAAAACAACATGCCACCTCCATAGATATATCACGTGCGTCGCAGAAGAAATATCAGATAATGCAATACAGTTTGCACAATAACAATAGCAAAACTAAAATTTGAATCAGTAGCAAAGACAGCATAAGATATTTTTCGTACAGTGACATGTATAAAAGCACTTGAAAATACTTCAGAAAAGTAAATTTTGTTCAGACAGGCAGAAATGCAATGATTTAGTACTCGTAGTTATGTCAGAATCTGACGACTCGACGAGACAAATTCACCCTTTCCGTAAAATTTTTGAAGGGAAAATGACCCACACGGTGTAAACTGAGACGTTTTGCATACTATTACCAGAATCATAGAGAAGACAGTGCTGCGTGTACTTTAAATGACCAAACACAATTTACTTTTTACCTTTCAATTGTTAGGTTTCATCTCTGCATAAATTAAATGAAACATTATGGTTTACAGTTTCTAGTCACTGTTAAGTTTGCTTTACGTGCATAACACGTTTCGGAGAGTTGAATCTCCATTAGATGGTGTATTATGTTTTGTGTGTTAATGTGATATTTGTGTATATTCGCTACACCTTTGGGGTGTACTAACTATAAGTTTACAAAATACTAATTCAACACGTAGATCTTTAGAGGTCTTCCCCCATTGATGGAATCTACAGATATAAATGTGAAAATGAAACTACTAAAATAGCATAACCCAATGGTCACGATTTCTTTGTTCGTCCTAAAATGTCACATGTAAACTGTTTCGTTTTGATGGCAAAGATTGTGTCCAGCAGGTGATACGGAAGTATTGCGAAAGATTGAGACTATTTCACACAACAAAGGCTATACAAGAAAACAAGATGATTATTTCACTGCAGATTGTAAAAAAAAGCCGAGTACTATATCACCATAATTATTTCAAGTGACACATTAATTATTAACTTCTTGATTTCATACAGTGTGATTTTGTGCAGATTTAAGCAATTAGATGGTCTGATGAAAAAATATAGCACATCTGTTACACGTCATAATGAAGTGGATATTCCCTGTCTGGTGTTCGAATCCCCCCTCGGGCATGGATGTTTGTGCCGTCTTTAGTATAAGGTACTTCATAAGTAGTTTGTAAGTTTAGGGAGTGATGTCCCCACAGTTAAGTCCCTTAAGCATATCTAACATTTGAACATTTGAAGTGCATATTCAAGTTGCACGTTGATGACGAGATAAAGTTACTATTAGAAGATTGATATAAACGTCATCTGAGCTTATAATAATATATTAATTAACTTTAAGTAGACAAGAGCTACATTCCTGTAGTGTTTCATTGGATTTATTGTTTTGAGCAAGACCCAAGCATTTGGGAAATATCACGGAAATATAACTGGGAAGTTGGTCTGTTCTCTCTCTCTCTCTCTCTCTCTCTCTGTGTGTGTGTGTATATGCGCACTTCACATTTAGTAGTGCAGGCTACTGTTAAAAGTAAATGTCATTTTTGTAATTTAGGATAGACTCAGGTTACCTTCTTTGCTGTTTAGTGTGTTTCAAGGGCACGTTCTTTCTGTGCCTTTACATTGGATATGCAGGATTCTGATGTTTGTGATCTTAGAATGATGTTTAATGCCTAAAACCTGAGTGGTTATTGTTGTATGGTCTTATATAGCTACCGCGTGTTCCTGCAAACTAAACTCAAATTGTCTACCTGTCTGTCCTGTGTGGAAACGGTCCAAACATTCAATTTTCTATACACCCGAGAGATGTAGTGGGTCTCCTGTGCTCGTTTGCCGTGGTGACAAAGCTTTTTTCAAATTTATTGCCAGTTGTGTTGGTATCTACATCTAGATCCCTACGTCACGGTGTGTGGCGAAGGGTATCATTATCATCCCCCTCCTTCCTGCTTCGCAGAAAAATGATTGCCGGTATGTCTCCGTGTGGGCCCGAATTCCTCTAGTTTTATCCTCCTCGTCTTTCCGCGGGATATACGCAGGACGAAAATATATATTGGTTGAATTTTCGAGAAACTTATACTCTCGGAACGTCTACCAAAGGCTGTACCGCGATACAGGACGTCTCTCTTGCATAGTCTGTCGCTGTAGTTTCTCGATTACCTGATTAAGCTTTTGAACTTAACAAGTGAACCTGATACGAAGCGTGCTGCTCTCCGTCAGATCTTCTCTAGGTCTTCTATAAACCCCATCTGGTACCGTTCCTACACTGATGAGACATGCTCAAGCTGAACGAGTGTTTTGCCTCTTACTTCCTTTGTTGACGGGGTACACTGCCTGAGATTTCTTCCAATGAATATCAGTCTGGTATCTGCGTAATGCACTATTACTTTTAAATTGTCGCTCAATTTCAAATTGCTTCTTACGCGTACTCCCAGATATCACATGGAAGTAATTGCTTGTAGTGATTGCCCTGCTTCTGAGTAAATATGTATTTCTCTATCTATGCAAACACAGAACTTTACACTTATTTATCATGAGGATCAATTGTTCCCTGTGTCATACGTTGATTAGCTGCAGATCATCCCGCATTTCGCACCACTTTTCCAGTGATGCGACAACTCGATATACTCGAGCGTCATCCACGGAAAGCATCACACACACACACACACACACACACACACACACACACACACACACATATATATATATATATATATATATATATATATATATATATATATATATATATCTGCCTTCAGTTAGTACTCTCCTATCCCTTCTCGCTCAGCCCATCTCCTTTTCTTATATATAAATACTTTTAAGTTTCATGACATATTTATCGGAGAATATATAGGAAATAAGGATGTGTTGCATAAAGTGCAAAATTATAATTCAGTATCCAAACAAAGAAAGGTAGTAATCAAAATACAAATGATATATAAAATTCGTATGATATCGTAGCCTATTTATTGAGTTATATGTTGTAAAATTGTATAATTTTTCAGCTATATATTCATTTGTATAAGTGCTATATTTCCGTAAAATCTGTTGCGAATACAATTAGTACTAAAGAAGAAGTAATATATTCAATTTATAAATTCTGTATGTCGATCAAATATGTGTACCAAATTTAGTTGAAATCGGTCCAGTGCTGTAGGAGGAAATGTGCAACATTGTCATTTGATGCAGCTGTTTTTCGCGCATCTCATTATGAAGTCATGTGTCATGAATTAAGCGCTGTACCTGATCCATACACTTACGGCGACAGTCGTCATGAATTGAATCTTAAAGCATAAAAATTGGACGAAAACTGCAGAGTTGTAGGCAATAAGTACACACAAACAAATACACGGACATACTGCTTTATATATATATATATATATATATATATATATATATATATATATATATATAATTTTATATTACATATTATTCATTATTTTATGTACGAAATATTTACAAAAGGAGGAAGAAAAAGAAGGCAGTGCGATTCTTTTCATAATTTCTTTTACTTTTTGCCCTTATTGGATGACCTTTTCAAAGAAATTCAGTTACGTCAAAAATTCATATATTTAGCACACACGTTCGGAAATAATGAAACTAATCCCTGTTATAAATAATTATGATTATGAATTAGGATCGATTGATTGATTTTTCCAGGGAAGCCAAAATAGTTTTCGTCCAGCCCGCCACTGCCCGCACCGAAACTGATTTTATTGTGCGGTGTCGCTACCTGTATATCTAGTAAAGCTAACCGATGCCCTTAAACAGTGCTAGGAGTGCCTTTACCAGTTCTTCATTAGGCACAATCTCTTCGGGTCTGGTTGTCCCGAATGTTCTGTGCCTCTTGCTCTCCAATGCAATGCATACGAAGATCAGGTGTGATGCGTTTTCATTGCTGCCATCAGATATCCTACATTTAGGGTCCTCTTCTGTTATTCCCATTGTATGTAGGTGTTTTTTGAAGTTCCCATGGCCTGTCATAAATCCAACCATGAGTTTAATCCCCTTATTGTTCAAGCCCAGGATTACAAAGCTTCGCTTAAAACATTACCTTACCATGGTTTTGTTGATAGACCTTGGTCCAATATTCTACGTGCTGCCTTCTAAGCCAGTTACGTAGCTCCAGTTTAATTGTTGCCTTAGTGATTGTCAGGACAGGTTCCAGTCCAATAAATGGAGTCCTGGCTAATCTGTCGGCTTGTTCATTGCTACTGGTCGCAGAATGGCCAGGGACCAACAGAAAGTTTACCCTATTGTTTTCCCCTAGCTCCACCAGAACCTTGTGACATTCTGCAACAATTTTAGATCTTGTTGCTGGAGCTGCCAGTGATGTCAGGGGGTCTGCTGCGGGCTTTGTTGCACCTACGCAAATTCTCCTCCACACACGCCCTGATGGCAGTGTTTCTGCCTGGAACACTGAGGCCAGTTTCCCTCTTGTCTCCACCGCGTATACCCCGCCTCCAACGCCTTGGCCTGATGTCGACCCGTCAGTGAACCAAGCAATATCCCCCATATGGTGTCTGTTTTATCCATCTGCTCCCTACTTCCAGTCGTTATATAGAAAAGCTAGTTGAAGCAGTATGGGGCTGTAATATAGTCATCCGGCATTTCTCCAACCTTTCCTATATTTACCTCACTCACTATTTTAGTGTGTGATTCTGAATATCCCGATGAGATACATATTTTGTCAATTTGAGCCTCTATGCACCAGCCGCTGCCTCCATCTTAATTCCGCCTGTCATTGCTGAGCAGGCTAGTCTCTGTACCTTACCAAGCTAGTTAGCAGCAACCTGCTGTTCTACCTTCTTACACCACACGACCGCCCCATAAGTGATTCACCGTGGTGTATATCCAGTACATATCCTTGGGGCTCAGGCGCCAGTTTTTGTCAAAAGCTCTCCTAGTACTCAGCAGAGCAGCTTTCGCCTTGGAGCAAATCTAATGTGAAGGGTCCATTTCAGTTCTCATCTAACGTAATTACTAGATATTTCACTGTCCCTTTCACAACAGAGCTTCATCGAAAATCTTTAAATTCCATCTTCTATGTTGGATACGCTTTTTCGTAAATGGTACAACAACAGTCTTCTTGGGAGTAACCATCAGATCCTGTTTTCTGCACCAGTCTTGCACAATGTCCAACTCATCGTATGCCATATTCCTGACTGTGTCAGCAAATTTGCCTAGTATTACTATGACAAGGTCGTCTGCGTATCCTTGGGAAAGTACTGTCTAGAGTTTAGTTCTCCAATCAGTTCGTTCACCACTAGATTCCACAATAAAGGGGACAGAACTTCTCCATGTGAACAACCCCTAGTGGTGTTGATGACATTGTTTTTTATTCAACATGGCATCCTCCACCTTTCTTTTACTGAGCATGGTCCTAGTCCACCTACTAATAGTGGTCCCTAGGCCATGTACCTCTGCTGCCTTAACCATGGAATCGAATGTCGTATTGTCAAAAGGCCTTACGATATCCAGAAAATGCAGAGAACTATTTCCTGAAAGTGTAGTGCTTTCTCCACCTTCCCAACGAGTTGGTGGAATGCTGTCTCACATGATTTACATCGCTGATATGCATGTTGGTTTGAGTGTAGAGGAACCCTAGTTAGGCTCATCTCTCCAACATGTACATTAACCAGCTTTTCCAATGATTTAAGAATGAAGGACGACAGACTGTTTGGTCTCATGTCCTTGGCCTTGGTATGATCAATTCTCCCTTGCTGTGGAATGAAGACAACCTTCACTGTCCTCCAGACATTGGGAACGATTCCTGCCACTAGGCTAACCCTAAACAACCTGCACAGGTATCTTGTAAGGTTTTCTTCTGCTTGTTGCAGGATAGCTGAACGGCACGAATGTTCCCACCGCCCATTGGACCTTTTAGAACTCGACACACTCCTTTGCCAGATCCCAGTCCTCTTTGCAAAGGCCTGAGAACCGTCGTCTCACAGGAATCGCATTCTGGTCTGTGTTATCTGCCAGAGTGAATTGGGGGAAGTGAGTCTTTAGGAGCAGCGTCTCGTGAGGATTTTATGAAGTCTGGCTTGAGCAGCAGAGCCCTCCACTTCCTGACCGAATGCCTTCCAGGATCCCTCTTTTTCTCGTTTGATAGCAAGGTTGTATGTAACTGACAAGGGCCTTGCGATATTTTGCCAAATGTCCTCGTCGTCTTGTAAAGTTAAACAGCCTTCGTACCTGTATTCTTTGAGTTTCTAAGTTGTTATTCCACAAAGGCACAGTCCTATTTGTGCACTTCTTGGTGACTGAACAATTATCCTGGTATGAGGTCACTATGTCAGAGGTTACATCCCCTGCTACTTCCTCATACTCTGCTGGATTCCGTATTCAAGTTTTGATCTCTGATAGGCTGAAATCAAGGTCTCTCCTATATGTCTTCCTGTCTTTTTTCCTGAGATTCCTATAGGCCATGATCTGTATGATTCCCATTTCGATCTTGAATTTAATATACAAGTGATCTGATGAAAATGGCTCCAGGACCACGTGCCACTGTTTGACGTAACTGCCCATCATCATGGAACCAAACGTTATGTCAATTATTTCTTCTCTTATACTATTCCTGAATGTAGGTTCATCACCCCTATTCGGGATCTCCAAGTTGTTAGATAGGAGAATTCAAGAAGGTGTTCACCTCTACTGTTGGTGTCCCTGCTTCCCCACGCTAGATTGTGGCCATTGGCGTCGCATCCCACCAACAGCTGTCTTCGTAAGTAGGGCATGCTGAAGCCAGAACAACGTCCCTCGTGATACCTTCCCCACGTTGCTGCATCCTGATGGTCTCCAGATCAGTGGAACAGATATCCATCATTGGCATGAAAGAGATACCATTTCTAACGTAAATGCATGTTCTGGGGTTTCTTAGATTTCTCGCGTAAATCAGCTTACCTCCAGTACCACTGAGGCCCGATACACCACGTTTGTATAGATGGGCTTCTTGTATCAGGCCACGCCCACTTCCTGTCTCCCCAGGCGACGGCTCAAGGCAGCAGTGGCCCCTTTACTGTGCTGAAAGTTTATCTGCAGCACTTCCAGTCCCCATCTTGCTGCCATTGTTGCCTTTGAGGTCTTTGATCACCCTGGCGGCGACCTGTAAGAATCCTGAAAACAATTTTATAACCTGCTCTTGCATTGCCTTGAGGGACTTTTCGCCGATTGCGCCACCACGGTTCATCCTTCCAGTTCGATCTTTTGGTTGATTACCCTCCAACCCTCTGTCGAGACGTTAGGGTTTTCGACCGTTATTTTCTCAAACAGAGCCTTTGGAGGGACATCCTTAAGGACCTTTGGTACCCATATTGATATTTTTGCGGTCTTTCGGAGCTCGATTGCTGTCTTGACCAGCAGCTTCACGTCTCCCACTGACTTATCATGGGCATCTTGTCCTTGAGCCATTCTGCTGAGTGCCCTCCCTCACATACAAAAATTAGGGGCCGCAGCAGAGCGGCCGAGCGCATTGAGGCGCTACGCTCCGATACGCGAGGGTGGGTTCGAATCCACCCTCGGTCATGGATGTTTGTGCCGTGTTTTGTATAAGCTAGTTCATCAGTAGTTTGTAAGTTTAGGGACAGATGACCACGTAGTTAAGTCCCATAAGCTTTTCAGAGAGGCCGGAGTTGTTTGAGAGTGGCCGTCCGAATATACAACACTTCGTGTCCGTATTAAAATCGCCGTGGTTGTAATGAGGACGTCAATTTAATTAGAAACAATTTAACTTCTTTATTAAAGCAATGTGAAAGGAGCTGATTGCAGAACAATTATTTGTTAAGTGAATCCCTCCGTCATCTCCATTTAAAGCGTTGCTTATTCCATATTCAAATGTTTCAAATGTTTGTATAGCTTATGGGACTTAATTACGGGGTCATCAGTCCCTAAACTTACAAACTACTTATAAATTAACTAATACTAAGGACGGCACAAATAACCATGCCGGAGAAGGAAATCGAACCCCCGACCGTAGTGGCCGTGCAGACCGTGACTGCAGCGCCTCAGTCCCCTCGGCCACCGCGGCCGGCATGCACAACGTTTAGTAGTGGATTATGGGCAGTAATGAAATGATCCAATACATTTCTACAAGTTTAAAATATTGACAGTGTTCACAATACTTCTATAAAATCTGTAGCGTACACACTGTTCTAGAACATACAACGTTCTAAAAATTCAGGTAACTGTAGTTTACCACTGTGCCCCTCTACGCGCCATGTGCTAATAGGTCTCGCAAACGTTGCAATACTCGACATAAGGAGCACAAAAAGCGGGAACTGAGAAGTGGCTGCCGTTTCCTGAAACGTCTGATATCGTTGAGGAAGGGTACTATCTTATCACAGAAAAGTAATCACTGGCGATGCATTCTGTGATATCTGCAAACTGGCCATGTTGGTTTCTAGGCAATGCATAATTCTATTCCCACTCATTATGTGTAGGAACGCCTCATACCACTGAGGCGTTTCTGAACGAAACATTAAAATTTACCATTTCATGAAACTGCTCTGTTGACATGAAGTATTTCCGTCTCAGTTAATGTCTCTACTTTCAGGTGTACATAAAGAGCCATTATCTCATTCTGCTGAAAACGTGGACATTTGGGGTTTTTGAGTTGATCGATTCTTGTGCACTACCCACCGATCTTGATGAATCTTTGTATATTTTATCTTAAGAACAAGCGGAAGCTTGCTATGCATTGCACATTATTTTATATAGGTTTGGAGGTTAAGTGTGCAAAATTTCATAATGGTCTGCAGGTAAAGTACCCTCCGCTACCGGCCATTAGTGTCATAAATCCTGAACTATGAGTCGTAAGTGGTTTTTAGCGTACAGTAATTCTTGCCACACGGTAACGAATAAGTGCACCACGTTTGGTTGAAATCGGTCCAACAGTTTAAGAGGAGACGTGCAACATTGACCCATGATGCAGTCGTTTTTCACGCATCTTATTGTTTTTGACGTTAGATCTCCTGAACTAAGTGTCGTACGTCATGCTTACACCCACAGGAACCGTCCTCTTGGTTTCAAGGTCAAGTGTTCAAAAGTTCTTAAGCACTGCAACAAAACTGTAGATTTGTATGCAGTACAAACGCACAAACTCATAAACAAACAACCACTCGGACTCTCTACTTTTGATTTATTCCTTTCACCATCAACTCCAAAATTCCTAAGTTATCATTTTTTTTTCAGAAAATTTTAAGTCTTGCAGTCGGTCAGTCCTTCTATCCCCTAAGAAACGCCTTGAAAGGCCGATGATTCCTGTGGGACGGCAGTATGCAGCGGGAAGTTCGGATTTCTCCAGCCAGCAGGACTCTGTGACGTCCTAAGGGAGTATCTTCAACTTTGGGTGTCGGTGGGACCACGATTATCAAATTTCCTCATTCACCCGTCCATGTCCTCATCTTTTGAGCTTAAAAATGGCCTGGACATGCGTCTGTCAAAATTGGAAAATGTCCTCATTTTGTATTTGTATAAGTGCTTAAAAATGCGAAAATTCAACACTTCGAATTGTTAGTTTTTGGAGATGAAAACACCGTTATCCCGGTGCATTTTATTTACTTGTTTTCACCACGTTTTATTTCAAGGCTTCAACAATTGTTTGGTTCACAGAAATTACATATTTGTTTTTAGATGTAGTATTAATAGATTATAAAAGTTTCATGTTGTTAATTTAAAGATTAACTAACAACTCGCCCCAGTTTGCAGACCACGTATATATTTACATTTCTTTCTTTAGTAGTGTGCTGTCAGTCTGAAGCATCTAGCATGTTTGTAAGATTAAGAGGTACCTCATCTTCATCCTACGCGTTACTAAACTACAGCCTCGTTTTTATTTCATACCATATATAGTGATTAAGCCAAAGTCACCCGAAGGCAGTATTCTAGGAATTGTAGAGGATGATGAGATACTGCGACAAGAGCTCTGAAAGATTTAAGTCGAAACAAAGTCCCTAGAGTAGATGATATTCCTTCTGAACTGCTGATATTGATGCGAGAGGTAGTCATGAACAAATTGTTACACCTGGTGTTGTTAAGCTTATGGAACTTAACTGCAGGTTTATCAGTCTACACCTGGTACGCAAGGTGTTTGAGACAGGGGGAAATGCCGTCTGACTTAAAGAACAATATAGTGATCCAATTCCAAGGAAATCATGTGCAGACAAGTGTGAAAATTTCTGAATTTCAGTTTAATAAATCATTGCTACAAAATACTAACAATAATTATTTACAGACGAATGAAATACTGTTTGAATCCGACCTTGGAAACACACAAGGCAAAGTAAGAACACGCAATACATTACGACGTATCTTAGAATATAGGTTAAGGAAACGCAGAACTACGATTTTAGCTTTCGTAGATCTGGAAGACACTTTTTCAATTTTTGAAGCAAACAGAGGTAAAATACGGGAAGCGAGGATTACAAAACCAGGCAACAATTATTAGATTCGAAGGGCATGAAAAGAAAGCAGTAGTTGAGGAGGGAGTAAGAAATTCTTTCCCCAATGTTGTTCGAGCTGTACACTGAAGAAGCTGCGAAGGAGTGAAATGAGATATCTGAAGAAGGAATTGAAGTTCAGGGAGAAGAAATATAAAACTTTCCGGTTACCCGGTGACGTAGTAATTCTCTCATGGAGAGCAAAGGACCTTTAACAGCAACTGAACGGAATGGACAGAATCTTGAAAGGAACGTAAAAGCAAATCAGAAGATGTAGATGGAATAAGATTAGGTAATGAGACAATAAATATAGTGATGAGTTTTGCTATTCGGGTAGCAAAATAACTTCTGTTGGCCGAAGTAAAGAAGATTTAAAATGCCGAATGGCTGTGGGAAGGAAAGCGTTTCTGAAGAAGCGAAATTTGTGGATGGGGGGAAAAGTGATTACTCGCATATCTTGACTAAGAGAAGGGATAGGTTGGAAGGACACATTCTGAGTGATCATGTAATCGTCAAGTTAGCGTTAGAAGGAAGTGTGTGGTGTCAAAATCGTAGAGAGAGACCGAGAGACGAATATAGTAAGCAGGTTCAAAAGGATGCAAGTTTCCGTTCTTATTTGGAGATGAAGAGGCTTGCACAGGACAGGGTAGCCTCGATAATTGTATCAAACCAGTCAGCGGACTGAAGACCACAACAACAGTATCCTTTCATATCACACTCAAGTGTCTGTCAGACGATTCATAGAACAATTACACCATCTAAGAGCGATAAAGGATTATCCTTTTCAATAACGCACACATAGTGACAACCTTCGTGTTTGCGCCAATGTTCAAATGTTCCAATGTTTGTAAATCTATCGGACTCAACTATGTGGCCATTAGCCCGTAGCCTACAAACTACTTAAACTTAGCCATGACCGTGTCTGTATTTACAGTCGCTAACTGTATCATATACACATGTAACGTCCTCAAATTGGTTGTTTCAAGATTTTGTTTAAAATCAAATCTCGAAAAACAAAAAAATTGCGCGATTATTCTGTTTAAAACAGTTATTGCTACAATATTACTAAACATAAACATTATCCTGTTTAAAATAGTTGTTACTACAATGTTACGAAACATAAACGTAGGTTTATTTGTTTAGTTAATCTGACGACCGTCAGATAAAATAATTCCATTGCGTGAACCAACGTTAGATTTACGAGCACAGTGACGATATCTTATCTAAATGTAGTAAGGAAAAAGGAAGGAAGGAAGCTTATGGTTTAACGCCCCGTCGACAGCGTGGACATTAGAGACGGAGCATACGCTTGGATTTTTGGGGAAGGATTAGGGGAGGAAATTCGGTCATGCCCTTTGAAAGGAACCATCCCGGCATTTGCCTAGAGTGATTTAGGGAAATCACGGAAAACCTAAATGTGGATGGCCGGAGGTGGATTTGAACCACCGTCCTTCTGAATGCGAGTCCAGTGTCTTACCACTGCGCCACCTCGCTCGGTCCTATATGTAGTAAGTTTCACTAATATTGAAACTAGGCTTTGCTTTCGAAATCATTGACTTAATAAAAATCATATTTATATTTTATTCCATATTAATTCGTAAATAGTATGTTAAGTGGGGGAAATAACTTTCATCTTTAGGAAATCGAAAATCATTGTCAAAAGTTTTCTCCAAATCGACAAACGCTAAAAATGTAGGTTTCCCTTTCCTTAGCCTATCTTCTAAGGTAAGTCGTAATGTGAGTATTGCATCCCGTGTTCCTACATTTCTCCTATATCCAAACTGATCTTCCCCGAGGTCAGCTTCTACCAGCTTTTCTATTCTCCTGTAGATAATTCGTGTTAAAATTACGCAACCATGACTTATCAAACTGATAGTTCTGTAATTTTCACTCTTGCTTGCACTTGCTTTCTTTGGAATTGGAATAACGCTATTCTTCTTGAAGTCATAGGGTATTTCCCCTGTCTCATACATCTTGCATACCATGTGATACAAGTTTTTCACGACTGGCTCTCCTAACGATATCAGCAGTTCAGATGGAATATAATGTACTCCAGGGGCCTTGTTTCGACTCAAGACCATCAGCGCTGTGTCAAATTCTTCTCGCAGTATCATATCTCCTATCTCATCTTCCTCCACTTCGTCTTCCATTTCTATAATACTGCTTTCAAGTTTATTTACTTTGTATAAGCTCTCTATATATTCCTTCGACAGTTCAGCTTCCCCTTCTTTGCTTAGTAGTGGTTTTCCGTCTCAGTTCTTGATATTCATAGCGCTGCTTCTCTTGTCTCCAGATATCTCTTTTATTTTCCTGTAGGCAGTATCTATCTTTCCCCTACTTATGCAGTCTTCTACGGTTCTACATTTGTCCTCTAGCTACCCATGTCCATCTCATTTTTCACACGTTTGTACTCCCTTTTTGCTGGTGCAATTGCTGAATTTTTATATTTTCTCCTCTCATCAATTAAGTTCAGTATATCCTGTGTTATCCATTGACTTATATTAGGCCTTGTCATTCTGCCTATATGATCCTCTGCTGCCTTCTCTACCCTGTCTCTCAGAGCTACCAATTCTTCTTCTACTGTATTACTTCCCCCCTTTCAGTCAATCCTTGCCTAATACTCCCTCTGAAACTCTCAACCATCTCTGGTTTCTTCAATTTGTCCAAGTTACATCTCCTAACCTTTCTACCTTTCTGAAGTCTCTTAAGTATTAATCTGCAGTTCATAACCAACAAGTTACGGTCAGAGTTTATATCTGCCCCTGGATATGTCTTACAGTTTAGAACCTGGTTTCTATATCTGTTACTTACCATTATAAAGTCAATCTGGTACCTTCCAGTGTCTCCAGGTCTTTGCCACGCGTACAGTCTTCTTTCATGATGGTTCCAAGAAGTTTCGGGCGTGCAGCCGCATAAAGTTTTCTTCTTCTAATATTTCGGCTGCGAAACGTTCAGCCATCTTCAGAGACGAATCTCTGAAGGCGCCTGAACGTTTCTCAGCCAAAATATTAGAAGAAGAAAACTTTATGCGGCTGCACGCCCGAAACTTCTTTTAACAGTCATTGCGCCGCGAAAACATGAAGATTCACTTCTTTCATGATAATTAAACCGAGTTTTGGGGATCATTAAATTGTCCTCTGCGCAAAATTCTACCAAGCGATCTCCTCTTTCATTCCTTTTCCCCAGTCCATATTCACCTACTACATGTCCTTCTCTTCCCTTTCCTACTACCGAGTTCCAGTCCCCCATCACAATCACGTTTCTGTCTCACTTAACTTTCTGAATGATTTCTTTTATCTCCTCATACATTTTTTCGATATCCTCATCATCGGCCATACTAGTTGGCATATAAACTTGCACTACTGTGGTCGGTGCTGTCTTCGTGTCTATCTTTATTACGATAAAGCGTTCACTATGCTGATCATAGTAACTTACCCGAATTCCTATTTTCTTATTCATTATCACACCTACTCCTGCGTTACCACCAACTGATTTTGTATTGATTAACCTGTACTCACCTGACCAGAAATCCTTTTCATCCTACCACCGAATTTAACTAATCCCTACCATATCTAACTTTAACCTATCCATTTCTCTTTTAAAATTTTAACACATAGTTTTAACAGAGAAATAGCGTTCCAAAACTGATCATGATGGCGAACAGGCTTCAACTGACGTATGTGCTTAGCATAGATAATGCCATCTCCCTCTACTCTAACCTCCTTGGTAAATACATCAGTGTTTTGGTCGGATCAAGATGGCTGTCCTTCGCTTCATAGCTATGGCGTCAGAGCGCCTCAGTTTATTCTTACCTCCATGGAACCAGCACATTCAGATTTTTTTTTTTTTTTTTATTTTTTATTTTTTTTTTTTTAATTTGAAATACGAATTTCCAACATTTATTACTTGGCAAAGGATTGATTGCTTACCTGCTAATTTGAAATTTTTTGTCAGTACGTGATTAATAGACAAAAATTTAAGCGTAATCGAAACGTATTTTCTTCTTGTAATACTTCATAGCAGCCATATTTGGATTTGGAAACAAATTAAATATGAACATCTATGGCTGACACGCTCAGCAGCAAGGTGGTTAGAATAAAGGGAGATAGCATGATCTATGCTGAGCACATATGTCAGTTGAAGCCTGCCCGCCATCTTAGTCAATTTTCGAATGCTTTCTCTCCGTTAAAACTGTGCGTTAAGTCGACCCTCTTATTGTTAATGCATTGAACTGACAGTCACTACAACGTATGTACTTTCCAACAATATACTTTCTTGAATACATTGTAATAAATACTCATTATAATTTATTTGAAAACATAATTTTAACGGCTGATTTGCACTGTTTTTAACACGTTGTACATCACAGCAAAACCGTCGGACATTTTATTCCTGCTTTAACTGGCATGTAACATTAGCTCTACAATACGAACACTTCTCCAAAACTTAGCAATATCGCGGAGTCTGGCTTCAGTTTTGCAGCGTAAGGGCGTCTCCCTGTATTATAACCTCTTTGCTCAGCAGTATAGAGATCAATGGCCAGCGGTCTCCTTTCTTATCTTTGTCCTTTGTCAGAACGTTCATTTATTTCCTTATAAAGAAGGACAGCAATGATCTTTATATTATAGAGATCGGTGAAGGAGAACGACCAGCGAATATTTCAGTTATTCTTTTTCTGTGGACCTTGGACATATATGGACGTGTTGTGGAGGTCTACGAGATGTTTCATGAAATTGGACAAGGAGCTCATTCTTCTAATAATAAATATTCTGTGAGATGATCAGCTGCCAGCAACTAGTTAGAAAAATGTTTTTTTTTTTTTTTTTTCTACAAAAATAACCAGAACCAAATTTAGCAGCTTTCCAATTTAGACTATCTTTTCAATACATAACGGAAGTCCACTTTTATTCATGCTAGCTATCCTCCTTTAACTTCTCTTACGTAAATGATTGTTTTGGTTCAGTTTCCGTAAATGCAGTATCCTGTCACGAAATATCAATTCAAAATTTTGTAGGCGTGATTTCCCAATTTTCATTTTATTATTTCAGTAATTTGAAATTAAAAAAAAAATCATCAAGACATTAGAGGAACAAATTTCAGAACTGAGGCTCCATCATGCAAACACCCACTACATTAGCTCTTGTTACGCAGTTTATTAATTACTTTTAGTCGTCCTTGTAGCCAATTGCATTGAAGCAGTGTCAAATTCAGCAGTGTTTCATATCAGTTACCGATCTTTTAAATCTATTTCGGTAATTTCAGGGATCAATGATAAAATTTTATTACACATACACTTACACATCACGAACGTTTTTCTACCGCATTATTTTTGCTAGGCATATCCAAAGCAGTGCAATAAGAATTATTCAGTTAGCCCAGTTGTTTAACCTGTTTGCCAGTTAAATGTACAGTCAGTTTTCGACTTAACTTCTATTTCAGTAGGGTTAGAACTCGCAGACAGTTAACAATGATGTATTCAGAAGATACAAGTAACCCTTTTGAACAACCTGAACATATTAAAAAATAATTAAAAAGAATTAAAAAATTAAAAAAATAAAATAAAATTGTGTCACTTAATATTTAGTACAAAGTAATAATTTGTTAAAACACCTTTCATTAACCTGACACGTTTCGCATCAGTATGAAGTGTCGTATTCATGATCTATGGATCAAGTACTAATCTAATCTGTAGCATTGAAAGACAGTGTTTCCACCAAATGTAGTTGAAAGTGAAACATCTGCAGCTAGTACACCGCGAACAGGTCAGACTAACGACAACACAGATTGTTTAAGAGATTTGAAGCATTTATTAGTATGTTAAGCAGACTTGTAGACACTATATTTTAAAATGTAAATCAACAGATGGCAACTAATCCTGAAACTCTGGAAATGTAAATCAACAGCTGACACAGATGGTAACTACAGTATAAATATTGCTATAGAACCATGTAGTTCGAGGCCAGCAACTGTAGGAGGAAAAATTAAACTTCTATCCAGATGCCTTGGCAGTTATATATTTCCTACACCGGCAAAATTTTACCTACCATCCCGGCGCCCTCGCAATTCTATACTGGCAATATCAAGAAGATGGTAGAAAATCTTTTCGAAGATGTAAATATTCTTAGAATGACTTGATTGTGTTTTGTACAGTCCATGACGTAAATAAATAAAGCTGTTCCTGCTCTGTGGTATGTACCCTTGTTCGCTCAGTGAAAGTAATGGTCCTCGTACAACGAAGAATTCATGAGAAAACATTTGCATTGTAACGCGATTGGCTAATGCCAACGTCACATGATTGCCAACATTATCACGGGAGGCTGTCAGGTCGATAAGTAAAATTTAAACTTTGTATTAAATGAATGCTTTCGCAGTAACTGACGTTCCTGCTTATCCATCAGCTGAGAATTGACTTTATGTCAAATATATTTGTTTTTGCCAAAGTCGATCTTATTAATACGTTCTTCTGTCCTCTATTCTAGTGGCTAATATTGATAGGTGTTTTGTGTGCTAACCTACCTGTGCATGTGATATTGGACAGGTATATTATCACATAAAATTTATTGAGCTAACATTCTGTTAAGAATAAAGTTTTTATACATCGTGATCGCACTGCTGCGTACTTTAGTAAGATAAACCTTATCTTAGAATTCAAGGTTGGAGATAGCAGTAATGCACGGTTTCATTCACCGTTCAGACTATCGTAATGTGGAAGTATAAATACGAAATTCCTCAAATACCGCACATTATATTAGTTTCATGTATTTATATCTTTTACAAATCATTTTTTTTTTTTTTTACATGAGCCAAAATTTCTCGCAAAACTAACGATATTGGCAAAAAGTTCAAGTTCTTTACTCCTGCAGAAAAAGTAACACCCAACCGGTTGCAAATTAAATTGTAATAAACTTTACCGCCTCTTAAATTTATATAAATTAATATTCTTCAGAAGGTACATGGACCTATAGTGAATAAGAAAGTAAAGATCAAGCTTTTTACAACCGTATTGAAACCATAGATCGTTTTCCTATACAATTACAACAAAGTTTAGTCTACAGGAAACAAGTACTTACATTACACTATTAGTGTGGAAACGTTACACGCGTCTTGTTTTGTACACATAATGTAGCCCTTTAGACAAAGGCACGTCAAACCTATAAAATGATAGCATATGCTGTGTAACAGATTGTGCGGCGTGCTAACCGCCGACTGACAGTCTGAGCAAGGCGTGGACGTCAGGTAAACATGACACGAGGCGCATGCGCCCAGTGACGATGATACAGAGTCAGTAGTCAATATCTTTTAATAACAAATTATAAAATAGAAAACCCACAGAAGGTTAAAATAAAATAAAATAGAATTTTGAGGAAATGACACAGCAGAGGTTATCGTTGACTGTTAAAGTGGGTCAAACAGGCATAATCAGAATTATTCTGTCCAAGATATTACCGTGGTTACAATCATGCAAAAAAATTGGAATTGGAGACAAAGAAGGCAGAATAACTCAGGAGTTACAATAACAGAGGTAAAAAAAGTAAGTTCACAAACAACTAGGACTAAGACAAACTGATATCGCTCTTGGTTTGCCCTTCGACATTGAGAGATACAGTACATTTCTCAGATTCCTGTACCTATGCTGAGATATAGTGATGACGTTGACAGGAGGGAAGAGTTATTCCAGCAGTCGAATTCGTTCAACCCAGTATACACACGATAGTAGAAGGTATTTCAACGATTGTACTGTTCGACAAATGAGCAGCCGTAAATGTTGTTGCAAAGTCATTATTTACAGGCATAAACATTATTCATACTCTACCCAATTTTCCAGTACAAAACTACCGAATTTTAGAACCTAACCTCAGATACAAATACACATAGGTGGTGAAGTAGTTACTTGCACGTTTCTTATAGTGGAGGCATTGACAGAAAATTGTATTATCGGCATGGAGTACTTAAGAGACAGGGAAGAGAGAATGATTTTAAAACACGTATTTTGATAATAAACAATAAATTCTGTTATGTAAGTCTGATCAAAAGAAAGATCCGCACTGGAAGTTTTTCCGTTCACTTCAGTGTAGCATATCAACAAATGTTCAAATGTTTGTAAAGGTTATGCGATTTAACTGCGGGGTCATCAGTCCCTAAACTTACAAACTACTTATGAACCACCTTATACAAAGACGACAAAAACATCCATGTTCGAGGGAGGATTCTAACCTCCGACGCGGATGGCCGCGCTATCCGCAGCGTGGCGCTCCAGACCGTTCGGCTACTCCCGCTCGGCAGCATGTCAACAGTTGGCCATATTTCTGATAGCAATTATTTAGATTTAGCTGAATCTGAGAAAGAAACCTACGATTCAATAGTATCAAAGGTGTCTGAATCTAGAAACAATTCTGCTGATCGGGGGTTTCAATTACCGCAGCGAGTGTTAAAATTCATTCTTGTGTTTCAAAACCTGCTATTCTCAGAAAAAATAAGAAATGGCAACCTTAATATCTAGGATCTTACCAAACCATACAAATACCTTACCAAACCATACATATACCTACTAGTTATTCATCTTCTGTTTTCATCCAATTGAGATTAATACAACTATATTAAAAAGTACTACTTAAACTTTAATCTTACTTGTATTTTTGTTTTATGTTCCCCGTTCAAAAAGTATTAACGAGGTTTTACCGTAGCTCCGTTTTCTAATAGCTCGCGGAGAAAAAGAAACACCTAAATCTTTCTTTGTTTTGGATTTGATTTCTCTTATTTTATTATGAGGATCATGTCTCCCTATGTTGATGGGTACTAACAATATATGTTCGCATTACGAAGAACAAGATGAAAGAAATTTCGCAAATAGATTTCGCCGCAACTAATAACGCCTTTGCTTTAATGATTTTTACCCCAAATCTCTCTCCCCCATATCGCGATAAAAGAAACGAGGTGCCCTTCTCTCAATTTTCTCTAAATCTACCGTCAGTCCCACCTGGTGTGGATCGCACAATGCGCAGCAGTACTTCAAAATTGGACGCACAAGTGTAGTGTAGGCAGTTTCTTTAATAGAACTGTTGCATCTTCTAAGTATTGTGCCTATGAAACATAGTCTTTGGTTCGCCTTCCCTGAAGTATTTTCTATGAGTTCTTTTATTTAAAGTTCTTTGTAATTGTAATCCCTATGTTTTTAGTAAATGACGGCCTGTAGATTTGACTGATTTATCGCGTAGCTGAAGTTTAACGGATTTCTTTTTGTGGCCATATGGATGACCTCTCACTCATTATTAAGGGTCAATTGCCAGTTTTTGCACCTTTCATATCTTATCTAAATCATTTTGCAATTTCTTTTGATCTTCTGGCGACTTTGGCCGATAAATGACAGCACTATCCGCGAACAGTGTAAGGGAGCTACTCAGATTATCTCCTAAATCGTTTATAAAAATAAGGAACAGTGGGGGCCCTATACCATGTCTCTGGGAAAAGCCAGATATCATTTCTGTACAACTTAATGACTTACTGACAGTTGCAACGTACTGTGTTCTTTCTGACAGGAAATCTCGAATCCAGTCTCACAATTGTGGCGATATTCCGTAAGCACGGAATTAGCTTAGAAGACGCTAGTGAGGTACAATGTCAAAAGCCTTCCGCAAATCTATCAATGCGAAATCTGTTTGATATCCCTTGTCGGTAGCATTCATCACATCATGTGCGTAAAGAGCTAGCTGAGTTTCACAAGAATGATAATTCTAAGCCCCTGTCGACTATGGGTAAATGTGTTGTTGTTGTTGTTGTTGTTGTTGGTTCTTAGGGAACTAAACAGCTAGGTCATCATTCCCGTCAATGTGTTGTTCTCTTCGAGGTAGTTCATAATATTTGAGGAAAGCATATGGTCTAAAATCCTGCTGCAAACCGAGGACAATGATATAGGCCTGTAATTTTGCGAATCAATACTATTGCCTTCCGCGGCGGAGCGGCCGAGCGCATTGAGGCGCTATGCTACGATGCGCGAGGCCGTTCCCCGTCGGGGGTTCGAATGCCCCCTCGGGCATGTATATTTGTGCCGTTTTTGGTATAAGCTAGTTCATTTGTAATTTTTAAGTTTAGGCACGGATGACCCCGAAGTTAAGTTCCATAAACTTTGCAAACATTTAAACATTGTCCTATTGCCTTTTTGAACATTGGAGTCATCTGTGCAACTATCCAGTCTTTGGGTATGGAACGTTCGCTGAGGGAGCGGTTGTATATGGTAGCTACGTATGGGGCTAATGCATCAGCATACTCTGGAAGGAACCTAATTGGCATAGAGGCGGGACCAGGAGATTTGCTTTTCCTGTGAACATTGGGTCTTCTACATTGCTTGTCATGTCATGTATCAAATGTTTATTTTTGTAAGTAATGTTCTGTTTTTATCTCTCCTATTAACTGAGTACTTTCTGTTTATGGCATTATTAAATTTCAGTGGCTCTGACACTGACATTAATTTTCTTTATGTGCATCTGTTACATGGCATAGCATATTTCTGTCGCTCAAGTTTTATGTTTTCTACAAATCGTCTCATAGATAATATAGTTTTAAATTTTAACATTTACGGAATCCTGAAATTTAGTATGTACTGCAATGTGATAAGCATATAACAGTTTCCACAATGAAACTCCGTCTGGTATCTTGGAAGGATATCTGAAGCAGCTCCCGTCGCGTGCAAAGTACACTACTGATAAGACAAAATCAGAACATTGAAGGCGCGATAGCAATGGTCTTACTAAACACAGATTTCCGAAATTCGATCACAAAACAAGATATAATAAATATTCCACAATTTGTATTAACAACGATTTCCAACATGAGTAACATAAATATATATCATCGTAGTAGTGTAGAACCTTATCACTTAACAAAAGCACGTTTTCCACTTTAGACTGTATACCAAATTTGTTTCGTTTCGGTGTATTGCCGATCCAGTAGCTCCACACCTATGTTTAACATACAACCACTCGCCCAGCGAAAGATACGTAACAAAGACAGAAAAATGGCGCAGGTCGCTGCATTATTAAAGAAAGCAGAAAAATCGCAGACCCATATCACTGACGTCGATTTGCAGCTGTATTTGGAATATACACTTTATTCGGACGTTATGAACATCCGTGAAGAGAACGATGTCTTCACCCATAGTCAAGACGGATTAAAAATATATCGTTCTTATGTCAAATGGATAAATGAAGTACAATCGAATCAATATTTCTACATTTCCAGAAATCTTCTTTAACCGCTTCTCACAGGCGACATCTAATCATATTGCGTGCTTACGGAATATAGTCTCAATTGTGGCATTCGATTCACGACTCCACATATGAAATGACAAGATTCGTAGTAAATGACTAGAAATTATCGAGTAAAACACAAGTGATATTTATCGTTCCCTAGGGAATCGTTACAGGTCCCCTACTCTTCCTTGTATTTATAAACGATTTAGGAAACAATCTGAGCATCCGTCTTAGAACGTATGCTGCTGCTGTTTATTGTGTAGTAAAGTCACCAAAGCAGATTTAAATAAAACATCAGTATGGTACCAATATTGTCAAATGGCCCTCAGTAATGAAAGATATGGTTTAGTCTACATGATCACTAAAAGAAATCCAGTATTTCATTTAGACGGTACAGCAAACAAATCTGTAGACCGTAAGTTTAATTAAATACCTAGGAATTACAACAACGAAAAACAAGTTTGAGATATGGGGTAGGGAAAACATAGGCCGCAGTTCGTTGGCAGAACACTTAAAAGATGCAACAGTTGTAGTGAACACGCCGACTACATAAGACTTGTCGGTCGTCTTTTCAAGTGTAGGGTATTTCGGTAAAGGATTCCAGAGTTCGTACAGGTGTGTTAATCTATTTGTGTAAAGGGTGGGGAAGGGCTTCGCATTACTTCCTTGTAAGCAGGTGGTTCCGGTTCGAATACCGGCCACGGCACAAATTTTCGTATGTCCTTGTAGTATGGATACATCTACCAGGAGCTGAGAGTAAAATGGAGTAAATGAAACCAGTAAAAATCTTTATTAAGAAGAATTGCACTATTACATCAGATGTCTCTTCTTCATAGCATGTCCTAAATAACAGACGCTCATATTCCAAATTGTATTCTTCTTCTACGGTCGGCGACATATTTTCGTTCTTTGGATGATAGAGGCGTTCTACATTTTGGAAGGTCTGGTTGCCACGACAAACGAGTAGTTTGTTTTCACTACACGTCCAGAAGCATCAAGGAGTAGCTCGTTTGATAAAGGACTTGGAAATGAAGTGACTTTCAATGGTATAGTGTAGCGTGTGCAGCTGTATCAAACTCGTATTCCGATGCAAAAGTACAACAACAACGTCCGTTCACTTCTTATTTAATACTTCCAAATTATTTGAGACAGCTTTTCAGATATTTACAGAAGCTGCAAACGTATATTCATACAGATGACGCAAAGTGACTGACCCCTCCCGGGTAACAGTATGACTGGCCAATAGCTGATAAGATAAAACAACATGCCACCTCCATAGATATATCACGTGCGTCGCAGAAGAAATATCAGATAATGCAATACAGTTTGCACAATAACAATAGCAAAACTAAAATTTGAATCAGTAGCAAAGACAGCATAAGATATTTTTCGTACAGTGACATGTATAAAAGCACTTGAAAATACTTCAGAAAAGTAAATTTTGTTCAGACAGGCAGAAATGCAATGATTTAGTACTCGTAGTTATGTCAGAATCTGACGACTCGACGAGACAAATTCACCCTTTCCGTAAAATTTTTGAAGGGAAAATGACCCACACGGTGTAAACTGAGACGTTTTGCATACTATTACCAGAATCATAGAGAAGACAGTGCTGCGTGTACTTTAAATGACCAAACACAATTTACTTTTTACCTTTCAATTGTTAGGTTTCATCTCTGCATAAATTAAATGAAACATTATGGTTTACAGTTTCTAGTCACTGTTAAGTTTGCTTTACGTGCATAACACGTTTCGGAGAGTTGAATCTCCATTAGATGGTGTATTATGTTTTGTGTGTTAATGTGATATTTGTGTATATTCGCTACACCTTTGGGGTGTACTAACTATAAGTTTACAATATACTAATTCAACACGTAGATCTTTAGAGGTCTTCCCCCATTGATGGAATCTACAGATATAAATGTGAAAATGAAACTACTAAAATAGCATAACCCAATGGTCACGATTTCTTTGTTCGTCCTAAAATGTCACATGTAAACTGTTTCGTTTTGATGGCAAAGATTGTGTCCAGCAGGTGATACGGAAGTATTGCGAAAGATTGAGACTATTTCACACAACAAAGGCTATACAAGAAAACAAGATGATTATTTCACTGCAGATTGTAAAAAAAAGCCGAGTACTATATCACCATAATTATTTCAAGTGACACATTAATTATTAACTTCTTGATTTCATACAGTGTGATTTTGTGCAGATTTAAGCAATTAGATGGTCTGATGAAAAAATATAGCACATCTGTTACACGTCATAATGAAGTGGATATTCCCTGTCTGGTGTTCGAATCCCCCCTCGGGCATGGATGTTTGTGCCGTCTTTAGTATAAGGTACTTCATAAGTAGTTTGTAAGTTTAGGGAGTGATGTCCCCACAGTTAAGTCCCTTAAGCATATCTAACATTTGAACATTTGAAGTGCATATTCAAGTTGCACGTTGATGACGAGATAAAGTTACTATTAGAAGATTGATATAAACGTCATCTGAGCTTATAATAATATATTAATTAACTTTAAGTAGACAAGAGCTACATTCCTGTAGTGTTTCATTGGATTTATTGTTTTGAGCAAGACCCAAGCATTTGGGAAATATCACGGAAATATAACTGGGAAGTTGTTCTGTTCTCTCTCTTTCTCTCTCTCTCTCTCTCTCTCTCTCTCTCTCTCTCTCTGTGTGTGTGTGTGTGTGTGTGTGTGTTTGTGTGTGTGTATATGCGCACTTCACATTTAGTAGTGCAGGCTACTGTTAAAAGTAAATGTCATTTTTGTAATTTAGGATAGACTCAGGTTACCTTCTTTGCTGTTTAGTGTGTTTCAAGGGCACGTTCTTTCTGTGCCTTTACATTGGATATGCAGGATTCTGATGTTTGTGATCTTAGAATGATGTTTAATGCCTAAAAGCTGAGTGGTTATTGTTGTATGGTCTTATATAGCTACCGCGTGTTCCTGCAAACTAAACTCAAATTGTCTACCTGTCTGTCCTGTGTGGAAACGGTCCAAACATTCAATTTTCTATACACCAGAGAGATGTAGTGGGTCTCCTGTGCTCGTTTGCCGTGGTGACAAAGCTTTTTTCACATTTATTGCCAGTTGTGTTGGTATCTACATCTAGATCCCTACGTCACGGTGTGTGGCGAAGGGTATCATTATCATCCCCCTCCTTCCTGCTTCGCAGAAAAATGATTGCCGGTATGTCTCCGTGTGGGCCCGAATTCCTCTAGTTTTATCCTCCTCGTCTTTCCGCGGGATATACGCAGGACGAAGAAACTTTTCGAGAAACTTATACTCTCGGAACGTCTACCAAAGGCTGTACCGCGATACAGGACGTCTCTCTTGGATAGACTGCCGCTGTAGTTTCTCGATTACCTGAGTAACCTTTTGAACTTACCAAGTGAACCTGATAGAAGCGTGCTGCTCTCCGTCAGATCTTCTCTATGTCTTCTATAAACCCCATCTGGTACCGTTCCTACACTGGTGAGATATGCTCAAGCTGAACGAGTGTTTTGCCTCTTACTTCCTTTGTTGACGGGGTACACTGCCTGAGATTTCTTCCAATGAATATCAGTCTGGTATCTGCGTAATGCACTATTACTTTTAAATTGTCGCTCAATTTCAAATTGCTTCTTACGCGTACTCACAGATATCATATGGAAGTAATTGCTTGTAGTAATTGCCCTGCTTCTGAGTAAATATGTATTTCTCTATCTATGTAAACACAGAACTTTACACTTATTTATCATGAGGATCAATTGTTCCCTGTGTCATACGTTCATTAGCTGCAGATCATCCTGCATTTCGCAACACTTTTCCAGTGATGCGACAACTCGATATACTCGAGCGTCATCCACGGAAAGCATCACACACACACACACACACACACACACACACACACACACACACATATATATATATATATATATATATATATATATATATATATATATATATCTGCCTTCAGTTAGTACTCTCCTATCCCTTCTCGCTCAGCCCACCTCCTTTTCTTATATATAAATACTTTTAAGTTTCATGACATATTTATCGGAGAATATATAGGAAATAAGGCTGTGTTGCATAATGTGCAAAATTATAATTCAGTATCCAAACAAAGAAAGGTAATAATCAAAATACAAATGATATATAAATTTTGTATGATATCGTAGCCTATTTATTGAGTTATATGTTGTAAAATTTTATAATTTTTCAGCTATATATTCATTTGTATAAGTGCTATATTTCCGTAAAATCTGTTGCGAATACAATTAGTACTAAAGAAGAAGTAATATATTCAATTTATAAATTCTGTATGTCGATCAAATATGTGTACCAAATTTAGTTGAAATCGGTCCAGTACTGTAGGAGGAAATGTGCAACATTGTCATTTGATGCAGCAGTTTTTCGCGCATCTCATTATGACGTCATGTGTCATGAATTAAGCGCTGTACCTGATCGATACACTTATGGCGACAGTCGTCATGAATTGAATCTTAAAGCATAAAAATTGGATGGAAACTGCAGAGTTGTAGGCAATGAGTACACACAAACAAATACACGGACACACTACTTTATATATATATATATATATATATATATATATATATATATATATATATATATATATATATATGCAGTGCGATTCTTTTCATAATTGCTTTTACTTTTTGGCCTTATTGGATGACCTTTTCAAAGAAATTCAGTTACGTCAAAAATTCATATATTTAGCACACACGTTCGGAAATAATGAAACTAATCCCTGTAATAAATAATTATGATTATGAATTAGTATCGATTGATTGATTTTTCCAGGGAAGCCAAAATAGTTTTCGTCCAGCCCGCCACTGCCCGCACCGAAACTGATTTTATTGTGCGGTATCGCTCCCTGTATATCTAGTAAAGCTAACAGATGCCCTTAAACAGTGCTAGGAGTCCCTTTACCAGTTCTTCATTAGGCACAATCTCTTCGGGTCTGGTTGTCCCGAATGATCTGTGCCTCTTGCTCTCCAATGCAATACATACGAAGATTAGGTGTGATGCGTTTTCATTGCTGCCATCAGAGATCCTACATTTAGGGTCCTCTTCTGTTATTCCCATTGTATGTAGGTGTTTTTTGAAGTTCCCATGGCCTGTCATCAATACAACCATGAGTTTAATCCCCTTATTGTTCAAGCCCAGGATTACAAAGCTTCTCTTAAAACATGGCTTAGGCATAATTACCTTACCATGGTTTTGTTGATAGACCTTAGTCCAATATTCTACGTGCTGTCTTCTAAGCCAGTTACGTAGCTCCAGTTTAATTGTTGCCTTAGTGATTGTCAGGACAGGTTCCAGTCCAATAAATGGAGTCCTGGCTAATCTGTCAGCTTGTTCATTGCTACTGATCGCAGAATGGCCAGGAACCAACAGAAAGTTTACCCTATTGCTTTCTCCTAGCTCCACCAGAACCTTGTGACATTCTGCAATAATTTTAGATCTTGTTGCTGGAGCTGCCAGTGATGTCAGGGGGTCTGGTTGCGGGCTTTGTTGCACCTACGCAAATTCTCCTCCACACACGTCCTGATGGCAGTGTTTCTGCCTGGAACACTGAGGCCAGTTTCCCTCTTGGCTCCACCGCGTATACCCCGCCTCCAACGCCTTGGCCTGATGTCGACCCGTCAGTGAACCAAGCAATATCCCCCATTTGGTGTCTGTTTTATCCATCTGCTCCCTACTTCCAGTTGTTATATAGAATAGCTAGTTGAAGCAGTATGGGGCTATAATATAGTCATCCGGCATTTCTCCAACCTTTCCTATATTTACTTCACTCACTATTTTAGTGTGTGATTCTGAATATCCCGATGAGAAACATTTTTTGCCAATTTCAGCCTGTATGCACCAGACGCTGCCTCCATCTTAATTCCGCCTGTCATGGCTAAGCAGGCTAGTCTCTGCACCTTACCAAGCTCCTTAGCGGCAACCTGTTGTTCTACCTTCTTACACCACACGACCGCCCCATAAGTGATTCACCGTGGTGTATATCCAGTACATACCCTTGGGGCTCAGGCGCCAGTTTTTGCCAATAGCTCTCCTAGTACTCACCAGAGCAGCTTTCGCCTTGGAGCAAATCTAATGTGAGGGGTTCATGTCAGTTTCTCATCTAACGTAACCACTAGATATTTCACTGTCCCCTTCACAAAAGTTTCATCGAAAAGCTTTAAATTCCAACTTCTATGTTGGATACGCTTTTTTGTAAATGGTACAACAACAGTCTTCTTGGGAGTAGCCATCAGATCCTGTTTCCTGCACCAGACTTGCACAATGTCCAACGCATCGTATGCCATATTCCTGACTGTGTCAGCAAATTTGCTTAGTATTACTATGACAAGGTCGTCTGCGTATCCTTGGGAAAAGTACTGTCTAGAGTTTAGTTCTCCAATGAGTTCGTTCACCCTCGATATCCAGGAAAACGCAGAGGGCTATTTCCTGAAAGTGTAGTGCTTTCTCCACCTTCCCAACGAGTTGGTGGAATGCTGTCTCACACGATTTACCTGGCTGATATGCATGTTGGTTTGAGTGTAGAGGAACCCTAGTTAGCCTCATCTCTCCAACATGTACATTAACCAACTTTTCCAATAATTTAAGAATGGAGGAGGACAGGCTGATTGCTCTCATATCCTTGGCCTTGGTATTATCAATTCTCCCTTGCTGTGGAATGTAGACAACCTTCACTGTCCTCCAGACATTGGGAATTATTCCTGCCACTAGGCTAACCCTAAACAACCTGCACAGGTATCTTGCAATGTTTTCTTCTGCTTGTTGCAGGATAGTTGAACGGCACAAATGTTCACACCGCCCATTGGACTTTTTAGAACTCGACACACTCCTTTGCCAAATCCTAGACCTCTTTGCAAATGCCTGAGAACCGTCGTCTCACAGGAATCGCATTCTGGTCTGTGTTATCTGCCAGAGTGAATTGGGGGAAGTGAGTCTTTAGTAGCAGTTCCAGCGTCTCGTGAGAATTTTATGAAGTCTGGCTTGATCAGCCGTGTCCACCACTTTCTCACCGAATGCGTTCCAGGAAGCTTCCTTTGCTCGTTTGATAGCAAGGTTGTATGAAACTGACAAGGGCCTCACGATATCTTGCCCATTGTCCTCGTCATCTTGCAAAGTTAAACAGACTTCGTACCTGTATTCTTTGCGTTTCTAAGTTGTTATTCCACAAAGGTGCAGTCCTATTTGTGCACTTCTTGGTGACTGAACAGTTATCCTGGTATGAGGTCACTATGGCAGAGGTTACAGCCCCTGCTACTTCCTCATACTCTGCTGGATTCCGTATTCAAGCTTTAATCTCTGATAGGCTGAAATCAAGGTCTCTCCTATATGTCTCCCTGTCCATAACTGCCCATCATCATGGAACTAAAGGTTATGCCAATTACTTATTCCCTTCTACTATTCCTGAATGTAAGTTTATCACCCCTATTCGGGATCTCCAAGTTGTTAGATAGGAGAAATTCAAGAAGGTGTTCACTTCTACTGTTGGTGTCCTTGCTGCACCACGCTAGATTGTGGGCATCTCACCAACAGCTGGTCGCCCTGCCGATGGCAGGCTTCTGTCAGTCTCCTCACTTCCAGAGAAAGAAGAGGACTGTCTTCGTAAGTAAGGCATGCTGAAGCCAGAACAACGTCCCTCGTGATACCATCCCCACGTTGCTGCATCCTGATGGTCTCCAGATCAGTGGAACAGATATCCATCATTGGCATGATAGAGATACCATTTCTAACGTAAAAGCATGTTCTGGGGTTTCTTAGATTTCTCGCGTAAATCAGCTTACCTACAGTACCACTGAGGCCCGATACACCACGTTTGTATAGATGGGCTTCTTGTATCAGGCCACGCCCACTTCCTTCTCCCCAGGCGACGGCTCAAGGCAGCAGTGGCCCCTTTACTGTGCTGCAGGTTTATCTGCAGCACTTCCAATCCCCATCTTGCTGCTATTGTTGCCTTTGAGGTCTTTGATAACCCTGGCGGCGACATGTGAGAATCCTGAAAACAATTGCATAACTTGCTCTTGCATTGCCAGAGGGACTTTTCGCTGATTGCACCACCAGGGTTCGTCCTATTTCGACCTTCCTCAGTCGAGACTTTTGGGTTTGACCGTTATTTTCTCAAACAGAACCTTTGGAGGGACATCATTAAGGATCTTTGGTATCCATATTGATATTTTTGCGGTCTTTCGGAGCTCGACTGCTGTCTTGACCAGCAGCTTCGCGTCTCCCACGGAGTTATCATGGGCACCTTGTCCTTGAGCCATTCTGCTGAGTGCTCTCACTCACAGACAAAAATGAGGGGCCGCAGCGGAACGGCCGAGCGCATTGAGGCGCTACGCTCCGATGCGCGAGGCCATTCCCGGTCGGGGGTTCGAATCCACCCTCGGTCATGGATGTTTGTGCCGTGTTTCGTATAAGCTAGTTCATCAGTAGTTTGTAAGTTTAGGGACAGATGACCACGTAGTTAAGTCCCATAAGCTTTTCGGAGAGGCCTGAGTTGTTTTAGAGTGGCCGTCCGAATATACAACTCTTCGTGTCCGTATTAAAATCGCCGCGGTTGTAATGAGGACGTCACTTTAATTAGAAACAATTTAACTTCTTTATTAAAGCAATGTGAAAGGAGCTGATTGCAGAACAATTATTTCTTAAGTGAATCTCTCCGTTATCTCCATTTAAAGCGTTGATTGTTCCATATTCAAATTTTTCAAATGTTTGTACAGCTTATGGGACTTAACTACGGGGTCATCAGTTCCTAAACTTACAAACTACTTATGAACTAACTAATACCCGAGGAGGAATTCCAACCCCCGACCGTAGTGGCCGTACAGACCGTGACTGGAGCGCCTCAGTCCTCTCGGCCACCACGGCCGGCATACACAACGTTTAGTAGTGGATTATGGGCAGTAATGATACGATCCAATACATTTCTACAAGTTTAAAATATTGACAGTGTTCACAATACTTCTATAAAATCTGTAGCGTACACACTGTTCTAGAACATACAACGTTCTAAAAATTCAGGTAGCTGTAGTTTACCACTGTGCCCCTCTACGCGACACGTGCTAACAGGTCTCGCAAACATTGCAATACTCGACATAAGGCGCACAAAAGGCGGGAACTGATAAGTGGCTGCAGTTTCCTGAAACGTCTGATATCGTTGAGGAAGGGTACTATCTTATCACAGAAAAGTAATCACTGGCGAGCATTCGGTGATATCTGCAAACTGGCCGTGTTGGTTTCTAGGCAATGCATAATTCTATTTCCACTCATTATGTGTAGGAACGCCTCATACTACTGAGGAGTTTCTGAACGAAACATTAATATTTACCATTTCATGAAACCGCTCTGTTGACATGAAGTATTTCCGTCTCAGTTAATGTCTCTACCTTCAGGTATAGATAAAGAGCCATTATCTCATTCTGCTGAAAACGTGGACATTTGGGGTTTTTGAGTTGATCGATTCTTGTGCACTACCCACCGATCTTGAGGAATCTTTGTATATTTTATCTTAAGAACAAGCGGAAGCTTGCTATGCATTGCACGATATTTTATATAGGTTTGGAGGTTAAGTGTGCAAAATTTCATAATGGTCTGCAGGTAAAGTACCCTCCGCCACCGGCCATAAGTGTCATAACTCCTGAACTATGAGTCGTAATTGGTTTTTACCGTACAGTAATTCTTGCCACACAGTAACGAATAAGTGCACCAAGTTTGGGTGAAATCGGTCCAGCGGTTTAAGAGGAGACGTGCAACATTGACCCATGATGCAGTCGTTTTTCACGCATCGTATTGTTTTTGACGTCAGATGTCCTGAACTAAGTGTCGTACGTTATGCTTACACCCACAGGAACCGTCCTCTTGGTTTCAAGGGCAAGTGTGCAAAAGTTCTTAAGCACTGCAACAAAAATGTAGATTTGTATGCAATACAAACGCACAAACTAATAAACAAACAACCACACGTACTCTGTAGTTTTGATTTATTCCTCCCAACATCAACTCCAAAATTCCAAAATTCATTTTTTTTCAGAATATTTTGAGTCTTGCAGTCGGTCAGGCCTTCGGTCCCCTAAGAAACGCCTTGAAAGGCCGATGATTCCTTTGGGACGGCAGTATGCAGCGGGAAGTTCGGATTTGCTCAGTCATCAGGACTCGGTGACGTCCTAAGAGAGTATCCTCAACACTGGGTGTCGGTTGGACCACGATTATTAAATTTCCTCATTCACCCGTCCATGTCCTCATCTTTTGAGCTTAAAAATGGCCTGGACATGTGTCTGTCAAAATTGGAAAATGCCCTCTTTTTGTATTTGTATAAGTGCTTAAAAATGCGAAAATTCAACACTTCGAATTGTTAGTTTTTGGAGATGAAAACACCATTATCCTGGTGAATTTTATTTACTTGTTTCCATCACGTTTTATTTCAAGGCTTCAACAATTGTTTGGTTGACAGAAATTACATATTTGTTTTTAGATGTAGTACTAATAGATTATAAAAGTTTCATGTTGTTAATTTAAAGATTAACTAACAACTCGCCCCAGTTTGCTGACCACGTATATATTAACATTTCTTTCTTTAGTAGTGTGCTGTCAGCCTGAAGCATCTAGCATGTTTGTAAGATTAAGAGGTACCTCATCTTCATCCTACGCGCTATTTTATTTCATACCATATATAGTGATTAAGCCAAAGTCACCCGAAGGCAGTATTCTAGGAATTGTAGAGGATGATGAGATACTGCGACAAGAGCTCTGAAAGATTTAAGTCGAAACAAAGTCCCTAGAGTAGATGATATTCCTTCTGAACTGCTGATATTGATGCGAGAGGTAGTCATGAACAAATTGTTACACCTGGTGTTGTTAAGCTTATGGAACTTAACTGCGGGGTTATCAGTCTATACCTGGTACGCAAGGTGTTTGAGACAGGGGGAAATGCCGTCTGACTTAAAGAAGAATATAGTGATCCAATTCCAAGGAAACCATGTGCAGACAAGTGTGAAAATTTCAGAATTTCAGTTTAATAAGTCATTGCTACAAAATACTAACAATAATTATTTACAGACGAATGAAAAACTGTTTGAATCCGACCTTGGAAACACACAAGGCAAAGTAGGAACACGCAATACATTACGACGTATTTTAGCTTTCGTAGATCTGGAAAATACTTTTTCAATTTTTGAAGCAAACAGAGTTAAAATACGGGAAGCGAGGATTACAAAACCAGGCAACAATTATTACATTCGAAGGGCATGAAAAGAAAGCAGTAGTTGGGGAGGGAGTAAGACATGTATTGACATCCAATATTAATTTAAATGTTAGGAAGTCCTTTATCAAAGGGTTCATCTGGAGTGTACCAAAGATGATAGAAACTTCTAGAATGTGGTGCTACAGACGAATGATGAAGATTGGATGGGTAGATAACGTAACTAATGAGGAGGCGCTTAACAAAATTGGGGAGAAAAGTAATTACTCGCATATCTTGACTAAGAGAAGGGATAGGTTGCAGGGACACATTATGAGAGATCATGCAATAGCGTTAGAAGGAAGTGTGTGTAGTAAAAATCGTTGAGAGAGACCGAGGCTTGCACAGGACAGGGTAGCCTGGGTAATTGTATCAAACCTGTCGGAGGACTTATGACCACAACAACAGCAACCCTTCATATCACACTCAAGTGTCTGTCAGACGATTTATAGAACCAATTTCACACTTTTCTTCAACCATTCCAGCATATAAGACCGTTAGAGGATTATATTGACATCCTTTTCGATAAGTCATAGATAGTGACAAAATCGCGTTTGTGCCAGTGTTCAAATGTTTAAATGTTTGCAAATCTATCGGACTCAACTGCGTGGCCATTAGCCCGTAGCTTACAAACTACTTAAACTAAGCCATGACCGTACGACACTCCGACCAAAACACTGACTGTACGTTATAGCTGTGTCTGTACTTACAGTCGCTAACTGTATGATATACATACATGTAACGTCCTCAAATTGGTTGTTTCAGGATTTTGTTTAAAATCGAATCTCGAAAAACTAAAAAATTTCGCGATTATCCTGTTTAAAATAGTTGTTACTACAATGTTACGAAACATAAACGTAGGTTTTTTTGTTTAGTTAATCTGACGACCGTCAGATAAAATAATTCCATTGAGTGAACCAACGTCAGATTTACGAGCACAGTGACGATATCTTTTCTAAATGTAGTAATGAAAAAGGAAGGAAGGAGCTTAGGGTTTAACGCCCCGTCGACAGCGTGGTCATTAGAGACGGAGCATACGCTTGGATTTTTGGGGAAGGATTAGGGGAGGAAATCGGTCATGCCCTTTGAAAGGAACCATCCCAGAATTTGCCTAGAGTGATTTAGGGAAATCACGGAAAACCTAAATGTGGATGGTCGGAGGTGGATTTGAACCACCGTCCTTCCGAATGCGAGACCAGTGTCTTACCACTGCGCCACCTCGCTCGGTCCTAATGTAATAAGTTTCAATAATATTTAAACTATGTTTTGCTTTCGAAATCATTGACTTAATAAAAATCATATTTATATTTTATTCCTTATTAATTCGTAAATAGTATGTTAAGTGAAAATAACTTTCATATTTAGGAAATCGAAAATCGTTGTCAAAAGCTTTCTCCAAATCGACAAACGCTAAAAATGTAGGTTTCCCTTTCCTTAGCCTATCTTCTAAGGCAAGTCGTAATGTGAGTATTGCATCCCGTGTTCCTACATTTCTCCTAAATCCAAAGTGATCTTCCCCGAAGTCAGCTTCTACCAGCTTTTCCATTCTCCTGTAGATAATTCGTGTTAAAATTTCGCAACCATGACTTATCAAACTGATAGTTCTGTAATTTTCACACTTGCCTGCATTTGTTTTCTTTGGAATTGGAATAACGATATTCTTCTTGAAGTCATAGGGTATTTCTCCTGTCTTATACATCTTGCATACCATGTGATACAAGTTTTTCACGACTGGCTCTCCTAACGATATCAGCAGTTCAGACGGAATATCATGTACTCCAGGGGCCTTGTTTCGACACAAGACCATCAGCGCTGTGTCAAATTCTTCTCTCAGTATCATATCTCCTATCTCATCTTCCTCCACTTCGTCTTCCATTTCTATAATAGTGCTTTCAAGTTTATTTACGTTGTATAAGCTCTCTATAAATTCCTTCGACAGTTCAGCTTCCCCTTCTTTGCTTAGTACTGGTTTTCCGTCTAACTTCTTGATATTCCTACCGCTGCTTTTTTTGTCTCCAGATATCTCTTTTATTTTCCTGTAGGCAGTATCTATCTTTCCCCTACTTATGCAGTCTTCTACGGTTCTACATTTGTCCTCTAGCTACCCATGTCCATCTCATTTTTCACACGTTTGTACTCCCTTTTTGCTGGTGCAATTGCTGAATTTTTATATTTTCTCCTCTCATCAATTAAGTTCAGTATATCCTGTGTTATCCATTGACTTATATTAGGCCTTGTCATTCTGCCTATATGATCCTCTGCTGCCTTCTCTACCCTGTCTCTCAGAGCTACCAATTCTTCTTCTACTGTATTACTTCCCCCCTTTCAGTCAATCCTTGCCTAATACTCCCTCTGAAACTCTCAACCATCTCTGGTTTCTTCAATTTGTCCAAGTTACATCTCCTAACCTTTCTACCTTTCTGCAGTCTCTTAAATTTTAATCTGAAGTTCATAACCAACAAGTTATGGTCAGAGTCTATATCTGCCCCTGTATATGTCTTACAGTTTAGAACCTGGTTTGTAAATCTGTTCCTTGCCATTATAAAGTCAATCTGGTACCTTCCAGTGTCTCCTGGTCTCTTCCACGCATACAGCCTTCTTTCATGATGGTTCAAAGAAGTTTCGGGTGTGCAGCCGCATAAAGTTTTCTTCTTCTAATATTTCGGCTGCGAAACGTTCAGCCATCTTCAGAGACGAATCTCTGAAGGCGGCTGAACGTTTCTCAGCCGAAATATTAGAAGAAGTAAACTTTATGCGGCTGCGCGCCCGAAACTTCTTTGAACAGTCATTGCGCCGCGAAAACATGAAGATGCACTTTTTTCATGATAATTAAACCAAGTTTTGGGGATCATTAAATTGTGCTCTGCGCAAAATTCTACCAAGCGATCTCCTCTTTCATTCCTTTTCCCCAGTCCACATTCACCTACTACATGTCCATCTCTTCCCTTTCCTACTACCGAGTTCCAGTCCCCCATCACAATCACGTTTCTGTCTCTCTTAACTTTCTGAATGATTTCTTTTATCTCCTCATACATTTTTTCGATATCCTCATCATCGGCCATACTAGTTGGCATATAAACTTGCACTACTGTGGTCGGTGCTGTCTTCGTGTCTATCTTTATTACGATAAAGCGTTCACGATGCTGATCATAGTAACTTACCCGAATTCCTATTTTCTTATTCATTATCAGTCCTACTCCTGCGTTACCAGCAACTGATTTTGTATTGATAACCCTGTACTCACCTGACCAGAAATCCTTTTCATCCTGCCACCGAATTTCACTAATCCCTACCATATCTACCTTTAAACTATCCATTTCTCTTTTAAAATTTTAACACATAGTTTTAACAGAGAAATAGGGTTCCAAAACTGACCATGATGGCGAATAGGCTTCAACTGACGTATGTGCTCAGCATAGATAATGCCAGCTCCCTCTACTCTAACCTCCTTGGTAAATACATCAGTGTTTTGGTCGGATCAAGATGGCTACCCTTAGCTTCATAGCTGTGGCCTCAGAGCGCCTCAGTTTATTCTTACCTCCATGGAACCTGCACATTCAGATGTTTTCCACACGTTTTCGCATTGTTCACCATTTTTTTTTTAATTTTAAATACGAATTTCCAACATTTATTACTTGGCAAAGGATTGATTGCTTACCTGCTAATTTGAAATTTTTGTCAGTACGTGATTAATAGACAAAAATTTAAGCGTAATCGAAACGTATTTTCTTCTTGTAATACTTCATAGCAGCCATATTTGAATTTGGAAACAAATGAAATAAGAACATCTATGGCTGACACGCTCAGCAGCAAGGTGGTTAGAATAAAGGGAGATAGCATGATCTATGCTGAGCACATATGTCAGTTGAAGCCTGCCCGCCATCTTAGTCAATTTTCGAATGCTTTTTCTCCGTTAAAACTGTGCGTTAAGTCACTACAGTCACTGACAGTCACTACAACGTATGTACTTTCAAACAATATACTTTCTTGAATACATTGTAATAAATACTCATTATAATTTATTTGAAAACATAATTTTAACGGCTGATTTGCACTGTTTTTAACACGTTGTACATCACAGCAAAACCGTCGGACATTTTATTCCTTCTTTAACTTGCATGTAACATTAGCTCTACAATACGAACACTTCTCCAAAACTTAGCAATATGGCGGAGTCTGGCTTCACTTTTGCAGCGTAAGGGCGTCTCCCTGTATTCTAACCTCCTTGCTCAGCAGTATAGAGATCAATGGCCAGCGGTCTCCTTTCTTATCTTTGTCCTTTGTCAGAACGTTCATTTATTTCCTTATAAAGAAGGACAGCAATGATCTTTATATTATAGAGATCGGTGAAGGAGATCGACCAGCGAATATTTCAGTTATTCTTTTTCTGTGGACCTTGGACATATATGGACGTGTTTTGGAGGTCTACGAGATGTTTCATGAAATTGGACAAGGAGCTCATTCTTCTAATAATAAATATTCTGTGAGATGATCAGCTGCCAGCAACTAGTTAGAAAAATGATTTTTTCTACAAAAATAACCAGAACCAGCTTTAGCAGCTTTCCAATTTAGACTATCTTTTCAATACATAACGGAAGTTCACTTTTATTCATGCTAGCTATCCTCCTTTAACTTCTTTTACGTAAATGATTGTTTTGGTTCAGTTTCCGTAAATGCAGTATCCTGTCACGAAATATCAATTCAAAATTCTGTAGGCGTAATTTCCCAATTTTCATTTTATTATTTCAGTAATTTGAATTAAAAGAAAACATCAAGACATTAGAGGAACAAATTTCAGAACTGAGGCTCCATCATGCAAACACCCACTACATTAGCTCTTGTTACGCAGTTTATTAATTACTTTTAGTCGTCCTTGTAGCCTATTGCATTGAAGCAGTGTCAAATTCAGCAGTGTTTCATATCAGTTACCGATCTTTTAAATCTTATTCGGTAATTTCAGGGAACAACGCTAAAATTTTATTACACATACACTTACACATCACGAACGTTTTTCTACCGCATTATTTTTGCTAGGCATATCCAAAGCAGAGCAATAAGAATTATTCAGTTAGCCCAGTTGTTTAACCTGTTTGCCAGTTAAATGTACAGTCAATTTTCGACTTAACTTCTATTTTAGTAGGGTTAGAACTCGCAGACAGTTAACAATGATGGATTCACAAGATACAAGTAACCCTTTTGAACAACCTGAACATATTAAAAAATAATTAAAAAGAATAAAAAAATATAAAAAAATAAAATTGTGTCACTTAATATTTAGTACAAAGTAATAATTTGTTAAAACACCTTTCATTAACCTGACACGTTTCGCATCATTATGAAGTGTCGTATTCATGATCTATGGAACAAGTACTTTTTGTGTCCCAACTTCGTCGCCGCTTTTGTGTCCCAGCCTCGTCGTAGGTGTCGGTGGCCGAGTGGAATGAGACCGACACGCTGGTGCAGGTACGGACGGGAGGAGCCAGAAACTATAAACACTCGAGTAAATTAGAAAGAGATATATATTGCACAGAATGTAACAATACTTAACTTTTACATAGTACTGCAGAATGTTGATACATAGTTGTTAGAGGCCTGCCTAGTGCCTGTGCAATAGCAAAGTCTTCACTGGTGCCTATCTGATTACGAAGGTCCTAACTCGTTGCTATCTCAGTCCGAAGTGACCGACGTCTTTCCGTGGTGGCCACGAGCGGGGTTGCAGCAGAGGGCGCTCGTGGCTGTCGTGAGAACGCCGCACCGTGCGTGCATGGCGACGCGCGGCGAAAGTAGGTGGCGCGCACTTTGTACTTGTGCGACACCACACCCCTCCCCCCCAAACCGCCGCGCCGTCGTGGCGTAGGGCTGAGGGCCACGGCGACGGCACTGGGAGGAGGGCCTGGGCGGGGGCGTTACTGGTGGGACGGGCGTCGTAGCTGAGGCTGGGATCGAGACGCCGTCCGCGCCCCGGCATCCGCCTTGCGATCCTCCAGGGAACCCACCGATACCTGGGGAAGGGCGCACCCTGCCGCCCAGATTGAGCAGGTCATCTTCATCTGAGGTGCGTGGCCCAAGCTGGGGGGGCCCGCACGGTCCCGGAGTCCCTCTCGGTGATGCTGTCAGCTGCGGCGGCGACGGAGGCGGAGAGGCGGACTGCGTAGGAGGCGCGTCCACCTCCATAGGGATCTTGTAGTCCGGGGACGATCGATGTGGTTGTGCTCCCTGGCGGTGAACTGGGTCTGGAATCAAGAAACCGGAGACAGGATCGCGCGGCATGTGCAAGCGCAATTGGTTTGCGTGGCGCCGCAGCTCCGACCCTGTGGAAGAACGTACAACATACATATTGCGACCGAGCATGCGCTGAATGGTGCCCGGCAACCATGTCTTCTTGTTTCCAGCAAACACCCTGTACAGCACCGGCGTAGAAACCTGAAAACGCGTAGCGCCATACGAACCGACTCGGTGCGTGGGAGGCTGCAGCAGGTGAAGGAGAGTGCGGTGACGGCGGCCGTGTAGCAGCTCGGCAGGAGACGGGCCGTCACGTGGCATGTACCGATACGTAGACAGGAAAGTTTGAAGAGCTTGCTGCCTGGAGTGCTGACCTTTCATCTTCTCCATGTGAGACTTGAATGTTCGAACGAAACGTTCTGCTTCACCATTGGACTGAGGGTGAAAAGGTGCGGTGGTGATATGCTGAATGCCATTCACACGACAAAACTGTTGAAATTCCGCACTAACAAACTGAGGTCCATTGTCACTGACGATAGTTTCAGGCAAGCCTTCGATGCAAAACACTGATGTTAAGGCACTGAGTGTACTAGAAGCTGTCGTTGAGTTCATGGCAATCACAAAAGGAAACTTGCTGAAAGCGTCTACAACAATTAACCAGCGCGTATTCCAGAAAGGTCCGGCAAAGTCAATATGTAAACGTTGCCATGGTCCCTTGGGGCGTGGCCAGTCTGAGAAACGCTGTGGAGGAGCCGCCTGATGCTCCGCACAAACTGTACACTGTGATGTCTTGCTCTCTATCTGAGCGTCCATACCAACCCAGGTACAATTACGTCTGGCCAGTTGCTTTGTCCTAACAATGCCCCAATGTCCTTGATGCAGGAGGCGTAACACGTCTCGTTGCAGGGAACGAGGAACAATCACTCTTGCTTGGTCGTTGTCGGTATGCAACAACAGTACACCCTGACTTAAAGATAATGCATGACGTTGTGCAAAATAACGTCGAACCAGAGGCCGATCAATGTCTTTGGCTCTGGCAGGCCAAACAAAGCGAACAAAACGTGCTACCACACTTAAGTCTGCATCCGCAGCTGTTTCCTGTGCAACCCGACGAGAGTTTAAAGGAAAGTCTGCGACAGCGGGAGCATCTCTGGAGTCTATCTGACAACATGCCATTTCTGAAGAATCAAATGATACATCCTGGCCAACCGGAAGTCGGGAAAGTGTGTCCGCGTTGGCGTGTTTAGTGGTAGGTCGGTACAAAATCTCATACTGATAATTAGACAATATCAAGGACCATCTCTGAAGCTTTTGTGCCGTACGTGGCGGAATCGGCTTTGTGGGTGAGAACAACGACGTGAGAGGCTTGTGGTCTGCCAACAAATAGAATTTTCTGCCATAGAGATAATGATGAAACTTTGTGACCCCGTAAATGATTGCTAAGGCCTCCTTTTCTATCTGACTGTAATTCTGTTGCGTTGGCGTCAGTAGCTTGGATGCAAAGGCAATAGGACGATCGTGAGATCCAATGCGATGTGAGATTACCGCGCCCAGACCGTACGACGAGGCGTCAACTGCTAACACTACAGGCTTCTGTGGGTCAAAGGGAATCAAACATGCATCACTGAGTAGTGCAGACTTTAGTTTGTCAAAGGCAACCTGACAATCTTTGGACCATACAAAAGGAACATTCTTCCTACGTAAGTGATGCAGTGGAGCTGCAATCTGAGAGGCATTGGGAATAAACCTGAAATAATAGTTAAGCTTTCCCATCACTGCTTGCAATTCATGCACATTCTTAGGAGGAGGCAAGTCTTTGATTGCTCGAAGATGTGACTGTAAGGGATGAATTCCTTGGGCATTAATCACATGGCCCAGGTACTCTATTTCAGTTTGAAAAAACGAACACTTTGCTTTATTACAACGTAGACCTGCTGCAGTCAACACTTTGAAAAGGCACTCCAGGTTTGCTAAATGTTCTTCAACTGTACGTCCGGATACCACAATATCATCTAAACAGTTCGAACAACACGGTACAGAAACTGTCAGCTGTTCCAAAAAACGCTGAAAAATAGCGGGAGCGGAAGAACTGCCAAAGGGTAGGCGTTGAAATTGAAAAAGGCCCATGTGAGTATTAATGACGAAAAACTTTTTTGACTCGTCATCAAGTGGAATCTGTAAGTATGCCTCTGCTAAATCAATCTTAGAAAAGAAACGAGACTGTCCTAATTTGTCCATTAGTTCGTCAGGTCTGGGCAGGGGATAAGTGTCTACAATTGTTTGACTGTACACTGTTGATTTGAAGTCCGCACAGAGACGAAGTTTTCCTGACGGCTTGGGTATAATTACTATAGGCGAGGCCCACTGACTCGCAGAAACAGGAGAAATCACCCCACTATCTTGCCAACGTTTAAGTTCTTCGGCAACTGAATCACGCAATGCGATAGGCACTGGTCTAGCTTTACGAAATTTTGGAACTGCAGATTCTTTTAAAGTTACATGTGCCACGAAGTCTTTTGCACAACCTAGTTCCGGCGAAAACAGGTCACTATATTTGTCACACAATGCATTGATTTTATCCTGAGGCACTATTGACGAAATTTGAAGCACATCTCTTTGAATTGATAAACCAAACAAGTCAAAAGCATCTAGTCCAAAAATGTTCTGTGTCGATTTGGCCTGAAGAACTACAAAAGCAACTGTTTTTGTTAGACCTTGAAAAGATGCGGGCAGGCTACATGTTCCTAGCATGGGAATATTTTGACCTATGTACGCTGTTAACACTTGTTTACACGGCGACAATTTTGGCGAACCCAGAAGTTCATAAGTATCTTTATTTATTAATGTGACAGCGGAACCAGTATCAAGCTGAAATTGCACAGTGTCATTTTCTATGGAGAGATTTACAAAAATTATTTGCTTGTGGCGCATGACAGGTGCGCGAATGTGGGCAACGTCTGCTACGGTTTGTTTACTGCGCTTGCGCGGGCCGCGTAGTGAAGGAAGCGGCGCAAACTCGGCACACAGGGGATTAACCACACTGTCACTAGATGACACTACCGCCGGATCGGCGTCCGCGCAATGCGAGGCTACTGCACTAATATTACTTTGAGTAGCTACCTGATGTCTACTGTCACTAGCTACGCAGTACTGGGCACTATTACAAGGAGTAGTTGCAGAAGGCACTCTGTTCACTACAGGATTGCACTGTACATAGTCATTTTGCTTGTCCCGAACCCTTTTCCGTTGCACTGTTTTACGCGCTCGTCGGCGCTTGCTACGTGGTGCACTATATAGTTGTGCCATAGGCGCAGAACCTCTTTCTTGAAATTGAGATCCAAGGAAAGCACTGTTCAATTCCACAGCCCGTATAACATTTACAGAATGAACTGTTCTCGCACTCTGCGAAGCACTGTTTCTAACGTTACTGTTCTTTGAGTGTTTATTTGCATACACACAGACTGCACATGTCACGATTTGCCACATTGATAACAGGTTGCGTTGCGACTAGGGCAATGAGCACGCTTGTGGCGAGACACACACGGGGGGCAAGATTTACGTACATTTTTCTGAAATGAGCGTTGGCGCCCGTTATTCAAATTACTGTTTCTAACACGATGGGGCGACCTTTGCGTCGCACTTTTACACTGGTTACTGTTCACTGTCTGTTCAGCACGGCCTGTACTATTGTAAGAATCACTAGTGCTACACTGAGAACTACGGCTAGGAAAGCGTCCGTTGCGGCACACTGAATTTACACTGTGGCTTTGCATTTCTACATCTGCTAAGTCAAAAGTATCATGTGCTTCTATAAGCTGCAGTACACTGTCTAATGAAGGGTCAGATTGTTTTAGAATTGCTGCTCTAATTCTAGGGTCCTGAATGTTCTGCGTAATTGCATCCCTCAACATAACGTCACTATACGAAAGACCACAAGAGCAAGTAAATTTACATTGGCGGGTTAAGCCCTTCAGTTCCGTAATCCACTCTTGGTGTGACTGCTGCGGTAATTTTTTAAGTCGGAAAAATCGGTACCGTGCAGCGGCTACAAGAACTTTTCTCTCATAATGAGCATTCAGTGCATCTACAATTTGTTCAAAGTCCACATCACGAGGAGATGCGTGGGGAAATAGTTTCTGCAGTAATACAAAGGTTTTGGGGCCCACCACGGACAACAAAAGATGCTTAACAGTCTGACCTGTAAGTTGATGAGCCGCGACGAGTTCTTGAAACTGTGCGAAGTAGTCGCTCCATTCTTTCTCACGTTCGTTGTACTGGCGAAAGGTAGGAAGCGTTGCGGCGGCAGGGGTGGGCTGCTGAAGCGGCGGCTGTTGTTGTTGGTTAGCTACTTGCGCCGTGAGCTGGGCCACAGCCTCGAGAAGTTGTGTTATTTGCGCCGTCTGTAACTGAATAATTTCCATTAATTTTGGGTTCGGGGTAGTGGCCATGCTGACCGATTAGGCGCCGCACATACAAGTAAATTATAACAAAACACAAATGCAATATGAAAGAGGATGATCTGCAACAAAAATGTCCACAAACACGTAACTAAAAATGTTCCCCCAAAATTCTTATAGTAAGGGTGGGTGGGCGGGAGCAATTTCTGCGTGCTCCGACTGTTGCTGTCTGGCTGCTGCCAGCGGGCTGATCCAAGGTTCTATCACTCCTCGTCGCCACTTTTGTATCCTATCCTCGTCGCCACTTTTGTGTCCCAACTTCGTCGCCGCTTTTGTGTCCCAGCCTCGTCGTTGGTGTCGGTGGCCGAGTGGAATGAGACCGACACGCTGGTGCAGGTACGGACGGGAGCAGCCAGAAACTATAAACACTCGAGTAAATTAGAAAGAGATATATATTGCACAGAATGTAACAATACTTAACTTTTACATAGTACTGCAGAATGTTGATACATAGTTGTTAGAGGCCTGCCTAGTGCCTGTACAATAGCAAAGTCTTCACTGGTGCCTATCTGATTACGATGGTCCTAACTCGTTGCTATCTCAGTCCGAAGTGACCGATGTCTTTCCGTGGTGGCCACGAGCGGGGTTGCAGCAGAGGGCGCTCGTGGCTGTCGTGAGAACGCCGCGCCGTGCGTGCATGGCGACGCGCGGCGAAAGTAGGTGGCGCGCACTTTGTACTTGTGCGACACCACAGTACTAATCTAATCTGTAGCATTGAAAGACAGTGTTTTAAACTCTATTCCACCAAATGTAGTTGAAAGCGAAACATCTGCAGCTAGTACACCGCGAACAGATCAGACTAACGACAACACAGATTGTTCCAGAGATTTGAAGCATTTATTAGTAAGTTAAGCAGACTTGTAGACACTATATTTTAAAATGTAAATCAACAGATGGCAACTAATCCTGAAACTCTGGAAATGTAAATCAACAGCTGACACAGATGGTAACTACAGTATAAATATTGCTATAGAACCATATAGTTCGAGGCCAGCAACTGTAGGAGGAAAAATTAAACTTCTATCCAGATGCCTTGGGAGTTATATATTTCCTACACTGGCAAAATTTTACCTACCATTCCGGCGCCCTCGCAATTCTATACTGGCAATATCAAGAAGATGGTAGAAAATCTTTTCGAAGATGTAAATATTCTTAGAATGACTTGATTGTGTTTTGTACAGTCCATGACGTAAATAAATAAAGCTGTTCCTGCTCTGTGGTATGTACCCTTGTTCGCTCAGTGAAAGTAATGGTCCTCGTACAACAAAGAATTCATGAGAAAACATTTGCATTGTAACGCGATTGGCTAATGCCAACGTCACATGATTGCCAAAATTATCACGGGAGGCTGTCAGGTCGATAAGTAAAATTTAAACTTTGTATTAAATGCATGCTTTCGCAGTAACTGACGTTCCTGCTTATCCATCAGCTGAGAATTGACTTTATGTCAAATATATTTGTTTTTGCCAAAGTCGATCTTATTAATACGTTCTTCTGTCCTCTAATCTAGTGGCTAATACTGATAGGTGTTTTGTGTGCTAACCTACCTGTGCATGTGATATTGGAAAGGTATATTATCACATAAAATTTATTGAGCTAACATTCTGTTAAGGATAAAGTTTTTATACATCGTGACCGCACTGCTGCGTACTTTAGTAAGATAAACCTTATCTTAGAATTCAAGGTTGGAGATAGCAGTAATGCACGGTTTCATTCACCGTCCAGACTATCGTAATGTGGAAGTATAAATACGAAATTCCTCAAATACCGCACATTATATTAGAGTTTCATGTATTTATATCTTTTACAAATCATTTCTTTTACATGAGTGTCCGGCCAAAATTTTTCGCAAAACTAACGATATTGGCAAAAAGTTCAAGTTCTTTACTCCTGCAGAAAAAGTAACACCCAACCAGTTGCAAATTAAATTGTAATAAACTTTACCGCCTCTTAAATTTATATAAATTAATATTCTTCAGAAGGTACATGGACCTATAGTGAATAAGAAAGTAAACATCAAGCTTTTTACAACCGTATTAAAACCATAGATCGTTTTCCTATAAAATTACAACAAGGTTTAGTCTACAGGAAACAAGTACTTACTGTGGTGTCGCACAAGTACAAAGTGCGTGCCACCTACTTTCGCCGCGCGCCGCCATGCACGCACGGCGCGACGTTCTCACGACGACAGCCACGAGCGCCCTCAGCTGCAACCCCGCTCGTGGCCACCACGGAAAGACACCGGTCACTTCGGACTGAGATAGCAACGAGTAAAGACTTCGGAATCAGATAGGCACCAGTGAAGACTTTGCTATTGTACAGGCACTAGGCAGGCCTCTAACAACTATGTATCAACATTCTGCAGTACTATGTAAAAGTTAAGTATTGTTACATTCTGTGAAATATATATCTCTTTCTAATTTACTCGAGTGTTTATAGTTTCTGGCTGCTCCCCTCCGTACCTGCACCAGCGTGCTGTCTTTGTTCCTGTGTCGGTCTCGTTCCACTCGGCCACCGACACCTACGACGAGGCTGGGACACAAAAGCGGCGACGAAGTCGGGACACAAAAGTGGCGACGAGGAGTGATAGAACCGTGGACCAGCCCACTTGCAGCAGCCAGACAGCAGCAGTCGGAGCACGCAGAAATTGCTCCCGCCCGCCCACCCTTATTATAAGATTTTTGGGGGAACATATTCAGTTACGTGTTTGTGGACATTTTTGTTGCAGATCGAGCGTCCTCATTTATCTTGCATTTGTGTTTTGTTATAATTTACTTGTATGTGCGGCGCCTAATCGGTCAGCATGGCCACTACCCCGAACCCAAAATTAATGGAAATTATTCAGTTACAGACGGCGCAAATTACTCAACTACTGCAGGCCGTGTCGCAGTTGACGACACAGGCTGCTCACCAACAACAACAGCCGTCGCATCAGCAGCCCACACCTGCCGCCGCAACGCTTCCGACGTTCCGCCAGTACAACGAACGTGAGGAAGAATGGAGCGACTACTTCGCACAGTTTCAAGAACTCGTCGCGGCTCATCAACTTACAGGTCAGACTGTTAAGCATCTTTTGTTGTCCGTGGTGGGCCCCAAAACCTTTGTATTACTGCAGAAACTATTTCCCCACGCATCTCCTCGTGATGTGGACTTTGAACAAATTGTAGATGCACTGAATGCTCATTATGAGAGAAAAGTTCTTGTAGCCGCTGCACGGTACCGATTTTTCCGACTTAAAAAATTACCGCAGCAGTCACACCAAGAGTGGATTACGGAACTGAAGGGCTTAACTCGCCAATGTAAATTTACTTGCTCTTGTGGTCTTTCGTATAGTGACGTTATGTTGAGGGATGCAATTACGCAGAACATTCAGGACCCTAGAATTAGAGCAGCAATTCTAAAACAATCTGACCCTTCATTAGACAGTGTACTGCAGCTTATAGAAGCACATGATACTTTTGACTTAGCAGATGTAGAAATGCAAAGCCACAGTGTAAATTCAGTGCGCCGCAACGGACGCTTTCCTAGCCGTAGTTCTCAGTGTAGCACTAGTGATTCTTACAATAGTACAGGCCGTGCTGAACAGACAGTGAACAGTAACCAGTGTAAAAGTGCGACGCAAAGGTCGCCCCGTCGTGTTAGAAACAGTAATTTGAATAACGGGCGCCAACGCTCATTTCAGAAAAATGTACGTAAATCTTGCCCCCCCGTGTGTGTCTCGCCACAAGCGTGCTCATTGCCCTAGTCGCAACGCAACCTGTTATCAATGTGGCATATCGGGACATGTGCAGTCTGTGTGTATGCAAATTAAAAACTCAAAGAACGGTAACGTTGGAAACAGTGCTTCGCAGAGTGCGAGAACAGTTCATTCTGTAAATGTTATACGGGCTGTGGAATTGAACAGTGCTTTCCTTGGATCTCAATTTCAAGAAAGTGGTTCTGCGCCTATGGCACAACTATATAGTGCACCACGTAGCAAGCGCCGACGAGCGCGTAAAACAGTGCAACGGAAAAGGGTTCGGGACAAGCAAAATGACTATGAACAGTGCATTCCTGTAGTGAAAATAGTGCCTTCTGCAACTGCTCCTTGTAATAGTGCCCAGTACTGTGTAGCTAGTGACAGTAGACTTGTTGTAGATACTGAAAGTAATTTTAGTGCAGTAGCCTCGCATTGCGCGGACGCCGATCCGGCGGTAGTGCCATCTAGTGACAGTGTTGTTAATCCCCTGCGTGCCGAGTCTGAGCCGCTTCCTTCACTACGCGGCCCGCGCATACGCAGCACACAAACCGTAGCAGACGTTGCCCAGACGTTGCGCCAGAAGCACAAACTTTTTGTTCAAAATGTTCAAATGTTTGTTAAGCTTATGGGACTTAACTACGGGGTCATCAGTCCCTAAACTTACAAACTACTTATGAACTACTTACGAACTAGTACGGCACAAATATCCATGCCCGAGGGGGGATTCGAACCCCCGACCGTAGTGGCCGTGCTGACCGTGACTGGAGCGCCTCAGTGACCTCGGCCACCGCAGCCGGCAAACTTTTTGTATATCTCTCCATAGAAAATGACACTGTGCAATTTCAGCTTGATACTGGTTCCGCTGTTACATTAATTAATAAAGATACTTATGAACTTCTGGGTTCGCCAAAATTGTCGCCGTCACAGCAAGTGTTAACAGCTTATACAGGTGAAACTATTCCCGTGCTAGGAACATGTAGCCTGCCCGCCTCTTTTCAAGGTGTAACAAAAACAGTTGCTTTTGTAGTTCTTCAGGATAAATCTACGCAGAATATTTTTGGATTAGATGCATTTGACTTGTTTGGTTTATCAATTCAAAGAGATGTGCTTCAAATTTCGTCAGTAGTGCCTCTGGACAAAATAAATGCGTTGTGTGACTTGTTTTCGCCGGAACTAGGTTATGCAAACGACTTCGTGGCACATGTAACTTTGAAAGAATCTGCAGTGCCAAAATTTCGTAAAGCTAGACCAGTGCCTATCGCAATGCGTGATAAAGTTGCCCAAGAACTTAAACGTTGGCAAGATAGTGGGGTGATTTCTCCTGTTTCTGCGAGTCAGTGGGCCTCGCCTATAGTAATTATACCCAAGCCGTCAGGAAAACTTCGTCTCTGTGCGGACTTCAAATCAACAGTGAACAGTCAAACAATTGTAGACACTTATCCCCTGCCCAGACCTGACGAACTAATGGACAAATTAGGACAGTCTCGTTTCTTTTCTAAGATTGATTTAGCAGAGGCATACTTACAGATTCCACTTGATGACGAGTCAAAAAAGTTTTTCGTCATTAATACTCACATGGGCCTTTTTCAATTTCAACGCCTACCCTTTGGCAGTTCTTCCGCTCCCGCTATTTTTCAGCGTTTTTTGGAACAGCTGACAGTTTCTGTACCGTGTTGTTCGAACTGTTTAGATGATATTGTGGTATCCGGACGTACAGTTGAAGAACATTTAGCAAACCTGGAGTGTCTTTTCAAAGTTTTGACTGCAGCAGGTCTACGTTGTAATAAAGCAAAGTGTTCGTTTTTTCAAACTGAAATAGAGTACCTAGGTCATGTGATTAATGCCCAAGGAATCCATCCCTTACAGTCACATCTTCGAGCAATCAAAGACTTGCCTCCTCCTAAGAATGTGCATGAATTGCAAGCAGTAATGGGAAAGCTTAACTATTATTTCAGGTTTATTCCCAATGCCTCTCAGATTGCAGCTCCACTGCATCACTTACGTAGGAAGAATGTTCCTTTTGTATGGTCTAAAGATTGTCAGCTTGCCTTTGACAAACTAAAGTCTGCACTACTCAGTGATGCATGTTTGATTCCCTTTGACCCACAGAAGCCTGTAGTGTTAGCAGTTGACGCCTCGTCGTACGGTCTGGGTGCCGTTCTGTCGCATCGTATTGGATGTCACGATCGTCCTATTGCCTTTGCATCCAAGCTACTGACGCCGACGCAACAGAATTACAGTCAGATAGAAAAGGAAGCCATAGCAATCATTTACGGCGTCGCAAAGTTTCATCATTATCTATATGGCAGAAAATTCTATTTGTTGACAGACCACAAGCCTCTCACGTCGTTGTTCTCACCCACAAAGCCAATTCCGCCACGAACGGCACAAAAGCTTTACAGATGGTCCTTGATATTGTCAAATTATCAGTATGAGATTTTGTACCGACCTACTACTAAGCATGCCAACGCGGACACACTTTCCCGACTTCCGGTTGGCCAGGATGTATCATTTGATTCTTCAGAAATGGCATGTTGTCAGATAGACTCCAGAGATGCTTCCGCTGTCGCAAACTTTCCTTTGAACTCTCGTCGGGTTGCACAGGAACCAGCTGCGGATGCAGACCTAAGTGTGGTAGCACGTTTTGTTCGCTCAGGTTGGCCTGCCAGAGCGAAAGACATTGATCGGCCTCTGGTTCGACGTTATTTTGCACAACGTCATGCATTATCTTTAAGTCAGGGTGTTCTGTTGTTACATACGGACAACGACCAAACAAGAGTGATAGTTCCCTGTTCCCTGCAACGAGAAGTGTTACGCCTCTTGCATCAAGGACATTGGGGTATTGTTAGGACAAAGCAACTGGCCAGTCGTCATTGTACCTGGGTTGGTATGGACGCTCAGATAGGGAGCATGACATCACAGTGTACAGTTTGTGCGGAGCATCAGGCGGCTCCTCCGCAACGTTTCTCGGACTGGCCACGCCCCAAGGGACCATGGCAACGTTTACACATTGACTTTGCCGGACCTTTCTGGAATACGCGCTGGTTAATTGTTGTAGACGCTTTCAGCAAGTTTCCTTTTGTGATTGCCATGAACTCAACGACAGCGTCTAGTACAATCAGTGCCTTAACATCAGTGTTTTGCATCGAAGGTTTGCCTGAAACTATCGTCAGTGACAATGGACCTCAGTTTGTTAGTGCGGAATTTCAACAGTTTTGTCGTGTGAATGGCATTCAGCATATCACCACCGCACCTTTTCACCCTCAGTCCAATGGTGAAGCAGAACGTTTCGTTCGAACGTTCAAGTCTCACATGAGGAAGATGAAAGGTCAGCACTCCAGGCAGCAAGCTCTTCAAATTTTCCTGTCTACGTATCGGTGCATGCCACGTGACGGCCCGTCTCCTGCCGAGCTGCTACACGGCCGCCGTCACCGCACTCTCCTTCACCTGCTGCAGCCTCCCACGCACCGAGTCGGTTCGTATGGCGCTACGCGTTTTCAGGTTTCTACGCCGGTGCTGTACAGGGTGTTTGCTGGAAACAAGAAGACATGGTTGCCGGGCACCATTCAGCGCATGCTCGGTCGCAATATGTATGTTGTACGTTCTTCCACAGGGTCGGAGCTGCGGCGCCACGCAAACCAATTGCGCTTGCACATGCCGCGCGATCCTGTCTCCGGTTTCTTGATTCCAGACCCAGTTCACCGCCAGGGAGCACAACCACATCGATCGTCCCCGGACTACAAGATCCCTATGGAGGTGGACGCGCCTCCTACGCAGTCCGCCTCTCCGCCTCCGTCGCCGCCGCAGCTGACAGCATCACCGAGAGGGACTCCGGGACCGTGCGGGCCCCCCCAGCTTGGGCCACGCACCTCAGATGAAGATGACCTGCTCAATCTGGGCGGCAGGGTGCGCCCTTCCCCAGGTATCGGTGGGTTCCCTGGAGGATCGCAAGGCGGATGCCGGGGCGCGGACGGCGTCTCGATCCCAGCCTCAGCTACGACGCCCGTCCCACCAGTAACGCCCCCGCCCAGGCCCTCCTCCCAGTGCCGTCGCCGTGGCCCTCAGCCCTACGCCACGACGGCGCGGCGGTTTGGGGGGGGGAGGGGTGTGGTGTCGCACAAGTACAAAGTGCGCGCCACCTACTTTCGCCGCGCGCCGCCATGCACGCACGGCGCGACGTTCTCACGACGACAGCCACGAGCGCCCTCTGCTGCAACCCCGCTCGTGGCCACCACGGAAAGACACCGGTCACTTCGGACTGAGATAGCAACGAGTAAAGACTTCGGAATCAGATAGGCACCAGTGAAGACTTTGCTATTGTACAGGCACTAGGCAGGCCTCTAACAACTATGTATCAACATTCTGCAGTACTATGTAAAAGTTAAGTATTGTTACATTCTGTGCAATATATATCTCTTTCTAATTTACTAGAGTGTTTATAGTTTCTGGGACACAAAACTTACATTACACTATTAGTGTGGAAACGTTACACGCGTCTTGTTTTGTACACATAATGTAGCCCTTTAGACAAAGGCACGTCAAACCTATAAAATGATAGCATATGCTGTGTAACAGATTGTGCGGCGTGCTAACCGCCGACTGACCGTCTGAGCAAGGCGTGGACGTCAGGTAAACATGACACGTGGAGCATGCGCCTATTGGCGATGATACAGCGTCAGTAGACAATACATGTTAATAACAGATTCTAAATAGGAAACCCACAGAAGCTTAAAATAAAATGAAATAGAATTTTGAGGAAATGACACAGCAGAGGTTACCGTTGACTGTTAAAGTGGGTCAAACAGGCATAATCAGAATTTTTCTGTCCAAGATATTACCGTGGTTAAAATCATGCAAGAAAATTGGAATTGGAGACAAAGAAGGCAGAATAACTCAGGAGTTACAATAACAGAGGTAAAAAAAGTAAGTTCACAAACAACTAGGACTAAGACAAACTGATATCGCTCTTGATTTGCCCTTCGACATTGAGAGATACAGTACATTTCTCAGATTCCTGTACCTATGCTGAGATATAGTGATGACGTTGACAGGAGGGAAGAGTTATTCCAACAGTCGAATTCGTTCAACCCAGTATACACACGATAGTAGAAGGTATTTCAACGATTGTACTGTTCGACAAATGAGCAGCCGTAAATGTTGTTGCAAAGTCATTATTTACAGGCATAAACATTATTCATACTCTACCCAATTTTACAGTACAAAACTGCCGAATTTTAGAACCTAACCTCAGATACAAATACACATAGGTGGTGAAGTAGTTACTTGCACGTTTCTTATAGTGGAGGCATTGACAGAAAATTGTATTATCGGCATGGAGTACTTAAGAAACAGGGAAGAGAGAATTGATTTTAAAACACGTATTTTGATAATAAACAATAAATTCTGTTATGTAAGTCTGATCAAAAGAAAGATCCGCACTGGAAGTTTTGCCGTTCACTTCAGTTTAGCATATCAAAAAATGTTTAAATGTTTGTAAGGCTTATGCGATTTAACTGCGGGGTCATCAGTCCCTAAACTTACAAACTACTTATGAACCACCTTATACAAAGGCGACAAAAACATCCATGCCCGAGGGAGGATTCTAACCTCCGACGCGGGAGGCCGCGCGATCCGCAACGTGGCGCTCAAGACCGTTCGCTCCCGCGCGGCAGCATATCAAGAGTTGGCCATATTTCTGATAGCAATTATTTAGATTTAACTGAATCTGAGAAAGAAACCTACGATTCAATAGTATCAAAGGTGTCTGAATCTACAAACAATTCTGCTGATCGGGGGTTTCAATTGCCGCAGCTACTGTTAAAATTCATTCTTGTGTTTCAAAACCTGCTATTCTCAGAAAAAATAAGAAGTGGCAACCTTAATATCTAGGATCTTACCAAACCATACAAATACCTTACCAAACCATACATATATCTACTAGTTATTCATCTTCTGTTTTCATCCAATTTAGATTAATACAACTATATTAAAAAGTACCACTTAAACTTTAATCTTACTTGTATTTTTGTTTTATGATCCCCGTTCAAAAAGTATAAACGAGGTTTTACCGTAGCTCCATTCTCTAATAGCTCGCGGAGAAAAAGAAACACCTAAATCTTTCTTTGTTTGGATTTGATTTCTCTTATTTTATTATGAGGATCATGTCTTCCTATGTTGATGGGTACTAACAATATATGTTCGCATTACGAAAAACAAGTTGAAAGATTTCGCAAATAGATTTCGCCGCAACAAATAACGCCTTTGCTTTAATGATTTTTACCCCAAATCTCTCTCCCCCATATCGCGATAACAGAAACGAGGTGCCCTTCTCTGAACTTTCTCTAAATCGTCCGTCAGTCCCACCTGGTGTGGATCCCAAAATGCGCAGCAGTACTTCAAAATTGGACGCACAAGTGTAGTGTAGGCAGTTTCTTTAGTAGAATTGTTGCATCTTCTAAGTATTGTGCCTATGAAACGTAGTCTTTGGTTCGCCTTCCCTGAAGTATTTTCTATGAGTTCTTTTATTTAAAGTTCTTTGTAATTGTAATCCCTATGTTTTTAGTTGAATGACGGCCTGTAGATTTGACTGATTTATCGCGTAGCTGAAGTTTAACGGATTTCTTTTTGTGGCCATATGGATGACCTCTCACTCATTATTAAGGGTCAATTGCCAATTTTTGCACCATTCATATCTTATCTAAATCATTTTGCAATTTCTTTTGATCTTCTGGCGACTTTGGCCGATAAATGACAGCACTATCCGCGAACAGTGTAAGAGAGCTACTCAGATTATCACCTAAATCGTTTATAAAAATAAGGAACAGTGGGGGCCCTATACCATGTCTCTGGGAAAAGTCAGATATCATTTCTGTTCAACTTAATGACTTACTGTCAGTTGCAACGTACTGTGTTCTTTCTGACAGGAAATCTCGAATCCAGTCTCACAACTGTGCCGATATTCCGTAAGCACGCAATTAGCTTAGAAGACGCTAGTGAGGTACAATGTCAAAAGCCTTCCGCAAATCTATCAATGCCCAAATCTGTTTGATATGCCCTGTCGGTAGCATTCATCACATCATGTGCGTAAAGACCCAGCTGTGTTTCTCAAGAATGATAATTCTAAACCCCTGTTTACTATGTGTCAATGTGTTGTTGTTGGTTTTTAGGGGGCTAAACAGCTAGGTCATCAGTCCCGTCAATGTGTTGTTCTCTTAGTGGAAGTTCATAATATTTGAGGAAAGTGTATGGTCTAAAATCCTACTGCAAACCGACGTCAATGATATAGGCCTGTAATTTTTGCGGATCAGTACTATTGCCTTGCCACGGCGGAGCGGCCGAGCGCACTGCGGCGCTTTGCTACGATGCGTGAGGCCGTTCCCCGTCGGGGGTTCGAATCCCCCCTTGGGCATGGATGTTTGTGCCGTCTTTAGTATTAGCTAGTTCATTTGTAATTTGTAAGTTTAGGCACTGATGATCTCGCAGTTAAGTTCCATAAGCTTTTAAAACATTTAAAAATTTCCTATTGCCTTTTTGAACATTGGAGACACCAATGTGCAACTATCCAGTCTTTGGGTTCGGAACGTTCGCTGAGGGAGCGGTTGTATACTATAGCTACGTATGTGGCTATTGCATCAGCATACTCTGAAAGGAACCCAAATGGCATAGAGTCGCGACCAAGAGACTTACTTTTCCTATGAACATTGGGTCTTCTACATTGCTTGTCATGTCATGTATCAAATGTTTATTTTTGTAAGTAATCTTCTGTTTCTATCTCTTCTTATTAACTGAGTACTTTCTGTTTATCGCATTATTAAATTTCAGTGGCTGTGACACTGTCATTAAGTTCTTTGTGTGCATCTGTTACATGGCATAACATATTTCTGTCGCTCAAGTTTTATGTTTTCGACAAATCGTCTCAAGGATAATATAGTTTTAACTTTTAACATTTACGGAATCCTGAAATTTAGTATGTACTTCAGTGTGATAAGCATATAACAGTTTCCACAATGAAACTCCGTCTCGTATCTTGGAAGGATATCTGAACAAGCTCCCGTCGCGTACTAAGTACACTAGTGATAAGACAAAATCAGAACATTCAAGGCGCGATAGCAATGGTGTTACTAAACACAGATTTCCGAAATTCGATCACAAAAGAAGATATAATAACCATTCCAAAATTTGTATTAGCAACGACTTCCAGCATGAGTAACATATAAATAGATATCATCGTTTTCCATTTCAGACTGTATATCAAATCTGTTTCGTTTCGGTGTATTGCCGATACAGTAGCTCCATAACCACCTCTACTATACAACCAATCGCCCAGCGAATAATCCGAACCAAAGAAAGAAAAATGGCGCAACTCGTTTCATTATTAAAGAAAGCAGAAATATTGCAGACCCATATCACTGACGTCGATTTGCAGCATTATTTTGGAATATATACTTTACTCGTACTTTATGAATATCCTAGAAGAGGACGATGTCTTCAACCATAGTCAAAACAGACTAAGAATACATCATTGTTATGGAAAAAGGTAGCTCTTAACTCACATCAAATGGACAAATGCAGTAAAATCGATTCCATATTTCTAGATTTCCAAAAATCTTTTGAAACCGCTCCTCACAGGCGACTTCTTATCAAATTGCGTGCTTACGGAATATAGTCTCAGTTGAGACATTCGATTCACGACTCCATGTATGAAAGGACACCATTCGTAGTAAATGACGAGAAATTATCGAGTAAAACACAAGTGATATTTATGGTTCCTTAGGGAATTATTATAGGTTCCCTACTGTTCCTTATATTCATACACGATTTAGGAAACAATCTGAGCATCCGTCTTAGAACGTATGCTGCTGCTGTTCATTGTGTAGTAAAGTCACCAAAGCAGATATAGATAAGACATCAGTATGGTACCAATATTGTCAATTGGCCCTCAGTAATGAAAGGTGTGGTTTAGTCCACATGATCACTAAACGAAATCCGTTATTGCATATACACGGTAAAGCAAACAAATCTATAGACCGTAAGTTTAATTAAATACCTAGGAATTACAACAAAGAAAAAAACTTAGAAATGTGGGGAGGACAAAACATAAGCCGCAGTTCGTTGGCAGATCCTACAGTCGTACTGAAAACGGTGACTACATAAGACTTGTCGGTCGTCTTTTCAAGTGTTGTGTGTTTCGATAAAGGATTCCGGAGTCCGTACAGGTGTGTTAATCTCTTTGTGTAAAGGGTGGGGAAGGGCTTCGCATAACTTCCTTGTAAGCAGGTGGTTCCGGGTTCGAATACCGGCCACGGCACAAATTTTCGTATGTACTTGTAGTATGGTTACATCTATCAGGAGCTGAGAGTAAGAGTGAAGTAAATAAAACCAGTTAAAATCTTTATTAAGAAGAGCTGAACTATTACATCCGACGTCTCTTCTTCCTGACATGTCAGAAATAACAGACGTTCATATTCCGAATGTATTCTTCTTCTCAGGTCGGCGACATATTTTCGGTCTTTGGATGATAGATTCGTTCTTCATTTTGGTAGGTCTGGTTGCCACGACAGGCGAGTAGTTTGTAATTAACAAAATCTGGTTGACTTTTCACTTCACGTCCAGAAGCATCAAGGAGTAGCTCGTTTGATAAAGGACCTGAAAATGAAGTGGCTTTCAATGGTATGGTGTAGCGTGTGCAGCTGTATCAAACTCTTATTCCGATTCAAGAGCACAATAATTCATTTCTTATTTAATACTTCCAAATTATTTGAGACAGCTTTTGAGATGAAACTTCCTAGCAGATTAAAATTGCGTGCCGGAACCGGGACTCGAACCTGGGACCTTTGCCTTTCGCGGGCAAGCGCACTACCGACTGTGCTATCCCGACACGACTCACGATGCCGCCTCACAACTTTACTTCCGCCAGTACCTCGTCTCCTACTTTCCAAATTTCACAGAAGCTCTCCTGCGAACACGCAAGACTAGCACTCCTGGAAGAAAGGATATGGTGGAGACATGGCTTAGCCACAGCCTAAGGGATGTTTCCAGAATGAAACTTCACTCTGCAGCGCAGTGTGCGCTGATATGAAACTTCCTGGCAGATTAAAATTGCGTGCCGGAACCGTGACTCGAACCTGGGACCTTTGCCTTTCGCGGGCAAGCGCACTACCGACTGTGCTATCCCGACGCGACTCACGATGCCGCCTCACAACTTTACTTCCGCCAGTACCTCGTCTCCTACTTTCCAAACTTCACAGAAGCTCTCCTGCAAACACGCAAGACTAGCACTCCTGGAAGAAAGGATATGGTGGAGACATGGCTTAGCCACAGCCTAAGGGATGTTTCCAGAATGAAACTTCACTCTGCAGCGGAGTGTGCGCTGATATGAAACTTCCTGGCAGATTAAAATTGCGTGCCGGAACCTGGACTCGAACCTGGGACCTTTGCCTTTCGCGGGCAAGCGCACTACCGACTGTGCTATCCCGACGCGACTCACGATGCCGCCTCACAACTTTACTTCCGCCAGTACCTCGTCTCCTACTTTCCAAACTTCACAGAAGCTCTCCTGCAAACACGCAAGCTTTTGAGATATTTACAGAAGCTGCATACGTATATTCATACAGATGACGCAAAGTGACTGACCCCTTCCGGGTAACAGTTTGACTGGCCAATAGCTGATAAGATAAAACAACATGCCGCCTCCATAGGTATATCACGTGCGTCGCAGAAGAAATATCAGATAATGCAATACAGTTTTCACAATAACAACAGCAAAACTAAAATTTTAATCAGTATTAAAGACAGCTTAAGATATTTTTCGTACAGTGACATGTATAAAACCACTTGAAAACATTTCAGAAAAGTAAATTTTATTCAGACAGGCTGAAATGCAATGATTTAGTTTTCGTAGTTATCTCAGAAACTGCAGACTCGACGAGACAAATTCACCCTTTCCGTAAAATTTTTGAATGGAAAATGACCCATACGGTGTAAACTGAGACGTTTTGCATACTATTACCAGAATCATAAAGAAGGCAGTGCTGTGTGTACTTATATAATATGAAATTATGTCACTAGCCTTAAATGACCAAACACAATTTACATTTTACCTTTCAATTTTTAGGTTTCATCTCTGCATAAATTGAATGAAAAGTTAAGGTTTACGGTTTCCAGTCACTGTTATGTTTGCTTTACGTGAATAATATGTTTTGGAGATTTGAATCTCCATTAGGTAGTGTATTATGTTTTGTGTGTTAATGTGACATTTGTGTATATTCGCTACAACCTTGGGGTGTACTGTCTCTATGGCAAGAACCAAAATACTAATTCAGCACTTAGTTCTGGAAACTAAATATACAAATTTGAAAATTAAGCTACTAAAATAGCATACCTCAAAATAGTCACGACTTCTTTGTCCGTCGTAAAATCTCACATGTAAACTGTTTCTTTTTTTATGGCAAATGTGGTTTCTAGCGGGTAAAACGAAAATATTGCGCTAGATTAACACTATTTTACACAACAAAGTCTATACAAGAAAACAAGATGATTATTTCACAGCAGAACTTAAAGCAATACCGAGTATTATATTACCTAATTATTTCCACTAACACACTAATTACTTACTCCTGAATTTCATTGAGCCTGAATTTATGCAGATTTAAGCAGTTAGAAGGTCTGATTAAAACAATCCTGAACATCTATTACATGTTACGACGAAGTGGATATTCAAGTTGCACATTAATGACGAGTAAATTTGCGATAAGCAGATTGATATAACCTTCATAAGAGCTAATAATAATGTATTAATTATGCATTAAAATAACAACATATTCAGATAAAAGGACTATTTATACTATAAACTCGTTAATTAACTTTAGACAAGAGCTACAATACTGTAGTGTTTCAGTGGATTTATGGTTCTGAGCAAGACCCTTCCTTTGATCATTCGGGAAATATCACGGAAATATAACTTGGAAGTTGTTCTTCTCTCTCTTTCTCTCTCTCTCTCTCTCTCTCTCTCTCTCTCTCTGTGTGTGTGTGTGTGTGTGTGTGTGTGTGTGTGTGTGTGTGTGTTTGTGTGTACACTTCAAATTTAGTAGTGCAGGCTTCTGTTAAAAATAAAAGCCATTTTTGTAATTTAGGATAGACTCAGGTTACTTTCTTTGCTGTGTAGAGCGTTTCAAGGCACCTTCTTTCTTTGCCTTTACACTGGATATACAGAACGATCTTTAGTGCCGTGAAGCTGAGTGGTTATTGTTGTTGTATGTTTACTGCGTGTTCCTTCAAACGAAACTCAAATGGTCTACCTGTCTGTACTGTGTGGAAACGGTCCAAACATTCAATTTTCTATACACCCGAGAGATGTAGTGTGCTTCATGTGCTCAGCTGCCATGGTGATACAGCTTTTTCCACGTTTATTGTCAGTTGTGTAGATAACTACATCTACATCCAAACGTCACGGTGTGTGGTGGAGGTTACCATTATCATCCCCTTACCTCCTATTCCAGACGCGTATGGTTCGTAGTCTCCGTGTGGGCCCGAATTCCTCTAATTTTATCCTCCTCGTCTTTTCGCGGGATATACGTAGGAAGAAACTACATTTTGGTTGATTCTTCGAGAAACGTATACTCTCGGAACGTCGACCGAAGGCTGCACCGCGATACAGAACGTCTCTCTTGCATAGTCTGCCGCTGTAGTTTCCCGGTTACCTCAGCAAGCTTCTGAGCTGATACGAAGCGTGCTGCTCTCCGTTATATCTTCTCTATGTCTTCCGTAAACCCTATCTGGTACGTTCCCACGCTGATGAGTAATGCTCAAGTTGAACGAGTGTTTTGTCTCTTACTTCCTTTGTCGACGGGGTACACTTCCTGAGATTTCTTCCAATGAATATCAGTCTGGTATCTGCGTAATGCACTATTAATTTTAAATTGTCGCTCAATTCCAAAGTGCTTCTTACGCAAACTCCGAGATATCATATGGAAGTAATGCTTGTAGTAAATGCGCTGCTACAGAATAAACATGTATTTTTCTATCTATGTAAACGCAGAACTTTACACTTGTTTATCAAGAGGACAATTTGTCGTTCCCTGTGTCATACGTCGATTAGCTGCAGATCATCCTCTGCATTTCGCTGCAGTTTTCCAGAGCTGCGACATCTCGATATACTCGAGCCTCACTATATACTAACTAGAAACTGGGATACATATTTATTCCTGGCTTCCGTTAGTACTCTCCTATCTCTTCTCTCTCTCTGTCCATCTCCTTTTTTCTAAAAATATGATATATTCATCGGAGAATATATAAGAAATGTGTGTTTACTATTCATTGTTTTATGTAAGAAATATTTGCAAAAAGGGGCAGAGAAGAGGGCAGTACGATTATTTTCATAATTTCTTTTACATTTCGGCGTTTTGGGAAGAGCTTTTCAAAGAAATTCTGTTACGACAAAAATTCATATATTTAGCAAGCGCGTTCGGAACTAATAAAACTAATCCCAGTAATAAATAATTATGATTACGAATTATGACTTTTTATAAGTTTTTTTTATTTTTAGTAAAAAGGTATTGCTAGTATTAAGTGTGAATTGCTTAATATTGCGAGGAGAAAAAGGATCCAGGCGTCTTTCGACTGAAATATACACATCCTCCTTTTCGTGAAATGTGGGAGGAAAACGAAATATTAAATGTTCAAATGTTTGTATAGTCTATGGGACTTAACTACGGGGTCATCAGTCCCTAAACTTACAAACTACTTATGAACTACTTACGAACTAGGACGGCCCAAATATCCATGCCCGAGGGGGGATTCGAACCCCCGACCCTAGTGGCCGTGCAGACCGTGACTGGAGCGCCTCAGTCTCCTCGGCCACCGCGGCCGGCACGAAATATTACTTTTGTGTTGGGAAATGGAAGTCACTTTAAGAGCTGAACTTATTGGAGGTACACTCCTAATATAAATGCAATAAATGGCTCTTGGCCAGCAGATCTGAGGGTGTTGCCATTACAACATTTGATTAAAAAATAAATAAATAAATAAAAAATAAAATAAAATAAAAAAATCCTGTAACTCACACGTCCTAAATATTAAATATAAATACGCTTTGAAAATAAAGAAAGAACGAGATTAATATAGGTTTCTTCTGCTTTCGTTTCGGCCATCTTAGGACCACGTTAATTCATGTCAGCTTTGTTTCTTCTGTTCTTCCTCCTTTCCATTAATCTTTAATTCTCATACTTTGCATCCTTAGGTTTATTACAATCATAAAAAAAGAAAGGAGCACATCACACGAATTTATAAGAGCAAGGCATGCTTCTATAGAGAAATTCCCTCCCAATAGGCATCGGCAGTTTCAAAAATCCGCCTGTGGAACCTCTTGAGGCGTCTACTCAGTGAGTGACACCAAAAACTCTCCTGAGAGCTTATCTCAGGGCGTGTTCAAGTGTGGCTAGCGGCGTCTCCCCACAGTAAGTCACCTGCCCAAGGGCGGACTCCGTTGCCTTCTGCTTTCCCGTTTGCGTCAGTGAGCACCTTGATGGTGCCATGCCAATATCACCATCTGGTTACCATTGTCATCAGAGCAGGCTATTTGGTGATCAGTAGTATAAGTCGATCTCCCTACAACAATCGCTCCCTGTCTTCATACACAGGGTGAATTTGTTCACGATGGTCCCCCACACATTCCCACCTTGGTGTTGGCCTCCATTCTCATGTTACGAGGGGCGCCGTGTTCTATTCCGATAACGCAAGCATTTTACAGTTCACCAAAAATCTCACCATGCAGTTCCCAATGAAATACCACGCCTCAGCACCAAATTTCTAGCATTAAGAGTATAAGGCAAATGTAAAAGAAGAAAACCGGTGTAAGAATACACGAGAGGATATCAAGCATCTTTCACTATTTTCCTGCGATATATTCATCCCTAGATGAAACATCAACCTCAAAACATCATTTGAGCCTTCATTAAGCGACATACAGAAAAATAACATTACGGCAGAGCCATATGAAGAATTATATCTTTAGGCGTGGGTACCAAATTTCAGAGTAAACATATCGAGGAAAAGAAAAAGAAAAAAATGAAACAGAATTTGATAGTTATTAAATTCTGAACAACGTTTACTTGATATATTTTATCTGACGCGTAGCAGCTGAAATAGTAGAGCCCTGTATAGGGAGAAAATGTTGAAATGTTTGTATAGTCTATGGGGACTTAACTACGGGGTCATCAGTCCCTAAACTTACAAACTACCAATGAACTATTTACGAACTAGGACGGCACAAATATCCATGCCCGAAGGGGGATTCGAACCCCCGACCGTAGTGACCGTGCAGACCGTGACTGGAGCGCCTTAGTCCCTCGGCCACCGCGGCCGGCTGTATTGGGAGAGTAGCGCCAACCTTTTATGTGTGGCTTGCCGACAACCGCCGGCTGCTATTGGTCAGTTGAGCGGCGATGGGGCACGTCCGCCATTTTAGGCCTAAGCAATCCATCAGCGTAAATGGCATATTTCACTTAACTCGCTGTTATTTTAACATGTAGAGGTGTTGGAAATCTGTAGACTCATTGTGTATTAAATTAAGAGCTTAACATAGCATATTCCACTTTTATATATGGTGAAGAATGCCGCAGTGTTGTGCAGTGAATTGTTACACTAAGACAGTCCGAGGTTTCCGCATTCCACAGGGCGAAAGGAATGCGAAAAGACACGAATTGCGGGTACATCGCATTTGAAGAAAAGATGCATTTCCATACGAGAATACAAAATTGTGTGAAGTAAACAAATTTGTATTGAAATATCGAGTAAACTTCTAGGTTCATCTGTTTCTTGCGAGTAATATTGGCCGGACAATCATTGTAAGAGAAAAGATATTTTTAAAACATACAAATACGTGAAAATCTGCCGTTTTTGACGAATTTCGCATTTATACTGAATATGACGACAGTTTCAACAGGCAGAACCGTTTATATATATTGTATGTATATAAATAAGATTTATCGCAATGTATTTAGACAAAACTTTTTTTATACACTTCAAGATAGTGAACAATGCTGCTTGGACATAAATCAATCAATGAAAGTGTTCCAAAATATTCCTTCGTGTCACAGTGCAGTGGAAAAAGTTGTGCACGTATTTTTTAACCACTAGAGTACATATTCTTCTGAGAAAATATAATCGCCAAGCAGAGTGCGGTGGTAAAAGTATTGGCATGATGAATGCCGTGAAGGTATTTTAAGACGCAGTTACTATGTAGATAAAATACCTTTCAAATTTTTTAGACAAATTACTTTGTAATTTTCCAATTTTTATTCTTTTCCTTAGCAGCCTAAATAACTAAACTACATATTTGTATTTTAATAAGTACCAGTACTTTAAATGAAATATGTTAACTCTAGCAACTTAAAGTCTCTTATCATTACTACATACATTACTTTTGAAAAACTTTGCACGAAACAATTTTACAACTAGTTTGCTCAAAAATAAAAGGTCTTGATCTCTATCTCATATTACCAATTTTTCCTTAATATTCGCAGTAGAGGTGAGAAAACGATTAAAAACTTAAGTTCATTCTTTATTGAACGTACTGTCATACCACGTCGATGTACAGACCGGTTCCCTTGACCATAACTGCTAATTTAACAGCGCCGTGCATAGCGCTGCTAATGCGAGATATGACAGGCCTACAATGGCGGCGCCCGCCCAGTTGGCGCTACTCTCCCAATACAGGGCTCTACTGAAATAGGGCACAGTAGCACTCTCTGGCGGCGTCCGGTTATGCCGTCAGAGGGAGGTTCTGGTCACTGACTACCAACAGACACGTCCGTAACATTTGCTGCCGGTAGAGAGAACGCTGCGATCTGAAAAGCGGGGACACGTTACAGGAACACACACATACCGTAATTTCTGCAGATATACTTTATATTGTGACTAAGTGTAATATCACACTTTCTGTTTAACCTCCATTAAAAAAAATTAAATAAATAAATAAAATACGACCACATTGTAGCATTTATACCACAGCCCATCGAAACGGTCGTCAGTAGAGTAATTAATCATATTGCGATCTTGGCGTTTTTATTTAGAAAAGATAATTAATAAATTTTAAATATTTGGAACATTTTTTTTCACTTCTTGATAGATGCCGCTGTAATATTCAAAAACATATCTCACAATTTTAGAAGAACGGTAACAATGTGGTTTTGTTAAATTTAAACACAAAAAGTAGTTACGTTCGACTTTTTATTTCAGTTTTTCCAGTGTGATATATTTCCTTTTGTGAACTTATCATAAATTATGACAACGCAAGCTGTTACTGCGTGACCAATCTTAATTATCTTGTTAAACTAATAAATGCTCAATTAAATTTCTGTCAACAGCCAGTAGTAATTGTCTCACATGCATGGTCAGCGTGCTGGCGTATGTTTTCAAGCGTATTCGGTGAATCACGATAGCAAATATGTTTCAATTTCCTACAAAGGAAGGAATCCGAAGGCGTAAGATCCGGTGAACATGCAGGCCATGATGTGGTACTTGTACGACCGATCCGCCTGTCATTAAATATTCCATTTGATTGCACGCCTGCTATGTGCCGGACATCTATCACATTGAAAGGACATCGCCATCCTGTAGTAAAATCGGTAAACCATTGATTAAGAAATCGGCATACATTGCACCATTTAGATTGCCACCTAAAAAGTAAGGGACAATTATTTTTCCTACCATAATTTCACAACCATAAAGTAACCCGCCAAGATCGCTGATGTTCCACTTGTCGAAGCCATCGTGAATTTTCCGTTGCCCAGTAGCGCATATTATGCCGATTTACATCACCTCTGTTTGTGAAATGACGCTTCGTTAATAAATACAACTCTTGACAAAACACCCCTGTTACCGTCTAATAATTTAAGAGCGTTGGAACTTAAATAGTGACAACACTGCTGTTGACACTCTATGCAATGGACTCTACTACTGACTCTGACAGCACACGTTGTTGACGTACCTACCTTACCTCAGAGCAAACGGACTCGCCCGTCCCATGTCACAGGCGTGCGCACATGTTTCTATCAAAATGGGGAAATGTCCTCTTTTTGTAGTTGTATAAGTGCTTCAATATGCGAAAATTCAACACTTCATGTTGTTAGTTTTTGGAAATGAAAACGCCGTTTTCCTGGTGCAATTTATTCACTTTTTTCCATCACGTTTTATTTCAAGGCATCACCGGTGGTTTGGTTTAGATTGAAATTACATCTTTGTTTTTAGATGTAGTATATATATGTTTGTGGCCGGCCGCGGTGGCCGAGGTGACTGAGGCGCTCCAGTCACGGTCAGCACGGCCATTACGGTCGCGGGTTCGAATCCCCCCTCGGGCATGGATATTTGTGCCGTCCTAGTTCGTAAGTAGTTCATAAGTAGTTTGTAAGTTTAGGGACTGATGACCACGTAGTTAAGTCGCATAAGCTTAACAAACATTTGAACATTTGATATATATGTTTGTCTGTATGTCCTCTATGCGTTTGTAAACCATTCATTCGGTTGCAATGACACTTTGGTGAACTGTTCACCGTACCCCAAGAAGATTCCTGACCCAAAACCAAAAGAACACGACCCATAGATGAGGAGACATGACGTCATAAATAATGAGAGGCCACCACGTGAGAATACCCAGATTTATGCGCCAATTATTGGACAATAATAGTAGTTAGGGACCAGCAACAAAGTTTGCATGTAATTTCGGACGTTTATGAAGCGTTTTGTAACTGACCCCTTCCCCCCCCCCCCTCCACACACACACACACACACATACACACACACACGCACACAATATGATGAAACGAAGTCTACCCCTCACAACAGTTTCGCTGTAGATGCCGTAAAACTGTCGCATCAGGCATGACCTTGTATCAAATAAGGTCAGCGTTACAGATTTGCGTGTTACTATTTATTTATATCTGTAATCTGTTTTCTTAATCTCTTCTATATAAAAGCGAAAGGACACTCACTGACTAAACACGAAATCTGGAAAACTAATTCACATATGAAGCTGAAATTTGGCAGAAATGTAGTTTATAGGTAGAAAACGTCAGCTAAGAAAGCATTTTGTGATAGGTGCTTGGCGGAGTATACTTCTCCTACAGGCCCACGAAATATACAGTTTCATTCCGATCTTCACGAAATTACGGACGCTTGAGCTTCAAAACTGGAGGAAGGTCACCGTCTACCTTAAATTTCACACGGTGCATGGGGTTTGGTGACTTTGCAACATAAAAATGGACTCCTAAATACCTTGGTTGCGCGATAACTTAAGAACGCCTCGACCGATTTCACAGATCCTTTTCTTATTGTTTTCGTTATTCTCAAAACAAGGTTTGTATGAAATAAAAGTGGCCTATTTGAGAACAAAAAAATGCGTTTTTCAATGTGACCCTGCATTTGTATTGCATAAAAATCTATACTTTTGTTTCGATATTAATGAAATTTTCCACACTCTACTTTAAAAACACGAGGAATGTCACTGTCTGCATAAAATTTCGTTCGGTGCCTGGTGGCGGGTACTTAATATATGGAATTTTACAAAATGCATATTTTTGCTCCAATCTTTAGGAAATTTTGCACGCATGACCTTTAAACCAAGAGGAAGATCACTGGGTACATAAATGTTTGTAGGGTACTTTGCTGAAAATTTTGTCGAGAGAGGAAAAATTGGAAACGAACATAGAGATGGGAGAGAAAGAAGTAGATACAGATAGAGGGGGGGAAGGGGATGTGGACAACTAAAGTGTATGATAAATAAACTCCCGCAACTCTGGGCTTTTCAGCTAGTAGATTATAAAAATGTCATTTTGTTAATTTCAAAATAAATTAACAACTCACCCTGGTTAGCAGGCAACGTATATATCAAAATTTCTTACTGTAATAGTGTGCTGTGAGCCTGAAGCATCTAGCATGTTTGTAAGATTAAAAGGTACCTCATTTTCATCCTACGCTTTATGAAACTATAGCCGCATTTTATTTCATACCAGATATAGTGATTAAGCCAGTCACTTATAATTAAATTTATTGTCTTTACATGACTAGTTTCAGTGCACTACAGCACCAATCTAAAATGTACCGATGGAGAAAAGACACAAATTAAAATATGATAATAATTGAGGATTATGATATGAAGATCAGCATCTCCAGAACGAAAGTAAAGTGGGAAAGATATTTAAACTGACTGAGTGCCAAGCAGGAAGAAAAAAGTTAGAACAGGTGGACAATTTTAAGTACTTAAGATGTATTTTCGTACAGCAATGAAACATAGTGAAAGAACTTGAATCGAGGTGTAGCGAAGCTAATGCAGTGAGTGCTCATCTAAGATCTATTTTCTTCTGCAAGGAGGAATTCGTTACCAAGACTAAGTTGTGCACCCCTGTGTGTATTGGCCAACTTTGTTGTGTGGGAGTGAAAGCTAGACGAATACAGGTTAAGGTTGAGGTTGAAAGGTGGTGCTCATTTTTGTCTTTCATTTTTCTTATTTCTCACATCATGTGACTGTTATTTTAATTGCTTAATTTTGATTTTCATTGCTTGAAATTAATTTATTTTACATGTTTCCTGACTTCTAAATTGTGCTATGTGTTGGGGAATTTCATTAGGATTCAGGTGTATTGGTTTATTTAGTTATTCTTTTTGATGTAGTGCTTCTGATTTCAAATTCTTTCCTTACTTTCGAGTTGGTTTTGTAGAGCAGCGTCGGTCAGGGCTCCTGGGTGGTCGGCTAGATCACAGGAATCCGGTGTGTTGCCAGCTCCTTTCAGGGTTTCGGAGAAATCTGGTCACACGAGGGTCCCTATACTGCATTGGGGTGGGCCGGTCGGTTTCGCAGGGCGACACGACTGACCGCCGGCACCGAGTGACATATACAGAGAAGAAACCACCACTACACCACTGGCCTACGCTTACACCACTGTCCTACGCTGTCCTAGTAGTTCCGTAAGATGCTAGCAGGTGTCAGGCGGATCGCTGGCTTAGGGTGCCTGTCGCACGTCAGAGGGTAGCGTGGAGGGGAGGCTGAGGGAGAGCTTGTGCCGCCTGCCATGAGGCCACGGCTGTGTCCAGCTTGCTGGCGTTTGAGGGGAGGTGGCGGTGGGGACAGCCGCTACCTGCCGCCTGCTCTGGCCAGTTTAAAGGGCTGCTTCTGACCGCAGCGCCATCATGGGACATCTTACGGAACTGCTAGAAACCCTCCCTCCCCGCACCCCTGAGCGTAGGACTGGGCCCTTACGGAGGTTTCCCGTCTGTATATATTTGTCTGTGCCGCCGGCTACCTGCGGTTTCCGGTGTGAGCTCGCACAATGCGTTAGCTGTTTAGGGCGACCGGTGCGTGTCTGGCGCCGTGGTGTTTCTTTGGCTGAGTGGGCGGGAGAGGAAGAAAAACGTTGATGGTTGCCGGACGCCCTGCTTTCTTTCCATCCCTAAACTGTCAGTAGCAGGTAGCATAGTTTACCATTTACTAAATGTCTGGGTGCTCCAAGTCAGTGTCTCTGTGAAGTGAAATCTGTCTGGCACAGCAGGACACTGTCTCCAGCAGTAGTACAGATAGGCGCCAAGATGCCAACTAGTGATAATTCGCAAAGAATTGCACGGGCGTACGTGTCTTAGGGTGAGAAAGCTGTGTGTGTTGGGAAGAGGTTAAAGAGCCCTTGGCGGCAAACTCAGGAATTGGCTGCCGTTGCTACTTTTTCTTATTTTTGTTGTATGCAACTCCCGGCCGTGAATTCTGATTGGGAAGGCTTTTGTGTCCCAGCCTCGTCGCCGCTTTTGTGTCTCGTTTCCGTCATAGGTGTTGGTGACCGAGTAGAAAGACCGACACAGGAATAAAGGATGCACGTTTGTGCAGGTAGGAGGTGACCAGCCAGTGGGACAGAAGAAACTAGAAACTCTAGACTAAATTAGAACAATGCATATATTTCATAGAAACGTTCTAATACTTAACTTTTACATAGCTCAGTACTGCAGAATGGTTATACATAGTTGAGCTAGAGGCCTGCCTAGTGCCTGTCCGATAGCAAAGTCTTCACTGGTGCCTATCTGATTCCGAAGTGTTAACTGGTTCCTATCTCAGTCCCAAGTGAACGATGCCGTTCAGTGGTGGCCACGAGCGGAGTTTTAGCAGAGGGCGCTCGTAGCTGACGTCGTAAGAACGCCGCGCCGTGCGTGTATGGCGGCGCGCGGCGAAAGTAGGTGGCGTGCACTTTGGACTTGTGCGACACCACAAAGGCCATTAGCGGGTCGATGAAATTGGCTCTTTGACGAGTGAGGCGTGGCCGCGTGCTCGGGTGGATCTGTGCTGTGGAGATGCGAGAGGTCCTGTGAGGACTCGGTGAGATGCCGCCGCCGAGAACGGTCGCCTCCGCTCTTACGCGCATCGCATCGTTATCAAGTGTGGCGCCGCAGTTGCGGATTGCGTGTATCTGTGTTGCAGAGTGCTGCTTCGCTGGGTGCGACCCCACTACGGCAATTTGTTGCTGCTTTAATATTAACGTGAATTTCACCTGCAGTGTGCTGCTCTCGTGAGCTCACACTATCTTGTTTATTTCTGTGTTCAGGTTGCGGAGGTGGTGTTTGGGTAGGAGAAAGAAGGAGGTGATTAGGTAGTACTGCTGTGAAGCTGGTTAGGTCGCAAATTCTTTATTATAGGTCACACTTCATGTACAGCGTGCTCTCAAAAAATGACGCGTTTCGGAATCACCATCATCAGATTAGCATCTCTTCCGTGCCATGTGCACACGTGAACAGATGGACGATGTTCTTCAATATCGTCATTTTTTAGGATACGCTGTACATGAAGTGTGACCAATAACAAAGAATTTGCGACCTAATCAGCTTCACAGCAGTACTACCTAATCATTTCATCATGGTCGCCTACCTCCTCAGTGACTTTATGTCGCATTTACAAAGAAGGAGGCTTCTCGCTTTTATGGTATTACCTCTTCTGTTGCTAGACACAAGAAATAAGTCAGCTGTTCACTGCCACTGACCCGCAGCAGTTCCTCTGATATTCTCAGGCTATCGTCGATTGTGACTGTTCCCTTCGTCCGTGGGCACAGAGGCTGATATTAGATTAAATACTGCCGCATCTCTGCTTGGCGAAGTGACTGTATTTTCGCAGATAGAATCCACAGCTGCTGCTGCACCAGACTTCTGACATCGACGCCGCCGCTGCACGACCATCACCCAGTGTTTGGTATAGTATTTGCTTGCGCTGCTCCAGTCCTGGTTAGGATTCAGCTCTTCGTTTCTAATGGGATCACTTGCTATAGCTACCTTCTTTCTTTTCTCTCAAAGTGCGATGAGAGAACGAGGTCTATTTCTATATTGACTTTCAATGATAGGCTCCTAAACGATATAGTCAGTCATTTGAATTAATTTTCAGTTTTAATTGTACGAGTGTATATTTCATTTTTAGAGGTATTTGAAGAACCCTTTTCATTAAATTTTTTAATCACTGCGTGACACCTACTCACAAAGAATTGTATTTCATTAGGTTGTACATTTTTGCCAATATATGTCATTTTACCAGTTTTGTGTAACCTTATTTCTCTAATCCCAGTTACCATTTTGGAGGGAAAATAGTTTGTCTCTATTGGTACTATGGGGAATAAATAATAAATTGATTCATGATAGAATTTTATCATTATTATTATTATTACCATTTCTTGGCCTTGCAATTGTTCAGTTAGGTCAGCAATATATTTTCTATGTTTTGTAAAACATAGTGGCGATCCAAATTTATCAGATTTATATATATATATATATATATATATATATATATATATATATATATATATATATATATATATATATAGTTTATTCTATCTGATATCATTTGCATATTTAATTAATTAATTTTATACATATGCTACAAATGGCACAAGTCACGTTTGGTCCACGATACGTCTTACAAGATTAGAGATATGAAAGTAGGAATGATTATTGGAGCACTAATAGATGGGAAAAATGTCAGGAGGACGTTCATAATAAGGAAATTAAAGAAAAACTGGGAATGAATACGATAGATGAAGGAGTTGCAGCGAAGAGGCTGTGATGGTGGGGTCATGTTACACGCATGGAAGGAGCAAGGTTACCTAAGACGCTCATGAGTTCGGCAGTAGACGATAAGAGTAGTCGAGGTAGACCGAGGATAATGTCCTTAGATTCCGTGAAGAATGATTTTGAAGTAAAAGGCTTAAGGTCAGACGAGGCAGCAATGTTAGCATTGCCCTATTTCGCGGATTTTTGCTCGCCAATCTCACCCACTAACACGCAACACACCTGACCTCTCTCACGGATCAAACCATCCATTGATGAAAACAGAATCAAAATCAGTTCATCGATGACATAGAGACTGACAGACGAGACGGAAGGACTTTATTTTATAATAGTATTGATGAGTAGTTACTTACGGTTTATCTCTTCCCATTTGATCACAGGCTGAAGTAACACAACTCTTCCATTTACGCAGTGTATTTAATGGTTTTTTAACTTTATTGTATTGTATTTTCGTCAAAATGCTTTCCAATTCATGTTATACAGCAACCAGTAAAATTAAATATTTCTCCAATCAAAGCCATCTTGTTTGCAGAGTGACAGAATTTACACAAATTCAAATTTCGAACAAATTACACCCTAAAACTTGCATATACCGTGACCGAGGTTTCGGAAAAAATAATTTAGCCTTCTTCAGAAGACTTACAAATTAGCTCAATACAAAAGTTGTTAAAGAAAATATAATCGTGGCCACATGTACCTATCTCCATGTCATTAGATAAAATTTAAATTATTAAAACTGTAATGTTTACAAGGTAAAAAGTAAAAATACAATTTTTGGATTTTATCTTGTAAACATACAGTTTTAAGAATTTAATTTTTGTCCCATGACATGGAGATAGGTACTATGGCCACTTGAGTCTATTTTATTTAACAACAAATTATTTGTTGAGCTAATTGGTAAGTCTTCTGAAGAAGTCATGTGCTTGTTTTGTGCTAAGAAGATTGTATAAATAGTAAACAAAGTTTATAAGGCACTCTCAAAAATTCTGCTTATCATAGATTTAAATAACAAGCTGAAAACAAAGTTGTCTTCCAGATATATAGAAAACCGACCACAAGTTATTCAGTCATACGTGCATCTTCATACCATCCATGACAACACAAAATGAATTTCCTTAAATCTATGATAAGCAGAAGTTTTGAGATTCCCCTTTCTTAATCTTCCATCAATAAGGAACTCAACAATCTTGAATACATCGCCGAAATGGTTACAGCCCGTCCTTGGTTCGCCGCATATACAATCAAAAACGTTCTAGAGATTAGAGACACTTGATTCGCAACCACCTGACGAAGACCGCATCCCCATCCCTTTCATGGTATATTTCTCTTGTGGCCTGGAAAAACTTTTTCGTTGTACAAATGTTCAAGCCCTTCTTAACAGTATTCCGAGCACCCTGCACGCAAATAAGGATAGATACCTATCCTCGGTAGTCTGTAAAGTACAATGTCCCGAATGTCCTGGAGTAGACGACATTGCCTCAGAGCTACTGACGTCTCTTGGAGAGCCAGCTGTGACAAAAGTATTCCAACCGTGTCCAAGACGTATGAGACACGGGATATACCCTCAGACTTTGAAAGAAGTAACGATCACCATTCCAAAGACAGCAGGCACAGACAGGTGTGAAAATAATAGAACAATCAGTATTATAAGTCTTTGTTGCATAATTCTGACAAGAATTATTTATAGAAGAATGGAAAAGCTGGTAGAAAATGATTTCAGGCCTTCATCGCTACCCTGGCAAGGGGGCGTTACATGGTACTTTCACCTGGAGCCAGTTGAAGTACGATTATTAACGAGGTGCTACTCCTCCGACTTCTTTCCCACTACTTCCAAAATGGGGCCCCGGGATTGTCACCGGCTTAGAGAAGTTTCTAGTTTATTTTTATAGTGGGGAATAAACAAATCGTAAATATTTGGTCGATCTTTGACTGATTGGATTGTTATCAATTGATCAAGTATTCTTAGTACAGTGTTATACTTAAATAATAGACTATCAGCTGTTATCTGTGATTTGTTTACAATCTTTTGTGTCCTCGAGATGCACTAATGTGAACGGTAAGTTAGGGAGGTGGGCCGTGGCTAGCAAGGATTGAGGACAAGGTCTGCAACTGGAAGAAGCAATTATTTCAAAATGTTCAAATGTTTGTAATTCTATCAGACCAAACTGCATGGTCATCAGTCCGTAGCTTACCAACCATTTAAACCTAGGTAAACTAACCTACGGACAAACACACACGCCCATGCCCCAGGGAGGACTCGAACCTCCACGGCGAGCAACCGCGCGCTCCGCAGCGAGACGCTTTAAACCGCTCGGCTACTCCACCGCGGCGCAATTATTTCACTTATAGTTTTATTATAATTGAAGGCAATAGATTTAGGTGTTCTTGTTGATACAACGTCCTATCTAAGACACAGTTCTGCGATGATCTCAAAATGTTCGTAAATCTATCGTATGAAACTAAGTGGTCATCAGTCCGTAGCGTAGAAACTACTTAAACCAAGGTAAACTAACCTAAGGACAAACACACACACCCATGCCCCAGGGAGGATTCGAACCTCTACGGCGAGCAACCGTGGGCTCCGCAGCGAGCTGCGTTAGACCGCTCGGCTACTCCACCGCGGCACGATGTCTCTTCCATCAGTCAATAGTAGTGTTCCTGATTGTGCTAACGTAGACGGCTGGCTCGTTGCCGTTGCCCCGTACTCGCTGGTAGAGTGCACTGTCGTCATACGCTATACTGACTGACGCGCGAGCCCTCTCCTTCTGATTGGCCGGCGCGCTGCGAAAGGCAGAGAGGTACGAGACTTTAGGCGCCCTCGGTGGTCGAAGTACTGTGTAGACGGCCACAACACAATCTACGGCTCTAGCGCGACGAAATAAAATTTCATAAAGTGGCTAACACACAAATAACATCTCTCCTTCAGGCAATCAACGTAAACTCGTTTGCTATTTTAAAAATGGTCAAATCACTGACTGTAACCAATAATTGTCGAAAAGTGAAACAAACAAAGAAATATGTCGTGTCTTAGCTATGAACATTCAATCGAACTGGAATATAAATAATTTTTAAAAATGTTTCATAACCACCGTGTTTATTGTCAAGCTTTTTGATATACAGTATTGATAGTATTATTTTCTGCCGCGTAAAATGGTGAAGGTGTTGCGACACGGCAACATACAACTGGCCATGTGCAAAACATGGATTTTCAAGATTTATGCCAGAAACTTTAACTACTGCGTCGGTTTGACTTGGTCAATGGTGCAACACTATCCAGGGGCTTCATTTTATTATGTACAATGACGCAAATGGAAATTTAAAAACGGCATGAAGTTCTGTGAAGTTTTTATAATTTTTTCTAACTATTGAATTTAATTTATCAAAAAATGAGTTTGTTAGAAAAAGTTATATAGAAAGAGGCACATGGAAATTTTGAAAAACCTTTCTATGAAACAAATGAGAACTTTTATGGTAATTTCATCAAGATCGGAAAAAGTTGGGTAAAGTAACGTCAGCCATGCAACATAAGAAATTTTATGTAGACTATGACCTTCCTCTTGATTTAAAGGTCGATGTTGTTGTTGTATTCTTCAGTCCGGAGACTGGTTTCATGCAACTCTCTACCCTACTTTATCCTGAGTAAGCCTTTTCATCTCCTCATAACAACTGCAGCCTACATCAGTTTGAAGTACTTACTGTATTCGTGTCTTGATCTCCCTCTGCGATTTTGACACCACACACTTCCCAGAAATGATGAATTAACGATTCCTTGATGTCTTGTCCTATCAATCGCTCCCTCTTTCAAGATATATCAGATTTTCTTCTTCATTACTTACACGATCTACCCACCTTATCCTCAGCTTCTTCTGTAGCACCACATTTCAAACATCCTCTTCCTGTCCAAACTATTTATCGTCTAACTTTAACTACCGTTCAAATTAACATTACACACAAATACCTTAACAGAAGACTTCCCTCACTTTTATTGCCTTGTGTGAATGCTCTGAAAAGCTAACCATTTGCAAATCACAGCATCTACTTCCTGTCGGTTAAATTTCGCTTCTGTAGCACATCATCTTCTTGGTGTAGCAATTGTAATGGCCAGGACTGTAATTATGGTGATAAAATGCATTTTCTCACTTTTGGAAGCAATTATTAAGGAAATATTTTACCATTCAGGGAGGAATATTACACTGTAGTACCTCCTCTAAACCAACGCACGAATGATAAAAGGCTGATATCGAAATGTCAGAGGGACAGAAATCTTTCATGTTGGAATATTTTGTCATTTCTGGAGACCGGAAATCTCCTTTGTAGGAATCAGCGTGGTTTCAGAATGCCAGGATCATGTGTTACACAACGCGCGCTATTCATCCACGAGATGCAGACGGCAGTTGATACAGGGTCCCAGGTAGACGCCTTGTTTCTCGACTTCCGCGAATAGTTTGATGCCTCTGCGCACCGTCGCCTGATCAACAAAGTGGGAGCATGTGGAATATCAGAGGTTGGATTGAGGCGTTTCTAGTTAACAGGACGCAGAGATTTATTCTCATCCGAGAGAAGTCTTCAGCCGTTAAAGTGGTCTCAGGCGTGCCGCAGGGGTGTGTTATAGGACCTTTCCTTTTCGCGGCATATATAAATGACCTCGCAGGTAACATAGAAGTACAAAGAGGCTTTTCGCGGATTATGCTGTACTTCATCGAGTAGTCGCAACATTGGAAAAGGTTAGCGAAATGCAGGAGATTCTGCAGTGCATTGATGAATGGTGTTGGTGATGACAACTGAGCATCAACAGAAACAAGGGTAAGTACTGAGTTTACGTAGAATGAAAGATCCGTAAATATATAACTATACACCAGCAGTACACACACTGAAATCAGTTACTTCCATAAGTATCTGGGAGTAGACATAAGGGGCTATCTGAAATAGAACGACCGTATAGAATCAGACGCAGGGGAGGGAAGGCAGTTGCCAGAACGATAGTTATGGAAGAAATGCTCTGGAAGTGCAGTCCGCCAACAAGGGAACTTCGCCGTCGCTTGAGTATCGCTCATCAGTATGGGATCCCTATCAGTTGGGTTAATAGAAGGTGTAGAGTAAGTGTGAAAGCGTAACAGAGATTACTAAGAAACTCCAATGGCAGATGCTGCAAGATACGTATTCTATATCGCTGTACGGGCTTTTGTCAAAGGTCCAAGTGCGTACGTTTCATCATGAGTCAACCAATACATTGCTTCCTCAAACCTACAGCTCGCGAAGCGACCACAAGGATAAGATGAGGGAGAGATTAGGGCTTACACAGAGGCATACAGGCAGTCAATTTTCCCGCGAACCATACCCGCCTAAAACAGGAGCAAGTGACAATGGTACGCAAAGTACTCTCCGCCACGCACAGTGAGGTGACTTGCGGAGTATGGGTGTCAATGTAGATGCAGAAAAACTTCCATAATTCCAACTATTTTTCATAGCACATCGTATACCTCACACTAGTTAATGACATCATTTTACATAGAAATGAAAGAGGAGACGTAGTCATTACTATTAATTTATGTAGATAGAAAAAGCAGACTTGTCGAAAGACGTTCAACAAGGAACCGAACAGGATGGTCTACATTAAACAATGTGCTCAGGATAATGATGTGCCAAGAAGAGCTTGTTGAAGGTCTGGACTGTAGATCGAACAATTTGGAACTTGATTCTACGACACTCTTTATACCTATGTGGTGATTCCCTTATTCTCTGTAGTACATCTACATACATGCTCCGCAATTACCGTAAGGTGCGTGGCGGAGGGTACACTGTACCACTACTAGGCATTTCCTTTCCTATTCCACTCCCAAATAGAACGAGGAAAAAAAGAATGCCTCTATGCCTCCGTACGAGCCCAAATTTCTCTTCTCTTGTCTTTGTGATCTATACGCGAAATGTAAGTAGGCGACAGCAAGATCGTACTACACTCAGCTTCAAATTCCGGCCCTCTAAATTTACTCAAAAGAAATTCACGAAAAGAACGTCGTCTTCCTGCCAGCGATCCCCATTTGAGTTGCCGGAGCATTTCCGTGACACTCGCGCATTGGTCTAACCTATCGGTAACAAATCTAGCTGCTCGCCTCTGAACCGCCTCTATGTCTTCCTTTAAACTGATCTGCTGCGGGTCTCAAACACTTGAGCAATACTCAAGACGTGGTTGCACAAGCGTTTTATACGCGGTCTTCTTTACAGATGAAGCACATCTTCCCAAATTTCTCCCAATAAACCGAAGTCGGCTGTCCGCCTTACTCACAACTGTCCTTACATGTTCGTTCCATTTCATATCGCTCTGCAATGATACGCCTAGATATTTGAACGACGCGACAGCATCAAGAATCTCACTACTAATGCTGTATTCGAACATTATGGGATTGGTTTTCCTACTCACGCGCATCATCTTACATTTTGCTACACTGAGAGCTAACTGCCATTCTTCGCACCAACTAGAAATTTTGTCTAAGTCATCCTGTATGCTATTACAGTCAGTTAAAGACGACACCCTCCCATATACCACAGCATCATCAGCAAACAGCCGCAAATTACAACTAATGTAAGGAAAGAAAACAATAGAAGAAAGGGGTTTGTATAATAAGAGGTGTGATTAAATTTTGAAACAATTAGCTATACAATTAATGTTATTAACAAAACGTATGGCCCTATCTGACACATTTTTCAAAAGATCACTCACCTTTCCTTTTCTTACAAAATCTCCAACAAAGACTCTGCACACACTGATAGCTTAAGATAACCTATCGCGTATGTGTAATGCGTACGACTTAATTAGTACGCCAGTGGTAGTAATAATTTTGAAATAGTAATAGCAATAAATACAGTGCCAAGTGGTTGGCAAGTGGGTGCAGTCCAACCACTGAAGACAGTGTTTGATAAAAATTAATGCTTTTAAGCAAACAGTAAATTTACGTAATTCAATCTTGGCTGATAAAATGCAATCGATAATCGCATGAGTTTGGTTCTTTATAGGATAGATGTGGCGCTTCTAATTATTGTTGAACTCAGTTATAAAAAAATAGAAGAATTATTCATTAATCTGCATTAATTACTATAATGAAGTTCAATTGCTATTCTTAATTTTATCCTAAGTTTCACAAGAACTGATTTTTTTTTAATTCAGTATCTTAACACTGGCATGCAACTGTCTATGTTCAAGTCTCATTCTAATAACTATCACTGTCTCCATTCTACGTGATCTCTCTCTTTGTCAAGATGATCTAATTAAAATGTTAATCTTGCATTATTGAGGTTAAGTATTTGTTTCAAATAAGCAAGTAAAAGTACAATCTAATTTTCATATATATACATTTTAACAAAATTCATCAAGCATTCACAGTAAATTACCACAAATTGGATTCAACTTATATTAGTCATCAGTCCAGCGTTGTGCTTCTCTGTAGTTCGACAATGGTTCCATTACAATATACTGGTTACAAGAAATCATACAGAAGTTGTTATGGTGGTGGCTCATCCTTTGGCAGCTTGCTGGCAGTATGCCGAGATAATTCGCGAATCGCGTAGTTAATCGCGAACGTTAGCGTCCGCGATGAAGCTACCGCGTTTCGGACGTCTGGACGGGTACCGAACACGTAACGAATTTCTGCCTCAGCAGAACGAACGAATGAATATTTCATAAAGGCTGTTTTTACTTCACTTGGATACTCTTAAACACAGGTTTCATTTATACTTTTCATTTCGTAGCACTTTAAACATATTATAACTTCCACATGCGTCAGAACTTCGTTACATATTGTTTGAGCACTCCGCGGACCGCGTACGAAAATCTGATCTACGCCACGGGGCGGCAGATACTGCTGCTTGCCTGCTCTCCCACCGGCGAACGCTGCTGTTCAATAAAGTCTCTGACCAGAGAAGCCATTTCGACTATCATTTTTATATCGATTTTTGACCTTGAATGAAACGTTCACTCTGCACCTTTGCCTTTCGCGGGCAAGCGCACTAACGTCTGTGCTATCCCGACACGACTCACGATGCCGCCTCCCAACTTTACTTCCGCCAGTACCTCGCCTCCTACTTTCGAAACCTCACAGAAAAAAAATACATAAACAAATACAACACAAACAATAAACAAATGACATGAAATGTTTACAGTTACGCATCACAATCATTAATTAATTGTCAACAGAAGATCATAATTACTATGAATACACTACCTACAGGTTCAAACAAACAAAATCTCTCAAAATGAGGCTCATATAGCGTTGTGATGTAAGGCTTACTGTAAGGGTTACCTTACATACTGCCTCCGTTAACAAAAAAATTTTTAAGAGACAAACTTGTCGATGAATTTTTTTGTCATTAAACAAATTAATTTTATCTAGTAGTACACATATATACAATCTTTTAATACTCTGATAAGGTCGTATACTGGTGCAGTCGCACCGGTTGATGTTGACGTCTGGATTGACAGCTAACGGGCACACGCTACACTGTTTGTAAACACAGCAACCTGACACACGCATTCCTGTCGTAAAAACGCAGCACTCTCACTTTGTTGTACCGCCGCGCCGAGCGGTGGGGTGGGCGAGACAAGGAGCTCCTTTGAGGCGCCGTGCCTCTGCTTGCAGGTCGAGAGAAAGCATTGTTGTCCCTGCTGGCGTATTTAAGTTTGCCTTGTACGGGAGTGAAACATGGACGATAAGCAGTGCGGACAGGAATAGGACAGAGGCTTTTGAAATGTGGTGCTACAGAAGAATGCTGAAGATTAGGTGGGTAGATCGCATAACTAATGAAGAGGTACTTAACAGAATTGGTGAGAAAAAGCCGGTCGCGGTGGCCGAGGGGACTGAGGCGCTTCAGTCACGGTCTGCACGGCCACTACGGTCGGGGGTTCGAATCCCCCCTCGGGCATGGATATTTGTGCCGTCCTTAGTATAAGGTAGTTGATAACTAGTTTGTAAGTTTAGGGACTGATGACCCCGTAGTTAAGTCCCATAAGCTTAACAAACATTTGAACATTTTTGGTGAGAAAAGCAATTTTTGGCACACCCTGACTAAAAGAAGGGATCGCTTGGTAGGACACATTCTTAGACATCGAGGAATCGTAAATTTAGCATTGGAGGGAAGTGTGTGGGGTAAGAATCGCAGAGGAAGACCAAGAGACGCTTATAGTAAGCAGATTCAAGTGGATGTGGGTTGTCGTTCTTATGAGGAGATGAAAAGACTTGCTCAGGGTAGAGTAGGGTGGAGAGCTGCATCAAACAAGTCTCCGGATTGAAGATCATAACGACAACAACAGGTAAACACAAGAAATGTTACACTCTCTGCGGAGCAATGAACATACTTTATTGTATCATTTTCCAATGAGTTACAGCACAAAGATATAATATTTTAAATTGAACATTAGTTTTTTCTATCCTGCATCGAATTAGTTGAAACCAGCTGCGTCCAAATCAATTTAAACTACATTCCTGTCACTGTTAGTTTCGGAGCTACAACCCTTCAAAGCTTCAGGGGCAGATACCACATGGCTGTGTGGTCGGTGATGGATGTTATGGCGGTGGGAAGTTGATTTACATGAGATGTTCAAATGTGTGTCCATGTTCCTCAATGCATAATGCAATGCGCCGTCGAAAGGATCTGCGAACGAGATGTAACATCGCCGGTGTGACGGAGCGACATGTGTCCTCGATGCGCCTTTTTAGATCATCTGGGGATGTGAGCTCAATGACATAAACACGATCCTTAAGATATCCTCACAAAAATAAATCTACTGGTGTTAAATCGGGCGACCTTGCGGGCCATGAATGAGTACCATGGTGCCCCAACCATCTTCCTGCAAACCTGTTGTTTAGTTCTTCCACAACAGCACGTGCAGAATGGGCTGGGTGACCATCGTGCTGCATCCACATATGGACTCTCGTGTGTGGACACACATGTTCAAAGAGATCACCCAAACTGTCGGCTATAAAAGCGCAATATAACTCACCTGTCAGTGTACCTGGGTAATAGTGTGGACCGATGATTTCATCCCCCCCCCCCCCAAGGATTCCACACCACACATTAATAGACCACCTACATTGACCGTCGACAGGTCGTACCCACTGAGGATTGTCTGCGGCCGAGTAGTGCATGTTATGGTGATTCACCCATGTAGCTCCTGGGCCAGTGACAGGCGGTACGGGTGAAACCTGTGGCCGTGTACTATACGCTACACAGATGTGAGACTGACACCAGCGTCTGCAGCAACGGCTCGTAAGCTGACATCAGGATCGTGGTGTAGTGCAGCTAAAACATACACCTCCGTCTCCTCACTTCTTGCAAGTCTCTGTCTGTTAATGCAGCGCATTACCAAGCTGTCTGTTTCCCGAAGTCGTTGTTCGGCACGTAAGAACGTAATGGCTGCCGGGGATCATCGACTAGGATAACTCTCAGCATACGCCATGGCTGCTTCAGTGGCATCGTGTCGGCACTCGCTGAGCATCAGCAACATGTCAACGTACTCGTTGTTCGTGTATGCCATCGTCATCCGATGTCAGTACCTGTGGTATACTGAGCCCCGGTTGTTTGTGTGGCTCCAACTGTCGGGTATACGGCCGTGTGCGGCGACAGTCGGCAGTCTGACAGCGCATCGAGGAAGCTTCTCGCTCCGTGACACCGGCGACGTTACAACTCGGCCGCACCACATTTAGAAGGCGTTTTAATCGCGAACGTTAGCGTCCGCGATGACGCTACCGCGTTTCGGACGTCTGGACGGGTACCGAACACGTAACGAATTTCTGCCTCAGCAGAACGAACGAATGAATATTTCATAAAGGCTGTTTTTACTTCACTTGGATACTCTTAAACACAGGTTTCATTTATACTTTTCATTTCGTAGCACTTTAAACATATTATAACTTCCACATGCGTCAGAACTTCGTTACATATTGTTTGAGCACTCCGCGGACCGCGTACGAAAATCTGATCTACGCCACGGGGCGGCAGATACTGCTGCTTGCCTGCTCTCCCACCGGCGAACGCTGCTGTTCAATAAAGTCTCTGACCAGAGAAGCCATTTCGACTATCATTTTTATATCGATTTTTGACCTTGAATGAAACGTTCACTCTGCACCTTTGCCTTTCGCGGGCAAGCGCACTAACGTCTGTGCTATCCCGACACGACTCACGATGCCGCCTCCCAACTTTACTTCCGCCAGTACCTCGCCTCCTACTTTCGAAACCTCACAGAAAAAAAATACATAAACAAATACAACACAAACAATAAACAAATGACATGAAATGTTTACAGTTACGCATCACAATCATTAATTAATTGTCAACAGAAGCTCATAATTACTATGAATACACTACCTACAGGTTCAAACAAACAAAATCTCTCAAAATGAGGCTCATATAGCGTTGTGATGTAAGGCTTACTGTAAGGGTTACCTTACATACTGCCTCCGTTAACAAAAAAATTTTTAAGAGACAAACTTGTCGATGAATTTTTTTGTCATTAAACAAATTAATTTTATCTAGTAGTACACATATATACAATCTTTTAATACTCTGATAAGGTCGTATACTGGTGCAGTCGCACCGGTTGATGTTGACGTCTGGATTGACAGCTAACGGGCACACGCTACACTGTTTGTAAACACAGCAACCTGACACACGCATTCCTGTCGTAAAAACGCAGCACTCTCACTTTGTTGTACCGCCGCGCCGAGCGGTGGGGTGGGCGAGACAAGGAGCTCCTTTGAGGCGCCGTGCCTCTGCTTGCAGGTCGAGAGAAAGCATTGTTGTCCCTGCTGGCGTATTTAAGTTTGCCTTGTACGGGAGTGAAACATGGACGATAAGCAGTGCGGACAGGAATAGGACAGAGGCTTTTGAAATGTGGTGCTACAGAAGAATGCTGAAGATTAGGTGGGTAGATCGCATAACTAATGAAGAGGTACTTAACAGAATTGGTGAGAAAAAGCCGGTCGCGGTGGCCGAGGGGACTGAGGCGCTTCAGTCACGGTCTGCACGGCCACTACGGTCGGGGGTTCGAATCCCCCCTCGGGCATGGATATTTGTGCCGTCCTTAGTATAAGGTAGTTGATAACTAGTTTGTAAGTTTAGGGACTGATGACCCCGTAGTTAAGTCCCATAAGCTTAACAAACATTTGAACATTTTTGGTGAGAAAAGCAATTTTTGGCACACCCTGACTAAAAGAAGGGATCGCTTGGTAGGACACATTCTTAGACATCGAGGAATCGTAAATTTAGCATTGGAGGGAAGTGTGTGGGGTAAGAATCGCAGAGGAAGACCAAGAGACGCTTATAGTAAGCAGATTCAAGTGGATGTGGGTTGTCGTTCTTATGAGGAGATGAAAAGACTTGCTCAGGGTAGAGTAGGGTGGAGAGCTGCATCAAACCAGTCTCCGGATTGAAGATCATAACGACAACAACAGGTCAACACAAGAAATGTTACACTCTCTGCGGAGCAATGAACATACTTTATTGTATCATTTTCCAATGAGTTACAGCACAAAGATATAATATTTTAAATTGAACATTAGTTTTTTCTATCCTGCATCGAATTAGTTGAAACCAGCTGCGTCCAAATCAATTTAAACTACATTCCTGTCACTGTTAGTTTCGGAGCTACAACCCTTCAAAGCTTCAGGGGCAGATACCACATGGCTGTGTGGTCGGTGATGGATGTTATGGCGGTGGGAAGTTGATTTACATGAGATGTTCAAATGTGTGTCCATGTTCCTCAATGCATAATGCAATGCGCCGTCGAAAGGATCTGCGAACGAGATGTAACATCGCCGGTGTGACGGAGCGACATGTGTCCTCGATGCGCCTTTTTAGATCATCTGGGGATGTGAGCTCAATGACATAAACACGATCCTTAAGATATCCTCACAAAAATAAATCTACTGGTGTTAAATCGGGCGACCTTGCGGGCCATGAATGAGTACCATGGTGCCCCAACCATCTTCCTGCAAACCTGTTGTTTAGTTCTTCCACAACAGCACGTGCAGAATGGGCTGGGTGACCATCGTGCTGCATCCACATATGGACTCTTGTGTGTGGACACACATGTTCAAAGAGATCACCCAAACTGTCGGCTATAAAAGCGCAATATAACTCACCTGTCAGTGTACCTGGGTAATAGTGTGGACCGATGATTTCATCCCCCCCCCCCCAAGGATTCCACACCACACATTAATAGACCACCTACATTGACCGTCGACAGGTCGTACCCACTGAGGATTGTCTGCGGCCGAGTAGTGCATGTTATGGTGATTCACCCATGTAGCTCCTGGGCCAGTGACAGGCGGTACGGGTGAAACCTGTGGCCGTGTACTATACGCTACACAGATGTGAGACTGACACCAGCGTCTGCAGCAACGGCTCGTAAGCTGACATCAGGATCGTGGTGTAGTGCAGCTAAAACATACACCTCCGTCTCCTCACTTCTTGCAAGTCTCTGTCTGTTAATGCAGCGCATTACCAAGCTGTCTGTTTCCCGAAGTCGTTGTTCGGCACGTAAGAACGTAATGGCTGCCGGGGATCATCGACTAGGATAACTCTCAGCATACGCCATGGCTGCTTCAGTGGCATCGTGTCGGCACTCGCTGAGCATCAGCAACATGTCAACGTACTCGTTGTTCGTGTATGCCATCGTCATCCGATGTCAGTACCTGTGGTATACTGAGCCCCGGTTGTTTGTGTGGCTCCAACTGTCGGGTATACGGCCGTGTGCGGCGACAGTCGGCAGTCTGACAGCGCATCGAGGAAGCTTCTCGCTCCGTGACACCGGCGACGTTACAACTCGGCCGCACCACATTTAGAAGGCGTTTTAATCGCGAACGTTAGCGTCCGCGATGACGCTACCGCGTTTCGGACGTCTGGACGGGTACCGAACACGTAACGAATTTCTGCCTCAGCAGAACGAACGAATGAATATTTCATAAAGGCTGTTTTTACTTCACTTGGATACTCTTAAACACAGGTTTCATTTATACTTTTCATTTCGTAGCACTTTAAACATATTATAACTTCCACATGCGTCAGAACTTCGTTACATATTGTTTGAGCACTCCGCGGACCGCGTACGAAAATCTGATCTACGCCACGGGGCGGCAGATACTGCTGCTTGCCTGCTCTCCCACCGGCGAACGCTGCTGTTCAATAAAGTCTCTGACCAGAGAAGCCATTTCGACTATCATTTTTATATCGATTTTTGACCTTGAATGAAACGTTCACTCTGCACCTTTGCCTTTCGCGGGCAAGCGCACTAACGTCTGTGCTATCCCGACACGACTCACGATGCCGCCTCCCAACTTTACTTCCGCCAGTACCTCGCCTCCTACTTTCGAAACCTCACAGAAAAAAAATACATAAACAAATACAACACAAACAATAAACAAATGACATGAAATGTTTACAGTTACGCATCACAATCATTAATTAATTGTCAACAGAAGATCATAATTACTATGAATACACTACCTACAGGTTCAAACAAACAAAATCTCTCAAAATGAGGCTCATATAGCGTTGTGATGTAAGGCTTACTGTAAGGGTTACCTTACATACTGCCTCCGTTAACAAAAAAATTTTTAAGAGACAAACTTGTCGATGAATTTTTTTGTCATTAAACAAATTAATTTTATCTAGTAGTACACATATATACAATCTTTTAATACTCTGATAAGGTCGTATACTGGTGCAGTCGCACCGGTTGATGTTGACGTCTGGATTGACAGCTAACGGGCACACGCTACACTGTTTGTAAACACAGCAACCTGACACACGCATTCCTGTCGTAAAAACGCAGCACTCTCACTTTGTTGTACCGCCGCGCCGAGCGGTGGGGTGGGCGAGACAAGGAGCTCCTTTGAGGCGCCGTGCCTCTGCTTGCAGGTCGAGAGAAAGCATTGTTGTCCCTGCTGGCGTATTTAAGTTTGCCTTGTACGGGAGTGAAACATGGACGATAAGCAGTGCGGACAGGAATAGGACAGAGGCTTTTGAAATGTGGTGCTACAGAAGAATGCTGAAGATTAGGTGGGTAGATCGCATAACTAATGAAGAGGTACTTAACAGAATTGGTGAGAAAAAGCCGGTCGCGGTGGCCGAGGGGACTGAGGCGCTTCAGTCACGGTCTGCACGGCCACTACGGTCGGGGGTTCGAATCCCCCCTCGGGCATGGATATTTGTGCCGTCCTTAGTATAAGGTAGTTGATAACTAGTTTGTAAGTTTAGGGACTGATGACCCCGTAGTTAAGTCCCATAAGCTTAACAAACATTTGAACATTTTTGGTGAGAAAAGCAATTTTTGGCACACCCTGACTAAAAGAAGGGATCGCTTGGTAGGACACATTCTTAGACATCGAGGAATCGTAAATTTAGCATTGGAGGGAAGTGTGTGGGGTAAGAATCGCAGAGGAAGACCAAGAGACGCTTATAGTAAGCAGATTCAAGTGGATGTGGGTTGTCGTTCTTATGAGGAGATGAAAAGACTTGCTCAGGGTAGAGTAGGGTGGAGAGCTGCATCAAACCAGTCTCCGGATTGAAGATCATAACGACAACAACAGGTAAACACAAGAAATGTTACACTCTCTGCGGAGCAATGAACATACTTTATTGTATCATTTTCCAATGAGTTACAGCACAAAGATATAATATTTTAAATTGAACATTAGTTTTTTCTATCCTGCATCGAATTAGTTGAAACCAGCTGCGTCCAAATCAATTTAAACTACATTCCTGTCACTGTTAGTTTCGGAGCTACAACCCTTCAAAGCTTCAGGGGCAGATACCACATGGCTGTGTGGTCGGTGATGGATGTTATGGCGGTGGGAAGTTGATTTACATGAGATGTTCAAATGTGTGTCCATGTTCCTCAATGCATAATGCAATGCGCCGTCGAAAGGATCTGCGAACGAGATGTAACATCGCCGGTGTGACGGAGCGACATGTGTCCTCGATGCGCCTTTTTAGATCATCTGGGGATGTGAGCTCAATGACATAAACACGATCCTTAAGATATCCTCACAAAAATAAATCTACTGGTGTTAAATCGGGCGACCTTGCGGGCCATGAATGAGTACCATGGTGCCCCAACCATCTTCCTGCAAACCTGTTGTTTAGTTCTTCCACAACAGCACGTGCAGAATGGGCTGGGTGACCATCGTGCTGCATCCACATATGGACTCTCGTGTGTGGACACACATGTTCAAAGAGATCACCCAAACTGTCGGCTATAAAAGCGCAATATAACTCACCTGTCAGTGTACCTGGGTAATAGTGTGGACCGATGATTTCATCCCCCCCCCCCCCCAAGGATTCCACACCACACATTAATAGACCACCTACATTGACCGTCGACAGGTCGTACCCACTGAGGATTGTCTGCGGCCGAGTAGTGCATGTTATGGTGATTCACCCATGTAGCTCCTGGGCCAGTGACAGGCGGTACGGGTGAAACCTGTGGCCGTGTACTATACGCTACACAGATGTGAGACTGACACCAGCGTCTGCAGCAACGGCTCGTAAGCTGACATCAGGATCGTGGTGTAGTGCAGCTAAAACATACACCTCCGTCTCCTCACTTCTTGCAAGTCTCTGTCTGTTAATGCAGCGCATTACCAAGCTGTCTGTTTCCCGAAGTCGTTGTTCGGCACGTAAGAACGTAATGGCTGCCGGGGATCATCGACTAGGATAACTCTCAGCATACGCCATGGCTGCTTCAGTGGCATCGTGTCGGCACTCGCTGAGCATCAGCAACATGTCAACGTACTCTTTGTTCGTGTATGCCATCGTCATCCGATGTCAGTACCTGTGGTATACTGAGCCCCGGTTGTTTGTGTGGCTCCAACTGTCGGGTATACGGCCGTGTGCGGCGACAGTCGGCAGTCTGACAGCGCATCGAGGAAGCTTCTCGCTCCGTGACACCGGCGACGTTACAACTCGGCCGCACCACATTTAGAAGGCGTTTTAATCGCGAACGTTAGCGTCCGCGATGACGCTACCGCGTTTCGGACGTCTGGACGGGTACCGAACACGTAACGAATTTCTGCCTCAGCAGAACGAACGAATGAATATTTCATAAAGGCTGTTTTTACTTCACTTGGATACTCTTAAACACAGGTTTCATTTATACTTTTCATTTCGTAGCACTTTAAACATATTATAACTTCCACATGCGTCAGAACTTCGTTACATATTGTTTGAGCACTCCGCGGACCGCGTACGAAAATCTGATCTACGCCACGGGGCGGCAGATACTGCTGCTTGCCTGCTCTCCCACCGGCGAACGCTGCTGTTCAATAAAGTCTCTGACCAGAGAAGCCATTTCGACTATCATTTTTATATCGATTTTTGACCTTGAATGAAACGTTCACTCTGCACCTTTGCCTTTCGCGGGCAAGCGCACTAACGTCTGTGCTATCCCGACACGACTCACGATGCCGCCTCCCAACTTTACTTCCGCCAGTACCTCGCCTCCTACTTTCGAAACCTCACAGAAAAAAAATACATAAACAAATACAACACAAACAATAAACAAATGACATGAAATGTTTACAGTTACGCATCACAATCATTAATTAATTGTCAACAGAAGATCATAATTACTATGAATACACTACCTACAGGTTCAAACAAACAAAATCTCTCAAAATGAGGCTCATATAGCGTTGTGATGTAAGGCTTACTGTAAGGGTTACCTTACATACTGCCTCCGTTAACAAAAAAATTTTTAAGAGACAAACTTGTCGATGAATTTTTTTGTCATTAAACAAATTAATTTTATCTAGTAGTACACATATATACAATCTTTTAATACTCTGATAAGGTCGTATACTGGTGCAGTCGCACCGGTTGATGTTGACGTCTGGATTGACAGCTAACGGGCACACGCTACACTGTTTGTAAACACAGCAACCTGACACACGCATTCCTGTCGTAAAAACGCAGCACTCTCACTTTGTTGTACCGCCGCGCCGAGCGGTGGGGTGGGCGAGACAAGGAGCTCCTTTGAGGCGCCGTGCCTCTGCTTGCAGGTCGAGAGAAAGCATTGTTGTCCCTGCTGGCGTATTTAAGTTTGCCTTGTACGGGAGTGAAACATGGACGATAAGCAGTGCGGACAGGAATAGGACAGAGGCTTTTGAAATGTGGTGCTACAGAAGAATGCTGAAGATTAGGTGGGTAGATCGCATAACTAATGAAGAGGTACTTAACAGAATTGGTGAGAAAAAGCCGGTCGCGGTGGCCGAGGGGACTGAGGCGCTTCAGTCACGGTCTGCACGGCCACTACGGTCGGGGGTTCGAATCCCCCCTCGGGCATGGATATTTGTGCCGTCCTTAGTATAAGGTAGTTGATAACTAGTTTGTAAGTTTAGGGACTGATGACCCCGTAGTTAAGTCCCATAAGCTTAACAAACATTTGAACATTTTTGGTGAGAAAAGCAATTTTTGGCACACCCTGACTAAAAGAAGGGATCGCTTGGTAGGACACATTCTTAGACATCGAGGAATCGTAAATTTAGCATTGGAGGGAAGTGTGTGGGGTAAGAATCGCAGAGGAAGACCAAGAGACGCTTATAGTAAGCAGATTCAAGTGGATGTGGGTTGTCGTTCTTATGAGGAGATGAAAAGACTTGCTCAGGGTAGAGTAGGGTGGAGAGCTGCATCAAACCAGTCTCCGGATTGAAGATCATAACGACAACAACAGGTAAACACAAGAAATGTTACACTCTCTGCGGAGCAATGAACATACTTTATTGTATCATTTTCCAATGAGTTACAGCACAAAGATATAATATTTTAAATTGAACATTAGTTTTTTCTATCCTGCATCGAATTAGTTGAAACCAGCTGCGTCCAAATCAATTTAAACTACATTCCTGTCACTGTTAGTTTCGGAGCTACAACCCTTCAAAGCTTCAGGGGCAGATACCACATGGCTGTGTGGTCGGTGATGGATGTTATGGCGGTGGGAAGTTGATTTACATGAGATGTTCAAATGTGTGTCCATGTTCCTCAATGCATAATGCAATGCGCCGTCGAAAGGATCTGCGAACGAGATGTAACATCGCCGGTGTGACGGAGCGACATGTGTCCTCGATGCGCCTTTTTAGATCATCTGGGGATGTGAGCTCAATGACATAAACACGATCCTTAAGATATCCTCACAAAAATAAATCTACTGGTGTTAAATCGGGCGACCTTGCGGGCCATGAATGAGTACCATGGTGCCCCAACCATCTTCCTGCAAACCTGTTGTTTAGTTCTTCCACAACAGCACGTGCAGAATGGGCTGGGTGACCATCGTGCTGCATCCACATATGGACTCTCGTGTGTGGACACACATGTTCAAAGAGATCACCCAAACTGTCGGCTATAAAAGCGCAATATAACTCACCTGTCAGTGTACCTGGGTAATAGTGTGGACCGATGATTTCATCCCCCCCCCCCCCCAAGGATTCCACACCACACATTAATAGACCACCTACATTGACCGTCGACAGGTCGTACCCACTGAGGATTGTCTGCGGCCGAGTAGTGCATGTTATGGTGATTCACCCATGTAGCTCCTGGGCCAGTGACAGGCGGTACGGGTGAAACCTGTGGCCGTGTACTATACGCTACACAGATGTGAGACTGACACCAGCGTCTGCAGCAACGGCTCGTAAGCTGACATCAGGATCGTGGTGTAGTGCAGCTAAAACATACACCTCCGTCTCCTCACTTCTTGCAAGTCTCTGTCTGTTAATGCAGCGCATTACCAAGCTGTCTGTTTCCCGAAGTCGTTGTTCGGCACGTAAGAACGTAATGGCTGCCGGGGATCATCGACTAGGATAACTCTCAGCATACGCCATGGCTGCTTCAGTGGCATCGTGTCGGCACTCGCTGAGCATCAGCAACATGTCAACGTACTCGTTGTTCGTGTATGCCATCGTCATCCGATGTCAGTACCTGTGGTATACTGAGCCCCGGTTGTTTGTGTGGCTCCAACTGTCGGGTATACGGCCGTGTGCGGCGACAGTCGGCAGTCTGACAGCGCATCGAGGAAGCTTCTCGCTCCGTGACACCGGCGACGTTACAACTCGGCCGCACCACATTTAGAAGGCGTTTTAATCGCGAACGTTAGCGTCCGCGATGACGCTACCGCGTTTCGGACGTCTGGACGGGTACCGAACACGTAACGAATTTCTGCCTCAGCAGAACGAACGAATGAATATTTCATAAAGGCTGTTTTTACTTCACTTGGATACTCTTAAACACAGGTTTCATTTATACTTTTCATTTCGTAGCACTTTAAACATATTATAACTTCCACATGTGTCAGAACTTCGTTACATATTGTTTGAGCACTCCGCGGACCGCGTACGAATATCTGATCTACGCCACGGGGCGGCAGATACTGCTGCTTGCCTGCTCTCCCACCGGCGAACGCTGCTGTTCAATAAAGTCTCTGACCAAAGAAGCCATTTCGACTACCATTTTTATATCGATTTTTGATCTAGTTCACAGTGAAATATTTAACATACACAAATTAAAACAAACAAGTAATTACAGTGTATCGAAAAGCATTCAAAGTACAGAAAATAAATAAAATAAAATATACATAAACAAATACAGCACAGACAATAAACAAATGAAATGAAATATTTACAACTGCATTGCATACATACGTTAGGTATCACAATCATTCCATAATTGTCATCAGAAGATCATAATTACTTTGAGTACACTACCTACGGTTCAAACAAGCAAAATCTCTCAAAATGAGGATGATATCGTTGTAATGTAAGGCTTACTGTAAGGGTTACCTTACAGTAATTGTTCATTCTACATACTCGAAAGCTAGAGACTTCTATTCATAATTATTGACTGGGAGAGAACCCACACAAACCAGAGGTTAAACAATAAATAAATAATTACTTACGTATCAATAATTTTCTTTTAACCGTTCTTATACCGTGACTTCCCATTTACTAGGGTAAGTCAAGTGAAAAACCTTATTAAACTTAATCTAACAACTCGTAAGAAAAATTATACAATTGAAATAAACAATTTGTTAATAACAGATAGATATAACTCGTTAAATAATCATTAATACAGCGAACATAATTAAATTTAGCAGGTTATCACAGAAAGATCCCCATGTAAAACATCACTTTGCTAATACACTCCAATCAATACTGTCTGAACTACTGAATAACGACAAACAATAACACCTTCAACAATAACACCTTCATGTATCCGCCAACGGAATCTTGACTGACTCGGAAATTAGGTAATCATATGCAAAGATAAGTAATAAGCTATAGGTGCTGTTGGAAAGTTACTGTGTTGTGATAAAAAGTGATATTAATATTTTATGTTTCGTAGATTTCGAGAAAGTTTTTGACAATGTTGACTGGAATACACTCTTTCAAATTATGAGTTAGGAGGATAAAATAACGGAACGCAAAGTTATTTACAACTTGTATAGATAACAGATAGTGTTGCAAGTGTCGAAGAGCATGAAAGGGAAGCATTGGTTAGGAAGGGAGTATAACTTTGTCCAGTATTATTCAATGTGCGCAATGAGCTCTGAAGTGTCACGATGGAAAGCTCGAAAGCGACTAGCCGTGGAGCGCGTGGTTGCTCTCCGTCGGAGGTTCGAGTCCTCCCGAGGTCATGGGTGTGAAGGGAAGCAAGGAGAGATTTGGAGAAGGTATTAAAGTTCGACGTGTTGTTGATATTGTAATTCTGTAAGAGACAGTAAAGGACCTCGAAGAGCAACTGAACGGAATAGACATCACCTTGAAAAAAGCGTATAAGATGAACATTAACAGCAGTAAAATAAAGTTAATGGAATGAAGTCTAAGAGAATTAGACGATGCTGAAGGAACTGGATCAGGTAATGAGACAGTCAAGGTGGTAGATGCCTTTTGTTACTAGGACTGTTAAATAACATACGATGTTCGCAGTACGTATGACATAAAATACAGAATGGCTTGAGAAAGAAGAGCGTTTCTTAAAACAAAAATTTTGTTAATTTCGAATTTTAATTTAAGGCTTAGGATGTCTTTTCTGAGGACATTTGTGTGAAGTGTTGCCTTGTACGGTAGTGAAATATGGACGTTAAATATTTCAGTCAGGAAGAGAATAGAAGCTTTCCAAATGTGGTGTTACAGGTAGTTCGAGTAATTAATGAAGAGGCACAGACAGAACTGGGGAGAAAAGATATTACTGCCGTACCTTGACTGAAAAAAAGGGGATAGATTTGTTAGACACATTCTCAAACGTAAAGAAATCGTGAATTTGCATTGAAGGTAAGGATGTGGGGTGACAATTGCGGATGGAGACGAAGAAACGAAATGGATGTGGTTGCCGTTTTGATCAGGAGATGAAGAGGCTTGGTCAGGATATTGTAGGGTGGAGAGCAGCATCAAACCAGTCTCTGGACTGTATACCACAACAAAACCACATGTTTTGTATTCATTTCCAGGGACGGCCTTGATAATATTTCTGTTCAGTATGATTAGCAACCTCAACGGTCCGACGATAATACGAAATTTGTGGTCATGTACTTCATTGCCTGCTTGTGGCGGACACCTAAGTTTTCTTATATCCAAGGACACTATAATACATTTTTTACGTTAAAACATATAAATCCCTGCTCTTGAAACACGTCTATTCTCTGTGCTGTACGGTCAATAGAAAATCGCGTGACATGAAAGTCATGTGAAATACAATAAGTTAACGGCACTATGCAGATCTCACAGTCTGAGGGGATTACAAACAATTTTGCAAAAGTTCATTCACGTGTGAATTGTTTCGGTATCTGACAGGTAACAGTAACTAAGCGTCATTCGCCGATTCCGACGCACTTGGAGTATGTTGTTAAAAATGATCAAATGTTTGTAGAGCTTATAGGACTTAACTACGGGTCATCAGTCCCTAAACTTACAAACTACTTATGAACTAGCTAATACAAAAGGACGGCACAAATATACATGCCCGAGGAGGGGATTCAAACCCCCGACCATAGTGGCTGTGCAGACTGTGACTGGCGCGCCGCAGAACGCTCGTCCATCGCGGCCGGCGGAGTATGTTGTAGCCTGGGTCGAAATATGAGACACCTATTTTTATACGTGCCCATACGGCCGTTGAAGTGGTTGAAATCCCTCCCGACGAAAACGCGGTTATCGTTGCGACCACATGTCGTCCAAAGAGTATGCGATGTATAACAAAAATGTAAAACATAATTTTACAGTTTGCTACTGTACTTTACAACTGTGTTATCAGATATTCAAATATTCCGATATACTCGAATTTCGAAATCCCCCCTATCATACAAATTTTGAAACGGTGAAAGTTCTACGCGTAGTAAAACCAATAGTATATTTAACAACAAATTGCATCACATATGATAACTGAAACGGGACTTACTTTCTGGACGTGTCTCGTATTTATAACAAGGATAACATTTCACTGACAATAAATTATTTATTCGGTTCAAACATGAGCAAATGGGGGAACCAATTTTGTTAAACATTAAAAATGCATCCCCATTTAAAATAACTTAAGGTAATCTGAACTGAACATCGTCGGAGGAGGGATTTACAATCAACAAGCATTAAGCCACTCACACGCGCGAAACGAAGCGAAACGCACACAACTCAGCGTGCTGATACAAAGCAGAAGCAGGCGCCGCTATCGTAGCCGAAATTCAGCTAACCAGGATGTACCACACAACACAAAAATTAAACTTCTTAGGAGGATCTGGTCTGTCTTTCTTTACTTGAGATGGTACGCGATAATAGTGAGATTAATTTCCATTTAAATCAAACCGTGAGCATGCAGAATTACTGAGACACACGACACATGTCTGCTACATTACATATTCGAACCCCACTGAAGACGATGCGAGAGTGAAGATCGGGGTGAGAGTTTAAATTAGGGAAAGTTTAATTTTTTAAAACTCACAACTACCAGCTGCGAACCAAATTCCTAAACATGCAAAAACACTGGAGATGTGATTGCTACTGTTTGAGTCGTTTTCTAGGGGATAATATCACACGTTCGCAACTTTCCTTCCCTGCATATGATTAACAAAACAAAACAAAAAAAAAATCATAATACAGTAAGTTCATGTGATAAAAAGGGTGTACTAACTACTATTTTTCAAAACACGTGGAAGTTCACTTTATGTTGTTTATTACACCATATTAAAACCCTGGGGCTGATACGTCTGTACGTCGACACATTTATCAAATAAAATTATAGCTCGTGAGCCCCCAGACAAAGTGAATATTTGTCGCAAACTGTTTTCACACCATGTGCCTGTCTCAAACACCGTTCATGTTCATGCCTATGCGACGACACGTGTTACATTAACAAAACACAGTCACTTTAATTTAGTGCGATGCACACCTTGTTCCACCGGTTAAATATTCACAACACACAGTAGCACTCGATTTAACTTGGTGCAGTCTCCGACGAGCAACCACACTTGGCAATTGCCACACAAAAATCTATAGTCTCCATCTGGAGATCCACATGCCGACTGTCCAGAGCGACACCGCCCGGCCAGCCACACCACTTGCTCCCGCCTCGTCACTTTCTTGCCATCGCGTGCGCGCTCGCTTGCCAAAAGCCCAACTGCCGGGTTTTTTCCCTACGTCATCAACTTCCCGATGTGAGCTGTTCTAACCGACTTCCAACGTACAGCGCTCAGCCAAAACATTTCTAAAACTTTACTTAAAATCAAAATAATTACACTACACATTAAACAAATTTCTGATAATGTTTTTATATTGGTATAAACATCCTTTGCACTATTCATTACAATCGTGCAATTTCTTATATCACAGATAAGTGATTTAACTGAATATTTAAAGATAAAATACACAAGATTAATTGAAAATAAAATGAGAAATTGTTAATATATTACTTTTATAAACAAACATTGCCATGCTAGTTGTGTACCTGTCTTGTATTCATTGGCAATTTATTACTTTTCATTGTCAATTAAACATATTACGCCAGATGGGACTATATTAGCTAATGTATTGTTTATTTGTCAACAGGCTATTTTGTAATGAGGGCCTTAAAGGTTCCTGACTGCATAGTATTACTTCAAATGCCAGTAGTATTACAATATTTGTGCATTGCACTGTGCCTGGCACTCACCATTGACCCTCTCTCCCCTCACCGGAAACGAACTGGAAAATCCTAAGCTGGAACAAGCCACCAACGTCGGCCTGCTCGTTGGCCTCCCGTCAGCTACAAGCACACAGCAAATCTCAACGTGGAGAATTTCTACCTATGGCCTAACTATAAATGTTGTCACCCAACTGCGTACATACATTGCTACTATAATTAATAAGATTAAAATTGTGTAACATTAGCATGGTCAATGTTTGTAGTGAACTTCATACTGTTTAATTATCAAATGCTATTAATTACCAATATTTCTACTGGGCGGTAATCTCACAGCGAAGAGCTTAAAGATAGCATTCATTTAAACTAAAACCAGCGGAATCATATATTACGAAGCAAGAATACACAATAGTAAGGCACTGGTATGTGAGCAGTGGCGAGAACTCAAGTGACTAGCTATAAACCCTTGAAGTCAGAGTTCGGAACCACGTGGTTCCGAAAACCAGTAAAAAATACAAAATTCAATTTGCGAAAAATAAAGAAGAATTAGCTACGGCATGCAACCCTTATAAATGCGTAGGATGTCACAAGGCAGCTAAAGAATTACGGTTAGACGCGATTGGGAAGGTTTTACACGGATGGACGAAGTCCAGTCTTCAAAAATCAGAAAAGTGGAATAAATTCAAAGTCGGAGTAAATCAATTAAGGAATACGGCATGCAGCCCCTAGAAATAAGAACGAAGTGGACGCTAGTCTGTGGTTACTGATGAACTGGTTCACAGAATTGAAGTGAAGATTAAATACAATCTTAAGTTTATACTTAGTTTCCTTGCTATGGAAGTTCCGCAGAACTCACAATCAGTAATTCATGAAATTGTTATTCAAACAATGAAATTTCGAAAACTTTGCTCACGTTGAGTATCAAAAATTCTTACTGAATAACACACAAAAAAAACCGATGTGCAGTGAACTTCAGTTTCTGACGCGCTATAATGCAGAAGGCGACTGTTTTCTCTCTCTGATTGTTACGGGGGATGAAACTTGGATATCGTACGACACCCCTGAAAGAAAATGGCTATCAGTGGAATTGAGGCACACTTCATTCCCAACGAAGTTTAAGCATGAGCAAACCTTGACACCTCGAAAAGACATGTGCAGCATTTATTTACTCTTACGGGAATTTCATGGGACTTGTTTTATCATCCTCCGTACAGCCCGGATGTCGCTTCTAGCGACTTTCATTTTTTTTTACACCTACAAATCTGTACTTGGTGGTCAATACTTAAACGGTGATGACGAGCTGAAAGAACATGTTACCACATGGTTGAATTCACAGGCGGCAACCTTCTATGAAGAAGGCGTACAAAAACTTGTACCATGATAAGACAAGTGCCTATAAATTTTGTAAGCTATGCAGAAAATAGTTTAACGGTTGTAGATGTCCGCCTCCGCAGTCCAGTGGACAGCGTGGTTGGTTACCACGCAGGGGGCCCGGGTTCGATTCCCGGTCGGGTTGGAAATTTTCTCCACTCGGGGACTGGGTGTTGTGTCGTCTTCATCATCATTCCATCATCATTGACACGCAAGTCGCCGAAGTGGCGTCAGATAAAAAGACTTGCACCAGGCAGGCCGAACACATCATCATCACGGTTGTAGATTTTTGTACAATAAATATTTTTTCTGTTTTTTTTTCCTTTATTGTTTTTTAAATCCAGCTGTAGAAACAGCTGGCAGGCTGGTAGCAGCTGCGGTGGCTGCTCTTCAGCCATGTGACACACAAAAATTTGACAAATAAGAGATAAAATATAAAAAGAGGAACAAAATTGCGGAATGTTAAAACAATTTACACGCTGAGTTTTCGACAGACTAAAACGTACATGGATAAAACGGGATAAACATATATCAGGGAACGATGAACAGACGAGGAGTAATAAAAAACACATATAGTCAGTAAAAACAGGTGGCCACGGTGACGAGTTAAAAGTACATTGCAGAGACACTAAGTTCACACATGAAGACAGCGGACGGCGTACAGAATAAAACATGGGGACGGCGATTATGGAGGCACTGAGTAAAACACACGACACTGGAGGCACTTGCACTGAACACGTAGATAAAAAGTCTAGACGCCCCCGCGGGGGGTGGGGAGGGGGATGGAGGGGGGGAGGTGGTACAGGGACGGGGGAAGTGCGGGGGAGGGGAGAAGGGGAGGGAAGAGAGCGTAACGAGGGAAGGATTGACGGGACTCCGGGCATGGGAGAAGGGTAGCCAAGCGGGCGGGTAGGAAAAGGGACGGGAGAGAGGGGAGGGGTGCTGATGCTACGGGGAAGGGATCAGAGTTGATAGGAGGGGTAGATATCGGGACGAAGTTCGGTATCCGGTAGAGGAAGGGTGCGGAAATTGCCCTGGGAGAGGATACGGAGCGTATGGAGGTGAAGGCCGGGAGGAACGGTTTGGCGGAGGCGTGGCAGAGGCCCGGGATTTGTAAGAATAGGGTGGACCAGAGGGTTTTGGGACTCTATTTTGCGGAATGTGTAAAGGAGCCGGAGATGTTCAAGGTGTTGTAGAAGAGGAGGGAAGGGGATGAGGTCATAATTTTTTCTGTATCTGTACAAGTTTGTTATATATACCCAAACGGAACTTACTTTTTGGACATGCCTCGTACATTGCGATAGTATTGTTCGCAATGTCAAAGTGTCACACTGCGGGCCAGTTTGTATCTGACCATTGCGATTTCGACATGTAAATTTATCACATATCATAGAATCTGTTTCTAAACGTAAGGTAGTTTACCCAAATAACTCCATGGTTCCAGTAAGTCTAATAGCTTTTATTTCTAAAAGTGTCCACACTGGGTGGATGAGGGCAGCACCAGTCAGTGGGTTACAGGTAGTGATGACATCCGTGTAATTTCACGTTCCTACGCTAGGTGCGAAGCTGTCAGCCACATATTCTAGTTTGGGGTGAAAATATGAGACACGCTACAGGTTACAATTTCAGGTACCTTCCACTTTTCGAATTAACATACGTTTACCCACCAAAACTGCATAGTGTTATAGTTTTTAAGTGTAAACTGTACCATATAGCCATAGTGGTAAATGTATCGGAATAAACTGGCACACAGGGATGCCCCAATAAAGCCAGCAGCTGACCTTATCAGGGAAATTGTTTACTAAATTTTTTATCGTATTTGGTATATTATTACGTTTGTGATTCCACACATATTTTTTCTTTCCTTCGGCCTCCTTCTCCGCAACAGTAGTTATACAAATTGTATATTTAAATCATCATCTTTTTCAACTTTAAAACTTACAAGGAAAGTACTTGGGCTCGAACAAACACGTATACACCAAAATCCTATGAGAGATAATGTAAAGACCCCTGCCGGCCGCGGTGGCCGAGGAGTCATTATCGGTCGGTCCGCCGTAGCGACCGGACGCGTGAGCGGAGCGGGTTAGCCGGTGCCGTTCGCCTTCTATTTACTTCGCGCGCGCCTACATATTTTGTTTCGGTAACAAGTACGAAAGTACACATTAAAGTTCAGTTTTAGTTTTGGTGTCCCACGACCGAAGATTTATGAGTTCGACGACTGGTTTCACGGAACATTCAACGTACCTGAAGAAGACCTGTTTGGAATGGCCTACGATTTTATAAGCAACGTCTACACAGTGAAGCAGAGAAACGACGAGCTGTGCCGACGGATCGTGGACAAGACCAACGGAACTGCGAAGTACAAGGCATCAAATGGCGAGGTGAGTGACGTTACAATTACGTATGCTAGGCTCGGCCTTCGGACCGTAAAAGTACATTTATTGCCGTTCGAAATTGAACTGAATTATATTAAACAGGCCCTTTCTAAGTACGGTACCGTTTATACTGTAACTGCTGACCGATGGGGTGGCAATATGCACTATAAAGTAGACAACGGTGTACGGTCTGTTAAGATTGATTTGCAATCCCACATTCCGTCTTTCGTAAAAGTGTGTGGTTTCAAGGCCCTTGTTGTCTATGAGGGACAGCCTCGTACTTGTTCTGCGTGCAACGTGCCAGATCATCTTAGAGCAGAATGTCCGCGTAGGCGGCCGGTTCAGCTCCCGGTCGAGAGAGACGCGGAAGGCGGGCAGCGCGCGCAGTACGCCACGGTCGCCAGCCGCCTGCTCCCGCGCGAGCACGTAAACACGGCCCTGCCCGATGACGTAGTACTCGCCGCAGCGGCAGTCGCACTAGAAGAGACGCGACCAAGTACACTTGCTGTCGGAACTGACGTAGAAATGACTGACTTTTGTGCAGCCATTGACACGAACCCACTAAATCTTGAGGTTCCACAACAAAATAATGACGCCGACAATACGACCCCTGAAGTAGACACTAATAAAAATATTGCAGTGGCAGAGGACGCGCCTCGTGCCCCCTTGGACACGTCTGCTGATGAAACTCGCTTTCCACGCAATGTATGTTTGGAAAACGCAAAAAGCTCCGCCCCCAACAATGAGCAAGACACACAACAAGTTGCAGTCAATCTTCCAGATGCCCAGGAGGCACGCAACGAGGATTCAGGTGTTAACGACCGCAAAGATTCGCCCTCCAAATTATCAAAAAAAGTCTCATCTGAATCTCAGAAAGAGGTGAAAGGCCAAACTTCACCGGAAAAAAAGAAAATCCTTGTTGCTCGTGGTGGCGCTGCCGAAGTCGCAAGTCAGTTACGACCGATCGCAAAACAGGTCGCTGAGAAACTAAAATACAACGACGATAACAAAACAGAAGTACCTGCGTCTACCACCGTAAATAGCAGGGCTTCGGACGGAGACTCAAACAAAGCGTTAGCTGACTTCTGGGGACACGAAATGGAAACAAATGAGGGCCCAGCATAATATTCCGTGTTTGTGTGCGTAGGTGAGTGTGTTTGATATAGGCGCATTTATTGGTTTTAACTCTTCCTGAAAGAATGAACGATACCTTCACGTATAATATAACTACCATCAACATCAACAGAATTCAAAGTGAAGTTAAATTCAGGGCGCTCACAGACTTTTTATACAGCACCAATGTAGACATCGGGCTATTACAGGAGGTGTGTGTCGAACCTAACATAGCAGGATATGTTACCATAGCGAACATCAGCAAAGAAGACTACACAGGCACTGCAATATTATTACGTGAAGGCATTCCTCATACCTAACATAGTACAGCTTACCAATGGTAGAGGCATCTCCTGCACAGTCAATGGCGTTCAAGTCGTATGTTCGTATGCACCATCAGGTAATAATCGTCGACAAGAACGCTCCTCGTTTTATAAAAATGATGCTCCTTTCCTAATTAATGGGTGTTCTGAGAACCTCGTTGTAGGAGGAGATTTTAACTGTGTCATCTCGGCCAAAGATCAAACACCAAACTTCAATAAATGTTTAGAACTTGACCATCTAGTCACTGGGTTAAAATTAATCGATACGTGGGAAAAAGTTCACGGGTACCGCATTGCTTTCACCCACATCACCAGCAATTCCGCCAGTCGGATAGACCGCATTTATGTATCAGACGCGCTACGATGTAAAGTCATGAACAGTGACATCGCACCGGTTTCTTTCTCAGACCACAGTATCCACCAGTGTTACATAAACCTACGTCGACCACAAGAATACCGTGGGAAGGGTAACTGGAAACTGAAAACCAGCTTGCTGCAAGACGAACTGTTAGATGAAGAAATCAAACAGTCGTGGACACAATTAAAACGCTCCCGGAAGCAATACAGGTCGACTATCGAATGGTGGCTGTATAAAGCCAAACCTAAACTTCGCTCCACAGCTAAACGATATGCATACCAAAAGTCTTATTGGCACAAACAAACCATCGAATTTTACTTTTCAGCTCTCCGTGAAATTTACCACTCCACCGACCTCACACTCGATGATGCCTACCGGCGCATCAAAAAGTATAAAGCTAAGATCGCAACTTTGTACCGGAAGCGAATGGAGGGCACTATATTACGATCGCAACCCAAGGATGTAGCGTCCGAAGAAACAGCACCTCTTTACCACACACTTAGAACATTAAGGCGTGAAAGAGCCAAACTCATAGAAGCGATTGATGATGCATCGGGGATGGTAGTCAATAAGCAAAAGGAGATTTCATCTAGAGTATGCAGCTATTATAAAGACCTGTATGACTTGCATGAGATTAACGATACGCTATGCAACAGCGTCGTAAGTGAGATAGAACCTGTCGTGTCAAATGACGACAACCTGTCTTTGGAGGCACCGTTTAGCGAAGAAGATATCAAAGAGGCTGTCTTCAATGCCGCAAACCGAAAATCACCTGGACCAGACGGACTTAGCGCTGAATTTTACAAACACTACTGGTCTATACTGCGACCCACGTTAACCCAGCTTGCTAATGAAATGTGGTACCTCCCAGCTGTACCACATGAGCTAAAGGATGGAATTATAATCCCCTTACCAAAAAAGGGAAATAGTAAAAAGATTCAGGAAATGCGGCCTATCACCTTACACAATGCAGATTTTAAAATTATCACAAGGCGCAACAAACAACGAATGCAATCGGTGTTATATAAAATACTTGGAAGACATCAGCATGGGGCGCTGCCCGGACGGAGTGTGATATCAGCCGCGTGTGAACTGCGGGACATTATATGTACACTGGCACACAACAAACAACCCGGCGCTTTGCTATTCCTGGACTTCGAAAAAGCATACGACCGCGTGAGTCACGACTACTTGTTCAGGGTTATGTCTAAGATGGGTTTTGGACAACGACTTCTCCTCCTACTTAGGAATTGCATCTACAGTGTATCGTCACGAGTGCTGATCAATGGACACTTGACCAACCAAATACCAATTAGGAGGTCTATAAGACAAGGCTGTCCGTTGTCTATGGCCTTATATGCCATAGCGGTTGAACCCCTGCTTGCCAGAATCAGTCGCACAGTTTCTGGAATTAAAATAGGAACAGAGGAAGCAGTGTGTATCGCGTACGCTGACGACATCTATCTTGCAGTGTCATCTATAGTTCATTTATCCACAGTGAGGGCCCTCGCCAATGTTTATAATTTGGCCAGTGGGGCCAAATTAAGCAATAAGAAGACAACGTTGCTCCACATAGGAAGAGGCATTGGCAATACCAACCACCTCGACTGGTGCGAAACGAGAGCTCAGCACAAATCCCTTGGCGCCTATTGGAGTGCTACACCAGATGTTATTGTGGTGTCGCACAAGTCCAAAGTGCGCGCCACCTACTTTCGTCGCGCGCCGCCATGCACGCACGGCGCGGCGTTCTTACGACGACAGCCACGAGCGCCCTCTGCGGCAACTCCGCTCGTGGCCACCAGTGAACGACATCGTTCACTTGGGACTGAGTTAGGAACCAGTAAAGACTTCGGAATCTGATAGGAACCAGTGAAGACTTGGCTATCAGTTAGGCACTAGGCAGGACTCTAGCTCAACTATGTATCTGCAGTACAGAACTATGTAAAAGTTAAGTGTTGTATCAATTCTGTGCAATATATAACTCATTCTAATTTACTCTAGTGTTTCTATTTTCTGGCTGCTCCCCTCCGTACCTGCACCAGCGTGCTATCTTTATTCCTGTGTCGGTCTCATTCCACTCGGCCACGACACCTACGACGGAAACGAGACACAAAAGCGGCGACGAGGCTGGGACACAAAAGTGGCGACGAGAAGTGATGCACGAACCTTGGACCAGCAGCCAGACAGCAGCAGTCGGAGAACGCAGAAATTGCTCCCGCCCACCCACCCTTATTATAAGATTTTTGGGGAAACATTTTCAATTACGTGTTTGTGGACTTTTTTGTTGCAGAGCGTCCTCTTTCATATTGCACTTGTGTTTTGTTATATGTTACTTGTATGCGCGGCGCCTGATCGGTCAGCATGGCCACTACCCCGAACCCAAACTTAATGGAAATTATTCAGTTACAGACGGCGCAAATAACGCAACTTCTCCAGGCAGTGGCGCAGTTGATGGCAACTGAACAACAGCCGTCGCATCAGCATCCCACACCTGCCGCTTTACCACTCCCTACATTTCGCCAGTACAACGAACAATGAGGAAGAATGGAGCGACTACTTCGCACAGTTTCAAGAACTCGTCGCGGCTCATCAAATTACAGGTCAGAAAGTGAAGCATCTGTTATTATCTGTGGTGGGTACCAACACCTTCGTGTTACTGAAAAAACTTTTCCCCGACGTATCTCCTCGTGATGTAGACTTTGAACAAATAGTAGAGGCACTAAATGCTCATTATGAGAGAAAAGTTCTCATAGCTGTGGCACGGTACCGATTTTTCAGACTTAAAAAATTATCTGAGCAGTCACACCAAGAGTGGATTACGGAACTGAAGGGCTTAACCCGCCAATGTAAATTTACTTGCTCTTGTGGACTTTCTTGTAGTGACATGATGTTAAGAGATGCGATTACGCAGAACATTCAGGACCCCAGAATTAGGGCAGCAATTCTGAAACAGTCTGACCCCTCATTAGACAGTGTACTGCAGCTTATAGAAGCGCATGATACTTTTGACTTAGCTGATGTAGAAATGCAAAGCCATAGTGTAAATTCAGTGCGCCGCAACGGACGCTTTCCTAGCTGTAGTTCTCAGTGTAGCACTAGTGATTCTTATTTTTCTACCGGCCGTTCTGAGCAGACAGTGAACAGTAGCCAGAGTAAAAGTGCGACGCAAAGGTCGCCCCATAGTGTTAGACACAGTAATTTGCAGAACGGGCGCCAACGCTCATTTCAGAAAACTGTACGTAAATCTTGCCCCCAGTGTGTGTCTCGCCACAAGCGTGCTCATTGCCCTAGTCGCAACGCAACCTGTTATCAATGTGGCAAATCAGGACATGTGCAGTCTGTGTGTATGCAAATTAAAAACTCAAAGAACAGTAACGTTAGAAACAGTGCTTCGCAGAGTGCGAGAACAGTTCATTCTGTAAATGTTATACGGGCTGTGGAATTGAACAGTGCTTTCCTTGGATCTCAATTGCAAGAAAGTACTTCTGCGCCTATGGCAAAACTATATAGTGCACCACGTAGCAAGCGCCGACAAGCGCGTAAATCAGTGCAACGGAAAAGGGTTCGGGACAAGCAAAATGACTATGAACAGTGCATTCCTGTAGTGAAAATAGTGCCTTCTGCAACTGCTCCTTGTAATAGTGCCCAGTACTGTGTAGCTAGTGACAGTAGACATCAAGTAGCTAGTACTCAAAAGTGTAGTGCAGTAGTTAGTACATCTGGAGTAGCTTCGCATGCTTGCGCGGACGCCGATCCGGCGGTAGTGCCATCTAGTGACAGTGTTGTTAATCCGCTGCGTGCCGAGTCTGCGCCGCTTACTTCACTACGCGGCCCGCGCAAGCGCAGTAAACAAACCGCAGCAGACGTTGCCCACATTCGCGCACCTGTCGAGCGCCGCAAGCAAAAACTGTTTGTGACTCTCTTCATAGAAAATAAGACGGTGCAATTTCAGCTTGATACTGGTTCCGCTGTCACATTAATAAATAAAGATACTTATGAACTTCTGGGTTCGCCAAAATTGTCGCCGTCACAGCAAGTGTTAACAGCTTATACAGGTCAAAATATTCCCGTGCTAGGAACGTGTAGCCTGCCCGCCTCTTTTCAAGGTGTAACAAAAACAGTTGCTCTTGTAGTTCTTCAGGCCAAATCGACACAGAACATTTTTGGACTAGATGCTTTTGACTTGTTTGGTTTATCAATTCAAAGAGATGTGCTTCAAATTTCGTCAATAGTGCCTCAGGATAAAATCAAAGCATTGTGTGACAAATATAGTGACTTGTTTTCGCCGGAACTAGGTTGTGCAAAAGACTTCGTGGCACATGTAACTTTAAAAGAATCTGCAGTTCCAAAATTTCGTAAAGCTAGACCAGTGCCTATCGCCTTGCGTGATACAGTTGCCGAAGAACTTAAACGTTGGTAAGATAGTGGGGTGATTTCTCCTGTTTCTGCAAGTCAGTGGGCCTCGCCTATAGTAATTATACCCAAGCCGTCAGGAAAACTTCGTCTCTGTGCGGACTTCAAATCAACAGTGAACAGTCAAACAATTGTAGACACTTATCCCCTGCCCAGACCTGACGAACTGATGGACAAATTAGGACAGTCTCGTTTCATTTCTAAGATTGATTTAGCAGAGGCATACTTACAGATTCCACTTGATGACGAGTCAAAAAAGTTTTTCGTCATTAATACTCACATGGGCCTTTTTCAATTTCAACGCCTACCCTTTGGCAGTTCTTCCGCCCCTGCTATTTTTCAGCGTTTTTTGGAACAGCTGACAGTTTCGGTACCTTGTTGCTCGAACTATTTAGATGACATTGTGGTATCCGGACGTACAGTTGAAGAACATTTAGCAAACCTGGAGTGCCTTTTCAAAGTTTTGACTGCAGCAGGTCTACGTTGCAATAAAGCAAAGTGTTCCTTTTTCCAAACTGAAATAGAGTACCTAGGTCATGTGATTAATGCCCAAGGAATCCATCCCTTACAGTCACATCTTAGAGCAATCAAAGACTTGCCTCCTCCTAAGAATGTGCATGAATTGCAAGCAGTAATGGGAAAGCTTAACTATTATTTCAGATTTATTCCCAATGCCTCTCAGATTGCAGCTCCACTGCATCGCTTACGTAGGAAAAATGTTCCTTTTGTGTGGTCTAAAGATTGCCAGGTTGCCTTTGACAAATTAAAGTCTGCACTACTCAGCGATGCATGTTTGATTCCCTTTGACCCACAGAAGCCTGTAGTGTTAGCAGTTGACGCCTTGTCGTACAGTGTGGGTGCAGTTTTGTCACATCGCATTGGATGTCACGATCGTCCTATTGCCTTTGCATCCAAGCTACTGACGCCGACGCAACAGAATTACAGTCAGATAGAAAAAGGAGGCCTTAGCAATCATTTACGGCGTCACAAAGTTTCATCATTATCTCTATTGCAGAAATTTCTATTTGTTGACAGACCACAAGCCTCTCACGTCGTTGTTCTCACCCACAAAGCCAATTCCACCACGAACTGGACAAAAGCTTCAGAGATGGTCCTTGATATTGTCAAATTATCAGTATGAGATTTTGTACCGACCTATCACTAAACATGCCAACGCGGACACACTTTCCCGACTTCCGGTTGGCCAGGATGTATCATTTGATTCTTCAGAAATGGCATGTTGTCAGATAGACTCCAGAGATGCTTCCGCTGTCGCAGACTTTCCTTTGAACTCTCGTTGGGTTGCACACGAAACAGCTGCGGATGCAGACCTAATTGTGGTAGCACGTTTTGTTCGCTGAGGGTGGCCTGCCAGAGCCAAGGACATTGATCGGCCTCTGGTTCGACGTTCTTTTGCACAACGTCATGCATTATCTTTAAGTCAGGGTGTTTTGTTGTTACATACGGACAACGACCAAGCAAGAGTGATTGTTCCTCGTTCCCTGCAACGAGAAGTGTTACGCCTCCTGCATCAAGGACATTGGGGTATTTTTAGGACAAAGCAACTGGCCAGACGTCATTGTACCTGGGTTGGTATGGACGCTCAGATAGAGAGCATGACATCACAGTGTACAGTTTGTGCGGAGCATCAGGCGGCTCCTCCACTGCGTTTCTCAGACTGGCCACGCCCCAAGGGACCATGGCAACGTTTACATATTGACTTTGCCGGACCTTTCTGGAATACGCGCTGGTTAATTGTTGTAGACGCTTTCAGCAAGTTTCATTTTCTGATTGCCATGAACTCAACGACAGCTTCTAGTACAATCAGTGCCTTAACATCAGTGTTTTGCATCGAAGGCTTGCCTGAAACTATCGTCAGTGACAATGGACCTCAGTTTGTTAGTGCGGAATTTCAATAGTTTTGTCGTGTGAATGGCATTCAGCATATTACCACTGCACCTTTTCACCCTCAGTCCAATGGTGAAGCAGAACGTTTCGTTCGAACATTCAAGTCTCACATGGAGAAGATGAAAGGTCAGCACTCCAGGCAGCAAGCTCTTCAAATTTTCCTGTCTATGTATCGATGCATGCCACGTGACGGCCCGTCTCCTGCCGAGCTGCTACACGGCCGCCGTCACCGCACTCTCCTTCACCTGCTGCAGCCTCCCACGCACCGATTCGGTTCGTATGGCGCTACGCGTTTTCAGGTTTCTACGCCGGTGCTGTACAGGGTATTTGCTGGTATGAAGAAGACATGGTTGCCAGGCACCATTCAGCGCGTGCTCGGTCGCAATATGTATGCTGTATGTTCTTCCACAGGGTCGGAGCTGCGGCGCCACGCAAACCAATTGCGCTTGCACAGGCCGCGCGATCCTGTCTCCGGTTTCTTGATTCCAGACCCAGTTCACCGCCAGGGAGCACAGCCACATCGCTCGCCGCCGGGCCCAGCTTCCCCGGTCTACGAGCTCCCGATGGATGTCGACGCGCCTCCTACGCAGTCGGCCCCTCCGCCTCCGTCGCCGCCGCAGATGACAGCGTCACCGAGAGGGACTCCGGGACCGTGCGGGCCCCCCCCCCCCAGCTTGGGCCACACACCTCAGAAGATGACCTGCTCCCTCAGGGCGGGGGTGTGCGCCCTTCCTCAGGTTTCGCCGGGTTTCCTGGAGGATCGCAAGGCGGATGCCTGGGCGCGGACGGCGTCTCGATCCCAGCCTCAGCTACGACGCCCATCCCACCAGTAACGCCCCCGCCCAGGTCCTCCTCCCAGTGCCGTCGCCGTGTCCCTCAGCCCTACGCCACGACGGCGCGGCGGTTTGGGGGGAGGGGTCTGGTGTCGCACAAGTCCAAAGTGCGCGCCACCTACTTTCGCCGCGCGCCGCCATGCACGCACGGTGCGGCGTTCTTACGACGACAGCCACGAGCGCCCTCTGAGGCAACTCCGCTCGTGGCCACCAGTGAACGACATCGTTCACTTGGGACTGAGTTAGGAACCAGTAAAGACTTCGGAATCCGATAGGCACCAGTGAAGACTTGGCTATCAGTTAGGCACTAGGCAGGACTCTAGCTCAACTATGTATCTGCAGTACAGAACTATGTAAAAGTTAAGTGTTGTATCAATTCTGTGCAATATATAACTCATTCTAATTTACTCTAGTGTTTCTAGTTTCTGGCTGCTCCCCTCCGCACCTGCACCAGCGTGCTATATTTATTCCTGCGTCGGTCTCATTCCACTCGGCCACCGACACCTACGACGGAAACGAGACACAAAAGCGGCGACGAGGCTGGGACACAAAAGTTATGGCGACAAAAAATTGGACGGATATGTTGCACAAAATCAGAGCAACAACACAGATTTACTCAGACAGGGATTTGGACCTTCTGCAAAGAGTACACACCGTGAGAATATCCATTGCGATCAGGATGCACTATCTCGGCCAAATTCTACCTATTTCTGACCACCTTGCAGACAGTGTACAGAAGGCGTTATGTTGGTACGTTGTAAGAGGCCATATCTTCAAAGTATGCTTCGAAACCCTGACTTTACCAACATCAAGGGGAGGACTAGGACTAGTCAGCGTAAGACACAAGTGCCGTAGATTATTAATTAGTCGTATTTACAAAACGATCAACAAACAGAGACCCAGTATAACCAAGTTTTTAATGTCCCGCTGGAAACCCAGTAGCATGATGCCACCCATTCATGAAACCGTGATACCGTTGACCTATCGTCATATCAGGATTTATTACAACGAATGTAGTTACATACAACATGCGACCAACACTGATCTGCCATATACTAATAAGAAAATATACAACTTTATCACGACAAATGGAAGATAAAACAGGGTTACCACAAAATATCCTCATGCAAAGTGGAACGTTATTTGGAGAAACATTCACTGTCATGTACTGCCATCACGCATTAAATCTACGTGGTTTTTAGTAGTGAACGACAAAGTTCCCACCAATGAAAAGCTCCACAACATCCACCTATGCCCAACACCAACTTGCGCGGACTGCGGACAAGTGGACAGGCTACCGCACAGGTTGGCCTGCGGCACCGCTGGCCAGATGGTGACGCACATGCGACGCAGACTGGCGATCATTGACCGCACGACTCCGCAGAACGTTGACATCACCGAACTCATCAGACCGGAGAAGCTAAGATGCCCTAGAAAGAAACACAATGCGGCTATCTGGTTTCTAGGACACACCGCTGCTTACGTCATTCTCAACCGACGTGCAACGCTTGCAGAATATAGAGCGTATTTACAATATGAAAATGCGAAGTTACTACTATTAAGAGACTACTCCAATACCTACGGTAATATGCTGAGAATCATGGTGCAGACTTAACGTAAAGCTACATCACTGATGTATTCGTTATGTACTGTTTCAATGTTGTGTACAAAACACGGAAATTCCAGCGCAATGTGCTTTCAGAGTTATGAGCAGACCCACACAACACAATCGGGAAACCGACGATCAGTACGACGAGAAACGGACCACTTATAATATTATTCGAGAAGACGAACTCTAAAGTAGACACTGCGCTGAGAATTGATCGAGAAGACGCATCGAGTTAGTCTTTATTTTTGTTATTTTCTTCATTTCCTTGAGGAGATAAGGATGCAAAACGCAATTTATTTGACAAGGAGCCACACATATTTATTTGATTTCTTTATTTTGCGAGGAAGACAAGTCATCGGAATCGACTGTCTCCAAAAGAAATACGCAGAAAAGTAAACAAATTCTGACCGCGGTGGCCGCGGTGGCCGAGGGGACTGAGGCGCTACAGTCACGATCTGCACGGCCACTACGGTCGGGGGTTCGAATCCCCTCTCGGGCATGGATATTTGTGCCGTCCTTAGGATTAGCTAGTTCATAAGTAGTTTGTAAGTTTAGGGACTGATGACTCCGTAGTTAAGTCCCATAAACTTAACAAACATTTGAACATCTTTTTTTAAATATCTCTTATTGCACTAGTGATACTCCCGCATTTGCAATACTCTGCAGTCGTCCGTTTGAGGCCTCTTCGTGTGCTACGCCGCATTGCACTTTGACCTGTCGGTTCGCCAGTAGGGACGGTGCAGTGTGCCTCCGAAGTTGCGATTTGTGATGTTATTTGTATGGTGAAGCGTCAGATGGGGCGGCGATTGCTAATCAGTCCTGCTAATGTATTGCGATTAGTTTAGATGAAGTTACGATCAACCCTTCTTCGTGAAGTTGGTATTAGTGTAGAAGATGAATCATTAGCATGCTTCCTCGTATCTGTTATGGTACAAAAATATGAGCATAAGTTAGATACTGTTGTCACAAACTCATAATAATGATAACAGGGATGATAATGGCGAACAACACATTCCAAGCGGTAGTGCTACGGTAAGTGCGGGAAGAGGCGATGGAAGCAGTGGCAGTGAATACCAACAGTCTTTCGGGAAGAAGGTTAAAGTTGCAACTATCATCACGGCTCTTGATGACAATTCGCTAGATAACATGTGCGATGATTATTAATAAGTACAATTACATCTACAGTGCTATCTAGAGTATGGTTGCAGAGCTTTGCAGAAAAACGACACCCACCAGCACATTGAGGTGTACAAAGAGATCCTGTAACCAAATGTTCATACAGATATGTCTGTTTGAGCCCACGTATATTCCTTGTTAGTCTAATTCAGATCAGACGCGTTTCGCTTTATTTCAAAGCATTTTCAGTGGTCAAGTTTCTTATGTTGCCCTCTTCATGTGTTTATTGTAGCTACTCTATTTTCAATTAAACTCGTTTACGAACGTTTCCAAAAACTCGAAATTTCTGTTGCCTGGCTGGAAGACAAATGCATCCCGCCAGGCTGCAGAAATAGCAGTACGGAACAGAGACGTATTGGGCTGTGCAGGCCTCAGTAAATATAATATCACTCGATGTAGTCTGAGGAGAGAGCCGTACATGACTGCTTTCATGCCAAGCAACTACAACAGCCGCAGATATTACCTTGTACCTGTGATCCTACCGTCAGACACTCTATGCATAGGCTAACATTTGCGAAATAATAATTAAATGTATATTACAGAAAAGGTTAATTAAGAAAAGAGGTTTTATTCTAATGTTTTCAAATTATGTAAGCAATGCCATATAACTAAGATGAATAATTTAAGGTTGAAAACAAACAAACTGTTTCTGTTCTACTAATTTTTTGTTTTGTTTTTTGGTTAATTTACAAACTAGTTTTCGGTTTATTAGGCCATCATAAATAAAATATTGACAGGCGAATTGCAATTCCTACAAATGTCATATGCAAAGACCGAGTATTCTGTGTGTTCTATCTTTGTTTACCATCTTTGAGAATCTAAACAATAGCGTCTTTGTCGACGCCTGTCAACAGTTTACCTGATGATAGTCTAATAAGCCGAAAACTAGTTTCTAAATAAACAAAAAATTAGTAGAACATAAACAGTTTGTTTGTTTTCAACCTTAAATATGGAAGCGTTCTACCAAGAAGTGACGGATGAATCCTTTTTATAAGCTGAAAAATGTTTATTTAAACACAGTGTTAACGTGCTTGGAGTGGACCCACACAAATTACCGTAATAAATCGGAAGTAACCTTTTAAAATTATCAGAACAAATGCTCCAACTGCGTTATGAGACTGCTATCAATATGCCGTACTAAGTAATCATAGACGATAGTTAGAAAAAAAAGTCCATTTCGCCATCACCCTACACGAAATAATCGGCAACTCGGAATAGCTGAATTCTCAGTCCGAGAAATAACATATCTACACACGTTAATTGTAGTGTGGAATGACATACGCTGTTCATTTACCAATCAGAAATGGAACTATAATGGGTGAAATTCTTAAACCGGCACACAAGTTAGAAATCCGAGTGCGTCAAAGTTCCGACAAAGCGGCCGTTTGCCGCGCATTTCTATCACTCTCTCCAGACGAATCACTTCAGCTAACCAGGCAGGTCTTTCTTCTTCAAATAGGAGACATAAATTATCAATAAAATTCTGCTGGGTATGACACCGCGTCGTCATTTTATACTCTGTACCGACGTTTCGGCCACTGTTGCAGGCGGCCTTCATCAGGGTCTGTTCCTCCAGCCTCCAAAGAGCTCTCCTCCCATACCGCCCAACTGTTTTATGTGACCGCTGTAGTCTTTTGCTTCAGCCACTCTATCAGTAACAGATCGTCAAATGTTCAAAATGTTCAAATGTTTGTTAAGCTTATTGGACTTAACTACGGGGTCATCAGTCCCTAAACTTACAAACTACTTATGAACTACTTACGAACTAGGACGGCACAAATATCCATGCCCGAGGGGGGATTCGAACCCCCGACCGTAGTGGCCGTGCTGACCGTGACTGGAGCGCCTCAGTCACCTCGGCCACCGCGGCCGGCAACAGATCGTCATCCCCTCCAAAAGTAGCAGAGTTCTTAACATACCAGTTTTGTTTCGACTTAACTTTGAACACTTCCTCACTGACAGAACATTTTAAAATATTAAATAGAAGCGTTATAAACGTTCAGTTACTTTGTGACTATTTAACAGCAGTACGAATAAAGTTTGAGATAAATAAACAAGCCAGTCCTTATTTTTCAACCTCCCCTTCAACCCATCAAAACTCACACCAGTGGAAATGAAAAATAAAACAGAAATTGTTGCAACTGAAAGGCTCTTCTAAAGAAAACACAACATAAATGCAATTCAAGTACAAACGGAAAAAAAATCATTCTCATACATAAATGAGGCAGTGCGGTTGCAATGGAAGACGATACACAGGTAGCCTCCTGTCTTCAGTTTGAAGGAAAGAAAATGGCGTCAACTGCACTCTGCCATGAAAGCACAGACCAAACTGAATGCTGCAAGTTGTTCCAGAAGGCGTCTACGCGCATTTGTAAAGAAAGGAAAGATTCAAGTGGGCATCCTGACTATAAAATGGAGAAGAAGAAATGGATAGGTTGTGGCCTTCCACAACTAATAAAAGGAATGTTCTCCCCTGAACAGTAGAGTCACATGACTAGAAACCATTCCTAAATTTCGTACTGGCAAGCTAAATGTTAAAGCGACGCCTGCAACAATCAAGAAGTAGTACACTGACAAGAAAATTTTTCACTAAATAGTCCATAACACCCGCGTCTCCGCTCGCGTGTTGGTTGATTATGGTAGATAAGCTATCTTTCAGTAGTGTGCTCTGAGACCTTCTTTAGAAACATACATTTTTATTCAACATTAAAATAAAAAAATAAAATTATGTGTCATGTTTAATCATTTACAATAAATAATACATACATTATTCCTTATAGCCTGTGTTGAAATATCTCAACACATATGTTGAGAGTAATGTCGAAATTCATTTTAATTTAATTTTTTTATTTATTCTTATATTTCCTTATTCGTATGGTTATCCTTATAGAGAAAGACCTGAAGACATTGTAGCACAACTAGACCAAAAATGTGGTTGTGGCATTACGTTTCGCTGTATGTAACTTCCTTGCTATAGAGTCGCAAACGTCATCGCTGGCCTTCAGTCCGATTTTTTTTTATATTTTGACGACTTTCAACCACCATATCTTTCACCCCTTATAGCTATCGGCATGGAACTGCTATGGTGTACAACGGGAGACTTCTGACAACTTTTACACACAGACCATTCGTTTGCGTTCTGTATTTCTCGCTGCAGAGCGAAATATTAACACACACACACGTAGAATTTTATATACACCGATAACTTTCCATCCCAATACACTCCACCCTTTTATCATTATCAGCCCTCAAGTAACAATGCAACAAATAAAACCATTTTCAAAGAGTAAATATAATTTGCAAAGAGTAATTATTGTTCCACAATTCTTCAAATTACTAAATATCTATCAGATCGCTATGAAGCCGCGCCTAAAACATTCCTTAGGTATAAATTAGTAACTGTACAAATATTTAAGTCTCTGCCTCTTGTCATTCGGACGTGATAAGCATACACCAAACAGACATTCACATTAATATATATAGATAAATAGCTATCCCATCCCCGTAAAACAGTGCCTAAAGCCTTCCCCGGGTAGACATTAGTAACTGTACAAATTTGTAGCTCTTTGTGTCTTGTGGTTCAGACGTACTAAACGTACACCGAACAGACATTCACATTTATAGATATAGATAACAACAACGTGAGTGATTAGGAAAAACGTTTTTAGTGCAAAAGTACAACGACACACGCAAAATAAGTTTTCCACAAGATACATTTAACGGTGCAATGCTTTCTGGTGTCCATGAACTAGAGCACCAGAAAGAAAGTGACCAAACAATATTCGCCATACTTTCGGAGTGAGTTTGTCCTGTTAGCTAGCTGTCGAGAGATATGCCATGTAGTGAACACCATTCCCAATGCTGAGATCAACGACTGCATAAGCAGAGTGTCCTCGCAGCCATAAGGTGACATTGTGCCTTGTGCGCGGTGGGAGGTTCATTTCCCACCGTTATAGTCGGAGTTGTGCGCATGCGCAGAGTCCTCAAGCGGCCAATACCTGGCGACACACTCATCTACACTCCTGGAAATTAAAATGAGAACACATTGACGCCGGTGTATAAGACCCACCATATTTGCTCCGGACACTACGAGAGGGCTGTACAAGCAATGATCAAACGCACGGCACAGCGGACACGCCAGGAACCGCGGTGTTGGCCGTCGAATGGCGCTGGCTGCGCAGCGGTTGGGCACTGACGCAGTCAGTGTCAGCCAGTTTGCCGCGGCATACGGAGCTCCATCTCAGTCTTTAACACTGGGAGCATGCCGCGACAGCGTGTACGTGAACAATATGTTCAGTTGACGGACTTTGAGCGAGGGTATGTAGTGAACATGCTGGAGGCCGGACGGACGTACCGCCGAATTGCTCAACACGTGGGGCGCGAGGTCTGCACAGTACATCGATGTTGTCGCCAGTGGTCAGCGGAAGGTGCACGTGCCCGTCGACCTGGGTCCGGACAGCAGCGACGCACGGATGCACGCCAAGACCGTCGCATCCTACGCAGTGCCGTAGAGGACCGCACCGCCACTTCCCAGCAAATTAGGGACACTGTTGCTCCTGGGGTATCAGCGACGACCATTCGCAACCGTCTCCGTGAAGCTGGGCTACGGTCCCGCGCACCGTTAGGTCGTCTTCCGGTCGCGCCCCAACATCGTGCAGCCCACCTCCAGTAGTATCGCGACAGGCGTGTATGGAGGGACGAATGGCGACGTGCCGTCTTCAGTGATGAGAGTCGCTTCTGCCTCGGTGCCAATGATGGTCGTATGCGTGATTGGCGCCGTGCAGGTGAGCGTCACAATCAGGACTGCATACGACCGAGGCACACAGGGCCAACAACCGGCATCACGGTGTGGGGAGCGATCTCCTACACTGGCCGTACACCTCTGATGATCGTCGAGGGGACACTGAACAGTAGTTCATAAGAAAAACGATGTCACACTCACTTGCAATTAATAGTGGAGAAGTCCCTGATGTGCGACTGTTCTCAATGAGGTAGGAAACATGAAGGACAAAGTTTACAACCGCGTTCTGGGAACCTCGTAAAAATAGATGAACATCGAAAATATATGGTTATCAAGATATTAAAAATAGAAAATGATTTCCAATCCATGGTGTACAGCAATCAGTTAGAATAAATATTCCTTCAAACCGTCTTGATTGCAAATTTTTTAGTAGTTAATGACGCGTTTCGCCCTTTAGCAGGACGTCTTCAGATTATCTGCGTGACAGAATTTACACAAAATTACAAGGCGGAATTACAAACGGCTATAACGGTACATGGGCTTATTTTGTGTTAAGTTGACAGTATAAATGGTAAACAAAGCTTAGGATGCGCTCTCCGTGGTGTGACACCGTAAGTTGTTATTGCGGTGCTTCTATTTTTTCTGGAATTTTTTTGGATTTCCTTGTCGCTCTACAAATGATCGGGTAACAACGACTTACAGTTGGAACAGACTCGGTAAAGAAGTATCACCAGAGACCACCGCTTCTATTAAGGTAATCTTAAAAAACGGTTTTATGTTTCTCACATCTTTACCGAGTATCTTCCAACTGTAATTCGTTATTACCCGATCATTTGTAGGGCGACAAGGAAATCCACCAAAAAAAAATCCAGAAAAATAGAAACACCGCAAAAACAACTTACGGTGTCACACCACGGAGAGCGCATCCTAAGCTTTATTTATCATTTATACTGTCGACTTAACACAAAATAAGCCCATGTACCGTTATAACCGTTTGTAATTCCGTCTTGTAATTTTGTGTAAATTCTGTCAAGCAGATAATCTGAAGATGTCCTTTTTGTGTCCCAGCCTCGTCGCCACTTTTGTGTCTCGTTCCGCCTGTTGTAGGAGGTGTCGGTGGCCGAGTGGAAAGAGACCGACACAGGAATAAAGGATGCACGCTTGTGCAGATACGGAGGTGACCAGCCAGTGGGACAACAGAAACTAGAAACACTAAGCTAGATTAGTATAAGAGATATATTTCAAAGAAAAATTACATTACTTAACTTGGAGAGCAGCAAACTAGTAGAATGTTGATACGTAGTTTAGATAGAGGCCTACCTACTGATAATTCCTAGTGCCTATCCGATAGCAAAGTCTTAACTGGTGCCTATCTGATTCCCAAGTGAACGATCGAGTTCAGTGGTGGCCACGAGCGGAGTTGCAGCAGAGGGCGCTCGTGGCTGACGTAAGAACGCCGCGCCGTGCGTGCATGGCGGCGCGCGGCGAAAGTACGTGGCGCGCACGTCATACTTGTGCGATACCACAGCCCTGCTAAAGGGCGAAACGCGTCATTAACTAATAAAAAATTTGCAATCAACACGGTTAGAAGAAATATTTAAAATAGTGTTGGTTCATGAGATTGGCCAAATTGTTCTGTGTTCTTTAGTATATTTGGGTTTGCTATAGTCAATAGGCTGAATTATTGAAGTTTGTGTTCACAGGAATGGCTATCTTTAACCCATTTCTTCCCAAAAATAGAAATTGTGAAAACGTGTTGTATTTAGTCATCAAGTTCTCTTTAAAATAAATGAAATAACATTACAAATATTACAAACTAGCAGTATGTGTTGTAATTTGCACCACCCATAATGTTGCGCTGCTTCGTAGTAAAAAAAAAAAAAAAAAAATAGAAAAAATTAGTTTTTATGATCACATTTTCCTATTTGTTCAAACTGTGCAATATTGTCTATTAGATGATAACTTTGACTTACATTGATGGTATCACTCATGAAATATTGAAAAACACTGTGTGAAACTGAACTTGACATTTCTTGTGTATGTAGATCGTCTGACGTTTGTAAATCTTGCATCTTTTTACGAAGTGTTAAGGTAATTGTAAAACTTTAACACATATACAGAGAGCTCGCTAATGCCTTTTAACATATGTGGTTAGTTTTGTATAGTAAGTCCATTTCGACTGCATTTTATAAGGCTATTTCGTGTTGCGTGTACGCAACACTGGGAAGAAATGGGTTAAACTCAGTTCCATTCTGCATGTTGACCGGCATCTTTTCATACTTGGAGACCGGCCGTGTCCGCTGTCCAGCCTCGTCGCTTCAGCGCTGGGCATCACCTCAGCCAGGTACGGGGGTCCGTGTGAACCAGAGGGGGCCTCTCCATCCGCCTGCTGCCTGCCTGCGAGCAGGCAAGCCGTGATCCCCAAGTGTCCCCCACACAACAAACACACCCCGCTATTTCTGTTATCTTACAGGTAGCAGTCAGGGACTCGTGTTGTAACCAATAAACAGGTTGTAATAATACATATAAAGTGTTGTTTTTTTTTTTTTTTTTTTTGCACAAACACATACTTTTGTAAATGGAACGATACATATTAACACTAACAAACTAAAAGTAGGCTAAATTAGAATGTCGGTGGTGTTTTCTGCAGGACTTTATTGCCAAACGAGTTATCGTATTGCGAAAAGTCTCTAATCCGACACATGTTTACCTAATGCAACCTGCGCAGTTACTAGATGCGACGTTGTTATGTTTGATTAAATAGTGCTTATTATTTTATTTATTTATGAAGGAAAGCAAGGAAAAATTTGGAATAGGGATTAAAGTTCAGGAGGAAGAAATAAAAACTTTGCATTTTGCTGATGGCATTGTAATTCTGTCAGAGACAGCTAAGGACCTGGAAGAGCAGTTGAATGGAATGCACAGTGTGTTGAAGAGAGCGTATAAAATGAACATTAACAAGAGCAAAATAAAAATAATGGAATGCGGTCTTAGAAAATCGGGTGACGGTGAAGGAATTAGATTAGGTAACGAAACAATGAAGGTGATAGATGAGTTTCGTTACTTGGGTAGTAAAATAACATGCGATGGTCGCAGTACAGAGGATATAAAATGCAGAATAGCAATGGGAAGAAAAGAATTTTTGAAAAAGAGAAATTTGCTAACATCGAATATTAATTTAAGTGTAAGGAAGTCTTTTCTGAAGGCATATGTGTGGAGTGTTGCCTTGTACGGGAGGGAAACATGGACGATAAGCAGTGCGGACAGGAAGAAAATTGAGACTTTTGAAATGTGGTGCTACAGAAGAATGCTGAAGATTAGGTTGGTACATTGCATAACTAATGAAGAGATACTGAACAGAATTGGCGACAAAAGGAATTTTTGGCATACCCTGACTAAAAGAAGGGATCGCTTGGTAGGACACATTCTTAGACATCGAGGAATCGTAAATTTAGCATTGGAAAGAAGTGTGTGGGGTAAAAATAGTAAAGGGAGACCAAGAGACGCGTATAGTAAGCAGATTCAAGTGGATGTGGGTTGCCGTTCTTATGAGTAGATGATGAGGCTTGCTCACGATTGGGTAGGATGGAGAGCTGCATCAAACCAGTCTCCGGACTGAAGACCAGAACAACAACATTATTTGACATGACCCATTACATGGTAATATTTCATGTTTGATGGTTAGATTCGGGAGGGCAGGCCGCGGTGGCCAAGCGGTCTGCGGCGCGCCGCTCAGGGTCTGCACGGTCATTACGGTCGGGAGTTCGAATCCCCCCTCGGGGATTTTAGGGACTGATGACCCCGTTGTAAAGTCCCATACGCTCTACAAACATTTGAACATTTATGAAAACGTGATGCTTCAGTGCGAAAATGAGAAAAAACTGGAAAAAGTGCGAAAATTTCGCGGTTTTCTGGATATTCAAAAGTGGGGTCTGTTGAGGTCAGATTCAGGAGGTTACATTACGTATTTTTGCAAACACAAGTACAGTACATAAGTTGTCAAGGTTTACATAGAAGCAAATGATTTTATACGTCAGAAAATCTTATTGAATTACAAAAATTGTAAAAGTCTGTAGTGAATTTATTTACAAAATCAGGTTTACTGACGGGCCATCCTCCTTCTTTATCATCTATTTTTTTCCTGAGATGGTCCCTCTCTTTCAGTAAGTAGCAGAAGTCAAAAATCACGTGGCGTGTGTATTCAAAAAATATTCAAATGCCTGGTTATCAGGTCGTAAACTTACAAACTACTTATAAGCTAACTTATACTAAAGACAGCACAAACATCCATGCCCGAGGTGGGATTCGGACCCCCGACGGCGAACGACCTCGCGCATCAGAGCATAGCGCCTGAATGCGCTCGGCTGCTCCGCCGCGGATCTTGCGTACTCCTTGAGCGCAACGCGACATGAAAGTCATTCAGTGTATTTCAGTGTAAGTAGTTGATTCTGAGTGAACAATAGAATTTACCAGTTTAGAAATGGCCGACATGCTCATGGTGTATGCGGAAAAATATCCCAATAGACGTCGCCCATCTCACAATTATTCATCACCCGCCTCATCAAGTCACATGAATGTAGCAGTTTAGCTCGAACGATAACAAGTGACGAAAGAAGTGGGGGAATTTAACGTTTTACCTGCTGTTGCAGTCGATCCGCACGTTACTTCCGTGGAAGCGCACAAGGAAATAGCGTGAGCCAGGCAAGTGTCCTACGCATTCTTCGTCGATATCTACATCTACATATTTACTCTGCGAATCACATTGAAGCGTCCGGCAGAGTGCTCATCATACCACTTTCATAATATTTATGTGCGGTTCTATGCTGTAACAGGAACACATTAATATTTCAGTATTCTTTCTAATTTCTCTTATTTTATTACGATGACTTCCCTGCGGTCTACCGCAGCCCCTGGAAAGTCGGCAAGAAGACGTACGCGAGAGAGTGCTGGCCAAGCAGATCAGCAGGCGCTTCCAAGGAAAACACTTTAAGCAGTATACGGACTATCTCGTGCAGAGAGAGCCGCAAGACTTCGGCAAGAAGTATCACTACGCCGTGCTCCCATCGGCTCGCGCCTACACGAGCCACAAACAGACCAGTATTCATTGAGTATTGAATACCGTAGTATTCTTGAAGTACTACATCAGGGTGGCCACCAAATCTTTTTTTCAAATTCAAGGTTTTTTCCCGGTTTTTCAGGTTAAAAATAGTTATTTTCCAGGTTTGCACGAAACTTAATTTTGATCAAAGGGTTTAGCAAACAACTATACCGTAAAGAAACTAGTTACATATTTTTAAGACACATTGCATCCAAGTTGAACCATGTCACGTTGTAATATACACCAAGCAGTGGCGAATTCCTGGATTGCCGGCCGCGGTGGCCGAGGTGACTAAGGCGCTCCAGTCACGGTCACCACGGCCACTACGGTCGGGGGTTCGAATCCCCCCTCGGGCATGGATATTTGTGTCGTCTTTAGTCTTAGCTAGTTCGTAAGTAGTTTGTAAGCTTAGGGACTGATGACCCCATGGTTAAGTCCCATAAGCTTAACAAACATTTGAACATTTTTTTGAATCCTGGATTTGTATTGGGGAGAGAGGGCAAAGCTCATAAAATTGTGGCATTGTACCTCAAACTGATCTACAAAGAACCAGCTCATATTATGAGGTTTTCCTCATGGTTTTGGGGGATCTGCAGCCCCATAGACCCCCTCCCCCACCCCAGATTCCACACTGACACAATGTATAGTAAAGGGTGTACATTTTAAGTTGACAAACCAGAATAACTACAAAAAAAAAGAAAAAAAGTATATATTCAACAACGGTTTTCGCCATTATTAACGGACGGCAGAGGCGTAGGAAATGATACTGAACTTTAACTGCCTCCACCGTTTGGGAGCGGTGTGGGTGGCTGGTGTAAAAATTTAAATGGAAACTCCCGTTTTTTTATTGCAGATTCAGATTCTACAGACTAAATCATGTATAGTTTGGATTATTATTATTATTATTATTATTATTATTATTATTATTCAATTGCCAACATATTGCACCGTAATGGTAAGAATGATTTGCCATACTGCTGAAGAAATGTACTACCCAGGAAAGAAAATAAAGATTAATCATATTGATGATGCTTCAGAATCCAACTCTGAGGTTTTTTCTTACTAAAACTACAGGGATTACTTATTTACACTTAAGTACAATTCGAAATGGTCGTGTAATCTGAGCAATAAGCTATACACGCGAACGATCGTTTAACTCTTAAAGCCGCGAGATCTCATGGGTTAAAAATCCCGGTTTCTGGCTGAAATTCAAGGCTTTTTCCCGGTTTTCCCCGGTTTCTTCAAATTCAAGGCATTTTCCCGGTTTTCCCGGTTTCAAGGTTCGGTGGCCACCCTGTACATGGATTCTCCGAAGAAGACACCGCTGAAGAAGACGTCTGCCACACCTTCTAGGCTACTTTAACACTCCCTGATTAAGGGCTCAGAAAATTTCTCTTTACTGTCTTATCAGATTGGAACTATGTGTTTCAGATGGACTTGTGGACTTGTAAGTGGACTTAGAAATAAACGGTGGTGAAGATTGAGTGCCTGTTCACTTCAATGACCATGTCTTCCGATGTATATGGGTGCTAAAATGTATGTTTCCATTCGAAGGGGAAAAGTGGTGAAAGGCGTTTTGCAAGTACAGGGTGATTGTAATTAAAACTAAACTTTCAGAACGCTATAAAAATAATACCACTGATCAGAATAACGTCAAATTACAACGGAATATTATAGTAGATCTCGTCGCAAAAAATAACAACTTTCTTTTAATGATTTCCACCCCTAGTCGTGCATCATTTCCGTGACACTCTCTTCCCTGTATTACGATACTACGAAACGAACTGCGCTTCCCTGAACTTTATCTGTATCGTTCATTAGTCCCACTTGGTTGGAATCCCACAATGTGCAGCAATACTCCAAAATTGGACGGACAAGTGCAGTTTAGGCGGTTCCGTCAGTTTAAACGTTCCAAGTGGTTTGCCAGTGAAACGTAGCCTTTTGTTCGTCCTTCAAACAACATATTACGTCTATTCTTTTCAATTACAGTTGTTCATAATTGAAATTCCTAGGTATTTAATTGAATTAACGACCATCATTTTGACACATTTCTCATGTAAATGAAGTTCGTAGGTTTTATTTTACTGCTCATACGGATGACTTCACACTTTTCATTATTTAGGGTCAACTGCCAATTTTCGCACCATACAAATATCCTATCCCAACTGTTCGACAGTTGCTTTGGAACTTCTGGTGACTTTGTTAACTGCTAAACGAAAGCATTATCCACGAACAGTCTAAGAGTGCTGCTCTCCTGAATCATTTATAAATACAAGAAACAACAGAGGCGCTAAAACATTTCCCTGTAGAACGCCAGATATCAATCACTTCTGTTTTAGTCAATGACTTTGCGTCGGGTACTAAGCACTGCGAACTTTCTGACAGAAAATTGCTAATCCAATTGCACAACTGTGACAATATTAAATCAGCAATTTGATTAGAGCCGCTTGTGAGGTACAGTGTCAAAATCCTCCCTTAAATCTACAAATATGGAATCGATTTGAGATGCTTTGTCGATAGCGCTCATCACTTCATGTAAGTAAACACAGAGGTACGTTTCACAAGAACGACACTTTCTTAATCTGTGTTTTCTGTGGCTCAATAGATCATTCTCTTCAAGGTAGTTCATAATGTTGGAAAAAAGTATATATTACAAAATCATGCTGCAAACCGATGTCAAAAATATAGGCCTGTAATTTTGAGAATTAATCCTTTACATTTGTTGAATGCAACTTTCCAGTCTGTGAATGCGGATGTTTCGCTGAGCAAACGGTTGTATATGACAACCAGGTGTGTAGCAATTGCATACGCACACTCTGAAAGTAACCTTATATGCATTACCGGGCTGTTGACAATCCATGTTGACATTGTCAGGTGGAACGTATGCGTCCAGGCAATGTAAGTGTGAGGTGGGGGATAGTTAACCAGCAGCTCATGGGACCATCTTTCATAGACGGCACACTGAACGCGCACAAGTCATGGTCTTCTGTAGACTAGGGGAAACCGATGGTACCAACATGAGGATTGTCCAGCTCACATGGCACAGACTACTGCATCGTGTCTTCTAGGATTGTTGGAAATCGCACAAGACCTGTACCTAGGCCGTCCCGTTCCGTTTATTTGACTCTTGTAGCCTTTGTTTCTGAGAGGAAACGTGAAAGACATTATGTAAAAGACGTACCAACTACACCTGATACGCAGCCAGGTTATACGTCCGCAGAAATGCTAAAACGTGTGCGGCAGACTTTCCACACCACACTGGAAACGTCTATTGACGCTGCCGGCAGTCGTATTGAACAAAATATGTAGTGGTCAATTGTCTCTCTACTTTTCAGTATCCGCATCACTAGTGTATTTACTCGTGTTGGTTTCTGCTATTACACGTATTATACAAATGTTGTTGCGGAAAGTCTTCACAATACAATACCTCGTATGATACTTTGTGATTCACCCTACTCTTATTTTATTAAATGTCAGTAGGCATTGTTCCTTTTAAAACAGTTTACGTTTGCACAAAAAAATACACTTCCCATGTATTATTAAAAATCTTTTTATTGGCTAAAAATTCGAGTCCCTGAATACGAATCCATCTTATGGAAATATCATATCGATAGAACTTTCCATTTCCGCAATATTATTTGGGGTACACATTTTAGGTTATTCACCCTATATAGTCAATGATAGAGCTGGTTTCCGTGTCTTTCAAAGAATACTGTTTAATGTTCTTATGCTTAAAGGAGGAGTCTGTTATCACGAAGGCCATACTGGCTTAACTTCTACAACAAGAACAGGACTACTTCCACTTCCAGTTTTTTTTTTTCAAAAACAAAAACAGACGGACGGATTATTAATGGGCTCCCCAATATCAGGCACAATATCAAACATCTTTTGAACCACATAGAACAGGTCATACGTAACAAAACAGTTCCAAAAATATACAAAATCCTACACTGGTTTAGATATATGGATGACATATCATACTTCATAGATGAAGGAAGTTGTAAAACAGATAAGTTATATACCGACATAAATTATGATCATGACAAGATCCGATTCAAAAAGAAGGAAACAGGGAATTAAATTTCTTAGATCCCACCATAAAGATTCAGAACAACCAGCATACATTTCATACGTTCAGAAAACCAACAACAACAGTCACAATCATCCACCATACATCCAGATATACAGATACATGCAGCCGTTAGATACATGCTCCACAGATTAAACACCATCCCATTAGACACCTACAACCCTCAGAAACAAAAGAATACCATAGTACAAAAAGTCACAAACAATGGCTACAAAGAAAGCCTAGTAATAAAGCTCAACAATAAAATTAAAAGACTAACACACCAATTCCGACATCACAATTTCAGAATACCACACAAGCAAGGACATATACCATGACATACAACCATAAATACACACATAGAACATCCAAAATTTTCAAATAAAAGGCATTAAAATAGCTCACCAAACCAACAATTGAGTTCACAAATATTTTCAACTGAAATGTAACACATGTGATGAGAGATACATTAGTATAAAAAGAACATTTGACACCAGATGTAAAGAAAAAAAACATGTACCAGCCTGGAAGTATAACACAAGTAACTCAACCTTTGCAGAACACATCACCAAGGTCAAAAGAAAGAAAGAAAAAAATCCAGCAGAGCCACTAACATGAAAATCATAGGAATAAGTAACAACAAGAAACACCTTCTCACCCCTCAGGAAAACTACGTCATCCAAATTCCAATAATAAAAAAGAAAAATCTCATAAATGACCAAACCAATCCATCAAACCACACACTTTTCAAGCTTATTGACCACCTAACATAACAATAAACACGAGTATATAACTATTCCATACTCTTGATGCCAATCCCTTCTCACAAAAACTCAAACCACTACCCACACACCTTCCCTACCCTCAACACTTACCAACCAAACCTGCATTTACATATCTGACAAACATCTCAGATATCTTCTCTGATTTTTAAAAACTGCAGATGCACCTACACACACACACACACACACACACACACACACACACACACACACACACACACACACACACACACACTGATTTTAAATAAATATCTGAATTACTATACAAAAGTAAAACGGTGATAACACTCACAAAACACCCGAAAACAGTTCAACAGACAAAAACAACATAGTTACACTACGGTGAAGAGAGAAATAAGCCGAAAGGCATTCCGATGTAAGGAAGAGGGAATAACGCCGTGAGTAGATTATAAATCAATTTTATAACACATAACGCTGACAAAAAGTTATGCGAAACGATTTGTACGAACCCATGCATCATTTACAGAATCACAAGAGGTGCTTTACAAATAATAAATGGAACGCGTAAAGTGTCTTAACTGCAGTCAGCACAAGACAGAAAACCCGTTATAGTTAACTGAGGTTAATTTGAGTACGGAAAAAGTGATTACAGCTATAACGCATGTTCTTACAATCAGACTTTTTTCTTGGCATAGAAGTGCGGAATCTTAATTATTTTCAGTGCCTTAAAGAATAATAACAGAACATAATTGTCAAATGATTCATACGAAACATTTTATATATGTGGTTACGAATTTCGTTAGTTCAGATTCAGTAAATATTTTGAAATGAGATTCAGGAAGGGACAGAAAACATTGTCATGCACTGTCTAGTTACAGTGTCTGAATATTAGCGTTGTTACAATATTTATTGTAGGTTACTTCTATAGTTTAAATATTTGAAAAGTAAATTTAATTGCAAAATAGTGAACGTACAAGAAGTAAATTACACTTTTCATTAGCGGAACACTAAGAAGATGCAATATTTAAAATAAACAAACTACTTACACTACACTTTTGCATAATAAGAGAGAATGCAACGGTAGATGTATATAAAGGCTGTTTGATGAACCCTCTGCCATGCATTTAAATGGGATATGCAGAATACGTTTAACGCTTTCCTTGCAATATTTCTGTGCGTTGTTTCTAAATAATGTCATTTGTAATTCCTACGTATTTAATTAACGGCCTGTGTATGTCACTAATTTATCGTGTAAATGAAGTTTAACGCATTTTTTATATTGTTCATGAGGATGAGAACAAGAGTTTCATTATTTACGGTCAACAGCAGGTTTTTCACCATGTAGATATCTAAATCATTTTACAGTTATTTTTGGTCTTCGGGTGACTTTACTAACAGATAAACGTTAGCATTATTAGCGAATATTTCACGAGAGCTGCTCAGATAGTGTCCTAAACCGTTTACTAAGGTAAGGAACGGTAGGAGCCCTATAACACTTCCCTGGGGAGCGCCAGATGTCACTTCTGTTTTACTCAACGATTTTCCATCATTCACTATGTACTGTGTCCTCCTTGACAGGAAACAGCGAATCCAGTCGCAGAACCATGGAAATATTCCATTAGCATGCAATTTGGTTGGTACACGGTTGTGAGGTTCAGTGTCAAAAGCTTTCCAGAACTCTAGAAACGTGCAATCGATTTGAGATCCCTTGTATAAACCACAGCATATGTTTCACAAGAACAATTCTTTCGGAATCCGTGTTGACTATGTTCAAGGAAAGCATATGTTCTAATATCCTGCTGCCCGGTAAAGCGCTTGACTGGAAACCGAAGGGTCGTGGGTTCCATACCCAGTCGGATCTCGGATTATTTTAGTCTGCGTTTTAAAACAACCTTCACGTCTCAACGATGTGAGGAGTCCACGTTAAGCTTAAGTTCTGTTTCCCCGGTTGGATAACTGGGATAGGCTAGGGACACGCAAGTCGCCGAAGTGGCGTCCAAATGAAAGACTTGCACCAGGCCAATGAGCCACACGAAATTATTATTACGATATCCTGCTGCAAACCGATGTCAATAATATAGGCCTGTAGGCCGCGGCGGAGTGGCCGAGCGCATGAGGCGTTATGCTCCGATGCGCGAGGTCGTTCACCGTCGGAGCTTTGAATCCTCCCTCGGGCTTGGATGTTTGTGTTGTCTTTACTGTAAGTTGGTTTATAAGTAGTTGGAAAGTTTAGGGACTGATGACCCACCAGTTAAGTCCCATAAGTTTAACAAATATTTGAACATTATTTTGATATAAGCCTCTAAGTTTTCGGATCACTCATATTGCCTTTCTTGAATACTGGAGTGGCCTATGCAACTTTCCTGTCTTCGGGTACGAATCTTTCGCTCAGCGAGTTGCTTTAATACTCGAGGGATATCTACTTGTAAATTACGTACGCTGTTCTAGATTCTAAATCTGGAGTATTAGCTTCTTCTTCTTTGGTAAAAGAATTTCGGACAACTGTGATTTTTAATTCTGCTTGCTATCACGTTGTCAATGTATCGATAGAATTTTGCCACTGGAATACTTCGCATATTACCAGAATTTCTTTGGATTTTCTACCAAATACGCGACAGAGTTTCGTTGAACGATTATCATCAGTCGTCATTGGTGCTGTACTTGCAGTATCGTTTTTCGGTCGTAGCAATGTCGAAGATTTGATGTTTATCGGTTTCCAACTATTGGTGAAGACATACGGGAAAATCGCTCCCTCTTTGTTACCACGTAGATGCAGAGTCCCATCTCTCGTGCGCCGACTATATCAACACGTTCACACTCAGTTAACCCGCCGTTGCAGTATCAGTAGGAAACCTGATGCCTCTGGCAGACGTCACCAACCGCAGCGCTGTCCTCTGAGTGTTTTCATCAGCATGCTTATATCAGATTCTTGGGCTCTTCACTTATCAGAGGGCACACAGTTCAAATAGTTTCCAGATTTTTCCATGCTACTACAAACATCACTAGGTACAAGTATTTATAACTCCGGGTATAGATAGAGCAAGACTGTTGGGGAAGTAGTCAAGTACCAGAAAACTACACACGTTGCCGAACAGATAAGACAGTCTCTGAAGTAACTGCCTGATATCGATAACTGGCTGTGTCGACAACTGTAGTGAAGCATTAGTGCGTTCGCTGGCCAACAGATGGCGTGCAGTGTTGGTATTAGCCTGAAACTAAAAACAGGTAATTTATTACAGTTATTTTTTGACACGTCTAGTGGTTTGTGGTATAAATTGGTATTTCTGTATAAAGGAAACGAATTCCCTGTACGAGTTCGCGAGTCTCATTTTTTCGACTAGAAAAAAAAATCTAGATCGCTCAAATTATATTTATTGATTACGACGTTTCGGCATCTGCCACCATCATATCTGAAATTGTCTCAACTTTCACTGTAAAGAATCAGCGTCAGTGATAAAATATCTACCTAGTAGGTAGTCAGTTTACGTACACATTAGGTAGATATTTTTCATTGACAGTGATCTTTACTGTGAAAGTTTAGACTATTTTACATCTGATGATGGCAGATGCCGAAATGTCGTAATCAATAAATATAATTTTAGCGATCTAGACGGTTTTTATTCTTGATGATGAAATGGTTATGACTGGAACAAAGAGGCCAGCTAGTAAACGGAACCATGTGGTAAGTGCTCCTGTCAAAGTTCGAAACTGGTAAATACACTCCTGGCCATTAAAATTGCTACACCACAGAAATGACGTGCTACAGACGCCAAATTTAACAGACAGGAATAAGATGATGTGATACGCAAATGATTAGCGTTTCAGAGCATTCACACAAAGTTGGCGTCGGTGGCGACACCTACAAACGTGCTGACATGACGAAAGTTTACAACCGATTTCTCATACACAAACAGCAGTTGACCGGCGTTGCCTGATGAAACGTTGTTGTGATGCCTCGTAAGGAGGAGAAATGCCTACCATCACGTTTCCGACTTTGATAAAGATCGGATTGTAGCCTATCGCGACTGCGGTTTATCGTATCGCGACTTTGCTGCTGGCGTTGGTTGCGATTCAATGACTGTTAACAGAATATGGAATCGGTGGGTTCAGGAGGGCAATACGGAACGCCGTGCTGGATTCCAACGGCCTCGTATCACTAGCAGTCGAGATAACACTCATATTATCCGCATAGCTGTAACGGATCGTGCACCCGCGTCTCGATCCCTGAGTCAACAGATGGGAACGTTTGCAAGACAACAACTATCTGCACGAAGAGTTCGACGACGTTTGCAGCAACACAGACTATCAGCTAGGAGACCATGGCTGCGGTTACCCCTGACGCTGCATCACAGACAGGAGCTCCTGCAATGGTGTAAGCAACGATGAACCTGGGTGCACGAATGGCAAAACGTCATTTTTTTCGTGTGATTCCAGGTTCTGTTCACAGCGTCATGATGGTCGCATCCGTGTTCGGTGACATCGCGGTGAACTTGAGAGATGGCAGCCCATCTCTCATCTTTATTGTCCATGTTTATTGTTGACATATTGTCGTAATGAGTCCTGTACATACAATTTTCTATGGCTGTGAGATGCAGCGCTGACTTGGCCCTGAGGGGGGCGAGTGTAATTCCTCCCTACCTGCGCCCTGCGGCGCCGTACGAGGCCGGGCGCGCTGGCCTTGGGTGGCACACTGGCAGGGCAGTAGGTCGTAAAAATGTAGCCTTGTGTCCCAAAGTGTGAAGGAGAGGCATCGTCGGCGCTTTTTAGAAGAAGGTAGCAGGGCCCACGGCTGAGGCCGAGGATCCAAAAGGGAAAGTGACGGAATGTTTGCTGGAGGCTAGGCAGCAGTCCTGTGAAGTTGGCACCCGTTTTTTGGAAAATGTACATTTTTTTCAGAGTTCTAGACAGATATGCAATAGTTCTGGAGTTCTTTGAACAAAATTTAAATAGTTCTGTAAAATTCCGCCGAAAAAATACGAAAAATTACCGCAAAATTTAGTTTTTTCAAAATATTTTTTTGCCTAATTGTACAAACATAGTTCTGATCACAGTTCTAAATAGCTCTCAAAGAGTTCTGCAGAAAATCCTAATGATATTTTATTGCCCACGATCATTAGGATTTTCTGCAGAACTCTTTGAGAGCTATTTAGAACTGTGATCAGAACTATGTTTGTACAATTAGGCAAAAAAATATTTGAAAAAACTAAATTTTGCGGTAATTTTTCGTATTTTTTCACCGGAATTTTGCAGAACTATTTAAATTTTGTACAGAGAACTCCAGAACTATTGCATATCTGTCTAGAACTCTGAAAAAAATGTACATTTTCCAAAAAAGGGGTGCCAACTTCACAGGACTCTAGGCAGCCGCTCCCACGGACGACGGTTAGAGCCGTTTAGTGAGAATCGCGCCAAACGTGTGTGTGGAAAGGATTCCGTCTTTGATTGGCTGATGTTCAAAGCGTCAGCTTTTCTAAAGCAGCGGTTGTCTTGTGAGATTTTACTGGCTGGAGTTCGATAACTCGACGCTGATTGGCTTTTCGTAAAAACGGGGGGTTTTGCGCGGAGACGCGGTGATAGAAGGGGACTTCGTGTTTCGTAGCGCTGGATTACGGACGCGTCTGGTAGCGTCCTGTCCTCCCAGTGTGCGGACTTGGAGATTTTGCTTATTGAGCCGATACTTGGACGAGTGAACTTGTATAAGTTTCAGGGTACACTCTCAGATTTATACTTGAGCGGATTGTTCTTGTTTTCGGTTTGAATAAGGTCAGCCAGCCAATACTAGTACACCGAAGCACTAGTTGCGATATACTCAACTTCTGGAGTTATTTAGACCTTCAGTACTCGTGCGTACTTGTCTACACTCACTGAAGTGGTCCTGTCTTGGCAGAATTGTTTGAGATCGTAGGCACTGTGTACTGCCGAGCGCACAGAGGCTCATAGCAGGGAGTACACCTTCCGAGCGACGGAGCGAGTTTTCTTTTTTTTTATTTTTTTTTTATTTCGTGGTCGCGCAAATTTTCAGTTCACAGCCGCCCTGCCCCCACGCCACTGCAGCGCAGCACCTTCACACGCAAGTCGTCAGTTTGGTAATGTATGGCAAAGCGCTCGCCAGCAGCATATAGTCGATACATCAGGTTCAGCCTTACACTGGGGATTGTGTAGTTAGGAAAGTCAACCCTGCACTGGTATTCCGACTCAATTATCCCGCTAAGAACATTGTATTATTTCACGATAGCGGTTTCTAACCAGCCAGTCGTTATTAATTTCGTAACAATTTGAGTAACTTCATATGCATTAAATTGTTCTTTCTTATTTGGTTATAAATGTATTCTTGTTGTTTATGATTTTAGTATTGGGTTAATTATTGTGTGTTTTATCCTGCTTAAAAAGGTGCAATAAATATTGTTGGATTTGGAAGATTGTTTTTTTCAACATTATTAGTAGTCAGATCCCAGTTATTTCGTTAGACGTTTGGTGGGGACAAATTATTAATTATATTTTATGCCACTTTCAGGAAACGGAAGAGTTTCATTACAATTAGGGCCGAAACAGGAGAGTATTTTATCATTCAAATTATTTGATATGATGTTAAATATCACTAATTAATTCAGGGTCAGCCGCTCCTGTCTTCCTATTATATTAACCCACATTAACCTTCCCCAGCCGGAATCATTCCATTCCATTTCATTTTTTTCACCACCACACCTTACAAACTCACATTGGAAGCGTGTATTCGTCATCGCCATACTAGTGTATCACACGGCGTGATGATATCAGATGCCATTGGTTACACGTCTCAGTCACTTCTTGTTTGCATCGACGGCTGTTTGAACAGTTGCCGTTACATTTCAGATGTGTAACGACCCGTGACTCTACCCTTCATTCGATCCCTGCGAAACCCTACATTTCAGCAGGATAATGCACGACCGCATATTACAGGTCCTGTACGGTCCTTTCTGGATACGGAAAATATTCGACTGCTGCCATGACCAGCACATTCTCCAGATCTCTTGCCAATTTAAAACGTCTGGTCAATGGTGGCCGACCAACTGTCTTGTCACAATATGCCAGTCTCTACCCTTGATGAACTGTGGTATCGCGTTGAAGTTGCATGTGCATCTGTACCTGTACACGCCATCCAAGCTCTGTTTCTCTCCATGCCCAGGCGTATCAACGCCCTTATAACGGCCAGAGGTGGTTTCTTCTAGGTACTGATTTCTCAGGATCTATGCACCCAAATTGCGTGAAAGTGTAATCACGTGTCAGTTCTAGTATGATATATTTGTGCAATGAATACCCGCTTATCACCTACATTTCTTCTTGGTGAAGCAATTTTAATGGCCTGTAGTGTATTTTTATGGCAGTTCGAAACATAAGAATATCACATGTGTTACACATTACAAATTACAAATATTTAACCTTAGATTATATAACAGTTTTAGTGTTATTGGTTTATAAACAAAGTCCAGATTATTTTATAGAATGACTAGTCCCAAACAGAAGGTCACGGAATGTCCCACAGTACGTGCGGCTTCTGCAGTCCTTCCTGCACAGTTTGCCTCTCCGCGCCTCAGTGACATTGTGGGGAGGGGATTTTTCCCCATTTGTGGAGGCAGATGGAACGACGGTGGCTTCTCCTCGATGCAGGGCAGGCTTGGGCACTGTGCAGGGCAGTTTTGTCGCCATTGTTCAATACGTGACTGGAGGACACCCAGCTTGTTTTCTGAAAGGTCCTCGGCTGTAGCGAGGGCTGGATGTCCTGATCTCAGCCTTCTCCGTTCGTCATGAGCTACTGAGGGATACCTGCGATCTTTTGGCACTCAGGCATGTGGGCGCACTTCCTTCTGGCATCTCCGGTGGGACGTGACTCAGTAGTGTCTCCTGTATCTTCCATCAGCTGAAAACCCAGCGTCGCACGGGTACTTATTTGTTTCAGTTGATTCGGCTCTCCTTCCCCCCCCCCCCCCCTCTCTCTCTCTCTCTCTCTCTCTCTCTCTCTCTCTCTCTCTCTCTCTGTGCACCTTTTCCCCCCTCTCTGTGTCCATCTTCTCCTCTGCCTCCCCCCCCCCACTTCTCACTACCAATCTCCACCTTCCTCTTTCCCTTTCCACCTCCTCGCTTATCTGCACACCCCCTCCTCTCCTTTCTGACTCCACCTGTGAACAATTGTATAACTAAATAAACTTCCATGGTGATTTTTCGAGTGGTGTTGCCGTTTCTGCAAGTTACCCTCCGTCACGCACCGTGTCATATCTGAGGTAGACTCTGATGTTCCTGTTATTCCGAAGGTCAAGTGTACAAAACTACATCTACAGCTACATACATATTCCGCAATCCACCATAAGGTACGTGACGGAGGGTACACTGTACCACTACTAAGCATTTCCTTTCCTATTACACTCCCAAATACAACGAGGAAAGAAAGAATGCCTATATGCCTCCGTACGAGCCCTAATTTCTCTTATGTTGTCTTTGTGATCACCACGCGAAATGTAAGTAGGCGGCAGCAACATCGTACCACACTCAGTTTCAATTTCCGTCCCTCTAAATTTCCTCAACAGAAATTCAAGAAAAGAACGTTGTCTTTCCCCCAGTGATCCCCAACTGAGTTGCCGGAGCATTTCCGTGACACTCGCGCATTGGACGAACCTACCAGTAACAAACCTAGCTGCTCGCCTCTGAACTGCTTCTATGTCTTCCTTAAAACTGATCTGCTGCGGGTCCCAAATACTTGAACAATACTCAAGACGTGGTCGTACAAGCATTTTATACGCGGTCTCCTTTACAGATGAAGTACATCTTCCCAAAATTCTCCCAATAAACCGAAGTCGGCTGTCCGCGTTACTCACAACTGTCCTCTCATGTTCGTTCCATTTCATAACGCTCTGCAATGTTACGCCTAGATATTTGAACGACGCGACTGCATCAAGAAGCTCACTACTAATACTGTATTTGAACATTATGGGATTGTTTTTTCTACTCATGCGCATCACCTTACATTTTTTTACATTGAGAGCTAGCTGCCATTCTTCGCACCAACTAGAAATTTTGTCTAAGTCATTCTGTATGCCATTACAGTCAGTTAAAGACGACACCCTCTCGTACACCACAGCATCATCAGCAAAAAAACTACATCAAGATGAGATTAAAACAATGCACTTATCGACTTTCGTAGTAAAGTATCCTCTGCATGTACCAGATAAAATCTTACGTATACAGTGGCTTTCCTCTTGTTTTGAAAATCACGTGTGCCAAGTTTCATCGCCATTTGATGAACGATACGACAGCGCTTTAAATACGAACAGATACCATGCTGCAGTTTTCCCACGCGTGTTTATGACGTCATGTCTCCAATAAAAAAGTAATAAATTTAAACATTATTCATAATGCGGCAGTTTTTCATCCATCTCAGTGTTCATGAAGTCACATCTCCTCAAATATTTCTCGAACAGTGACAGACTTGTGCTTATAATCATAGCGAAAATGGACAATGTTTTATCTAAATCAGATGGACGGTACGGCAGTGCATTAAATACGAACAAACATAAAACAAACATTAATTTTTATATATTATGCTATTTTGTTGTATATTTGTTTCTTTTCTTTTACTGTTCTATGTATAAATGTCATGTATAAACTGAATTTTTAGTTTTCAGACTACTCTTTTATTTTTATTATTCGTAGGCTTCTCCTTACAGGAAAAAAGCGATGAATGTGCGTTATGTTTCGCTGTATGTAACGTCCTTGCGATATAGTCTCAAAAATTATCGCTGACCTTCATTCCACATTTTATACAAATTGACGACTTTTAACGACCATATCTATCAACCCGTTATACCTATCGACATGTAACTGCTATGGTGTACAATAGGAGTGTGCAATGTTTTCAAAACATCGATGTATCAAAAAAAATGTTCAAATGTTTGTTAAGCTTATGGGACTTAACTACGGGGTCATCAGTCCCTAAACTTACAAACTACTTATCAACTACCTTATACTAAGGACGGCACAAATTTCCATGCCCGAGTGTGAATTCGAACCCCCGACCGTAGTGGCCGTGCACACCGTGACAGGAGCGCCTCAGTCCCCTCGGCATCGATGTATCGTTTGCATCCCTAGACACAAGAGGTAAAACAAAGTCATTAACTCAACTGAAACTGGACAGCAGAGTACTATGGCTGGCTGATCACAGAGATAAAGTAGGGTGAGCCAGACATTCTGTACACACTAAAATCCCCTAGGTAGTGTACATAAGGGTCTTAAAAAGCGCTGGATAGGTGGGAACCTGAGGTATCAGGCTATAGCACCCAACACTAGATGGAGTTTTAAAAGCCGCGATGGAGTAGCCGAGCGGTCTAAAGCGTCACGCTGCGGAGCGTGCGGTTGCTCACCGTGGAGGTTCGAGTCCTCCCTGCGGCATGGGTGTGTGTGTGTTGTCCTTAGGTTAGTTAACCTAGGTTGAAGTCGTTTGTAAGCTACGGACTCCAGAATGAAACTTTCACTCTGCAGCGGAGTGTGTGATGATAAGAAACTTCCTGGCTAATTAAAATTGTGTGCCGGAACCGGGACTCGGACCTGGGACCTTTGCCTTTTGCGGGCAAGCTCACTACCGACTGTGCTATCCCGACACGACTCACGATGCCGCCTCACAACTTTACTTGCCAATACCTCGCCTCCTACTTTCCAAACTTCACAGAAGCTCTCCTGCGAAAGTAAAGTTGTGAGGCGGCATCATGAGTCGTGTCGGGATAGCACAGTCGGTAGTGCGCTTGCCCGCGAAAGGAAAAGGTTCCCGGTTCCGGCACACAATTTTAATCAACCAGGAAGTTTCAAGCTACGGACTGATGATCACGCAGTTTGGTCCGATAGATCTACAAACATTTGAACATTTTCTACATCTACATCTACATACATACTCCGCAATTCACCGTAAGGTGAGTGGCGGAGGGTACACTGTACCACTACTAGGCATTTCCTTTCCTATTCCACTCCCAAATTGAACGAGGAAAGAAAGAATGCCTATATGCCTCCGTACGAGCCCTAATTTCTCTTATCTTGTCTTTGTGATCTTTACGCGAAATTTATGTAGGCGGCAGCAAGATCGTACTACACTCAGCTTCAAATTCCGGCCCTCTAAATTTACTTAACAGAAATTCACGAAAAGAACGTCATCTTTCTTCCAGCGATCCCCAACTGAGTTGCCGGAGCATTTCCGTGACACTCGCGCATTGGTCGAACCTACCGGTAACAAATCTAGCTGGTCGCCTCTGAACCGCCTCTATGTCTTCCTTCAAACCGATCTCCCTTACAGGTGAAGTACATCTTCCCAAAATTCTCCAAATAAACCGAAGTCGGCTGTCCGCCTCACTCACAACTGTCCTTACATGCTCGTTCCATTTCATATCGCTCTGCAATGTTACGCCTAGATATTTGAACGACGCGACAGTATCAAGAAGCTCACTACTAATGCTGTATTCGAACATTATAGGATTGTTTTCTCTACTCATGTGCATCACCTTACATTTTTCTACATTGAGAGCTAGCTGCCATTGTTCGCACCAACTAGAAATTTTGTCTAAGTCAACCTGTATGCTATTACAGTCAGTTTTTGAGTTGTAAAAACCAGCGGCGGGAATAAAACTTTCAAACAGGATTAGCCATGGAAGAATCGTCGCATAAAACTAAGGGTAGCGCGTCTGGTAGGTTAAAAGACTGCCGCAAGGTGGTTAAAACTGGGCAGTCCATCAAAAGATGGACTCCTGTCAGCACTGGTCCACACCGACACACAGGCGGGGCCTCATGACCAAGGAGATGGCCGTGTGTCAACCAGGATGGCCAATACGGAGGCGGCAGAGGACAACCGACTCTCGGCGGGGACAACGAACAACAAGTATAATAGTGAAAGCATGCACGCGGACAAGAAACTATTACACGTGGCGCTAGGCCAAGGCAAAAAAAGTACTACACCACAGAGAAAACTACGCTGAGTGCGGCGGCAGCTGGATCCAACGTAGGAGCGGCCGGTGGCTGAGTATGCACTGCCCTCCACACTTCTTTTTTTTTTCTCTTTATTGAATATTAATGCCGTAATACAGGCAGGCTGACAGCAGCCGATGATGCTGCTCTACAGCCGAGTGAATGGAAACAATGGACAAACAGGATATAAAATTAACAAGGTGATAAAATGGCGCTTTTACAATTACAAGATGAGAAAATGGGAGAATGTTAAAAGAAACATGACAGTGGACTGAACATACATGGTTGTTAAAAGAAGACATTCCCACGGTGGAAAACAAAAAAAAAAAAAAAAAAAAAAAAAAGACCCTCACTGCAGACGACGAGACATAACGTGACGACCACATTGAGGTAAAAAATACTGAACACTGCTTTCCCACAGGCGTGTACGCAACGTTATAAAACACTGGGCGACAAAACACTGCACATGAAGCACTGCCGGGGGAGGGGTGAGCATGGAGAAAGCACGGGGGAAGGGGTGAGGAGGTGGGGGAGGGGAGAAGGGGGGAAACCGGAAGGACTCCCGGGCCGCCGGCCGCGGTGGCCGAGGGGACTGAGGCGCTTCAGTCACGGTCTGCACGGCCACTACGGTCGGGGGTTCGAATCCCCCCTCTGGCATGGATATTTGTGCCGTCCTTAGTGTTAGCTTGTTCATAAGTAGTTTGTAAGCTTAGGGACTGATGACCCCGTAGTTAAGTCGCATAGACTCTACAAACATTTGAACATTTGAAGGACTCCCGGGGAGGCGGAGAAACGAGGGGGTGAGCCAAGCGGTGGACGGGAGGGGGAGGGAGGAGGGGGGCGATAATCGACAGGGAGAAGTCAGAGCTGGAAGGAGGGATAGATGTCGGGACGGTTGAGGAGAGCGTCGTCTGGGAGAGGTAGGTGGTGGAAGCCACCCTCGGAGAGGACGTAGAGGGTGTGGAGGTGAAGGGAGGGAGGGATGTGGCGGTAAAGGCGTGGCAGGGGCCCGGGATCCAGGAGGAGAGGAGATACCAGTGCGTTATGGGACTCTATCTTGCGGTAGATGTACTTGAGGCGGATGTGTTGAAGGAATTGGACCAGGTGTGGGAATGGGATGAGGTCGTAAAGGATCCGCGGGGGGGAGGGGAGGCGGATGCGGTAGGCGAGGCGAAGGGCGTGGCGTTCGAGGATTTTGAGGGATTCATAATAGGAGGGGGAAGCGGAGATCCAGGTGGGATGGAAGTAGCACGAGGTGCATGAGGGAACTGTGGAAGATGGTGGAAGGATTTAGTCCCCATGTCCGGCCGGAGAGGCATTTCAAAAGGTTAAGGCGGGAGAGGGCTTTTTGTCGGACGGTTTTGAGGTGAGGGTTCCAGGAAAGGTCTCTGTCTAAGGTTAAACCGAGGTAGCGGAGGGTCTTCGTTTGCAGGATGGGGCGGCCATGGAGGATGAGGTAAAGGTCTCGGTGGCGAAAGGAAGGGGTGGTGCGACCTATGATGATTGCCTGGGATTTTGTAGGGTTTACAGTAAGGAGCCACTGGTTACACCAGGAGGAAAATTCGGAGAGACGGGACTGAAGGAGATGTTGGGATGCCCTCCACACTCCGTCGGTGCGCTTATGAAGGCGGCATCGGCGGAGGGCTACAACCGGTTACTGCGCTGTGATTGGCTGGGCACTGTTACTCGGCTGACCGTAATGTAGTGCCGCCGTACAACGCCGTTTCTTCAGCTGTGGGCCGCTGTTTATGTTTATGTGATTACGTGTGAGCGCCTACGAAATGGAGCTCAGCAGCCTGCCTTGGCTGCCTGTTATGCGGGCACTCTGCATGGTCAGGGGCTACCACAGCATGCCGCAAAACTGGGAAGTTTTTAGTGTTCATGACTTCGTATCTGCCGAACTATCGGTCCCATCGCAAAATCGTTTCTTAGCTAACGTCCACTACCTATAAAATACATTCATGCCAAATTTTAGCTCCATAGGTGAAGTAGATTTGGAGATGTCTTGTTTAGTGAGTGAGTGTATTAATGAGTGTCCTTTCGGTTTTATATAGATAGAGATTCAAGGATAAAAGCAATAAAATTGACTGTTATACTCTAACCAAACATCCTATGATTTTCTTACTGCTAACGTGGTAGCCTAACATTTGTTAGCTGTATTTCATAAACATTTTAACTAAATGAGAAGACTGAACATGATAAACTACTATTGTATCTTATCCTAGTATGTACGATGTATGTCCACAAAGTAAGTTCCGTTTGAAACTTCCTGGCAGATTAAAATTGTGTGCCGGAACCGGGACTCGAACCTGGGGCCTTTGCCTTTCGCGGGCAAGCGCACTACCGACTGTGCTATCCCGACACGACTCACGATGCGGCCTCACAACTTTACTTTCGCCAGTACCTCGCCTCCTACTTTTCAAACTTCACAGAAGCATGCATGCAAGACTAGCACTCCTAGAAGAAAGAGCGCACACTCCGCTGCAGAGTGAAGTTTCATTCTGGAAACATCCCTTAGGCTGTGGCTAAGCCATGTCTCCACCATATCCTTTCTTCCAGGAGTGCTAGTCTTGCATGGTTCGCAGGAGAGCTTCTGTGAAGTTTGGAAAGTAGGAGGCGAGGTACTGGCGGAAGTAAAGTTGTGAGGCGGCATCGTGAGTTGTGTCGGTTAGCACAGTCGGTAGTGCGCTTGCCCGCGAAAGGCAAAGGTCTCAGGTTCGAGTCCCGGTTCCGGCACACAATTTTAATCTGCCAGGAAGTTTCATATCAGCGCACACTCCGCTGCAGAGTGAAAGTTTCATTCTCTAAGTTTCGTTTGGTTATATAAAACAAACGTGTACAGATACAGAAAAAATATTTATTGTACAAAAATATACAACTATTAAACTGCTTTTCTAAATAGCTTCCGAAATTTTGTAGGCATTTGTCATAGCGTGGCAGAAGTCTTTGTATGCCTTCTTGGTAGAAGGTTGCCGCCTGTGTATTTAACCATGTGGTAACATGTTCTTTCAGCTCGTCATCATCGCTGAAGTGTTGACCACCATGGACAGGTTTTAGGTGCAAGAAGAAAGTCGCTAGGAGCGAGACTGTACGGAGGATGATCAAACACGTCCCAGTGAAATTCCCGTAAGAGTTGTTTGGTCACATTCGCCTTGTGAGGTCGGGCGGCAACGTGAAGGGAAGAAGAAGAATCCTTTCACCTCTTCTTACACCTAAAATCTGTCCTTGGTGGTCATCACTTCAACGATGGTAAGCTGAAAGAACATGTTTGCCACATGGTTGAATACACAGGCGGCAACCTTCTATGAAGAAAACACACAAAAACTTGTCCCACGCTATGACAAGGGCCTACAAAATTTCGGAAGTTATGTAGAAAAGTAGTTGAACAGTTGCAGATTTTTATACAATAAATATTTTACTGTGTCTGTTCATGTTTGTTTTATACAACCAAACGGAACTTACTTTGTGGACAACCTCGTAATATCAGCTAGCTATAAAAACGTTACCAATATTTTGAGACAACTATACCTTCTAGAAATTGTAACCTGATAATTCGGATTTTACTTTCCATTTATTGGTTAAATAAATATTGATTGCACTGAGGCAAACAATGCTTCTTACACACACCACGCTTACCAACTTTCTATAACATAATGAAAACAATGTCTTTTGCGACATATTCTTTAAATCAATACAGGAAAGGGTGAAAGAGATTGTAATGAGAAGAGAGCAGGCATGAAAAACAATGGGCGTGGTCTCTCCAGGAGGCTACTTCCAGAATTAACTTCAGTGTGGAAATAGGATTTATCCTCCACGTATCATTGGTAGAATGTCCCACCAATGTCCCATAGGTTGGTGGGACTCGTGTGTTTTGGATTGCTGGCGTTAGAGTGAAGTGTCAGCAAAATGCTGAATGCCTTGACAGGGCAAGAGTCAGTGTTGAAGTGTGTTCCTCTGTCTGTCAATAACTGAAGTTGCACCAATGTGTGTCTTGAATAGCGCCCAATGTTAATCTTCACCAATAATAAATCTGTAAATGTAGGCCTGTCGCTGTTCCCTTCAATCTTCAAAACTACTGGACGAATCTTCATGCGGTTTTAACAGGAAACAAGAGAAACGTTTGGGTCAATATATAGTCATAATTTTATCAAAATCGGATCATGAAAACAAAAGATATTGTAATTTTAAGAGTTTTCAGTAACCGTCGTGTCTGTTTTATTTTTTTTATTTTTTTTTTTCAACCCTTAAAAATTTTTCACCTCCTAAACTACTTCACGAATTTGCATAGGGTTTGTACAGGCAACTTGAACGTAACTGGATAATATATAGACTTCGTTTCATAAAAGTCGGATCACGAAAAAAAAGAATATCGTAATTTCAATTGTTATATATGTCCGTTATGTCTATCTTTCTCTTTGAACACGTATATCTTCAAAACTACTTGACGAATTTTCATGGCGTTTTCACACGTAACTTTGGAACATCGTTCAGTTACATAAAGGCTTCAATAATTAAACTCCGATCACAGAAAATAAAGCTATCATAATTTAATCATTTGCTTAAAAGACATCGTGTATGTCTATTTGTTGAGTGTAATCTCCAAAAGTAATACACGAACTTTCATGGGTTTCCACAGGTAAATTGAGAATAGTTTGGAGAGTAACATAGGCTTAGTTTCGTAACTTCAATTTATTGTGTACAATATGCTTATAAGTATGTTGTAGTAGAGAAAATCTCCAAGAGAACTACACGAACTTCCATGGGGTTTCATAGGTCAACTAAGAGTACCTTGGGGCAACATAGAAGCTTTATTTCTTTAAAATCGGATCAGGAGAAGAAAAATATATCGTAATTTGTAGTTTCTGGTGAATGCTATGTTTGAATTGCAGAGTAGTATAGCAAAGATCCGATAGAGGCGCTGTTACTGGCATAGTATACCAAATAACTAATAGATGGCGCTGCTGCGTTGTTTATTCTCATAACTGAAGTGTAATACACTGAAACAAGGGCTATGATTTTCCTTACGGCAGCGGTGTAGTGTTTTGATGTTGATAACGGCCATTGAATCCTTTTGGAAAATCAGTCACGTACAATGAGGGGAATAATTCTTAATATTGATAATGAAATAAATAATTCAAGTTGTTCCGATCAATAAATTAATGATCCCCCTAAAGCGAATATTTCGTTGCCAACGTTAACATACTAAAACGCTGCCATTGCAAGTAAAATTTAACCCAGGTACAGGACAAAAAAATGCCATGGAAAGAAAAAAATGCTGCTTTCTGCGGGTAACATTTGAATTTAAAACATAACGACATTCCTTCACGTCTATCGATGCTCCAATTACCATAAGAATTTTTTGCACGGAAAATGGAATTTATGTAGTTCCCTTTCTGATTTCGGTGTATCCTCATTACATTTTGAGTGCGTTCTGTTTAGGAATGCTTCGAAAACGCCATAGTACAGGAAAGGACAAAGTGAGGCGACGTTAGTTACGTAGTACACCAAACAACTAATTATGACGTTGCTGCGTTTGTTTCAGTCTCATAACTATCGTGCAATACACTACTAGAAGGGGTTCACTTTTACTTACGACGGCGGTGTTATGCGCTAATGTTGGCAATGGACGTTGAATGCTTATTCAGGAATCAGTCACGTAAAAAAGGGGAATAATTCTTTATGTTCAAGATGAAATAATTTATGCTGTTCTGGTCAGTAAATTAATCATTCTCCTAAAGCGAATAGTTCGTTGCCAACGATAGCAAACTAAACCGCTGCCACTGCAAATAAAGTTTAGCCCAAGTAGGACACAAAAATTTCTTTTTTCTTCCTAGCTGTATCCCAAAATGCTTTCCAATGTCATGGACACAAAAGAAGTGCATCTTTCAACGGGCATAACCACTAAATTATACATAGAGTAGAAATATCTATGGAGTGAACATTGGCTTCTGTGCATCTTCTTAACGTTAAGCTGGAATTACCAAGTGATACTGAAACAATTCCTCTCTTTCCACACATTTATTTGCTGTTAAAATTGGCTTGTACTGTATTGGCTGCAAAGAAGCACCACCTCATTGTCGCAGAGCAATCACGTAACATGAAAAAACATCTAAATAAATGTGTCACAGAAGCAACAAGAAAGTTGAGGAAGCGCCGCTAAAACAGCCATTTACACATAGTCAGACGTCTTAACCTAACAAAAAAGGACGAAGATGAAATCGATTAGTAGATTTTTCCCAATATCAGGTGATATTTCCACCTTAATGTTGAGAACAGAAAATCTGTTCTGCGCATCTGAATGCTCACTCCAAAGATATTTCTGTTCTGTGTCTGCCACTAGAGATAATATACACACGCGAGCGACAAGCTCATCAGAAACCACCCTGCTTTCATAATTGTCCGGTACAATATCGTGATTAAAATTTTTAATTACTTACTTTTGGTGAGGACTACAATAAGATAGAGGAAGACAACTTCTTTTGCAGAGACAATTGTACTTCGAGTTATAATCCGACTTCTGAATATATAGTTCTATTACACGAGATCGAGTTTAATTTCATGCTTTACGATGTAATCACTGCAGGACGTGAGGACATGTATCAGCTGAAAGAGTGGCCGGTGCTGCTAACACAGTCAACACAATTCTCTGAAAATACTACTATATTTAACGGAAAGACGATCAGCTGACGCCATTCCTTCAACGATTACCCAGACTTACTTTATCTCACACTGACACTACCATGAAGTCTCATTTAAACAGACATGAACTGGTCTGTTGATTGAATTACCAGACTTTCAGTATTCGTCGACTTTTCGATGATATGGAGCACTGCATACAGAATAACTATATTGTCCCCAGTGCAACACTGCAACATACTAATACTTCAGCGTACAGTTACTGTGAGAGATAAAACGTTTAGTACTACATCATAGAACCAATACATGGCGCTGTTATTATTATTATTATTATTACTATTTCTCATCTCAACGATAGAAGTGTTTTCAGAAGGTTATGCCAGACACACAATAACACTCCTCAGTCTTAACAAAACAATGAATTTACATCGTTCCGGAGTACGGCCTAAAATTAATTTCACTTTTTTTATGAAACATTTTATGAACTTTCATCGTCTTCGACAATGACTTCTACTTAAATTTGACATCTTGGCTAGGAGAACTGAGTTTATTGACAGAGCGATCCAACAAGGATTCTTTTTTTGCTGGCCTAGGTCTGGAACCCTAAAAAACTATGATGTACACAGGTCCCTCTTTAAATGTTTGTATAGTCTATGGGACTTAAGTACGGGGTCATCAGTCCCTAAACTTACAAACTACTTATGAACTACTTACGAACTAGGACGGCCCGAGGGGTTATTCGAACCCCCGACCGTAGTGGCCGTGCAGACCGTGACTGGAGCGCCCCAGTCTCCTCTGCCACCGCGCCCGACGGTCCCTCTTTAACAACCGTTGCGAAGCAGGGGCACATAAACCAGTGGTTAAATAAATGACATGTCTGTATGTTTTCAGTGTATCTCTTGTGTACTGTCTTATCCATTCATTTGTTTTATGTCTCGTTTTCTTATCTGATCAGTATGTATTTTATCTCTTGTCTACGATAGAAGAGTATGTTGTCATATAAATAGATATTTTTGTCGTGGAATTCACAGTAAGCCTTGTATAACTTGAGTGTTTCACTATATGTTTCTACTTTGACTTGGTGGTCAGCTGTTGACGATCCCACGGTTCGCATTTTCTATCTCGTGGACACAGTCAGGGTTCAGTGCCTCCAGACTCTTCTAAACCCTTTCTTTGTATCTGACAACCCAGAGTTCCATGTTGCAGCAATGGCTTTTATTCTTTCAAGCAGATGTGCGCTCGTTTTCTGTGTTCTGTAGTTACGGATAGGGACTGTGACTGCTGCCTACAGATGTGAGCTCAGTTGGTGACACTTCGCTCCCAGATTCAGCAGGTGTTACCTTTGACTGCAGAGCGCGAGGCTGGGGTTGAGGATCACTGCAGTTGTAGGCAGGCCGTGGCGTAACAGCGGAAGTGCACCACATTCAGGGTGTCAAGAAAAGGACTCCCTTATTTCAAAATTAAATATCTCGTAAACAAAGATCGATAGAGGAATGCAGTAAACGGTAAAATTATTGTGAAAGCTGTAAGACGTTTATATAACAGTTTGAAATAATATTTACAAAAGCTGCTAACACATGGCACTGTAATCGCCATATGTAATGCATAGTATAAATAGTGATCCGAAGCCCAGAGCGATCAGTTCCACTATTGAAACGTGAAAGGAGGTTAGCGTACCGAAGGAAGAGATTAAAACCATGTACTCCATTGAACAACGCGTTTGTCTGGTGCTATAGTACCACAGGTTAGAAGAGAGACCTACGGCAACAAGGCGAAGTTTTCAAGCACGATTTAATGTTCCAAAAGTACCCGATGCGGAAACCATTCGTACGCTCTTCGCAAAATTTCAATGAACAGGCAGCGTAACTGATGATCTAGTGGGGCATGTTGGCCGCAAGCAAACCACAGTTACGCCTGAAAATATCGCCACAGTTTCTGGAATTATTCAGCGAAATCCAATGTCATCCGTCGTTAGAATTGCATCTGAGACTGGTTTGAAGCGTTCCAGCACGCAGAAAATACTGAGAAAGAGCCTACACATGTTTCAATGCAAAATTCAAACGCACCAGGTCATACCAGTACGAGCTGTGTAACAAAGGGTTGCCTTTACTAATCAGATGCTCAAATGACTGATAGTGAAGTATTTGATGTTGGCTGCATCTGGTTTACTGATGAAGCACACTTCCACCTGAATGGATACGTGAATAAGCAGAACTGGCGATTTTGGGGTTCCGAAAAGCCGTATTGGTGTGAAGCGAAACCCCTGTATTCTCCTAAAGTTACTGTGTGGGCTGCAGTATGCAGCAGAGGCATTATTGGCCCTTTTTTTATTCGAGAAACGGTCACTGGTGCACCTTACGTTGCAATTTTGGAACAATTCGTCGCCATACAGCAAGAGTTAGAGGATCGACCAGGTACTGAATGGTTTATGCAAGATGGAGCCCGACCACATCGTACCGAACAAGTGTTTCGCTTTCTTGAGGAATACTTCGGGAATCGAGTCATTGCTATAGAATATCCCAAATTTATTGGTGCAGGCATGGATTGACCTCCTTATTTGCCGGATTTGACTCCCTGTGACTTTCTTTTGTGGGGCACAGTGAAAGACATGGTCTACCCGAAGCATCCTGCCACGCTGGACGATTTTGAATCGACGATCTCTGTGACATATGAATCCATTTCGGTTTAGACACTACGAAATGTGATGGCGAATTTCATTCTTCGTTTGCGCCACCTCTGTAGTGCAAACGGTGGAGATTTTGAAAACATTGTGATGTGATTGTTTGCAAAGAGTGTTTTCTTACGATTGATTCACTTATGTATGCTGATATGAGCTGTACAGCGTACAGCGCCCTCGGTTAGCAGAGTAACTATTATTTCAAACTGCTGTATAAACGTCTTACAGCTTTCACAATAAACATGCCGTTTACTGCATTCCTCTGTCGATCATTGTTTTCGAGATATTTAATTTTGAAATCAGGGAGTCCTTTTCTCGACACCCTGTATGATGATCGGCCAGCCCTATTACTGCTCGTAATGAGGGAGACACACCACTAGCGCTCATGTGTGAGGTCGCCCCAACACATGGAAAGCGCAAAAGACTTCCTGTGAACCAATTGAGAGGCCTCCCTCGTTCATCTTACCATTGGGTTTGCGACACTACCTGTGCCAGATAATTTTCCCGAGTCAGTTGGTAACCCTTGTCCAAAAGATGGGTGGGTAGTAGGGCCCTTTAGGTATATGGCAGCTAGGATAGGAAGAAATCCTGTCCACTGAGTATTCCGTGTCCATACCAGGTGGAGTCATTCCAGATGCCAAATGATCTGATGGACAGAGTAAGTTGTAATTTGCGGCTGTTTCCTGATGATGCTGTGATGTATGGGAGGGTGTCGTCTTTTAACTGACCGTAATAGCATACAGGATGACTTAGACAAAATTTCTAGTTGGTACGAAGAATGGCAGCTAGCTCTCAATGTAGAAAAATGTAAGGTGATACGCATGAGTAGGAAAAACAATTCTATAATGTTCGAATACAGCATTAGTAGTGAGCTTCTTGATGCGGTCGCGTCGTTCAAATATCTAGGCGTAATTTTGCCGAGCGATATGAAATGGAGCGAACATGTAAGGACAGTTGTGAGTAAGGCGGACATCTGACTTCGGTTTACTGGGAGAATTTTGGGAAGATGTGCTCCATCTGTAAAGGAGACCGCGTATAAAACGCTTGTACGACCACGTCTTGAGTATTGCTCTAGTATTTTGGACCCGCAGCAGATCACTTTAAAGGAAGACATAGAAGCAGTTCAGAGGCGAGCAGCTCAATTGGGGATCGCTGGAGGAAAGGCGACGTTCTTTTTGTGCATTTCTGTTGAGGAAATTTAGAGAACCGGTATTTGAAGCTGAGTGTAGAACGATCTTGCTGCCGCCTACTTGCATTTCGCGTGGTGATCACAAAGACAAAATAAGGGAAATTAGGGCTCGTACGGAGGGATATACGAATTCTTTTTTTTCTCGTTCTATTTGGGGGTGGAATTGGAAAGGAAATACCTAGTAGTGGTACAGTGTAGCCACCGCCACGCACCTTACGGTGGATTGCGGAGAATGTTTGTAGATGTGGATATACATTTGGAACAGGTGCTGCCGGATGCCATGCAGAACACGAGGTGCAGCCAGCTGCAGGTGGTGGCTTTGGATTGGCTATCTCAAGTGGCTCTCTCAAGTGGCAAAGACTGCCAGTCTTGCTCGCAAGATGAAGGCAGAGCTCACCATCTGCAGTTCAGCTAACAGTACTGACTGCGGACCTCTGGTACTGGGCCGACTGGAAGGTATGAATCAGATGCTCAAATGGTTCTGCGACCGTGTGGGCTGCATATTCCTCGACTTGTGCCAAAAGGTGGTGGGATTCCGGATTCTGTTGATTAGTTCAGGCGTCTACCACACGCAGGAAGCGGCTACACGGGTAGCAGGTTCTGTGTGGCGTGGACTGAGCGGTTTTTAGGTTAGAGGACCTCGGGAACACAGAGAAACGGTTTCAATCTCAATGCGTACAGGTCAAAGATAGGACGAACACAGATCTAAAAACCAATGATCTAACAGTTGTGAACTTTCTCAGCTGTGTGATAAAAGTACCAGAGATCTGAGCGCTAATAGAAAGTACCGAATTTCAAATCATTATAGGTACCGAAAGCTGGCTAAAGCTGGACATAAGTTAAGCTGAAATTTTTACAAATGGGCAGATAGTCTTCAGAAAAGTAAGATTTAATAAAATAGGTGGTGGCGTATTTATTGCTGTCACAGGCGGTTTATCCTGTAGTAAAATTGAAATAGATTTTCCTGTCAATTGGCATTTGTAGATGTTATAGCTGTTGACCAAAATAAATTAATAATTGGTTCTTTTTACCGAACCCCTTATTCAGACGATTTCATAGCAGAAATCTTCAAAGAAACTTTCGGAAACGTACCCAAATCACACAGTTGTAACTGATAGTCACTTAGCTATGATGGCAAAAAATAAAGGTTCAAAACCAGAGACAAGGCTAAGACATCGTCCGAAACCACTTGACTTCCTAGCAACACATAATCTGGAGCTAATTAAGAGGATAGAAACAAATAGAGAGGTTACTGAACAGAGGGCTGACTTTGTGAGACTGAATACCGAAATTCCCAAATCCACCATAATTAATATTGTGGTGTCGCACAAGTACAAAGTGCGCGCCACCTACTTTCGCCGCGCGCCGCCATGCACGCACGGCGCGGCGTTCTTACGACGACAGCCACGAGCGCCCTCTGCTACAACGCCGCTCGTGGCCACCGCTGAACGACATCGTTCACTTGGGACTGAGATAGCAACCAGTTAGGACCTTCGTAATCAGATAGGCACCAGTGAAGACTTGGCTATCGTACAGGCACTAGGCAGGCCTCTAGCTCAACTATGTATCTACAGTACTCTGTAAAAGTTAAGTATTGTATAAATTCTGTTCAATATATATCTCGATCTAATTTACCCTAGTATTTCTAGTTTCTGGCTGCTCCCCTCCGTACCTGCACCAGCGTGCTATCTTTATTTCTGTGTCGGTCTCATTCCACTCGGCCACCGACACCTACGACGGAAACGAGACACAAAAGCGGCGACGAGGCTGGGACACAAAAGTGGCGACGAGGATGGGATACAAAAGTGGCGACGAGGAGTGATAGAACCGTGGACCAGCCCGCTTGCAGCAGCCAGACAGCAGTAGTAGTCGGAGCACACAGAAATTGCTCCCGCCCACCCACCCTTATTATAAGAATTTTGGGGGAAGATATTTTGTTACGTGTTTTGTGGACTTTTTTGTTGCAGAGCGTCCTCTTTCATATTGCATTTGTGTTTTGTACTAATTTACTTGTATACGCGGCGCCTAATCGGTCAGCATAGCCACTAGCCCGAACCCGAACTTAATGGAAATTATTCAGTTACAGACGGCGCAAATCACTCAACTCCTGCAAGCGGTGTCGCAGTTGACGACACAGGCTGCTCACCAACAACAACAGCCGCCGCTTCAGCAGCCCACCCCTGCCGCCGCAACGCTTCCTACATTTCGCCAGTACAACGAACGTGAGGAAGAATGGAGCGACTACTTCGCACAGTTTCAAGAACTCGTCGCGGCTCATCAACTTACAGTGTCCGTGGTCCGTGGTGGGCCCCAAAACCTTTGTATTACTGCAGAAACTATTTCCCCACGCATCTCCTCGTGATGTGGACTTTGAACAAATTGTAGATGCACTAAATGCTCATTATGAGAGAAAAGTTCTTGTAGCCGCTGCACGATACCGATTTTTCAGACTTAAAAAATTACCGCAGCAGTCACACCAAGAGTGGATTACGGAATTGAAGGGCTTAACCCGCCAATGTAAATTTACTTGCTCTTGTGGACTTTCTTATAGTGACGTTATGTTGCGAGATGCGATTACGCAGAATATTCAGGACCCCCGAATTAGAGCAGCAATTCTGAAACAGTCTGACCCCTCATTAGACAGTGTACTGCAGCTTATAGATGCGCATGATACTTTTGACTTAGCAGATGTAGAAATGCAAAGCCACAGTGTTAATTCAGTGCGCCGCAACGGACGCTTTCCTAGCCGTAGTTCTCCGTATAGCACTAGTGATTCTTATTTTTCTACCGGCCGTGCTGAACAGACAGTGAACAGTAGCCAGTGTAAAAGTGCGACACAAAGGTCGCCCCGTCGTGTTAGACAATGTCATTTGAATAACGGACGCCAACGTTCATTTCAGAAAAATGTACGTAAATCTTGCCCTCAGTGTGTGTCTCGCCACAAGCGTGCTCATTGCCCTAGTCGCAACGCAACCTGTTATCAATGTGGCAAATCGGGACATGTGCAGTCTGTGTGTATGCAAATTAAAAACTCAAAGAACGATACCATTAGAAACAGTGCTTCGCAGAGTGCGAGAACAGTTCATTCTGTAAATGTTATACGGGCTGTGGAATTGAACAGTGCTTTCCTTGGATCTCAATTGCAAGAAAGTAGTTCTGCGCCTATGGCAAAACTATATTGTGCACCACGTAGCAAGCGCCGACGAGCGCGTAAAACAGTGCAACGGAAAAGGGTTCGGGACAAGCAAAATGACTATGAACAGTGCATTCCTGTAGTGAAAATAGTTCCTTCTGCAACTGCTCCTTGTAATAGTGCCCAGTACTGTGTAGCTAGTGACAGTAGACATCAAGTAGCTACTCAAAAGTGTAGTGCAGTAGTTGGTAAATCTGGAGTAGCTTCGCATTCTTGCGCGGACGCCGATCAGGCGGTAGTGTCATCTAGTGACAGTGTTGTTAATCCGCTGCGTGCCGAGTCTGCGCCGCTTACTTCACTACGCGGCCCGCGCAAGCGCAGTAAACAAACCGTAGCAGACGTTGCCCACATTCGCGCACCTGTCGAGCGCCGCAAGCAAAAACTGTTTGTGACGCTCTTCATAGAAAATAAGACGGTGCAATTTCAGCTTGACACTGGTTCCGCTGTCACATTAATAAATAAAGATACTTATGAACTTCTGGGTTCGCCAAAATTGTCGCCGTCACAGCAAGTGTTAACAGCTTATACAGGTCAAAATATTCCCGTGCTAGGAATGTGTAGCCTGCCCGCCTCTTTTCAAGGTGTAACAAAAACAGTTGCTTTTGTAGTTCTTCAGGCCAAATCTACGCAGAATATTTTTGGATTAGATGCATTTGACTTGTTTGGGGTTTATCAATTCAAAGAGATGTGCTTCAAATTTCGTCAATAGTGCCTCAGGATAAAATCAATGCATTGTGTGAAAAATATAGTGACTTGTTTTCGCCGGAACTAGGTTGTGCAAAAGACTTCGTGGCACATGTAACTTTAAAAGAATCTGCAGTTCCAAAATTTCGTAAAGCTAGACCAGTGCCAATCGCCTTGCGTGATACATTTGCCGAAGAACTTAAACGTTGGCAAGATAGTGGGGTGATTTCTCCTGTTTCTGCGAGTCAGTGGGCCTCGCCTATAGTAATTATACCCAAGCCGTCAGGAAAACTTCGTCTCTGTGCGGAGCATCAGGCGGCTCCTCCGCAACGTTTCTCAGACTGGCCACGCCCCAAGGGACCTTGGCAACGTTTACACATTGACTTTGCCGGACCTTTCTGGAATACGCGCTGGTTAATTGTTGTAGACGCTTTCAGCAAGTTTCCTTTCGTGATTGCCATGAACTCAACGACGGCGTCTAGTACAATCAGTGCCTTAACATCAGTGTTTTGCATCAAAGGTTTGCCTGAAACTATCGTCAGTGACAATGGACCTCAGTTTGTTAGTGCGGAATTTCAACAGTTTTGTCGTGTGAATGGCATTCAGCATATCACCACCGCACCTTTTCACCCTCAGTCCAATGGTGAAGCAGAACGTTTCGTTCGAACATTCAAGTCTCACATGGAAAAGATGAAAGGTCAGCACTCCAGGCAGCAAGCTCTTCAAATTTTCCTGTCTACGTATCGGTGCATGCCACGTGACGGCCCGTCTCCTGCCGAGCTGCTACACGGCCGCCGTCACCGCACTCTCCTTCACCTGCTGCAGCCTACCACGCACCGAGTCGGTTCGTATGGCGCTACGCGTTTTCAGGTTTCCACGCCGGTGCTGTACAGGGTGTTTGCTGGAAACAAGAAGAAACTATGGATGTCGGGCATCATTCAGCGCGTGCTCGGTCGCAATATGTATGTTGTACGTTCTTCCACAGGGTCGGAGCTGCGGCGCCACGCAAACCAATTGCGCTTGCACAGGCCGCGCGATCCTGTCTCCGGTTTCTTGATTCCAGACCCAGTTCACCGCCAGGGAGCACAGCCACATCGTTCGTCCCCGGACTACGAGATCCCTATGGACGTCGACGCATCTCCGACGCAGTCGTCGCCGCCGCTGTCGCCGCCGCAGATGACAGCGTCACCGAGAGGGACTCCGGGACCGTGCGGCCCCCCCCCCCCCCAGCTTGGGCCACGCACCTCAGAAGAAGATGACCTGCTCAATCTGGGCGGGGGTGTGCGCCCTTCCCCAGGTTTCGGTGGATTTCCTGGAGTATCGCAAGGCGGATGCCGGGCCGCGGACGGCGTCTCGATCCCAGCCTCAGCCCGTCGCCGTGGCCCTCAGCCCTATGCCACGACGGCGCGGCGGTTTGGGGGGGAGGGGTGTGGTGTCGCACAAGTACAAAGTGCGCGCCACCTACTTTCGCCGCGCGCCGCCATGCACGCACGGCGCGGCGTTCTTACGACGACAGCCACGAGCGCCCTCTGCTACAACGCCGCTCGTGGCCACCGCTGAACGACATTGTTCACTTGGGACTGAGATAGCAACCAGTTAGGACCTTCGTAATCAGATAGGCACCAGTGAAGACTTGGCTATCGTACAGGCACTAGGCAGGCCTCTAGCTCAACTATGTATCTGCAGTACTCTGTAAAAGTTAAGTATTGTTTGAATTCTGTTCAATATATATCTCGATCTAATTTACCCTAGTATTTCTAGTTTCTGCCTGCTCCCCTCCGTACCTGCACCAGCGTACTATCTTTATTTCTGTGTCGGTCTCATTCCACTCGGCCACCGACACCTACGACGGAAACGAGACACAAAAGCGGCGACGAGGCTGGGACACAAAAAATATATCTATTGAAATAAACAGATTAAAAACCGCTTAACGCTTTCCTGGGCGAGAAACTCCAGTATTTTTAAACTAACGAAATTAATGTTGATCATATGTGACATACATTCAAAGAAATAATGTCGATATTGTTTGAGAGATTCATACCAAATAAACAAAAAAGAGGGAGCTAACCTTCACGGTACACAAAACAGGTTAGATCACTCTTGCAGAACCAAAGAAAAGGGGATGCCATATTTGAACAGGGACAAAATCTCAAAGACTGGTAATCTTTTAAAGAAACTCGAAATTCAGAGCGGACTTCAATGAGAGAAGCTTATAATAGTTTCCACAACGAATATCTGATTCGTAATTCTAAAACATTCTGATCATATGTAACATATACTAGCAACAATACACAATCAATATCTTCACTAGGCACTGCTGTTGATGCTACTTGGCGAAGTGTATATGGGAAAAGAAAGTCATTCTGACTTGTTCCGTAATATATTTAACTCATACGTTTTTTTCGCATTCCTTATTTGTTCCTTAAACTTTCGTAATAGCATGGGTACATGCAAAAAATGAATAACATGAAATATTGCTTTGGTTGATAAAGAAAGGAACATGGTTGTTCATCTGCTGTAATAAGATAAGACGTCCAGCAGTAATGAGCTATCCGTACAGAGAGAACGTGAAACCTTAATGTACTAAACAGTTATAATGTTTCAATTCTCTGTTAGGTAGTTTATTCTGATGACAGTAATATAAAAAGTTCTTGTGCAGTGAAGAAATATTATTACATTTGTGATTCGAAATGTACACATTATTTATCTGGTCTTAAAAGATCTACGCCCTGATGAATAATTCAAAGTTACGTAAACATAACTTAAAACATAAGACATATTTTTACATCTGGATTGATATTTATTTCTTATATGAGCAAAGTTGCAATTGAACCAATCGTACTTCAATTTGATTTATATATCAGTTATGCTTGAAGAAGTAAAGTAATTAAAATCACTCACTTAACAAAAGCAAGTCTTCCGGTTCAGTCTGTATAACAATTCCGTTCAGAGTATAGTGATGAACTAGCTCCATACCTGGCTGTCACATACAACATACAAGACTAGAAAGTTGCACTTGTCACTCCAATATTCAATAAAGGCAATGTGAGTGATACGCATAAATACAGGCCTATATCACAAGGTCGTTTTGCAGCAGGATTTTAGAACGTATACTTTCTTCAAACATTATGAACTAACGCGAAGACAACGGTTTATTGATCCACAGTCAACGTGGATTCAGAAAGTATCGCTCTTGTGAAGCACAGCTAACTCTTTACTCACATATAGTGTTGACTGCTATCGATAAGGTATCTCAAATCGATTCCATATTTCTAGATTTCCGGAAGATTTTTGACACTGTACCTCGCGAGCGTTTAAAATCAAGTTGCCTTTTTTTTTTTTTTTTTTTTTTTTTAAATCCTTCCCCTGACCATGTTCAGTTTAGATTACTTTAAATTAATTCAGTAGTTCAATGAGATGCATTTTCGTTATTTAACAACATTGGTACCCCATTTGCTCATGCTCATGCTAAATCAATAATTTATTGTCAGTTTCGCTGTCATCACAAGGCTGACACTCTAAACAAGATGGCGGCCAAAACAAGAACTTTGTTTTGCCATGCACTCAATCAAACGAGGAAGAGAGCTACTCAACAGTAATGTTCATTGCCACAAACATCGAGATGTTCTCAATATGCCGGCCGCGGTGGCCGAGGGGACTGAGGCGCTTCAGTCACGGTCTGCACGGCCCATTACGGTCGGGGGTTCGAATACCCCCCTCCGGCATGGATATTTGTGCAGTCCTAGTTCGTAAGTAGTTCATAAGTAGTTTGTAAGTTTAGGGACTGATGACCCCGTAGTTAAGTACCATAAGCTTTACAAACATTTGAACATTTTGTTCTCAATATACACCTGTAGCAAATATATTTTGCATGCCTATAGCCTGATGATGATGCACAGAATCGAAACATTAGGCTATTCAATATTTTTAACTCTTAAATCATAGTTGTAATCAGCAGCGAAAACTTCAAGCAACCTTTCAGTTATTTAGAAACATTCAGGATAGACACAAAGTCAGCAGGGCTTTAAATTGTATTATATCAATTGCTGTGAAATTCGGGTTCAAGGGTGCGGTTGTCTTGACTATTAGTGAAATAATTCAAAACTTAACATTTACTAAAATGATTGCTGTTAAATAGACGTCTCGATCGAAAATCATGGAACTCCAGCATCTCTCATACTATACGCTCGAACGCTTCGTGTGTATGCCACTGCCACGTGTAGATTCTGTAGATTGTCGGGCGTCGGAACTCTTCAGCATTCAACGTTTCTTTGTCCAAGTTGTTCAGGGTCGGCCCAGTTTACTTTCCTTGTAAAGCGCAGTGCGGTATCTGAAGCGGAAAATTCCCAGTACCGCACACAACTGATAACAATGCGCCATTTAAAGATAACCTCACTTTTTGTTGTTATCTTTGTGTATCGTTAATAATAAATATCTTCGATTGCTCATCAGCAGTGTTTAAAGAGCTGCGAGTGTACCGCCTGTTGACAGGACTGGCGAGGGCCGGTTTAAAAGAATTTCGGGGCCCCTTGCGATGACTGAGTTTCGCAGTCCTTAACGGTTTTTTAGAATTTCATTTGGTTACACATTTTGTGATTTTCGTGATTATATTTTGTAGTAGCTGAGTCGCAACTTCAAATGTGCTTTGAATATGTTGGTATTAAGAACTCTTCCGAAGTAAGACTGATGTTAGGTGTGCCACAGAGGAGTGTCGTGGGACCGTTGCTGTTCACAATATATATAAATGACCTTGCGGATAACGTCGGAAGTTACTGAGGCGTTTTGCAGATGATGCTGGAGTATATCTAGAGGTTGTAGCAATGGAAAATTGTATTGAAATGCAGATGGATCTGCAACGAATTGACGCATGGTGCAGGGAATGAAAATTCAATCTCAATGTCGACAAGAAAACATAGAAAGAAAGATCATTTAGCTACACGGTAGCAGGTCAGCAAATGGAAGCAGTTTATTCCATAAATTATCTGGGAGTAGGCATTAGGAATGATATAAAATTGAACGACCATATAAAAATAATCGTCGGTAAAGCAGATGCCACAGTTAGATTCATTGGAAGAATCCTGAGGGAATGCAGTCCGAAAAGGAAGTAGGTTAAAGTACACTTATTCGCCCACTGCTTTCATACTGTTGACCGGTGTGAGATCCGTACCAGGTGGGGTTGATAGAGGAGGTGGAGAAGATCCAACGGAGAGCAGTGCTTTTCGTTACAGAATGATTTAGTCATCGTGGAAGCGTTACGGAGATGATCGCTAAATTCCAGTGGAAGATCTGCTAGAGAGACGCTCTGTACCTCGGTACAGGCTTTTGTCGAAGTTTCGAGAACATGCCTTTCCCAAGGAGTCTAGCAGTATATGCTCCCTCCTACGTATATCTCGCGAAGAGATCATGAGCCCACACAGAGGCATACCGACAATCTTTCTTTCCGCAAGCAATATGAGACTGGAGTAGGAGGGAGAACCGATAGTGGTACTCAACGTACCCTCCGCCACACACCGTCAGATGTAGACGGAGAATGATACATTACCGGAAAAAATTGCACACCATCAAGAGGACGTCGAAATTGAACTGATGTTGGATGATGCCATCCGGGGTTAGTGGAAGTACTGATCATGATGTCGACGGCGTCCGGCAACAGAGAGCGTAGTGACGCAGCAGCCAGAGACCATACGTATGACCCTTTGATGCGGGATGTGTGATACCAACGTGTGAAGCAAACAGATGCCATGCCCCGCAGACGAAGTCGTGCTTCCTACAGCCAACTGAGAGAAACTGAAAGGGGTAAAATGTGGACTTAGGAGTGGCGGGACGGTCATCTACATTTACATGCACACTCCGCAATCCAGCCAAAAGTACGAGGCGAAGGGTACTCAGTACCACTACTAGTTGCTTACTTTCCTGTACCACTCCCATATAGAACGAAGGATAAACCAAAACTTGTATGCACCCTTACGGTCCCTAATCGGTCTACTCTTATCCTCGTGTTCTTTACACGAAATGTAGGTTGACGGCAGTAGAAATCCGGCCCTCTAAATTTCTTCAACCGTGCTTATCGAAAAGAATGGCGTCTCTCCTCCAGCGACTCAGAGTTCCCGAGCATTTCGGTAACATTCGCGCATTGATTGAATCTACCAGTTACCTACCTCGCTGTCCGCCTCACAACTGCTTCTACATCCTCCTTCAAACCGATCTGGTGGAGTTCCGAAATACATGAGCAATTCAAAAAATGTTTGTAATTCTATCGTACCAAACTGCCTGGTCATCAGCCCGTAGCTTACAAGCTACTTAAACCTAAGCACACTAACCTAAGGACAAACACACACACCAATGCCCCAGGGAGGACTCGAACCTCCACGGCGAGTAACCGCGCGCTCCGTAGCGAGACGCTTTTGACCGCCCCCCCCTTTTTTTTCTTTTTTTTGCACTGTATGAAAGTTCCTGGATAATTAAAATTGTGTGCCGGAACCAGGATTCGTAACTGGAACCTTTACCTTTCGCGGGCAAGCGCTCTACCACTTTTTTTTTTTAAATATCTTTTTCGTCATAAACGTTTTTAACGAAATAATTAGTTTATATTATGGTTTCTGCTTCATAATAGAAACGTAAACTAAAATTTGTTTTTCTTTCTTCTTGTGAGCTCATTGACTGCAAAATAAAAGGCTTTCTTGCATATTGATTAAAATATCATTAAAAGAAACGTTATCGTATAAACAAAGAAATAATAAAAAGAATAATCCCTTGCATTAAATGCACCGTACGTTTGAAGGCAATACTTATTCTTTGTGGTCTTTATGTTCTTGTCTCTTGATGTTTTGTCAGCGTCTTCTTGTGGGTCAGCAATGCCGTTTCAGGGTTCTGTTGAGGCCTTGAACTCTGTGCAAAATTCCACCAAGCGATCTCCTCTTTCATTCCTTTTTCCCATGCCACATTCATCTACTACATTTCCTTCTCTTCCCTTTCCTACTACCGAGTTCCAGTCCCCAATAACAATCAAGTTTTCATCTCCCTTAACTTTCTGAACGATTTCTTTTATCTCCTCATACATTTCTTCGATATCCTCATCATCGGCCGTGCTAGTTGACATATAAACCTGTACTACTGTTGTCGGTGTTGGCTTCGTGTCTATCTTTACTACGATAATGTCACTATACTGTTCATAGTAACTTACCTGCATTCCTGTTTTCTTATTCATTATGAGACCTACTCCTGCGTTACCACAAACTCATTTTGTATTTATAACCCTGTACTCACCTTACCAGAAATCCTGTTCATCCTGCCACGTAATTTCACTAATGCCCACTATATCTAATTTCAACCTATTCATTTCCCTTTTCAAATTTTCTAACTTGCCTAAGCTATTAAGGGTTAGAACATTCCATGCTCCGACCTGTAGAATGCCTGCTTTCTTGATGACGACATCCTCATGAGTAGTCCCCGCCCGGAGATCCGAATGGGGGACTGTTTTACCTCCGGAATATTTTACCCAAGAAGACTCCATCATCATATAGTCATACAGTAGAGCTGCATGTCCTCGGGAAAGTAACAACTGTAGTTTCCCCTTGCTTTCAGCCGTTCGCAGTAACTGCATGACAATGTCACGTTAGCTGATGTTACATGGCCAGCTCAATCATCCAGAATGTTGCCCCTGTAACTACTGAAAAGGCTGGTGCCCCCTTCAGGAACCACACGTTTGTCTGGCCTCTCCACAGATACCCCTTCTTTCCAGTATCCTCGCCATTATTTATGCTACATGGGATATGAATGTGATTCCTCCATAGATGTTACATACTTCTCTGTCACCCTTCTTGATAATCTGGATTACTATTCCCTTTCCCCAGTCTTCAGATACACATTTTTGGGTCCAAATGCATCTTATTAGACTACATAGCCATCGTAGCCAAACTGGTACAGCTGCCTTATCGTTTCCACAGAAATTTCGTCTATCCCAGGTTCCTTAACTGTTTTCATTTCTCGGAGAGCTAGTTCAACTTCCAACATCGTTACATCCTTCTTTTAGAAACCTGACCCCTACCACACTTCCACACAGTTACCGAACAACGAGGCTGCGGTTCCGGGGCCAGCAGTCAGCATGAAGATGACGTACGCTGCCGCCACAGTTGTACACAGCCCCGCTTCCGGCTACGGCGGAGCAGGAGGAAGCTTCTTGTGCGCACGCGGAAACAGAAGTTGCACTGAGCCCAATACCGACAACAGTCAGGCATCTGCCAGCCATGTCTCAGTGGAAAGCACAAGCTACGTATCGCGGGATATCGAGAGTTCTTCAAACGAACTAAAGAGCGCACTGATGACCCCTGACAGAGAAGTCACGGAGCTCTCTTCTTTTCGTAAGCAGGAAGAAACCGTTCCGACCGTGGAACAACACAGTATGAACGAAGAGCACCAAGTAACACAGGAGGATAATATGGATGGAAGAACGACACAAGGAGAAACACACCCAGTGAATGGGAAAGGACCAAATACAGTACAGACGGAAGCAGGAATACAACCAACGGAACAATGCGGTGAAGGAGAATACATGCCTGCCGATGCTCAACCTAACGGTGTCAAGGTTTCCGATAATGAAAACGAACAATCCGCACATCACAGAGCTTCAAAAAATCGTTGGAAACGTCACCAGAGGCGTCTCCAACGAGTTCACCGAAGTCGAGAAGGAACAAAAAAACGACGAAGAGCACACCAGGCCGCAGAAAGCTTGTCCCCTCCACTAAGGGACAGACTGCGGAAGATACAGGATGCCGAAAAGAAGAAAGACGAACACAGAACGGAACGAGTTGGCGAGTGTACTCACCCGGGAAAGAGACCGGGAGATTTTGAAGGAGCACGGGAGAATTCTGAAACCGTACTTGGTGGAACAGACAGAGGAGCAGACAGAAGGAATGGACACGGTACAGGCTTTTGAAGAAGACATTTTTTATTAAATCATTCAAATGAATTTTAGGAAGAAAAACGAAAGAAATGGAAAAGAAAGAAAGAAATACAAAATTGGATTGGAATTTGACGTCATCATTCGAAATATGTATCCTCTACTTTGCGACTCATAGCGTAACACAGTGGACCATATGTACAATGTCACTACTTTAAATATAAATAAAATTCAGAGTGCAACTAAGGTAGCTTCGCTAAAAGAATTCTTGTATCAGTCCGACACAGATGTCGCCTTTTTACAGGACGTTAACATTCGGAATTTATATGTTTCTGGGAATAAAGAGATTATAAATGTCGCACCTGAAAAATCATGTGGGACCGCAATACTTGTCAGAGACGGCATCGAGCTGAAAAATGTATGTCTTTTAGAATCAGGGAGGGGGATTAGTTGCCAAATTTTTAATACAACTTTTATCAATATCTATGCTCCATTAGGGAACAATGCCAGACGAGAAAGGTCAGCTTTTTTCAAAAAGGACGTCTTATTTCTTCTTAAACAAAACCCTGCAGAGGTGTTAAACGGGGGAGATTGGAATTGTGTTTTAAACAAAAAAGACCAACGGCCAAATTTTAATTTTTCACATGTACTGCAGGCACTTGTAAAAAACATGAAGAGGTGTGACGCTTGGGAAATAAAGTTCCCCACGTTGGTAAGATTTACCTACATTACGAGTACGTCACAGAGTAGATTAGACAGAATGCATGTCACCCCAAATTTAGAAAATAATGTCAGTAGTATCGAAGTGATACCGACCAGCTTCTCTGACAACCTTAGTCTGAAGTGCAGCATTAAATTACAAAGACAAAAGACATACTGGGGCCGATCATTTTGGAAACTAAATATAAGTATTCTGCCGGATAACGCCCTTGCCCTGGAAATACAACAGACGTGGCAGGCCGTCTTAAGGATGCGACACAAGTACAGATCAAATATAGAATGGTGGACTTTGGCCGCGAAGACGAAGTTAAGAACTACCCTCATAAATTACTGTAGAGAGCGAGCGAGATGGTTTCGAAGCACGATGGAATTTTATTATTATTGTCTCAGAGACCTATATGAGCAACCAATGTCCCCAGAGGTTTTCATAGAGATAAAGAAAATCAAAGCCAAAATGACAAGTATCAAGAGGGCTCAGCTGGAGAGTTTGAAAGTGAAATCACACACCAGCAGCATTGTGGATGAGGAGAATACTTCTATCTATCACCTAATACAGAACTCAAAAACAGGAGACGAAATTTTATTGCCAATCTTTGAACGGAAGACCAACGAGTGCTGTCAGAGCAAAAAGATATTATAAATGAAGCGTACAGATTTTACCGTCAGCTTTATCTAGGAAATGTCATTGATGAAAACTCAGCACGCAGTTTGCTGCAGAACTCTGGTAATGGAAAGTGTGGTGACAGAAGACGAAAATAGGAATCTCTCGTCAGACATTACAAATGAAGAGATCTTCGAAATAATTAAATCTTCACCTTCTAGAAAGTCTCCTGGCCCAGACGGTTTGCCGATCGAATTTTATAGACAACTCTGGCACGTAATAGGCGACAAATTCACCGATGTTATTAATGAGGTCCTGAAAGGGGAGCTGGTTCCTGCCGAGTTCAAAGAGACTGTAACGCTTTTACTCCCAAAAGGAAGGAATACAGAGGTAAAGGAACTCAGTAAAATGCGATCAGTCAGTGGACCTAATCTTCATCATATGACAGTTTATGAAAAAGCACTGGGAGTATGGGAAAGATCTTTTGATGGCATTTCTCGACCTAGTGAATGCATATGACAATGTTCCCAGGAAAAGGTATGGGTAACCTTGAAGATCCTTCTAGCGATGTATCAATAAAGCTCCAGTTGTGTCCAGACACAAGTTGGAAGAACTGATAGGTTTAAGAATATTACCGGGTTGAGACAAGGAAGTGTGATATGACCATTACTTTTTATAATGGTGATGGATTAAATAGTCACAGAGACAATAGAAGCCCACAGAGGGAGACGAAGGTGTTATTATTTGCAGAGTTTATTGTCATGTAGAGAACAAGCAGTAAGGAGGTACAACAATGAACAGACATTCTAAAAGATGGCATCGAGAATTATGGAATGAAATGTAGTGTGGAGAAAATCAAGATCATAGTGGTAACCAGAGGGGACAGAAAGGGCAAGGAACAAATCCATATTAAAGGACAGGATATTGAAACAGTGGACAACTTTCAACATCTGGGAAGTGTGATAATGGAGACTACTCATGTGGAGGCAGAAATTAATAAAGGAACACAACAAAGCAGTGAATTTCATCAGGTTTAGTATGTGGCAGGGAGGTGCCAACAAGGTGCACCTCTTGGTGATATAAAAGACATACTTTACACCCATACTCACATATAGGTCATAGATTTGGACTATGAGTGGGAGAGAGGAGAGTAGGATACAATCCAGTGGAATGAAGTTCCTGAGAAGTATGTTAGGGAAGACGAGGAGAGACAGAGTGAAAAATGACGATGTTAGGAAGGAAATTGAAGTGGAGAAGTTGAATGACAGAGTGGAAAAGAACAGATTAAAATGGTTTGGGTATGCAGATGGGAGAGAGGGTAATACCTAGAAGAATGGTTTAGTTCGAGATTGATGGCAAGAGGAAGACCGAGAACAGCATGGATCGACACAATGAAGATGAGTTTTAGGAGGAGGAACCTGCTATGACACAAAATAGTGGTAGAATAATGGTGGAAAGACCGGGGAAAGTGGAGAAATACCACTGATTAGAGGCTGTCAAACGCGGCATCGCTTCCGCTCGTTCCTGGGAGAGCCTGGCGAGACTGCTACGCTTGGGAGTTAGCCGTGCCGAGAACGCTGTCTCAGGAGCAACACTCCCAGCCAGCACATAGAATAGTGCAGACAGTACAGCGCATGCGCACGGATGGCCCTCCTCACCCCACCAGTGACAGAGGGACAGAATTACTGTGACATCAGCAAACTGCAAGGTTCTTATTCCTTCTCCCTGGACTTTAATCCCCTGTTCGAACTTCTCCTTGCATTCCTTCACAGCTTGCTCAATGTACAGATTGAAGAACATTGGGAAAAGGCTATAGCCCTGTCTTACTCCTTTCCCAACCACTGCGACCCTTTGATGCCCTTTGACTCATAACTGCTGTCGGTTTTTGTACTAGGGGTACTTTTTACGTAAGTACCGTTTTGAAATAAAAAAAGTGCTAAGATACCTCAATAATTTTATTTTTACTAAAAGACTCAAGAGCTCGTCAGTGGAGGGTAAGAGGAGTCGAGGTAGACCAAGAAGAAAGTACTTAGATTCGGTGCAGAATGATTTTGAAGTGAAAGGCGTAACATCAGACGAAGCATCAATGTTAGCATTGAATGGGGGATCATGGAGGAATTTTATTAGAGGTACTATGCTCCAGACTGAACGATGAAACACATAATCAGTCTCTAATATGATGATGATGATGATGATGAAAGCCTGTACCTTAATCTACTTTTCTACATAATTTCCGTCAATACTGAGGCACTTGTCATAACGTTGTACCAGTTTTCGAATACCCTCCTCATACAAGTTTGCCGCCTGACTTGTTAACCACTACATCACAACTGTTTTGACTTCGTCATCGTCTTTCTTCGTCACAATCCCATACAAAACTCTACAAAAATAATAAGGAAAGTCATCCCGCAAGGAGGAAATCATAAAGCGTCTGTTTTCTCTCACCTTATTGTCCACTTCATGCACTAAACTTTCATTAACAACGTAAGGGCGCTCACTCCGATGTCCATCATGTACATTTGTGCGACCATTTTTAAATGCTCTCTCCCACATTCTTACTATTCCATTACGCATAATGGTTTTTTTTTTCGTAAACTGTACAGATCTCACGATAACATAGATCGCTTTTAGACCGATAGCGCTGGGAAATCTTATAACAGCCCGTACTTCACAGTCGGCGGGACTCACGATTATTGGAGGCATCTTAAACACTCAGTACACGACGTAAACAATGAAGAATCAGACTGTAATGGCGTCAGTGTGTAGACAACAGATGTAGGTATCTAGTGCGCAAAAAAAATTATTGAGATATCTTAGCACGTTTTTTCTTTAATTTCAAAACGCTACATACATAAGAGACACGCCTCGTAACTCTTTGTTCCCTGCTACCTTTGAAAGACAACATCTACATCTACATGGGATACTCTGCAAATCACATTTAAGTGCCTGGCAGAGAGTTCATTGAACCACATTTATATTATTTATCTCTCATTCCATTCTCGAATAGCGCGCGGGAAGAAAGAACACTTTAATTTCTCCGTTCGAGCTCTGATTTCTCGTATTTTATTCTGATGATCTTTTCTACCTATGTAAGTGGGAGTTAACAATATATTTTCCAATTCGGAGGAGAATGTTGGACATTGGAGTTTCGTAAGTAGCACACGCTGCAGCGATAAGCGCCGTTGTAATTATTCCCATCCCAGATTCTGTATCATTTCCGTAACGCTGTCTCCCTGTATCGTGACAATACAAAACGAGCTGCCCTTCGTTGAACTCTTTCGATGTGCCCCGTCGAACCCACCTGTTAAGAATCCCACATTGGGCAGCAATGCTCCTAAAAAGGATGGACAAGCGTAGTGTATGCAGTCTGTTTAGTAGTTCTGTTGCATCTTTTAATGGTTCTGCCAATAAAACGCAGTCTCTGGTTGGCCTTTCCCCACGACATTTTCTACGTTTTCTTTCGAGTTTAAGTCTGAAGTAATAGTAATTCCTAGGTATTTTGTGGAGTTTACGGCCTTCACTTTTGATTGATTTATCTTGTAAACAAAGTTTAACGGATTTGTTTTCGTACTCATGTGGACGAGTTCACACTTCTCATTATTTAGAGTCGATTGTCAATTTTTACACCATAGTGATATCTTATTTACATCGTTCTGCAGTTGGTTTTGATCTTCAGATGATTTTAGTAGACGGTAAATGACGACGTCATTTGCAAACAACCTAAGAGAGCTGCTTAGATTTTCTCCCAAATCGTTTATGTAAATAAAGAACAGCAGAGGACCGAAAACACTACCCTGTGGAACGCCCGATATAACCTCTGTTTTAGTCGATGCCTTGCCATCGATTTCTACAAACTGTGTCCTCTCTGACAGGAAATCCTCTATCCAGTCGGGGCGATATACCATAACCACGCAATTTTTTTAAAAGCTGTTTGTGAGGTAATGTGTCAAATGCCTTCTGGAGAACCCTTGTCGATAGCACTCATACCTTCGTGTGAGTAAAGAGCTAGTTGTGTTTCGCATGAACGATATTTTGAAAACCGTGTTGACCTTGGGTCAATAGATCATCCTGTTCAAGATAATTCATAATATTTAAATACAGGATATATTCCAAAACCCTACTGCAAACTGACGTCAATGAAATAGGTCTCTAGTTTAGTGGGTCACTCCTACTGCCTTTCTTGCATATACATATGACATGTGCAACTTTGCAATCAGGACGTTGTACGACCAAAAGTAATTGATCATGATATAGTGACCGAAGACCGGACAGGGTCGGGAGCGACTAGCGACGACCGACCGATCAAGCGTCGCCGCTAACCAGAAACACTCCACGAAACCAGAGAGACGACAATAACAACAACTAATCGAAAACAAAGATCAAAACGCAAGCCAAATCGGAACCGTGACAGAGCAGAGTACGAAGCCAGATAACCACTAAATATCGAAGGTAAACGGAGCGCAGTCAACACAAGACTGAGGAGCGAGCTGTTGCTCCGGGCCCTATATAGTGCGGCTCTCTGCGCAGATGACCGGCACGGTAGGCGCGCCACGGCGTGCAGCGCTCTAGTGGCGATGGCAGCGCTAGTAGGTTGTACGCGCCGCCTAACGGCTGCTGTCATAGTCCATGTGGTCTGGCGGACTGTCAAACATATCGTTCCGGGATACCAGACATGACACATTTCATGATAGAGGTAGTGTTGCAGTGTTGCACGACTCCCATTTTTTAAAACTATGTACTCCCCCTTCTGTTATAAATTTTGCCCCCTTTAGGTTACGGTAGTTAAACTAAAAGTGGGCCTTTACGGTCGTCTTTTGACAGCTCAAAATTTAAATGAAAATAACGGCTTAACCATTCATCTGACACGAAAGTTGAATACGCGAATTTGTAGAGGAGACAATTCTCTACAACTTTGCTCTCTTATGTTTTTTTTTTTTTTTTTTTTTTTTTTCATATCTCGTAGCGTTTCAAATATATTTGAAAAAATAACGACGATTTTGGGATGTCTGTCTGTCTGTCTGTCCGTCTGTCTGTCCGTAACGTGTTCCGTATCCTCTGTTTTTAAGACGAACCGTTCAAGCCATCAGCACCAAATTTTACAGACATGATTGTAGGCCACCAGAGACCAAAAACTCCCTTTTTCAAATTTTGCAGACTAAAAATAGGGTAGTAATACAAAAAAATCCGTTTGTAATATAATTGTAATTGCTAACGAACCGTTCATCTGACACGATAATTGAATAACCTAATTGGTAGAGGAGAAAATTCTCTACAACTTAGTTCCCTTACGTTTTTTTCATATCTCGTATCGTTTTTCGACATATTTGCAAAAATAACGGAGATTTGACACCCTCCATTGAATTAACGAAAACCAGCCGTTCGAAGACGTCACGTGACATTTCGCGCCCTGAACTCTCTCTCGGCATACGCCATCCATCTTGCGTTGCGTATTTGATGATTTTCATATTATAACTTACACGTTGTCATTTCAAAGCAAGGGCGCACTGAGGAATTAACAAAAACACATCGTTATTCGTACGATAAATGATAATCTAGTATCTACAAATGCCATTTTAGCATCAGTTAACAACGGCCATCAATAGTATGAGATTAAAGGACCTATATTTCGATTGATAGCCGTAGCGTAGTGGGCGCCGGGCGCCGTGGTTCAGCGCGCCCGGTCAGAGGACTGAACGTCGACTGTAATAAAAAAAGCTGAGCCAAATGATCAACTAACGAACAAGCACGAACAATATAAACGACCGCAATTCATAGATCTCCCAAAAAAAAAAAAAAAAAAAAAAAAAAAAAAAAAAAAAAAAAAAAAAAAAAAGTATAGTGGGCAAGGCGTTGACTATAACGCTAAAGGTCGGTGGTTCGGAACCCGCCACTGCCTAAATTTATTTTCCCTAAAAGGGTTGTTTCAGACACTCTTATTAATTAATTTTTTTATTATTTAGATTATTAATTTGGTCCAAAATGTTTGCAAAAACTTAAAAAACTATAAATCTAAAGTGGGCCGTAAAACACGTCAGTGCGATTATTTTCGTTGAGGAATGCTAACCTGTGTCATAAAAATATGTAATAATAAACCTTTTGGTCGCAGAACGTCCAGTTGCCCCCATTACACGGCTAAAATCGTTGCCAGCCTCGTGACCATGCATGGAAGTTGCACACCTGCTGCAACTCCCTGGCGGCCAGCTCGACGCATTATACCTGCGCTAGCGGCAAGTCCAGGCTTGCAGCCCGTGGCACCTAGTAACACGCTGGCCAGTCACCTCAAGGGTAGGGTTGCCAGACTGAACTCGAGGCAGGCCAGGAGACCAGAAGTGCCCCCCTCCCCCTTGGCCAATGACTCACCCCCCTCCCCCAACTGCGACCAACTCCCTCCCCCCCAACCAGAAATTTAAATAAAAAAAAATTATAAAAAAAACTAATCATCTCCCTCCCAGCAAGTACCCCCCCCTCCCCCCGCGGACACATGCCGCAGCTGACCGGCCAGGCCGCCAGTTGCTGTGGATCAACAATCGGCACACTTCAGTCGACGTGGCAGCAGAAGTGGCGGCAGCATCAAAGCTGCTCACATCAACAGCTGCGCCTTCGAAAAGTTGGCGCTTGCGGCTCCGCGCATTGTGAATGGCCGAGCGCACTGAGGCGTCTTGCCACGGTGCGCGAGGCTGCTCTCGCCAGAGGTTCGAATCCCCCCCCCCCTAAGGGAATGGATGTTGTGTTCGTCCTTAGTTTAAGTTACGTTAAGTTCGATGTAGATCGTCGCTACATGAGCATAGTACTTAAAAAGCGTCGTAATAAAAAGAAAAAAAATGTTAAGGTGAAGGTTACATTCAAGCCCGGAGATGATGAGAATTCATTCCAAACCCGGGCACTTCGGGCGGCGCCCGGAGATCTGGCAACCCTACTCAAGGGCGGTTGCAGGCTGCCCTGCCAAAAGCAGAGCCAGCGCTACACTCGGTGGCACAACTGAACGTGGCTCACTTCTCCCGTCCTCTCAGCATTATTTCTTCTCGGATATGACATTGTGTGACCCAACAGAACTCGCAATAATGTCCTTTCATTCATAAATTACCTGGTGATCCACAACACAGGTTGCGATGTGTATTTCAGACACGATATTAACGGAGCAGACCACCCATTTTGAATGATGAGCATATTATTACACTAATACATAATACATTAGAGAGTCAGAACATTGTCTTAGTCATTTATCCAATTAAATTGCACTCTACGATGGTTAATACTTATTTGTGGTTTAAATCGCGATCCTTTTCCTTTCAGGAAAGTCCTTCATGTAATTTGTTATTGTCATCACTTCATACGTTTTCACCAAGACACAGTGGATAACTGCACTACAATGTTTAGTGTCGTTGTTTGATTTCTTATGGTAAATGTATGAGCTAAATTATGTGAATACGTTTCAGCGCACGTTCTAAAGCAACACAGGCACACTGCAAGGTTTGTGTCTTCATGTCTAATTTCTACTGCAGATATTTTGTATGAACGAACTATATTAATCATTATGTTCACTTCCTCTGTAAGCATCCCCTAGCATGTGGGTCCTAAGGAAATAGTAAAAATTCGTATCGAGGAAAGTCAATTGGAATTCCTTCAAAGGCGTTTGTATGGTGAAGCAAAGAAGACATCTAATACAATTTCCGTAATTTTGAGTCAACCTTTCTGAAAGCCTTATTTTATCAAGCTTTTCTTCTGATTCCATTAAAGAGTTTCTCCTTGCAATCCACAGCGTATAAAGTAAAATAAAACAAAGTAAAACGAAATACCACCGCCAAACACACAGCCTCCAACCAGGATTAGAACTGCCGATTCACAGCACGCATTCCGCCGGCGGCGGCCGTGAGCTGCGGACGTCGGAGCGGCCGTGTGGTGTTTACGTCGTCGCTGCGGGCAGCCGAGCGCGGTGTGGTGAGTGTACGCTTTCAGCGTTTCTTGTTGTATACGAAGTAACATTTGTAGAATGACATAATGGAACAGACAACGACAGTAGAGAAATTGAGACAAGAAACTTTGAAGATAGTGTTTGACCCGAAATATGCTAGACCAAAATCTTTCGAAGTTGAGGCATTTATAGAAAATAACTTTAAGATCAAGGTGGACGAATTGATTGGAATTAACTTGTCGATCGTTAGCCCGACAGTTTACTTGAAGTTATCAACTGCTGACAAGTGCGATGAAATTGTGAGATCTTGTGGTGGGGTAGCCAGATTTAAACACTCAGATGGACATATAGGAGATGTCACGGTTTCGCGTGCAGGTATGGGGGACACGGACAGTCCGCATTTTTGAGCTCCCCTTTGAAGTAACAGAAGAGGAGATTAATGAGAAACTGCGGGAATATGGCACGATTATCAGCAATGTTGCAGAGAAGTGGTCTACTTTGCACAAATTTCCCGTTCTAAATGGTGTTAGACAGACTAAAATTGACATGTTGAAACATATTCCCTCTTATCTCACGATATGTGGATACAGAGCGATAATTATCTACGATGGGCAACCGAGAACTTGCTCAGGTTGTGGCTCGACTACCCACGTCCGTGCTCAGTGCGTGCAGAGGCGTGTGACGCAACTACCGACTGGTGAGCGAGCGCAGCCTAGTCACATGACCACGTTACTCGTGACGTACGCCGCCGCAGCCCGCAGAGACGTTGCCCCAGACACATGCATAGAAAGGGCGGCAACTGAGTTTACAGAACGTCCAGCTGAAAACGTCCCTATGGAGACTAGTAGCACAGAAGCTATGGGTCCAACTACTTCTCAAGAAGCAGGAACCAGTGCCCATGCAGAAGATGACCAAATTAAGACGGCAGAAGAAGGCACGTGTCAGTCACACGAAGAAGAGGGCCAGTGCAAAGATGACACTATTGAGACGTCTGAGGATGGCGACCTGCAGTCCCCCATGACTTCACCCAAGTCCCGGAGGAAGCGTCGCAAAGCTCGTCAGGGAGCAGAACAACTTGCGCCGCTACTGCGTGATAAAGCGAAGCGGATAGGCCAAGAAATGGCGAACACGGCTCAAGGAGCGCTTCCGGACAACCGAACTACGACAACAAAGAAGTCACGAACTGAGGACACTGAACCAGATCGAGGAAAACACACCCCTCAAAGGGGCTCCAAGGCTACTGACAAAGGAACAGCAAGTCAGAAGGACCCTCCAAGTATATCACAGACGGACGTGGGGGAAGTTAAGTGCACTCGCGATTGGGCGGATGATGTTGAGGAGCACAGCCAAGATGCAGAGATGACTGAGATAACAGGACAGACAGCACCCGAACACCGACATGAAGTGACCACCGATCGACAAAATACCGTAGAAGACGCTAATATGGCAGGTGACGATGCAGATTTCTTTTAAATGGAGACATATCCACCTTGTCTGGTAGGCAGTATACCTAGTTCCATGGTACAGTCAACATGACGTCCTTGCAGGCGTACAGAATTGCGACTTTGAATATTAATAAAATTAGCAGCACATTCAAACTGAAGAATCTCCAAGATTTTCTGTACGCCGCCGATGTTGACATCCTTTTGCTGCAAGAAGTAACGGACATCTGTTTGGGCAACATCGCTGGCTATAACGCCATTATTAATCCTGGTAATGGCAGTGACCTCGGTACGGCGATTATGGCAAAGGAAGGTATCATACTCACAAAAGTGGAGAAACTGCCAAACAGTAGAGGCATAGCTGCCACAATAAATAATACTAGGCTGATTAACGTATATGCCCCCTGAGGAACTGGGAACAACCGCCGCAGAGCCGAATTTTTCAAGGGGGACATAGTACCCCTTTTTATTGACCGATCTGAACAAACAATATTCGCTGGCGACTTCAATTGCGTACTAAGCCCCAAAGATCAGACGCCCAATTTTAATAAATCGCTGGAGCTGGAGACCATCGTGAGAGACTTAAATCTGCTTGATACTTGGGAACTGAAACACGGTGATAAGCCGGGTTACACATATATCACCAGTCACTCTGCCAGTCGTATAGACAGGATCTATGCAACGTCCAATTTAAAGGAACACATTTTACAGTCCGAACTATGGCCAACTATGTTCTCTGATCATATCGCGTACATATGCACGGTAAACTTAGAGAGACAGGGAACCTACAGAGCTAGAGGCCAGTGGATGTTTAACATAGCACACCTATCGGACCCTGGATGTCGTGCAGCATTCTATACAACTTGGGCAGAATGTGAACGGAAGTTCCCCCGTTACAGTACGGCACTGCACTGGTGGTTACAATGCGCAAAACCCGCAATAAGGAGGACACTGGAAAACTACTCTCGCGAAAAAGCCGCCTGGCGGAAGCAGACGACAGAATTTTACTTTCAGTGCCTGCGAGACTTGTACGTTCAGGACGCCACAGTCATCAATAATTACGGGCAGATCCAAAGAATAAAGGCGAAACTGTTAATTCTGAAGAGACAACATCTCGAAGGCTGTCAAATACGAAAGCGCTTACAAAACACAACAAATGAACAGACTACATCGATGTACCATGTTCTCCAAGAAAATAAAAGACAGAGACGGAAAATTCTGACGGAATTTAAAACTTCAGACGGGAGACTCTTGACAGACCAAGCTGCAATACGAGAAGAGATCCACAAACATTTTAGAGAATTACTTGCCAATACACCAACAGACGAAACAGCACAGCAAGCCATTACTGCTAGGACGCAAAGAAGACTAACTCCAGAAGAAGCAGGCGAGCTTGCAGCAGAGATAACAGACGACGAAGTCGAAGATGCTATCTCAAGGAGCCCGAAGAATAAATCACCTGGTCCAGATGGGCTTCCCGCGGAGTTGTATCAAGTCTTTCGAGAACGAGTAACGCCTAAACTGACACTCGTATGTAACGAAATAATGCACACAAAAAATGATTTTCCGAAAGAATTCTGTGAAGGCACTGTCGTCTTGGTCCCCAAAACACCAGGAGGCAAAACCATAGCGAATCTTCGACCTATAACACTTCTCAATAGTGATTATAAGATCTTCGCCCGTATTATGATGCAAAGGTTCAAGTCCGTTATTCGTACAGTGACAGGAGCTTATCAAACAAGTGTGGGGAAAGATAGGACAATCTATCAGACCTTAACGGACTACAGAGACATCATAGCAATATCGGAAGCTTGCAACATCAGATGTGCATTGATGTCGCTTGATTTTGAAAAGGCTTTCGATAAAGTAAATCATTCGTACCTTTTCCGGACTATGAAAGCCATGCACTTTCCACAGACAGTGATAGATACTGTGAAAACCATACTCACGAATAGCACATCACGAATAAATATAACGGCCAACTCAGCAGCCCGATAACTGTTCAGAGTTCGGTACGACAGGGGTGCCCAATGTCTATGACGCTTTTCGCACTGGCGCTTGAACCTCTTATGACCTGCCTGACAGAACTTCGTGGACTACACATCCATGGGCAGAAGATATCATGCCAAGCTTATGCGGATGATGTTGGAGTCCTTGTGACTGATGCAAGCGAGATGGACAAAGTACTTGACATTGTGGCGACTTACGAACTTGCGTCAGGAGCTAAATTAAACCGCAATAAGTCCGGTGTTATGAATCTTGGTCGAGGTATAGAGATCATACCCGCTGCACCAATAAAAATAGTGGAACGAATAAAATGCCTCGGAATCGAATATACTCGTAGTATTCACCGCACGGCCGCTCTCAATTACAGGACATTACTTGCAAAATTACGAGCAGGCATACAACAACACAGCTTACGCAATTTAAACGCCATTCAGAAAGTGCAGCTAGTCAACACGTATATTACATCCAAAATTGCTCAAGTGCTGCCCTTGCCCAGAACCATAGCACGCAAAATACAAGCAACGCTTGGTTATTTTGTTAGTAGAGGTCAGATATTTAAGGTTGCATATGACACCTTGACGCTACCGACACACAAAGGCGGTTTAAAACTGAGAGATATATACCTGAAAGCGCAGGCACTATATGTCAGTAAAACATATAAACAGTGGAAACGATCGCCAACGACCTTAGTATCTCATCTTTTGAACGAAATCACACCGGTTAGCAGGGCTCCACCAATAGACGTGCACCACATCTCACACGAGCTGTACCACCTCAAACACTTCCTAGTGGAGTACAGCTACATACGTCATAGAACCCCGGAGAAAGGCATGTACATAGTAAAGGAGATCTACAACGCTTTGATGGAAGGCAAACAGAGTAATCAAATAGAAACAAAGTTTAAACATAACAACTGGAACAATATATGGGCAAATATATCTGACACCCACTTATCATCCAATGTGAGGTCGACGTGGTACTTGGCCGTCAATAGGAAAATCCCCACCAACTCAAAATTGCACAAAATTCATCTGGCAGCCGACCCAAACTGTGTCCACTGCAAGCTAATCGACACCGAAGAACATCGTTTTGTGTGTGAAGATGCGAAAGATGTGTGGCTTCTATTCAGGAAGACACTGGCACTTATTCTCCGCACATCACCAAACACAATAACACCGGCACAAGTACTTAATCCTGATGACGTACCGTTCCCTAATACTAGACGAAGAGCAGTCAACTGGCTCAAAGACCATACTGTTCATTACATTTTAACAAACAAGACAAAGAATAAAGAAGATTATTGGATGTACCTGCTGATAGAACACCAGAAGCTTGAACGTCACAGAAAATATAAAGAGAAGTACGCAAATTATCTAAAACGAACAATAATATAGACCAACGGGAGAGAAAAATTAAACGATACAGTTTCATTTAGGTATATTTTTTATTATCTTTTTATTTCATTTTACGCCAAGAAGATGGCTATTTATTTTTATACTTATTTAATTTTGGTTTCCATATCGATGCAAAAACAAGTCGTAGAAAAAGAAAAATTTGCAGCTTGAGATGCACCGAAAAACCATATCCGAGCATCTCTGCCGCACAAGACGGAAAGAAGAGTGCATCATAACAACATACTTAATCAAAATGGGAACAGAAGCAAGAGATTAAGTACATTACTATACTTGAGAGAAATAAATTTCTCTTTTTTTCAGTTGAAAATAAAAGGCCAGTGAGGCCGACGCCGAAGAAGGCGACCTTTGGCGAGCGCAAGGCCGGGCTAAAGGGGTGGATGGAGGCCCGTAAATAAAAAAATAAAATAAAAAAAATTAGTGTAGGGTACGGCGCAACTGCAGAAAAAAAAAAAAAAAAAAAAAAAAAAAAAAAAAAAAAAAAAAAACAGCACAGTTGCATTACGAGACGCAAGCAGAACCACACAGCCAACCACTCGCTGAAGCCTGGTGCCCTCAGTCTCTCACATATTCAATGCTGAGCCTCTACCGCACCGCGAAAGAATAACCGAAAGTCACCTATGCGAATTACAGCATTCCTTGAGTGCAAAAGTTAAATTTCTATCTCTCATACCACATGGGCATTATACAGCAGAGTCATGAAAGTAGAAGAGAAATGTCAAGTGAACTTAGTGAGACAATTCAGTACTACTTGCGGAAGTAACTGCACTGTCACAGTGTTGCCAAATATTAGCAACGATGTTGCCAGTTCTTAGCTGCAGTAGGAAGACCTGTGTAGCGACAAGCGACGCGAAATCGCGCTCGTCTCATACGGGCTTCTAGAGGGGAGTATTGGATTTTGGTTAATACGCGGCGCTATCTCCTGATAGTTACCATCGTCACACTTTAGGATGCCGATATTTAATTCGTCCAATGAGGCCGAAACCAGTGTTCATATTTTTTGAAGCTTAACAGCACTATGTTATAATTTAGTCAAATTACTATCGAAGTTAAACATACTGATATTGTTCTTGCAACATACGGCTGGTCAAAAATTCAGTCTCCCCCCCCCCCCAAAAAAAAAGACCAGAACAATTACTTTGTTATATTTTAGCAAATGCTAATTTTTTTCATTTTTCATGAAAAGTTACTGTAAAGCAACGTTGCCCCATGCGTCACGAAAAACTTCGCATCTTGAAAGTGACTGCGTTTCAAAATGCAGCCTTACGACTGTACAAGTAATATTTCAGATGCTGGTTTGTTTGAAAGCCAGAAGAAACATAATTAACTGATTATGTGTGCAACACAGTAATTAGTTCATTTGGGGATTCAGAAGACAGGATACTTATAATTATGGCCATTAACGCAGAAACTAAACGGTATATGTGAGAAATGTGCAATTCGGAGGTTTTTCATCTGTAAACATATACATATAATGCATGGACTACTAACCAGCTTAATGATTTCGCAGTTTTACAGCCTTGTTGGGCCAACAAATGATGATGAGAATCTCTTTGTTGACACACTGCAATGAGTTTTGGTATTTCGTTGCTGAATGCCGTTTATGACACTTTTCGTAGGAGAAAAATAGACCTGAAGCCACACACATCACTAGTACAACGATATCTCACTTATCAACTTTGCTTGCTGTAGATCAGGAGACGAGAATGGCGCCACCGAGCTAAAATGAGAGTACTGAGTTGTCTGACATTTGTTGGCAGTTAATACAGACAGTCCCGACATAAAACACAGAATTGTTTGCAATTTAAACAGGGGTCGACCTTCCTGCGGTCGAAAATTTAATTCAGGATAACAGAGTCATATTAATTCAATGACTAAACTCATATATTCAAGAATATTGGAAAATACCTCGAATGCTGGAAATGAGGAAACGATCAGAGTTGTCTAGCGTCGTAAACGATACTCTCAAACAATAGCAAGAACTTCTTGGGCATCCCACAATATCCTCATTCCTACAAACAGCATGCTAACTGGCTTTTAGCCATCTGCGCTACCAAAGGCCATTATAAGTAAGCCTTCAGTCCGAAAGCAGACAATAGCATTGAAAAATGCTGATGAATAGATGACTTACCCTCATCAACGTCCGGGGAAAGTTTCTTTTAACAAAACAAAGAAAGTGCAAAACGACTACTTTCTCCAAAATTCCAAAGTACTGTCGTCAGTCTTGTCATACGCGGCTCACCTTCCAGGAATATCACAAAAATGAGCGTCTGGCGTTTACCGTCCTAGAGCAGCTATTACACAAGTTTTTACTGATAATCATAAAACTCACCAGACGGCTTTTCCTGCAGAATATAGCGACTTCTATTAGATCCCCGTAACGTTTCCCGACTAGAAACTGATTTTTCGTGTAGTGATGCCCCTGTTTAGGTGAATTATAATGTTACTGTGTAATGTTGCTTCAGAAGAACTTTTTCCCTTAAATATTTTTTTCTTTGCAGGTGATTCAAAGTAATTGTAATAATTAGTTTCCCTTCAAATTAATACATTTATTCGATCTACTATTTGTAAAGTAATTGCAACCGCGAAAAGTGAAATTGTACTATAAACCAAACAGTTTGGTTACTTTAGGTCTATCGTCGATGGGCAGAACGATTCCGTCTGAAATATCTCCACGAAAGGCAGAGAAGCGGACGGTTCTGTCATAGTAGAGTTCGGCTCGGGTAGCCGGTCCTCTGTGGAGAAGAGATGTAAATGTATGTTGAAGAAAGAAGTCATATCTAAGAAACCCGCCTATTAATTTTATTTTATTCCTGTATTTATATTTTTTCAGGCATATATTCTCACAAAATAATGAGAGATCTTTTTCTCTGCAAGTAGCTACCTTTGGTCGTTTCCGACCGCATTACATTTTCCGTTGTCTTTAGATGTCTTACACTTTGTCTCTGCCGGTCCCAGATCTCACGCCGAAAGAAAAATGTCCTCCACATCATTCATTTCGCAGGAGGCGATCGTATATTTACCATTGGTATATTTACTTGTACGAATATTGTTCGCAACCATAAATAGTTTGATCTTGCTGTTCGTCTCCTTAATTTTCCCTATAACTCTCCTCGTGATGTGGATGAACTGCTGTGCTTTATTATTGTTAGTACCATTAGTGTTTATTTCAAGTTGACCTTTGAATTTGTATTTTTTATTACCGTTACATTTGTTTGTTCAGTATGTTTCACAGTATTGAAGCTCAACAAGTTCTCATATCCATTAACATAAGCTTGTTAGAACTAATGTCTAACGATCTTTTTATATTGTTTCATCTGTAAAACTTCCTCTCAAAATGTGGAACACTTATTTTAACACCCTTCATTTGAAACCGATATGTAGGCAGAGGAAATTCACGACTTATTTATTAGCTTCATTGATAATGATAATTTGGATCAGATTTATTTACAAATTTTTGTACTCAGACCATTTATTTTTTTAATAGCGTTAAAATTACAATCCTCTGCATTCTACGGCATCTTTTCTAAATCTATGAATAAGAGATACGTCAATAGTTTATTTACTATCTTTTAACAAGCAACTGCTTTCCATAATACTGATTTAAACAATGGCACATTTCATCGATCAATTTTAATTTTAATCGTTGTAACAAGGAATTTATTAGGTTGCTTTATTGTCTATTGTGTGTTTGTTACAAATTTTACAATTGATTTTATACTAACGATAGGCCAGAAACTTAATTGACGTAGCTCAGAACCGTGTGTCAATGCAATATTCACTCGCATTCGTTTTTACGAGTTGGTGTAGTGGTAACACACTGGATTCATAGTCGCTGCACGGCGCTTCGAACTGGCCTTCGGCCATTTGGATTTGAACTTTCCATGATTTTGCTAAACAAGTCTAGGAAAATGGCGGAATGGTCCCTGCGGCAGTGTGCGGCCGATTTCCTTCCACATCCTTATCACAACAATCCGTTGTTGTTGTTGTTGTTGGGTTTTGGAAGGGACTAAACTACGACGGTTATCAGTCCCTTTTTCCAGTCCAAGAGATAAAACATTGTGTTAAGCGATCCGAAGTGAATGCACTAACAAGTCAAAGTTTAAAACTTACAGACTAATAGAAAGAAAGGATACGATTAAAAACGAAGAAGGGATAAAACATCTGAAACATTACAAGAGTGTTTTTGCTGGGTGGTCACAAGGATATAAGGAACACACCCAGCCACTCTGGAACACGTTAAAACCGCCTACCTAACAGACTTAAGCAGGCGGAGGACAGAGAAACGACAGAGAAACACAAACATTAAATGGACTTGTAAAGTCCACACTCACGCATAAAATGTAAAATAGAGTCAACCATGGAGTTGTTGTCAGCTAATGCAAGCTGCAAAACGTCAGGGATATTAAAATTTCGTCTCACTGCTGCTAAATTGTGGCATTCAATTAAGATGTGGGCGACCGTCAAAGGCGCACCACATCGACACTGCGGAGGGTCCTCGCGACGCAGAAGGTGACCATGTGTAAGCCAAGTATGGCCTATACGGAGTCGGCAAAGGACAACCGACTCCCTGCGAGAAGCCCTCAGGGACGTCTTCCATGCTGCGGTAGACGGCTTGATAGCACGGAGCTTATTCGGTTCAGTTGAATCTGCCCATTCAGAATTCCAAACCCTTAAGACCTTGCAGGTCAACTGGGTTTGGAGGTCGGAAACTGGGAGGCCAATGTCCAGGGACCGCATAGTGGTGGCCTGCTTGGCCAGCTGATCCACACGTTCATTGCCTGGTATACCTACATGCCCTGGCGTCCAAACAAAAACGACAGAACGGCCTGACTCGCCAAGGGCGAATACAGCATCTTGAATGGCTCGCACCACAGTGTGTTTGGGCAGAAACTGGTCGAGGGCCTGTAAGCCACTCAGGGAGTCGCTACAGATGACGAACGACCCCCTGGGGCGGGCTCTGAGGTGTTCAAGAGCTCTCAAAATACCGACCAGTTCTGCGGTGAAGATGCTGCTTCCACAAGGCAGTGACCGCTGTTCGATGTGGTCATCAGACATGAAGGCATATCCAGCTTGGCCATCGACCAAAGAACCGTCCGTGTAGATGATAGTTGCTCCATTAAACGTATTAAGCAGTGCATGGAACCGGCGACGGAGAAGCAGTGGTGAAATCGAGCCTTTCGAATCCCGGGACAAGTCCAGCCGAAGCTCCAGGCGAGGAATTTTCCAGGGGGGGATACGGAGGGAGTAATGGTAAGGTGGAGGAAGGGGTAAGAAATCAAGTGAGGAGAGAAGGGAACGGACGCGGACCGCAATCGGGAGACCCGACCTGGGCCGACGTCGTGGGGAAGGGAGTGCAGAAAGTGGGAAGAGAAGCCTGTGGTTCGGATGGCGGGGTGAAGCATGAACCCGGGCAACGTAGCTCACCAACAGCCGTTGCCGGCGATATCGCAGAGGGGGAACGCCAGCTTCAGCTAGAAGGCTCGTTACGGGACTGGTGCGAAAAGCCCCTGTTGCGAGACGCACACCTGTGTGGTGAACAGGGTCTAGGACTCGCAAGGCAGAAGGGGCTGCCGAGTCATAAACCAAGCTCCCGTAATCAAGCCGAGACAGAATGAGTGACTTGTAGAGCTGAAGAAGGGTGGAACGGGCTGCTCCCCAACTAGTATGGCTGAGGCATCGAAGGACATTTAAATGCCGCCAACACTTCTGTCTCAGCTGACGTAGGTGTGGCACCCATGTCAGCCGGGCATCGAAGACCATGCCCAGGAAGCGATGTGTTTCCTCAACCTGAAGTAGTTCACCACCCAGGTAGAGCTCTGGGTCAGGGTGAACTACCCGACGGCGACAGAAGTGCATCACGCGGGTTTTCCGTGCGGAGAACTGAAATCCGTGAGAAGAGGCCCATGAGTGGGCCTTTCGGATGGCACCCTGCAGCCGCCGTTCAGCTACGCCGATGCTAACGGAGCTGAAATACAGGCAGAAGTCATCGGCGAACAGGGAGCAACTGACTGATGACCCCACAGCCGCAGCGAGACCGTTTATCGCCACTAAAAACAATGGAACGCTGAGGACGGAGCCCTGTGGGACACCGTTCTCTTGAATACGTGGGGAGCTAAAAGATGCCCCAACCCTCACCCGGAACGAGCGATGGGAGAGGAAATTGTGAATAAAAATAGGAAGGGCACCCCGTAGGCCCCAGTCATGAAGAGTTGTTAAAATATGGTGGCGCCAGGTGGTGTCATACGCCTTTCGAAGGTCGAAAAATACAGCAACTAAATGTTCACGCCTAGCGAAGGCAGTGCGAATGGCCGACTCCAATGACACGAGGTTGTCAATGGTAGAACGGCCCTGGCGAAAGCCCCCTTGTTGTGGAGCAAGGAGTCCGCGCTCTTCAAGGATCCACATAAGCCGCCGACTCACCATACGTTCGAAGAGCTTGCAGAGAACGTTGGTGAGGCTGATCGGACGGTAATTGTCAGCCACCAGGGGATCTGCACCAGGTTTCAGCACCGGGATGATAGTGCTTTCCCGCCACTGCGACGGGAAAGTGCCCTCTGCCCATAGATGGTTAAACAGGGCAAGAATGTGGCGTTGAAACTCTGGTGAAAGGTGTCGGAGGAATTGGCCGTGAATCCTATCAGGTCCTGGAGTTGTATCAGGACACGCAGCAAGGGCAGTTCGGAACTCCCACTCAGTAAACGGGTCGTTGTATATTTCCTGACGACGAGTGCGGAAAGAGAGCCGTTTTCGCTCGGCCCGCTCTTTGAGGGAGCGGAAGTCAGTACTGTACATGGCAGTCGCAGAGCATTGTGCGTAGTGGTCTGCCATGTGCTCGGCGATAGCTGTCGGGAGCGTGCAGAGGACACCCTGGATTGTGAGGGACGGGATTCCTGTCGGCGGGCGGTATCCGAAGACGCGTCGGACTTGCGTCCATACCTTAGTCAGGGAGGTGCGGGAGCCAATACTGGCTACATACCGCTCCCAGGAATCCTGCTTACTCTGCTGTACGAGTCGTCGAGCACGCGCACGGAGCCGTTTAAAGGCCACCAAATTCTCCACGGAAGGGTGGCGTCGATGGCGCTGGAGCGCTCGCCGACGTTCCCGGATGGCCTCAGCAATCTCCGGTGTCCACCAAGGCACGGACCTATGCCTAGGGGAACCGGTGGTTTGCGGAACTGCTACCTCAGCGGCCCTGACAATATTATCAGTCACCTGCTGGACTGCATTGTCAATGTCATCTGGAAGTTGTGCAGTGATGACAGCGGTTGAAGTATAGACTGGCCAGTCAGCCCTACGGAGACACCAACGGGGTAAGCTGTCTGCAGCTTGGTACTGCGGGAGCGACACAAAGATTGGAAAGTGGTCGCTACCACACAGGTCCTCATGCACACGCCAACCAAAGTGTGGTCGAAGGCTGGGGCTGCAGATGGAGAGGTCGATCGCTGAATACGTACCCTGTGCCACGCTAAAATGCGTGGGGGCACCTGTATTCAGGAGGCAAAGGTCGTGTTGCGCCAACAATGTCTCAACATCCCTACCGCGGCCTGTGGTCTGGAGTCCACCCCACAGAGGGTTGTGGGCATTGAAGTCCCCCAAAAGGAGGAATGGTGGAGGAAGTTGCGAGACCAGAGCAGTAAGGGTGTTGAGAGACACGGCCTCATCCGGAGGAAGGTACAAGCTGCAGACAGTGAATTCTTGTGTTACCCGAATTCTGACAGCCACTGCCTCAAGAGTGGTTGTGAGGGGCACGGGGGCACTTGGGACAGTGTCCAGGATATATAGGCACACACCGCCAGACACCCTGTCGTAAAGGGTCCTGTTGCGGTAGTAGCCCCGATACCCACGGAGGGCAGGGGTGCGCTGTGCTGGAAACCATGTCTCCTGTAGGACAATACAAAGTGCAGGGTAGTGCCACAGTAATTGGCGCAGCTCGGCCAGGCGATTAAAGAAGCCGCCGCAATTCCACTGGAGAATAACTCTTTCTACTCGCTGTAAAGCCATAAAACAAAAGAAAGGAGAGAAGATCATTCCATAGGAACATCTGCCGCCTTATGGTCAGGATCTACAGAATCCATAGGTGATTCTGGATGTGCAGAGTTCCTACGTTCGGGCGAATCAAGAAGTGCGAGATCCTCAGCGGAGGCAAGGATCTCGACTTCATCCTCTGAAGCAGAGGATGTGGGTGTGGGTGGCTTGGAAGCCACCATAGAATCCTTTTTCTTCTTGTCTTTCCTTTTAGCCTCTCCCTGGCCCTTGGGTGTTAAGGGCCGTGAGGGCTTCTCAACAGGGGCTGCAGCTGCCGACGAAGAGGTGGAGGCCCCTCGATCAGCAGCCGCGGGATCCTTCAGCCATTTGCTGGGATCCACTTTCCCATGAAGAGAAGCCTCGGAAGGGAGTGTCCCGTGGGACGCCTTCCGGGCGAGAGGAGCCGGAGAAGGCTGTTGTTTCTCCGGCGCTGGGGTGGGGACCGACGTCCCCCGCAATGGCTTGTCTGTTGCTCCCAACGTGAAAAATGTGGGAGCAACCGAAGGAGTAGTACCCCCAACTGTCAAGGGGGCAGGTGCAGTGGTTCGGGCCTGGGGGCCCGGTGGCATTCGTGGCACAGATGGTCTGGTGACTGACGATGAAGCTACTGTGGCGTAAGACGTTGTCATGGTGACGGGATGGAGCTTCAAATATTTGCGTCTGGCCTCTGCGTATGTCAGCCGGTCCAGGGTCTTATACTCCATGATCTTGCGTTCTTTGTGAAGTACAGTACAGTCGGGCGAACAAGGTGGATGCTGCTGATTGCAATTGACACACACTGGAGGTGGGGTACAGGGGGCGTCTGGATGGGATGCACGCCCACACTCCCGACATGTTGGGTTGGCGTCACATCGGGAGGACATGTGACCAAACCTCCAGCACTTGAAGCAGCGCATAGGGGGAGGAACGTAAGGCTTGACGTCGACCCGGTAAACCATCACCTTGACCTTCTCAGGCAATGAATCGCCCTCGAAAGCCACGATGAAGGCACCGGTGGCAACCCTCTTGTCCCTCGGACCCCTATAGATACGGCGGATGAAGTGCACACCTCGCCGCTCCAAGTTTGCTCTCAATTCATCGTCTGATTGCAGCAGCAGATCTCTGTGAAAAATGATGCCCTGGACCATGTTTAAAGTCTTATGTGGTGTAATGGAAACGGAAACATCACCCAGCTTGTCACAGGCTAACAAAGCCCGTGACTGGGCCGGGGATGACGTCGTTATTAAAACGGATCCAGACCTCATCTTTGACAACCCATCGACCTCACCATATTTGTCTTCCAAATGGTCCACGAAGAACATTGGCTTCGTGGACATGAAAGATTCCCCATCTGTACGGCTGCACACTAAATACTTCGGGGCGTAAGCCTCACCTTGAATTTTGGCCCTACGTTCCTCCCACGGTGTAGACAGGGAAGGAAACGTTTGGGGGTCATACTGTTCAGCATTGTAGTCGCTTCTACCGCGCTTAGAGACGGCGGTTGTACGTCCGCCAACGTTTCGTGGTCTTTTCATCGTGTTCCCACGAGCAGCTAGGGAAATAAGGGTCCACCCAGGCAGAGCCCCGCTTGCCTGGGTAAGCCTTATACAACTGAGGTGCGGCAGGTTCCTCAGAGGTTGCTCGCTAGCGGCTGTTCAACCTCAACAGCCATGCATCTCCTCGGCACGTAGCACACCTTGAGATTGAGGGTTTTTTTATAGAGGTTTGTACCGTCCTCGCGACCCGGGCGATTAAGCCAAGATCCCCGGGCTCTGAAACGTACAACGTTCCACCGTCGCGCCGAACGATGGTCGTTGAAGCACGCACAGAGCTTACGGTGTAGCAGGCTGTTGGCGCGACACAGCCCACAGCTCAGGACCCCGGGTTCGCCAAGCCCGTACTCAGCAAATTAATGCTGAGCCCCTGAGGGGCAACAATCCGTAACCTTCTTTCTTTCTTTCGTGTCTAGTGTGCAATATTTTGTTTATGTTTCAGTGTGTTGGTACAAATTTTGCAGTTCATTTCAAACCTAATTCCCACTGAACAAGAGACCTTAAACTTTCAACTCAACTTAGAACTGGATGGCACTGCTACATTAAAGCCATTTGTTAATTGGTGTGTGGTGGAGGGCACTTTTTATACAACTGCTGTTTCCTCCTGTGTCTCTTCCTGTCGTGAATTGTTCGCCGTTAAAACAATTTCTGGTAAGACTTAATGTGAGTTCATATCGTCTTATCTTTCCGTGGCTAATACGTAAGGGGGGTCAGGTGAAATAGAAATAAAACAAATTTATCGAATGTCTCTGTTGTATTCTCATGAATACGTTTGAAATGGAATGCAAAATTTCACACACAAAATTTGAAAAGTGTAAAACAATCATTTAAATGAAAAATGCATGTGAAATGGTTTTAAAATAGACTAAGACGTATAAAGTAACTTTTGTCCATTCGAAAATTTCTATCGCGTTAAAGATAGTTCCAAAAATAATTTCGAATTTTTAATAGCTATGTCAGTCATCATAGTAAAACTAGAACGTAAAGTGTTCTTGCTTCATGAGTAATGCTAGCAGTAGCGTTTAGTCGCCATCGACTTGAAGGGTAATTTATTCCATTAACTTTCTGAAGTCGATAAGAGGTATGATGCGGCGGCGGCAGCCACGGTCGTTTTGGTAAATGCGGCACAACGAGCGAGCGAAGGCGCGCACATTTGGAAACGGAGAAGGCGGAGCGCGCCTGCTGGAGGGAAAGGATAGTTGTCGTTCTGAATACACGAAGCCATCAAACGGATTCTAACAGATGTTCGGTAGACCTCCCCGAACTTTCGCGTTGTGACTGTAACATAAGAAATAAATGAAATTCACGAATTGTATTGAATGGTTATTAAATTAATGTCGTCCGCTATCTGCTGACGATACCGTTCGAATGATAATCTATCGACGTGAGATACATGGCACCTAAAAGTCACCATAAAGTTTGACCTCAAAACCTATCACCGCGCTGTAGTGAGCAAATTGCAATTAAAATTATGTCTGCAACGCATCCGGCCATCAGACTACGTAACATTTTATGAAATCAACGAGGCAGGCAACAGTAAGACAGGTTCGGAAAATATCGAGTATCTCATCAAGGAAAGTGCAAGAAATTAGAGTTTGATTCAAATGGAACTCTATTTAACGTTGCAAGATGTTCTATCAATAACAGGTCGCTTGTAATTTCCATATTGACCTGGAGACATTTTATTTTATCAGGAAGCAAATTCAAAGGAAACTGGTCAGAATTTGAGTATTTTCAAAGACTTTTCTGCGACAAATTGTGAGTCATTTTGTTATTTAATGGAGTAAAGTAAACATAACGATAAGGCCTACCTAGGATACAACCCTAAACCCAGAAACAAAACTGGAAAAATCCTCAATGAGGTATTCATTGATATTTTCTTTACTCTTTTAAAATATCTGGACACATAGCACATGGCACAGTGTCTCGAGCATGTTTGGAATTACGGATCCTAACATACAGGACGCCAGCTACATGAACTCGTTCATCTGGCCACCAAAATAACCAAGATTTTCCAACGTCGTAACTAGAGTCTATTGTTTCGCAACTTTGGCATCATGTAGATGTGAGTCCGATTTGTAATTTGCAAAAAGTTGACTTTTTCTTGTAACTTCCATTAAAAATTTTGAAAAATTAATATCAGAATATGCACATTGTAGTAGTTAGCTGAATTATGTTCAAGAAGATCGTTTCATACATTAACTACTCCTACTCTCTTTCACGTTGCGAGCAATCTTCCTCAGCTGTGAGTAAATCAATGACGTAAGGTTTACAGCAGTAATGTCTAGCTGTATAATAGTCACTTTCTAAACACCTATTTCGAAATCGGGTCAGTTTTGTTGCAAAAGCTGGATCTTATCAATTCGTCTCGGTATGTCTTTCAAATGTTCAAATGTTTGTCAAGCTTAAGGGACTTAACTGCAGGGTCATCAGTCCCTAAACTTACAAACTACTTGTGAACCACCTTATACTAAAGACGACACAAACAGCCATGCCCGAGGGGGGATTCGAACCCCCGACGGGGAACGGCCTCTCGCATCGTAGCATAGCGCCTCGATGCGCTCGGCCGCTCCGCCGCGGCGTTACGTCTTTAAATTATCCGCTTACTGACAACAAAACCATTCGTGCCAACTGTCTCCTGGCAACCTCATAGTAGATGCCATAGCCACCTACTTCAAGAATATCAAGAGACATCACAAACAAAACGAAATAACATTTTCTTAAATGAATTTATCAGTTGTTCTAAAATGATGGTAAACTTTTAAATATTGATAAAACAACTCATTTGTAAATTACTTCAAATGTTGTCATCCCATAAAGTAAATAACAAATTCTGAAGCCGCGTCAGCTGTCCTTGCTTTACAGGTCCATGACCGTTTTCATGTTTTTAAAGACCCATCTTCAGGTGTTAAATTTTTTTCATATGAAAATTTATTACAGAGACCAAACGTTCTAATCGCTTTCACTGTCATGGAAATAAAATTTCATTAAATAGGCCCGGATATATGGAACGAGTCCAACAGAAATTATTACTGTCATTCGCAATAAAAACCAAGGATGATAAAAATAAGGACAAATAGTCGCGTACTTTTGATTACTGTATTGTCCATGAAACCAGTAGATTTCCGACAAAGTGAAGATGTACAAACTAAAGAAGACTGTTTAAAGAATCGAAATACCGGTAGAAACGGGTTTGTATTTTGTTCGTCTTTGCATCTTTGCGGCAGAGTAAAAAACTTACGAATATGCACAACTACCCACTTTCTTTCTTTTGTTTTTTAGCTTCAAGATGACTAAATTCAATACATGCTTGCCTAAATATGATTTGTTTAGTCCACTGCATCGATGCTTTGGGTATATTTCCATAATAGCTGCTCATTTAGGTAATATTCCTCGAAAGTGAGACGCACATGACAAGACTCAACGTAGATACAGTCCGTTTTCAAACAACAGTGCCTAGTATCATTTTAGAAAATGATCGTTCGCACAAGTTTTTCGTTTTGTTACAAAAGTTCTCACTGAAAGTTGGTGAGGGTAAGTGTTTGACACCTTTTTGTATAGTGACAGGTGGGGCAACGTTCATTTCCAGTAACATTTAATGAGTAAAAAAATAGCTTTTGCCGAAATCTAACAAAGCAATTGTTTTAGCATTTTTTAGCGGGGGGTGACTAAAATCGTGATGGAAGTATACATATCTTAGTCTTTGACCAGCCGTATGTTGCAAGAACAATATCAGTATATTTAAGTTCGATAGTAATTTGACGAAATTATATCATAATGCTGTTAAGCTTCAAAAAATATGAACACTGGTTTCGACCTCATTGGACGAATTAAATATCGGCATCCTAAAGTGTGACGATGGTAACTATCAGGAGATAGCGCCGCGTATTAACCAAAATCCAATACTCCCCTCTAGAAGCCCGTATGAGACGAGCGCGATTTCGCGTCGCTTGTCGCTACACAGGTCTTCCTAGTGCAGCTAAGAACTGGCAACATCGTTGCTAATATTTGGCAACACTGTGACAGTGCAGTTACTTCCGCAAGTAGTACTGAATTGTCTCACTAAGTTCACTTGACATTTCTCTTCTACTTTCATGACTCTGCTGTATAATGCCCATGTGGTATGAGAGATAGAAATTTAACTTTTGCACTCAAGGAATGCTGTAATTCGCATAGGTGACTTTCGGGTATTCTTTCGCGGTGCGGTAGAGGCTCAGCATTGAATATGTGAGAGACTGAGGGCACCAGGCGTCAGCGAGTGGTTGGCTGTGTTGTTCTGCTTGCGTCTCGTAATGCAACTGTGCTGTGAGTCGGCAGTTCTAATCCTGGTTGGAGGCTGTGTGTTTGGCGGTGGTATTTCGTTTTACTTTGTTTTATTTTACTTTATACGCTGTGGATTGCAAGGAGAAACTCTTTAATGGAATCAGAAGAAAAGCTTGATACAATAAGGCTTTCAGAAAGGTTGACTCAAAATTACGGAAATTGTATTAGATGTCTTCTTTGCTTCACCATACAAACGCCTTTGAAGGAATTCCAATTGACTTTCCTCGATACGAATTTTTACTATTTCCTTAGGACCCACATGCTAGGGGATGCTTACAGAGGAAGTGAACATAATGATTAATATAGTTCGTTCATACAAAATATCTGCAGTAGAAATTAGACATGAAGACACGAACCTTGCAGTGTGCCTGTGTTGCTTTAGAACGTGCGCTGAAACGTATTCACATAATTTAGCTCATACATTTACCATAAGGAATCAAACAACGACACTAAACATTGTAGTGCAGTTATCCACTGTGTCTTGGTGAAAACGTATGAAGTGATGACAATAACAAATTACATGAAGGACTTTCCTGAAAGGAAAAAGATCGCGATTTAAACCACAAATAAGTATTAACCATCGTAGAGTGCAATTTAATTGGATAAATGACTAAGACAATGTCCTGACTCTCTAATGTATTATGTATTAGTGTAATAATATGCTCATCATTCAAAATGGGTGGTCTGCTCCGTTAATATCGTGTCTGAAATACACATCGCAACCTGTGTTGTGGATCACCACTGAGCAACACTACAGCATTTTACAGATGCAGGGCGATGAGCGGCGGCAGGCGCTGTGGGCAGAGGGCGAGGCAGCGCTGTGTAGCGCCGCCACCGCTGCTGCCGGCGAGTGGGCCGCGGAGAGCTCTGCCAAGTGCTGCGGCGATGTTATTGGGCCGAAATGTTATTAACAGTGTATCAAAAGTGAAATACGTTATGCATAAGCTCCCCTCACACATGTGGCATCAGCACGCACGAGGGACGTGAAATTAAAAACTTTGTCAGCAGTCGGTTTCGATCGCTATTACCTTCACATGCACCTCGCGCACTTTACCGCGAGACCACGGATGTAGCTGACCGACTCGTTTCCTAACAGCACACAAGTAGTACTGTATGAACTCCCGCAGTCTACAGTGTTGCCAGATTGTGCAGATAGCCGGACTTAGAGCGAATCAGCGCGGCCACTTTTATTGTCCCATGTCGCGATCGGCTCGGACTTAGGCTCAGCGGCGGCCGGCCGGCGGCCAGGTTTTTTGTCAAAGAGTGTACGTATGTTTTTTTTTAATCTATTTGCTAGGATAAGCCGTAAAGTGATTATTGCCTGCTGTGTTCCTACATTTCTCCTGAACCCAAACTGATCTGCCGTGAGGTCGGCTTCTACCAGCTTTTCCATCCTTCTGTAACAAATTCGTGTTAAATGACTTATCAAACTGATGGTTCTGTAGTTTTCACACCTGTCTGCGCCTGCTTTCTTTGGACAGGAGATTATAAAATTTTTCTTAAAGTCTGAGGGTACTTCGCCTGCCTCATACATCTTACACACCAGGTGAAACAGTTTTGGCATATCTGGTTCTCCCAGAGACTTCAGTAGCTCTAAGAGAATGTCATCTACTCCAGGGGCCTTGTTTCGACTTAGGTCTTTCAGTGCTCTGTCAAAATCATCTCTCAGTATAGTATCTCCTATTCCATCCTCATCTACTTCTTCTCCCTTCCTACAATATTGCCTCTATGTTCATTTCCTTTGTAGACCCTCTCTATATACTCTTTCCATCTTTCAGCTTTCCCTTCTTTGCTGAGAACTGGTTTTCCATATGTGTTCTTGATATTCATAGAGTTTTTTTTCTTATCTCCAAATATCTCTTTTATTTTCCTGTAGGCTGTATCTATTTTCCCCCTTTTTATACATTCTTCTACATCCTTGCATTTGCATTCTAGCCACTCCACCTTAGCCATTTTGCACTTCCTGTCAATCTCATTTCTTATTCGTCTGTACTCTGTCTGGCTTGTTTCCTTCACTGCATTTTTTATATTTTTTTCCTTTCATTGATTAAATTTAGTATTTCCTGTGATATCCAAGGATTTTTTGTAGTTCTTGCCTTCCTACCTCTCTTCCACGTATACAACCTCAATGCTACCCATTCCTCCTCTGCTGTTTTGTTTTCCCCAGTTTCTGTCAATTGTTGTCTAAAGCTCCTTCTGAAATTCTTAAGCACTACAGGCTCCTTCAGTATATCCAGGTCCCACCTCCTTATTTACCTACATTTTAGTAGTTTCTTTGGTTTCAGCCTACAGTTCATAACCAACAAGTTATGGTCACAGTCTATATCTGCCCCTGGGTATGTCTTACAGTTTAAAACCTGATTCCGAAATCTATGTCTTACCATTATAAAATGTATCTGGTATCTCCCGGCGTCTCCTGGTCTCTTCCATGTACACAACCTTCTTTCGGGATTCTTGAACCAGGTGTTTGTTGTAACTAAATTATGTTCCGTGCAAAATTCTACCAGGCGGCTTCCTCTTTCATTTTTCCCCAGTCCATATTCACCTACTATCTTCTTCCCTTCCTCTTCCTACTACCGAATTTCAGTCTCTCATAACAATTATGTTTTCCTCTCCCTTGATTATCTGAATAATTTCCTTTACCTCCTCAGACATTTCTTCTATCTCCTCGTCATAGGCAGAGCTAGTTGGCATATAAACCTGCACTACCGCGGTCGGTGTTGGCTTCGTATCTATCTTGACTACGATAATGCGATCACTGTGTAGCTCATAGACGTTTACTCGTATTCATATTTTCTTATTCATTACCAAACTTACTCCTGTAATACCCCCAACTGATTTTGTATTTATAATCCTTTACTCACCTGATCAGAAATCCTGTTCCTCTTTCCATCGAACTTTACTAATCCCACTATATCTAACTTCAACCTATCCAATCCTCTTTTTAAATTTTCTAGCTTCCCTACCCGATTAAGGGGTCTAACATTCCACACTCCGATCCGTAGAATGCTAGTGTTGTCTTTCCTGATGATCTCATCCTCCTGAGTAGTCCCCGCCCGGAGGAGAAATTTTAAAAAAAATGCTTAAGTGGAAAGCATACTTTATTCAGATTTTTAAATGACGGGTTATTGGCTATCAGCTTTGATGCATACCAAGCGTACCAAATCACCAGCAGAAGGAATTTGTTGTTACCAACGTACGCTTTTAATGCAAATTTGCAAATAAATATAATATATAAAAATTAATGTTTGTTTGTTTATCTTTTTGTTTGTGTTTTATGCACGGCCATATCGTACCAATTCCCATAAAACTTTGTCAAATCATTGCTTGCACTCGCGCGAAGTCTATAGGCATACTAAAATTAACTTCATATGGTGCATGGCGGAGGGTGCTTTCCAATACTTGATTCGTTTCTTACGCCTTCACACTGAAATTGCTGGACGGATATGAATGAAATTTGGAACAGATGTAGCTTATACCCTGAATTAATACATGGGCTACTTCTCGTAATCCTCCTTAGATGCATGGAGGAAGGTACGTTACAACAAACATCCGAATTGTCTGACTGGTCACCTAGAAGGTTTGCACATAAATGTATAGTTTCATGAAGGAGGTTTTTATAATCCGCAAACCAATGAATTTAGCATGGCGGGAGGATACATTATCAGCTTAACACCGGTTGACCAGTCACCATGAAACGTGGCGCATATATGTGTTTTCATATATAGGAGGAAGAGGAATAGGTGGAAGAGGAGCAGGAAAGAGAGAGGAGGAGAATGAGAGAGGGGAGATGGTAGCAGACAGGTGAAAGGAACTGAGCAGAGGGGGGGGGGGGTGAGGAAATGGAAAGGGACAGAAGGAGACAGGGAGGGGAGGAGCAGGTGAACAGTGAGAAGAGAAAGGAGGAGGTGGATTAATGGAAGATTGCAAACCTCACATATGTTTTTCGTTTGTTCGTATTTTATGCGCTGCTGTAACGTTCACCTGATTGCAATAAAACTTCGTCAATTTACTTCTTGCTCTTACGCGAAGGTTGTGAACATAGTACAGTTAACTTAGAGAAGGTGGCGCGCGTGTCGTACCGGTAAATGTATTTGAAGGGCCATTGAAGTAGTGAAAAGTAACACTCAGATTTCAAACTTTATTTTCACAATTATTTCTGCTGCGACAGCAGCACGCCGGTTACCAGATAGTCATTAAATAAAAATGGTCCATTATGTTGTGTACACTTCAAAAATTCAAGTCCTGCACCGATAGAGCCCAAAGTTTGACACAACGTTGCAATCTAACACAGGAAGGTTTTTAGATACCTACTTATACAGGATGTTCATTTTAACTGAAGACATTGAAATATCATTTAAATTACACATCGGATCAAAAAGAGGTACAATATTATTATTATTTTTTTCTTTTAGGGCGATATCTATTGACACTACGTTCGTCTCCCACCCCTCCACCCAACTCGAGCGTGGGTGACTGTGGACAACTTTGAAACCTTCAATGGGAAACTCCATTTTTTTTTATTTCAGATTCGGATTCTCGGTGCGAAAATTTCACATGAAACTTTTTTTTCCATTTCATGATAGATGGCGTTGTAATCGGCAAAAATGAAAATTGTTGAAAAATGTGTGACATCTTAACGAATTACACCTACGATTAGGACAATCAAAGTATTGTTTTTAATACTTTTGAAAATGCTATCATGTGACAGCTCCCACAAACGAATGATGTACAGACAATAGCAACCATGCCCTCAGTGCGCGGTCGGACTGTTCATTGTAGTTCAATGATTCGGACTGCACGCATCTTTTATACGCAATTGTTCCACGATGTTAACGATTGCAAGGAGGGCAGATATAATTTTCCTCGTACTTTGAGGCCCATATAAATGTCGAAGAACTTCGTCAAAGCTGAGCTAATCTGTTCAACTCATTTTCATTTTTACCGATTACAGCACCATCTATCATGAAACTAAAATAATGTTTCGTACAAAAGCTACATAGTTTTTTCACGGAAAATCCAAATCTGCAATAAAAGATAGAGGTTCCCATTGCAGATTTCAGTTTCACCCCGCCACCCAAGCACGGGGTTTTGTGGGAGGGGGCAAGTGAACTTATTATTGGATGTCGCCCTTCGAAACAAATTATAATTATATCCTTTTTTGATGTGACGTGTTGTTTCGTGATATATGAATGTCTTCAGTTAAAATGAACATCCTAAATATTGAAACATCCTGGCTGATTATACTTGTGTGCCGGAACCGGGATTCGAACCTGGGACCGAGCGAGGTGGTGCAGTGGTAACACACTGGACTCGCAATCGGAAGGATGGTGGTTCAAATACACCTCCAACCATCCTGATTTAGGTTTTCCGTGATTTCCCTGAATCGCTCCAGGCAAATGTCGGGATGGTTCCTTTCAAAGGGCACGGCCGATTTCCTTCCACATCCTTACCCAAACCTTCCGTGAGCCCCGTCTCCAATGACCACGCTGTCGACGTGAAGTTAAACTCCAAGCTTCATTCCTTCGAACCTGGACCTTTGCCTTTCGCGGGAAAGCGCTCTACCGACTATGCTATCCCGACACGACTCACGATGCCGCCTCACAACTTTACTTCCGCCAGTACCTCGCTTCCTACTTTCCAAACTTCACAGAGGGTCTCCTGCGAAACATGCGCAAGACTAGCACTCCTGGAAGAAATGATATGGTGGAGGCATGGCTTAGCCATAGCCTAAGGAATGTTTCCAGAAAGAATCTTTTCACTCTGCAGCGGAGTGTGCGCTGGTATGAAACTTCCTGGCTGATTAAAATTGTGTGCCGGAACCCGGACTCGAACCTGGGACCTTTGCCTTTCGGGAGCAAGCGCTCTACTGACTGAGCTATCCCTACACGACCCACCACGTCGTCTCACAACTTTACAACTGTACTTCCGCCAGTAACTCGCCTCCGCTAAGCCATGTCTCCACCATATCCTTTCTTCCAGAAGTACGAGTCTTGCAAATTTCGCAGGAGAGCTTCTGTAAAGTTTGGAAAGTAGGAGGCGAGGTACTGGCAGAAGTAAAGTTGTGAGGCGGCATCGTGAGTCGTGTCGATCGTGTCGGTCGTGTCGTGTCGCTTGCACGCGAAAGGCAAAGGTCCCAGGTTCGACTCCCGGTTCCGGCACGCAATTTTAATCTGTCAGGAAGTTTCATATCAGTGCACACTCCGCTGCAGAGTGAAAGAGTCATCCCGTATATTATCTACATGTATTTTTGCTAACAACGTTCCCCATTACAAAAATTAACGTAAGTACTTATATGAGGTATACAGGTTGATTAGTTGTTAACACAACCGCAGGCGGCGCGCAGTTGGCTGGCGATGCCTGCTGGGTGGCCGCTACCGCGGCCTTCCTGTTTATTTTTATTTATTTATTTATTTTTCCCCGTCTGACGGGGTAGACATTTCCCAAGGCGAGCGAATTCTCTCTGTGTAGAGATGTTTATAGCAGGTAGCACCTATTGGTGAGGCACAGTTCAGTGTATTCAGTGAATTGTGATGTGTCTTGGGTGAAAGTGTAAAATCCAGGTATTCTGTTCACCAAAGAGTGTTCATTAATGATTCATACATGCGTACATAATCTGCACGAGTAGAGAGGAGACTGTTTGAGGAGGAGTTACCAGATGTCCTTGGTTCCTAATCGGAATATGATTCATCGATTGGTCCGTTTCATTGCGTAATAAACAATTCCTTGAGCAAATGTCAGAAACGTACACAGAGGATGGCAGACGTGCCGAGACCCAAATGGACATCGTCCGAGCTTTGACTCACTCTTACCGGACACTTTACGCCGAAGCCCCTAGAAACGACGCGGCAATGGAGGATGTAATACACCCTATGCCAGCTTCTGAGTACACACAGGATGATGACGAATTCCTGGCAGACATCACACAGGACGAACTATGCACAGCCGACCGCGGTGGCCGAGGGGACTGAGCCACTCCAGTCACGGTCTGCACGGCCACTACGGTCGAGGGTTCGAATCCCCCCTCGGGCACGGATATTTGTGCCGTCCTTAGTGTTAGCTAGTTCATAAGTAGTTAGTAAGTTTAGGGACTGATGACCCCATAGTTAAGTACCATAAGCTATACGCAAAAAAAAAAAAAGAAAAAAAAAACTATGCACAGCACTGATGAATGGTGCTTCCAATAAATCACCTGGCCCTGACGGACTACCGCATGAATTTTACAGAGCCTTCGCCGATCTTATGGGCGCAACGGGGATTCTGATGTTCCAAGAACTTATGAACACCACTTTTCAAGTCCCTCATGAATTTACCGAAGGCATTATGATCCCCATACCGAAACCACTTGGTGGACACCGACCGCAAGACTATCTACCACTGACATCATTAAACGCAGACTACAAGCTGTTCGCCCGTATACTTCGTGCACGCCTCCACACAACGGTCAAGGCCGCTATACACGCTGATCAAACTTGCCTCGGAGGCGACAACAACATCCACACCACGCTGGGATCCTACAGAGATATCATAGCGCTGGCGTCGACCTGTCGCCTAAAGGGCGTCCTGGTGGCAGTGGATTTCGATCATGCATTTGATCCATCAACCACTACTTTTTATGCTCTGTCATGGAGCACACAGGCATTCTCCAGGTGACAACGACGGTGGTCCTCCGGTTAATCCATGACGCACGCTCGAGGGTAATGGTGAATAGATATCGCTCAGAACCCATCAGTATCGGACGTTCAGTACGTCAAGGTTGCCCCTTGTCTGCCATGTTGTTCGCAGTCGCCCTCCAACCAGCTCTACGTGGTCTCCGACATCGTTGGAAGGCATCTCTCTACGATCCGCCCAATTGAAATGTTCCGCTATGCTTCTTGGCCCAATCAAGAGATGAAATAGAGTCGGCACTTTCATGGGTCCACTATTATGGCGAGGTGTCTGGAAGTCTCCTCAACCTACAGAAGACTAAATACATGGACATAGGCCGAGGATTACCTACAGCACCAGCAGTACCAATTACGAAAGTCCCTCAGATCAAGTTCTTAGGGATAACATTTCATGGCAATGTTCAAAAAACTGCAGCGACGACCCATCGACGTCTGTTACAACAAATGCGTGCACAGATACGAGGGTTAGACATGCTCCAACGCGCACGTTATGTCAACATGTACTTGGCATCCAAGTTGTATCACTTCACGCACGTACTACCATTGCCAGACACGATCGCAGCCAGGTTTCAAGCAGCGTTTGGACACTTTGTGACTACAGGCTATATTTTTAAAATACGTTACAACACCCTATCTCTGCCCCGACTAGAAGCTGGCGTCGGTTTAACTAACGCCAAGAATAGAGCTCGAGCGCTACTCCTCCCTACGACTCGACGATTATGGCACTCTCCACACAGAAATATCACAGGCACCCTTCTTGATGAAGTCGCGCCACGATCTCTGCAGCCGCCGGCTCCGGTTGGCCACTTATCGCCGGCGATTGCTCATTTCATGATCTACTTTGTAGAACACAGTTACATGCTGACTGACCTACCGACAACGCGAGAACCCATGGCTAAGGACTACTACAACATTTTACAAAGAAGGAATCCAAGTAACATGATAGAACGGCGACACCCGAACATCTGCTGGAAAATAGTGTGGCGGGCGATTCATTCACCTTTCCTGCCGACAGAAATACGGACATCGTGGTACATATTAGTGAACGACAAAATTCCCTAATCGTCAGCGGTTACATTCCATTCGCCTCCTTAGCGACCCCTTATGCCCACAGTGTGAAGACGTTGATACCGACGTGTATCGACTGACTTGTAGCACTGCGAGTGCGTGTTGGAAACTCATAAGACAAATGCTGGCCCTCCTTCTACGTCGTCCTTTCACGTCGATCGTATCTACCGAAGTTTTCTACCCTGATGGCGTCTATTTTCCACCAGTGAAGACGAATGCGATCAACTGGATTAAAGGCATGGCTCTACCCTTACTGAGATAGCGACAAAAACATCCTCGATTTCTGGCACTACTTGCTTGAAACACACACGTCTGTACAACGTGGAGCATCCTACCGAACCAGTTTTGCGAATTGTTTAAGGTCACTGTTCACGAACCCTCCACCCAGCTGGGGTGTCCCAGGTGTGAGAAGAGAATAATGATGCAGCCCATAGAACCTGATCGATCCTAACGGTGCAAAGGCTACCGCCCTTGAATGCGAGAAGACGACTGGGATACTCATGTGCAGGACTGCCGACGGCTACGTTCTACGAACAGTTGCCCCCCCCCCCCCTATAATAATAAGAAAATGAAATAATGCAATATATTACAACTGACTGACTAAAAAAGGCTGAAGTAAGAATTGATCACGCAGTATTAAAAAAGTAGCTTCATGCCCGCTGCTCCGCACGCGTAGACTGTACATTGGACGGTCTGCACCGGTTGTTTCATCTTATTAATATACACATTCATAGATTTAGCTTAAATGCTATCGTAATGAAATCTTTTGATACTACTTCAAACCTCATTGCACCCTCGTTAATGGTTGAATTTGTAAACGTACCGAAACACGTAATTTTAAATTCTAAACAAGAATTCAGATGCCATTATTTTTAGTTCACGCTTGAAATTTTAGATTAATAGCAACAATTTTCAAACAATCTTTCAGTCCCTATTTCACCACTTAGCACCGGAATATCCAAAAATCGTTTCTTAATGTAATGTCAGCACTCTCTGCGAATTTCAAGTTTCTATCATCAGTGGTTTGGACTGGGCGATGATGAGTCAGTCAATGGAGTCATACGGGGCATTGCCTTTTATATAGAGAGATTAGGTGTATAAAAACATGCGCATATTCCAGTAGAAGGTAGTGTCAAAATTTCAAAGGACTCGCCAATACCTTTCGGAGATTTGTGGTTAGGAACGTGTACATTCACAAATGTAAATCACCGTTTGTTCAAAATCTGAAGTCTCCGAAAATTCTTAACAGACTGCGTTGCAGGTTTTGCCTTGAATCATATTTCGTAGTGGGAGGTAGGTGAAATCTAGTATATAAAAATGAATGTATGTGTGTTAGTATTTTATGCGCGGCCGTACCGTTCAACCGATTGTGATGAAACTTTGTCAACATATTGCTTGCACTTTCGCGATGATTATAGGCACCATTAAATTACTGTACAAATAGTTCAGGAGGTATGACCTAATAAACAATGAAATGTACAGAAAAGTACTGCATCATGGGACGTTTGCTTCTAAACCACTGTACCAAATTTGGTACACATATTCCTTCCATGAGGTAACCATTGACGTAGGGGTAAGAACTGCTTACGACATATAGTTCAGAAGATATGCGATATGCGAATAAGGACACTTTATTCATCCAAAAATCTTCACGACATTTTGGACACTTGACCTTCAAAACAAGAGGAAGATCAATGACACATAAAATGTTCGTTGGTTCATGACGGAGGATACTTTACATGTCGTCTTCGTAAGATTCTACAGTTGTATTCCGATCCTCATGAAATTTTTAAATATGATTGAACAAGTCAGTTTATCAGTGCAGTATTAATATATTCAGATTACCTACAATCAATTAAATTAATTAACGTGACTGAACAGTTAATTTTCATATTTCGACGAAGAATGAAATAAAATTTCTGAAAATTCTAGCAGCTTTCTCTGGAACTTACGATACATTTTTCAGGGTGATAATCATCAAAGAAACATTTAAAACATAATAACACACGAAATTTTACACACTTAACTGAAAACAAGAGTAAGACTACAGTCTATATAAAATTTCCTATGATATGTCGCAGAGGATACTTAACCAATGGACTTCGGGAAAATCTACACTTGTCTTCCGATCTTAATGACATTTTGCACACTTGAACTTCAAACCATGAGGAAGGTCGCTGCGAGCATAATATTTTGTATGGTGTGTGGTGGAGGGTTCTTTACTTACGGACTTGGACAAAATCTACGGTTTTATTCAGATCTTGATAAAACTGGCACACTATAACTTCAAAACAGCACGTCATTGTATATTTAAGATTTCATTTGAAGAGTAACTTGCAGTGAACTTATACAATACTTTACTGATCACCATTAAAATTAACAGTTACTTAATTTTTCACTGTTAAATGGAGGAGTAAATGGGCTGAGGAGGTGGAGAAGGAGTTAGACACAGAGATGAGGCCATTTTCGGCAGATAAAGGAAGGGTGGAGTTTGGCATTCAAAGGGGTATGAGGAGACGAACAGAGAGAGGGGAGAGAAGGAGATGGACAAAGGAAAGAGCAGGTTGAGAGACAGAGAGAGAGAGAAGGAATGAGGATGTCAAGATTGGAATAAATAAGTCCCGAGCCAAGCCAGGTTTTCAGCTAGTGATTAATAAATACGATTCATTGTTCTCCGAGAAGGGGAACAGGCTATCCGACAGAATTATTTTTATTCTCATATTTATGTATTTTGCGTTCAGACTGGGAGCAGCACGAAGTTGAGTTTGCGTGTTATGACCGCTCTCCCACACCCTGAGTGGACTGAGGAAGGCCATGGTAAAGTTTTCTGTTACGTATTCTGCGAATGTCTGGCAGCCTCGAGGCCGACAGCAGGTAGTAGCGGACGCTGCCTCCGAAGGAAGCCGTGCGTCTGGCCGACGCGTGAGCGGTCAATGCCGATGGGTGCGCTGTCATCTCCGTTTGTAATTCCGGGACGCGTCCTCCTACGTTTCTTTCCAGCGGAAATGTATGTCTGGCACGACGTGGCATTGGCGCCAGTGTAGGACAATGTCGGTTGCTGCACGTGTTCCCCGACTGTATTTTAGAAACGGTGATTCGATTGGGGCATACAGGACGTCGCCGGGCGGCGCCCTCTTGTTGTTGATGGGGCTTTGTCCTTTAGATATCAAGATTCGGGAGCTGGCGGCGGCGTACTGGCTGAAAAAGGGAAATGGGGACAAAATACAGATCATGGAAGCCAGGGTGGAGGGGAAAAGGGAAATCGAAATTCGGGAACTAGAAATTTGGCAAAACATCTGGAACCAGGACAACACTGGAAGGAGGACACACCAGTTCCTTCCAAATGTGTCAGAAAGACTTAAAATGGGATACTTCCAGCCAAGCAGAGGATTGATTCACTTTCTCACCGGCCATGGCCCGTACCCGATGTATCTATGTCGGCTCAGGAAGCAGGCGACTCCAGAGTGTAGCTGTGGAGCTCCGGAAGGAACTCCAGAACACGTCGCTTTCGAGTGCCCTACATACGATCATCTTGTCTCTCATCTCAGACTACAACTACCTAACTCAGACTTATACCAACTCATCAGACATGAAGCACATTTTCAAACTCTCAATGAATTAACCGACAAAATCTCAAACCACATCAGACATGAATTTATAAACCGATTATGAGACATTTTTTCCAGGCATGACTGCTGCACCAGGCCGTGCCGCCGGGAAAACACGAAAACAACACAAGGACTGCAGTGCAAAAGGCCAGCCCAGTGCCAGGGACACGCCCTCCGGAATTAGTTCGGGGGGGGGGGGGGCACAGGCCAGCAAGTAGGTTTGTACATTACTGGCACACCTGTGAGCACTGCAGGGGGGGGGGTCACAAAATAAGACACTAAACGTAGCAGTAGCGACTTCCACATGAAACACAACATGCTAACGCACCCTGCATGACACAGCACATACGGCAGACACAACAGCAAAAACAAAACATATTATGTAGCTCAGTAAAAACATTAGAAGTAGCATAAAAAGCATAAAAAATGTAGTAGCATAAGAAGACCCATTTATGTATAGGTACTGGGTTATCGCATAATTAAAAGAATAAAAGAAGTTGTACCAATAAAAAATAGAAAAAAATAAACTGTCACTATGGTTTCCAACGGTGTGTCGTATCGTTTTACGGCATTCGGGGAAAAGTCGCAGGTGGCGGCAATGGACGAAATAATTCACTGCAAACGAAACGGGAGTTCTTTGCCAGCGTCTGGAGCCACAGTGAGTCGGAGCCGTGTTAATCGTAAAAAAGAAATAATTTGCTGCGTGATTCTTAGTCATTGACATTATTTGGGGGACCTCCGTCTCAGCGGCAGCGCTTGCGCTGGCGACTGTAGAAAGCCCTGCGATTGGCTGCGTGAATATAGTATGACAGCTGGGTCAATTTTTCAAGACACTACCCAAGCTGATTGGATAGGCCATTTAGAGGTGCATGTGAGTGGAGTTTTGAAGTTTCTGGGGCGTGGCTTCCAGCAACAGCGCTCCCCAATTAGTTTTTTGGAAGGCTTGTGTGGGGATTCGGTCGAGAGAGACCGGAGAGAAAGGTAAAGCTTCAGGGCCTGAGGAGAGACTCTGCTCGAGACTGATTTGCGGTCAGGCGCAGAAAGTTTATCTGGCGTCCATCAGCACTGCAACAGTGTTAGAAGTTTTTATCGGCGCAACCGCCGGAGTGTCTTACTGATAGCCGCTTGTGTGCGGACGTGAATTTGTTTTGATATCGATTTCTTGTCGTAGTGACTTGGGGACTGTCGGTAATTGCAAAGTATACTTAAGCAGTTATCTTAGAATGTTTGATTCATTTGTGATAGGAAAATGAACAGCTGTTGTCTGTTACTAGCTGCACGTTGCGCCAGGGGCCAGTTGTTGTCCTATGTGGGATCTCAAAATGTTCAAATGTTTGTAAATGTATCTGACCAAACTGCGTGGTCATCAGTCCGTAGCTTGCAAACTACTTAAACCTAGGTAAACTAAACTAAGGACAACACACAGACCCATGCCCCAGGGAGGACTCGAACCTCCACGGCGAGCAACCGCGCGCTCCGCAGCGAGACGCGGCTGTGGCCTGAGTGCAGCGTGGCGGAGAGTGGGCAGCACGCTCATGACGTCACAAACCAGCTGACGCGGCAGGCCACAGCAGCTGACAACGGAGCGTTTCGCGTTCGGCAGAGTCGGATGCACTCTTGACTGATTTCTAATTGGAAGAAAATACATTTTTAAAATTTTATTTTTTCAGTGTTAAGAAAGGTCCAATTTTTTCTAGTGAAACAGAGAGAATTGTTTGGAGTGTTCAGTACTCAGTATGAAAGTTTACGATCAGATCCTGGCGGCGGGGGAATGAGCAAGCGCATTGAGACGCTATGCTACGATGTGTGAGGCCGTTCCCCATCGGGGGTTCGAAACCCCCCACGGGCATAGAAGTTTGTAACGTCTTTAGTATAAGGTAGTTCATAAGTAGTTTTTAAGTTTAGGGATTGATGACCCCGTAGTTAAGTCCCATAAGCTTTACAAACATCTGAAGTTAGCTTTATATTACTTGAAAAATTACATTTGACCCCTCGTAATTTAAAGGCGACCATAACAGGTAGCCTAATGTGGGTTACTTGTCAGGTATTAAGTAACAAGAAGTATTTACTTGATTTTGATATTGTCCTGGGGGATACGGAAAACCAGTCATTTTCAGTCATGGCTTCAAGCAATCAATCATTGAACTTTCCCCGAAAACGGCGTTTCTGTAGGTAGACAACTTCTTCATCGCAGGCAGAATAGTAATTAGAAACAAATAATCTTGCTTCAGATTCATTCTGTTCTGCATCGGCAATAGTTTCTGCTTTTCTAATACCAGCATGTCCTCTCGCAAAGCATTTGCGTTTCTCTTTCTTTTCCTGGTAGGTAATGAATGAGTCATGGGTTGCGACTGTTCATCATTGTCTTCTTGTTCTGTTACTTACCATCAGTATTCATCTTCGTTACTATTTAACTCCGCATTTTCTTCCGAACTGACGTATTTTTTATACTGAGTGTAACTGGATTGCCAAATTTCTGGCCTTTCATGCACCGCAGAGATAATTTCGCCAAAGGACACGTCTGGCCGCCCGCTGCACGCTCGCCGCCCGCTCGGGAAACAAGCATATCGTTGACATCAGTTTCATGTAGAATTTTGGAGCATATTCTCAGTTCGAATATAGTAAATTTCCTTGAAACGGAAAAGCATCTTTCCATGAATCAGCACGGGTTTAGGAAACATCGTTCATGTGAAACTCAGCTTGGCCTTTTCTCACATAACATCTTGCGAGCCATGGACGAAGGGCAACAGGCGGATTGTGTTTTTCTCGACTTCAAAAAGGCGTTCGACACGGTGCCACACTGCAGACTGCTAACGAAGATACGAGCTTATGGAATAGGTTCACAGATTTGTGACTGGCTGGAAGACTTCCTAAGTAATAGAACGCAGCACGTTGTTCTCGACGGCGAGTGTTCATCAGAGACGAGTGTATCGTCAGGCGTGCCCCAGGGGAGTGTGATAGGACCGCTATTATTTTCTATCTATATAAATGATCTGATGGACAGAGTAAGTTGTAATTTGCGGCTGTTTGCTGATGATGCTGTGGTGTATGGAAGGGTGTCGTCTGTAACTGACTGTAATAGCATACAGGTTGACTTAGACAAAATTTCTAGTTGGTGCGAAGAATGGCAGCTAGCTCTCAATGTAGAAAAATGTAAGGTGATGCGCATGAGTAGAAAAAACAATCCTATAATGTTCGAATACAGCATCAGTAGTGAGCTTCTTGATGCGGTCGCGTCGTTCAAATATCTAGGCGTAACATTGCAGAGCGATATGAAATGGAACGAGCATGTAAGGACAGTTGTGAGTAAGGCGGACAGCAGACTTTGGTTTATTGGGAGAATTTTGGGAAGATGTACTTCACCTGTAAAGGAGACCGCGTATAAAACGCTTGTACGACCACGTCTTGAGTATTGCTCAAGTATTTGGGACCCGCAGCAGATCGGTTTGAAGGAAGACATAGAGGCGGTTCAGAGGCGAGCAGCTAGATTTGTTACCGGTAGGTTCGACCAATGCGCGAGTGTCACGGAAATGCTCCGGCAACTCAATTGGGGATCGCTGGAAGAAAGACGACGTTCTTTTCGTGAATTTCTGTTAAGTAAATTTAGAGGGCCGGAATTTGAAGCTGAGTGTAGTACGATCTTGCTGCCGCCCACTTACATTTCGCGTAAAGATCACAAAGACAAGATAAGAGAAATTAGGGCTCGTACGGAGGCATATAGGCATTCTTTTTTTCCTCGTTCAATTTGGGAGTGGAGTAGGAAAGAAAATGCCTAGTAGTGGTACAGTGTACCCTCCGCCACGCACCTTACGGTGAATTGCGGAGTATTATGTAGATGTAGATGTAGAAGCACGTTTGCGGTGGCCGCGCACGCTCCGCTCTCCGCTGCAACCGCCGCTCCACACGCTCGTCGCCAGGACGCCTCCGTAGCGTCACGTGGGTTTGTGTCGCCCGCTGTACGCCCCGCTTCACGCTCCGCTGCACTCAGGCCACGGCCTTTAGACCGCTCGGCTACTCCACCGCGGCATGTGGGATCTACTCAATCGTACTCGCACATATACGTTGGCGTGCGTTCTGATAATTTAGACCTAGCTGATTATTAGAGGAACTGCCCGACACTGTCAGTCTAACGAGACGCCAGAAGCTATGAATAATGATAAATGTTTGATCTGCTTCACAGACCACAGCTCATTGCAATTTTCGTGGCGCGCATTTTCAGCTTGCCATCAGATCGCTGCCCACCCAGTGCTGCACTTGCTGCACTTCCAGACCTGCCGAAAGCCTGTCAGCTCGGGTAACGTGTTGCTCGCTCATTGCTAACCACAGGAAAACTAATATTGAAGCGAATGCACTTTTGAATTGGTTGGAATGCTTCGGAGCTGCTCACAGTTATTGCGTGTGAAAAGTGCATTTGTGGGTGGCTTAAGATTATAATCGAACTTTACGGACTTAACCACTCTCTCAGTCGTATTTCATTACCTTGTTTGTGAAAGTAATTCCACTTTGCTTAGGATGTTAAACAATATTTATATAGTTTGTTTTCTGTGTAATCAATTTTGTATTTCAGTTAGGATGTCAAATGGGTTCTAAATTAAATGATGAGAGAATAGATTCTGTCTCGAATACATCATTTAGTAGTTTCCTGTTTCACAAAATTTTTGGAGAGGTTCATTATACATATATGTATATGTTTTTCACAGAAATTGCACCTTGTGTCATACCATTAAGTAAGGGAGAGAGTAAAATAGACAAAGTACTGAATCAGCTGATCACTTTGAAATTGAAATGCCAACGTGCTTGGGCTGAATGTTTGAAAATGCAGAGGTTTGAATATTATCAGATTATATTTAATTCAAAATGTTCAAATGTTTGTTAAGCTTAACGGACTTAAAAACTACTTATGAACTAGCTAATGCTACGGACGGGACAAATATCCATGCCCAAGGAGGGATTCGAACCCCCGACCGTAGTGGCCGTGCAAGCCGTGACTGGCGCGCCGCAGTCCACCTCGGCTATATTTAATTGCTTATTAAAATCACATCAGCTAATTTCACACAATTAATCTAACTTCATACTTTCCTAGTTCAGTAATAAAAACCATGATGGCGACCAATCCACCAGGAATTATTATTATTAGTCAAAACCAACAGGTTACAGTAGAACATAGCAACCAACAAAACCATTTTCAGTTATATTGTACAGTCGAAAATTGAAAGAGGAAATAGTATTTTCACAGAGAAATTATTGATTCGTATTTCATGTTCTAGGACCAACAAGTATAACACAGTATACAACACGTTTAGAAGGTTTTTATCCACTTTTGGCGCCAGTAACATACCCGCGACCGCCAGAAAACAGGTTTTTCAACCGTCAACTGTGTACAAGCAACCATGCACCCATACAGATTATTATTTAATCTAAATTAAATGGTGGTGATACAAACTACGTACTTGACAGATCTCCGGCAAATTCCGTTCATCCCATTGCGATACAACTTTGCACATTTGAAGCCTAAAACAAGAGTAACGGCGCTGTAGACGAACCAACTTAGTACCACAAGCAAGTAAAAATTCGTCTGCACTGTTTATCTGCATTCATGAAATGTTATTGCTTTGTCTAGCGCCACTCTTGCCGGCCGCGGTGGCCGAGGGGACTGAGGCGCTCCAGTCACGGTCTGGACGGCCACTAGGTCGGGGGTTCGAATCCCCCCTCGGGCATGGACATTTGTGCCGTCCTTAGTCTTAGCAAGTACATAAGTAGTTTGTAAGCTTAGGGACTGATGACCCCGTAGTTAAGTCGCATAAGTTCTACAAACATTTGAACATTATTTTTTTTAGCGCCACTCTTCACAATTTTGCCTAAGACCGCTCCAAGCACGAGGCCTGTGGCGAGTTTTCTCATACAAAAACGTAACATTATAACTTGGCTGCAGCGCCCAGATTCAAGTAGCATAGGCAGGACTGTACTGCAGCCGCAATTATTACTACTGGACCCTCCCCATACAGTCGCATTTTATTTGTAACTGCTGCTGGTATACAATACAAAACACCCGCGTGTTGCAAGCACTTACACAGCAGGCAGTCACTACGTTTACATGTAACACATGTTCGAATACAGCATTAGTAGTGAGCTTCTTTATGCTGTCGCGTCGTTCAAATATCTAGGCGTAACATTGCAGAGTAATATGAAATGGAACGAGCATGTAAGGACAGTTGTGAGTAGGGCGGACAGCCGACTCCGGTTTATTGGGAGAATTTTGGGAAGATGTACTTCACCTGTAAAGGAGACCGCGTATAAGACGCTTGTACGACCACGTCTTGAGTATTGCTCAAGTGTTTGGGACCCGCAGCAGATCAGTTTAAAGGAAGACATAGAGGCGGTTCAGAGACGAGCAGCTAGATTTGTTACAGGTAGGTTCGACCAATGCGCGAGTGTCACGGAAATGCTCCGGCAACTCAACTGTGGATCGCTGGAAGAAAGACGACGTTCTTTTCGTGAATTTAGAGGGCCGGAATTTGAAGCTGAGTGTAGTACGATCTTGCTGCCGCCTACTTACATTTCGCGTGATGATCACAAAGACAAAATAAGAAAAATTAGGGCTCCTACGGAGGCATATAGGCATTCTTTTTTTTTTTTCCTCGTTCAATTTGAGAGTGCCTAGTAGTGGTACAGTGTACCCTCCGCCACGCACCTTACGGTGAATTGCGGAGTATGCATGTAGATGTAGATGTAGATCTTCCGGAAAACGAAAACCGATTTTCGTAAACTGTTTTTCGCTGTCGTGTTTACATGGCACAGCCTGAGTCGGATTTCCCAATCGACTTAAGATGGCGGCTGAATGACAGCTGATTCAGTCCCCGGTTTAGTCAGCATAATCGCTATTTTTGTTTACTTAACAACACAGATTCATGTTGACTCTAATATTATTTCGCATTAGAAAATATCACTCTGTCCACATGTGCCGAAAATTCTTACCAAAATAACACAATCTGACAGGCCAAGAACGCTTCAAAAACGGTTGCGTTTACATGGGCACGAAAATCGAGTGTGGGACTGGAAAACCGCTTTAGAGAAACGGATTTCCAGAATCGATTTTGGAGTGTTTACATGACCAACCAAAAGCGGAATTGGGAAATCGGTTTACAAAATCCGGTTTTGGGAGCCCATGTAAACGGGATGAGTGATGGAGAGACTTCGTGCTGTGTACCGATGAGTAGAGGCGGCAGCCATGAGTCAGTTGCTCGTGCAGGGGAATCCCCGGGCTACTTCGCGCTGCTCATGTGGCTGGTGGGAACTCCTTATCAGTTGATCTCGCGATACACGAGTCGCGTATAGACCGTGTTTTGTTGTTTTCTGATACCTTGGCTGATACGATCTATTCAAGAATTCTCCGATAACCTGTTTTGCAGTGGGAGTATTTAATACTTCTCCAAGTAGTTCAAACGCACATGTTTAGATAAAATAAAGAAAAACAAATAATACAGTTAAATTATGAACTAGACCATCGGTTCCCAATGTTTTTCCATAAGAGGACGCACAATTGTTCTGGAAAAATTGTCACGGTCCAGAACTGAAGCCGAGTGTACAACGATCTTCCTGCCGCCTACTTGCAGTTCCCATAATAACCACAAACACAATCACTATCAACAGCGCACAGCAACAGTAACAACGATACTGGCGGCGTTTAACGCGCAAGGTATGCCCTAGTATACCCTAGTATACTCACATCCGTGGGAAAAAAATGTTTAGGAAACTGCGTGAAGCCGGCCGCGGTGGCCGAGGTGACTGAGGCGCTCCAGTCACGGCCTACACGGCCACTACGGTCGGGGGTTCGAATCCCCCCTCGGGCATGGATATTTGTGTCGTCTTTAGTCTTAGCTAGTTCATAAGTAGTTTGTAAGCTTAGGGACTGATGACCCCGTAGTTAAGTCCCATAAGTTGTGCAAACAACATTGTACATTTTGAACATTTTTTTTTAAAGTGCGTGAAATTTACCACACAAACAAAGGAATAGTATGGGTAGTTGAGCGAGGGTAACAGAACGGAAGAAATGAAACTACATAAAATACTTTTTCGAGCAATAGTATGAAACAGTTACGTTGGAATTCCTGCAACAACTGACGAAAGAACGGAAACAGAATATTTCCTAAAATTAGACCAGAAGCTCATGGATGCAGCTTGTAAGAGTGATACGATTTATGGAGCCACTGCTTTTCTAATTTGTACTACTTGCATATTTTTAGAATGTCAAATATTCTACATTTATTTATAAGAAAATTTCCATTGTTTTGAAGACACGGCAAAAGTTACACATCGCCACTGAGGGCGCTGTTTTGTAGCTTGCTTTGTGCTGTTTGGGCTACGAGAAATAAAATCTGGATGCAACTGATACAACCCTTCCCTGTTGACAGTCATCAAAATTCAAATGTTTTTAAATCTATAGGACAAAACTGCATGGTCATCAGTCCGTAGCTTACAAACTACTTAAACTAACTTCGAAAAACTTACGGGTATGCAGCCAGGTATAAAAATCGACGACGGCCGTTATTTCAGGCAGGAGACCACCCTGACATTTTCAAGGCGAGACTGCAGTGAGGAAGCAATGTGCAACGATCTTTAAAACCTCGGTTTTCAGTGAGTAAACAGGAAAGACAACACACAACGAGCAAGCAAGCACACAGCCCCGACACGACCAAAGATAAAACCGGTCAGAATATCGATAATAAACGTCAGTTCTCGACGGATGAGGTCGAATTAGTTTTCTACCTCTGTTTCTTGACAATTGAGAGAGCAGGATCCCAAACGGAATTTAAACAGGACCCTCCATCCCTATTCATAAGGTTGTCACCTAGTCTTATTTCTATCGCTTCCTTGATAACACAGTCCCAGTAGTTGGAAGTGCATGCCAGAATTTCCGTTTTGTGGTATTCCATAGGGTGACCCATGTCAAGACAGTGTTCGGCCACAGCAGATTTGTTTGACTGTTGTAAACGCGTGTGACGTTTATGCTCAATACAACGGTCCTCAACAGTCCTAATAGTTTGACCAACATATGACATGTCTCAGCTATATGGGATACGGTAGACACCCGCCTTGTGCAAACTGAGTTCATCCTTAACGGATCCCAACAGTGCCTTAATTTTAGAAGATGGACGAGACACACATTTAACATTGTTTTTACGCAAAATGCGGCCAATCTTCTTGGAAGTGCTGCCAACGAATGGCAGAAAGGCCACTGACGTGGGTGCCGACCCTGTGCTATCATCATTAGCCCGTTGCACATGTGGTCGATAGCGCAACGATCTTTTAATCTGCCCTTCACTGTAGCCATTCTGTCTAAAAGTTACCTCTAGATGAGATAGATCAGTGGGCAAACTTTCCGGGTCAGAAATAACGTGAGCCCTATGCACAAAGGTTGTTGTTGTTGTTGGTTTTTGAGGGGACTAAACATATGCACTAAGTATCCACGGGTGTACTGCCGGTCTATAGTGCCCGTTGGACACTATAGAACGGCAGTACACCCGTGGATATTATGATTATCAAATACGCCGGGAGAAACTGAAGAATCACATATGCACTAAGAATCCCTTCACGTTGAGCTGGGTGGTGACAACTATCAGCTTGCCGATACAAATCAGTATGAGTTGGTTTCCTATAAACAGCATGTCCCAGCGTACCATCTGCCTTTCTCCTGACCAACACATCAAGGAATGGAAGGCAACCATTCTTTTCCACTTCCATTGTGAAATGGATGTTGGGGTGGATTGAATTTAGATGTTCCAAAAAATAATTCAAGTTCTCACTACCATGAGGCCAAACAACAAAAGTGTCATCGACATATCTGAAAAAAGAAAAAAACAGTTTCAACGCCGCTGACTCCAGTGCACGATCTTCAAAGTCCTCTATGAATAAATTAGCAGTGATAGGTGACAAAGGGCTTCCCATTGAAACTCCATCTGTCTGCTCATATTACTCGTCACTGAATAGAAAGGAGGTGGAAGTCAAAACATGTCGAAATATATTCGTTAAATCAGTAGCAAACTTCGTCTCAATTAGTTGCAACGAATCAGACAGAGGAACTCGAGTGAAAAGAGAAACCACATCAAAACTAACTAAAGTATCCGAGTCAGTCAAGTGCAATCCCTCCAATCGACGTAGGAAATCCACTGAGTTCTTATTGTGGTGTTCACAACGGCCTACCAGTGGGCTCAACAAACCAGCAAGATGTTTTGCCACACATTATGTGGGAGCACCAGTGTTTGACACAATAGGCCTAAGAGGGAACCTATCTTTATGGACCATATAATCTAGGAGGTACAGCACAATATGAATTAAGACTCTTGATAGTTTCCTGTGACAAAGAACTTTTCTTAAGGAGGTTATTGGTCTTCCTCTCAACACTTTTTGTAGGGTCAACAGAAATCCTGCGATACGCTGAATCAGAAAGTAAACACTGCACTTTTTGAAGATAATCCTGCTTGTTTAAAACAACAGTAGCATTTTCCTTGTCCGCAGGTAAAATAACAGTATCAGGATCCATCCTAAGTGAACGTAAGGCAGCAGCCTCAGCTGCTGTTATATTACTCACAGACGGACTGAGGTAAACTAACCTAAGGACAACACACACATCCATGCCACAGGGAGGACTCGAACCTCCGACGGAGAGCAACCGTGCAGCGAGGAGCCCTAGATCCCTCGGCTACTCCACCGCAGTAATAAGATAAATTAGGGCATATAGGTATCCTTTTTTCCCTCGTTCTATTTGGGAATGGAACAGGAAACGAAATGCCTAGAAGTGGTACAGTGTAACCGTCACCATGCGCTTTACGATGGATTGTGGAGTATATACAGGGTGTTTCACTGTGTTTGCCTCTGTAACTTATAAAATAATAGGTGACGGAAAATTTTTATGCGGTAGGTCAACACAAGAAATGTTACACTTTCTGCGGAGCTATGAACACAGTTTATTGAATCATTTTCCAAAGAGTTACAGCACAAAGATATTTTTTTTAATGCAACAATAGTTTTTCTCTCGTGCATTGGAATCATTGAAACCAGCTGCGTCCAAATCAATTTAAACTACATTCCTATCACTGTTAGTTTGGGAGTTACAACCCTGCCGGCCGCGGTGGCCGAGGTGACTGAGGCGCTCCAGTCACGGTCAGCACGGCCACTACCGTCGGGGGTTTAAATCCCCCCTCGGGCATGGATATTTGTGCCGTATTTAGTCTTAGCTAGTTCATAAGTAGTTTGTAAGCTTAGGGACTGTTGACCCCGTAGTTAAGTCCCATAAGTTGTACAAACATTTGAACATTTTGAGTTACAACCCTTCAAAGTTTCAGGGGCAGATACCACACGCTGTACATAATACATGGCTGTGTGGTGGGTGATGGATGTTATGGCGGTGGGAAGTTGATTTACATGAGATGTTCAAATGTGTGTCCATGTTCCTCAATGCATAACTCAATGCGCCGTCGAAAGGACCTGCGGACGAGATGTAACATCTCCGGTGTGACGGAGCGACATGCGTCCTCGATGCGCCGTTTTAGATCTTCTGGGGATGTGGGCTCAGTGACACAAACACGATCCTTTAGATATCCCCACAAAACGAAATCTACTGGTGTTAAATCGGGCGACCTTGCGGGCCATGAAACAGGACCATGGCACCCCAAACATCTTCCTACAAACCTGTTGTTTAGTTCTTCCACAACAGCACGCGCAGAATAGGCTGGGTGACCATCGTGCTGCATCCACATATGGACTCTCGTGTGTAGACACACATGTTCATGGAGACCACCCAAACTGTCGGATATAAAAGCGCGATATAACTCACCTGTCAGTGTACCTGGGAAGTAGTTTGGACCGATTATTTCATCCCCAAGGATTCCACACCACACGTTAATAGACCACCTACGTTGACGGTCAACAGGTCGTACCCACCGAGGATTGTCTGCGGCCCAGTAGTGCATGTTATGGTCATTCACTGCACCATAATTTGTGATCGTGGACTCATCACAGAACATAACACTTTGTAAAGACTTCGGCATGAAATTACGCATGGCCCACTCACAGAAAGTCACTCTTGCACGGAAATCGTTCCCATGCAGCTCCTGGGCGAGTTACAGGCAGTACGGCTGAAACCTGTGGCCGTGTACTATACGCCACACAGATGTGAGACTGACACCAGCGACTGCAGCAACGGCTCGTAAGCTGATATGAGGATCGTGGTGTAGTGCATCTAAAACAAACACCTCCGTCTCCTCACTTCTTGCAGGTCTTCGTCTGTTACTGTGGAGCATTACCAAGCTGCCTGTTTCCCGAAGTCGTTGTTCGGCACGTAAGAACGTAATGGCTGCCGGGGCTCTTCGTCTAGGATATCTCACGGCATAAGCCGTGGTTGCTTCAGTGGCATCGTGTCGGCACTCGTCGAGCATCAGCAACATGTCAACGTACCCGTTGTTCGTGTATGCCATCCGATGTCAGTAACTGTGGTATATTGAGCCCCGGTTGTTTGTGTGTCTCCAACTGTCGGGTATACGGCCGTGTGCGGCGACAGTCGGCAGTCTAACAGCGCATCGACACCGTGACACCGGCGACGTTACAACTCGGCCGCACCTCATTTAGAAGGCATATTGCATTATGCGCAGCGTTTGTGGTATCTGCTCCTGAAACTTTGAAGGGTTGCAGCTCCCAAACTAACAGTGATAGGAATGTAGTTTAAATTGATTTGGACGCAGCTGGTTTCAACGAATCAAATGTACGATAGAAATAACTATTGTTGCATTTAAAAAATTACATCTTTGTGCTGTAACTCTTTGGAAAATGATACAATAAACTATGTTCATAGCTTCCCAGAAAGTGTAACATTTCTTGTGTTGACCTACCGCATTAAAATTTCCCGTCACCTATTATTTTATAAGTTACAGAGGCAAACACACTTAGGGAAACACCCTGTATGTAGATGTATAAACATAACAGCGAACTAGTCTAGTAATATAAAAATTATATGATTAGAATGAAGTTATTAATATCCTAACGTTTTATTGAGTATTATTTCAAAAATGGTATTAATGATAGAAACAAAATTTTATCTACTTTGAAATTTATTTTACACGAGTTAAATGGCAAACTCAATAAGGTTTGTGGTGTTATTTTCCCTTGTTGTTAGTGATATCTTGATTGGAGCTTGTTAGATTTACAATTATTTATATGATGTCTGAAAGAACTGCATTTGTTGGCATTAACGACCGTAAGTTTACGAATTAGAAACATTTCGTCTGTTTCAGCGCTTTGAATTAAATCCAATGCCAGAGTTGAAAATTTGTGCTGGACCGGGATTCGAACCCGAGTTTCCCGCTTCCGGCCAGCGCTCGCCTTAACCAGTTAGGTTATCCAGGCACGCTTCCCTTCCAAACCAAATTCTCAACTTACAGCACACTACGATGCTAGTGCGCCCTACCCCATCAGGCAATTGACAGTTTCAAGCAGACGCGTTCATACGCTCGACCCCATGCGTAAAAGCATTACAGGCTGCGAGCAAGAGGAACTCATGACAGCGGGTGCTACCAACGTAGTGTGCTGTAAGCTCAGAATTTGGGTTGGAAGGGAAGCGTATCTGGATACTCTAGTTGGTAAACGCGAGCGCTAACACGACGCGGAAAATCCGGATTCGAATTCCGGTCCAGCGCAAATTTTGAACTCTATTGAATATATTTAAAACAGAAAGAAAAAAAATAATTTAAAAAAATAGCTAAGGCGATAGCTAGCTCAAAGCGGGAAATCAGGGTTCGAATCCTGGTCCAGCTCATATTTTCAACTTTGCCATTCCATTTATTTCAGTGTCGAAATGTTTAAATTTTTCGAATTCGTTGTTAAATTTAAACCTAAATTGTTTGCCGCATAAAGTTTGTTTCTTATAAAAGAAACATTCTAATAGGCAAATAGTGACGAATCCGAATATTATTATTATTATTAGTAGTAGTATTTTTCTTTTTGTTTATGGGAAAACTACGGGGTCATCAGTCCCTGAACTTACATACTTCTTATGATCCATGCCGGAGGGGGGGATTTGAACCCCCGACGGGGAACGGACTCGCGCATCGTAGCCTAGCGCCTCAATGCGCTCGGCCGCTCCGCCGCGGCACATACCCTTTATTGTGATGCAAAATGAAGAATGTTTTCAAAACGGAATGACACGGTAGTTCCATCAGAGAGACGTCGTCCGATGCCGAAAACATCATATGTTCAAATGTTTGTAGAACTTATGGGACTTAACTACGGGGTCATCAGTCCCTAAGCTTACAAACTACTTATGAACTACCTAAGACTAAGGACGGCACAAATATCCATGCCCGAGGAGGGATTCGAACCCCCGACCGTAGTGACCGTGCAGACCGTGACTGGAGCGCCTCAGTCCCTCGGCCACCGCGGCCGGCAAACATTTAAACATTTCGTCTGTTTCAGCGCATTGAATAAAGTCCAACGCCAGAGTTGAAAATTTGTGCTGGACCGGGATTCGAGCCCGAGTTTTCCGGTTACGGCCAGCGCTCGCCTTAACCAGTTAGGCTATCCAGGCACGCTTCCCATCCAACCCAAATTCTCAACTTACAGCACACTACGATGGTAATGCCCCCTACCCCATCATGCAATTGACAGTTCGAAGCAGACGCGTTCACACGCTCGACCCCATGCGTAAAGGCAGTACAGGCTGCGAGCGAGAGGAACTCACGACAACAGGCGCTACCAACGTAGTGTGCTGTAAGCTCAGAATTTTGGTTGATCTCGGTTGGAAGGGAGGCGTGTCTGGATACTCTAGTTGGTAAAGGCGAGCGCTAACAGACGCGAAGAATCCGGATTCGAATTCCGGTCCACCACAAATTTTCAACTCTGTCATTGAATGTATTAAAAAAATAGTTAAGGCGATAGATACCCCAAAGAGGGGAATCAGGGTTCGAATCCGGATCCAGCTCATATTTTCAACTTTGCCATTCGATTTTTTCAGTGTCTAAATGTTTAAATATTTCGAATTCGTTGTTAGATGTAGGCGTAAATCTTTTCCCGCGTAAAGTTTGTTTCTTATAAAAGAAACTTTCTGATAGGTAAACAGTGACGAATCGGATGATTTCCTTAAAAGCACTTGCCCATTATTGCGATGCAAAATGAAGAATGTTGTCAAAAAAGAATGACACGGTAGTTTCATCAGAGAGACGTTCTCCGATGCTGAAACTTTTACCTTTGTAAGGTTGTGGTCTAATTACTTATCCACAGCAGTTAATCAGGAATCGAATCCTTGGAAAGTAATTCCTAAAACAAGCGTCAGTTCTAAGTACAGAGTAGTGCCCTGTCATAATAGGCAACTTTCAACGGCCTAATGTAACAAACCCGGTTCGTAAAAAAGTTACACTTACAATATTGAGAGACTCTCTTCCAAGCTGTGTATGATTTATCTTACATATTTTATACTTCGACTAAGTGCTGTTTTGCACGTACTACTTAACATCCATTTTTTTTAATAACGTAATATGATGGTGCAGGGCCGGCGCTAGGCACGTGCGAAACGTGCGGGCCCACAGGGCGGCACTTTCCGAGGGGCGGCGAATCTACCGCCCTCCCCTTTTTTCTATTTTTTTTACCTTACCTTTTTTAAGGACAGACTCAAAATTCATGCCCAAGAGGATGGGAGTGGCTTCGCGAACTGTGGCATGGCGCCTCGACTACCTGCCGCCGCCATTGTTGAACAAGGGGAGGGAGGAGGTGTAATTTCTTCCTCGCCACTGTGGCAGCACCTTCGTGTTTACGTCAGAGTAACAAAGAGGGGGGAACAGTATGACGTACACGCCAGCACAAAGTAACATATTTGTCTGTGACGCCAGTATTCTTATTACTGGAGCGCTGCAAGCCTGTTACGGCCGTGCGTTTACTCACAGTTAATTTTGCAGAAGACGAAATCTAATCTGGAAATTCGAATCAGTGTTCCATACTGCGATTACGTGTTAAGCCTGAAGCAATTTTTTAAGCCCTTCAATTGCAGTTTCCTAGTCTTTTATTCTTCCCGAATTATGGAAAAAAATCTTTGAACAGTGCTACAGTCAAAAATGTCCAACACCGGCAATAGCCAGGAGTATTCCGAATCGGTAAATATGCCGCGAGTAATTACAGGGGATAAAGACCAACGAGTTACGTTGTTCTAGACGGCGAGTGTTCATCAGAGACGAGTGTATCGTCAGGCGTGCCCCAGGGGAGTGTGATAGGACAGCTATTATTTTCTATCTATATAAACGATCTGATGGACAGAGTAAGTTGTAATTTGCGGCTGTTTGCTGATGATGCTGTGGTGTATGGGAGGGTGTCGTCTGTAACTGACTGTAATAGCATACAGGATGACTTAGACAAAATTTCTAGTTGGTGCGAAGATTGGCAGCTAGCTCTCAATGTAGAAAAATGTAAGGTGATGCGCATGAGTAGAAAAAACAATCCCATAATGTTCGAATACAGCATTAGTAGTGAGCTTCTTGATGCTTTCGCGTCGTTCAAATATCTAGGCGTAACATTGCAGAGCGATATGAAATGGAACGAGCATGTAAGGACAGTCGTGAGTAGGGCGGACAGCCGACTTCGGTTTATTGGGAGAATTTTGGGAAGATGTACTTAACCTGTAAAGGAGACCGCGTATAAGACGCTTGTACGACCACGTCTTAAGTATTGCTAAAGTGTTTGGGACCCGCAGCAGATCAGTTTAAAGAAAGACATAGAGGTGGTTCAGAGACGAGCAGCTAGATTTGTTACCGGTAGGTTCGACCAATGCGCGAGTGTCACGGAAATGCTCCGGCAACTCAGTTGGGGATCGCTGGAAGAAAGACGACGTTCTTTTCGTGAATTTCTGTTGAGTAAATTTAGAGGGCCGGAATTTGAAGCTGAGTGTAGTACGATCTTGCTGCCACCTACTTACATTTCGCGTAAAGATCACAAAGACAAGGTAAGAGAAATTAGGGCTCGTACGGAGGCATATAGGCATTCTTTCTTTCCTCGTTCAATTTGGGATTGGAATAGGAAAGGAAATGCCTAGTAGTGGTACAGTGTACCCTCCGCCACGCACCTTACAGTGAATTGCGGAGTATGCATGTAGATGTAGATGTAGTAAGCCTGGCATAAGTTGTGTTTCACCGTATTTTTCAAACTTTTTGCTATCCGTTTCTGAGTGATAGTCAGACGTTTTGATTTTTGAGGCATGAAACACCTGTCTCCGCCTGCATGAACAACAATTAAACACTGACCGGCACTTTTGTTTGACAATACTATTCTCGCACTATCACTTTGCCAACATTTATTTATTGTTTCTTTGTTTGTAAATCTATCGGACCAAACTGCGTGGTCATCAGCATGTAGCTTACAAACTACTTAAACCTGGGTAAACTAACCTAAGGACAAACACACACACCCATGCCTCAGGGAGGACTCGAACCTCCACGGCGAGTAACCGCGCGCTTCGCAGCGAGACGCTTTAGACCGCTAGGCTACTCCACCGCAGCATTTATTTATTGCGTACTGTTTTCCGTTGAATACATTATATGTTTGAAACCATTGAAAAATGTTCATTTACATTTACTGTAAGTTCATGCTGCGCGGGAATAGCCGAACGGTATAAGGTGCTGCTGTCATGGACGGTGCGGCTGGCCCCGGCGGAGGTGCGAATCCTTCCTCGGGCATGTGTGTGTGTGTGTGTGTGTGTGTGTGTGTGTGTGTGTTTGTCCTTAGGATAAATTAAGTTGAGTAGTGGGTCAGCTTAGGGACTGATGACCTTAGCAGTTAAGTCCCACAAGATTTCACATACGGTAGATTTAAACAGTTTTGTAAATTCGAAAAGCTTATTAAAATTAGCTAGATTTCTTCAATCAGGTTTGACTCCATTTTTGAGCTGATACCCAGCGACTATTTTGTACAAACCTGTAGAGAATGTCACCAATCAGTCGCAATTTTTGTTTTTATTTTCGAGATCTACATAGATTTCGGGCACAGTGTGGCTATTCTCAATGCTTTGAGTTGTGTTTACATCTATTCCGTCAGGGTGAAAGTGTAGCGCATCTGCGGGGCCGGGAGGTACTAGTGCGTCCGGCCATCGCTTGAGGGGAGTCATTCGAACAATTAGAATCAGGCTTAAATTCTGATTTGGAGCAGCTTCATAACTACTACAAGACCTGGCATCTGAACCTTAATGCATCAAAACCAGTAAGCACAGTGATGCACCTGAACAACAAACAAGCAGAAAGAAAGCTGTGCTTAAATATAGCAGGCCAGAACTTAAGACACAAAAGAGCACCGAAATACCTGGGTGTTAAACTGGACCGCAGCCTAACGTTCAAAGAACAGCTGCATGACGTCAGCCAAAAACTCAGAGGCAGAGTCAATATCATTCAGAAACTCGCAGGCTCTACCTGGGGAAGCAATGCTACGACACTTCGCACTTCCTCCATGGCTCTAATCTACAGCGTTGCAGAATACTGCGCACCTGTATGGACTAACAGTTCGCACGTCAACAAAGTAGATGTTCGCCTAAATGACACCTTGGGAGCAATAACTGGAACGGCGAGATCTACCCCAACACCATGGCTCTCTGTGCTGGCAAATATTGAACCTCCGTCACTCCGCAGACAACATGCAATCCAAAGAGAAATGGAAAAAATTGCTGCTGACATCACACTTCCCGTACACGCTGATCTACATGGCCCGACACGATTAATGTCTAGAAATCACTTCTGGAACCACTTGTTGAACAATCGGAACACCGTAACAGAATGGAGCCACCTATGGCAGTAAGCAAATGTTAACAATGGACACCTCATTAAGAACCCGGCTGATCGTGTTCCTGGTTTCAACCTCCCTCGAGAAACCTGGGTGGCATTAAACAGAATGAGAACCGGTGTTGGACGGTGCAACGAGCTGATGGCCAAGTGGGGCTACGTGGATGATCCTCACTGTGACTGCGGCGAAATACAGACGATGCAGCACATATTTGATTGTAAAATTCATGGTTTTCTGGACGGTTCGCTGGAGGATCTGCATAAACTTACAGGCACTGCCATTTCTTGGATTTGTAATTTAAGTGTTTCCGTTTAGTTGTAAATTATTTTGACAAATTTGTGTTCCCTTTAATTCTTAATTTATAAGCATTGTAATAAGTATAACTCATTTCATAATGAATAATGTTTCGTTAGATTTGTATGTTAATTTAGTTTCTCATTTTGAATGTGTCTAGTTCAAAATGTTTGTAGAGCTTATAGGACTTAACTACGGGGTCATCAGTCCCTAAACATAGAAACTACTTATGAACTAGCTACAACTAAGGACGGCACAAATATCGATGCCCGAGGGGGGGATTCGAACCCCCGACCGAAGTGGCCGTGCAGACCGTGACTGGAGCGCCTCAGTCCCCTCGACCACCGCGGCCGGCAATGTGTCTAGTACTGTAAGGCATGTGGCATATCGAACGCAAAATAAATAAATAAAATGGTGAAAGTAACTGTCAACATGACGGTTTAGATGTACGCACATATTAAAACCATTCACTGGCCAAAACCTAGGTAGATCTGTAAAGTCAAAGCAAAAATTGCGATTGATTGCTGACATTTCCTACAGATTTGTTCAAGTAAAATTCCACAAACGTTTTGTAAAAAACCGAGGGGGGAGGGGGGGGGGCGGCACTGGGGCTTGCGCCGGCCCTGTGATGGTGGCATAGGCCATTGATACCGGTCGTCATAAAATAAATAAGTATATTCCTCTCTCGGTTTTCTATTTCTGAAGATATTAAGATTTACATCGCAGTTAGTTCACATTTCAGTTCAGCAACATCAGAGCACGTGGTACATGCATGACGGAGCTCCGGCCCATCTTCCTGCTGCTGTGAGACGGATAGGTCGAGGCGGACCTGTACCTTCAGCCTCCAAGATCACCTTATTTTGGTGTCTGCCGTCACTTCAAAAGCGAAGTGTACAGCTCACCCTTCCAACACCGTTCAAGAACTGCACAGGAGAGTTATAGACTCTTGTCAAGGATTCCTAAACTATCCAGGGGGTTTCGAAAGAATTCGTAATTACAGAGACGAGCACAGCATTGCATCCAGATGCAAGGAAGACACTTGAGGCACCTCATTTAACAGTTAACCCATACGTGAAATCTGAACTAAATGAGATGCATAACCTAGTAGTGAAGTCTACATTTTAAATTAATTTGTACTGACTACGACAATGATCACAGTGAGGGTTGGAATCATGGATTCGTACTGGAACATATTTGCTTCTTCTGTTAGGGTAATGGAGTGCAATCTAAGAAAATCAGGTGATGCTGAAGGAATTAGATTAGGCAACGAACCAATAAAGGAGGTAGATGAGTTTTGTTACTTGGGCAGTAAAATAAAAAATGATGGTCGCTGTACAGAGGACATAAAATGCAGAATGGCAATGGGTAGAAAAGCGTTCTTGAAAAAGATAAATTTGTTAAGATCGAATATTGATTTAAGCCTAAGGAAGTCCTTTCTGAAGGCATTTGTATGGAGTGTTGCCTTGTATGGAAGTGAAACATGGATGATAAACAGTGCGGACAGGAAGAGGATTGAGGCTTTTGAAATATGGTGCTACAGAAGAATGCTGAAGATTAGGTGAGTGGATCGCATAACTAATGAGGAGGTAGTGAACAGAATTGGGGAGAAAAGAAATTTCTGGCGTACCTTGATTAAACGAAGGGATAGATTGGTAGGGCACATTCTCAGACATCAAGGAATTGTGAACTTAGCGTTGGAGGGAAGTGTGTGGGGTAAAAACCGCAGAGGAAGACCAAGAGATGAATACAGTAAGCAGATTCAGACAGATGTAGGTTGCCGTTCTTATGTGGAGATGAAGAGGGTATTGTGGAGAGCTGCATCAAACCAGTCTCCGGACTGAAGACCACAACAACACATCGTCAACTTTCAATAGTGTAAGCTTGCGCCATCCGTTTTGATACAACATGTGTGTGTGTGTGTGTGAGAGAGAGAGAGAGAGCGATAGATAGAGAGAGAGAGAGAGAGAGGGAGAGGGAGAGAGACCACTTGTGTTTATATCTGCGTGTGAAACCGAGCGAGATTGTGCAGTGGTAACACACTGAACTCGCATTCGGAAGGATGGTGGTTGAAATCCACCTCCGGCAATCCTGTATTAGGTCTCCTGTGATTTCGCTAATTCCCTCCAGACAAAAATGCCGGGATGTATGCCGGGATGTATGATCCTGTTAATGGGTTCAGTTACCAAAATATCTGCCTGCCTTTAATGATGATTTGAAATGACTAATTGACAAGCACGGTTATGACTGCAGAGTTATCAAGTGGATTGCCAATCATGAAATAAGTTAATTAATTAAAATAAAGATCAACGTTTGAGTACGAGAGCGAAAGCGAAATGAATAATGGGTCCTGTGCTACTTTAACCCATGATTGTTGTGTATCAAGATAGTAGGATAATTAATTTTAGTATTTCGATCAATATCAGTGTTTCAAGCACTTACCACAATTAACAAGAAGTAATGCTAGCTGTCTGACAAGGTAGTAGGTTTCTTTATAACAGCAAACGTAAAGTATAAAAATATGCAGCGAGTCAACAGTATGTGAAAAACGAACAAATAAACTCACCACCCAGTGGTCCTTCCTATTCGTGACTGAAAACATAAATCAATTGAATATCACTCACCTCTTTGCGTCGATAACGAGCGCATGCAGATTACGAACATAAATAAAACACTAATTTATGAGAAAAATGTTGTTAATACGCAACGAACGAGAAAAAGCTGGTAACTGACTTTGAATACAAATTTAAATATGAACCATGCTCTGAAATCCAGGAAAAGATCTGTCTACTTGAAACTGTCGAGTTTCGTTTGTATATCACCATGTATAATTAAAGTTCTTCTTGCACTAAATTGTTTCTGTTATGCCAAAAATCAAGATCAAATAAATTGTAAAAATGTGTATCTAAATTAATGAACAAATTGGACAGAATAATTTTAAAAATGAGGTGAATTATCTAACTGTAACAAAGGAGACAGGGAAAAGACATATTTAAAAATTCTAACACCTAATTCGATTACCTTTGAATTAGCCTATATTTTGTAAAAACAAAAGAAAAAAAAGAAGGTACGTACTGACTTAACAGTTGCCAATAATGCAGAGCACGGTAAAGAAATCAGAAAAACAAAACATACCTTTTTCTAGTGTAGGCAAGACAACACATAAATTTTCATCGAGGATAATTCCAGGCCAATTCAAAGTCACAGCCCCTTCTCTTGCAAATACCATGCTGTTACAGTCACTCTGCACACCAGTGTGCTCACGAGGGCAGCCAACATTATTCTGCCAGACTCCACTCACTGCTCAACTGCACTGGTCAAGACAATCAGGGGTCGGTTTGAGACATCTAGCTTCTCAAGTATTGTCATCGCCAGAATGAACTAAAATGGTCCTACGTCCTTCTGACGCTTCTACGGAATGTAGAAGACAACATTACGGCAACCGAGATAGTAGTAACATCAGAAACTTCCTGCAGAGGGCGTCGGTGTTGTTTGTGTTTACTCTATCCAGTGGCGGCGCTAGAAGAAAACTGGGCGTCGGCGAACTCGTCTTTGCGAGGTCCCTTTCATTTTTTCATTAATGAAGTAAATGTTAAATGAGCTAAATTATACATCAATAATCATTATACTAAAATTCTATTAGTGTAATATACGAGTATTGCCGGCCGCGGTGGCCGAGGGGTCTGCGGCGCGCCAGTCACGGCCACTACGGTCACGGCCACTACGGTTGGGGGTTCGAAACCTTCCTCCGGCATGGATATTTGTGCCGTCCTTAGTGTTAGCTAGTTCATAAGTAGTTTGTAAGCTTAGGGACTGATGACCCCGTAGTTAAGTCCCATAAGCTATACAAATAATTTTTTATACGGGTATTATTGCAATTACAAAAATTACAATAAACAAACAAAAATTAGAGGAACTTTTCACCTATTCGTCTCACTGAATTTAAGACCACATTTTAATACTAGCCGCTATTTCGGCTTCAGTTGGTAGTACTGACAACGCATATAGTCTCTCTTGGACCATTTTGGTTTTCAAGTTAGTCTTAATCAATTTTAACTTTGTGAAGCTTCTCTCGGCCGAAGCTGTACTGACTGGAACGGGGGATGATTCTGATTGTTATGTAAAGATTTGGATATATTTCTTCCAAGTCGTTTTCTAAAATGTACCGAAGAAATTGTTATGTAAGTATTTAACAAAAAATTGCATCACTACTGCACTCATACTGAAATGGTCGAGCGCACTAAGGCATCATACCACCACGGTGAGCGAGATCGTTCTCGCTGGGGTCGAATCCCACCCTTGGCTACGAATGTTGTGTTCGTCCATTGGTTAAGGTAGCATAAATTAGACGCAGCCTGTCGCTATATAATCTACCAGTTGGAAATCGCCGTTAAACATCAAGTGAATAATTAAAAAAAAGAAGAAACAAAAAAACTAAAATTTTAACAATGTTTTGCGAGGCCCCCACAGGTGCGAGGCCGTCAGCGGTGGCCGATGTCGCCGACGCCTAGCGCCGCCACTGACTCTATCAAACGAGTTACACAAGCAGTTGGGTTCAGATAGTACAGTGAGCAGGTAGAGCACAGGGAAAACAACGTGGCTTACCCGAAGCTGTGGCATGGAGAGCCACAGGAAGGTCGGAAGCGGGACAGACACAGAGGGCGGTGGCTGCAGCTATTGGAGTGTCCCAAAGTGTAACTTCCAGGAACTGAGCGCGATTTCAGACAACAGGAACCATTAAAAGAAGGCAATAGCAAGCTCGAGCACAGATAACATCAGCATGACCGTTACCTCCGGCACAGACAAATATATACAGACGGGAAACCTCCCTCCTCCGTAAGGGCCCGGTCCTACGCTCAGGGGTGCGGGGAGGGAGGGTTTCCAGCAGTTCCGTAAGATGTCCCATGATGGCGCTGCGGTCAGAAGCAGCTCTTTAAACTGGCCAGAGCAGGCGGCAGGTAGCGGCTGTCCCCACCACCACCTCCCCTCAAACGCCAGCAAGCCGGACACAGCCGTGGCCTCGTGGCAGGCGGCGCGAGCTCTCCCCTCACCCTGCCCTCCACGCTACCCTCTGACGTGCGAGAGGCACCCTAAGCCATGGAACAGCCTGACACCTGCTAGCATTTTACGGAACTACGAGGGGAGCGTAGGACAGTGGTTTAGAGGGGGCTGTTCCTCTGTATATGTTACTCTGTGCCTCCGGTTAACAGCCCGTCAAGACATCAGGCTGATGGCAGCTCAACTGTAACGCACCCTCCAGGTAGCAATAGGACGCTTAATAACAACACAAACAGTCCGAAATCGCCTTCGGGAATGTGGTCTCTTTGCCCTGAGGCCTAAGGTATCTGTGTCCCATTAAAACCACGACACTGTTAAGCCCGCAGAAATTGGACGGAGGAACATTAGGATTGGAGTGATAACGAATGGCGTCGGCTTCTCTTCACAGATTAGCCAAGATTTCGTGTCCAGCCGAATAATCGTCGTTCCTTCATCTGGAGAGAATGTGAAACTAGAGACAAATCCTGCTTATGTGCAGGAAATGTCCCCTTTTCATGGTGACGCGCGAATGGTGATAGTAGGTCAATATTGGTGGTTGTACGGACCTCTAAGTCGTTAAAAATGGCGCTTCGACTGCTGAGAGGTATTAATGGTTGGTTGGTTGAGGGGAGAAATGGACCAAACAGTTAGGTCATCAGTCCCTCAGAATTATAAAGGCGAGATCCTTCGAACTTTTCAAACAACTGGCGGATATGCTGTTAGGTGATGAGGACGACCACCGCCGATATTTCGACAGCAGGACACCCTGCCACTCTCAAGGCTCAACTGCACTCACGAAAGAAATGTGCAAGCGAATTAAAAAAGTTTATATTGGACAGACAATCAGGTCTGTGGAAGACCGGTGTATTGAACACAAGCGTCACACACGCTTACAACAACCGAGTAATCCCCTGTTGCAGAACATTGTCTTGGCATCGGTTTTCTTATGGAATACAACACAGAGATTCTGCATGCACTTCCACCTATTGCGACAGTGTTGTTTAGAAAGCTGTTGAAATTAAACTAGCAAGCGACCTTATAAATAGAGATGGTGGTTTTTGTTTAAATTCTCCATGTAATACAGTCTGCTCTTTCGTCAAAAAACATAGGGGCAGAATTAAAGCTGCCTCAACTATCAATTAATAGTTACTATCAATATTTATGATGTTGGTCATATTTAGTTCTGTTGCACCGAGGTATTAAATTCGCTTGCACATTTTTTCCTTGAATGCAGTTGTACTTTCAGAATGGCAGGGTGCTCCTGTCGAAATATCAGCAGTGGTCCTATACCTGAGGCAGAATACCCGTAAGTTGTTTGAACATTCATGACGCTGGGCAAAGTTAAGGTTTCAGCACTAAATTTTGTTGTGCCCTACGCTGCTGCCGTAGGAGAGGGGTCCATTCTGGTGGACGGTAAGGCCCGTTCAGACAGAGGTGCACTAGTGCACAACATGCTTAAACTAGGTGAGCTGGACGAATGGAGTGGAGCATCTCTGAGGTGCTCTTGAAAATTCGTAGCTGCTTGGCACAGCGCGAATTAAGCCGCAGTCTCTGTAACGCAGTATGGTTGAATAAATGGCTTCTAGGATGGACAACAAGCGTTTCTTGACTTACGTTCATTACCCCTTTTGGCACACTATAGGATACGGTAGTAACTTTGAAAAGTGGGCCTTTGCAATAGCCTTTTGAATGCTCGAAATTTAAATATTGTAGAAAGATATAAAAAAGCCAAGATCGCCGATCATCAATTTTTATTTAAGACGACCAGTTTCGCTGAACTATGTCAGCATCATCTGGTCCAATAAAATCATTTTACAAGGCCATAATCTGTTAAAAAGGGAATGACGAAAATTTAAAACATACATGTCATTATAATAAAACGAGAAGATACATCAATTAAATCCATAAGAGCAAGATCGGCCATACTTTGAGATGAGACATACCTTGTAATGTCAATCAGTTGCTTTATAACATAATCTACAGTGCATAGGTGCACTATGTCATTATAATACAACATAATTATTACTGTGAGTGACAATAGCAAACTGATACATGATACAAGTCAAAGATAAAAGAATATTACACCAGATGGCAGCACTCACCAATGTAATATTAAAACCACAATGAGGTTAAAAACGTGTTGTACAGATTATAAAAAAAATTAGAAGTCATTTGAAAAAAGAGACTAATATCTACGTTTTGGCGTAATTTATAATACTGGTTTGTGCATACCGCAAAAATATCTGTATAAACTGACAGTCAGTTATAAACGAAAAATCAACACAGTTACAATGTAGCGGTCATACAATATTGGTTTGTGCATACCACAATAATATCTGTATAAACCGGCAGTCGATTAAAACGTATACAACAGTGGCTACAATGTAGCGGTGATACAATATTGATTTATGCATATCACAAAAATATTGGTATAAAACGACAGTGTAAAAGAATATACAACAGTAATTACAAGTGTAGGAGTCATACAATGCTGGTTGTGCATAAAACAAAAATATCTGTATAAATCAACCATCAATATAGTGGTCAACAATGCCGGTTTGTGCATACCATAAAAAAGATCTACATAAAACGACAGTTAGTTATAGAAGTATAGAAAAGTAGTTACAATGTACCGGTCATACAATATTGGTTTGTGCATATCACAAAATATCTGTATAAAACCCAGTCAGTTATGAAAGAATATACAACAGTGTCTACAATGTATGTCACACAAAAATGGATAGTACATAAAACACAAACATCTGTATAAAAAGACATTCAATTATAAAAGAATACATTATAGTAGTCACAATGCATCAGTTACGAAATATAGATATGACTGCAACACCATAATAGGTCAACCAACACAGCACACGGTTTTGGTTAAGGATCAGACCAAAAGCTTTTAAAGGGGGTACAGCTGAAGGTTTAGGTAGGAAACTGCTCCAGGTATAGGTTTTAAATATGATGTATAAGGTTTAGGTTGGAGATGTGACTTAATGTCTAGGTTTTGGATATGAAACTGAGCGTTCGGGTTGAAGATGTGCTATACTACGAAGTATGTGATATGGTATTGAAGGTTGTGGATGAAGTGTGGTATAATGTTCAGATATTAGATAGAACTTTAAAGATTTTGGGTGGCAATGTGGAATATCAATAGGTGATTGTTAAACACAGTGTCTAGGTTTTAGGGTGGCAATGTAGTACACAGTCTATGTGATTGTTATACACAGTGTCTAGGTTAAAGATCTAAGGTAAAACATAGTAAAAGTGAATGAAATGCTACATATAATTTTTTTATGTTAACTATACACTCTAAAAAATACTGAGATTTATTGTAGTAAGGAGAACTTGATATGCCGGAAGGATATGACTATTGCTTAAATGTATATTAGGCAACAGAACAAGGGTAAATTGGTAGGAGTAAATATTCTTTACAGTATATTATCAAAGATGGTAAAAAATAGTTTTGACAAAAATCACAAAGTTTACAGACACCAGACACAAGTGTTTATCGTCAGCGACCAGAAATTCCTTTTTTCAAATATTTCGAACAAAAAAAATTGGGTAATAATACTACCAAAAGGCCATTTTGATTGAATTTTGACAGCAGGAAATTTAAAATAAACCGTTCATCTGACACGAAAATTAAATAAATGAATTTGTAGAGGGGAAAATTCTCTACACCCTTGCTCTCTATTTATTATTATTATTATTTCTTTTTTTTTCTTTTTATACCTCGCAACTTTAAGACATATTTACAAAAATAACGGCGATTTGACACCGCCACTTGATTTTACATAAAGCAGGCGTTCGGAAGTGTCTCGTAACATTCTTCGCCCAGAACTATCTCTGGCAGACGCTATCTTGTTTTCTGTGTTTTGTGACATTGTTATTACAACTTAAGCGTTGTCATTTCAAAACAATAACGCACTGAAGAATTAGCAAAATCACGTTCTTAGTACGATAAATTATAATCTTTAAAACGCTATATTAGCAGCTAACAACTACCATAAATAGTACGATAATTGCAGAACAATTTCGTTATTATTCGCCGTAATGTAGTGGGTAGCGCCTTAGGTTGTGATCCACATGGTCGGTAGTTTGAAACGCACCACTACAATTTATTTTCTCCTTGGCTACTAAAACGCTTTCTGGCACTCTCATTAATTAAACAAAGTTATGTTGTGCAGTGTTTAGAGTTATGCATATGTGAGACTGCTCCCTCTAAAAGGTGCGTTTGTTCTATTTCGTGAACATGCCATGCAGTACGCAACAACGAATTGAACAATGGTGTTCTGAAGCATATTCATACAAACTGGGAGGATACTGTAGTAATGAATATTTTATACAACGTGCTGATACTGGTAGTTTCATATATAAATAATTTCCTAGGTTCCTGTGGCAACTAACATTCCTTAATGAAACGCAATAGAAGTGCATATATAGGAACAAATCATTTTCTACCTTTTTTTCTAAGCAATTACTCACTATTTACTGTATGAAACATGTTGTCTTTGGCATGGCTGCTATGGACACTTTTAACGTATATTGTATTACCTTTTCTGTAGTTCAGATATGACTTTGTTCATGTTACTTTGTTCTGAGATAAAATAAAGAGCAACTATTCTGTTTCAAAACGTGACTACGTTTTCTTTAACAGCTAAATAACAAACGGAGTAATTGTGATAGTACTGAATTCTACATAACTCTAGTAGTAAATCTATATAAAAAGTTACTACTATCATTACGTCATTTACAACAGTCATTGTAGCAATTTCTCCCCAGTTTGTGTACGTGTGATAAAGAAGTCTATGTTTCCAATTCGTTGGTATGCATCTCATGGTATGTTCATAAAATACAACAAATACGCTTTTCAGATAATGCGCTGTTACCTTTGAGCAACTCAGAATCTTGCAGAATATAGTTGTGTTCAATTAACAAGAGTGTGAAAAAATATTTCAGGAAACAAGATGAAAAAATGTCAGTGGCTTTATTTTTAATTGTTTATATGTTTTTGTTCTTCAGGTAGATCGATGCTTTGGGGACGTTTGTTCATGTTCGTCCTGGGTTGTTTGCTGAGAATTTTGCTCAGTTTTTTTTATTCCAAATGGTGTTAAAACTTATTTCTTCTTCTCTCTTTTCATTGGTTCTTCGGTTTGATCGGTCCTTTGTGGATGGTTGTTTGTTTTGCTTTATTTTTATCGTTACGTCGTTCACTCAGATTTTTCGTTGCAGAGGGCGTCAAGCCCTGTGCCCGAGCACACTGAGCTACCATCGTCTAACATGTTCTTGCATCACAAACTAATTCGGAGATCATTACGCTACGCCGAACAGATGCGAGAGTAATCCGTGATTTTTGTACCATCGACGGCGGGTGTTATCTGCTAACATTGCATTTTTAGACATTACAATTCATTGTCTTCATTGTCTTTTCATAACTTTCAGTGCGCCATTGTTTTGAAATGACAGTGCTTGATTTATAATAAGAAAATCTTGAAATACAGAAAGCTAGATGGCGCATGCAAAAGAGAGTTTCGGGTAATTGATGTCACGTGACTTGATTTCTGAACGCCAAAGGTACGTTGTATTCCTTCCAGGATATAGTCACTCATCCGAACGCCAAATGTACGCTACGTTCCTTCCAGACTAGTCATTCGTAACCCGTACAGGCAAAGAAAATAAACTTAGAAGAAACTACTAAAGCAAGACAGGTAATAATATTTTATCGGAAAAAGATAATGAAAATTTGCGAGAAATACTAAAATAATAGTTTAAAGAGGTAAAGTTCAAAAATGAGAATGCTTGTAAAAACTAAAGTCAAATATCAAATAATAACGTGTTTGGTGCATATGTGTTATGACAATAGTAGTCTTAATCATCTCGTCCCAAAACTCTTTGCAAAAAATCATAAAACTGCAGAGAAATGTAAAGCGGGCCGTAGAACTCCCCAGCGCGAGTTTTTGTTCTGTATGTTCCCATCGTTCCACAGGGCTTGTACACAGTCGAAAAAACACCCTGTATGCACTCACAAGAACGTCTGGAACATTATTTGTCGGTACATCTAGAATGTACTAGAACTGTATGTTCAAAGTAAAATGACTCGTAGAGTGAGTTTAAAACCGTGGATCCTTTGCACCAGCGCGTATCACTTTATCCATTACGCTATGCCGTTGCCGTCTTTTCCCTCACGACGATAATCGTAGAACACCACTGAATATGAGCTCATTCGTCCTGTCCCCTATACCTCTTTGGTATGGCACTGTTTCAAACGGCAGCGCTGGTGATATGCAGAAAGTTCTTACGTACTCAACCGAGTACCTATTGCGACAAAAGAAACATTGATGACTGTCGCCGCGGTGGAGTAGCCGATCGGTCTAAGGCACCTCGCTGCAGGGCGCGCGGTTGCTCGTCGTCGGAGGTTCATGTCCTCCCTGGGACATGAGTGTGTGTGTTTGTCCTTAGGTTAGTTTACCTTAGTTTAAGTAGTTTGTAAGATTCGGATTGATGACCACGCAGTTTGGTTCGATATAGACAAAATTTCTACTTGGTGCGAAAATTGGCAATTGACACTAAATAAAGACAAGTGTGAAGTAATACACATGACCACTAAAAGAAATCCGCTGAACTTCAATTACGCGATAAATCAGTCAAACCTTAAGGTCTTAAATTCTACCAAATACCTAGGAATTACAATTACGAACAACTTTGACTGGAGAGAACACATAGAAAATGTTGCGGGGAAGGCGAATCAAAGGTTACGTTTCATTGGCAGAACGCTTCGAAGATGCACCAGCTCCACCAAAGAGACTGCCTACATCACACTTGTGCGTCCTCTCCTGGAGTACTGTTGCCCCTTGTGGGACCCTCACCAGGTGGGACTGACGGAAGACATTTAGAAGATTCAGATAAAGGCAGCTCGTTTTGTTTTATCACGATACGGGGGGGAAAGCGTCACGGAAATGTTGCACGAATTGGGGTGGAAATCATTAAAAGAAAGATGTTATTCATTGCGGCGTGATCTGTTTGCGAAGTTTCAATCACCGACTTTTACTTATGAATGTGAAAATATTTTGCTAGCACCCACCTACTTAGGGAGACATGACCATCCCAATAAAATAAGAGAAATCAGATCGAAAACGGAACGATTTAGGTGCTATTAGAGAATGGAACGGTAGAGAAAAGTTATGATAGTGATTAATGAACCCTCTGCCAGGCACTTGAATGTTGTCAAACGCTTTCTCCAAATCTCCAAAAGCTAAAAATGTAGGTTTGCCTTTCCTTAATCTATCTTCTAAGATAAGAAGTAAGGTACGTATTGCCTCCCGGGTGCCTACGTTCCTCCTGAATCCAAACAGATCTTCCCCGAGGTCAGCTTCTACCAGCTTTTCCATTCTCCTGAAGATAATTGGTGTTAAAATTATGCAACCATGACTTATCAAACTGATGGTTCTGTAATTTTCACACCTTAAAAGCTGTGTGTGTGTTGTGGATGTTGAACCTATCGTTAAATCAGACAACAAATTGTTCATTAACACAGCAGTTTGGTTTAATTATGCCCCTGTTATTGGTGTATCTACTGTTAAATAAAAACAGTGCATTAAACTGATTATGTGCGCAACGGATATTTTAAACACAAAACAACTGTGGCAAGTCACCATTTGAAACAGACACTGACTATACTCAAAAATTTTGACTGCAAGAAAGATATTAAAAAACCACAAACCACTTTCTTAATGCTTGACTGTGAGAATTTTATGCAGATCAGTTTCTGATTATTGGAATTTAGTATCATAGTCAATTAACTATCATTTACTATGGCACCAATAACGAAATCTGTTCAACAATATTATCAAAATCAATACTGCACTTTAAATCCACTAATAACTAATTATCAGTTATCAGGAAGTAGGTTAATCTTCTAACTACATAAATAAAACAGGAAAGAAAGGTCAACTTTGTTATTTATTATTAATAATCAGCATTGCATTACCTGCATAATACAACTTCTTCCTAATGACATCAAATGCAATTACCTTCATTCCAGCGGTGTTACAATACAATATATATTCCAAATACAATGAAATCGACTTGCTGGCACAGCAGCCTCTGCTCTACATCGGAGCCATACACACAACTCAACTGCTCTCTAAGCGAGCTGAACCACAAGTGCTACTCTCTCTCAGCTTCAAGCTGTCTGCGCTTGATTTCTTTGGAATGGGGATTATTACATTTTTCTTAAAGTCTGAGGGTATTTCACCTGGCTCATACATCCTACACACCAGTTCAAATAGTTTTTTTCATGGCTGGCTCTCCCATAGACTGTAGTAGTTCTGAGGGTATTTCATCTACGTCATCTACTCCTGGGGCCTTGTTCCGACCTAGGTCTTTCAGGGCTCTGTCAAATTCATCTCTCAGTATAGTATCTGCTATTTCATCTTGATCTACTTCCTCTTCCCTTCCTACAACTTCGTGTCTAAGTTCATTTCCTTTGTAGAGCTGCTCTCTGTACTCTTTCCACCTTTCAGCTTTCCCTTCTTTGCTGAGAACTGGTTTCCCATCTGAGTTCTTGATATTCGTAGAATTGCTTTTCTTGTTCCAAAATGTCTCTTTGATTTTCCTGTACGCGGTATCTACTTTTCCCCTTCTTATACATTCTTCTACAGATTTGCATTTGGCTTCTAGCCACTCCTGCTTAGCCACTTTGCACTTCCTATAAATCTCATTTCTTAGTCGTCTGTATTCCATTTTGCCTGTTTTATTTACTGCATTTTTATATTTTCTCCTTTCATAAATTAAATTTAGTATTTCCTGTGTTATCCAAGGATTTTTTGTAGGTCTTGCCTTTCTACCTATTTTGTCCTCTGCTGCCTTTACTATTACATCTCTCAATGCTACCCATTCCTCTTCTACTGTTTTATTTCCCGTTGTTGCTGTCAATTGTTGTCTAAATCTCCCTCTGAAATTCACCAGAACTTCACGTTCCTTCAATTTATCTAGGTCCCATCTCCTTATTTTCCTACCTTTCTGCAGTTTTTTTCAGTTTCAACCTACAGTTCATGACTAACAATTTATGGTCAGAGTCTATATCATTCCCTGGGTATGTCTTGCAGTTTATAACCTGGTTCCGGCAGGCCACACGAAACATAAATCTTGATGGGAATTTCTTGCACTTAATATGACTGCGACGAACTCGAACTTATCATTGCGCCAGGTCGCTCTATGTTAGATAAACTTCAAGAGTTGATAAAGTGAAACTTGCTGATAAGTCTTTAAGAGAGGCTCCCTTTAAAACTAGAGGACGCTGTTTCAGCAGGTGTCATGAAACGAATCCTATAATCGACTAGTGAACCCGGCAATGCTCCAAACTTGGTAAATATTAATGGGAATTTAATACGCTGCCCAGATCGCGAGAATTTTCTCCATTTTTTTTTTTTTTTTTTTTTTTTGCGTCTGGTTTCGGTTCTTTGTGGTGCCATCTTCTGGTCCATGGGCAAAGGAAGTAAAATCTGTCTACTTGTGAGAAATATAACATTAATAACCGCATGTCACATATCAATCACGTTCCTGATATGTTACAACATTTATGTCTTTACAGAGGCGCTCGTAGTGCAAATAATGAGTCAAAATAAAGCGAATAATAATATACACAATAAAAAACACTATTATGTATTTGCCGTTCACTGTCAGAGCGACTTCGTAAGACTGCCTAACGACGGTGCAGTTTCTTAGAATGTTATTTCCTCGTCTGTAATTGTAGCGCAAGGTCTAGTGAACTCATTGCGAGGGCTATACCACCCTCGTGACGATTTATTTTTCACAATATACGTACCAAAATCCCAAATGTCTTTCAATAAAATATACATTTCCATGTCATTACATAAAATTAGCACATATGTCAATTATGCATTGCACAATGTCTACGTGATACAGAAATTATATTTTTCGTGATTGTATCTGGTTATATCTTTGTTTTTTTCCGTATATAAAACAGTGCAGTCATTTTACTAACACATTCCGTCAAAAATATGTACATTTGTCTTCTCACTAAACTGGAACATCTGCTCTAATAAATAGGTGCGTAATTGCAGGTATATAGTAAGTGGTTCCTTATAAAGTTGTATTACATCATAAGTACATAAAATAATGAAAACACGGTGCGGTGAAGATATAAAATGATATTCCAGTAAAAATAATATTACAGTATGTGTAGATGGTCAAATAAAATTTATGTCTAATAAATGAACCTAATGTAGTAGCCTATAATCACCATAAAATGAGCCATTAGAATCAGGAGAAGGGAGATTTCTATTCTTCCTTAACTTCATTTGATACGTACTTCATTACGAAAACAATGTATTACAGAATTAGGGCTGAAATAGTGTATATAATACTTTATATCTTTGGTTCTGGCTTCAGTATATAGTAAAGTATTATATACACCATTTCAGACCTAACTTTGTAATATACTGTTTTCGTAAACAAGTACGTATCTAATATACTTAAGGATAACCTTCCTAAATGGGGACTCACACAAGACTCAACGCTTTGTGAATGTAGAGAGGTTCTGACCAAAAGAGTCTATATCAATACTCATTCTGTCATTATTCTTACAGTGAGGAGGAGTTATTTAAGGCCGAAGAAAATGCAATATATATTTATATTTAAATCAAATAGAAGGAATTTAAGCACACACATAATAAAATAAAACTGTCTTTGCTAATGACATACATGGAATTTTATTTATATTCAAATCCTGTGTATTTCATTAGCAAAGACAGTTTCATTATGTGCGTGTATAAATTTGATTTACTTTGTATGTTATAGAATCTTATTGATTCGCCACTGATTCCAGTAAATAAAATAGAAAAAAATTACTGGTTGATACATGTATCACTTTTAAAATGCCGAGATCTGCTGGTTATATATCATATACTGTGTAAATCACAATTAAAACTAGGTGTCTTGCATCATGACGAAAAAACCTAGTTCTGAACTTGGTATGGCTATTAGAGAATGGAACTATAGTTAAATATCATAAAAGTGGTTCGATGAACCCTCTGCTATGCACTTCTATGTGACTTGCAGAGTACCCATGTAGATGCAGAATAATTTGCATTTTGTCGATAACTTCACTACAGGGAATTGTCACACGTAATCTGAATTTTTAAAAATCTAAGGAAATACAAGCGCGGTCCAGTGCTGTTGTTTACTGATACTGTCAATGTACTAGGTTCAAGTAATTTTGAATGCTGTTGTCTCATAGGGTTCGTTATTACAAAGATCCGTTGCTTGTAGTGTGTGTTACTGACAAAATGTAGCCACGGAAAGTAGAGAAAAGGTATAGTGTAGCTGTTCAAATGTTTGTATAGCTTATGGGACTTAACTACGGGGTCATCAGTCCCTAAACCTACAAACTACATATGAACTAAGTAATACTAAGGACGGCAGAAATATCCGTGCCCGAGGGGTTATTCGAACCCCCGACCATAGTGGCCGTGCAGACCGTGACTGGAGCGCCTCAGTCCCCTAGGCCAACGCGACCGGCTCTTGTAGCTGTTTCCTTTGACACTATCTGTGTCGTACCAATCGTTATCTATAGTATAAATCCCACTTGACGCTGCGTACCCTATCAAACAGTGCACAATACAAGACGGTATAAATGAACTGCCTACCATTTTATGTGATACGTTGCAAGACGTATGAGGGTCCATTTCTCGTGGTCTACGTTTCTAGTCATGTAAACAGTGGGAAAGTGTCGGAAATGGTTCAGATTGCATAATGTTTTTTGTGACACGTAGCACAAAGATCTTCAGTATCGATATCTTTCGTGCCGATATCCGTATCTCTTAGTCTACGTGACTAATAAGACGTAGCTATTGCAGTACTGAAGCCACTGCTTGCTTCATACTACCAGCATCCTCCAACGTCAGGGCGTAATTAACTGATGAATGCTGCAAAATCTTAGGGTGAATCGTGGGGTTTGTTATCAACCGTACGTGCATGACTGTGAAAGTCGTTTTTCAATATCAGTTGTTGTTCCAGAGAGATTATTCATCTGGAACGGATGAAACAGTACTCTCGAAGTCTTATGGGAACCAACGAAGTGTGTGTGTGTGTGTGTGCATATACAGGGTGTTTCACTAAGTGTGTTTGCCTCTGTAACTTATAAAATAATAGGTGACGGGAAATTTTAATGTGGTAGGTCAACACAAGAAATGTTACACTTTCTGCGAAGCTATGAACATAGTTTATTGTATCATTTTACAAAGAGTTACAGCACAACGATATATTTTTTTTAAATGGAACAATAGTTTTTTCTATCGTGCATTGGATTCGTTGAAACCAGCTGCGTCCAAATCAATTTAAACTAAATCCCTATCACTGTTAGTTTGGGAGTTACAGCCCTTCAAATTTTGGGGGGCGGAGGCTACGACAGCGTAGCTGACTGGCTACCAAAAATGGGGCCCCTCAAGGTTCGGTCTTGGGTGCTTTGCTGTTCTTAATATATATTAATGTCTGGCCATTCTATATTCACGAAGACGCTAAGCTAGGTCTTTTTGCTGACGATACAATTATAGCTATCACGGCTGACAAACGACAGTTGACTGATGAAGTTGTAAATAATGTCAGAAATTTATTCAGTGGTTCTCTACAAATGGACTCTCATTAAACTTTCATAAAACCCAGTAAATATAGTTTCATACAGTAAACGGCATGACACCATTAATAAATATTTGAAGAAAAATTTGTACCTAAGGTAGGATATTTAAAGTCTTTGGTTTTTGCATTGCTGAGGGATTGAATTGCAAGAAGAAACACATTGAAGATCTGTTGAAACGTTTAAGTTCGGCTACTTATGCTATCAGGATCATTGGAAATTTTGGTGATATACATCTCAGTAAATTAGCTTACTATGCCTATTTTCATTCACTGTTTTCATGTGGGATCATATTCTGGGGCAATTCAACATTGAGTAAAAAAGTATTCATTGCACAAAAGCGTGTAATCAGAATAATTGCTTTAGCCCACCGAAGATCAGCCTGCAGACATTTATTTAAGGGTGGGAATCGTCACAGTAGCTTCTCAATATATGTATCTTCTTCTTTATATACAAAGCAGTGTGTCCATACGTTTGTGTCTACGTACTGCACACTGTAGTGTAATTGCTTGCCTGACTATTTAGGTTTGGAAAATTGGCGGTACAGAAGATGTTGAACTATTTTAAAATAATAATCAGTGACTAAGCCTTCAATTTAGACGAACTGTTAATTGAAAAAAATTAAATGAAGTGAAATGGCCAAACATTTAATAGTTTAAAACATCTTGCAGAGCCAGCAACCTACAGAATTCGACGAATAGTTACCTTAAACAGCGGTGTAGTTGATCTCGTTGATAAGCTGTAGTGAGATTGGTTGTAATCCGCGTAACTATCCGCCGACATTGGATGGAGGTTCGGAATATTAAGATTCAATCCCCGCGTAGCATAATTTTGAATGAAGGTAATTTAATGAATGAAAGTTAATAATTGATACAGATTAATGGCTAATGAGACTTCGAACTGTTCATTACATAAAGGTGATTGCAGGTTCTAAGCCAATAAATATTGCAAACTAGTTAATTACAGTCTAAGATACTATGGAAAGCTACACGAGATACGTAAGTTTAACATGTTTAATTACCGAACCATCCAAAGTCGTAATAGTTAGTTATACCTGAAAACAGCATGATCACTAAATGGAGGGACTGGAAAAATAATTAAATAACTGAACAACAGACTGAAGTTAACTTTAAATAAGGGGATTTATTAATTTGAACAGAAAGAATATACTGCATACCTGAGTATCCATTTTATATCTGAAGATTTTGTACAATCAGTTAAGAACAATAATCAATAGTTAATAATGTTCGTTTCAACATATTGTAGCGGTTTGATAATAGGCAGATCTTATCAGTACAATTCAGACAACAGAACAATCAGAACAGAGCAGACAATAGAACAGAGAGCGAGTACAATGGGATTATTACTTTTATAGTAATAGTCAGAGATTTTAATTAGTTACACTGATATTATAATTAGAGTTTCTTTGTACATCTTTTACGTAGCCTATCGATTTCAAAGAAGAAAAAATGAATTGAATATTTATCCTAATTACATTTTATCTTATTTAATGTTTCAGATGACTTTAAAATATATTATTTATGGGGCTCTTGCTATATGGTAATATTATTAAAATACAAAACTACAGTTTTGTTTCAATCTTTTTTCAACTTGTGTACACGTAAGCTGAAATCCATGAGTATGGTCGCCATAAGAGTAAGAATTACGTATAACATATTGTTCACGACATATGACGTCATAAACAACGCAATGCGCGAAAAACTCTCGCGTTTATCGAAAATGCTGCTCATTTTCTAAACCACTGAACCGATTTCCACCAAATTTGGTACACACATTCCTTTTCGTTAAGTAACAATTGCTGCATGGTTAAGTACCATATACGATACATGGTTCATTAGATATGACATCATAAACAACAGGAATCGCAACAAAAAAACAGCCACAGAATGCGGCGAGACTTTATAAATACGCTGTATGAGAATGAGAGTTCTTAGTGACTTGCTAAAAAGATAATTTCAAACCTTTATTAAACTTTTTCTCGCTGACAGCCATAACAAAATGATGAAAGGAGAAAAGTTTCTCGCATACTACGTTTCCGCTGTTTATGGAGTAAAACTACGGTATTCGGTATGGCGTTATAATTTATAAACTACTAAATGTAGTCGCAGGATATTTTACAGACACTATACACACAATGTACCTTCTAAATTGTATCACAGTACGACACATAGTTCATGAGATATGAGCACATAAACAGTAATGTTCCGCTATTCATGGACTAAAACTACGGCATTAGGTATGACGATACAATTCATAATTATTACACTACTAATTATACCCGCAGGATATTTTACAGATAGTATACACACATATAGTTGAATGTACCCCATCAAGCACCAAGTTTTCATCTATTGCTTCTTTACTAGTAATTTTATTCCCAAGAGATTTTACAGACATACAGTCCTTATATAAATGAATATAGACCTGAAAAATGGCAGGAATAAATAAATAAATACCCGGGAAACGCCGGGTTTTCAGCTAGTATATTAATAAAAATACACCTTCCTCATGTTGTTAAGCCAAGATCGCCAAAAACTGGTGGTACTGTAACGTGGCTTAACGCAAAACACGTAGTCTAAATTCCGTATCAGGCCAGTTTTGGGTAGAAACAATTATATATTTTCTCCCTGAATGTCACACAGATCTTCCTGAGAGCGTGGAAGAACTACAAAATGGTCGTGGAGCAAGAGTCTTCACAACGCTGGACCTCGGGTCGCATTTCTGGCAATTGTCAATATGTCAAAATGTCAATTCGACCACCGAGATGAAATTAAGAGGGTTCCTCGTTTTTGTAATTTTTAAAAGATTCATACACAACAAGGCACCCCACGTATATATTCGCTCACTGGCAACTGGAACTGGGACCAGGAAACAGATGAAGAATTCAGTAGCTTGAAAGAGGCCCTTGTAGAAGCTCCCAGGCTCTAATTTAGCAGAAAATCTATGTATGCCCACTGACCGTTCATTCAGTGTATTGCGTGTAATGATCTATCAGAGATACGAGGAAGACGGTAACACCGTTTACAAAACCATTGCGTTCGGAAACAAATCTGAAGGATGCTCAGACAACTTACGGGTATGCTGCCGGGTTATGTCGTCGATCGCCGACGATATTTCGACAGGAGCATACCCTGCTATTCTCGAGGCACAACCGCACTCAAGGTAGCAATGTGGAAGCGAATTTAATTCCTCGGTTTACAAAAGGTAAACAAGGAAGGTAACATACACAGTACAATTAACCGCAGAATCAATACAATCAAAGATGACCTACATCAAAAATATCGATAGTGACTATTAATCAACAGGCGACGCAGCGTTAACTCTGTCCCTCTGTTTGTGACGAAAGATAGGGCCAAGGAGATGTTCAAATTTCGCCGAATGCCGAACAGTTACAGACTGGCTCTGAGTTTGATTCTAATTTTATTTCACGATGGTCTGTGCTCAATCTCACGGAGAAAAAGTTAGATGGTGCAGCTTTATCTGTAGTGGGGAAAAGTTTGAATTTCGCACCAACGCTTAAGCGTTTACCGGTCGTTGATTTCACAAGTTCTTTTCAACAGGCTAAACTACCTTCAGATGCTACGGGATCGTCCCTTATTTTTCAGAAGTGTTCCGTTGTCCGGACAAAATAAATACGGAACGTATATTGTCCCGTATTTTCCTAACCATCCCATATAATGTCAATTTTTCTAAATAATGTTTGTGTAACCAAAAGGAGAATAAATGTAATCATCAACCTTGGGGGGGGGGGCATATATTTTTTATTTTAAGTGCAAAGAAGCATAGGGTGTCCAAATCGGTATAGCCCTATAAATTTTAAAGCTTTATTGGGCAACCTATGATGTACTTTTTATTTTTTATTTTTATTTTTTTATTTATTTCTTTCTTTCTTTATTCATTTATTTTTGTAAGTAATGCATTCGCCTGACATGAGCAAGTCTTCCAACTACACATATTCAGTGATTAATTAATTCATTAAGAGCAGACAGCGTGCTGAAAGAGTCTGATTTCTTGGACATTATAAGTTCATTTCACGAGACGTTAACTGATCATATCGCGAAATGGGCTTACCAATATCATGTTATGAACGTATTTAACTAGTCTCTGCTCAAATATCCTCTTCTATGAAAGTCTGTTCAGTAAAGACTTAAAAATGTACTTGAGTTTCATGAAAATATTATGCAAGAAAAATGTGAAGATCAGATTATTAAGAAAGTGAACCATCTTCAAACTATACGTGAAGAGAAAATTTATTAACCGAGAACCGTGTAGCGAGTTGGCAAATACTCTCATTTTCAACTTATTTTGCATCTGAAGGTATCTGGAGCAAATGACAATGCGAAAACAGTGTTCTCCGTCAAAAATACTTTATAGACCGCGAAAACTACATATTTAGTGTGAAAACTGTAAAGAAAGCAAGTATAATAAGAACTCATTTTCACAATACGTCGTTTGGTGATCATTTTGTGAAAATACCGACCTCCAGAATGACACACGTTCTTCTAATAAATGAATTCACAGATAAATACATAAAGTGCGTAAGTAATCATAAATATCTTTCTTGCTTGTCTGCGTGTGAGAACTATAAACTAAAAAAAAGTATTTCTTTAATTATTAATGCAATACATTTGGCCTTCAGTTGTGAAAGTAGTTATGTTCAAATGTTTGTAAACCTATTGGACCAAACTGGTATGCCCATCAGTCGCTAGACTTACAAACTACTGTAACTGACTTACACTAAAGGCGATACACAACCATGGCGGAGCAAAGACTATAACGTCATCCGACGAGCAACCGTGCACTCCGCAGAAAGGCGCCTTAGAACGTTCAGCCACTCCACTGCGGCGAGTAGCTGTGTTTGGTTAATTTTCGTATTGACATCCGAGTTCGTATGTCCTAGTTACTGAGATAACCTTATATGTAGTTTGTCCCGTAATTCCGATTCTTGTCCCGTTGCTTTCATGTTATTTAATCAATTACACTAATGACCATTAAAATTTCTACACCAAGAAGAAATTCAGATGAAAACGGGTATTCATTGGACAAATATACTAGAACTGACATGTGATTACATTTTCACGCAATTTAGTTGTATAGGTCCTCAGAAATCAGTACCCAGAACAACCACCTCTGGCCGTAACAACGGCCTTGATACGCCTGGGCATTGAGTCAGACAAAGTTTGGATGACAGCTTCAACACGATATCACAGTTCATCAAGAGTAGTGACTGGCGTATTGTGACGAGCCAGTTGCTCGGCCACCATTGACCAGACGTTTTCAGTTGGTGAGAGATCTGTAGAATGTGCTCGCACAGGGCAGCAGTCGAACATTTTCCGTACACAGAAAGGCCCGTACAGGACCTGCAACGCGCGGTCCTGGATTATCCTGCTGAAATGTAGGGTTTCGCAGGCATCGAATGAAAGGTAGAGCCACATATCGTAACAAATCTGAAATGTAACGGCCACTGTTCAAAGTGGCGTCGATGCAAAAAAAGAGGTGATCGAGACGTGTAATCCATGGCACCCCATACCATCTTTCCGGGTGATAGGCCAGTATGGCCATGACGAATACACGCTCCCAATGTGCGTTCACCGCGATGTCGCCAAACACGCATGCGACCATCATGATGATGTAAACAGAATCTGAATTCATCTGGAAAAAAAATGACGTTTTGCCATTGATGCACCCAGGTTCGTCGTTGCGTACACCATCGCAGGCGCTATTGTCTGTGATCCAGCGTCAAGAGTAACCGCAGCCATGGTCTCTGAGCTGATAGTCGATCCTGTTGCAAATGTTGTCAAACGGTTCGTGCAGATGGTTGTTGTCTTGCGAACGTCCCCATCTGTTGATTCATGGATCGAGACGTGGCTACACGATCCGTTACAGCTATCCGGATAAGTTGCCTGTCACCTCGACTGTTAGTGATACGAGGCCGTTGGAATCCAGCACGGCGTTTCGTATTGCACTCCTGAACCCTCCGATTCCATATTCCGCTAACAGTCATTGGATCGCGGCCAACGCGAGCAGCAATGTCGCTATACGATAAACCGAAATCGCGATTGGCAACAATCTGACCTTTATGAACGTCGGAAACGTGATGGTACGCATTTCTCCTCCTTACACGAGACATCTCAACAACGCTTCACCAGGCAACGCCGGTCGAATTCTTTTTGTGAATCAGAAATCGGTTGGAAACTTGCCTCATGTCATCACGTTGTAGGTGTCGCCACCGGCGCCACCCTTGTGTGAATGCTCTGAAAAGCTAATCATTTGCATATCACATCATCTTCTAACTGTCGGTTAAATTTCGCGTCTGTAGCACGTCACCTTCGTGGTGGAGCAATTTTAATGGCCTGGGGTGTAAATACTTTTCCTATTGTGGCAATAATTTTTTAAAATAAATGATTTCGGGAAAATGTAAATACGAGAACCACCGAATACGACACGTTATCTTGGTGAGCGTCAGGGGGGGGGGGGGGATAGAGAAACGCTGCCTGTGGTCATCAATTTGCATCAATTCGTGTCTTTATTAACGCGTTAATGTTACCGGTAAAGACAATATGTAGTGTCACATGCAACGGTGCCCGTATGTGTCCCGTAATTTTATTTTGGAAGTCTGGACACCCTTGGCTAGGAGAGAAGCTAGTCGTGTTTTGACTGGGGCCTGTCCACCAAAGTGTAATATAACAGCAGCTGAGGCATCTGCCTTACGTTATCTCAGAATTGTTATCTCAGATAGTGTTATCTCGCCTGCGGACAAGGGAAACGTGACAGTTCTGCTGAACAAGGAAGATTACATTCAGAAGATGCAATGTCTACTTTCTGTTTCGGCATATCGTAGATCGGTGCTGACCCTACAAAGAGTGTTGAGAGAGAGGCTAAAAACCTCCTGAAAAAAGGCCCTTGTCTCAGGAGATATCAAGAGTCCGGACACCGTCATGAACAAGTTGGAGAACATGTGTTGCATTTATTGCACATTTATTGCAATAAGAAGCACGGTACTTGGGATGTTTTCCTACAGCATTTTCAAGGCGTAATAAATGAGTTTCCCCATACTACTATCATGCTGGCTCCAAGAACTGTCCTGAAAAAAAAAATGTTCAAATGTTTGTATAGTCTATGGGACTTAACTACGGGGTCATCAGTCCCTAAACTTACAAAATACTTATGAACTACTTACGAACTAGGACGGCGCAAATGTCCATGCCCGCGGGGGGATTAGAACTCCCGACCGTAGTGGCCGTGCAGACCGTGACTGGAGCGCCTTAGTCCCCTCGGCCAACGCGGCCGGCTGTCCTGAAAAACATACCACCTAAAGAACTAATGAAGGAAGTAGTGGATTTTCCTCCGTAGCTTCGTGGGCGTCAAAAGGAAATTGTTGACTCGGCGCTCAAGCGCATTCGGGATGCAGTAATGAAGCAGAAGGTCATAGCAGACAAAAAGGCAAAACCGCGCACCTTTGTACCTGTACAGAAAGTTCTGATATGGAGTTTCTAATTTTCGAACAAGTAGAAAAAATTGTGCCCCAAGATTTATTCAGCGTTGACGTGCCGGCGCGAGTTTGTAGGATTGTGCACCCAAGTGGTGCGGAATTGCAGTCCTTGAAGACAGGAAAGTCTCTTTGGGTACACCATGTTTGACGCATTAAGGCTTTTATAGAGTAAAGAATACGTGTCATTCTGACCTCTTAAGATAATTAGATTGAATTCTACTGTTATTTCTTTTGTTTTTATAATAAAAATTTGTGAATTTTTATTGTGTTTATATAAATGTTTGTGTTTTGTGGGTCTCTGTCATTCTTTTTTGTATTGCTCCGCTGTACTGTGTGTTGATGACGAGAATGAGAAGACATCAGAGTCAGACGCCGCAGGTTTGAAGATATGGTCAGGCGTATTTTGTTGGACTCTTTCTAAGGTCGTTTATTTTTTTCCATTTAACAGTACTCTCCTGAGATAGTCATTCAGAGCGGTTTTCTTTTGAGAACTCAGGCATTTGATTCAGTGTGTGGTAAAGCCCGGCTCAAAAGAGATCTTTGACACATGTTACCTTACAAATTCTATCGAACAACATCTGGTCATGCGAATGTGCGTTCTCGCCAATTTTGTGAGGAGTTCCGTCCGAGAGTTGATGTTTTTCTTTTCTTTTATTATTTATTTACTTTATTATTATTATTTTGTGATTCCGGAGTGCGCGATTACCAAAAATAAAGAGTTTATAGAGTTTGTGAATTTGTCCACGCCTAAAGAGATGTGTTCAAATGTTTGTTAAGCTTATGGGACTTAACTACATGGTCATCAGGAGACCTACAAACTACTTATCAACTACCTTATACTAAGGACGGCACAAATATCCATGCCCGAGGGGGGATTCGAACCCCCGACCGTAGTGGCCGTGCAGACCGTGACTGGAGCGCCTTAGTCCCCTCGGCCACCGCTGCCGGCGCCTAAAGAACGTGTTGACTTTTTTTTTTTTTTTTTTTTTTTTTTTTTTAGTTAGGACAATAGCTGGACACGAAAATATCCGTACCTTTGTGTTTTGATTGTGCTTTATCTGCCAGCATTTGGGCAGCACCAAATCTACAACAACAACACTAGCAGATTGCTTACAACAACAAAAAAATTAAGGAGTAAAATACATTTCTTTTCAGGAGAAGAATAACGGAAACCAGAAAGCCGTATCACTAAATACGAGTTCTAACTTGCAGAATGAATTACGTCATGCACCAGTACCAGCGTCAGAGGCAACTAGTGAAGACACTAGTCACCGCCACAGTGGGAGAATTTAGTTTTGTGCTTGTTTGATTGTTTGTATTTTCTTTTTTTATAATACTTAATTTGCTATTCGTTCTGATGTGTGACTAGCAACAGAAGATGAATTAGTTTGAATTTAATTTTCAATTTACATTACTTTAGTTCCCCTTATCATTATTTCGTAGGGGTTAGATTAGTCTGTTCAATTTATAAATTAGAGTAATTAAGTAATCGGTATTTGGAGGGTCATCCATGCCTACCCTTTCATATCAAGTGCAATAACCTATGACATACAGTTGCATACACTGTTTTATTCCATCCCCATCTTTCATTTGGCGAAGACCAGCCATGTTCCTTTCTCTCTCCCCACCATCAAAATCTTTCAAAATTGAAAAATGTATGAGATAAAAAAAAGTCATTCAGATAACTAAAGGAAACGAAAACTTGATTTTCATGAGAGACTAGAGCTCAGTAGTAGGAAAAGGAAGAGAAGGAAAAATAGTAAGAGAATATGGAATCAGAAAAAAATGGAAAAGGAAGCCACATGTTAGAATTTTGCAAGGAAGACAAATTCAATCATTACAAACATTGGTTTCAGGATCGTGAAAGACGGTTGTGTACATGGAAGAGACCAGGAGACACCGGAAAGTACCAAAAAGATTTTATAATGGTTGGACGTAGATTTAGGAACCAGGTTTTAAATTGTATCTAGGGACAGATACAGCCTGTGACCATACCTTATTGGTTATCAATTATAGACTAAAACTGAATAAACTGTAGAAAGGTAGGAAAATAATGATATGGGACCTTGATAAACTGAAGGAACCCGAGCTTCTTTAGAGTTTCAGAGGGAGCTTTAGGCAACAATTGACAGAAACTGAGGTAAATAACAAACTGGAAGATAAATGGTTAGCATTGACAGACGAAATAGTAAAGGCGACAGAGGAGCAAATAGGTAGAAGGACAAGATCTACAAAATATCCTTGCATATCGCAGGAAATAATGAACTTAATTGACGAAAGGATAAAATATAAAAATACAGTAACTGAATCAGGTGATAAGACGTCCAGACGACTAAATAATAAGATTGACAGGAAGTGCTACATGGCTGACTAGTAGTGGCGAGAGGGAAAATGCAAGTATGTAGAAGAATGTTTAAATAGGGGAAAGATAGATACTGTTAATAAAATAAACGTTTGGAGACAAGAAAACCAGCTGCTTGTATATCAAGTGCGCAGATAGATAAGCACATCTGAGCAAAGAGGGGAAAGCTGACAAGTTGACATAATATATAGAGAGGCTCTATAAAGGAAATGAACTACGAGAAAATATTGTAGAAAGGTAAGAGGAAGTAGATGAAAGTGAGATAGGAGACTCTGTACTGACAGAAGAATCTGACAGAGCACAGAAAGACCTAAGTCGTAACAAGGCCCCTGGAGTATACGGCATTCCCTCAGAGCTGCTCAACTCTCTGAGAAAGCCAGCCATGACAAAAATATTTCACCTACCCTCAGAATTCAAGAAAAATGTAATAATCCCCATTCCAAAGAAAGTAATCGCAGAGAAATTGCAAAAGCAACTGTTTAATAACTCTTTCTTGCAAAGTTTTAACATGAATTATTTACATAAGGGTGGAAAAGCTTGTGGAAATGATCAATTTGGATTTAGGAGGAATGTTAGAACACCTTACGACTTATCATAGAAGACAGCCTAGGAAAAAGCAAACCTAGATTTCTAGCTTTTGTAGATTTGTAGAAAGCTTTTGACAGTGATGATTGCAATACACTATTTCAAATTCTGAAGTCGGCAGGAGTAAAATATAGGGAACGGAAGGTTATTTACAACGTTTACAAAAACCAGACAGTAGTTATTAGAGTGGAAGGACATGAAAGGGAAGCATTGGTTTGGAAGGTAGTAAGACAGGGTTGTCGACTTCCTCCAATGTTATTGAATGTGTACATCGAGCACCCTGTGAATGAAGGCAAGAAGATGTTTGGAGAAGGAAGTAAAGTTCAGGATGAAGAAATAAAAACAGCAAATGACCAGAGAAGAGCAATTGAACGAAATGTGTGTTGAAAGGAGCGTACAAGGTGAACATTAAGAAGAGCGAAAAAAAGGGTGACGGAAAGTACTTTAAGAAAATCAGACGATGATGAAGGAAGGAAGCTTGGAGTTTAACGTCCCGTGGACAGAGTGGTCATTAGAGACGGAGCTTACGCTCGGAAGGCTTGGGTAAGGATGTGGAAGGAAATCGGCCGTGCCCTTTCAAAGGAACCATCCCGACATTTGCCTGGAGTGATTTAGGGAAATCACGGAAAACCTCAATCAGGATGGTCGGAGGTGGATTTGAACCACCATCCTTCCGAATACGAGTCCAGTGTGTTACCACTGCACCATTTTTTTTTTTTTTTTTTTTTTTTTAATCTGGTAGATCCATGGTTCGCGATCGTTGGTTCAATTCGTTCTTGGTTGTTCGTTGAATTGGTGGCTCAGATTTTTTATTACAGAGGGTGTTTAACCCCCTGACCGGGAGCGCTGAGCCACGGCGCCCGGCAGGGTTGTAGAACCACCTCGCTCGGTCAGACGATGATGAAAGAATTAGATTTAGGTAACGAAACAGTACAGGCGGTAGATGCGTTTTCTTACTTTGGCGGTAAAATAACATACGATGGTCGCTTTACAGTGGATATATATTGCAGAATGGCAATAGTAAGAAAATAGCTACTGAAAAAGAAAAAAAATTATTAACGCCGTATATTAAGTGTAAGCTTTTTCTGAAGTTTTGGAGTGTTGCTTTTGTGCAGCAATGAAACGTAAACAAAAATGATTTCAGACAGTAAGAGGATAGAAGCTTTTGAAATGTGCTGCTACAAAAGAATGCTGACGATTATGTTGGTGGATCACGTACTAAATGGAATTGCGGAGAAAAGTAATTTCTGTCGTACCTTTACTAAAAGAAGGGCTCGATTGGTATGTCCAATTTTTAGCATTGGAGGGAAGTGTGTGAGGTAAAAATCATAGAGAGAGACCAAGAGATGAATGTTGTAAGCGGACTCAAATGGCTGTCGGTTGTCGTCATATGAGGGGATGAGGGAACTTGCTCAGGATAGAGTCGGGTGGAGAACTGCATGAAACCATTCTCCAGACTGAAGACTTTTATTTTCCTCTGTAGATTTTGACGGATCAGTGCCGTCTAACCTTCTCTTCAATCTACACACAAGTGACATAGCACCAACTAAATCCCAAAAATTCTGCTATGCAGATGACATTGCAATAGCCATGCAGTGCAAGACATTTGAAGAGGGGGAAGTTACTCTGTCAACCGATCTTCAACTCCTTAACCGGTACTATAAGTAATGGAGATTCCAAAAATAAAAATAACAAAATAAAATAACTGGGATAAACGTATTCCATCTGAACAGTCGTGAGGCAAGGCGAAAGTTACAAGTAATATTCTGCAATGAGTGACTGACGCACAACAGCCATCCAAAATATCTAGGAATCACTCTCGGCCGGTCACTAACCTATAAAAAGCACCTAGAAATAATAAGCCAGAAGTTTAAAAAATCGGAATAACATATTAAGAAAGCTGACTGGGTCCTTCTTGAGAGCATAAGCTAAAACCCTACGCATCGCAACACAATATCTTGTTTACTCGGTGGCACAATACTGCACTCCAGTCTTCTACAAGATCGCCCAGAAAGGTACGATATAGCAAAGGAATGGAGGCAATACTGGTTATTAAATAACCACCATCCCTTTGTGAGTTATTTTGATCCTTTCATACCGGTGGAAATACCCAGAAGAACTTGGTGCAGGAACTCTGAAATCAACTCCCCATCACTGGCTTCGCGCCCTTTGCAATACAGCCACTCCCTCCCTCATATGGCAACAAAAATAGTAGTGTAACCATTTACACTACATATCTGCCAGTATCGATGTCAGATGACCAAAACAGATAATTATCAGGTGAGAGATCAAATACTGCCCCAGTTCTCTTTTCTGTTTAGGTATTGGGCAGTCTGTCAGTAACAAGTGGCAGCGATTATGTTTGAAAGAGTGTGGCTGCATGGACACTATATCTTGAAGAAGAATATAAAAAGCATGGAAGTGTTATGTTATAATTTTCTGTGTTAAATAGATTGGTTGTTTTTTAACTGTTTATACTGTCGAGCTGACTGTAAGAGTACGGACTAGACACGGATGTATGTAGTGTCTAATTTATATATGTGGGAAATAAACTACATTGTAATTTCTATAACTGATTCGAGTGCTCAGTTATTTTATAATTAGTACCTACAGTTTTGCTGAGTGATTTCATAATAACAAAAATCTGTCTACAATCCAAAAGAAGACATCAGAGTGTGGAGGAACAGCATTGCTGGTCCTCTGGTATTTCTACATCTACATATACATATATACTCTGCAAATCACATTTAAGTGCCTGGCAGAAGGTTCATTAACCATTTTCATAACTTTTCTCTACCGTTCCATTCTCTAATAGCCCGCGGAAAGAAAGAACACCTACATCGTTCCCTTTTCGATCTGATTTCTCTTATTTTATTGGGATGGTCATGTCCCCCTAAGTAGGTGGGGGCTAGCAAAATATTTTCACATTCAGAACTAAAAGTCGGTGATTGAAACTTCGCAAACAGATTACGCCGCAATGAATAACGTCTTTCTTTTAATGATTTCCACCCCAATTCGTTCAACATTTCCGTAACGCTTTCCCCCCCGTAACGTGATAAAACAAAACGAGCTGCCCTTCTCTGCACTTTCTCAATGTCTTCTGTCAGTCTCACCTGGTGAGGGTCCCCAAGGGGCAACAGTACTCCAGGAGAGGACGCACAAGTGTGATGTAGGCAGTCTCTTTGGTGGAGCTGTTGCATCTTCGTAGCGTTCTGCGAATGAAACGCAACGTATTTGTATTCCTATCGACAGATACAAGTTATAAGGTTCTGCAAATAATTATGTAGTGGCTCTAAAGAAGATAAGAAAACACGGTCACACTACACCAGATATCCGAGAATGGAAGAAAATTAATGATCCCTCTGTGTCAGAAGATATACATATCCTAAAAATATTGGACCATCTACCAACTACCCGTCTAAAATCCAGGAAACCTGTATGGGAAGACGACGTCCTCAAATTCCCAGAAAGGTACGATATAGCAAAGGAATGGAGGCAATACTGGTTATTAAATAACCACCATCCCTTTGTGAGTTATTTTGATCCTTTCATACCTGTGGAAATACCCAGAACAACTTGGTGCAGACTCAATCGTGTGAGGACTAGCCACGGCAGGTGTAAGGCCACTCTCCACAAATGTAGATTCACCGACGACCCACGATACAACTGCGCTGCAGCAGAACAAACAATCCCTCATTTGATCTTCGATTCTCCCTAGAGGCAGTTTCAAGCGAAATGGAGGGATGTCATGAACGCCATTCCACTTGCTGGTCATTGGTTCACCTGCTTAGATCCGGACTTGTAATAGCTGCGGTGGCTGCCCCTCTGGTCTTCCGCATACTGTTGTTTGCAATATTTTAATTAATATCGTGTTTATAATTTGCTGCTTATAATTAATTAACACCATGTCTGTAATCTGCTGATTAGCTCACCGTGTCCGACGTTGTTTGTGACTGTATGTTAAGTATGTGTTCTCACATAGTACTCTGTAGAAGTCATACGCTAAATAAATAAATAAAACTGAAGACTACAACAACGACAACATAGATCCAGTAAATATTTATTAGTAGGAATATGTTACACGACTGGCTTTGATATCAACTGAAGCTCTTCGCGAAGCAGATGTGTCCGTACATTTTCCAAAAGAAAAAAAAAAGTTCAAATTTTTGTAGAGCTTATGCGACTTAACTACGGGGTCATCAGTCCCTAAACTTACAAACTACTTATGAACTAGCCTGAGGGGGGAGTCGAACCCCCGACCGTAGTGGCCGTGCAGAACGTGACTGGCGCGCCGCAGTCCTCTCGGCCACCGTGGCCGGCTTTCCAAAAGATTATTGTATTTATTCCCGTACCTAAAACAAAACAAAAAAACAGCAAAAAAATATTTAAAAAACGCCAATTACGTTAAAGATGTGGATGCTGTAAATGTGGTGCTCACCGTCTGCTCTATATCTCTCCATAATGATGCAGTCACGTTGAGGCATGGCGGATTTGCTGTTCAGAGGAGACGTTTCACAATTTTCTATGGCTGTACCAGAAGCACGCCTGAAACTTTTTTGTGGCATGCATGGCCGTATTAGCTTTTCGGAGTGTGGCAGTTCTTGTTAGCAATGTTGCTGTCGAGGCTGTCGAGTCATTAATTGGCAATTATGCGTCTAGTGATGGTATTGATATAAACAATTGAATACCACGAAATAGCTGCCCAAATCATGACAGAACCTAACGGAAACTTGACTGAATGAAGTAGGCATGCCGTTTCGTAAGTTTCTTTTCGATTTTTTGGAAACTTGAACACATTTGTCTGTGGAAAGCAATGTAAAAGATGATTCATCGGACCATATCACATACTTGCAAGCCTGGAGGTCGTGGGACGTCTATCTACATCTACATACATACTCCGCAATCCACCGTAAGGTGCGTGGCAGAGGGTACACTGTACCACTACTAGGCATTTCCTTTCCTATTCCATTCCCAAATAGAACGAGGAAAAAAATAATGCCTGTATGCCTCCTTACGAGCGCAATTTCTCTTATCTTGTCATTATGATCACTACGCGAAGTAGGTGGCAGCAAGATCGTACTACAGTCAGCTTCAAATTCCGGCCCTGTAAATTTCCTCAACAGAAATTCACCAAAAAAACGTCGTCTTTCCTCCAGCGATCCCCAATTGAGTTACCGGAGCATTTCCGTGATACTCGCGCATTGGTCGAACCTACCAGTAACAAACCCAGCTTTGCGCTGGCATTCAATATGTTAAGCTCCATTCATACTGTTGCTTTTATTGAAGTTAGTGCTGAGCTTCAGGGTGCGTTCACACTGCGCGCCGAGCCGAGCCGGGATGAAAAAAGGGGGACAATCAACTTTCCAGATTTTCAAGTTATAAAACATCTTGACGGTATATAACACCAAGCCATATAGTTTTATCAACTTTTTTCCTTACAAGCTTTGCTTTGCCTATGAAACAATAAAAAGTCTACTTTTCATTCCGCGAGAGTTTTTAGTTTCGTAACGCTCCTCACTCCATTTTGATGAACGTATGATTTTTGGATACATGGTAGTACAACATTTTAACTTTCGAATAAAAGATTCACCTTCTCGAAATTCTTTTTTAAATGATGCTTTTTGTCAAGTATGCGCACTTGATTTACAAATCGTGTATTGAAAACGTTCGATAGCTGGCAGCTTACTGTTCTATGCATTTTAGACCATACAGCGAGTGAAATGGTGCTAAAAGTATTGAAAAGTTTTTGAAATAGTAGTCGCTAGTCGCACCGATATCTACCTCCTTTCACAAGTAATTGCTAGTCATCTGAGCGGCGTCATGCCGCGATCACAAGCCTGCGAAATCACCGGGTGTTGAGCGTAGTGTGAAGCACTGCACTGCCAAAAAATTGGAATTGCTGGCCACTTGTGTAGGTCTCTCGTGATGTGTTAATGATCCATAACCAGAAAACAAGTATGAATTATTTTTTCTTGGGTGGCGACCGACTACAATGGACAACAATCTGCTACTGTTTTACTTCAGGTCATATTTCACTTTATGAGAGGTATACAACTGGAGTTTTTCCATACTAGTCGAATAATGGAATACATATTTTGTATTTGGAAGTAGAAGAGAGGAAAAAATTAATGTAAACTGCGACTATACTGTTGATGGACTGAAATAAAATATTCTAACATTATACTTAATGACTTTCTAGTTGGAGATAATAAAAGAAGAAGCTAAAAAATACAATTATATTTATGAATGCATCTACTGCTAATACAAAATATATTCTTATTTTCGCTTTTGAGCTCTCGAAAAATGTTGTACCACAACTTGAAAATAGTTGTATACAACGTGTTCCACATAAAAGCGGCACCCTCACGTCTAAGATTAAATTAAGAATGAATTAATTAGAAAAACTAATGCAGAACAGTGACATTAAAACATGTAATAAACTCCTTATAAGGAAGGCAGCAAATGGTGGCTACGGGCGTACGTGAGGTGTAGCGGTTTTATATGCATCATGTTGTACTATATTTCAGCCCACCTCCAAGTTCAAAAACTTTACACAACTATCAGATAATTTTTTCAGATTTTTATTAAAGGAACCTAGCTAAGGGGAACTAAGTTTCGATGAAAATTTTACTAAATCATCTGATGACAATTTTCTTTGTCTGGACTATAATACTTTCATTTTGAGTTTTATACTTTAACTGAAAGAAAAATACGCTGTTTTAGTTTAGCCTCAGACACTGCAGGACAGAAACTTGTGTCACTTTTTTAAATTTCTTTTTCCTTCTTGGTGGGCTTGTCCGCAGCAACAAGGCATCCCCACCCTCTGTCAGCAGAATTTCGAAGGAAACACGGGGGTGACCAAAACCTGTTCATTGCCGTCTACTTCGAGCCAGCTAACAGTTACTGGTTTTGTTATTTTAATACTATTGTTCTCACACTGTAGTGACTTATCAGATTTTACGCACATAAGAAACAGGTGATAATGGAGTCATCCCATGAATTTCGACTAACATTTAGAAGAGTTTTTCCTTAAGACAACCGCTAAAAAACATGTCTGAATTTTTTATTCATTTTTCAGAAATAATATAAATATAAGAAAAATAAACAGAACATTTTTTCACAAGTGTTTTAAAGAAAAGTATCATGGAGAGAAATCTGTGCTGAGAACAAGCTGGAGACGAGGGATACTTGTGCTGCAGAAGCAATACCACAGCCCAATCATCTCGCGCTGAAATATTAAACATTCCGAATGTCGTCTCCGCGCAGTGTGAACAGTGCAATTAGAAACAATGTGTTTAATCTCTCGGCTCGCCTCTACCCGCTTCGGCTCGGCTCGGCCCGGCCGACAGTGTGAACACGGCCTTACGGTAACTTTTGCTATGGTAGTTTTACGTCTTGTGGCAGTTGCTCTTATTATTCGTCGGTCGTTCTAAGTTACCTTCCGGTTTCCCCAACTATTCCTCTTTCACAATGATGTTGTATGTTGTTCTTTGTATGCTGCCATTACCGACTATGGTATCGGTAGTGAATCAGTGCAGCCATTTCCGTCATAGATGCTCCCACAAACTTCGAACTATCGAGTTTGCTTCTTTGGAAGCCAGAGAAATTAGCATTTGAGTGATCGTTTCTGTTGTCCGTTGCAGAACAAAACGTATAATACACTGCAAGGCTACATCAAAGACTTCGTCTGTCAGTCGTGCACTGCGCTCGTGTCTCAGTGATACCGCTTACGCAGTGCTGCCAGTTTGCAAAAAGATGTAGTATATTGCAGGCTGTTCAGATTCTTTTGGCCTCTCCCTGTATGGCGATTCTCATTAGAACCGAAATTCTGAAGACACTCAGAATGAACGGAAATGTTAAACAATTTCTCGCCTGCTTAAAAGTAACTGGGCTACATAAAACGACCATACTATGTTATTCGTATCATTATTGACTTCAACCTCGCAGCACCCTTTACGAATCGAAAGTCACCTGGCAACATTATTTAGTGCTACCCGTGCAAATGTGGCAGGAGTCGCAAGTTCTTTATTAACTTTTCTTTGAATTAAACAATGTCTCTTCTTCATTCATTCTACCATTACTTCTTAACTTCCTCATTCTCTTTCACATGCTGCTCCCACTAGCCCGCTGGCTGTCTGTGGCATTGCGTCACATTGTACAAGCTGAATGCGAGAGGTGCGTGATATGAGGCTGCGCGGCCGCTCCCGCCGGACGTTCGAGAGTAGCATGGCTGTGTCTTTTGTCCTTAGTGTAAGCTGGTTGTAAATCTAGCAACTGATGACCATAGCAGTTTGCTCCAAAAGTCATACAAACATTTAATTTGATTTTGAAAACCAGAGGGCCGCGGCGGAATAGCCGTGCGCACTGGGACGCCGTGATGCGGTGCGCGCGGCCTTCCGCTGTCGGGGCTTCGAGGCCCCCCTCGGACATGGGTGTAGGTGTTGTCCTTAGGTTACTTTAACTTAGTTTAAGTTGTTTGTAAGCTAACTACGCAGTTAAGTCCCTTAGATTTAGGAACATTTGAACATTTTTGAATACACGAAGCAGAATGAACTCTTGCATGATTGTGTCCAGTACTGCAGCATTTATATATATATATATATATATATATATATATATATATATATATATATATATATATATATATATATATATCCCAGTTCCAAGCAAGGAAGAAGGACGGAACAACAGTTTTCACATATCGTGCTGGGGCAAAATAAATCTATCACTACGTTCTGAGGCAAGAATCAGTATTATCAGTTTCAGTTCAGCAGTATGCCGATGCTATCTCCCCTTCTGGCCCCTCTAGACATTTACATCTATCGGACCAAACTGCTGCGTGGTCATCAGTCCGTAGCTTACAAACTACTTAAACCTAGGTAAACTAACACACACACCCATACCCCAGGGAGGACTCGAACCTCCACGGCGAGCAACCGCGCGCTCCGCAGCGAGGTGCTTTAGACCACTCGGCTACTCCACCGCGACAAAGTTAACTTTTCCTGATGCACACTTACCTCTCATCGTTTTTGTTTTGACTGATAACTCACGCTTCGAAGTGAGGCACTTGGAACGTAAGTAGGGACTGCCCCACCTTTCATGCCAGAGATAGTGACGCGCATGGCTTTCGACGATATTATCGGTTCGGCTAATATGCGAGATAAAATATACTCGGCTTGGAAGTCTATCACTCATTGCTTGCTAAAGGAAAGTGTGCTTACTTATTACTGTTGTATCCTTCATATACTAACGTGCTTTGTCCAATGCGACTCTGAGAAGTTCGCAAAATTAAGGACAATGGCTGACTAAATTTGTTTACTTAACTTAAAATATTATTCAGCAGATATGGACCCCAGGCCACATTGGAATTCCAGGGAACGAACGCGCTGATCAGCTGGCCAAGCAGGCCATCACATGCCAGCGCCTGGATATCGGTACCCCAGAAGGCGATATCCGCTTGGGTCTCCACCGAAAGATCTTTGAGGCTTGGAATTCGGAATGGGCAACAATGAGTATGCCCAATAAGCTCCGTGGAATCAAGCCCACGACAGCATCTTGGAAGACTTCCCTAAGGCCTTCTCGAAGGGACTCAGTCGTTCTCTGTCGCCTGCGTATCGGCCATACGTGGCTAACGCACGGCCACCTCTTACGCCGAGAGGAACCGCCAGAATGTCATTGTGGAGCTGTATTGACTGTAGTTCACATCTTGTTGGACTGTCCACTTTTAGCCGCATTGCGGCAGTCTTTTAAGCTGCCTCCTGCACTCCCTTTGATTTTAGCTGATGACGCCTCTATGGCTGACTGTGTTTTAGGTTTTATTCGCGCAGCGGGCTTTTATCACAAGCTTTAACGGTGGGTTCGTATGCATGATCTTCAGGCATACACCGCTTATAGTTTTAATCTGTTGTCACTTTTGTCTTGTCAGACCCTTTTCCGACTGACAGTTGTATAGTATGTGCAGAATGGCTGGCTCATCCATTATTATCCTAGTGATCAGCCAGCCAACAACATCTGCTGTGATTTTTAGTTGATTATTAGTCCCACCACTACAGTGGTTCCCTTACGCTTTTTATGTTGCAAATATGACCAACACTGTCTTCATGTACGTCTTCTGTTCTAGTTGCAGGGTGCTTATTTTAATCATCCATGAAACCCTGTGATCTCTTAGCTGGGAACAGGGGACTGATGACCAAGCAGTTTAGTCCCCTTTAAACCCCCAACACCAACCAACCAACCAAGATCCACTGCGTGAAAGAGTTATTGTTGTAACAGTCAATCTGGACTAAACGAAATGATTAAATTTGAGTATCAATAGCTCAAGCGGTTCTCGCGTGTCGCTCCATGCTGGAACACCCGTAATGGTACATGGTGTGGCCTCCACGGTTGGCACTGTTGACACCGATACCACCACAATACACATGGCGAATACTGTCTTAATAATAATAATATGGTTTTCTGTTCGGCAGGAGTAAGACACCATGGTCACGGAACAATTCAGTACATGAAGTTTAACACAAGAATTGTACTAGACAAATTTTAATTAAACCTATGCACACGACAGTCTTAAGGCTAAGTGAAAAGAATCAATAACGAAACAAAAAAGGAATTACCTTAATTGTTTAACTTTTTCAGGAGTTTCACGACAGAATAAAAGGTGTGAGCCATTAGGTAACCCTTCAATTTAGATTTGAAAGCGTGTGGGTTAGTGCTAAGATTCTTTAGCTCTTGAGGTAGCTTATTGAAAATGGATGCTGCAGAATATTGCCCACCTTTCTGCACAAGTGTCAAGGTGGTGTAATCCAAATGTAGATCCGACTTCTGTCTAGTATTCACCGACTGAAAGCTGTTAACTCGTGGTAATAAACTGACATTATTAACAATAAACGACATTAAAAGAAAAAACGTATTGTGCCGCCAGTGTCAGAATTCCCAGACTACTGAAAAGTCGACATGAAGTTCGTGAACTTAAACTACATATTGCTCGAACTGCCCGTTTCTGAGCCAAAAATATCCTTTTTGTATCAGTCGAGTTACCCCAAAAAATAATGCCGTCCGTCGTAAGTGAATGAAAGTAAGCGTAGTAGACTACTTTTCGTGTTGAAAAATCACTTTTTTCAGATATTGTTCTAATGGTAAATGAAGCAGAATTGTTTTTGAACAAGATCCTGAACATTGGCTTTCCACGACAGCTTACTGTCTATCTAAACACCTAGTAATTTTAACTGTTCACTCTCACTTATGTGCCCATTATGTGTCATCAAAATGTCAGCTTTCGTTAAATTATAAGTTCCTTCACTACGAAGCTGCTATCATGAGCAGACAAAAACATTTTACAATCAGCTGTTATACTCGAAGGCATATCATTTATATAAATAAGAAACAGCATTGGTCCCTAATTAGATCCCTGGGGCACACCACACTTAACTGTGCCCCCTTGTGATTGTACGTCATAGTCATTTACAACACTGCGGAGAATTACCTTCTACTGTCTGTAAGCGGTGAACCAGTTGTGAGCTACTCCTAGTAATCCATAATGTTCCAACTTCTGCAACAATATTTTGTGATCAACACAAATCAAAGAAGACGCCTGATGTCCGTAGCCTTTTATTTAACCCACCAAGTGCCTCACAGACACAAGTGCGGAGATAGTGCTTGCCAGGGAGTTAGTGCATGTCTTGCAGAGCATATGGAGTTTTGCGCCGTATGTTAGCAAGCATTATCCTCGTAGGCTTTCCCGGTGATTCGTTGACATCTGTGATGTCAGATGTACTGTCGTTGGTTCGCGTCTTCCTCAGACGATATTTCGACGTCGTAACTCGGCGTCTTCGTCAGGTGTTACCTGAGACTGATCTGCTAGCCGACCGTGTCCCGTATTTATTCCTAGGCGGCGTCTGGTGCTTCCTATGTGGCCCGCGACCATTGCGCTCCATTCTGGCGTTACGATATGAATTACGATGTCAAGCATTATCCTGTTGAATCAACCCACCACCTTCCTGTTTCCAATAATGGCGCAAGAATGGGTAGTGCAACATTTTGTACGCACTGATCGTTGTTCAACGTTTCTTCCACTCATACGAAAGGTGAATGAGAGCTGTAGCTTATTGCAGAGGTGCTCACAGGGGAGGCCAAGACGCAAACTGCGTCATTGAAATATCTTGGGGGTGGGGGTTGAAAAATTAGTACTTTTGGCCAGCCTGGGGGGCGTTTATAAAACAATTTACAAAACTGAAATTAACAATAATAAACCCATGTTTATATACAAAATAAATTTATCTTCCGAATCCCGGACCTAATATCTCGGGTATGTGTTTATTGGGGGGGGGGAGGAATTATCGTAGTTTCAGGGGAGGGGGTGAGTCATTACCCAAGGTGGTGAGCGCACCTCTGGCTTAGAGCACTGTATAGCACAAGCAGAACAATTCGCCATTTTGAATCCCGCGTTGAAGGCCCGCATTTAACGACTACGGAACACTTACGCTATTTAATATGCTCTTAAGGCCATTAAATATACTTCCCTAATGCAGAAAATATTACTGCGTAGTAAATTTGTTTGCTTATATTTGACTGTAAGAAGCAAGCAACTTAAAGTTACTGATTATAAGATATTTAGACATATGATACAATCACAAATTAAGTCATGTGGTGCCGTTCTAAATATTTACCACATCCAATTAAAATGCGTTATAATTATTGTATTTTTTGAATTATAAATGGTTCGTCCATATACTTTTGCGGTAACGAAGAGTTGCATTCGAAAACAGTTAAAAAATAATGTTGAATTCCGATATTTCCCCCTCTAATACCTCGCGCATTTTACACATACACCATATTTCAGAGAAGATTTTACGTGAAAATGTGTTAAATAACTTTGAACTTCTGGTTTTGTTAGATAACGACTACAGTCTCTCTGGTAGCATGCACTTTGAAATAAAGTGAATGTTGCATGCTAAGTTTTGAATTTAATTCCTTTCATGTACGACTTCCTGTTCGCATTTTTTGCGAAGTTCCTTTTTTTTAGGAATGCTCTTCATAGCTTGGCTTAGGCCTACATATTCCCGTATTGACACACATTTAAATTAAACACTGAATTAATGCGAAATAATATAATTTAAAAACCACTAGTTGGGTAAAGCCAGCTGCACACATGTATCATCTGAAATACAATTAACAGCCCTTAGAATAGCTCCTTAGTTGGTCTAAATAAAATCAAGAAAAGTAGCTTTCTTTAAACGTGTTATGTTGACAATCTGCAGCAAAATTGCACCATAGCTTACATGTATGGGCCCATATTTTCGTTATTATCTCTCTGTGAGCGTAACTATTTCGACCACAAATAAAAAAGGTTTTGTTCTTAACTTCTCACAGATAGTTGCGCGATTTTGGCGCCCACACTTGGCGTCCGGTATTAACAAGCCACCTTTTACGCCGATGTATATTTGAAGGAAACCGATAGAACGTATAGCGACAATGTTTATTATTTGAGACTTTCGAAGCAGCACAACCATCCATTTCACACAAAGAAACAATAAAATCACAAACTATTCGGTGATTCACTTCGCTACACCACACAAAGCATATAAGATTGTCGTCGGGATGGGATTCAAAATGGCGGATTGTTCAGCTCGGTATATCTAGTGCTTTACTCTGGCTTATTGCGTCACAGAGCATATGGCCAGTGTTATGGCTGCTGTGTGTTGGACGAATGCTCTCTACGGGACAGCGCGAATAAGAGTGTAGTTGTGGCAAAGATTACACAAAGTTTACCACGAAAAGAAGCATTAATACACGTTTGACGGAGCATAAAAGAAATTGTCGCTTGGGACAGATCGACAAATCGGCAGTGGCGGAACATGATCTCACGGAAGGATATCATGAAATAAAATTTGGTGAGACAAGTGTGCTGGCGAGGACGTCACACTATTATACACGTATGTATAGGGAGGCAATTGAAATCCACAAACATCAATACAATTTTAATCGTAAAGAACAAGGATTAAAATTGGACAAGATATGTCGATCGACGTTGCATCAATCACGTGACAATCGACTGCCTGCAATCGAGAGAACAGGCGATCGCCAGAGATAGCCAGACATCGACGTCACGTGACGTGAGGTGGCGCCCTCTACGATCTTATATAAGGAGCGGCCTCAGCCCCCAGCAGGCAGTCGTCGACTCAACCTCGGAAGATGTTCTCTGTAGTCGAGAACGAAACGTCCGGGAGAGCAACTCAGACCAGAAGTGTTTACTGATGAAGACGCCGGCCGTGAGAGCCTTCATGGGATGATCTTTATATCATTGTTTTCATGCAGCTCATGCGTAGCTACTTCGGTCACATGTGTAAACGTCCTCATCATAAAATGCATTACGTACTTCCAGGTCGCGCGGTTTGAGGTGCCTATGTATATGATGAATAAGCTCAGGTATCTATCAAAGTCTGCACATGGACCTTTCATAGTGATAAAACTTACAATAATGCTCACCAAAAACAAATATTTAATCTGTTAACTACAGGATGTTTCAGCAAAAATATCAAATATTTTAGAAGATGGTAATAAAGAGAAATTGCAATTAAAATGTCGTATTACGTGTTTCCAATTTTATTGGGTACAGGGAGACAGCTCTTAGTATGTAACCCAAAGAAACTTAAAGCACATGCAAATTTGGACATTTTAACTAATCCTTTTCTCGTCTCTTGGTAGATAATGATATTGACTTTTATTTAAATGACCGGTTTTCGACGTACATTACTCTGAAGATGATCGGGTAACTAAGTGCTGTTTATTTCCTACTACCAACCTCAAGGTTCAAGTAATTTTGGATGCTGTTGTGTCATAGGGCGGATAGTAGGGTTCGTTACTTCAAAGGTCCGTTGCTAATAGTGTGTTTTACTGACAAAATGTAACCATGGAAAGTAGAGGAAAGGTACCGTACAACTGTTTGCTTGACACTATCTATGTCCTACCAATCCTTATCTGTAGTATTACTTCCACTTGACGCTGCGTACCCTATCAAACAGTGCACAAAACAAGACGGTATGTCTGAACTGCCAACCATTTCATGTGATACGTCGCAAGCAGCATGAGGGTCCATTTCTCGTGGTCTACGTTCCTAGTCATGTAAACAGTGGGAAAGTGTCGGAAATGGTTCACATTGCATAATGTTTTTTGTGACACGTAGCACAAAGACCTTCAGTATCGATATCTTTCGTGCCGATATCCGTATCTCTTATTAGTCTACGTCACTAATAAGATGTAAATATTGCAGTACAGAAGCCACTGCTTGCTTCATACTACCAGCATCCTCCAACGTCAGGGCATAATTAACTGATGAATGCTGCAGAATCTTAAGGTGAATCATGGGGTTCGTTATCAACCGTACGTGCATGACTGTGAAAGTCGTTTTTCAATATCAGTTGTTGTTCCAGAGAGATTGTTCATCTGGAACGGATGAAATAGTACTATCGAAGTCTTATGGGAACAAACGAAGTGTGTGTGTGTGTGTGTGTGTGTGTGTGTGTGTGCGCGCATAGACAGGGTGTTTCACTAAGTGTGTTTGCCTCTGTAACTTATAACAGGTGACGTCAAATTTTAAAGCGGTAGGTCAACACAAGAAATGTTACACTTTCTGCGGTGCTATGAACATAGTTTATTGTATCATTTTCCAAAGAGTTACACCACAAAGATATAATTTTTTTTAAACGGAACAATAGTTTTCTTCTATCGTATATTGGATTCGTTTAAACCAGCTGCGTCCAAATCAATTTAAACTACATCACTGTTAGTTTGGGAGCTACAACCCTTCAAAGTTTCGGGGGCGGAGGCTGCGATAGCGTAGCTGACTCTCCGAGTGGCTAGACCCTGTGGCACGGCTCACTGTCTCATGACCACTAGTCAGTCAGTGATGGGAGCGCAGGATACGACAGCGTAGCTTTCTGGCTGGTGGTCATGAGACAGTGGGCCGTGGCCCACGAGCTAGCCATTCAGCCAGTCAGCTACGTTATCGCAGTCTCCGTCCCCGCAAACTTTGAACGATTGTAGCTGCCAAACTAAACGTGATAAAAATGTCATTCAAAATTATTTGTACACAGCTGGTGTCAAAAATTCCAGTGCGTGATAGAAACAACCATTGTTTCATTTACGTAGCTGTATATTTGTTTAAAAATGACACTTTCTAAGAAATATTACAATCTGTTTGTTGGCTAAAAATTCCGAGTCCCTGACTACCAATCCATTCTGTCGAAACCGTACATCAATCGCGCTTTACGTTTCCGCAATATTTGCGGTGCAAGTGTTAAATGATTCACCCTGTATATATAGGGAGACAGAGTGAATCGAACAAGAATGTTCTTCTGCGCATGTGCTAAACACTTCCGTACACGTGAGAATAGGGTCCATCCTATTCCGTCCACAAGTGATCGTATGCATGCATCTTGTGCTAGTGGACGCGTCAACATGTTACATGGGCGGCGTGATCAGTGCTACATGGGTAATCTTGTGTAGAACGGGCTTAAGGTTAACTTTCGACGTTACTGTTAGGTAGGTTACACGTTTAGGGGACTCCTGTCGCACATGACCACTCTCATTACAACCACACACGATGACATGTGAGGGAGTATTCAGTTTGACATGCATTTCAAAGTTTCTTTACTCCCTAGACAACATTACAATTTCTGCTGACGTGACGATGTCGTATAGCCCTGACTTCACCATATTGCAACAAACATTCTTCTACAGAACAGTCTTCCACGTCATGCGAGAGATTGAATATGCAAAAATTTTGTACACTGACTCACCATTTGAATTCTGAACGGTACGCGCGCTGTCATCCAGATGTCGAAATGCATCAGTGCCACAAACTTCAAGTAGCAGCGGTTCTGTGAGTTCAGGGTTCAAAAGCTTGACAAAAAGGCAGTACAATTCCATGTCATAATAGGCGGTCTTCATTGATCAGTCGTGATTCCAATTTTTTCCACAATCCAGTCGTGTTATTCCACAGAACTTAGTTGAACAGATATGATTTACTTGTCAAATTCAAATTTCAGCGTTTTTGTCCTGAGAACTGTCGGTGGCATGTTTACAACTAACCTAGAAGCGCTATTTGCATACGACGCGCAGTAAAAAAACGATGCGCAACAATACACATACACAAAAAACACATAGACGAAACAGAACGTGCAAATCGTAAACGAACTTTCATAGACTCTGTACGCTCAGGAAAGTCTTCAGCCTGCCGCGTCGCAGAAGTGCACCACTGGTGATATAGCGATCACAACTACTTCACAGACTGCTCTAACACTTCTACCGTCATATACAATTTCTCAATTTTTCCCTGCCGACTAGTACTCAAATTCGCTAGTTTATCCGGCTGGGTACACATTTTCAACTGCGCCCATTAGCAGTCAATATCGAAACTCTAGGATCAAAAGTGGAGTTTCGCACATGTCCGAAAGAACAGACACTATATATTCCTGGCCATTAAAATTGCTACACCACGAAGATGACGTACTATAGACGCGAAACTTAACCGAAAGGAAGAAGATGCTGTGATATGCAAATGATTAGCTTTCCAGAGCATTCACAACAGGATGGCGCCGGTGACGACACCTACAACATGCTGACATGAGGAAAGTTTCCAACCGAATTCTCATACACAAACAGCTGACGTTGCCTGTTGAAACGTTGTTGTGATGCCTGGTGTAAGGAGGAGAAATGCGTACCATCACGTTGCCGACTTTGATAAAGATCGGATTGTAGCCTATCGCGATCGCGGTTTATCGTATCGCGACATTGCAACTCGCGTTGGTCTTGATCCAATGACTGTTAGCAAAATATGGAATCGGTGGCTTCAGGAGAGCAATACGGAACGCCGTGCTGGATCCCGACGGCCTCGTATCACTAGCAGTCGAGACGACAGGCATCTTATCCTCATGGCTGTAACGGATCGTGCAGAAACGTCTCGATCCATGAGTCAACAGACGGGGACGTTGCAAGACAACAACCATCTGCACGAACAGATCGACGACGTTTGCAGCAGCATGGACTGTCAGCTCGGAGAACATAACTGCGGTTACCCTAGACGCTGCATCACAGACAGGAACGCCTGCGATGGTGTACGCAATGACGAACCTGGGTGTTCTTTTTAAAGCATCATAATGATCGTATCGTTTCTGGCGACTCGCGGTGAACGCACATTGCAAATGTGTATTTGTCATCGCCATACTGGAGTATCACCCTGCGTGATGGTATGGGATGCCATTGGTTACACATGTCGGTTACGTCTTGTTCGCATCGACGGGACTTTGAACATTGGCCGTTACATTTCAGATGTGTTACGACCCTTGGCTCTACCCTTCATTAGATCCCAGCGAAACCCTACATTTCAGCAGGGTAATGCACCACCGCATGTTGCAGGTCCTGTACGGGCCTTTCTGGATACTGAAAATGTTCGACTGCTGCCCTGGTCAGTACATTCTCAAGATCTCTCACCAACTGAAAACGTTTGATCAATGGTGGCCGAGCAACTGGTTCGTCACAATACGCCAGTCACTGTTGTTGATGAACAGTGGTATCATGTTGAAGCTGCATGGGCATCTGTACCTGTACACGCCGCCCAAGTCCTGTTTGACTCAATACCCAGGCGCATCAAGGTCGTTATTACTGCTAGAGGTGGTTGTTCTGGGTACTTATTTTTGAGGATCTATGCATTCAAATTGCGTGAAATATAATCCCGTGTCAGTTATATATAAATGAATTGTTGTTCGTTAGTCTCGCTAAAACTCGATAACGGCTGAACTGATTTGGCTAATTTTAGTCTTGAAATATTCGTGTAAGTCCATGGAAGGTTTAAACGGTGATAAAATATGGAAAAGTTGTCCGGAAAAGAGGAAAATCGGGAAAAATTGAAACAGCTTTCTCCAGTGAGCTATCAGTACCGTTAGTCCAATTGCGATAAAAGTTTGTACATTTCATGTTGAAAGCGAGAAGAAGGTTCGCATCAAATAAAAATTTGGATAAGTCGCCCGAAAAGTAGGAAAATTTAGGAAAAACCAAAAGTGATTTTTTTATGAATAAAAATCAATTTCCACATTATTGAAAGAGTACGGGCTGACAGGACAAGGTTTGTATGAAATAAATTTTATTGGGAAATCTACTGGAAAATTGGAAAATTTGAGAAAAACTGAAAGTGCGTTTTTCAATGTGTTTTTGATTGAATTCAGCAGTATAACTAACTATTCGCACGACGAAGAGGTGTAATTTTTTTTACTATGGTCTTGGAAAAGCTTTCAGTAAAAGAAAATAGGGACAGTTAAACAGGAAAGTCGCAAAATTGAACCAAGTTCCTTTTTCATTGTGTAAGCTGAGAACCGTTCATCCGATTGTGATAAAATTTTGATCATTTGACGTTCTTCGAAATATGAACGTTCTTAGAAGTAAAAATTTGGGAACGTTAACCGGAAAATTTGAACATTCGCGAGAAACTGAAAGAGCTTTTTTCAATGGGATATCAATATCATTCGTCTGATTGATACAACATTTTGCTCATTTGACGTTCAAAGCAAGAGCACATACATATTAGCAATTGCAAAGCCTTGCCGGGTCGACTAGGTGACCCGGTGAACTTCGTATCACTTACCTCTTTAATATAAACCATATTAATTTAAATCATATGTATTTTAGACCCAGTCGCTTTATAAAGGCATCATCAGACAGTCTAAGTATCGGCTCGATAGTGGGCGGAAAGAGTGGGCAAATCACGCACACATGTCCAGGATAATGTTCATGTCACATTCATGGAAGTTCATGGAAGGTTTAAAGGGTGATAAAATATGGAAAAATTGCGAAGAAAATTTAGATAAAACATGTTGCGCGCGTTCAGAAATGTACTTTGAAAGAGTAAAGTTCGCTTTACACGATCTGAACCCGTATATGCAACTGCAACGTGCTTTGAAACTAACGCATTTATTTGCATTTTTACAGCGAAGATGGCCATGTCGCTACCTTTGTTAACATATTTACATATATACTAGATGACCCGGTGAACTTCGTATCACTTACCTCTTAATAGTATCCATAAGTGTGCATGACCATAAATTTTCCCATATTTTATCACTGTTTAAACCTTCCATGAACTTCCATGAATGTGACATGAACATTATCCTGGACATATGTACGTGATTTGCCTACTCTTTCCACCGACTATCGAGCCGATACTTAGACTATCTGATGATGCCTTTATAAAGCTACTGGGTCTAAATTACATATGATTTAAATTGATATGGTTTATATTAAGAGATAAGTGATACGAAGTTCACCGGGTCATCTAGTATCTTGATATGATTGTATCATTGGTTACCTCAACATATTGTCCAACTGACTATTTGATACACGAGCTCCAATACTACGAAGCAGTGAAGAGTGCTGCAGGGCACTCTGTTAACAAATTTCATACAGACGACACAACCAGATTCCAGTCGATGAAAGCATAGGGTTCACGAGTCGACACCGTGGATTGCAACCTATGCAAAATTTTAAAAAAAAAAAGTATGTACCATTATCAAAATTATGTGGCAAAATAGGAATAAAACAATTCAAATAAACCAAGTAATTGAGTAAAATAAGAATAAGTCATTTTGATTAGATTTAGAGGTGAAAGGAAGTCACTGCACCTGACGCGATTCGAACCGACAACCTCTAACCCCATAGTATCTTAGTCGCTTTTCTCTTGTTGAATAACTGCAACAACATTTTTACGTTTTATACACAATTGCCACAAACATTAATTCCAAATTTCGAAGGTTGTACCTCGTGTAAGTCGTACGAAGGTCTTGTAATGTAAGGAGATCTCTGTGATTGTAGTAACTGAACACGTAACGATACAGCGCAACTCGTGCGAAGAAAGTGTTTGAGAAGGTTATGGGAATGAAATGCGGGATCATCAGTCCCTCAACTTACAAACTATTTATGCCTCGCGCATCTGACCATAGCGCCTTAATGCGCTCGGCCACTCCGCCGCGGCAACTAGTGCGAAAATATCCAGGTACATTAGTGTTTGGCTGGTGATGTGTATTAGATTTGTGCTGATGCGTAAACGAATCGTTCATCTGAACGAATATAAATAAAGAATCGAATCGTGCTACGGTCCAATCGTCTTTCAAAAGAAGAGTAAGAACGATTGCGTATTACTGTCTCCCCACTGTTCCTAGTTTCAACGATTCATCTGAACGCTACACTTCGAATGTAACTGCCGAATCATGCCGAATGCTCGAATGCTTACCGTCTCAGTCAAGTTCTTAAACAAGAGCCTTTTAATTAACCGTTTCAAAGTAGAATTTTCGTATCCTACGTTGTATAGCAGTGCTGATTCATATAGAATTTTAGTGAAGTAATTTTGCTGTATGCGTCTTCACGCGCAAATAATAGTGACTACACAAAAAGGCAAAGTAAGTTCTCAGACAAATGAAAAGATAAGTACCTGTGCTTTGTATTTGGACGTAACGAAAGTCTTGTTACATTTGTAGTGTGTGATGAAATATAAGGGTTAGCGCAGAAGAAACATAGGACGATAGGAACTAGCAGCACGTATGAGTCATTTGCTCGATTTTGTGGTTTGAAATCTGTAGTTACATAAGTTCAAGCCACGCAAGCTAACTGGCATGCCAAATAATTTTGCACCATCACACGCTGGATTATATTCTTCAAGGAAACAATTCAGCTTCTGTGTCAGAATTATATTCTACCGAAGTATACAGTTTCAACAGAAGCAATATTGTAAAAGATTGAAAATTTGTTCAGTGTTATTGAACTGTATTTGTGACAGTTAAATATCACAGTTTAATATCATAACACATTTTCTACGTATTTTTGGTACTGATACTGATATTAGAGGACGTCTGTTAACCCACTTCGTAAAATATAGTTCGGTTCTAAAATAAATTATCAGGATTTTCTAGAAAATGTCCCGCTTCTGTGAAGCACTGTGCTGCTTTTCATGTTTTTTAACTGGTAATGAATCGTAATGTGGTTCACGGGGGGAAAGAATATCTTTTCAGTCCATGTTATTAGCAGATGCTGATTTATTTTATCCAAGGAGGTTAAATTCTGAGGTTCTTGACATTGTCAGACATGTTCTGTCATCTGTTAGTAAGATGTAGAACGTTATGGCATTCTGTAAGACTAGGAAGACACGTGAACGAATCGTAGGAATTGATTCACAATGTGGGATTGAATACCTGGAATCATTTCAAATGTCTGTAAATCGGACCAAACTGCGTGGTCATCAGTCCATAGCTTACAAACTACTTAAACCTAGGTAAACTAACCTACGGACAAACACACACACACATGCTCCAGGGAGGACTTGAACCTCCACGGCGAGCAACCGGGCGCTCCGCAGCGAGATGCTTTAGACCGCTCGGCTACTCCACCGCGGCTGGAATCGTTTCCTGAAAAAGAATAGTGCCTATTGTATATGAGACGTGTGTATTTTGTTATCTCTGATTTACGTGTATTGTTTCTGATGTGGTTATCATGTGCGATGAAATTCAAAATTAAAGGCACAGACCTATGAATTGCTATCGAAACGATTCAACAAATAGAGCCGGACAAAAAACTGAAAGTGAATCGACAAGTGAATTGTCGACAAGCAAATGTTGAAATGTTTGCAAATCTTAGGGACTTAACTACTCAGTCCCCAGGCTTACAAATTACTTTAATTAACATAAACTCATCTAAGGACAACACACACACACACTCACGCCCGATAGAGGATTCGAACTTCTAACGGAGATCAACCGCAGCAAGGCTTCTTAGAGCGCTCGGCCACTCCCCGCGGCATGTCGACTAGCGAGTGATTTTGAACACAGCATAGCGTCTTTGTAAGCAGAAGGTAACAGAAAGATTTCATCCTACATGCCACGTCGATGAAACTTCGAATCTTATCAAACGTTTCTGATAAGGAAGTTATTCCCCATATCTGCAGCTCTAAGAACACGCTGCAGACTTATCGTTCTGCATTCTGTCTCGAGTTTCTCTCGAGTCTGTTTGTCGTAGTGGCGGGGTGATTTCCTTTCCGTGTCTCTGAGGCCGACGCAAGAAGGCAGCAATGGAATTCAGGGCAGTGCCCGACGTAGCATACCGATTGGCTGGATTTCTGTTTCTGCCTGTGGCTACCAACAGGTAGGAGAAGCGCTCCTGAGTCTCAGACAGCAGCTGGAATCCAGCTGCACCTAGTATTTAAGCCAAAAATAGAAATTTAAGATCTCATTACGTGTTTTATGCTCATCTTGATCAAACCATTACTTGGGACTACGGCTATACCATTAACTTTATACATAAACACTGTCAGCCGGTAATGTTATAGAACCTTTTAATGACTAGTTTCGATAATCCAATAATGCCACCTTCAGAAATCTGCTCTACACACATATTTTGTTTTGTCTAATCGTGTCATGTAAACAGGGACTATATTGGTAACTAGCAAGTAAATATATCTGCCGGCCGCGGTAGCCGAGGGGACTGAGGCGCTCCAGTCACGGTCTGCACGGCCATTACGGTCGGGGGTTCGAATCCCCCCTCGGGCATGGATATTTGTGCCGTCCTTAGTGTTAGCTAGTTCATAAGTAGTTGGTAAGTTTAGGGACTGATGACCCCGTAGTTAAGTCCCATAGACTATACAAACATTTGAACATTTAAATCTATCTGCCTAACGATGTTATGCTACCAAGCATCATAACATCGTTAGGTAGTTTGCATAAAGATAGATCTACGTGCTTAGTTCACCAATATAAAAACTTTTTGCATGACTAAATTCAACACATCAGAAGAAAAAAGTTTAAATGTTTGTAAAGATTATGGGACTTAACTACGGGGTCATCAGTTCCTAAACTTATGAACTAACTTATACTAAAGACAGTACAAACCCAAGCCCGAGGGAGATTCGAACCCCCGACGGAGAACGGCCTCGAGCAACGCATCATAGCGCCTCAATGCGCTCGGCCGCTCCGCCGCGGCAGCAGATTTCTGAAGATGGTAATATTGGATTACCGAAACTAGTCATTAAAAGATTTTATACCGTTAATGGCTGACGGTGTTTATTTATAAAAATTAAATATAATAAAATTGGAACTGATTAAGGCACAAGAAACATAAAAACCTCGGCTATATAAATGAAACGGTATTCTCAGAAAGGTCATGAGTAACAAAAGTAAAATTTTACAATAAATTTTCAAATATTTCTAAATTTATCGGACTTAACTACTCTCGTTATTAGGCTGTAGGCTTACAAACTACTTAAATTAATGTATGCTAAGGACAAAAACATACTCCCGCGCCCGAGGGAGGACTCGAACCTCCAAAGGCGAGCAGTTGCGCGCTCCGGAGCTAGGCGCCTTAGAACGCTCGGTCGCTCCACCGCGGCAAAATTTTTTTGGAGAAGAAGAAACTTCATACGGAATAAACCATCTGGTTGTTATTTCGATGTCAGTTGTTTCTAGGTCGTCCAGAGCTGTGTAGCGTAGCACTGTGATTTTTCTTTTGTAATTTACAGTTCGACAAGAATGTCAATTTCAAAATCGCTGACTCATAACCTATATCCAATGAACTACGGTGTGTTGCAACGAATAAAAGCAATACTTACCCATTTTATTACAAAGATCAGTAAATATTGAACTTTTTGAAATTAAAAAACAAAATGTTTGTTAAGCTTATGGGACTTAACTAATGGGTCATCAATCCCTAAACTTAAAAACTACTTATGAACTACCTTATACTAAAGACAACACAAACATCCATGCCCGAGGGAGTATTCGAACCTCCGACACGGAAGTCCTCGCGATCCGCAACGTGGCGCTCCAGACCGCTAGGCTACTCCCGCGCGGCGTGAAATCAGGTATTACTATTACGATGTCAGCCGCATTCTGCACTACACCTGTGATTTTTTCAACAATATCAAAGTAGACTACCATAAAACCTATTAATCATTATACTCATTGTTTGTTTCCGCTCCCTCCCCCCTATCCTCCCCGTTCACCTTTCTTACACTTGTTCATAAAATTCCATACATCCAGTTGGAATTCACCTTTTCACTTCGAATAAACCTTGTATTTTTTCGACCGAGTGGCACTCCTATTTCATGATACGTCAAATCACCGGGGAATATAAGATCTTTATTGAAGATGAGAAAGTGCTGGACTATCCGTTTGATGAGACCATCGATAAATGGCTCTGTTTTCATTTGCCCAAGGTACTGTGCATCATACTCAAATCTCATCCAATTATGACAAGAAGAATAAATTTTATGTTCCTTAGCAATTTTTTCCCACATTTGGTTCAGAGAGAAAGACTTCCTAAAATAGGCATGACATCAGTTCTTGACGATTATCAGTAGATTCCTCTGATTGTTTACCTGATGCCTTTCTTTATCATTATGGGATACTCTTCGCGAAAGTTCGTCCTATTACAAGATCTTCTTTATATTTCCAAAACATCTTCCTTTGAGGTGAAATTAATTGTGCCCATGTATAGGAAAATAATGTTTTATCTTCTTTTGTTTATTGTGTAAGTTTGAACATTTTATGTAAAATTTCAAGTACAAAAAATGACAAATTACTGTTATTCAGTTTTCACTTTATTATTAATTCATGACGGTTGTTTCTGCTTCTTCATTTCGTGAAGAGTTTTGCAGTATTTCTCAAAAATTGTATTCTATTAACAAACATTTATGAAGTATTTTGTCGATTACGGTATGTATTAGATGAAACTATATTTAAACACCAACCATAAATGTACAAAGATCTCTCATGTGGTTTCATTATAAGATTGGACTAGGATTAAATACGGTATGTGAATAAACAGTAAACGACATGCCATTGGCTTGTAATACCAGACATTCGGTCACACATGAGCTGCCACAAAAAAATTTGTTGATAAGGATGAAATCAAATGTTCAAATGTTTGTAATTCTATCGGACGAAACTGCGTGGTCATCAGTCCGTAGCTTACAAACTACTTAAACAAAGCTAAACTAAGCTAAGGACAACACACACATCCATGCCCCACGGAGGACTCGAACCTCCACGGCGAGCAACCGCGCGCTCCCCGCAGCGAGACGCTTCAGACCACCTTTTTTTTTTTTTTTTTTTTTTTTTTTTTTTTTTTTTTTTTTTTTTTTTGCTGCTCTATTGGTTAGTTCTATTCGTTGCGGACGCTGATCGTGTTTGTTCGTTTTTGTTCGGTGAGTTCTCGGCTACTCCACCACGGCTGATAATGACGAGTAAGTGCCCACGTTATCTCGATTCTGCTCATCACTCTTCTGATTAGGGAAAATTGAGTGCAGTAAACACGTGAATCACGCGTGTGAGATACCGTACTACGTGTGTTTCTGTGATTGTTCAACAAAAGAAAAAGGACACTTTTCCGAAATCCCACAACAGTCTCCCTCCGCGAAGCAGATGCTTCAAATTTGGCTCAAAGGTGCCTACAACATTCCGTGCTTAAAAGGGCGCTGTACCCTGGACTCGGTGAGTAAAAGGTCATAGCTCGGAAATTCGTGTGAGCTGTAAGATGCCTTAAGGCTTGTCTACAAGACGACACCAGGTTGCGACACTCGTTGTGTGAAATGATTTGCATGCAAATGGTTTCGTGTATGTCTGTAGACACGTCACCGAAACTATACCATTCAGTTTCGTTGTTTTGGAGTGCCGCAGTCGTCGTAAAATGAAAGTTTTTGGCAGCTGTAAGAGTTGCGGCGGAGCTAGTACTGCTCTGTGTGAAGTCACTTCATAAGACTAACCATAAAAAGACTAAGAAACGTATTTCGGTTGTTAAATGGAAGACGTCAGTTCGGTTGATCACCGGTCTTGCTGGAAGAGATTGTGGTTGACCACCCTACAAATTATTTTAATTATCTTCAAATGTCACCAGAACATTTTAGGTTTTTTTTTTTTTCAAATATAGTAATGCAATAAGGAAACAAGATACTCTTAAGCGTATAGCATTGTCACCAGAACTGAAATTTAAAATTACGTTTCTCGTCAAGTGGGGATTCATATTCGTCTCTACAGAACCTGCATCGTGTTCCGAAATCCACAATTGCTTAACCAGGAAAAGGTGAACAATATGTTTAAAAGTATTTACATAAAAACACGTGAATGTATTATACTATCACGTTTTAAATAAATATTTACAAAGAATTGTAAATGTAAAAGCTGTCACGTTTTAAACAAATAATATTAAATAAAAGAATTCATCTTAACATATGTATGTAGCCTTTTCTTCTGTGTACATTTTTTCTTAAAAAAAGTCTGCAAGTTCAAACCACGTGATCTTGGTCTTGTTATCTTGCGCTGATCAACACCCAGATGTTTTACTAGATTGCATTTTGCAAAGTTTCTTTGTACAGGTATTTTGAAATGAATGTATTTTAGCACGCAAATTACCTATCGTTCACCCATCAATATTTAATTCGCGAATGATTGCTTCAAGAGCACCAACACGCCGCTACTTATTCCAGAAAGCTTTTAGAAGCTCATAGACACCTATGCATCAAATATATGTCCAAATACCGAACAATTCCTTCCGTTCCCCACTTCATTTTGTGATTTGGTTATCACCTAACCTAAAAACTCGCGCAAACAGTTTCGCTAAAGTTGGGAGGAGCCGAAACTGTTTTAGTTTTGTCAACGAGTTGCGCGTACGCTTGCCGCGCATGCGCACTGGCAAGTAGTGCAGTTTCATGAAACGTAGTGTCGTCGTGTAAACTAGCCTTTAGTGACCTCACGTTCGCATCAGACTTCACCTCAAAATGTTCAAATGTCTGTAAATCTATCGGACCAAACTGCATGGTCATCAGTCCGTAGCTTACAAACTACTTAAACCTAGGTAAACCTAACTAAGGACAACACACACACCCATGCCCCAGGGAGGACTCGAACCTCCACGACGAGCAACCGCGCATTCCGCAGCGAGACGCTCTAGACCGCTCGGCTACTTCACCGCGGCAGATATCACATTTCTGCCCAATACCACTGCAGACATTTCATGTGGTAGGATGACCGCCAAGCTCCTAAACCCGAAATTTTACCCCAATGGTGGATCAGGTTTTTAATTTTGGGAGAGGCTTAACACGTTGGAAACGGTTCACTGGAGATCTGTGTGCACTAAGCCCTTTGTTTAAAGTTAAACTCAACCTAAATGACGCAACAGTGGCACATACAGTTTTATAATAAGGGTTGGGGGCAATCTACGCCCACACCAACGTGATAACCAACCCAACAGTTCTACTGTCACGTCCGTATTTGTTGGTTTTTGTTTTGGTGGAGCAAAGGATGTTGGAACCACAATGTTATCACCCAGTAACACGGCACATCTGGAGACAGAAGTAGTCTGACATTACTTCGTCTGGGGGAGATCTATCTTGTTTTCCCAACAATGCAAAAAAGCGCAGATTTTTCTGAAGTTGCATAGATTCCTACTGAAAGTAGTTATATTTATTATATTAACACTGAAAATACGTTCCTTTTATATTTTAAGAGAACTATTCTCGAATCAGACATTATTCTTGGATTAAAATAGAAGGATGCTGGGAGCATGAGCGTGTCAAGGCTAAAAACTACATCAGAATCACATATGAAGCAGTTTTGTTGATTTCCTCTCATACTGTTTCACTCGATAACACAATGGCGACTGAGCTCACATGAATGGAGCAGAGATGAGTCTGCAAGTGGTTGTTTATATGGGCAGTATTCGATAATCAATATCTACTCAAAAATATTTTATTTACATGTTACACAAACAAAAGTGTTCCCTCACTCAATTCTCACCAAATTAAGTTACAGCATTAACTAACAATTTTACAGAAAAGTATGAATTAACTAGACATTAATTTTATAAACATGTAATATTTGTCTACACTCACTCTGTTGACCACCCAAAGTATGGAACAAGTTCTATAGACTGTCTGGCGTCTGCTACACATAATATTAAACTGAATGTACGCAACTTTTACAGATCTGATTATGGCAGGTTAGACTTGACGAAAGCGTTAAAAAAAGTATTTTAAAGCAAGTGCAGACAAATGTAAAAATTACAGAACTATCAGTTTAACAAAACATGGTTGCAAAATACTAACACGAATTATTTACAGACGAATGGAAAAACTGCGGGGTTTAGACCTTGGGGAAGATCAGTTTGCATTTAGGAGAAAAGTAGGAACACGAGAGGCAATACTCACATTACGACTTATCTTGCAAGAAAGGTTAAGGAAAGACAAACATACGTTTTCAGCATCCGTGGATTTGGAGAAAGGTTTTCACAATGTTGACTGGAATACACTCTTTCAAACTCTGAAGGTAGCAAGGCTAAAATATAGGACGCGAAGAGTTATATCCAACTTGTAAAAGACCCACACAGCAGTTATTAGAGTCGAAGGGCATGAAAGGATCGCAGTGGTTGGGAAGGGAGTAAGACATGGTTGTAGCCTTTCCCCAATGCAATGTTATTTAATCTGTACTTTCAGCAAGCTGTGAAGGAAGGCAAGGAGAAATTTGGAGAGGGAATTAAAGTCCAGGAAGAGGGAATAAAAACCTTGTGGTTTGATGATGACATAGTAATTCTGTCAGAGATAGCAAAGGATCTGGAAGAGCAATTAAATGGAATGCACAGCGTCTTAAAAGGAAGATATAAGATGAACATTAACAAGAGTGAAATGAGGGTAAACGAATTCAGTGACAAAAAATCAGGCAATGCTGAAGGAATTAGATTAGGTAATAAGACGATAGACGTAGTAGATGAGTTTTGTTATTTCGATAGCAAGATAACTTCCGATGGCCGAAGAAAAGAATATATAAAATGCACAATCGCTATGGGAAGAAAAGTGTTTCTGATGAGGTTAAGTTTGTTGACATCCAATATTAGTGTAAATGTTAGGAAGTCCTTTCTGAAAGCATTTGTCTGGAGTGTAGCATTGTATGGCAGTGAAACGTGGAAGGTAAGGAGTTCAGACAAAAAGATTATAGAAGCTTTCGAAATGTGGTGCTATAGACGAATGATGAAGATTAGATGGGTAGATCACGTAACTAATGAGAAGGTGCTCAAAAGAATTGGGGAGAAAAGGAGTTTCTGGCATACCCTAAGAGAAGGGATAGGTTGGTGGGACACATTCTGAGACGTCAAGGATTCGTCAACTTAGTATTAGAAGGAAGTGTTTGGGCTAAACATCGTAGGGGGAGAGCGAGGGACGAATACAGTAAGCAGATTCAAATGGATGTAGGTTGCCGTCCGTATTTTCAGATGAAGAGGCTTGCTCAGGACAGGGTAGCATGGAGAGCTGCATCTAACCAGTCTGCGGACTGAAGACCACAACATTTTATAGCGATCTTGGTCAGCCTATGTTTGTTTGTATATTAAGACAATTAATATCACGATGTTGCTATAAATTTACGTGCGCAGATCGCCAGAATGTCAGGCATGCCCACATAACCAACAACCAGTCGTCATTCTTCGCCTATTTAATCAGATTTACACCTGTGGAATATAATGCTCACAAATGCTTTCATTCCTGCGGAAGTGGTAACTTTCCAAGAAGTTACGTTAGCTCGGTCGTTTTCACTGACAAAAAAAAAAAAAAAAAAAAAAAAAAAAAAAAAAAAAAAAAAAAACCGTTTGTTTCTTCCACTGTTAGTTCCTAGAATTTTTGAGTCATAATAAGGAAAAAAAGACGTTGGTGTAAAAGGAGAGGGATTTTGCTAAAGTCTTGGCGAACAACTAAAAGATATGTCTCTCATATTAGCTGGTGGTTCCTCGGTCGATTTCAGGAACAATAACGGATGACGTAGCGGGAAGGAAAAGAGGAATTGTAAAATTGAAAAACTATGGCGTGCTCTGATGCCTTATTACTGGGTACTGCCACTGCTTTGGGAAGTATAGCTTACACGCTGTGTAAGTTATTTTAACTTTATCTGTATTTAACACAACACGTGCACATAACTCAGTGAATGTAATCGAACTGCCATGACAGAGCACCTTGATTTACAAAGTAACCAGCAAAAACGATTCCGTAGTGTGAATTGGACCGATGCCCCCCATATTCTGTATGGAACATTCTCATGTATTGGAGGATATCCATGCAATGTATCAAAAAATTGTACACCTTATCTTGTTTCGTACGTAGTTGTGTAGAACACAACATACGTTTACAAAGTCTAGAGCGAAATCAATGTCTACTTTCAGGAGCCTGTGAAAGATACTCCACTTATTTACCACTATCCTGAATTTGCACTGTTAAGTCTTCTTGAGAATGACTTTTCTTATCAACTCGTAGAGCAACATATGGGCGCACAATTTTGGGCGAGCGCGAAAATGCGTCGTCAGCTACACTGGTGTTTTGTTTATTTATGACATCGGTTTGTCTTCCGGTATTAGACGGTATTCACGTACACAACACTGATTGCTGAGTCAGCACATTTCCCATGCGACCCCAAATCTACAGCGAAAAATTTACAGGTTGAGTCAGAAACAGCCTTTTATAAAATTGAGAAATATTTCTTATAGTTTAAGAAAATCGGTTTCATCAATATCAAATGCTTTCCATCAACAGTGCCGAGACATTTTGGAAAATTTGCTGTAGTTTCAAAATCTTTCGCTATTTTCATCCAATAGTTTTTGTTAGCTTCCTGCAAACATTCGACTTTCCAGATAAAGTTAGGTAAGGAGTCAACAATCAGAAGATTGATTTGAACACCACAGTGCTTTACTAGGCATGGGTCCTGTTTGGAGGTGGTACGCCGTTGCCTTCCTCCGACCTTCGAACTGAATTACCCAGCCAGTTATAGGAGGACCTACAGTTTAACGTGGGTTCCGAACCACGGTGCTACTCGGTATTTTGGCCCACTTTAGGTTACAGTAGTAACACTAAAAGTGGGCCTTTGCGGTCGTTTTTTGAAAGCTCGAAATTTAAGTGAAAATAACGGCTTAACCATTCATCTGACACGAAAGTTGAAAAACCGAATTTGTAGAGGAGTAAATTCTCTACAACTTTGCTCTCTTATGTTTTTTTCATATCTCGTATTGTTTCAGAGATATTTGCAAAAGTAATGGTGATTTTGAGATGTGTGTATGTCTGTCTGTATGTCTGTTCGTAACGTGTTCCCACTTTTTAAGACGAACCGTTCAACCGATCGGCACCAAATTTTACAGACGTAATTGTAGGCCACCAGAGACCAGAACCTCCCTCTTTCAAATTTTTCGGACAAAAAATACGGAAGTAACACCAAAAAAACGTTTATAATATAATTGAAATTTCAAACGAACCGTTCATCTGACACGAAAATTGAATAACCTGATTGGTAGAGGGGAAAATTCTCTACAACTTCGCTCTATTATGTTTTTTTAATATCTTGCATCGTTGGAGAGATATTTGCAAAAATAACGGAGATTTGACACCTCCATTGATTTTACGAAACCAGCCGTTCGCAGATGTCACGTGACATTCCACGCCCAAAACTGTCTCTGGCATACGCCATCTTGTTGGATGATCGTGCAGAAATTTGGAATAAATCATTCAAAAACTTTTCGAGATTATTCCTAACGTTTCCCGTATATATCGGTTGTTTCATAAATCAGGTCATAGTTTTTGTGCATGGTATGTTGGATATAGGCCATCATTTTACGTATACGAACACGGACTCGTCAATACCTATTTACGATGTTAGGCGACCAAAAAAAGTCTTAAATCCACCTGGTGGTGTAATACCTGGGAGAACGTACCCGTAAACCAGGAGTCAGGTTTCATTTGTTTTCGCCGGTACCCGCACTCTAGCGAAGAAAATCTTTACTTTTTCCCTTTTTCCTCTTTTGGTGCAGTGTACCTGAAGTCACCTGCACTTTCCTTGGCCCTGAACGTCACTCCTAGTCAAGTGTTGCATCAAACAAAACGTTATGGAAAAATGGTTTGCATTTGAAATAGTAAAAATTGGTTCACTCTGTGTTATCGTTCGTAGGACACGGACCGTTTCAGGTGAAATGAACTTGCATGTACTTGGACTTTGGTACTGCAGGAACAGTGGAAACGGTCTAAAGCACCTCGCTGCGGAGCGCGCGGTTGCTCGCCGTCGAGGTTCGAGTCCTCCCTGGGGCATGGGTGTGTGTGTTTGTCCGTAGGTTAGTTTACCTAGGTTTAAGTAGTTTGTAAGCTACGGACTGATGACCACGCAGTTTGGTCCGATAGATTTACAGACATTTGATTTTTTTGTACAGTGGAAAGAGCACCACGTTTGTACGCAGAACGTTTTCTAAACGGACGAATACAAAGTCAGAACAAAAAAGGTGTTGTTGATGGTCGTTTCCATAAAATGAGCACTTTAGTGGGCGGTTTCCATGCGCGAGAGCGCCTGCGAAGCTTACGCAATACTGGTTTCGAGGAACGGTTACAACAGACGTTCGACAACAGTCCTGCAGATAGCGTACTCTCCGTTTCTCGTGATCCAAATGCTAGGTCTGGCAGTGTTGAGAGAACTCTGTGTGGGGGCCATCATTATCCCAGAAGTTATGCAAGGTTTACGTTGAGATGGCAACGAAGAACACGAACTACAGTTGACTTCACGTATGCAGCATCGAATTAGGACGAAAGGAGCGAGTATAGATTTTACTCGCTAGCGTGCGCATTAGAGTGACAACAAATGTAACAAGTCTCCGAGCAATGGGATACGCGGTCAGTAGTTCGGAACCCGCCACAACCAACCATTCTGGCCGCAGTGGAGTAGCCGAGCGGTCTAAGGCTCCTCGCTGCGGAGCGCGGGATTGCTCGCCGTTGGAGGTTCGATCCTCCCTGGGATATATATATATATATATATATATATATATATATATATATATATATATATATATATATATGTGTGTGTGTGTGTGTGTGTGTGTGTGTGTTTGTCCTTAGGTTAGTTTATCTTAGTTTAAGTAGTTTGTAAGCTACGGACTGCGCAACACGCAGTTTGGTCCGATAGATTTACAAACATTTGAATGGGAGACGTACTACCAGTTATCGACCTATATGGTTGACGGTAGACACCTCAGTCTTTCCTTTTTCGATCTGATTTATCTTATTTTAATTTTATGATCATGTCTCCCTTTGTATGTAGGTCTAACAAAATATGTTCCATTTGGAAAGAGTAATTTGGTGAAAGAAATTCTGCCGTACTGAATAATGCTTTTCCTTTAATGATTTCCATCCCAACGTCAACTCATGAATCACTTCCGTCACACTTTCCCCTTATAGCTCGCTAACAAAACGAACCCACATGGTCAGGATTCCAGCCGCGGCGAAGTGGTCGAGGGCATTGAGGCGATATGCTGCGATGCGCGACGCCGTTCCCCGTTCGAATCCCCCTCGGGCATGTATGTATGCGCCGTCTTTAGTATAACAGGTTGTTTATAAGTACTTTGTAAGTTAGGGACTAATGACCCCGCAGTTAAGTTCCATAAGCTTTACTAACAATTTAACACCCCCCCCCCCTTTTCCGGGATTTCGTAGTGTGCAGCAATAGTGCAAATAGTACGCATAAGTGTAGTGTAGACAGTTCCATTAGTACAACTGTTGCACCTTCTAAATGTTCTGCTAATGGAATTTAGCCTTTTGTTTCATCTTCCCTACAATATTTTCTACTAGCTGAGAACCCGGCGTTGCCCGGGCATTTATGTATTTATTCCTGCCGTTTTTCAGGTATATATTCATTTTTATAAGATCTCTTGGGAATACAATTGGTTGTAAAGAAGTAATACATCAAAACTTGGTGCGTGATGGGAAGGTTTTCCATAAACGCCATTGTTTTTGTGCTCATATCTCATGAACTATGTCGTACTGTGATACAATTTAGAAGGTACACTCAAATACATGCGTGCATACTATCTGTAAAATTTCCTGTAGCTACAATTCGTAGTGTCGAAATTATAAATTGTAACGTCATACCGAAAGCCGTAGTTTTAGTCCATGAACAGCGGAACGTTACTGTTTACGTGCTCACATCTCATGAACTATGTGTCGTACTGTGATACAATTTATAAGGTACATTCAACTATATGTGTGTATACTGTCTATAAAATTTTCTGTCCATACAATTTGTAGTGTTCCAATTAAACATCATACCGAGAGCCGTAGTTTTACTGCATAAACAGCGGAAAAGTAGTAAGCGAGAAACGTTTTTCCTTTCATCATTTTATTATGGTTGCCAGCGAGAAAAAGTTTAGTAAAGGTTTGAAATTATGTTTAAAATTTGTTGCAAGTCGCTAAGTACTGCCATTCTCATACAGTGTATTTCGAGTCTCGCCGCATTATATGGCATTTTTTCGCGATTTCTATGGGTTATGACGCAATATCTTTTGAACCATGTGGTTCTTAACCATGCAGCAACTGTTACCTCACGGTAAGGAATGTGTGTACCAAATTTGGTTGAAATCGGTACAATGATTTAGGAGAAAATGAGCAGCATTTTCGCAAAATGCAGCAGTTTTTCGCGCATCTCATTGTTTATAACGTCATATCTCGTGAACTACATAAAAGATTATATGTAATCATAATTTGTGTGTAATTTTGATCAGAGAGAAGTGCGAGACCTTAATGCAGTCTGTGTAGAGTATAGGTAACCACACTCTTGGTCTACAGGATGGCAGGTCCATTGTGTCTGATTAAGGCGGACAGCAGGCTTCCGTTTATTGGGAGAATTTTGGGAAGATGTACTTCATATGTAAAGCAGACCGCGTATAAAACGCTTGTACGACCACGAGTATTGCTCAAGTGTTTGGGACCCGCAGCAGATCAGTTTAAAGGAAGACAAAGAAGCAGTTCAGAGGCGAGCAGCTAGGTTTGTTACCGGTAGGTTCGACCAATGCCCCAGTGTCACGGAAATGCTGCGGCAACTCAATTGGGGATCGCTGGAAGAAAGACGACGTTCTTTTTGTGAATTTCTGTCGAGGAAATTTAGAGGACCGGAATTTGAAGTTGAGTGTAGTACAATCTTGCTGTAGCCTACATACATAGAGCGTAGTGATCACAAAGACAAGATAAGAGAAATTAGGGCTCGTATGGAGGCATATAGGCATTCCTTTTTTCCTCGTTCTATAGGGGAGTGGAATAGGAATGGAAATGCCTAGTAGTGGTACAGTGTACCCTCCGACACGCACCTTACGGAAGATTGCAGAGTACGTATGTAGATGTAGATTGTGTATGAATGCAAATTTTCTCAAGAATAAAACAATCCCGATTATGCTTCTCTAAAACCTGAATCTCAGAGGAGTGATATGGACGATAATAGCTGAACCTTCTCGAAGTCCATATTGTAGCCTGTTTGAATACAATGTCAGCCATCGCTGAACCATCCACATGAATTCCTGCCATGCGGCCATTTTTGTCTCCCTCGACATCGGGAAGGCCTACCTCCGAGTATGACAATCCCGTCACCTTTTCTAGCTCCAAACCTACGCCCTTTCTATTAATTATATCCGATTCATTGCTTCCTTTCTCTTCCGCCGCCGATCCACCGTCACTGTCAACAATTCCAAGTCCCGTTTGTTTTTCGCCTCTGCCAGGTTTCCCCCGGGCTCCGTCCTCTTCTCTACCTTATTTGCTCGGCAGACATGCCACCACCCCAGCCTCCTGTCCATCTCCTTCAGTATGCTGACGACACCGCCTCCCTAGCCGTCGCCCCGTCCCTCGGTAGCTCGCTACCCCCGCTCCAGTCTCACCTCTCCGAATTCTCCACCTGTTGTAACCAGTGGCTCCTTACTACATCCCAGACAATCATCATAGTTCACACTATCTGCTCTTTCTGCCACCGACACCTGTACCTAACTCTCGATGACCATCCCGCAAACTAAAAACCTTAAGTTCCTTGGCCTCAGCCTTAAGCACTCCCTGTCCTTCAAAATGTCTGTCAAAAAGACGTTTCCCGCCTCAACCTGCTAAAGCTGCTCTCTGGCCGGACCTGGGGAGTCAACCCTCCATCTTAGGCACCTACCGATCCTTAATGTGTTCTGTCTTGTGTAGCTTCCACAGTCCACACTGCTTGGGTTTCCACTCCCTCTCCCCCCAGCCCACTATCAGTTCCTCCAGATCGTTGAGCACCACACGCTGATGAGATGCGGCGAAGACGAGGGCGACGACCACAGCAGGCAGTCGGCGGAGAATGGTGGTGAACCTCGGGCCGTGGGGGCGGCCAGAGATCACCAACAGCTGGGGTGGAGGCGCCAGCGCCGGCGGCGGCCACCAGGGGATGTAGTCCGACCTGTCCCGAGATGGGGCACGACGATCTGGAACACAGGGGCCCCGAGAATCGGGGCGGCTCCGTAGCGGCGACGACGGAGGGATACCGAGCCTCGGCACGACCAGCGAGGAACCTGGAGCGGCGATCCAGTCCGGCGGCCAGCAGGGCCTCCAGACAGGGCTGGGGCGGTGGCGGTGGCGGCGGCAGAGGAAGACCGCAGCGGCAGGCGGCAGCACGGCCAGGAAGCTCCTCAGCACCAGGCACGATGACGACGAACCTGGAAGCAGGCCGGTACGGTTAGGCATCGTAACTGTAGTGCCTGCTACCAGGTGGTGTGGATGTATACTACCTCTTTGGTCCCTGAACAGTACCCACAGTATTAGACCATTTCAACATAGAACAAGAAGTCAATAATTGATTGTAATGAAATTAATGAGACATAGTGTAGATGTATGAAACACGCACCCCCTCGCCCATTAACTCTTTGAGGCATAGTGGCTTCATTTGCGTCCACTTTAGCTTTTATTGTTTTCCAGACGTCTGACACAGCGGTTTCAACAGGAGCCACTTTCCGTCCGTCCTGCTTTGTGCTGCCATCTGTGAGAATTTTTTGTAACTACGACCAGATTCTGTTTTGTTGTCATACTTGTGTATGCATCAGTTTTACTGGCTGCTGCTCAGTTTGCTCCACTGAATATTTCTTGAGCGTATATAAGTTATGAAAATGTTGTAGCCGGCCGCGGTGGCCCAGAAGACTGAGGCGCTTCAGTCACGGTCTGCACGGCCACTTCGGTCGGTGGTTTGAATCCCCCCTCGGGCATGGATATTTGTGTCGTCCTAGTTCGTAAGTAGTTCATAAGTAGTTTGTAAGTTTAGGGACTGATGACCCCTAGTTAAGTCCCATAAGCTTTACAAACATTTGTTTTTTTCTTTTTTTTTCTATTTTGAAAATGTTGTAAATGCACTATGAAGTATACAACTACAAACAACTACATACATAGTTACCATAATATCCGCATTGCCATGGTGGCTTGTGTGCCATTAGTAGGAGAGCTACAACAACGTGGGCTGCCTAGTTGTGGCACTGCCAGGTGTGATCGCAAAGGCTTGTCATTTCTGAAGTAGGATAAAGAACGTAGCAGAGGGGATTCCGACTGGTCAGTAAGGAATGATGGAATAGCCTATATAAAATTGAAAGACAAACGCTCTGTCATGTTTTCATCAACCCTTTATTCTCCGGATGATATTTCTGCTGTAAACATAACAGAGGCTGGAAGCAGTATAAAGCAAATTGCTTGTCCCACCATAGCTAAGGCAAGGTATAAGAAGCTAAGGTGAATACAGGATGTGTTGACGAAGCTGACATGTTACGATCTTTTTGTGCGACTGATAGAAAAGTAAAAAAAGGTCCTGGCTGCGACTGTTTTGGTACTTTGTAGATATATCTGTTATAAATTCATTTCTTTTGTACACATTGTGCAACACCGATAAAAGTGTAAGAATTTACAAGGAATGTTGTAACTGGTCCACTAGACACCAGAAATATGACAGGTTTACCAGGTCCATCATGTAATACATCAACCACCTAAGAGAGTCAAATCACCAGTGCCCACGCAGAAGAGACAGTCTGGCCGGTCGCGGTGGCCGACGGGACTGAGGCGCTTCAGTCACGGTCTGCACGGCCACTACGGTCGGGTATTCGAATCCCTCCTCGGGCATGGATATTTGTGCCGTCCTAGTTCTTAAGTAGTTCATAAATAGTTTGTAAGTTTAGGGACTGATGACCCCGTAGTTTGTCCCATAAGATTTACAAACATTTTTGGAGAGACAGTCTGAAGCAAAACACATGCCGCAGCATGGGCCTCCAAAATGTTGTGCTTACTGTAGTACGGAAAAGACCACTCATAGATCCAGATGGCATTGCAAAACATTGGGTGTAGGCTTATGTTTGTCATTTGACAGGAACTGTTTCATTCTTTTCCATATCTTGTTATTTTGAGCAGTGGCGGCTCGTACAAAATTTGACCAGTGTGCTGCAGTATTACAAAAATAAACAAGAAACAAAATATACTAAAAAAGCGTGACTGGCAATGGAAAAACGGAGCTTAGCAATATCCCCACCACGTCATCTGCGTTCTACACAAGTGATCAATGAAACTTCTTGGCTGAAAAGCGCAGTTTCACTCGCATGTTGGTTATACATTGCTAATGTTGTTTGTGATTGAAGTTTTATTTACAGAAATTAAACATTTGGACTCGGAGGTTTGAAAGACAATGCACAAGACGCCTGAGCCAGCGCGCTATTTGACTCTGTATGCCGCAATATTCGTCATATACTATTCTTCCGCAGCCGTTATACGCAGTGCGAAGAGAAATTTTGATCTGGTGCTGCAGTCGGTCTCAGCACACATGAGCCACCAGGCCTGACGTCACATCTGCGCATGCGCACTAGCGAACAGACGACTACGCCGCCTCTCTGCGCACGTACCAGCGCGGCTGAATCTCACTTCAGCACACGGAGCTGGTTTCCAGCTATTGCGGCGAGAGCGCTCCAAAATTTGTTTTCGTCCTTATTACTAGCATTGTAATACATATTGGAAGGGAATTGGCATAATTTCATTGTGATATCTGGCTCGCATTCCAAGAGAAAGGATGTAATTTTACAGCGATTTCTCGCTTGCTTTCGAAGAGAAAAGGCATATATTTACAGTTTGCTGCGCCACATTAGCACATTATCACCAGCCGCCACTGATTTTGAAGCTATTCGTGGTATGTTGTGTGTTTTCATATGTATTGTGAGCATTGTCATTAATTACCACAGTGGTTTCAATTGAAGCCATCCCATAATTTGTTAGAAAATGTACAAAAAAAATTAATAAAGTGTTATTTTCATTTCCTTATAGTGTATTTGAACTTTTTGTGTTTTGACTCATAGTACTTATAACATTTTCATCTGAGATTGATATAAATTTGCCACCAGAACTGAGTTTAGTTACATCATCTATTAATCTCTTATTATGCACGTCTAATAATAATTTGAATTTGTTCAAAAAATCGGCTCCCAATATAGCTTTATCGATATTTGCTACGATAAACGGCCATTGAAATTCACGTCGCAATCCCAAATCGATAGTACGAAATTCGATACCATGTGTAGGAATTTCAGTTCCATTGGCAGCATACAATTTATATGGTGATTCACCTTTAGCTCTTGCATGAGTTGGAATTACAGAAACATCAGCTGCACTGTCAACTATAAATCGCAATCCCGTTTTTTTGTCGGTCACAAATAGGCGGGTTTTGCGACACTGGTCTAGAGCAGCAGAACTCGCCGCTAATTCAGCTGCTGATTCGATTTTCCCTGTTCTGACCATTTACAAGGAGGTGTGCATTTTTCAGGTTTGGAGTGCTGTCTGAACCGAAAGTGGAAGTAACAGTATTTCCCACAGGGGTTGTATTTATTTCGTGATTTACTGCGTACTGCGGCTTATATTGCGTCGGCGGTCGAAGCTTCTATTACGACACCTGCCTCTGTAATTGGTTGTCAATGCAGTTATTTGTTGCTCTAGCCCCGAAATTCTTGTCATTAGGTCATTCATTGTTACCGGGACATCTTGTTTGGTGCAAGTATCACTTTTCATAACAAACAATTCGTTAGGAGGATCCAGTTCTATTATTCTATCAGCCATTACAGCCACCTTTTAGAGTCCTTCGTCACTGACAATTAAAACGTTCTTTATAGAATCTGGAAGTTTTTCTAACCAAACTGTCTTAAGAACCTTTTCTGAAACATCTGCGCCTGCCAATGCTTGCATTTTGCGTAATAATTGACTAGGCTTTTGGTCTCCTAGATCAATTCCAGTGAATATTCTTTTGATGCGCCTATCTTCGCTTTCTTTAAAAATATTGAGCAGACGTTCCTTAGCCGCCGTATATTTATTCACTTCTGTGCTGCGAATAATCTCCCAAATATTCTCGATATATTTCGGCTCTAACTGCGACACTAGATGGTTGAATTTAGTCTCTTCCGTTACAATTTTGCAAATGCTGAATTGTGCCTCAACTTGATAGAACCGAATTTCGGGTTTATCACTCCAAAACGGCGGAATTTCGACACTACTCTTATTCGGTTACAGTCCATCTTCTGGTGTGTTACTATTTGTTACCGTGTTCGCGTTTGTCGCCATCTCCTCTTCTTATCACGTCTGGGTCACCAATTATTACTGACGTGACGGATATATTTACTAAAATTATGAATATCCACAGGAGAATATTTATTACAATTTTTATTTGGCTTTTTTTTTACGAACACACTTTTTGTTATTTACAAAACAACTGAACACACAGAACTCAGAGATATCATGTTGATATTTGCAATGAAGTTTTTTTGCACGGTTAGAACACTGTCCTCTACAAACTATTTCAGTCAGTTTCCACATGAAATTCTGTGCCTCAAAGGGCTAAACCTCGACCTGATTACTGATCCTGAGAAACGCGAAGAGCGTGTGGTGCACAGTGGGGGAGTGTAGTGTGCCCGCCTGCTTTCCAGGGGCTGGCAGCGCCGGCAGAAGGCGGCCGCGGTGCTGCTGCTGGCGCTCGCCGTCGACTTCCAGACGCGCCACGCCGCCGCTGCCTTCGTCTGCCCCCAGGGGTGCAGTTGCCAGCCCGGAGACGAGCTGGTGTCTTGCGTCGGCCTCACCACAGTGCCCAGGTACTTTGGGCGCTCCCCGAAGGTGCTGAAGATCACCCAGCACCGCATAACCAAGCTCAGCAGCAAGTCTTTCAGAGGACTGGAGCGTCTGGAAGAGCTGGAAATCTCTGACGGTCGCCTGTTCGAGGTAAACGAGGCTGTGTTTTTAGTCAGTCACCATAAATAGCTTGACGACATCGGTCCATCTGGTGTAGTTGGTGATGAGTGAAGTGGATCTGAGATGTTTTATGTCTATCAGATGTTAAATTAATGAAATGCAGCAACCGGTTGCTTGTAGTTATTTATTTTTAACTTTAACGTCCGGTTTCTGGCGCTTGAGTGCCCTTTTTCTGGTCTCTATACAGACAAACAAGTGCATTGGTATACAATAAGGCTATAGAACGTATAAATGTCGATTACAGAAATTTGAAGCAGTTTCGCACCAAATAGACTGTAATTAAGATAAGTTCATATAATGGGATAAAATTAACCTTAAATTTTTGTACTGTTGCTTAATAAATATACATGCTAGTGGTGGAATCAACGCTAAGTGCAAAATTATGGAATGAATAACAATCGGCTGCTAACAAAGTGTCTATGGATGAGGCTTATAATAAAAGAGTAACGATAAATAAGGGAGAAAAAAAGGCTATGGGAAAACAGTAATACTCAAAGTAGTTGAAGAAAAGCATAAAGAGAGGAGCAGGTGACTGACAAATCAGTCTTCTAGACTACTGAATTTTAATCTTATCATTGTACTTCTAGACTACTGAATTTTAATCTGCTAAGCGACTGATTTGTCAGTCACCTGCTCCTCTCTTTGTGCTTTTCTTCAACTACTTTCAGTATTACTGTTTTCCCATAGCCTTTTTCCCTTATTTATCGTTACTCTTTTACTATAAGCCTCATCCATAGACACTTTGTTAGCAGCTGATTGTTATTCATTCCATAATCTTTGCACTTAGCGTTGATTCCACCACTAGCATGTATATTTATTAAGCAACAGTACAAAAATGTAAGTGTTAATTTTATCCCATTATATGAACTTATCTTTATTACAGTTTACTTGATTCGAAACTGCTTCAAATTTCTGTAATCGACTTTTATACGTTCTATAGCCTTATTGTATACCAATGCACTTGTTTGTCTGTATAGAGACCAGAAAAAGGCCACTCAAGCGCCAGAAACCGGACGTTAAAGTTAAAAATAAATAACTACAAGCAACTGGTTGCTGCATTTCATTCATTTATAATCTGAACAGTTGCTGAAATGGATAAAATACTTCATCTATCAAATGTATATGTGGATGTAGACGTAATACTGTCCTGCAAACCCATTCAGAATATTGTTGTTGTTGTTGTTGTGGTCTCCAGTCCGCAGACTGATTTTATGCAGCTCTCCACGCTACCCTGTCCTTTGCAAGCCCTTTCATCTGAGAATACGAACGGCAACCTACATCCTTTTTAATCTGCTTACTGTATTCGTCTCTCGGACTCCCTCTACGACTTTTACCCCACACATTTCCTTCTAATATGAAGCTGACGAGCCGGCCGCGGTGGCCGAGGAGACTAAGGCGCTCCAGTCACGGTCTGCACGGCCACTACGGTCGGAGGTTCGAATCCCCCCCTCGGGCATGGATATTTGTGCCGTCCTAGTTCGTAAGTAGTCCATAAGTAGTTTGTAAGTTTAGGGACTGGTGACCCCGTAGTTAAGTCCCATAGACTATACGAACATTTGAACATTTTTGAAAGCACTAGATATACCGAGCTGAACAATCCGCCATTTTGAATCCCAATGCGACGACAGTGTTGTGTGCTGCAGCGAAGTGAATCAGCGAAAATTTTGTGATTTTATTGTTTCACTGTGTGAAATGGTTGCTTGTGCAGCTGCAAAGAATAGCAGACATGCTCTATATAAGTTTTATCGGTTTCCTTCAAACATAGATCGGCGTAAAAGGAGGCTTGTAAATTCCAGACGCCAAGTATGAACGCTAAAATCAAGCAACTAACTGGGTAACGTCGAAGCTTCTTTTTTATTATTTGTATTCCAAATAGTTAACGCTCACACAGAGTTAGTAATGAAAATATAGGCCTAAACATGTAAGGAATACAGAAAGGCAAAGGCAAAGGTCCCAGGTTCGAGTCCCGGTTCCGGCACACAATTATAATCTGCCTGGAAGTTTCATGTAAGGAATAGTTTACTTTAAAAAAAAATTTCAAATATTTGTAAATCTATGGAATTTAACTACTATGCTTATCATTCCCTAGGCTTAAAGCTATTTAAGCTAACTTTAATTAAGTGACACTAAGGACAACACACACACATGCCCTAGGGAGGATTTGACTCAGTGTGTTTAAAGTTTCTTGGGTCTATCTAGGCCTAAGCCAAGCAGTGAACAGGATGGATAAAAACACTGAGCCGGTCGCGGTGGCCGAGAAGACTGAGGCGCTTTCAGTCACGGTCTGCACGGCCACTACGGTCGGGGGTTCGAATGCCCCCTCGGGCATGGATATTTGTGCCGTCCTAGTTCGTAAGTAGTTCATAAGTAATTCGTAAGTTTAGGGACTGATAACCCCTTAGTTAAGTCACATAAGCTTTACAAACATTTGAACTTTTTTTTTCTTTTTTTCTTTTGAAAAACACTGAACTTCGCAAAGAACGGGAACAGGAAAGAAGTCGTACATGAAAGGCTTTAAATTCAAAACTTATAATGCAACATTCACTTTATTTCAACGTGCATGCTACCAGAGAGACTTTATTTAGTCGTTATATAACGAAACCAGACGTTCAAAGTTATTAAACATATTTTTGACGTAAAATCTTCTCTCAAATATGCTGTGTTTAAAATATTGGAGACATTAGAGGGGGGAATAGGAAAGTATAGTATCGTAATTTAACATTATTCCGTTATTGTATTCGAATGTAACTCTTACTTACCCTAAACTTATGTGCACGCACCATTTATAAACCAGAAAATTCGATAACATCGTAACGTATCTTAATTGTAGGTGGTAAATATTTAGAACAGCAACATATTCCTTAATATGGACTGTGAGTGTATCATATCTCTAAAAAATATCCCTCTAATCACTAACTTGTAAGTTGCTCGCCTCTTACAGTCAAATGAATAAATTTACTATGCTGTAACATTTTCTGCGTTAGGAAAGTATATTTAACGGCCTAACAGCATATTAGAAAGCATAATTGTTCCATAGTTTTTAATTGTGCGCCTTCAACATTGGATTCAAAATGGCGGATTGTTATGCTTGTACTATACAGTGCTCTAGGTGCATCTGGTGTAGTTGGTGATGAGTGAAGTAGATCTGAGATCAGATGTATATGTGGATGAAGACGTAATACTGTCCTGCAAACCCATTCAGAATGTTGTTGTTGTGGTCTTCAGTCCGCAGACTGGTTTTACGCAGCTCTCCACGCTACCCTGTCCTGTGCAAGCCCTTTCATCTGAGAATACGAACGGCAACCTACATACTTTTGAATCTGTTTACAGTTTTCGTCTCTCTGACTCCCTCTACGACTTTTACCCCACACACTTCTTTCTAATATGAAGCTGACGAATCCTTGACGTCTCAGAATGTGTTATACCAACCTATCCTTTCTGTTAGGATATGCCAGAAAAATCTTTTCTTCCAAATTGTGTCCAGCACCTCCTCATTTGTTACGTGATCTACCCATATAATCTTCATCATTCGTCTGTTACACCACTTTTCGAGAAGCTTCTATCATCTTTTTGTCTGAACTCCTTATCTTCCACATTTCACGCTCATACAATTCTACACTCCAAACAAATGCTTTCAGAAAGGACTTCCTAACATTTAAACTAACATTGGATGTCAACAAATTTCGCTTCTTCAGACACGCTTTTTTCCCGTAGCCATTCTACATTATTATATATTCTTTACTTCGGCCATAAGAAGTTATCTTGCTACCCAAATAATAAAACTCATCTACTACTTTTATCGTCTCATTACCTAATGTTATTCCTTCAGCACTACATTCCATTACCCTCGTTTTACTCTCATTAATATTATTCTTATACCTTCCTTTCAAGACAATGTCAATTCCGTTTAATTGCTCTTCCAGGTCCTTTGCTGTCTCTGACAGAATCGTCAGCAAACCACAAGGTATTTATTCCATCTCTCTGGACTTTAATTCCCTCTCCAAATTTCTCCTTGCATTCTCTAAAACTTGCTCAGTGTTCAGATTGAACAACATTGGGGAAAGGCTACAACCCTGTATCACTCCCTTCCTAACCACAGTGACCCTTTCATACTCTTCGAATCAAATAACTGTTTCTGGTTTTTGTAGAAGTTGAATATACCTCTTCGCTCTCTATATTTTTGCACTGCTACCTTCAGAATATGAAAAAGTGTATTCCAGTCAGCATTGTCAAAAGCATTCTCCAGAACAACAAATATTATAACGTATGTTTCCCTTTACCTAATCTATCTTCTAAAATAAGTCGTAATGTGAGTATTGCCTGGAGTGTTCCATCATTTCTCTTGAATCCAAATTGATCTTCCCAACGTCGGATTCTACCAGTTTTTCCATTCGTCTGTAAATATTTCGTGTTAGTATTCTGCAATCATTATTCATTAAACTGATAGTTCTGTAATTTTCACATTTGTCTGAAATTCAGTATATTCTTCCTAAAGTATGATGGCATTTCCCCTGTCTTATACATCTTTCATATTAGATGGAACAATTTGTTTATGACTGGCCCTCCTAACTATGATAGCAGTTTAGACAGATCATATTGTACTGCAGGGGGCCTTGTTTATCCTGAGTTATCCAAAGATTTCTATTAGACCTTGTCCTTCTGTGTATATGATCCGCCGTGGCCTTCACAATTTTATCTCTCAGAGGTACCCTTTCTTCTTCTACTGTATTACTGTCCTCCGTTTCAGCCAGTCCTTTCCTAATTCTCCACCTGACACTCTCAACCACCTCTGGTTCCTTCAGTTTCTCCAGATTCCATCTCCTTAATTTTCTACCTTTTTGCAGTCTTTTAAGTTTTAATCTACAGTTAATAACCAATAAGCTACGATAAGAGTCTATATCTGAACCTGGATATGTCTTACAGTTTAAAACCTGGTTTCTAAACCTTTGCCTTCCCATTATAAAGTCGATCTGGTACCTCCTAGTGTCTCCTGGTCTCTCCCACGTATATAACCTTCTTTCTTGATGATTAAACCAAGTGTGTGTGATAATTAAATTGTGCTCTCCAAAAAACTCTACCAGGCAATATCCTCTTTCATTCCTTTTCCCCAGTCCATTTTCACCTACTAAATTTCTTTCCATTCCCTATCCTACTACTGTGTTCCAGTACACCATCATAATTAATTAAGTTTTCTTCTCCTTTAACTGTCACAATAATTTCTTTTATCTCCTCATACATTTTTTCGATGCCGTTCATAGTAACCTACCACATTCGTATTTTCTTATTCATAATCAGACCTACTGCTGCGTAAACAGCAACTGATTTTGTATGTATAACCCTTTACTCACTTGACCAAAAATCCGGTTATTCTGCAACCTGACTTTAATAATATCTAACCATATCTAACTTGAACCTATCCATTTGTCTTTTCAAATTTTCTAATTTACCTACCCCGTTGAGGGATAGAACATTCCACGCTCCGATCCGTAGAATGCCTATTTGGTTTTTCAAGATAACGACATCCTCCTGAGTTCTTTCCGTCCGGAGATCCGAATGGGGAACTATTTTCCCTCCGGAATATTTTAACAGAGAGGATGCCATCATCATATACAGTATAGCTGCATATCCTCAGGAAAATTAACGACTGTAGTCTTCCCCTTTCTTTCAGCAGTTCACAGTAACTGTATGGCCAAGCCAAGTTATGTTACAAGGCCAGCTCAGTCAGTCATCCTGCTTGTTGCCCCAGAAACTACTGAAAAGGCTGATGAAGAGAAGGGTATTACTGTACTGTTCAGGGCTAATGATGGAAGATATTACCTGTACTGCTAGGTAATGAGTCTCTTGTGAGCGACTAAGACCACCTGCGTTTTCGATGGATTTAACTTCAAACCGATATTTTCTGCCAACTTTGATGAGGCAAACACTTTATATGCTGGATTGCTGTGTACAGACCTATTGGGTTAGCGTTTAGATGAAGGCGATCTGCGTAAAGGTGGTGCTTGCAGTGGGAGAGAACTGCTGACACACCATGAACATATAATGAGAATAGTAATGAGCCCAGCACTTATCCTTGTGGGACCCTGATAATACATCCTTCCATTGTGATCTATTTGTTCCAATCATTCCACACTGCTGGTGAGATGTGAGGTAAGAACAGAACCACTGCACTGATCTTGGACAAAAAATTTAGACCTGGAAGTTTAGAAAGTTGAATGTTGAGGTTAATAATGTCAAATGCTTTGCTGAAGTCAAAAAGCACATAATAGTTCTTCATAGTTTCTTCGGGTTTGCTGCCGGATTTTGAAGTCGAACTGACCCAATATTTCGGCGGAACACCTGTCCGCCATCCTCAGGGGAACTGCTGCTGCTGGACTCGCCGACAACTGATGCCGAGGGCATGGAACGCCGTCCTATATAGGCCTGCGAGTGATGAAGGCGCATGCGCGGCCTGCCACAGGTAGTCTACTGCACATAGACAGGTCTTGCGGCGCCGCCGGTGGCGGAAAGGCGGTGCTCGCGATATATCGCAGTCATGGGTTGTCTTCCAGCAATCTGGTGGGTTGCATAAAAGAGCGATGTTTTTTCATGTGTGATAAAACCGGGTTCCACGCCCTGCTAAGCGGAAAACCCTTGTCTCTATTAATTAAATTTTCAGACAGCCTGATTTCAATAGACTCTTTATACACATTGTCCCAAAAACCGGACGTGCTGGCCACAATACGAGTCTCATCGAACAACATCCTATGTTGCTCGTTAAGACAATGTTCCGCAACTGCTGACTTTTCGGGCTGTAGAAGCCTGATGTAACGGCGATGTTCCACACATCTGTCATGAACAGTGCGGATCGACCTGCCAATGTACGTCTTCCCACATTCGCATGGAATCCTGTACACACCCTGTTTTTTAAGGCCCAAGTCGTCTTTAACGGATCCTAAAAGTGTCCTGGTGGACGGAACACACTCTGGATGTTAAATTTCTTTAGGATTCTGCTAATTTTGTGAGATATGCCCCCTGCATACGGAATAAAAGCAACAGATCTTTCTTCCTCTTCATGTGCTTCCCGGGATGGTCCAAACTGCATAGCTCGAAGAATCTGCCTCTCGGAGTACCCATTTTCCTTAAACACAGATGCCAAGCGTGAAAGTTCCTGTGGTAGGCTTTCTGCATCGGAAACTGCATAAGCTCTGCGTACCAGAGTCGTAAGGACGCCACTGCGTTGGTGTGGTGGGTGGCAGCTTCTTGCATTGAGGTACAGATCTGTATGTGTGGGCTTCCGATGAACACTATGTCCCAGGGTACCATCCTGTTTCTTGTACACCATGACATCCAGGAACGGAAGCTTCCCATCGCTTTCAACCTCCATGGTGAATTTGATATTGGGATGGAGACAGTTGAAGTGGTCAAGAAATCGATTCAGAGAATCTCGTCCATGGGGCCATACAAAGAAAGTGTCATCAACATATCTCCAGAAACACTTTGGTTGCAGAGCCGAAGTCCTCAGTGCCATATCCTCAAAATCCTCCATAAACAAATTGGCAACACACATGAAAAAACATCGATCTTTTATGCAACCCACCAGATTGCTGGAAGACAACCCATGACTGCGATATATCGCGAGCACCGCCTTTCCGCCACCGGCGGCGCCGCAAGACCTGTCTATGTGCAGTACCTGTGGCAGGCCGCGCATGCGCCTTCATCACTCGCAGGCCTATATAGGACGGCGTTCCATGCCCTCGGCATCAGTTGTCGGCGAGTCCAGCAGCAGCAGTTCCCCTGAGGATGGCGGACAGGTGTTCCGCCGAAATATTGGGTCAGTTCGACTTCAAAATCCGGCAGCAAACCCGAAGAAACTATGAAGAACTATTACGCCGGGAAAGCCTACGAAACTACACATAATAGTTGTCTGTTGTCTGTCCATTGCGTTCTTCAGTTGGTTAGTCACTTTTATTAGGGCAGTTGTCGTATTGTGATTTTTGAGAAAACCTGATTGATATTCATCTAGAAGGTTGTATGCTGTTAAATTAGTAAGCTCCTCATTAATGACATATTCTAGAGTCTTCGATAATGCTGGTAGATTACAAATTGGCTCCTGCCCCTCTTCAGGAACCACACATTTGTCTGGCCTCACAACAGATACCCCTCCGCTGTGGTTGCACCTACGGTACGGCTATCTGCTTCGTTTAGGCACGAAAGCCACCCCCACCTCGGCTATGTGATTCGTAAGGGTGGAATGCAAACATATCGGCAGTAATTCTATGAGGAATTCGTGTTCATGGCCGACAATTCTCGCTCTCATCGCACACATATTTTGAATGTGTTCCTTCATGATAATAACATCGCAAGAGTAGAATGGCCAGCATCGTATCTAGACATGGACCATGTATGGGATATATTGAAGAAGGCGGTTTTTTGATGAGACGACACACCAACCAATCAGAGAGGTCGACGACGAATTGCCATTAAAGAGAGGGGCAATATAACAGTCCCTTGCTGATCCAGTGGACAGTATGCCACGACGAATACAGCATGAGTTACTGGATATTAAGAGTACTGCCGGATGTCAGTGTCGTATATGCACAATATTTCGTTTACGTAGCTCGTAACATCCATCAGGTGAGACTTGTGACTGCTCTGAGGAAGCTCCAGGAAGACAACAGTATCGTAATACTGCCAACAGACAAAGGGAACTCTACAGTCATTATGCAGTGGGTTTATCATCATGAGAAGATACGCCAACTTCTTGGGGAGCCTGCATACAGGAGTTTGGAGTGTGACCACACTGACAAAGTGGACAAGAAGACCAAGGCTCCCATGAAGGAGACAGGGATGTCTGACAACATCATCGGGCAACTTAGGGCAAAAGCTCCAGTATCTCCTAGGTTGTACAGCCTCCATAAAGTTCACAAGGAGGGTGTGCTGCTCCGTCCGATTGCCAGTAAATTCGGGGTACCCACATACGAAACAGCCAAGTACTTGAAAATCTGCTTTCTCAGCACGTGGGAAAATGTGTTCACCACATCCGTAACTCAGAAGATTTCTTGCATCGCCTCAAGCAAATGTGCATCACAAACTCTGACATCATGGTTAGTTTTGATGTGGTATTGCTGGTCACCAGGGTCCCACTGCAATACTAACTAGAACTGATTGCAGAGAAATTTGATGGTGCTGTGTTGGACCTGTTTATGCATACACTGACTTCCACTTATATCCTGTACAGGAACCAATGCTACGTGCAAAGTGAAAGTATAGCTATGGGCAGCCCATTTCCTCCTGTGTTTGCTGACATGTTCATGGAGAGATTTGAGGAGAGGGCGTTACAGACAGCCAGATAGAAACCCACCTGCTTTTACAGGTATGTATATAATACCTTCCTGGTCTGGCCTCATGGCAAGGATAGGCTCAGTGAGTTTCTTGAACATCTGAACTAATGCCACACCAACATCACGTTTACCGCAGAACTGGATAAAAAAAGGCCAACTGCTGTTTCTGGATGTATTAGTAAGAAGAAAGGCTAATGGATTAATTGACCACAGCATGTATCAAAAATCTAGGCACACTGATTTATATCTGGAGACCAGCAGCTGTCACCATCCTGCGCAGAAGAATCCTCAAGACATCACTCCTCAGAACACGTGCACTGTCAGTGTAAGAGAGTCTACCCACAGAAACAGAACACCTTAAAACAGTGTTCTAGACTGGGTATACGAATAAACAAACTGGGATGAAACTACAACCAGTCGTTACACCACAGGTTCCAGAAGCAGAGACAGATGAAGCAAAGAATATGGTATACCTGCCCTAAGCTGGTTCTATTTTTGCCAGAATCAGTAGGATTCTACGTAACTTCAAGTGTGTTTTCTGTCCATCCAGTAAGATCTGGGTGTTGGTGGGAAATATAAAAGACGACCTGGGTCTAAAGAAATCGGGGATTTACAGTATTCCCTGTCACTGTGGAATGTCCTACATTGGCCAGACCACCACAACAGTGTACACCAGATGCCAGGAACATCAGAGACACGCCAGACTCATGCAGGTGACGAAATCAAACATTGCTGAACACTGCGTGAAATAGGATCATCTCGTGAATCACGATGACATAAAGATTCTGACACAGAGACGCAGATTTTGGAACAGAGCATTAAATGAATCAACAGAGGTAAAAGTGGCTGTAAATCTCATGAACTGGACACAGGTTACCAACTGAGTAGAGTCTGCGAGCCTGCTCTAGAATTGTTAAGGAAGCAACGAGGACACCCGCAGCATAACACAAAGGAACTGAAGGCGTAGATGTGCAAAATTACCCTAAGCAGAGCACCGGCGCATCGAACCCAAGATATAACGTCCAGGCGGTGGCGCGGACCACAGAAGGAGCTCCAGACCGAAGGTGGAACGCCCAGAGTGGGTTATAATGGGCGCGGACCACAGGGGGGACACCTAGAGCTAATGCGAACGCAAAAAGGAACGCCAGAGCTCCTTAAGATCACAGAAAGAAATATGACAGATTCTCATGGGTATAGAGTGGAATATAGACGGAGAGATTTTGCCGACACATGGGTGGGAAAGTTTTAGAGGTAGTGGGAACTGACAAGAGTGAGCTACAGAGGAATGGCTACTGTGACAGCCGGTAGGCCGTTAATTGTCTTTCGAAGTTTGGGAGGGATCTGATTGCTCTGATATTTTGAGGAAGGTTGTTTCATAGTGGGGTGCCTGATACAGAAAAAGATTTAGAAAACGTGGCAGTATTGTGCGATGGTAAAGGAAGAATTTTACTTTGATGTAAACTGGTAGTTCTTTTGTGCTGCTCTGATAGTAGATTTAGACTTGATTAAGAAGGATTGTAAAGATTAAGATAGCGATAGACCAAGCATAACGTGTAATAATCTCCACACTTATCAGCAAGAAACCAAGATAACTGCTTGTAAGCTGGAGTGATGTGGTCGAAATAGCGTACGTCAGAAATGAATCGTTCATAAGCATTCCGCGACTATTGTACTCTGCTCGAGCTGTCGTATCAAAGTCCTTGAATAATAGCATCACTATAGTTACAAATGGAGAGTGCTAATGTGTTTTTAAGCTGAAAAGGGAACACTTTTCTGTTTCTCTGTATATCTACATCTACATCCATACTCCGTAAGCCACCCGACTGTTTATGGCGGATGGTATCTTGACTACCACTATCGGTTCTCCCTCCTATTCCAGTCACGTATTGTTCGCGGAAAGAAAGATTGTCGGTATGCCCCTGTGTAGGCTCTAATCTCTCTGATTTTATCTTCATGATCTGTTCGCGAGATATACGTAGGAGCAAGCAATATACTGCTAGACTCTTCGGGAAAGGTATGTTCTCAAAACTTCGAAAAAAGCCCGTACCGAGCGACAGAGCGTCTCTCCTGCAGAGTCTTCCACTAGAGTTTATCGATCATCTCCGTAAAGCTTTCTCGATTACCAAATGATCCTGTAACGAAGCGTGCTGCTGTCCGTTGGATCTTCTCCACTTCCTATCAACCCCACCTGGTACGAATCCCAGACCGGTGAGCAGTATTAAAGCTGTGGGCGAACAAGTGTACTGTAACCTACTTGCTTTGTTTTCGGACTGCATTTCCTTAGTATTCTTCCAATGAATCTAGGTCTGGCATCTGCTTTACAGACGATTGATTTTATATGGTCGTTCCATTTTAAATCCCTTCTAATAGAGTGGAGAGATGCTGACATCTTCTTAGAGACTGCATTTGTTTGCTTACACCAGTCTAACGTGTTGGTCCATAATTATTCCTAAGCTTTCTGCTGATGAAGAGAAGGGTATTACTGCTGATGAAGAGAAGGGTATTACTGTACTGTTCAGAACTAATGATGGAAGATATTACCTGTACTGCTATGTAATGAGTCTCTTGTGAGCGACTACGACCACTTGCGTTTTCGATGGATTTAATTTCAAACCGATATTTTCTGCCAACATTGAGAAGGAAAACACTTTATATGCTGGATTGCTGTGTACAGACCTCTTGAGCTAGCGTTTAAATGAAGGTGATCTGCGTAAAGGTGGTGCTTGCAGTGGGACAGAACTGCTGACACACCATGAACATATAATGAGAATAGTAATGAGCCCTGTACTTATCCTTGTGGGACCCTGATAATACATCTTTCCATTGTGAGCTATTTGTTCCAATCATTCCAAACTGCTGGTGAGATGTGAGGTAAGAACAGAACCACCGCACAGATCTTGGACAAAAAAATTAGACTAGGAAGTTTAAAAAGTTGAATGTTGAGGTCAATAATGTCATATGCTTTGCTGAAGTCAAAAAGCACATAATAGTTGCCTGTCCATTGCTTTCTTTAGTAGGTTAGTCACTTTTATTAGGGCAGTTGTCGTATTGTCACTTTTGAGGAAACCTGATTGATATTCATCTAGAAGGTTGTATGCTATTAAATTAGTAAGCACCTCATTAATGACATATTCTAGAGTCTTCGATAATGCTGGTAGATTAGAAATTGATCTGTACTCGGTGTGTCATATTGCAGAGTCGTTCTTTGTCAGTGGTCTTGTAAGTCCCTAGTTCTAAGTTGCTGGGAAAGTGCTGGGTGTTAAAGAATTATTAAACACATCCATTATGATGCAAACCAAGTATCAATAAGAAGACTGATCATTTTCACTGTAACGTGAACGAAGCCTTGCGATTGCCTTCCTAACTATGTTACGGCTAACTAGCTGCAAAATGAATGTTTCGGTTCCTTCAGGCACTAAACTTTAAGGAAATCGATGGTTTGCGCGCCGGCCGCGGTGGCCGAGGGGACTGAGGCGCTTCAGTCACGGTCTGCACGGCCACTACGGTCGGGGGTTCGAATCCCCCCTCGGGCATGGATATTTGGGCCGTCCTAGTTCGCAAGTAGTTCATAAGTAGTTTGCAAGTTTAGGGACTGATGACCCCGTAGTTAAGTCCCGTAAGATTTACAAACATTTGAACTTTTTTTTTTTTTTAATGGTTTGCGCCCTTGTGCAATTGTCAAGCGTATATGCTGGCGTGGCGAAAAATTTAATCCTTTTCCGGAACTAGGGTTCAGCACCAGAGTCAGGTTCCGGTTTGCCTATTCCGAGACCTCAGATTTTTGCGCAAGATTGAAGGCCTGTGGAGGTTCTCAGTTAGCGACTGGGCGCATTTGAGCTTTGCTTTTCTCACTCAGTTTGGTAAATGTTTATAAGTGAGGCGATTATCAGTGGGCAGGTCCATTTGTATTTCTTACTAGCTTAACCCCCCAGCTACACTCGCGGGTTGGTTGATTATGATAGATAAGCTATCTTTCAGTAGTGTGCTATGAGCCTGGTTTTGAAGGATGAAATGAAATACAATACCTTCTTTAGAAAAAAACATTTTTAATCAACTTTCAAACAAAAAAATTAAATTATGTGATTTGCTTAATGATTTACAATAAATAATACAAACATTATTCCTTATAGCCTGTGTTGCAATATCTCAACACGTATGGTGAGAGTATTGTCCAAATTCATCTTAATTTTAGGGCATTCTGGTAAACTACGTTATTTGTATTAAAAGAAATTTCTTTTTTACCGCTTTATTTATTTATTCTTATATTTCCTTATTCGTATGCTTATCCTTACAGAGAAAGAGCTGAAGACATTGTAGCTACGCATAGACCAAAGATATGGTATGTGGCATTGGGGTTCTTTGTATGTAACCTCCTTGCTATAGAGGCGCAAACGTCATCGCTGGCCTTTCCGTCCGAATTTTTACTTCGGACAACAATTACACACAGACCATTCGTTTGCCTTCTGTAGTTTTTTGCTGCAGAGCGAAATATTAAAACACACACCCACACACACACACACACGTAGAATTTTATATACACCGATAACTTTCCATGCCAATATACTCCACCCTTTTATCATTATCAACAGTCAAGCAACAATACAACCCATAAAACCGTTTTCAAAGAGTACATATAATTTTCAAAGAGTAATTATTGTTCCGCATTTCGCGTTAACGCTATAAAACCGTGTCTAAAACCTTCCTCAGGTATAAATTAGTAAGTGTACAAATATTTCAGTCTGTGTCTTGTCGTTCGGACGTGATAAGCCAACACCGAACAGACATTCCCATTAATATATATAGATAAATATCTATCCGATCGCCATAAAACTGTGCCTAAAGCCTTCTCCGGGTTGATATTAGAAACTGTGCAAATTTTTAAGTCTCTGCGTCTTGTCGTTCGGACGTGATAAGCGTACACCGAACAGACATTTACTTTAATATACATAGATAAATATCTATCCGATCGCCATAAAACTGTTCCTAAAGCCTTCCCCGGGTAGACATTAGTAACTGTACAAATTTTTAGCTCTTTATATCTTGTGGTTCAGACGTGATAAACGTACACCGAACAGACCTTCACATTTATTGATATAGATGAGTGTAAGACACTTAGCATATATGAAACACATTGCTCAAAACAATTAGGTCATCAGGTGAGATATCATACACGATATACCTATCATAACGTACTTTATTCAGATATTGGATACAACTGTAATTTCTGTGTAGTACAGTACTATATTTTGATGTCACAACTCTTTACTTGTGGTATAGATGGCATTTACTTAGATCAGGGCACCAAAGGGCTACCATAAGAGTGAAAAAGTAATTCTCATTGTCCTCTAATATGGTGTGTGACCACCTAAAACAGCCAGTACAGTTACATACCTCCTTGGCGTGGCCTGTATGAGGTTATCCGTCAGCTCTTGGCGGATATTTGGCCATTCTTACTACAGTGCAATATCCAGCTCTAGAACCGTTGTGGGAGATGCAGGTTTGGCAGCAAAGCGTCTGCCAAGTGGACCCCAGACATGATCAATCAGGTTTAAGAACGGTGAACAAGCTCGCTACTCAATTCGTTCAATTACCTCAGCTTCAAGTACGTTGTCCGCCGGTGCAGCTATGTGGGGATGAGCGTTATCGTCCACCAGAAAGAAACCCATCTGCTATGGGACCATCGCAGGGCACAACAAAAGGTCGAAAGGTCGCTATACGTCTGAGCAAAGCGCCGTTCTGAACGATATAGATTTTCGTACGTCCGCCTATACTGCCTCCTGCCCACACCATTCGTACACAACGAAGGTGTGGTGATGTTTCCTGTACATAAGCGGGACATTTCCATATTTCACGTTCTCTGCCGATGAAGGACGATGATCGTCCACACACAAAATCTTGACTCATATTTGAACAGAACCCGGTGACATTCGTTAAAACTCCAAACCTTATGCTCCTCCACCCACTTGCTGCATGCTAAACGGTGTCGTGGTTTAAATGGGTCGCACACCATAGGGGTCCGTACGTAGAGGCCACATTCCCGAGGCTATTTCGGAGTGTTGGTGTTAAAATGGCGCATGCTGTTTCTGCCTGGAGGGTGCTTTGCGGATGAGTTCCATTCAGCCGCCAGTCTCGACAGTAACGGCCATGTATTGTTGATGTCACCTGTGGACGACCTCGGCCTTGCCTTCCTTTAACGGTTCCAATTGTCTCAAAACGCGTCCAGGTCCTGGAAATTACACTTTGGGACACTCCAATAGCTGTAGCCACCTCCCTCTGTGTCTGACCCGCTTCCGACCTTCCTATGGCTTCCCATGGCGTAACTTCTGGTAAGTCACGTTGTTGTTGCATTGCACTACCTGCTCACTACAACATCTGCACCGAACTGCCTGTGTAATTCGTTTTGTAGGCTAAACAGCAGCAACTTTCTGCTATTACCACTACCTCAGTTGCCATAATGTTGTTGTAGCCACTCCTTTGAACCCATAAAAAGCATTTCAGTTCATTCTGCTAATGACAATACTTCAGAACCTCGATATATCAACAGATCTAATCGTTTTGACGAGTGTACAAACGGCATCCGACCATTGGTAATCATCTTCCTTATAACAAATTTATGAACCCATGTGAGTCAATCTGTGAGAAATGCAAAGCCCAGGTCAAGTCTGTGTGCTCGTGAGTGCTGTGAAACTCGGTACTGATTCAAAGAGTGAACAGTGATATGTCCGTAAGACCAACGGAGATAGTCTGATTTCAGTTAGGCTCAGCAGTTTGGGTAATAATTTTTCTGCTCTGTCTGTTCTTCTTTGTATTTGTAGGAGCATGATTTCTCATCACGGGGAGGGCGGTGGCGGGTAGAGGGAGGGGTGTAATGGGGCTTAAGACCCCCACACCCAGCACCTCCCAAAGATTTTTTAATTTTATTATTTTTTTTTAATAATATAGCACCGGAAATTTGAAATAGCACACATGTAATAAATCACAAAGTATCTATAATTTACAAAGCACAAGTGAACGTGACAGAGGGTGGCCAATGTGATGCCGCCGCTCAGAACGTGTGCTGTAAGCGGTTTTAATGCCGACGCGACCAGCTTTGATGCTGCCGCTATTGTTACACCTAAGCTGAAGTTAGGAGCCGATTGTTCATATGTGGCGACCTGCTTATCAGGTCAGCGGCGCCACCAATTGGAATAGTGTTATTTTAGTTCAATTTTTACACAAAGAGTCTCGTGTTAATTAAACAGTAAAGACACTTTTCTTTGGCTAGTAACATAGAAGCTGCCTAATTACTTTTCTAGCCAATTACACGCACTCCACTTCCACCACATTGCTCCTCTTCACTTTAGAAATAACCTTTTTATTCCCAGTGTCATTCCTGGACAAGATCGTATTAAAAGTTGATTTATACCGTATTTTGCGCATCAATCCTTAAAGTTGAATTTTTGTTGATGAACAACATGCTTCAAGTACTACATTTTGCCTCTTGGTACGGTTTGTAGCCACTTCTGAGGCATTAATCGGTCCACCTTAGAGATTGTGTTGCGTTGCCGTCTGTAAGTAGCTGAGAATGTGAGCGTGAGTGTGGTTCCTTATATTTTATTTTAGCGGTGAATTGTCTTGCCTTTGGTGTTGTGGCGGAGATTGTCGGCCGCGGTGGCCGAGAAGTCTGCGGCGCGCCAGTCACGGTCTGCACGGCCACTGCGGTCTGGGGTTTGAATGACCCCCTGTGCCGTCCTTAGTATTAGCTAGTTCATAAGTAGTTTGTACGTTTAGGGACTGATGACCCCGTAGTTAAGTCCGATAAGCTCTAAAAATTTTGAACATTTTTGTGGCGGAGATTATACTAGCATTATTGATCTAGCAGTGTTAACTGTCAACAAAATACCATCCATGTAATAAAATATCTCGATACAAATGTCTGTGGTGTGCATGTAATACATGACATAAAAAATCAATAGTTCGACAAAAAAAATTATAAAACATATATTTTGATGTTTACTGCACTGTATTATACAGGAAACACTGAATTTAAACTTTTCCAAAGCTAATTTCATAGTGTGGGACTGAAAGGGTTAACGCGAGCCTACTCATATTACCCCCACTTAGCGCGTTACGTATGCTCGTTTAACCCTCTGGCGACAACGCAAATGATCATAACTTCAGCAGTAGCACGGTGCAAATTTACTACCATTGTGTATTCCGAGTTACAAACCTATAATATATAGCCTACTTAGCTTGCATTTATCGCGAATCTTTAATTCAGCGCAAAGTTACTAGTGATTGGAAAAAAGCGCAGGTGACTCTCGTTTATAAGAAAGGAAAGAGAACTGACTCACACAATTACAGGCCAATATACTTGACGTCAGTTTCATGTAGAATATTAGAGCATATTCTCAGTTCGAATATAGTAAATTTCCTTGAAACGGAAAAGCTTCTTTCCATGAATCAGCACGGGTTTAGGAAACATCGTTCATGTGAAACTCAGCTTGCCCTTTTCTCACATGACATCTTGCGAGCTATGGATAAAGGGCAACAGGCGGATTGTGTTTTTCTCGACTTCAAAAAGGCATTCGAGGCGGTGCCACATTGCAGACTGCTAACGAAGATATGAGCTTATGGAATAGGTTCACAGATTTGTGACTGGCTGGAAGACTTCCTAAGTAATAGAACGCAGTACGTTGTTCTCGACGGCGAGTGTTCATCAGAGACGAGTGTATCGTTAGGCGTGACCCAGGAGAGTGTGATAGGACCGCTATTATTTTCTATCTATATAAATGATCTGATGGACAGAGTAAGTTGTAATTTGCGGCTGTTTGCTGATGATGCTGTGTATGGGAGGGTGTCGTCTGTAACTGACTGTAATAGCATACAGAATGACTTAGACAAAATTTCTAGTTGGTGCGAATAATGGCAGCTAGCTCTCAATGTAGAAAAATGTAATGTGATGCGCATGAGTAGAAAAAACAATCCTATAACGTTCGAATACAGCATTAGTAGTGAGCTTCTTGATGCTTTCGCGTCGTTCAAATATCTAGGCGTAACAATGCAGAGCGATATGAAATGGAACGAACATGTAAGGACAGTTGTGAGTAAGGCGGACAGCCGACTTCGGTTTATTTGGAGAATTTTGGGAAGATGTACTTCACCTGTAAAGGAGACCGTGTATAAAACGCTTGTACGACCACGTCTTGAGTATTGCTCAAGTGTTTGGGACCCGCAGCAGATCGGTTTAAAGGAAGACATAGAGGCGGTTCAGAGGCGAGCAGCTAGATTTGTTACCGGTAGGTTCGACCAGTGCGCGAGTGTCACGGCAATGCTCCGGCAACTCAATTGGGGATCGCTGGAAGATAGACGACGTTCTTTTCGTGAATTTCTGTTAAGTAAATTTAGTGGGGCAAGATTTTGAAGTTGAGTGTACTACGATCTTGCTGCTGCCTACTTACATTTCGCGTAAAGATCACAAAGACAAGATAAGAGAAATTAGGGCTCGTACGGAGGCATATAGGCATTCTTTTTTCCCTCGTTCCATTTGGTAGTGGAATAGGAAAGGAAATGCCTAGTAGTGGTACAGTGTACCCTCCGCCACGCACCTTACGGTGAATTGCGAAGTATGTATGTAGATGTAGATGTATAGCTACTAAGTGATTGTAAAATAGTGGAATGTACAGATAGATATATCACATTTGTTAATATCTGAATTAGTATATCAATTACCTTCACTGTATAAATATAACAAATGTAACATTATTCCGAAAGTGGACAATAATCAAGTGTAAAAGACCCAGCAGTAATATAATTTCCCCTTTCTTTACTTCTCGGTAGTTCCTGTCTCTTGAGTAATTAATGTCAGCTTTTTTCTGTGTTATGTGGAACTTAGTACACATGATTACCGCCAGAGTCATATTATCATCTATCATGAATGGGAAAGCTTGCGTCTCTGACCTCAAGCTCCTTGCAATCCCTTTTGAACCAGGAAAGATTTTTATGATATTCTTTTTGAGTGATTTGGAATGCTGCTTGTATCGCGATTTACTCCACAGAGTGATACCGTCTTCACTATCAGTTTCATTGCGCTTGAAATCTTGTTCGTGATCGGAAACAGGATTTACATTTGAGTAATAGTATCCTGTTCATATTCTGATGAGGAATCTAGACAAAATCACTGAGATCTTTTCTTGTCGAAAGAAGCCTATTTCCTCATGTGTTAGACCCATACCACGCTTACAATATCTGAAGATTAAACTATGTAGTAGAATAACACTCATTTTCTCATCTACTATGTCACCCTTGTATCCATTAGATAAGACTTATAGAAATTTAAAAAAGAAAATGGCACTAAAAACTAACAACAGTAATAAAACAGATAAAATTTCCAATAAAACTCAATATGTTGCTATGACTTACAAACGTAAAATATCAGACAAAATAGAACACAATTTTTAAAAATCTAACATTAAAATAGACTTCAAAATTTCTAATGCCCTCAAGTCACGGTTATGGCACCACATTAGTGATACAAATAACTATATTTTTGATGCATCAGGAGTGTATAAGCTCAACTGTAGCAACTGTGATCATTTGTATATAGGACAGACTGGGAGAACTTTGAAAACTAGGTTCCGAGAGCATACATTTGGCAATAATAAAACAGCTTTCGGAACTCATCTAAAAATAACAAACACACAATTAAGGGCATTGAGCATAATATGAAAATTTTACATAGAGCCAATAAAGAAAGAAAGCTTGATCTCTTTGAAAATGTATACATATACTGCGGTAACAAGAAAGCACCAGATGAAATTTTAAACGATTAATTAGAGTGTAACCAGGAAAACTTCTTCACTGCTTTTGATAACATCTTAATCTACTAGCTAGATATCCAGCTCTTATTCACTTGGCAAATGAGACCTTACCTCATCCAATAGTGTCAAAGCTGGCCTCTTTGTCAAGATTTTAGTTTTTTGTATTCCTTCACTTCTGTTCTATCCTTTGTGTTGGGATCAGTTTTCTCACCTGTTTCCGTGTCATACACACATGCTATCTTAGTTCAATTTTTATTAAATGACTCCTCCTAAGATTAAGGATTGGTTACACGCATTACTTCTCTGATTGTTAATTCCTTGTTATTGTCATTTTTACGGTCAATTTTTTATGGTATGTAATACCCCCCTTTTTCATTCATTATTTACATTTTGCTACCCTGCTGAATAACATGTAACATGAGTGGTACTTTACACTTTCCACCTCTTAGTCTTAATGTCATGCTGTAGTCATCAATGTTAAAGTTTTTACTCTCTTATTTTATATATTGTTATCATCTATGTTAAGGTTTTTACTCATTTGTTTTATATGAATTTTTACTCTTCACAGGAATATATAACCGGTATATAGTTTTCCCTTTACTGTTAATGTAGACTTTGTGTCACTTATTTAACTGAAGGGTGAAGTTTTAAAATCTTCAAATGACTTGGGACATACAACCCTATACCTAACTTTACTGCAGTTGTATATCAGTTTTATTATTAATGATCTTGCTTTTTAATCTGTAGATATAACTTTTGTCCTTCTGCTCTATGTAGACATTAAGCTATTTATGCAACGGCTGACTTCTTTTCTCATAATATGAGATATATTATCTTAACTTTTATATATTACATATTATAAAAAATAGGATTTCGTAATAATTATTAGCTGGATATATAGCTACCGGTGATGCACTCTCTAGCAAAACTTTATTTGGATGGACACATCCATGCACTAGAAACTCAGAACCTTCACTGACTTCATTGTTAAGGTTTAATTGAGGAATAGCTAAAGTGGAAATAAGGCATCTCCAATATTGCGACAACAGTGAGCATTTAAACAGGAGTGGCAGCATATTTGCACCAGCCCTGCCACTACATCTACATACATACTCCGCAATACACCGTAAGGTGCGTGGCGGAGGGTACACTGTACCACTACTAGACATTTCCTTTCCTATTCCACTCCCAAATAGAACAAGGAAAAAAATAATGCCTATATGCCTCCGTACGGGCCCTAAATTCTCTTATCTTGTCTTTGTGATCACTACGCGAAATGTAAGTAGGAGGCAGCAAGATCGTACTACACTCAGCTTCAAATTTCGGCCCTCTAAATTTACTTAACAAAAATTCACGAAAAGAACGTCGTCTTTCTTCCAGCGATCCCCAATTGAGTTGCCGGAGCATTTCCGTGACACTCGCGCATTGGTCGAACCTACCGGTAACAAATCTAGCTGCTCGTCTCTGAATCGCCTCTATGTCTTCCTTTAAACTGATCTGTTGCGGGTCCCAAACACTTGAACAATACTCAAGACGTGGTCCTACAAGCGTTTTATACGTGGTCTCCTTTACAGGTGAAGTACATCTTCCCAAAATTCTCTCAATAAACCGAAATCGGCTGTCCGCCTTACTCACAACTGTCCTTACATGCTAGTTCCATTTCATATCGCTCTGCAATGTTACGCCTAGATATTTGAACGACGCGACAGCATCAAGAAGCTCACTACTAATGCTGTATTCGAACATTATGGGATTGTTTTTTCTACTCATGCGCATCACCTTACATTTTTCTACATTGAGAGCTAGCTGCCAATCTTCGCACCAACTAGAAATTTTTTCTAAGTCATCCTGTATGCTATTACAGACGACACCCTCCCATACACCACAGCATCATCAGCAAACAGCCGCAAATTACAACTTACTCTGTCCATCAGATCATTTATATAGATAGAAAATAATAGCGGTCCTATCACACTCCCCTGGGGCACGCCTGACGATACACTCGTCTCTGATGAACACTCGCCGTCGAGAACAACGTACTGCGTTCTATTACTTAGGCAGTCTTCCAGCCAGTCACAAATCTGTGAACCTATTCCATAAGCTCGATTCTTCGTTAGCAGTCTGCAGTGTGGCACCGCGTCTAACACATTTTTGAAGTCGATAAAAACACAATCCGCCTGTTGCCCTTCTTCCATGGCTCGCAAGATGTCATGTGAGAAAAGGGCAAGCTGAGTTTCACATGAACGATGTTTCCTAAACCCGTGCTGATTCATGGAAAGAAACTTTTCCGTCTCAAGGAAATTTACTATATTCTAACTGAGAATATGCTCCAAAATTCTACATGAAACTGATGTCAACGATATTGGCCTGTAATTGTGTGGGTCAGTTCTCTTTCGTTTCTTGTAAATAGAAGTCACCTGCGCTTTTTCCAGTCACTAGGAGCTTTGCGCTAAATTAATGATTCGCGCTAAATGCAAGCTAAGTAGTACGGCAATGCCGCAGAATAGTCTTTGTAAAACCGAACTAGTATTTTATCCGGACCAGCAGACTTTTTCGTATTTAGCTCTCTCAGCTGCTTCTCTACACCGGAAATACCTTTTACTATGTCCGCCATTTCGGAATTAGTACGTCGATCAAATGATAGTACATTTGTGCGGTCCTCCTGCGTGAAAGATTTCTTAAAGGTTAAATTTGGAACTTCAGCTTTCCGTTTGCTTTCTTCCATTACTGCCCCGGAATGATCAACGAGTGACTGGACAGTGGGCTTTGACCCGCTTATCGATTTTACATAGGACCAGAATATTTTCGAGTTCTCGGAAAGATCTTTTTGTAAAATATGGCTGTGGTAGTTATTGTATTCTTCGCGCATCGATCTTTTTATAGATGCACGAATCTCTACTAACTTTTGCCTGTCATCATTTGCGTGTTCTTTTTTGAATCGAAAGTGCAAGAGTCTTTGCTTTCTCAGCAGCTTTCTAACGTTATTATTATACCACGGTGGATCTTCTCCAGCCTTAATCGTCTTTACTGGCACATAATTCTCTAACCCTTTATTTACAATGTACTTAAATCTAGTCCACAATTCCTCTACTTCCATAGTCCCGGAATTAAACGAAGCACATTCATTTTCTAACTGCGATCCTAACATTTGCTTATCGGCTCTTCCCAACAAAAACCCGCTCCTAGCCCATTTGATTGGTTTATGAACTTTGGTCACCATCGACGCTATGACGATATCCTGATCACTAATTCCTGTCTCTACACAGACATCGTTAGTAAGGTCAGGCCTGACTATAAGGTCTAAAATATTTCCATTGCGCGTGGGTTGCCGGTTTGACTGTTCAAGACAGTTTTCGGAGAACGTGTCCAAAAGTAGCTCGCATGACTGCTTGTCTGTACCGCCTGAAATGTAACTAGAGAGGTCCCAATCTATACCCTTAAGGTTGAAGTCTCCCCCGGCTAATATTACATGGCCCGGATACCTATGCATTACCTGGTGTAGACTTTCTTTGAATGATTCTAAAACTGCTACAGCAGCACTGGGGACCGGTAAAATCACCCACCTATTAACTTTACTTCTTTTAAACCCGTTATATGTGCCCAGATAACTTCACAGTTACTTTCAACTTCGATCTCAGTAGAAACAATACGTTTGTCCACAGCGATGAACACTCCTCCTCCAGTTGTATCCGATCTATCTTTCCGATATACATTCCACGCCTCGCTAAATACTTCTGAACTTTCCACATCATGATGTAGCCAGCTTTCGGCGCCTAAAACTATCTGAGCACAATAATTTCCATGCAGTGCGGCAAATTCGGGAACTTTGTTTCTAATACTCTGTACGTTCGCGGCTACTATTTTGATATTCGAATTTTTGAGCCTAACGTGGACTGAATTCGCTATTTGAATGTTGACAGGTGATTGCTCATCAGAGTTAGCGCCTAGCCTAAAAAAATCTCCCATGTGCACTCCACAAGTACTCTGCTACCCGAGTAGCCGCTTCCTTAGTGTAGTGCACCTGCGATCTATCTAGGGGCACCCTACAATTCCCCACCCGATAACGCAGATCCAGAAATCTGCAGCCATGACTGTCACAGAGTCGGCGAAGCCTCTGGTTCAGACCCTCCACTCGGGTTCCAAACCAAAGGACCCCGATCAACCCTGGGAACAATGCTACAAATCGACAGCTCTGCTTCCACCCCGCGTGCGAAGGCAGCAGCCTTCACCAATTCCGCCAGCCACTCGTAGGACCTGTGGATGACCTCAGAACCCAAGCGACAAGCGTCATTGCTGCCAACGTGAGCTACGACTTGCAGTCGACCGCACCCCGCACCTTCGATAGCCGCCGGCAAGGCCGCCTCCACATCTCGGATGAGGCCCCCCCGGCAGACACACCGAGTGCACGTTGGAATTCCTTCCGGAACTCTACGCTATCTGCCTAAGGGGCTCCACCACGCGCCTAACATTGGAGCTCCCAATAACTAATAATCCCCTCCCCCCGTGCACCTGCTCAGACCCTGCTGAAGGAGTGGCCACACCTCCACTCACAGGACGAACGGGCGTGGACGGACGTCCAGGCTCCACATTGTCCTTCCGCCTCGAGCGACACGAACGGCGTACAACCCGCCACTCCCCTTTCGGAAAGGGCGGCTCGACGACGTCCGGTACACCTGAAGGTGCCTCGGTAGCAGGGACAGAGAGCGAAGCGTGAGACACCTGAGGTGTCCCACTCGACGCACCAGACTCCCCACCATCGCTGCACCCCGTGTCAGCAGCCTGAAGACGGCTGACCGTAGCCAACAGCACGCTCAGCTGTTCGCGAACTGCGGCCAACTGCTCTTCCGTCCGCACACATTAGGCACACATCCTATCCATCCTATCGATTCTATCCATAATCTAATTTACCATATCTTCAGTGTATTTTTCTATATATGTAACATTTTTTCTGACTGTAAAAGTAGATAAAGTTTCTGGCCTTTACTTTTGTACGGTGTACTGGTAGACTAGCTATTATGGATGTCACTTATTCTGTGTTCTTTGAGGTATATGTGGTCAGCTATTGAGGATTTCATTGAGTCTAAAAGCATCGGTGTGTTCTTTGTCACGTTTGAGAAAAGTTCTCCCACTTTTACCTTAGCATTACAACCAGTTGCGAACATAGAAACCTCTTATTAAGTAGTATTGATGTTGTGGCCTTTTTCAAATTTTTCGGAGAAAAAATACGGTAGTAATACCAAAAAGAACCGTTTGTAATATAATTGTAATTGCAAACGAACCGTTCATCTGACACGAAAATTGAATAACCTAATTGGTACCGGAGAAAATTCTCTACAACTTAGTTCCCTTATGTGGTTTTTTTTATGTCTCGTATCGTTTGAGACATATTTGCAAAAATAACGGAGATTTGACACCCTTCATTGAATTAACGAAAACTAGACGTTCGGAGATGTCACGTGACATTCATCGCCCAGAACTGTCTCTGGCATAAGCCATCTTGCGTTGCGTATTTGATGATTTTCTTATTGTAACTTACACGTTGTCATTTCAAAGAAATGGCGCACTGAAGAATTAACAAAAACACATCGTTCTTCGTACGATAAATGATAAACTAGTGTCGACAAATGCCGTATTAGCATCAGTTAACAACGGCCATCAATAGTGTGAAATTAAAGGACTCATCTTTTGATTGATAGTCGTAGCGTAGTGCGCAAGGCGTTAGACTATAACGTTAAAGGTCGGTGTTTCGGAACCCGCCATTATCTAATTTTCTTCCTAACAGGGTTTCAGACACTCTTATTAATTATTTTTTATCATATTACGAGGAGCATTCAAGTTCTAAGGCCTCCGATTTTGTTTCTAAGTAACTACTCACCCGAAATCGATGAAACTGGCGTTACTTCTCGACGTAATCGCCCTGCAGACGTACACATTTTTCACAACGCTGACGCCATGATTCCATGGCAGCGGCGGAGGCTTCTTTAGGAGTCTGAAGCAATAGCAGCACGGCGGGTGAACGTGCGGCCACGGAGAGTGTCTTTCATTGATGGAAAAAACCAAAAGTCACAAGGAGCCAGGTCAGGTGCGTAGGGTACATGAGGAATCACTTCAAAGTTGTTATCACGAAGAAACTGTTGCGTAACGTTAGCTCGATGTGCGGGTGTGTTGTCTTGGTGAAACAGCACACGCGCAGCCCTTCCCGGACGTTTTTGTTGCAGTGCAGGAAGGAATTAGTTCTTCAAAACATTTTCGTTGCACCTGTTACCGTAGTGCCCTTTGGAGCGCAATGGGTAAGGATTACGCCCTCGCTGTCCCAGAACATGGACACCATCATGTTTTCATCACTGACGGTTACCCGAAATGTTTTGGTGGCGGTGAATATGTGTGCTTGCATTGAGCTGACTGGCGCTTTGTTTCTGGATTGTAAAATGTTATCCACGTCTCATCCATTGCCACAACAGACGAAAAGAAAGACCCATTCATGCTGTCGTTGCGCGTCAACATTGCTTGGCAACATGCCACACGGGCAGCCTTGTAGTCGTCCGTCAGCATTCGTGGCACCCACCTGGATGACACTTTCCGCATTTCCAGGTCGTCATGCAGTATTGTGTGCACAGAACCCACAGAAATGCCAACTCTGTTTGCGATCTGTTCAACAGTCATTCGGCGATCCCCCAAAACAATTCTCTCCACTGTCTCGATCATGTCGTCAGACTGGCTTGTGCGAGCCCGAGGTTGTTTCGGTTTGTTGTCACACGATGTTCTGCCTTCATTAAAGTGTCGCACTCACGAACGCACTTTTGACACATCCATAATTGCATCACCATATGTCTCCTTCAACTGTCGATGAATTTCAATTGGTGTTACACCACGCAAATTCAGAAAACGAATGATTGAACGCTGTTGAAGTAAGGAAAACGTCGCTATTTTAAGTATATAAAACAGTTCTCATTCTCGCCGCTGGCGTTAAAATTCCATCTGCCGTACTGTGCTGCCATCTCTGGAACGTATTGACTGTGGTGTCGCACAAGTACAAAGTGCGCGCCACCTACTTTCGCCGCGCGCCGCCATGCATGCACGGCGCGGCGTTCTCACGAAGACAGCCACGAGCGTCCTCTGCGACAACGCCTTTCGTGGCCACGACTGAAGGACTTCGTTCACTTCGCACTTCGGACTGAGATAGCAACCTGTTAGGACCTTCGTAATCAGATAGGCACCAGTGAAGACTTTGCTATTGTACAGGCACTAGGCAGGCCTCTAACAACTATGTATCAACATTCTGCAGTACTATGTAAAAGTTAAGTATTGTTACATTCTGTGCAATATATATCTCTTTCTAATTTACTCTAGTGTTTATAGTTTCTGGCTGCTCCCCTCCATACCTGCACCAGCGTGTCGGTCTCATTCCACTCGGCCACCGACACCTACGACGAGGCTGGGACACAAAAGCGGCGACGAAGTCGGGACACAAAATTGACAATGAACGCAGCCTCATTTTAAAACAATGGGCATGTTTCTATCTCTTTCCAGTCCGGAGAAAAAAAAATCGGAGGCCTTAGAACTTGAACGCACCTCGTACAAGTCTGCTGCAGACAGGCCTCGGCCATCTCCACGTGCGCGTGTAATGCAAGCCCCCGTGTAAGGCGAGAGCGGCTCTGCACAGATGCTGACGTACACCAGCCGCAGTCGGCACGGTTCCTCGTTTTGCTTTTGTTTTCCTTCGCGCAGGCCGTCCACCTGCAGCCAATTAAGAGCGAAAACAATAGAAGGCGAAATTAATAGAATCGACACAGCCTCTATGCAACATTTCCATGCACCTGTTTTGTTTCCTCTAGTGACATCTGAAGCGAACCAACACATAAGCTTCAGAATTGATTGCTTCTCATTTTTGCACGTTTTGGATTCATTGTGTATAGGGTTACCATATGGTTATCATCAAAAGCGAGGACAGTTCATGTAAAAAAAGAGGACTCTTTTCTTTAACACAATGCAATTTACAACTTTATTAATGAACCACGTGAAACTAGAACAAACTAAAACTTGTGTGGTTATTGTAAAACGAAACATTATGAACCTTGACAGTTCCGTCAGTGCAACATTTTTTTTTTTTTTTTTTTTTTTTTTTTTTTTTTTTTTTTCTTGTATGGACACGGCCATGCACTAGAAACTCAGAGCTTCACTGACTTCACTGTTAAGGTTTAATTGAGGAATAGCTAAAGTGGAAATAAGGCGTCTCCAATATTGTGACAACAGTGAGTATTTAAACAGAAGTGGTAGCATATTTGCACCAGCGCTGCCACTACATCTACATACATACTCCGCAATCCACCGTAAGGTGCGTGGCGGAGGGTACACTATACCACTACTAGGCACTTCCTTTCCTATTCCACTCTCAAATAGAACGAGGAAAAAAAGAATGCCTACATTCCTCCGTACGAGCCGTATTTTGTCTTTGTGATCACTACGCGAAATGTAAGTAGGAGCCAGCAAGATCGTACTACACTCAGCACCAAATTCCGACCCTCTAAATTTCCTCTCTAAAAGAACGTCGTCTTTCCTCCAGTGATCCCCAATCGAGTTGCCGGTTCATTTCCGTGACACTCGCGCATTGGTCGAACCTATCAGTAACAAACCTAACTGGTCGCCTCTCAACTGCTTCCATGTCTTTCTTTACAATGATCTGCTACAGGTCCCAAAGACTTGAGCAATACTCAAGAGGTTGTCGTACAAACGTTTTATACGTGGTCTCATTTACAGATGAAGTACATCTTCCCAAAATTCTTCCAATAAACCGAAGTCGGCTGGCCGCCTTACTCACAACTGTCCTTTAATTGGTTTAATTGAGGAATAGCTGTCCGCTTCCGTAGCTCTCAGACGCTGGGCGCCGTGGCTCAGCAGTACACCGGTAGGCTGGCAGCAGCACTATGGGCTGCTCTTCAGCCGAGAGTAAAAATACATATATGAGTGGAGAATTAAAATACATAACAGGAGATAAAACAACAGAGATAAAGTGACATAGACAAGGCGACAGTTTGGAGTACATTACAATAGACAGATGATTAAAACCACATTTAGTTAGTTAAAAATGATGAGCCACGGTGACCTAAAAAACAATGTAGGACGACAAGAACACCGGACGGCGAGTACGCGGAGACACTAATTAAAATACACGGTGCACACTTGTCTGGTTGCGGTGGACGCAGTTGAAAAACATAAGCTTCACTGGAGCACAGCACACAACACTTGACGTAGCACTGTTAAAACTGTCGGTCCAGCACGCCGAGAAGGGGGGGGGGGGGGGGGGAAGCGTGGGGGAGAGGAAAAAAACTGCGGGGAAAGGGGGGGCGGCAGGGAGGAGCCGTAGGGACTCCAGGGCAGGGAGGGGGTAGCCAAGCGGGGGAGTGGGAGGGGACGGGGTGAGAGGGGGCACTTTATCTATTGGTGGGGGGTCGATGGCCGTTGTTAACTTATGCTAATATGGCGTCTCCAATATTGCGACGAGAGTGAGCATTTAAACAGGAGTGGTAGCACATTTGCAGCAGCGCTGCCGCTCGAGCGTTAACACTTTGAGTGCCAGCCATATATGAGAACCGACTTCCCCCAGTGCCGGCCATTTTTACAGTATTTCGTCCTGTTGGTACAGATACAGGAATAATCATTAATATATTTTTCTTGGTCAGGAATAAACCTTATTATTTCCTCTTCAAGTACTTGCCTCGTACATTTCCCTGTTTTGTAAACCATCACAACGATGAAAACAAGAAACGCTGTTTTCGGGTAGGTAAAAATTGTTTTTTCGTATTATAATCTATGTATTAATAAACATGGCAATGTTTATGTGATTACATGCAGATATCATGAATATTAAACATCAGCAAACGGCTTTTAGAGCAAATAGTTCTTTTTTGAGTGGTATAACTGGAAGCAGGGCTGGACACAAAACCCCGCTTTGTGCCTTCTTCTTCCCTGGTGGAATGGGTATTCTTTCCAGGAAATGTGTTCCATCCAGTCGTGAAAGCAATTATATTACCTGATCCTGATTCAGCATAAGTGGGATCTTCATCCGTGTCATCGCCATCAAAAAAACATCACTCAGAACATCTTCCGATTCATCAAGAATGCGGCGAATCTCGGCGTCGCTCAAAGGCCTACTGCATGACATGATGCGTCTAACGCTGCCGGCCGCGGTGGCCGAGGAGACTAAGGCGCTCCAGTCACTGTCTGCACGGCCACTGCGGTCGGGGGTTCGAAACCCCCTCGGGCATGGATATTTGTGCCGTCCTAGTTCGTAAGTAGTTCATAAGTAGTTTGTAAGTTAGAAAAAGGGGGGACTGAGGCGCTCCAGTCACGGTCTGCACGGCCACTACGGTCGGGGGTTCGAATCCCCCCTCGGGCATGGATATTTGTGCCGTCCTAGTTCGTAAGTAGTTCATAAGTAGTTTGTAAGTTTAGGGACTGATGACCCGTAGTTAAGTCCCATAAGCTTAACAAACATTTGAACATTTTTTCGTCTAACGCGCGCCCTGATGTCTCACTGTCAACTGACAAACCCTTGTTTCGGAAAGTGAACAGTTTTGTGACGCCTCCTTGTGGCAGAGATGTCTACTACAAGGGTTTGCCTCCCTTCTGATAACTGCCGTACGGATAATGATGCGCGCGAAAGCTATAATTCGTTTGAGAACAGCCGTTCGTAATATTACGGACGCGGCAGTTCTCGCAAAGACACAGAGAACTTAATATTACGGGCGCGGCACTCTAAGTGTTAATGATCGCGACCCCTGTTGTTGGCAGATATCGGACGACGCGTTCTCCTCGCTGAGGCACCTCCGGGCGGTGAACCTGTCGCACAACGAACTGTCGCTGGTGCCGCGCGACGCGTTCGCGGCGTGCGCGCGCCTGGAGCAGCTGGACCTGTCGTGGAACCCGCTGGTGCTGCCCAGCCGCGGCGCGGCGCTCGCCTCGCCGTCGCTGGCCGCGCTCGACGTGTCCTCGTGCGGCCTCAGCCGCCTGCCCGAGCGCGCGCTCGCGCTGCTGCCCGCGCTCAGCGAGCTGCGCCTGCGCGACAACGGCCTGCGCCAGGTGTCCGCCTGCGCGCTGCCGCCGGACCACCGGCTCGTCCTGCTGGACGTCGACCCCGGCGTCGAGTGGCTGGCCTGCGCCCCCCAGCCTGAGGTGTCGACGGCCGGGGGCCGCGGCCGCCCCGCCAGGGAGCAGCCTCCGCCCGGAGACCACTGGCTGGGCTTGGCGCAGCTGGCGCTCGTCCCCTCGCTGGAGCAGTGGGTCTTCCTGACCGTCGCGGCGCTGGTGGTGGTGCTGCTGCTCGCCTGCATTCGCAGGGCGTGCAAGCCCGAGGAGCGCCCCAAAGAGCACATGTACGAGATCCTGGGCGGCAACCAGGCCGCGCACTTGCCTGTAGCGCCGTACACAGACCTCAGGATAAGCAGGATATCCACCAGCACCTGCGAGACCTTCGGCGACTCTGCTAGGGTCTCCATGGCTGACGGGGAGAGCCGACAGTATCTGCCAAATTACTTTCCCACAGTACCTGCCTCACAGTCCTAATTTCTACTACTTTATCGTCCTGTGTGAAAGCAGGCGGTAAATATCCTGATTGTGACCAAGCTTCAACTCAATAAATTCCAAAACCTACATGTCCCCTTAGAGCTCTCAGATGCAAATGTAGCCTGTAATTTAACTACCAATCGTCATAACTCTTCATACATTTGAAGCCAAAGCCACATTATCTTTACTTAAAGTAATTCACATCACACGTTTCAACGGGCTACCCTGTCATTTTCAAACGTCAGATTTTCCTACAGTGAAAAGACAAACTTTCTTCAATTTACAACCAACAGGTAGATACACGTTTTCACAGGAACCATGTATATCTTTTGGTTGTAAATTAAGAAAAGTTTTCTCTTTTCATTGTTGGAAAATCTGACATTTGAAAATGACAGCAGAACCTGTTGAAACTAGTCATGTGAATTACCATATATAAAATTAAACTGTCTCTTTTCCTTCAATTATATTATATCAATTTTTTATTTATTTATTGTTTTTAAATACGTACCATCCAGTCACACTTCCTTCATGACATAATGTCTACTTACAAAAATGTCATAACGTAAAAGTATTGTGCTAAGTTGAACTGATACCGCAAGATCCACATATGACATAAGAACGACATATAAGGACAATTTCACTCTATACAATATCGAAACGAATACCAGTCTCCCCTGAAACGTCCGTGTCATAGCTAGTATTAGGAGAACGTTTCTAAGATCCCTTTATGGCACAAAGAAATTCACCATTATGAAATAAATTTATCTGATGCAACTAAATATCTGTTCAAAAGCATGGCGCTACACATTCTTTTTGCATGTCCGTAGTATTCATAAGTCATAGTTTCAGCGGTAGACCCATATAACTGCAGTTCTTTCTTTTGTTCTTCATCTGTAGTAATTTATAACGTTCCTACTTCCCGTCTCTCACATACTTTCTTTTTTCTGAAGTGCCAATGATAAAGAGGAATATGACAACTGTGAAGTGCCTTGGTCTCAGTGGACCCTCCTCTGCAATCATTACAATCACTATTCGACAACATGTTGTTCTGGACAAACCTTCATCTGCTAGACTACGACAGAAGTCTCAAGCAATAAGAACAATGCATAGCAATTTGACAAATTTTTTTGCTGAGAAAAGAGAGGACTGCCGTAACAGAAAGTAGCCATCTTCTCCAAGATTTTGCAACTAGATTCATTGTCAATTGTGCCCTTTACTCACTGGATTGGCTTTGATGCAATCACCAGCCAATCACAAGAATAGCAACAATACTTTGCTTCTAATCAATAGCTCTATAATGGATCAAATTAATGTATTTCATATTACATATAATATCTACTGCTATACAACACACTGCTGTGCTGACTACAACACTAAACAGCGCTGCATGATGGCCACTTCTGCCCCTATTGCAATGTGTGCTGGAAGCTATGAGGATGAGATCTTCCAGCTCCAAATTAGTAGATAACGAAGATACATCATTAAAATAGTCTTACTACTTGACGATTTATACAACATAGGCCAACAACTGTTTTTCAGAAACTGAAAAATGCTAGCCATAGCAGAATGCTAATCCGCAACAGCAGGTTTACAGACTCATTATGGATGTCTGCTCCACAGCAAAGTAAGCCAGTGGGTCGCCTGTCTGTATGTACCCATTGGGTCAAGGTGGCTGGCAGGGATGTACGAAAGCTACGAGTCGCATACAGGACGGCAAAAAGCTGTTTGAAGTGTCTCGTAATGGCACACGAAACCAGTTCTTGTCTCGACAGTACCAGCTCAAAGTCCAGACCAGTCAGGGTTACCAGATGTATCACAGACTGGCCGTTTCTCTTCGTTGACGCTACTGCTTGAGGAGACTGTAGCTACTTGGCTGGTCATCTGACTAACGACCGGGGAGGAGGTCCCGCCAGTCAGTTGATCCATACTGGTGGAATGACACGTCTGGCTGAAATGATGGCATACATATTTCTACTATCTGGGTGTGTTGAGACAGAAGGTTATTTCGTTTCACATAGCTAGTTGGAAAGTCTGAGTCCTAAAGCATTGAGCAATTGAGTACTTTAGTAAAGTAGATCGCTGCACTGGAGAATGAAACGCCATAAAGTACTGCAGTTCATAACTGCAAAATTACACAAATGTCGGCTCAAATATCCCGTGAGTGGTTTCCGTGGCTTGTTTAGGACTGATATGAAATCAAATTGAACACAGAATTGTGAAAATCTCAACATAGTTTTGCATCAGACTATATAGTTATCACTCTGTTGTAATGAATGAGTCATCACAAGCTATCACAAAACTATTTTCTTATCTCTGATGATAATAGAAGTCACAGTATGTAATATGGAATACATTTGTGTTATCTAGATTAAAGATATCAATTAAAAGTGATACATGAGCTCATATCCAATATGAAGTGTGCCTATAAGCAGGAGTCTTATTACTAGCAGTCAGTGAGCACTTCCGCCTTAATTGGGGATTATGAACTCGCTATAATTGCCTGTGTTTCAATGGTTAGAGATCTTTAATGCCTTTACTAGAGCAGTGGCTGCTATGGTTTCGTCATTCCGAAACATGCATACGCAACCAGGAAAGGCGCTGCTCGTTTCTGGATGCCTGGGAGACTGGGAGATGCCTACAGCAAGTACATTGCTCAAACCTTACGATTTTCACCTTCTAATGTTCTCCCATACAGTCACCAATCTAAAAAGCTTCACAGGCACGACAGACAAGCTAGAACAAAAAGAAGAGTACAAGAGTGAAATTGCCCGACACCAAAAAAGAAAAAAACTTGGCTAATACTACATAAAATAATTGAAAAATATGCTGAATTACATCTGTCTGCTCAAAAGGGACGACTGAATACAAAAGCGTATCAATCCAGGAAGTAATTAAAAATCGTAAACTGAAACATCTATAGCTCTAATAATACAATTAATGCAGATTCCACATCGGAATCATTATTTTCATGCAACTTTCAGTCGAACTAACTCATATCTTCCATCTTTCCCATGATGCACGGTACTGTTAAAATGCATCACTTGAAGAGAAGGCCGTGGAACGCTCTTGTGACGTCACAAGGAGCACGCTTGGATCCTGTAGCTGACTGGCTGGCTACCGAGTCACAGTCTACTGCGTCACAGCGACCAGCCTTGATGACGTGCAGTGGCGAACGCGCGAGGTCTGTCTTTCTCGTTGGTCGTGACGTCATAGTAGCACTCCGCGAGCTGGTGTATAAAGTAGTGGTGATACAGTGTAGTAGGTTTTGAGACATCCAAATGCAAACACGATGAGCCTGTTTAACTATGGCACGAATGGTCTGGGTATGATAGAATGTACTGCTAAAAGTAAAAGCTGTACGCTTGTTTTAGAATGTTGAACCTTTCGTTAAATCAGACAATAAATTGTTCATTAACTTAGCTATTTGGTTTAATTATGGCCCTGATATTAATGTATAAGAAACAGTGCATTAAATTGATTATGTGCGCAACGGATATTTTTAACAAAACCACTGTGTCATGTAACCTTTTGAAACAGACACTGACTATACTCAAGAATTTTGACTGCGAGAAAGATATAAGAAAAACCACAAATCACTTTCTTAATGCTTGACTGTGAGAACCTATATAGGTCAGCCTCCAATTATTGAAATCCAAATCAACTATTATCTTACTATGGCACCAATAATGAAATATGTTCAATAATATTATTCAAATCAACACTCCACTAAATCAAGTAATTATCAAATGAAGGAAGTGGGTTAATTTTCTAGCTACATAAATGAAATATGAAACAGGGTTAACTTGCTTATTATTGATAAACAGCATTACATTACTTACATGATACAACTTCTGACTTGCTGGCAAAGCAGCCTCTGCTCTACATCGGAGCCATACACACAACCCAACCGCTCTCTAAGCGAGCTGAACCACTAGTGCTAACTCTCTGTGTCTCTGCACGAGCTACAATGCTATGCAATACATGATCTTTGCCAGAGATGAAACTTTACACATATCGATTCCATACAGTAGAAGCGATATTATACATTTTCTTGCAAGCAAGTTACTCGACACAAAACAGGAGGCACAATATTAGACATTTTCTTATTTTCTTATATTTTATGGACACGTTTCATCACCCCCCTCCTACCTATTAAAATTTTGTAGGGTGGGTGATGCCAATGGCATTGCCTAGCCAGCAAAATTACTGAATTTCAAGTCCACAAATCCATTAATGACATCCGAAATATAACAAGATCAAAACAACAGATGGAGTACATAGAAAATTTAAAAAAAAAAAACAATGTGACAGTCATAAATACATGCCATTTTACAGAACAGTACCATCAAAAGTCACGCATGGAGTGGTACAGGGTGTGACAGGCATAAGCAAATGTTAAAATTTACAGAACATCAGCAATAAGTGGAATATATGACAATTATACATAATGGTAAACATAAGTATATATAGAATTTCAGGAAACATAGTTTGACAAATGATATAGTGGAGAAAATGAGATAGCTAGAAGTAATACACAAATGGAAAAACAAATGTCAAAATTTACAGAACATCAGCAATAAGTGGAATATATGACAATTATACATAATGGTAAACATAAGTATATATAGAATTTCAGGAAACATAGTTTGACAAATGATATAGTGGAGAAAATGAGATAGCTAGAGGTAATACACAAATGGAAAAACAAAATATACAATAATAAACGTGAACATATACAAAGTTTTACAAAAGATAGTTTAACTAATGTCATCATTCTTTAAAGAAAATGTGGTAATTACAAGTAATACAGACAGTAGTGTAAGTTCCATGGGTTTAAATTTTGTACAAGAGATCAGTATTTTTGGGAACATAAAATGAACATTTATATCTTGTGCACAATGTAGTCTATGTAAATTTTTAGTGCACTTAGTATAAGATAGAGTGTCAGTTTTGTATTCTGTGATGCATTTAAAATGCTATACTTTCATGGATGCTAGAACATACATGTAAAATTTTTGGCTACATAGGCTTCTGATCATGTACAAAATAATATTACTGCTTCAGCACAATAGGGTTTCAATATAACGTTTGTCAATCGAATAGGCACAATGACATTTCTGACAAAGTATATGTATCTATCAAGAGCACAATTTTATTTTGGTCACTGACTGTAAAAGAACCATGAAATATACCTAAACACTGGTAATGAGCCTGTGGACAACGTTTGCAATGGGAGGCACTGAATAGTATATGCACACGAATAGCACATTAGCTCCTAACATTCATTTTAGGTCTGCACACGAACACAAAACACTGTAAGATTACACCACACTGTAGGCGGGCTGACTGGTTGCATTGAAGTGGAAGTCATGGGGAAAAGGTTCTGATGTATTCCTCCATGCAATTCGACAACCAAGTGTGCTCCAACCAACAGAGCTAATAGCCGACTGCATCCGCAGCAAACTGGTGATGGGTGGCCAAGGCTGCACTGGACAGTACTGTATGGCCAAACATCATCCACAAACATCTTCATTAAAAGGCCCAAAATCAGTGGTGTATAGTAACTCGTCCATTGTTCTGTGTGCATTCTGGAATCTCGTGTGCGAAATCGCCACTTCCCATGCGTGTCCAAAGTACATGAAATAAAGCATTTTACACACAAATTAGTAACATAGTCATGATATTTCAGTTTAGACTGAAAGAAAAGTCATTGATTAGAACATATCTACAGAAATATTTTCCCACAAATTCAAGTGGTACAGATGGGGTCATGGTATTAAACCATATTTTACATTACAAGTAGTGTCCTGAAGACGGATACATTTGAATACCAATGAGTAAGTTAATTCTTATATTAGAGTATCTACAACATTAGTGTCATTTCATATAAGCACAAGGCTTTACATACTATGTACATATTGCTTTACAAACACATAATCGTATGAAATACATTGAGGGTGCTTGTCATCAACTTGGCATGATATAACTTAAATTGACATTCCAATTACCATTTGTTCATATCTCTTTAAATTAATATATATCACTATGGTGGTGATTACATTACCACAAAGTATAACACTTAAATTACATAAGTTGCCATGGCCAGGCTTTTGTCTTAACTGAGCTATATATTTCATTGCCTTAAGGTATAACACATCAGGGTAGTTTCGTGAGAATATCAAAAGAGGTTCAAGTCATCAGGTCATGTCTGTGTCTGTCTGAGTCAACAGTAGGGTCAAACAAAACAATTAGTGCAAATTTTGGCACAGTACTAGATGTACATCACAGTAAATCATCCAATAACATAAACACAGACGTAATATTCGTTAGGCATAGCTGCAGATTTTCATCAACAAGATCATCAATAAAATTTGGAAGATAGTAGTAAGCAAAAGCAAAATACTTCTGTGCATTATCTTTCTAGACTTAACTAGGCGCAATTTATGGCATAGCTGCAAGTTTGCAAGATAGATGGCTGTGTGCAACGTATAAGCATAACCATACATTGTCATTGAGCTTCATTATAAAATTAATTAGCATAGTGGTAGGGCTTAGGTATATAATTAGTGAGCATAGCGGTAAGCTTTGATTGCAAGAGCAATACGCATAGCTGCAAGCATAATTAGAAATATTCATTACACATAATTACAAATAATTACAGAGCATCAGAAGGATATGAATCTCACCAATCACACATGCCATTGAAGGCACAATGCATCAACATACAAAGTGGTGCACATAAGCACAAAGAGAAAACACAAAAGGGCAGTGCGAGTAAGCACATAAGAAAAGAACAAAACATAGCATCATTAGCAACATAGCGATTCTCCTCATAATTACTTCATAATCATTGTATAATCTCGTCATCATTAGCAACATAGCGATTCTCCTCATAATTACTTAATCTCGTCCACGTAATTACATTTATCAAACATCTTTAACTGTTACCAATACCTTCCTTACCATCATTTATCCATAAACAATAATGCATCTTAAAGACCACCATGACATATTGTGTATTGCCTTACTCATCATCCTCCATAATGTTCTTGGCTTACCAAAAAATGCTCGTGTCAACTCAAAATCTTCTTCGCTCGCTCAGAACTTCGTAAGTTATGCAATTAGTAATACAGAAGAATATTTTCTGAAACATAGGAACTTGATTAGATTACACAATCAAAAATTTCCATTAATTTTATTTGTCTTGCACAGCCACAGAGTTCGTTATATGCAAATTGCAAGATAATAAAAGTTTCGTATGACAATATCCCAGCGTAGCACAGAGTATAAGTATTCAGAGTTAGAGAAAAGTAACAGTGAGAAAAAGAGGTGGATAGAGCGCACTAAGGAAAGGCGGAAGAATAGTGACACTCAGCTCGAGAACGGGGCACCAATCGCCACTTGGTGTGTCCAAAACAGATTAATGGACTCTCTACCCCAATTTTTTTATTCCTTGAAAATTTTAATATTGGAAATGTGGTGTATACCTTTCGACTTGTGCGTCTTTAAAGTTTCTACCTCAACGACGTTGTCGTGGATGATACGTTTGATTCGATACGGACCATTGTACAGTAAGAAGAATTTGTGAATCATAGATTTTCCCTTGTGGGATAAGTGGTGGGATCTAATTAATACCTTTTGTCCTACATAGAGTTGTTTAGCATAACAATTACGTTGAGAGCGTTTCCTTTTTTCAGCGGCTTTCTTAATGTTTTTAAGCGCCATTTCAATGATCTCATGATGACGTAGTCTTCTGTGTTTAGGAAAAGGTATCAATTCCTTGATACGGTCGGGGGGTTGCTTGTTTTTCAGAACCAGAATTGGTGAAAGACCTGTAGAATCATTAGGAAGTTCATTTATAATATTTTGAAATGAAAGAAGATATCTATCCCATGTGTTATGTCGTCGGTAGCAATATAGCCTACAAAGTTTTCCAAGTTCTTTCATCACTCGTTCACAAGGGTTAGAGGCAGCATGATAAAGTGATATGAACACAGGTTTGATGTTTCTGCGCCGCACCATCCGTGCCCAATCATGAGAACGGAATTGAGGTCCATTATCGGAGATGACTTTATCTATATGGCCAACATCTTTTAGGAAGTTTTTGACAAAGGCGTTAGTTACTGTCTTCGCCGTGGCACGGCGGAGCGGAGTAAAAGATACAAATTTTGATGTGAGCTCAATAGCAACGAAAACAAAAGAGAAACCATTGTTAGTTCTCGGAAGAGGTCCAAACAGATCAACGGCTGCTAACTGCTTTAATTTTGAAGGTATAATCGGAAAAAGTGGAGCAGAATGCGATATGGTCGGCGGCTTTGCTTTCTGACACAATTTGCATCGAGATAACACATTGCGTATACGTTTCTCCATGTTGATGAAGTAACAAGAGTCGCGTAATTTCGCGAAGCACTTCTTGACACCATAGTGTCCGTAACTGAGATGAATATACCAAATCAATTTGTTCACGGACTCCTCCGGAACACACACTAACCAAAATTGACTGTCAGGGGCTTTACGTTTGAAGAGAATGTTATTATGGATAATGTAAAATTGTCTGATGGAAACATTATGTTTATCGTGCCATTTTATTTTAATATCTCGCCAGATTGGATCTTTGTCTTGTTCTTTAGCAATGTCAGAAAATGTGGCAGATATGTAATTTTCGAAAGCAACTTGCTGCATATAGAGGATAGTAAAGTTATTTTCTAAGTATGCCTCTTCCGTCGCCTTGATGAGCCCAACAGGCGAACGAGATAGCGAGTCTGCAACGATGTTTTGTTTACCAGGAATGTAAATTACAGAGAAATCGAATTCTTGAAGGAATAAAGCCCATCGTCTAAGTCTATCATGGTTAAGTTTTGCCGACATGAGGAATTGAAGTGCACGGTGATCCGTGTAAACTTTAGTGTGTCTGCCAAACAAGAAATAACGGAATTTTTCGAATGCCCAAACTACTGCCAAAGCTTCAAGCTCAGTGACGGAATAGTTCCGCTCTGACTTGGATAATATGCGACTAGCAAATGCAATAGTTCTCTGTGTGGCAAAGCCATTTTCTTCATCCTCTTGAAACACGTGAACGCCAAGTCCGAATTTTGAACTATCGGTAGAGATGCAAAAGTTCTTAGACAAATCTGGATGGTGCAGAATAGGTGCGTGAAGGAGTGCATCTTTTAAGCAAAGAAATTCTCTTTGGGCAGCTTCATCCCAGAACCAAACAGTATTCTTTCCAGTTAATTCATATAATCTGGGAGTAGTTAGGTCTTTCAAATTTATAAAACGGCGGTAGAAATTAATTAAACCCAAGAAAGCTCTTAATTGGCGTTTAGTAGTGGGAACAGGCATTTTCATTATCGCTTCTAACTTTTCGGGGTCGGGCTGGATCCCATCTTTAGAAATAATGTGCCCTAAAAATTTAATCTGAGAACGACCAAACTGTGACTTCTCTAAGTTGACAGTAATCCCGGATTGAGCAAACACTTCAAGTAAAGATGCCAACGTACTGTTATGTTTTTCCCAGGAAGATTCTGCAATTAAAATATCATCAACGTAAATTGTGATTTGTTGTTTTAAGTGCTCAGGGAGTGTGGCATTCATCGCACGGATGAAAGCAGATGAGGAGATGTTCAGTCCGAAAGGCAATTTACGGAACTGATAACAGTTTCCGAAGCAGAGAAACGCGGTATACTTCCTACAGTTGGGGTGCAGTTTCACTTGCCAAAAACTAGACCTAAGATCTAATGAGGATAAAACTTTGACACCATAGAATTTTTGTAACAATTCTTCAAGGGTTTGGGGTCGGTCGGTTTCAGGTAAAATGATAGTGTTAATTTGTCTGGAATCGAGCACTAATCGAATTGACTTATCTCTTTTTTCAACAATATGTAGGGGACTGTTATACGAGCTAACTGCAGGTTCAATTATACCTTGACTGAGCATGGACTGAATTTCAGCCTTAACTCTTTCCCTGTATACTATCGGAATGGGATATGGAGGTACAAAAAATTTATTATGTTCTTTGATCTTAAATTCATAGAGAAAATTTTTTATGGTACCAGGACTGTTAGCGAATACACGGGAATAACGCCGCAAGATAAGGAACAATTCTTCCTTATCACGTTCTGAGGCACCTTCAACTTCTACTAATATTTTCTTAATGATGTCAGAAATCAAGTCAATTCGCTCAGTCTCGAAATGTTTATCTGTTATATCATCATCAGGTTTGACATCCTGCGTCGCATTAGAAATAGATAAAAATTTTAAACAACTGGCACTTTCTTCATATCTGGTAATCCAGTCTTCGAATTTAATTTGAATGGCATTTTCCTGAACAAAAGCAGTGGCACAAGCCGTATTGAAATCTAAAATAACCTTGTACTTGGATAGGAAGTCCACACCTAATATTATCTGTGTAGTTAAACGGGGGACAATCAATAGGTTGGCAGAAAAGAGATGACCTTGACATAAAAATTCTGCGTATGTTTGCTGTCGAATTTCGACAGGTTTGCTAGAAATGACGCCACGAATTTTAGTACAATGCAAGGGCAGAATGGGACCATTAAGTAAGTTCTGATATTTCTTGAAAGTCACTTCACTGATTACTGATACTGGGCTACCAGAATCTAAGACAGCAGAAAGATTGATTTTGCCAATTTTCACAGATACAATAGGGTGAATTGGAATATCGAGACATTCTACCTTCTCTTCTAATAGTGCCTCTTTTATGTCATCTAACTGTACAAATTTTACGTCTTGTTCGGTAGAAGGTTCATAAGAAATTTCTTTGTTGAGACAAGTGTTATCAAGATTGATGAGGCTTTCACAAGATAAATGCTTTTCAAATCTTGGTTGTTCATCAACTTCGCATTCGCTGTCATCGTCATTAGAAAACATGTAATTGTCTATCCAATCAGCAACAGAGGTGTGCTGCAAATCTAATTGTTCGACATCATTTTTTGCTGTTCCAAGGTTACTGTTAGTTGCATTATTGTGTGGCAGTACTGTGTCGTGCCTTTCAAAGTACATGACCGGTCTGTCATATGCAATTGTTGGTTGATACTGTAAGAATTTTATTTCGTATATAGTGTCTTCCTCAGAGTCTGAAGACGAAGCTTCTGTCTCCCAATCTGAATTGTCGTCATTATATTGCTGATCGACAATTATCTCGTTTAACCGTTGGGCAGTATAACGTTTGTTCGATACCCTTTCATTTGTTTCGTTAAATTTGATAGTACAATTTTTGTTACTGTCATTACTTTCAGGAGTAACGGCTTTAGGTTTTGACACAAGTCGTGTCGGTTTTGCCTTATCACTTACTGAGGTGCTACCAGCATCAGTGTTGTGCACTTCCGCACAAACTACTATTCTGTTTTGTTCGGGAGGTTGTTCATCGTAATCTTCCTCTCTGTGAGGTAGTTCACAATGAACAAGTTTCAGCGTATAGTTAGGATCACACAAATTCTGTACGGCCGAATTATTTGCCGTCGAGTCCGCTAGTCATACCTGACGCGGCCCCTTTTTTGACGAATTGTAGCGTGGATTAGCAGGTCTGATTTCAATGTTTTGCTCTTGTCTTTCCGGGGTATGCGATCTGCTTTGGCCCTGATTTGTGTTTTCGTATCGTGGAAGGCGATCACGAGAATTATCGCGTGTGCCCTCCCGACTACGCTTCTCAGCGTTATTGTTGTGATTTTCAGTCTCGCGATCACTATCAGTATTGCGTCTATCACGCCAATTAGTATCATTCGAAGTATTGCTGTTTTGATAGTAATTATTGTAGCGTCCTCCGCGACCAAAACCACCACCTCGGTTGCGGCCACGAAAACTTCCATGGTTAATTTCACGATCATGAAAATCACTGTTCTCATTGTCGCGACTTTGTTTGTAAGATTCATTAGTGAAAGAATTAATTTTTGGTTTATCCTCGTGCTCTGAATACCGTATGGTACGCGGCGGGCTTTGTTGCGACCGGCGATCATATCTGTTTGTTTCATTAAACGGGGTAGGATGCGTTACATCAGAACTTTTGTCACTGTTATCACTGATTTGGGTAATTTTAACCGTGAGATCCTCAACCTGTTTATTAATTTTATTGATCTGTTCCGTCGTGCCTGACTGGAAGTTCTGTAACTTTTCATCAAATAGGTTACTCTGTTGCTTCAATTGAGCGAGTTCGGTGGTTTCTATATTTTCGACTCGTGACGCAAGGTTTTCCACTACCGGGTTAATCTCGTCGCGAATATCCTGTCTTATTTGCTGAGATTCACATTTGAAAGTATTGAGCAGTTGTTCCCTGAACCGATTGTTGTCCTCATTTATTTTATTAATACTACTTTGAATACTCGCAAACCTCGAATCGCACGTTTGTTCAAATTTCTCAAGTTTTTCATCTAATTTCTGAAATTGTAATTGATTATTGTCAAGTATTTCATTTAATTTCTGAAATTGTTCCTCAAGTTTTTCATTTAATTTCTGAAATTGTTCCTCCAGTTTTTCACCTTGTTTCTCAAGTTTTTCATTTAATTTCTGAAATTGTTCCTCCAGTTTTTCACCTTGTTTCTCAAGTTTTTCATTTAATTTCTGAAATTGCTGATATTGTAATTGACTATTCTCATTTAATTTAGAGAGCTGTGATAATAAAATTTGCATGAAATCATTCGGTAATACGTTTTCCATAGCTGTCACACAAGTATTTTTTGTAGCAGAGCTAGGCGGAACCGATGGATTATTTTCCGCAACCACGTTGCAAGAATCGGAATTCTGTATTGTCGAATCCTGTACTTTGTCATTATCCATATTGTCTATTCCTGAACTAATCTGTTCTGCGTTTTCGAACACGGACAATCGAGATTATGCGAACCGTTAATTATCACACGAGTTCCGCGGTACTAGAATTTTAATCACAACAAACATCAAACAATATAAAAGAAAGACTTGTTCAGTAGTAATGCAATTATTTGTATATTCAATTCATCTACTATAAACAATACTACACAATCTCAAGAATGGTAAGTAACAGACTACAGAAACAATTACTATGCTACTGTTGCTACAACAGAGGATGGTGCTACAAAAATTAAATTAAGAGCCAAAGGGTAAGTTGGTTAGTGGAAAAGACAAACTAACTGAAATAAGACTACGTATCTAACTACGTCACGATCCTGTTTGTGAACTATCCTGGCAGAAAGGGCGCCAGATAAAAGCTGTACGCTTGTTTTAGAATGTTGAACCTTTCGTTAAATCAGACAATAAATTGTTCATTAACTTAGCTATTTGGTTTAATTATGGCCCTGATATTAATGTATAAGAAACAGTGCATTAAATTGATTATGTGCGCAACGGATATTTTTAACAAAACCACTGTGTCATGTAACCTTTTGAAACAGACACTGACTATACTCAAGAATTTTGACTGCGAGAAAGATATAAGAAAAACCACAAATCACTTTCTTAATGCTTGACTGTGAGAACCTATATAGGTCAGCCTCCAATTATTGAAATCCAAATCAACTATTATCTTACTATGGCACCAATAATGAAATATGTTCAATAATATTATTCAAATCAACACTCCACTAAATCAAGTAATTATCAAATGAAGGAAGTGGGTTAATTTTCTAGCTACATAAATGAAATATGAAACAGGGTTAACTTGCTTATTATTGATAAACAGCATTACATTACTTACATGATACAACTTCTGACTTGCTGGCAAAGCAGCCTCTGCTCTACATCGGAGCCATACACACAACCCAACCGCTCTCTAAGCGAGCTGAACCACTAGTGCTAACTCTCTGTGTCTCTGCACGAGCTACAATGCTATGCAATACATGATCTTTGCCAGAGATGAAACTTTACACATATCGATTCCATACAGTAGAAGCGATATTATACATTTTCTTGCAAGCAAGTTACTCGACACAAAACAGGAGGCACAATATTAGACATTTTCTTATTTTCTTATATTTTATGGACACGTTTCAAAAGTTAAAATCAGAAACTGCGCCAGCTGAACAGTTTTTCGATGTAGAGGTTTCAGTTGTAATTTTGTGTACACACCTAGGACCCATGATCAAATTTTCTTACTGTCCAAGACCATCTGAGGACAGAAGATCAAACAGGCGTTGCCTTTATTTTCAATGCGAAGCAGCCATTCAGAAATTCAAAATTGTTTTGTCGTACACGAAGAGCTTGTTTGACTACAGCATCGATAGTCCATTTACGATCTAGTGTACGGCTAAAAAAATAGTAAATAATAAAACCAAAAAAAAATTACAACTTGGGAGTTTCTCGATGGAGAAGTCGACAAACGATTTGTAAGGCTGAATTCACAGCAGGAACAGCTGTGTGTCGACTTCATGATAAAATGTTACTACTGTCCAACGTCATCTATGGACGCTAAATTAAACATTCGGAGCCTCACAGCGGAGATAGTTGGGCGAATTCGTGTGAGAGGCTGCTGTGAAGAACTGCACCATTCGACAGTGCAGTTCTGTAACAGAAAGAAACACGTGGGCATATCACTAGCAGTTACAGCTCCGGCTGTTTCTGTCATGGGCATCAGAAATACTCTGAAGCATTGTAAAAAGATTATGGAATGTGCGACGGCCATTCGAAAACAGAAGATTGTTTCGTCGTGCGTAGATGCTTATTAAGCATGTTAAGAAAATGAATACGACGCAGAGGAAGTGCTCCTCAAGGCGGTTCCTCCAGAGAGGCTCGTCCATTCTTGTAGTTTGGTCGAGTGGGAAGCGGGACAGCATTCGTGCTGATCCGGTAGTGAATATTTTGATAGGGACAACGTTCTTATCAACGTCACAGAAGTAAATTAAACAGGACCTTATTCCACGGTCCAGACCAAGATTTTTTTTGGGGGGTGGGGGGTGGGGGGGTGGGGGGTGGGGGGGGTGGGGGAGTGGGGGTGGGGGGTGGGGGATAGGGGGAAGGAGATGGGGGAGGGGAGGAGGTAGGGGGTATGTTTCCTGGGTTGTAGGGTGTATGCCTGAACTGGTAAGCCCATCCCAGTTATTTCGAACTGGGATACCCCTTTTCCCCACTTTCAGGTTGTGTGATATTTGGTTGAGTAGACCCGTGACTTATAATGGGTCAGAGCACGAACAGCATGCTCTATGACTTAAGATGGAGAGTTAAAAGTGTAATAATAAGCAGAATACATGAAAAAAACATTGCTTGCTCTGTAGTCTCCTACTGCTACACAATAATGTGGATGCATTTGTCATACTTCAAAATCATTTACATAGTCTTCATAAGGCTTTCGCAAGCGTGTAACAACTTCAGTTTTGTAGAAGTAAATAAAAACCATCAGTTGTGGTATTTACCTCTGTTTCGTACATTCTGCTACATAGAACATTTATTTAGTATCGACAGTCCTACAGCTTCATGGTTAACAATTTTTTTTAAATCATTTTATGTATTTTATCTCTGCTCGAAGTAACAGTCTTATTCCGAAATACAGAGCATAAGATTTTAGACAAACCATCAAAAAAGCGAAATCTCAAATTTTGATTACTTCGTGTAACATTGACAATATTAATGATTTTCTACCTCAGGATATCAAGAAAGTTATTATGTCGCCGTTGTATGAAATACGTAAAAATATTTCAAGCAACATTTTTTTGCTAAAAGTATTCCTTTTGTAAACTGTTTCATTAATTTCGCGTTTATAATGTTATGTTTTGCTTACGTCTCTTAAGAGACATTCTTCTGCTGTTCCAACGCATGCGCAAACGACTTGGCCAAGAGCGAGAGCAAGACCGGGGTTGTACAGTCGTGTACGCTACACCTTGGTCACTTGCCGCGTCAGTTATTTTTATCTCCTACCATCACTGCTACTAATAAGTGGTCACGCGACCTGGAACAGGGACAATGAAATAAAAATAATCTAAATTTTGATCTCACATCGTAATTAAAACAGATTATTGTACAAAGTTCAGTCTAGACCAGTTTATCTAACTTTTCTCACTTTCCATAAAACTCTCACCGGATGATAAGGGACTTAGTTGTCTATCTGCGTAAATTAATGAAGTCACGGCCTAATACTGACTTAGACAGGAATACCGCACTTAGAAAAAGCTTGTTGTTATGGATACTTCTTTGTAATATTACTCTTTTCGATAGCAAGTGTTACCCTCCCTAGTCGCTTTTATCATAGTACCTTAAATGTATATGCATCTGTTTCAGAGATGTTTAACTACGCTAAATTAACCTTTAAGTGTATTACTGTACAATTTTTTAAGAATTTTTGTATAAACCTTTTGCGAAGGACGAGGTTGAAAGTACTTAAAAGTATCAACGATATCAAAGGTTCATACAATCCTGATGAAGTACGAAATAAATTACAAAACACAGTGGTTTGTATGTTGAAGTTATATTCTTTTTTAATATGTTTCTGATCAATTTCATGGTCGAGATTTTTTAGATTTAGTACTAATATTTTGTAAATACTCGTGAGTTGAAATTCTTGCTACTGTTTCAAGCGCATCCTTACTGCTGAAGCATTCATTTCTTAGGTGTCAGGGACTATCAACGAACTAAGTCAATCTAGGTATTTTTATATAGTAGTGCCTTGCAAAAGATTTACGTCCAATTACTTTGATATAGTTGTATTTATTTGATGAAATTCAAATGAAAGTTTCGACACTGAAAAATGTATTTATTTATTGAGCTGTGATATTAGTGTTCAAGGACAACAGGTGTAAGATCATGTATATTTTCCCAATATTGACTATGGTAAATGTGCAACTGGTTCGACAAAGTATGTGTAACTGGTTCTTCAAAGTAGTTTTTAACATCTATTTTCTACAGAAATAAGTGGAATAAATGATGAATTGAGATTCATATTGATTTGATATGATTATTTAATGTGATTGTATATATTGTATATATTATGGTTATAATTTCACAGAAAAATTTTGCAAAGCTTGAACTATGATAATTCAAGTAGAAAATTGGTCCTTAGTTGGTTATGTAACTCATTATTCTTGTATAAACACTATAATTGTGCTATAGAAGTGACTATTGCGTTTCAATTCTGGTTTTGGTTCTTTTGCATCCCACAAAGAATGAATAGTGACCGTCTTAAAAATTTGTAACTATATTAAATTACTGTGTTTTCCTGTATATTACTGAAAATATTGTTAGTTACCAAAGCTACATGTGCGAGTTCCAAGAACGAAAGGTGCAAATGAATTTATTCAGTAATTTCCTACTTGTACTTAGGATGTTACAGCGATTCTTAAGTTAGTCTTAAATCTGACATACTAATTATACTTCTATGTTTTTTTATTTACATTATTTCAGAGACACGAACTGCAAATGCAGCAATAATAATATACTTTTACTTGAATAAAAACGATTTCCATTGCTCATTTTTAAGCCTAATATATATATGCACAAGAAAAAAAACCTGACATGACCCAGTCAGTCTTCCGATGTTTTGGTAGTCCATCATCTATTTATCCATTACCAACTTTGCAACTCTCTCTGTCCATCTCCTCCCTTCCGTTTTCCTCTACCTCCTCTTTCATCCCTGACTTCCTTCATACATCATCCCTTGTCTCTCTACCTTTTTCATCTCTCCCTCCTTCATACACACTTTTAAAATGGCACACACACACACACACAGTATATATTTGCAGCCATCGTTCTAAGTGCTCGTTCATATAGGTATGTTAGAACAATATAAAAAGTATTGTCTTCTGCAACAAAATTTATTTTTCACTCATTATGCCTATTCAGTGCTGGGCATCCTCAGAGGTGTATGTTTTACTTTATGTTTGTAGAAGTTCTTTTTACCAGTTTTTTCACCCTAATTACTTATTTACAGCATATAGATATTTACATTTCAATTTTGCAATCGGTTCATAGTCTTCTGAATGTGCTGAATGCATATGGTGTAGCTTTTCTTAAAGTAACTATCTCTTTTTCTATACGGTCACTCAACCTAACCTGAAGGATGCGCACAGTTGCACTGATTCTGCCACATGCTTCAAGCCTGGCTAGAAGATCGTGGGAACTGACTGAAGAATCAACATTTCTGATTTGGAGTTGGCTGTTCTGATGGGTTTTGGAGTAGCGGAGGGTGGTGGGGCGTGAATGATTTATTTAATTTCAATTATTATTCTTTCATTCTTTATTCTTATTTATTTCCTTTTTCTTTGTGTTCCATGAAATGTCAGTACATCAGAGGAACTGTTTCGTTGACGACTCTCTGGCCAGCGTTTCTATGACTCTTTCCATTATTGACGCATGCGCACTGGCACCATACGAAGGACCGATTTGACACGCCGCAATCTGTATGATTCGTTTAATTTTTTTTTATTTTTTAGTAGCAAACACGAAAATGCTTCATAATTACTAAATCTCTTTCTTTTGTGACTCCAGGATGCGGCACTGTCAACGGTAGGGTCTCGGGGTGGCCTGTGACTAGCAAAGGATGTAGACACGGGTCTGCAACTGAAAGAAGTGATTAGTTCACACATACTTCTATTAAAATTGGAAGAAATAGCCAACTTTTAGGAGATGTGTTTGTGGTACTCTTCTCCTTATTACACAGTACACAGTTCTGCAATGTAGCGATAAGTCTCCTTTGAAAATACTGACAGTAAATGCAATTCAAATCGTTATCTTTTACCAGTAAAGTGAAATTCACTTCAATACTTTCACAGCCGCGGCAGAAAAGCCGTGCGCACTAAAGGACCCAGCTGCGATGCGTGCGGCCGTTCACCGTCGGGGGTTCGAGTCCTCCATCGGGCATGAGTGTTTGTGTTGTCATTAGCACAAGTTACTTTAAGTTAGTGTATATAGTATGTAAGCCTAGGGACTGATGACCAACGTAGTTAAGTCCCATATATTTACAAGCATTTGAACATTTTAAATAATTATTTTAATAATTTTTATCGTAGCGTCTGTAGTAGTCGGCCAGCACATTGTTCAACAGACACTGTAGTGGCAGCGTTAGAACGGGCAATATATATTTTTTGTGTTCGTCCCTTCACTGCCAGATAGCCGCGCCGGAGTAGCCGAGCGGTCTGGAGCGCCACGCAGCGGATCGCGCGGCCTCCCGCGTCGGAGATTCGAATCCTCCCTCGGGAATGAATGTTTGTGTTGTCTTTAGTATAAGTTAGATCATAAGTAGTTTGTAAGTTTAAGGACTGATGACACCACAGTTAAGTCCCATAAGTTTAACAAACATTTACAATTTCACTGCCAGATACCAGTTTACAGGCATTTTTTGGATAGCTCGGGTCGTGTGTAAACAGACAAGTCCACGTTTCCTCGGTAATAGTAGTGAAATGAAGAAAGGATATCTCAGTTCGTTCCGTGAAGACTTTGGTTGCAAAACGAAAATTATAAAAAGTAGTTTAAAAAAGTCAATAGTGATGAGTGTTATGTGTAAGTGCAGAATATGCACGATCTCATTTACCATTACGTACGTCTGCAGAAAACGACAATGGCTCTGCAAAGGAATTACCTTTCAGACATTTCCGAGAGAAAAAAAACTGTTCAAAAGTTTGTAAATCTATCGGACTCAATTACTGGGTCATCAGTCGGTAGCTTACAAACTACTTAAAATGATGATCAATATGAAGTATTGAATTAAAGTTTGTGATGTGGCCGGGAATCTAACCCGGACCTCCATGTTTATTAGGCAAACGTCTTACCGTTAAAGCACCACACCACTAACGAATAAGACGCCTCGGAATAGTCTAAGTACGATTTCTCTCCACGTCACAAACTTTAATTCAGCCTCTGTGTTGCAAAGATAATTGCCACTACTGCCAAGGCCCTCCATGCATCGGAATAGCACCTCGGCAATGGACATAGTGGAACAATCCTGTTAAGGTGATATAAATATCAATTTAATACAAGTAAACGATCCCTGAGACGGATTTTCATCTCGAATATGTCAAAGACATTAATGATCAGTATGAATCAACATATTCGATTCCCCGCCGCATCAAATTTTAATTCAATGCTTCACATTGATCATTAATGTCTTTGACATATTAGAGACGAAAATCCGTCTCAGGGATTGTTTATTTGTATTAAATTGATACTTAAACTAAGTTAAACTAAGAGGATTCGAACCTCCGACGCGGGAGGCCGCGCGATCCGCAACTTGGCGCTCCAGACCGCTCGGCGACTCCCGCGCGGCTCCGAGAGAACGGACACCATTTGTTGACATTAACGGCCGTAATTTTACGAATTCGAAACATTTAAACTTTTCGACCAATCAGGGCATTAAAATAAATCCAATTGCAATGTTGAAAATTTGCGCTGGACTAGGATTCGCACCCTATTTTCCGCTTGGGCTAGCTGTCGCCTTAACCAATTAGGCAATCCAGACACACTTCGCGTCCACCACAAATTTTCAACTTGTAGCACACTACGGTGGTAGTGCCCCCTACCCGTTAGTTCGTCTTGCTCGCAGTCTATATTGATACCTGCAAGGGATCGAACGTATTAATGAGTCCGCACTGAAACTGTCAATTGCCCGTTGGGGGCGTATATACAATTTTTTATATGGTGTCTGTTCTGTTTGGACCTTAACTTTGACTCATCATGGTGTGAAAGAACACCAGTCTTAACAGTTCTCAAGATTATGGTAATAGTCTACATCCTTATATTTTCAGAGACCCCCGCCCTAAAATACCTCAACCTCACACTCGGTCGATCCCTCTCCTGGACCCTTCACCTCTGCACTGTCCATCAGAAAGCCGCGTCCCGCCTCAACCTCGTCAAACTACTCACTGGCCGGTCGTAGGGACTCAACCCCTCCACGATCCTGTACACCTATCCCACCTATCCATCTCTCGTGCGTCCTGTCCCTTGTAGCTTCCATCCCGCCTGGGTATCCGCACCCTATATCTACACTGTGTTTCACTAAGTGTGTTTGCCTCTGTAACTTATAAAACAATAGGTAACGGGAAATTTTAATGCGGTAGGTCAACACAAGAAATGTTACACTTTCTGCGGAGCTATGAACATAGTTTATTGTATAATTTTTCAAAGAGTTACACCACAAATATATAATTTTTTAAATGGAACAATAGTTTTTTCTATCGTGCATTGGATTCGTTGAAACCAGCTGCATCCAAATCAATTTAAACTACATTCCTATCACTGTTAGTTTGGGAGCTACAACCCTTCAAAGTTTAGGGGGCGGAGGCTACGACAGCGTAGCTCACTGACTGCAGCCTCCGCCCCTGGAACTTTGAAGGGTTGTAGCTCCCAAACTAACAGTGATAGGAATGTAGTTTAAACTGATTTGGACGCAGCTGGTTTAAACGAATCCAATACACGATAGAAAAAAACTATTGTTCCATTTAAAAAATTATATATTTCTGGTGTAACTCTTTGAAAAATTATACAATAAACTATGTTCATAGCTCCGCAGAAAGTGTAACATTTCTTGTGTTGACCTACCGCATTAAAATTTCCCGTCACCGATTATTTCATAAATTACAGAGCAAACACCCCTAGTGAAACACCCTGTATAAAGAAAATATGTTATGTGGACATTTGTCCGGAAAAGCTTAATTTCCATGTTAGAGCTCATTTTATTACCTCTCTTCAAATCACATTAATCATGGAATGGAAAGACACAGCAACAGAACGTACCCGCGTGACTTCAAACAATTTGTTACAGGAAATGTTCAAAATGTCCTCCGTTAGCGAGGATACATGCATCCACCCTCCGTCGAATTGATTTCCTGATGCGCCGATTCAGCCCTTGAGAATGGCGTATTGTATCACAGCCGTCCACAATACGAGCACGAAGAGTCTCTACATTTGGTACCGGGGTTACATAGACAAGAGCTTTCAAATGCCTCCATAAACGAAAGTCAAGAGGGTTGAGGTCAGGAGAGCGTGGAAGCCGTGGAATTGGTCCGCCTCTACCAATCCATCGGTCACCGAATCTGTTGTTGAGAAGCGTACGCACAGTCGACTGAAATGTGCAGGAGCTCCATCGTGCATAAACCACATGTTGTGTCGTACTTGCAAAGGCACATGTTCTAGCAGCACAAGCAGAGTATCCCGTATGAAATCATGGTAACGTGCTCCAGTGAGCGTAGGTGGAAGAACATGAGGCCCAATCAAGACATCGCCAACAAGTCGACATTGGGCCAACTGGCGGTGAATCGAGGAAGTACAGTACATACTAACGAAACAATTGCGTATTTTGACAATTGTCTGCACGATTTATTTCAATTTACATTTAAAGAGAAATACTAAAATGACCTCTAACATGGAAATTCTGGACACATGTCCACATAACATATTTTCTTTCTTTGTGTGTGAGGAATATTTCCTGAAAGTTTGGAGGTACCTTTTTGTAACACCCTGTATGATTTTTGTCTGCATGTCCTCTATGTGTTCATAAGCCATTCATTCGATTGCAATGAAACTTCGGTGAACTGTTCACCGTACGGCCAAGAAGGTTCCTGACCCAAAAACAAAATAGCACGACACATAGCTCAGCAGATATGAGAGGCCACCGCATGAGAATACCCAGATTTATGCGTCAATTACTGGAAAATAGGAGTAGTTAGGGACCTGCAACAAAGTTTGCATGTAATTTTGGACGTTTATGAAGCGTTTTGTAACTGACATCCCCCCCCCCCCCACGCCAAATAATGAAACGAAAAGAAGTCTATTGCTCACAACAGTTTCGCTGTAGATGACGTTAAACTGTCGTATCAGGCATAATATTGTATCAAATAAAATTAGTATTACAGATTTGCATGTTACTATTTATTTTTGTCTGTAAGTCTCCCTTAATTCTCTTGCATCCAAAATTAAGCAATATGTTGCCTTTATCTATATAAAAGCGAAAGGACACTGACTCACTCACTGACTAAACACGAAATCTCGAAAACTACTTCACTTATGAAGCTGAAATTTGGCAGGAATATAGCTTATAGGTAGAAAACGTCAACTAAGAAAGTATTTTGTGATAGTTGCATGGCGGAGCATACTTCTCCTATAGACTCACGAAATCTACAGTTTCATTCCGATCTTTACGGAATTTCGCACGCTTAAAAATAGATCCCTAAATACTTTGGTCGCGCCATAACTTGAGAACGGCTCCGCCGATTTCACAACTTAAGAATAAGTGAAAACAACCAATCTAGTTTCTATTTACATCTCAGAAACGAAAACCATTCAGCACTTAACATCGAAAACACACTTACGATATTGCATAAAATACCAAAGGGAATAGAAATGAATATTTTGGAGGAATTTGAAATATATATTCACACTAAAAATTATCCGAACGAAATACTTAATTAACACACTGATTTCAAACATAAAAATTATCTGGTTAATTTTATTGACTTTATCGATGAAAAAGGCTGAGAAGCAAAGATATGCTAAATGAACAGAGGAAAAAACGAAATAAACCTCTCTGACCAATATTAACGTTAAAAAAGTCTCTGATAACTTAGTCGATTACTATATATGTAAATATCTTTGGCAGAGCTGTTGTTAATTACGCAAAATAAAAAAGATTTCTTTAATTTAACGTTTTAGCGTAAAAAGCTGCATAATACCTGACAGCTAAAAACCGTATACAACAACTAAATATGTGAATATTTCCATAGAGTTTATGCAACAGTTACGCCAGATGTCAGCATATAACGTCCAAACATCGTAGACGTAAGTTATAAGGAAAATTTAAAACAAAACAAAAATTTATGTATACTTTCCTATTGTTTAATTTGTAATTAATGTAATTCTTAGATACGCAGGCGCTTGAGAGTGACAAACTATTGAAACAGCTGTAACACTATTAAATAAACTATAAGCAGCAATCCGGAACTTTCATTGCAATGTTTTTCTACGACATCAATGATCTTGTAGGCCCAACAATCTGGAAAAGAAAGAAAAAAGTTCAAAAATGTCCGACGGGATGGAGCTGGACAGCAAAACGTCAGTGACTGCGCATGAAAATCGTGTATAAAAGGAGCTGTAATGAGCGAGAGAATCAGATGCACCAGCAGTCGCAGCATGTTGACTTTACCTGAAAAGGCGCTTTTAGTGAAGCTGTATTACCAGAATGGGGAATGTGGTAGTTCAGCTTTACGATCCTATCGCCATGGGAAGGGGATTCGTACAGGTAAAGATCCATTGACTAATACAGCTGTGGCGAGAACGATTTCGAAGTTCGAAGCCACGGGTTGTTTAGACGATAGACCCCGTAGTGGCCGACCGAGAACAAGGCGTAATGCTGCTGAGACAGTTCAGGAAGAAATGGCGACTTTAGCGGGTTCGTCTATGCACGGGGAAGTCAGCGCTCGTGCAGTCGCACGTCGCACCGGCATTCTATACATTACTGTTTGGTTGGTGCTTAGGCGTACCCTCCAATGCAATCCTTACAAATCCATCGGCATCATGAACTGGTACCTGGCGATTTAGTGAAGCGGAGGGCATTTGCGGTGTGGGTGTTTCAAAAGATGACGATTGGCTGGGTAACGTGTTGTGGACCGAGGAAGCTCATTTCACTCCCCGAGGGTTTGTCAACGCCCACAACTGCTGGAATGCTTGGAATAACATACGGTTTTATTAGAACGAAAAAAATGTCCGACATATGGCGCTGGACAGCAAAACGTGCTTGGTGCTTAGGCGTACCCTCCAATGCAATCCTTACAAATCCATCGGCATCATGAACTGGTACCTGGCGATTTAGTGAAGCGGAGGGCATTTGCGGTGTGGGTGTTTCAAAAGATGACGATTGGCTGGGTAACGTGTTGTGGACCGAGGAAGCTCATTTCACTCCCCGAGGGTTTGTCAACGCCCACAACTGCTGGTATGCTTGGAATAACATACGGTTTTATTAGAACGAAAAAAATGTCCGACAGATGGCGCTGGACAGCAAAACGTCAGCGACTGCGCATGAAAATCGTGTATAAAAGGAGCTGTAATGAGAGAGAGAATCAGATGCACCAGCAGTCGCAGCATGTTGACTTTACCTGAAAAGGCGCTTTTAGTGAAGCTGTATTATCAGAATGGGGAATGTGCTAGTTCAGCTTTACAATCCTATCGCCATAGGAAGGGGTTCGTACAGGTAAAGATCCGTTGACAAATGCAGCTGTGGCGAGAATGATTTCGAAATTCGAAGCCACGGGTTGTTTAGATGATAGACCCCGTAGTGGCCGACCGAGCACAAGGCATAATGCTGCTGAGACAGTTCGGGAAGAAATGGAGACTGTAGCGGGTTCGTCTATGCACGGAGAAATCAGCGCTCGTACAGTCGCACGTCGCACCAGCATTCCATACACTACTGTTTGGTTGGCACTTAGGCGTACTCTCCGATGCTATCCTTACAAAATCCATCGACATCATGAAGTGTTACCTGGAGATTTAGTGAAGCGGAGGGCATTTGCGGTGTGGGCGTTTCAAAAGTTGGCGGATGATGACGATTGGTTGAGTAACGTGTTGTGGACCGAGGAAGATCATTTCACGCCCCGAGGGTCTGTCAACGCCCACAACTGCTGAATCTGGGCTACCGAAAATCCTAGAACTGTCTTGGAAACTCCATTGCACCATTGCGGTATGGGTTGGATTTACCACATCTACCGTTTATCGGGCCTTTTTTCTTCGAGGAACTGCGTGATTTTGGTTTTGTAGCTGCTACCGTGACGGGTCAGAGATATGCCGATATGTTACAGAATTGCATCATCCCCAGCCTGTCTGATAAACACCTGCTGGAATGTACAATTTTTATGCAGGATGGCGCTCCACCCCATATTGCTAGATGCGTGAAAAATCTCTTGTGCGCTTCGTTTGGTGATGATCGTGTGCTCAGCCGCCACTTTCGTCATGCTTGGCCTCCCGGGTCCCCAGACCTCAATCCGTGCGATTATTGGCTTTGGGATTACCTAAAGTCGCAAGTGTATCGTGATCGACCGACATCTCTAGGGATGCTGAAAGACAACATCCGACGCCAATGCCTCACCATAACTCCGGACATGATTTACAGTGCTGTTCACATTATTATTCCTCGACTAGAGCTATTGTTGAGGAATGATGGTGAACATATTGAGCATTTCCTGTAAAGAATATCATCTTTGCTTTGTCTTAATTTGTTATGCTAATTATTGCTTTTCTGATCAGATGAAGCGTCATCTGTCGGATATTTTTTGAGCTTTTTTTCTTTTTCTTTTCCTCTTTTTATCTAAATACTCCATATCATTCCAAGCATGTGTGTCAATTTCTACCTCTCTATCTGCATTATTCCGCGATTTGTTAAATTTTCAAATTTATACTGACTTTTTGATCACGGGGTATTTTAACCAGTGTCCCTGAGTGTTCTTCGTGTGTCCAGTGTCCAATTTCTCACTGTGGTTTTATCGCCACAGTGGCAAAAGGATTTCAACTGACTACATGTTTTTATCATCTGTCTACTGTGTATGTTCGTCAATTACGTATACATGTCAAGGATTTTAATACTCCACATTTTAACGTCATATCATTGTCATTTTAATCTCGTCATGTCCAATGTTTTATAAATTCTCTCGGCTGAAGAGCAGTGCCTAACCAGCTGTGTGTTTGTATGGTCGAAATAACAATAAAGAAGAAAATGTGGCCAAACTAAAACCGCGGCGTTGGTGAAAATGTGCTCCTGTCTTATGCTAAAGAGAGGCTACTAAGAGAATTAAAACAAAATGTTCAGTTTTCATTATGTACAGACGCTTCAAGTAATTGCAATAATAAAGCATTACCTTATATTTGTAAGAAACTTCTCCAAAGAAAGGTGAAATGTAATTAAGTTCTTTATTTCTAAGAACATTTAAATGAATCTGCCGAAGGTATTTCAAACAAACTAAAATACTTTTTACTGGAAATGGTTTGACACTAAATAATGTAGATTCATATTCAGTCGACAATGCATCAGTTAATTTCGGAAAACATATGTCTGAGTTTAGTGCAAAAAATAAGAAAATGAATACTTAATCAAAGCCAATTGCTGTTGTCATATTTTATATAACTGTGCAAGTTTGCATTACGGCTTCTAAAATATGATGGAGAAACTTTAGTTCTTAAAATGTATTCAGACTTTTGTTCATCATCAAGAAGTTCGAGAGAAACAGTTTGCTAGTTTGTACTTCATTATTACAACAAAATACTGGGACATAATGTTGTGCGATGATTGTCTCTGCAGTCAACTATGGACCGTCTTCTTAAAATGGGGCGAGTTTCAAAGGTGTATTATGTAGCATGGGCAGAAGAAAAAACACACCCTGTAATATGGAAGTTTATTAGTTCACAACATGACGATGTAAACGAGTATTTAGTAACATTACCAGAGCTATTTCTGTATTTCTTTGAAAATACTTTACGTGTTTTTTGTAAGGCACTTTGACTTTCAGAAAAAGAGGACACACTTTTCACAGATTTCCAGAGGTTCTGTTGGAAGTGAAGAAACAAATAGAAGGTCGTAAGGAAGTTTTATGCATTCACATTTAATATGTCTTGATAATGTGTATGAAATTGTGACAGTACTATATTTACAGGGTGTCCAGAAAAGGACTCCCTGATTCAAAATTAAATATCTCGAAAACAAAGATCGGTAGAATAATGCAGTAAACGGTATGTTTATTGTGAAAGCTGTAAGAAGTTTATACAGCAGTTTGAAATAATAGTTACAAAAGCTGCTAAAAGATGGCGTTGTAAGTGCCATACGTAATGCCTAAATAGTGATCCGTAACTCAGAGCGATCAGTTCCACTATTGAAACGTGAAAGGAGGTTAGCGTACCGAAGAAAGAGATTAAAACCTTGTACTCCATTGAACAACGCGTTTTTCTGTTGCTAGAGTACCACAGGTTAGAAGAGAGTCCTACGGAAACAAGACGAAGTTTTCAAGCACGATTTAATGTTCCAAAAGGACCCGATGCGAAAACCATTCGTACGCTCTTCGCAAAATTTCAACGAACAGGCAGCGTAACTGATGATCTAGAGGGGCATGTTGGCAGCAAGCAAACCTCAGTTACGACTGAAAATACCGCCACGGTTTCTGGAATTATTCAGCGAAATCCAATGTCATCCGTCCGTAGAATTGCATCTGAGATGGGTTTGAAGCGTTCTAGCACGCAGAAAATACTGTGAAAGAGCCTACACATGTTTACATTCAAAATTCAAACGCACCATGCCATACCCGTACGAGCTGTGCAACAAAGAGTTGCCTTTGCTAATCAGATGCTCACAACGATTCATAGTGAAGGATTTGATGTTGGCTGCATCTGGTTTACAGATGAAGCACACTTCCACCTGAATGGATACGTGAATAAACAGAACTGGCGATTTTGGGGTTCCAAAAAGCCATATTGGTGTGAAGCGACACCCCTGTATTCTCCTAAAGTTACTGTATGGGTTGTAGTATGCAGCAGAAGCATTATTGGCTCTTTTTTCATTCGAGAAACGGTCACTGGTGCACGTTACGTTGCAATTTTGGAACAATTTGTCGCCACACAGCAAGCGTTAGAGGATCGACCAGGTGTTGAATGGTTTATGCAAGATGGAGCCCGACCACATCGTACCGAACAAGTGTTTCGCTTTCTTGAGGAATACTTCGGGAATCGAGTCATTGCTTTGGAATATCCCACATTTACTGGTGCAGGCATGGATTGGCCTCCATATTAGTCGGATTTGACTCCCTGTGACTTTTTTTTGTGCGGCACAGTGAAAGACATGGTCCACCCGAAGTATCCCGCCACGCTGGACGAGCTTAAATCGGCGATCTGTGTGGCATGTGAATCCTTTTCGGCTGAGACACTACGAAATGTGATGGCGAATTTCATTCTTCGTTTGCGCCACCTCTGTAGTGCCAATGGTGAAGATTTTGAAAACATTGTGATGTGATTTTTTGCAAAGACTGTTTTCATACGATTATTTCACTTATGTATGCTGATATGAGCTGTACAGTGTACAGCGCCATGTGTTGGCAGCTTTTGTAACTATTATTTCAAACTGCTGTATAAACTTCTTACAGCTTTCACAATAAACATACCGTTTACTGCCTTCCTCCATCGATCTTTGTTTTCGAGATATTTAATTTTGAAATCAGGGAGCCCTTTTCTGGACACTCTGTATATCAACCAAAGCTATTTTCGTTTAATGACTAAGCCGAAATGGGATATTGTACTGCCCCTCAGAAAATTATGACAAGAAAGCGTAAGAAGTACAATTGAAAGACCGCCTCAGTCGATCATCGTCTCAGAGTGTTGCGTAGCAAATGTAAATTAATGTAAAATTTTAGATACATGTTGTCTTAAATATGTTATAGACAAGTAGCATAGTATGTGACTGTCGAACTTGTGGAGTTAGCGGCTGAGATTACGCTGTAGCTCGGTGTGCTTCGAGGTTGGACAGCGTACGCCGCCACCAAGAAAGAGAAATAATCCTATAATAATCTAAAACAAAAGTTGCAAAGGAACAATGAGTATTCTGTTCTTAGTAGTATGTAATAAGATGTCATAAGGGGATATTTGACTAAAATCGTCACATAATAAGGCTCCTTCAAGAATTATGTTACGTACATAGTAATGGTTCGTGAAGATAAAGTTATTTAATTTGAAGTTTGGAAACCATAATTAACTGCTTTATACTCAGGTGAGTGCCTTGAGTGAGGTTGACATAGTGAAAACTTCGTAGGCGATTGAAATTGCAGGACCAGTTTAACGGGATTGTCTGTTCACGAGGTTCAACTGGATAGTAAAATAAAGCGATGAGACCTTCGGTAAGGAAATAGTTTGACATTTTAAATGGTGAAATGTTTAACAATCAGTAACAATTATGAATTACAGGAAATGTATTCGCAATTGTGAATATTAATCAGCATCATCTGTATGGTGTAATGGTGTCGTATGAATATTTGTGCCGGGCCGGGACTCGAACCCGGATTTCCTGCTTATCGAGAGCGGTCGCATTTCCATTACGCTACCCGCGCACGATTTCCGGAACGACCCAAACCTTCCTATGCCACACATTGTCTACTGCCCTTGAGTGCTCGTTCATTCTATGATGTAATTTCCGCACAGGGTGAGACTATTTAGTATACTTGTCGCAAGCCTTGCTAGGACTGATTTTCAATACGATGTGCAATGTCCGTGTTTATTGATATAACTAAGCAAATGTCCTTCAGACATGCATGCATGTCTGAAGGAACGGACACTGCGGGGACTTGAGCTGCTAATGTAAATACATGAAATGTATTCGCAATTGCGAATATTAATCAGCATCAGCTGTATGGTGTAATGCTGACATTTGAAAATTTGTGTCGGGTTGTAGTTATGAATTATTTAAGTGGTGTATAAGTACCGCAGTTTCTGAGGTTTCAGAAGCGTATACAATTGTATTTGCGTCGATTATAAGTAGGTCAGGATTACTGAATTCTGTTGTGAAATATTTTCCCCGGTTTTGATTTCAATGATTTATAATATGTGTGCCGGTCGCGGTGGCCGAGGGGACTGAGGCGCTCCAGTCACGGTCTGCACGACCACTAAGGTCGTGGTTTGTAAGTAGTTTGTAAGTTTAGGGACTGATGACCCAGTAGTTAAGTTCGGATTCGAATGTTTGTATAGCTTATGGGACTTAACTACGGGGTCATCAGACCCCTAAACTTACAAACTACTTATGAACGAACTAATACTAAGGACGGCACAAATATTCATGCCCGAGGGGGGATTCGAACCGCCGACCGTAGTAGCCGTGCAGACCGTGACTGGAGCGCCTCAGTCCCCTCGGCCACCGCGGCCGGCGTAGTTAAGTCCCATAAGCTATACAAACATTTGAACATTTATAATATGTGAACCTATTGCAATTTGTAGTATATGACAAGCACCTACATGCAGTGCCTCTGTCGTGTTAATGATTTCATGAGAAGGCATAACTCCCGTATGTATTGATATTTTATTTGTAGGGATTAAGCACGGTGTTGCTTCCACGGAGATAATTTTCAATTAAATCTGCTAATCACTTGACATATTGTTTTATCCCTTTGAGGATTATGAAATGTAATTTCGGACGAGAATCGGAATGTAATAACCACAAAATATATGTAAGGAGCTGCTTAAATCGTTGTCTTTCACGATAAACCCTCGACCTCTGAATATAGTAAAAAAGACTCAAAATCTCTAGTCAGAGCATCCATTAATCTTTAACTGAAGACATACTGATTGTTCCTCTGGAGTGCTGAGTGGAAGTAATTAATTTGATCGTGGGAACGGTTACGCAAACGCTTGAAATGGCTTAGATTTGTTTAAAATAATTTCAATAGTAAAGAAGTGTCGCTGGCAAATAGGACTATTTATTTATTTATTTATTAGATCCGTTTAGTGGCGGAAAATTTGCAAACGTAGACGAAATTGATAACTGTTTTCAAAAAGTTTCATTTCTTAGTGTCATGATGAAAATTTAAACAAAGCGCCGAAAAGATTGCCCAAAAAAAGAGAGAAGAAATCTCCAGTTTTACACAAAAGAACAAAATCCGTGTTTAGACTTTTGTTTCGTAGAAGCTGTTATAGTAATACACAGCAAAAGATATTTATTAACAAAAAAACTGCTTGAGAAAAGAGAACATTATACAATAAAAGGAAAGAGGTTTAAACAATGACATTAGTCATTTAATTTAGGAAAAAGCGAAAGATTAATTATATTTTGATTTCAAAGTATTGACAAATACGTAAACCATTTATACTAAATTCAAAGTGACCGGAGAGATAGTCTCCGTAAGTATTTAAGGTCGATCGAAATATTACCTATGTTATTTGAAACAAACCAACAAAAGACAATCAAATAAACAGAACTGATGCGTACATCGTTGGTTTTCTTAACGAAACGAAGCATTATAACATTTATCAGTGTTGTTTGTTGTTGTGGTCTTCATTCTGGAGACTGGTTTGATGCAGGTCTCCACCCTACTCTATCCTGAGCAAGCCTCTTCGTCTCCTCATAAGAACGGCAACATATATCCATTTCAGTTTGCTTACTATACTCATCTCTTGGTCTCCCTCTACGATTTTTACCCCACACACTACCCTCCAACGCTAAGTTCACAATTCCTTGATGTCTAAGAATGTGTTCTAACAATCTATCTCTTCTTTTAGTCAAGGTATGCCAGAAATTCCCAATTCTGTTCAGTACCTCCTCATTAGTTACGCGATCCACCCACCTAATCTTCAGCATTGTTCTGTAACACCACGTTTCAAAATCCGCTATCCTCTTCCTGTCCGCACTGTTTATCGTCCATGTTTCACACCCATGCAAGGCACAATATTAAATTAAAATTTCGAGCAATTATTGCATTTCTTCAGATGTATAACCTATAGGACACAATTTATATACCTGAAGAAGGGCAATAATTGCTCGAAACCTGTTGTAAATCAATCCACAACCTTGCAACTTGTAGCTGTTTACTTTTCCTACGTATAAAACACAGTTGCTGCAATGGATAAAACATTTAAAATTCCATATATGTTGAAAGGTAGCGTGATTTTATTTCTGTATGAGTAAGTAGTCTTTCATCTTGTTTTGAATAAAAGTTATACCCTTTTAGATAACGTATACTTATGTTCTTAGAAGCACGCTTACTGACTTTTCCGTGTATAGACATGGACGTCTGCAGAAGTTACCTCGTAGTGTATTTTCCTTGTTGTGGGGGGCAGAGTCTATCAGGAAACATTCTGATATCCAATCTTAACTCAGTCAGATAAAAAACTAATGGCCAGCTTAGTCATTTCCCACTAGGCCTATTACAAAAACGGGTGAATTGCTTCTGGTGGGTATTTAGACAACTGAAACAACTATCATTCCATACTCGATCTGTAAAAAGTAAAATAAATGAAAATATTAAGTGATTTAATTGGTGTGTTATTGCGATATTCGTTTGTTGTCATCTGTACAAACACTGAGATACATAGCGTTGATCTGTCAATATATTGATTTTGTGTATCAGATCTACTTAGAATCTTAGAGTTGGAATCCTCTCGTGTATGTAAATGTCACTCTAGGTACTTGACCTCGAAAAACCTAGTCTTCAAATGCGTGTTTTGAAAATACCTTGAATGAGGTGTTTCATTTTCCCTCCAAACATTCGTAGTTGTTATTGTTGTTTTCTTCAGTCCGCAGACTGGTTTGATGCAGCTCTCCACGCTACCCTGTCCTGTGCAAGTCTCTTCATCTGAGAATACGTTCGGCAACCTACATCCTTTAGAATCAGCTTAATGTATTCGTCCCTCGGTCTCCCTCTTCGATTTTTACTCCACACACTTCCCTCTAATGCTAAGTTGACGATCCCTTGATGTCTCAGAATGTGTACCACCAACCTAACCCTTTTCTTAGTCTTCTCTTAGTCTTTTCCCCCAATTTTGTTGAGCACCTCCTCATTAGTTACGTGATCTACCCCAGTGGCGTAACTATGGGGGGGGGTGAGGGGGATAGAACCCCCCCCCCCCAGAACCCGAAAAAAAATGGTATAACAGCAATCTGGTAAAGGTAAAGATTGAAAACTTGGGGTGTTTTCCTATAATCTTTCATTGAATGGGAGTGAATTAGTTTCTTCAACGGGAGTGTTAGATAGTAGTCTGTCTGGAAACTGACTAAAATTTTGCTCGTCAAGCAGATCTATCCCCCCCCCCCCAAAGCCAAGTCCTAGTTACGCCACTGATCTACCCATCTAATCGTCATTCATCTGTAGCAACATATTTCGATAGCTTCTATCATCTTTTTTTTCTAACTCCGTACTGTCCCCCTTTCACTCCCACGCAATACTCCAGACAAATGCTTTCAGAAAGGACTTCCTAACATTTAAACCAATAATGGAAGTCCACAAATTTCGCTTCTTCAGAAACACTTTTCTTCCCATAGCCATTCTGCATTTATTATCTTCTTTACTTAGACCATCAGAAGTTATTTTGCTATCCAAATAACAAAACTCATCTACTACATTTAATGTCTCATTACCGTTAAGTCCTCCTGGTCAGCCTCGTCGCCATGTGTTTTGTCCTTCCCAGCGTGTCTTTCAGGAAAGGTTCTCTTCAGGACGCGTGGGATGCGTTGGCATCTAAAACAGCTATACAGACTAGTAATACAAGTTACATTGTACGATTATGTACAAAGTTCACATCTACATACATACTCCGCAATTCACCGTGATGTGCGTGGCGGAGGGTACACTGTACCACTACTAGGCATTTCCTTTCCTATTCCACTCCTAAATTGAACGAGGAAAAAATGCCCATATGCCTCCATACGAGCCCTAATTTCTCTTATCTTGTCTTTGTGATCTCTACGCGAAATGTAAGTAGGCGACAGCAAGAATGTAGTACACTCAGCTTCAAATTCCGGCCCTCTAAATTTACTTAACAGAAATTCACGAAAAGAACTTCGTCTTTCTTCCAGCGATCCCCAATTGAGTTGCCGGAGCATTTCCGTGACACTCGCGCATTGTTCGAACCTACCGGTAACAAATCTAGCTGCTCGTCTTTGAACCGCCTCTATGTCTTCCTTTAAACTGATCTGCTGCGGGTCCCAAACACTTGAGCAATACTCAAGACGTGTCGTACAAGCGTTTTATACGCGGTCTCCTTTACAGGTGATGTACATCTTCCCAAAATTCTCCCAAATAACCGAAGTCGGCTGTCCGCCTTTACTCACAACTGTCCTTACATGCTCGTTCCATTTCATATCGCTCTGCAATGTTACGCCTAGATATTTGAACGACGCGACAGCATCAAGAAGCTCACTACTAATGCTGTATTCGAACATTATGGGGTTGATTTTATTACTCATGCGCATCACCTTACATTTTTCTACATTGAGAGCTAGCTGCCAATCTTCGCACCAACTAGAAATTTTTTCTAAGTCATCCTGTATGCTATTACAGACGACACCCTCCCATACACCACAGCATCATCAGCAAACAGCCGCAAATTACAACTTACTCTGTCCATCAGATCATTTATATAGATAGAAAATAATAGCGGTCCTATCACACTCCCCTGGGGCACGCCTGACGATACACTCGTCTCTGATGAACACTCGCCGTCGAGAACGACGTAATGCGTTCTATTACTTAGGAAGTCTTCCAGCCAGTCACAAATCTGTGAACCTATTCCATAAGGCCGCGGTGGAGTAGCCTAGCGGTCTAAAGCGTCTCTCTGCAGAGCGCGCGGTTGCTCGCCGTGGAGGTTCGAGTCCTCCCTGGGGCATGGGTGTGTGTGTTGTCCTTAGATTAGTTTACCTTAGTTTAAGTAGTTTGTAAGCTACGGACTGATGACCATGCAGTGTGGTCCTATAGATTTACAAACAACAAACAATTTATTCCATAAGCTCGTATCTTCGTTAGCAGTCCGCAGTGTGGCACCGCGTCGAACGCCTTTTTGAAGTCGAGAAAAACACATCCGCCTGTTGCCCTTCGTCCATGGCTCGTAAGATGTCATGTGAGAAAAGTGCAAGCTGAGTTTCACATGAACGATGTTACTCAACTTATAATCCCTCTATCTCTTCTCTTCTCGCGGCGGCGTCTTCTTGTACGATGCTGCTGCGCTGATTCCTAGTGACTGCCTATTTCGGAGCCAAGTTAAGATGGACCCTTCCAGACGCATGTCGGCCTAGATATAGCCGCTTGTAGCGGGCGCGCTTCTAGGTTACTCCCTCCAGGAGGCGCGACGTCGGCGTGTGATTGGCTGCCGATCATCCGCTGCCTTTTCCACGATCGTTCTCGTCTCTCTGGCTAGTGGTGGTGACTTTACGCCACAAAAATTACCTAATCTATTTCCTTCAGCATCGCCTAATTTTCTAACACTACTTGCCATTACCCTCGTTTTACTCTTGTTAATGTTCATCGTATACCTTCCAAGACACAGTCCATTCCATTTAATTGCGCTTCCAGGTCCTTTGTTGTCTCTGACAGACTACTATGTCATCAGTAAACCGCTTTTAGTGCCCTCTCCAAATTTCTCCTTCCATTCCTTCACTGCCTGTTCAATGTACAGATTGAACAACATTGGGGAAAGGCTACAACCCAGCCTTGCTCCTTCCCAACCACTGCCGCCCTGTCATACCCTTCGAATCTAATAACTGCTGTCTGGTTTTGCACAAGTTGAATATAGCTCTTCGCTCCCTATATTTTACCCCTGTTGCCTTCAGAATCTGAAACTGTGTATTGCAGTCGACAGTGTCAAAAGCCATCTCCAGATCCACAAAAGATAAAACCGTAGGCTCCCCTTTCCTTTACCTATCTTCTAAGATAAATCGTGTTTATAAACGATTTAGGAGACAATTTGAATAGCTCCCTTAGATTGTTCGCGGATGATGCTGTCGTTTATCGGTTAGTGAAGTCAACAGAGGATCAAAAGCAACTGCAAAGCGATTTAGACAAAATTTCTGCATGGTGCGATAATTGACAATTGACACTAAATAAAGAAAAGTGTGAAGTAATACACATGACTACTAAAAGAAATCCGCTGAACTTCAATTACGCGATAAATCAGTCAAACTTTAAGGTCGTAGATTCTACCAAATACCTAGGAGTTACAATTACGAACAACTTTGACTGGAGAGAACACACAGAAAATATTGTGGGGAAGGCGAACCAAAGGTTACGTTTCATCGGCAGAACGCTTCGAAGATGCACCAGCTCCACCAAAGAGACTGGCTACATGACACTCGTGCGTCCTCTCCTGGAGTACTGTTGCCCCTTGTAGGAACCCTCTCCAGGTGGGACTGACGGAAGATATTGAGAAGGTTCAGAGAAGGGCAGCTGGTTTTGTTCTATCACGTTACGGGGGAGGAAAGCTTCACGGAAATGTTGCACGAATTGGGGTGGAAATCATTAAAAGAAAGACGTTATTCATTGCTGCGTGATCTGTTTGCGAATTTTCAATCACCGACTTTTACTTATGAATGTGAAAATATTTTGCCAGCACTCACCTACTTAGGGAGACATGACCATCACAATAAAATAAGAGAAATCAGATCGAAAACGGAACGATTTAGGTGTTCTTTCTTTCCGCGCGCCATTAGAGAATGGAATGGTAGAGAAAGTTATGAAAGTGGATAATGAACCCTCTGCCAGGCACTTGAATGAGATTTGCAGAGTATCTATGTAGATGTAGATGTAGATGTAGATGAATGTATTGCCTCGCGAGTATCTACACATCTCCAATCTGATCTTCCAGAAGGTTGAATACCATCAGTTTTTTCATTCGACTGTAAATAATTTGCAAACATAACTTATTAAACTAATAGTTCTGTAATTTTTATATCCGTCTGCGCCGGCCGCGGTGGCCGAGAGGAATGAGGCGCTCCAGTCACGGTCTGCACGGCCACTACGGTCGGGGGTTCGAATCCTCCCTCGGGCACGGATATTTGTGCCGTCCTTAGTCTTAGCTAGTTCATAAGTAGTTTGTAAGTTTAGGGACTGGTGACCCCGTAGTTAAGTCCCATAAGTTCTACAAACATTTGAACATTTATCCGTCTGCACTTGCTTTCTTAGGTATTGGAATCATTATATTCTTCTTGAAGTATGAGGGTATTTCACTTGTCTCATGCATCTTGCATACCAGGTGGAACAATTTCTTCATGACTGGCTCTCCTCACGATATAGCAGTTCATAATATACATCATCTACTCCAGAGGCCTTGTTTCTACTCAAATCTATTAGTGCTCTGTCAAATTCTTCTCGCAGTCTGGTATCTCCTATCTTATCTGCCTCTGTGTCGTCTTCCGTTTCTAGAATACTGTTGTCGAGTTTATTTCCTTTGTACAGGCCCTCTACATATTCCTTCCACCTTTCAGCTTTCCATTCTTTGCTTAGTACTGGTTTTCCATCTGAGTTCTTGATATTCATACCGCTGCTTTTATTGTCTCCGAATGTCTCTTTTACTTTCCTGTAGGCGGTATCTATCTTTCCCCTAGAAATACATTCTTCTACGGTCTTGCATTTCTCCTCAAGACACTCCTGCTTAGCCAGTCTGCACTTCCTTTCAACCTCCCCGACCGGAGATCCGAATGGGGGTCTACTTTACCTCCGGAATATGCCATCATCATATATTCAAACGAAAGAGCTGCATGTCATCGGGAAAAGTAACGACTGTAGTTTCCCGTTACTTTCAGCCTTTCGCAGTAACTGCATGTCAGCAGATGTTATATGGGCAGCTCAGTCAATCATCCAGACTGTTGCCCCTGTAACTACTGAAAAGGCTGCTGCCCTTCTTCAGGAACCACACGTTTGTCTGGCAACTCCACAGATACCTTTCTGCTGTGGTTGCACCTGTGGTACGGCTGTCTGCATCGTTGAGGCACGCAAGCCACCCCACCTCGGCAATGTCTGTGGTTCATGAGGGTAGACATTCGTAGTAAGGAAGAGTAAATACGAAATCCGTCAAATACGGCACATTACCTTGAACTCGTGGTTATGCAGCGCAATGTTCCATTGTTCCACTAACTGAGCGCAGGGCACTTAATCTAGTTAGCCAACTAGCCAACCACAGCACCGTCTGATAGCATTATTCAGCCACAGCAGTCATCCAATAGCACAATTCCTCGCTGCGACAACATGCAAATAGTAATGGTTGTTATTCAAATTTAAATATGCATATCGTATAGTAAGAAGCAAAGTTATGGCTTCACATGCTATCCCGGCACATTTATTTGCACCTTTGTCAAAAGTATTTTTGCTTTTTACTGATATGCCATGATTGTAAAGGATCTGCTTTACGAAGATAGTTCACTTATTGACCGGAGAAGAGTACTTACAAGAATCTGTTAAACACAGAGCAGTAATAGTATTAATTTTCGCAAATTTTTCGCCAGTTCCGAGGGCACTGGTATGTTGGGACTGAAACTGCAGTAGGCGAACATTCATGACGAGAAAACCAGTAAAACGTTACCCTGTTCATCATTTAAGTTGTCGATTATCACCTACTTGGATAGAAACGAACTGCATCACGAGTTTTCTGTTTTGAAGTCCGTAGCATCAAAACTTGATAGGGCAGACAATAATTGTTGTAAAGTGTAGAGTCAGTTTTTCGAAGAAGCAAATTTACCAAACTTGATCAAAATAATGTAGGATGTCCTCCCAGTTCTCGTCAGTAAAGCACTCGTTGAACGAGTGTTTAGTGTTCTGAGTGCTTTATGATCGGATGCTAGTAGAAACAGAATGTCCGTTGAACTTTTGAAAGTCGAGGCATATATTGATATGAATTTGAAAATCAGATGTAAAGATTTGTACAAGATGGTTCTTAAAAACAAGACTCTTCTGAACGCATCAAGATCCTCGACAAACTATGAATAATAAGGTCTGTAATTAAACCTTTAATATCGTTATTTTTATTTTTCTTCGGCATAGGTTCGTCAGTGGTAAAGCAGTAACTTCGGCACTGGTAAGTGATTAGTAATCGTAGTAACAGTAGTTAATTTTGTTATGTTTGTTAAAGTTGTGAGTGTAATAATACACAAAGATTTGTTTAACAGAGTATGCCCCCGAGTACTCAAATTTACAGTCAGTAAAAAGAAAAACGTTTACGTGTATATTAGGCTGTGTACAACTCGCACCATGTGAGTACAACAGACAAAAGAAACAGCAGAACCCAGTCCCCAATGTAGGGACACTCAACACAGTAAATTTGTTTCCTAATTATGATGGTTTTACTTATACAACTTTTAAATTTTATGTGATTGCGTATAATTACCACGTATTGGGGTTAAATCAGACTCTGTTTTAGACTGTGGTTAATTGTTGCAGTTCATGCGTATGCAACTGTTGCTTGCCGTGCAAATGTTGGCAACGGTGTGACGGATGGCGGGGGACGAACGCAGCTACAGATCACGCACTTAAACGTGGCCCCTGAGCGGAGAATATAGGGAGCTGAAGCTTGCATTCAGCTCGTAGCGCATTGGCTGTTTGAACAAGACCCGCCTCTTTCTCCCAGTGCTGCCAGCTTACGGCGTATAGCTTACACGTTTTAAAAGAAACAACATGTAAGGGGTTAAATTGTCACAAATGGAACACGAAATTAAGTATCACTTTAATGTTTGAGTAATAGGAAACTGGAACGTATATCTACGAAATATTAATGTTTGAAAATGACTTATTAAGCGGGTGCAGCAACGCTTTCTGCCTCTTTTTTTATTGTCGTACCTGAATAACAATCGGAATTAACATTCTTAATACCACTTTCACGGACAGCCTTCCTTTTTCTGAAAGAAGTCGTCGGGGTATGTGGACTTATTTTAAAAAATAAAGTAGAAGACAATAATCAATACCAAGCACAAAACAACAATACCTTGACGGTGTACAATGCTGTTACGAGGTAAGGCTGGTAGAGAGCATAAACATTCCGTAGACACACGAACTCAGCCGACTTCCAACGATCACAGAGGGGCCACGAAAAAGTGCGTGAACTGTAATCAGAAATGGCTTTCAGGCGACCAATAAGATTGAGTCTTTCATGCAGTATGTTAAATTGGCGTCAATTTCCACTGTTTACTGTCTCACTTGTTAATTATCTATGTACTTGAAGCAATAAATTTCCTTTTGAGGTTGTGTTTCTCTTCAGTCCGTGCTACATAACACATCTTTAAAACTCGACTCCAGAGATCAATGCCCGCTTCATAAACAAAACATACCAGAACACTGAATCCCAGAATTTCATTGTAATCATACTGAGCAGACTCGCAAAATGTTTACCTTGGAAGTTTTTGATGATGAAGAAAAGTCTGAATAAATTTGAAGAACTAGACTTTTACATATTTTAGAAACTTGAATCGAAACCTAGTACAGTTGTGTAAAATATGATAACAATTGCTTCTGATGAAATTTTTTGTTCCTCTTTTAATGTAGTAAAGACAGTATTGTGTTTTCCGAAACTAACTGATAGATTGTCGGCAGACGAAACTACTATATTTAGTTTCTAACCATTTTCTGACAAATTATCCCTGCATGGAAATAGAAATTACTACCACATCGTGAAACACAGAAGTACATTGAGAACCAATCACACATGAATGAAACATTCTTTTACCTTATGCAAATTAACCGCATTTATTCAGTTATAGCTCTTATTTCTTGTCAATTAAAAGGGACTTTTCAGTCACAACTACGTAATTAAAAGGAAATGTCACATCCAATAATGGTTCTCGATGTACTTCTCTTTAACTTCTTCTCCGACGGAATTGCAATCTACAATTTTTCTACGATTGTTGTTATTGTGGTCTTCAGTTCGAAGACTGGTTTGATACAGCTCTCAACCCTACTCGATCCTGTTCAAGCCTCTTCATCTCCTCATAAGAAGAGCAACCCACATCCATTTTAATCTGCTTACTTTATTCGTCTCTTGGTTTCTCTCTGATTTTTACCACAACCACTTCCCTCCATTGCTAAACTGACGATTCCTTGATGTCTCAGAATGTGTCCCACCAATCGATCCCTTCTGTTAGTAAAGATATGGCGGAAACTTCTTTTCTCTCCAATTCTGTTCAGTGCCTCCTCTTTACTCATGTGATCTACCAATCTAATCTTCAGCTACGAAAATAACAAAAGTCATTTACTACTTTTATTTACTTATTCTGTAATCTAATTCCTTCAGTACCGCCTGATTTTCTTACACTGCATTCCACTACCCTTGTTTTGCTCTTGTTAATGTGTAACGTGTAACCTCCTTTCAACACCCTGTCTGTTCCGTTCAATTTCTCTTCCAAGTCCCTTATTGTTCCTGCCGAAATCAAAATGTCATCATCAAACCACTAAGTTTTTATTTCTTCACCGTGAAGTTTAATACCTTCTCCAAATTTCTCCTTGAATTTCTTCACAGCTCTCTCACTGTACAGTGGGGAAAGGCTACAACCCTGTCTTATTCCCTTCCCAATAACTACGCCCCTTTCATGTCATTCGAATTGCTGTCTTGCTTTTGTATAAGTTGTATGTTACTTTTCGTTTCTTATATTTTACCCTTGTTACATCCAGATTTCGAAAAGAGTGTATTCTAGTCAATATTATCAAAAGCCTTCTCTACATCTACAAAAGCTAAAAATTTTGGTTTAAATTTCCTTAACCTATCTTCTCGGATAAGTCGTAAAGTGGGTATTGCTTCCCTAGTTCCTACATTTCTCCTAAATCCAAACTGATCTTCCCCAAGGTCGTCGTATTCCACCCGTTTTTACATTCGTTTGTAAATAATTCGAATTAGTATTTTGCAATTATGACTGATTATACTGGTAGTTCTGTAATTTTCACACTTTCTGCACTTGCTTTCTTTGGAATTGGAATTATTATATTTTTCTTGAAGTCTGGGGGGATGTTCCCTGTCTCATACATGTTGCACACAAGGAGGAACAGTATCTTCATGACTGCCTCTTTCAACGATGACAGCAATTCATAGGGTATATCATCCACTCCAGGGGCCTTTTTTAAACTCAGATATTCCAGTGATCTGTCAAATTCTTCTCGCATTTCGATTTCCTGTCTCATCTTCATCTTCTTCCTCTTTCATTTCTACAATACAACCTTCATTTCCCTTTTATAGTCCCTCTATATATTCTTTTCGTCTTCCTGCTTTCCCTTGTTTGATTAGGACTGGTTTTCCATATGAGCTCTTGATATTCATGCAGCTGCTTTTCTTGTCTCCAAACGTTTCTTTTATTTTCCTGTAGGCGATATCTACCTTTCCCCTAGTTATACCTTCTTCTATGGTTTTGCACTTCTCCTGTATCCACTATTACTTAGCCAATCTGCAGTTCCTCTCGACCTTATTTTTTAGCCGTCGGCACTCTCTTTTGCCTACTTCACTTGCTGCTATTTTATATTTTTTCATTCATCAAGTAGATCCTGTGTCGCCCAAGGATTTCTATTAGGCGTCGTCCCCGTGCCTACGTGATCCTGTACAGCTTTCACTACTTTACTGTCTTCTACTGTATGACAATAAAGTTTTTCCTCTCCCTTAACTGTTTCAATAACATCTTTTCCACCATCATGAATCACAGACATTGCCGTGGTGGGGTGGCTTGCGTGCCTCAACGATACAGATAGCCGTACCGTAGGTGCAGCCACAGCGGAAAGGTATCTGTGGAGAGGCCAGACAAACGTGTGGTTCCTGAAGAGGGGCAGCAGCCTTTTCAGAAGTTACAGGAGCAACAGTCTGGATGTTTGACTGAGCTGGCCTTGTAACATCAGCTAATGTGGCTTTGCCTTACAGTTACTGAGAACGGCTGAAAGCATGGGGAAACTACAGCCATTACTTTTCCCGAGAACATGCAGCTCTACTGTATGAATATATGGTGATCGCATCCTCTCAGGTAAAATATTCCGGAGGATGCGGATCTCTGGGCGGAGACTACTCAGGAAGTTGTTATCATCAGGAAAGATAACACTGGCATTCTACGGATCTGAGCGTGGAATGTTAGATCCCATAATCGGGTAGGTAGTGAAGTTCGGTGGCAGGATGAATAGGATATCTGGTCAATTGAGTACAGGATTATAAATACAAAATCAGTTGGGGGTATCATAGGAGTAGGACTAATAAGAAAATAGGAATGCGGTAAACTACTATGAGCAGCACAGTGATCGCATTATCATTGTCAAGATAAATATGAAGCCAACATCTACAACAGTAGTACAGATTTATATGCCAACTAGCTCTGCCGATGATGAGAAGATTGAAGGAATGTATAAGGAGTTAAGGGAAACAATTCAGACAATTAAGGGAGAGGAAAACTTTAATTGTGATGGGAGACTATAATTCGGTAGAAGAACAAGGAAGGGAAGGGAAGATAGTAGGTGAATATGGTCTGGGCAAAAGGAATGAAAGAGGACGCCGTCTGGTAGAATTTTGCACGGAACATAATTTAATCATAACAAACACATAGTTTAAGAATCATGAAAGAAGATTGTATACATGGAAGAGACCAGGAGATACCGGAAGGTATCAGATAGATTTTATAATGGTAAGACATAGATCCCGGAACCAAGTTTTAAACTGTAAGACTCACCCAGGAGCAGATATAGACTCTGACCATAATTTGTTGGTTATGAACTGTAGGCTGAAACTGAAGAAACTACAAAAATGTAGGAAAATAAGGAGATGGGACCTGGATAAAATGATGGAACCTGAAGTTCTTAAGAATTTCAGTGGGAGCTTTAGGCGACAATTGACAGAAACGTGGGGAAATAAAACAGTAGAAGAGGAATGTGTAGCATAGTGAGATGAAATAGTGAAGGCAGCAGAGGGCAAAAAAGGTAGAAAGGCAAGACCTACAAAAAATCCTTGGACATCACAGCAAATACTAGATTTAATTGATGAAAGAAGAAAATATAAAAATGCAGTAATTGAAACAGACAAAATGGAGTACAGACGACTAAAAAATGAGATTGACAGGAAGTGCAAAATGGCTAACCAGGAGTGGATAGAGGCCAAATGCAAATCTGTTGAAGAATGTATAACAAGGGGGAAAAGTAGGTACTGTCAAAAAAAAATCACTTTTTGATCATCACGCTGTAAAAACTGTTGACAGTATATATGACCACCACACATCGTTTTATCAAATTATTTTCTCCTTGCATGTTTTCCACTGCTGGTGAAAATCATAAATGCCTGATTTTCATTCAGCGTGAATTTTTAGTTTCCTAACGCTTCTAAAAAAAATCAAATGTTCAAATGTTTGTTAAGCTTATGGGTCTTAACTACGGAGTCATCAGTCCCTAAACTTACAAACTACTTATCAACTACCTTATACTAAGGACGGCACAAATATCCATGCTCGAGGGGGGATTCGAACCCTCGACCGTAGTGGCCGTGCAGACCGTTACTGGAGCGCCTCAGTCCCCTCGGCCACCGCGGTCGGCCCTAACGCTTCTCACCCTACTTCAAAGAAAGCATACGATTTAAATATCTGATTTTTTTTACACGTAGTAGCACAGCATATTAGCTTCCTAATGAAACATTAACCTTATCTTAAAATGATGCTCTTTATCAATAATGTGTACATATTTTTATTTATAGAGTATAGAGATTACTGACGGAAGAAATTAGAGGGGTGTGGGGAAGGGCAACTTTTGGACAACTACCCACTCTTAAAGAAAAGCCGCGTCTGGTTCTCCTAACTGATTTTGTGTTTTAACACTAACCAGAAAACCTGTGCATCCTGCCACTGAAGCTCACTAACCTCATCATATCTAACTTCGACTTGTCCATTCTATTTTCAAATTTCCTAACTTCCCTACCCGATCGAAAGAGTTGGAACATTCCACCCTCCAATCCGTAGAATGCCTTTTTTTCTGTTTTCCTTGATGGCGACATCCTCCTGAGTAGTCCCCATCCAGAGATCTGAATTGAGGAGTATTTTATGCCCGGAATATTTTACCGAAGAAGATGCCATCACATATTAACACCGTAGAGCGGCATATCCTCGGGAAAAATAACGACTGTAGTTTCCAGTCGTTCGCAGTACCTGCATGGCGAAGTCAGTTTACATTACAAGGTCAGCTCAGTCATTCATCCAGACTTGGGCCCGTGTCACTACTGAAAAGATGCCAGAATATTTTCACTTTGCAGCAGAGTGTGCTCTGTTACAAAACTTCCTGGTGGATTAAAACTCTGTTCTGGAGCCGGGACTAAAACGCGGGGGCAATATTTGGACTTAGACAAATATACGATGGAAATTTTTCCTACTAATATGATTTCTTAATTATAATTTTAGTAATAATAATTATTATTATTGTTAATGATTATTAAATAATAACTGTTACCAATATTCTTTATAATATCTATTATTGATTATGATAAAACGTAAAGTGCAGAAGTGAATAATTTGAGAAACAGCACAGGAAGAATCATGTAACTGTCATCAAGCTTCAACTCTTGTGAAGCAGTATGGTTGGTGAACATTTTAATAACTTTTCTAGTTCTCTACCTCTATAAATATTTCTGTGTAGATGTACAAAAGATCACTAAGGACATGTTTGAGGTAATTAGTTTCGCCATATTTAACCATCAAAGAAAAAATTTAAGTACAATATTGCCGTGTCTGGGCTATTTAGTATCTTTGTTCATGAATTTGTGAAAAAATACATCGAATAATTTTAGTAGAATAGGTCACTCGTGGCCGGTTTAAGGGTTTCATAAAAACCGCTGCTGCTTGCGGCACCAAGATTGAGGGGGGAGGGGCACCGAGGATGACGGGGAGGAACGAGGTTGAGGGGGTGGGAGGCGACATTGAGGGGGGCCAAAGTTGAGGGGATCCCAGATTGATAACTGCCAATATTGGACTTCACGCAGAGAAAAGTCCGGTTTCTTTATTAAAATATAATAAAAACAATAATTTATACGTTAATAGGCAGCCTTTAAATTACTCTTGCGGTCGAAAGGATACGAATTGTTGATTTTACTTTTCCTTAAACTGGAATACCGTGGCAATTATTCTACAAGTGATCTAGCGATAATACAGATTCGCATATCTCTCCTACAACGCGTATGGTCTGAGATAGATTATCGTCATTCAGTGACAGCTCTCAGCTGTTGCGGTAGTAATCCGTTTTCTGTCAACTGAAAGTTTTTTTATACACTATAAAACCGGAATATGCTTGTTTGCTGTAAATTTTGCGACTTAATAACTTTGTAAGTTATCAGTCCCGAAATATTTTAGGATAATTTTCCAAACGATATTGCAACAATGTAATTATACTTCATTACATAATGTGAGAGGTAGGGGACTTCGTCGAATGTGCACATTATTTTGATAGATGTAAAGAACTTTCTTAAAGATTTGAAAAAATATATAGTTATCTTCCGTAAAAGAAGCAAAAACAATCAGTCCACAAATGATTTAGGATTACTGTAATTTTTAAAATGCAAAAAAAAAGTTACATTCCTACTATTTACGATTTTGTTTTGTGTTGTCAGGTTCCCATTTTTACGAATCTATGTAGTGTTGTTTTTAAGTATAGGTTCGTTAATTTTAAGTGCATTTCCTATATTTCCAGTACATGATCTTGTTACTTTGTATTATTGTAGGTCTGTCGGGCCTCGTGGTCTTGGGGAAAAGCGCTGGACTGGAAACTGAAAGGTCGCGTGTTCGAAACGCGGTCGGATCTCGGATTTTTTCAGACTGCATTTAAACCCATCCTTCACCTCTCAACGATGTGAGGAGTCGCCAGGAACGACAGGTGGTCCGGATTCCATGTTAAGCTGTGGGTCCCCTTTCCTTTCCCCCATTGGATAACTGGGGTAGGCTAGGGACACGCAAGTCGCCGAAGTGGCGTGCAGTTGAAATACTTGCACCAGGCCAATGAGCCACACGAAATTATTAGTATAGGCCTATATTTTCAGTACAGCACTTTTGTGAATATTTTATGCACACATTTGACGTAACTAATACGACTGGAAACACTGGTACCACCTTTGTTTTCAGATTAGAAAAAATGAAAAAACGTAAAAAAAAAGGTATTATGAGACCTACGCTATTCAGTATTGTTACAGCTCGACCCTAAGACATTACTCCCAATAAAAATCAGATAAATGTTAAACAGAATGGAAAGCGGTTGTAAACGTCACATGATGTGTTTAGTTTGCCTTGGCTGCGGCTGATTAGCCGTGAGTACTGGGGCGCCGTGCTGCGGTGCGCGTGGCCGTTCGCCGTCGGGGGTTCGAGTCCCTCCTCGGGCATGGGTGTTTGTGTTGTCCTTAGATTAGTTTACCTTAGTTTAAGTAGTTTGTAAGCTACGGACTAATAATACCGCACTTGAGTCCGATAGATTTACAAACATTTGAGTTTGCTTTGTCTAACTCTTCTATGGTTACTTTACTACATTTGTTTCCGTTCGCCACCTGAGATACACAACTGGCGTCAGTAATGAGGTAGCAGAGATACTTGAGCTCCCTAACCTTCCGCCACGGATCTTCAATCCGCCGCAAATAAACTTGGTTTTCTCGAATGAAATTTGTTGCCCAATATTTTCAGATAATTCCTTGTAAATCTCGGTTTAATGGCACTGTCCACCAGTATCGCTAGATTGTCTACGAAGACCAGGAGTTCGACTTTCACTTGTCTAAGTTGAGTGGGTTTGAAGTAGTTCCGATTTTTAAGTTGCTTCTCCCATACTAATGACTTTAGCAAGGTAGAAGAGTAGTGGTGACAATCCCTCACCAAGCCCCCACAATCCCGTAAGCGGCCGACTGCGAGCAGCGAACAAATTGAGGAGCGCCTCGGCGACCATTGTGGTGGCAAACTTCCGCGCCAACTTAAAGTGTGCTTAAGACTCTTTTGATTAGAGAGTGTATTCATTTGAGTTAAGTCGCGGAAACTATGTCTAATGGAAATATATAACTACAAAACAGCTTCAGACTCCTTGAATGTACAGCAACTATCGGTAGTGTGTAAATTTATTACACATACGGTGTAGAAATTGGCCAACAGCGTTTCCTATTCCTAACGAAACCGAACTATAACATTTAGTGTTTTAGCGTTCTATGTGCAGTATATGAACGGAGTTTATCGTCAGACACGATTTTTTGGCACTTTATCAGTATATTATACGATTGTGAAACTTTTGTACAAACATTAATTTCGGAAGAGTTTCACACTTTACTTCTTTGCTTTAGTGCTGTATTCTCTAATATTTAGATATTTCATAGCATCAAAAAATGAAACAGGGCTGCCTGAAACGGCTAATGTTCAAAATCGATTGTGAAAGTGAAATATACCGTCAGATACATAACTGAAAAATAGCGTCTTCATCTTGTAAATACAGCAAACAGCCACTACCAAATTCTTTTAAGAACACGAAGTATGCGATAATTTTTTCTTAACTAACGTATCTAATATTAGCATTAGGGTATCTAGCACAAATATTAGCATTTTTAATGGTGTAAGCCAAATACCTTACGATAGCGTGAACTGCTCGAAAGTCAACAACTGTTGTCATAGGGTTCAACTTCACAAAGTGCATTCAGTGTGGCTATGTGTCATTCATATATGGAACTATACACAGTTCTGCAAACCCCTTTCAGTTGGTATACCGATATGTAAAGCAGATTACGTTTAAATTCTGTGTTACAAGTTGCTAATATTAATTTTATAAACAAAAATTCGAACTGCAGTGAGGCAACTAATTTCGTGACCCCACTAGTTATTTTACATAATCATAAAATGAAACTGTTTTAACTTCCTGTCCACCAGTACTGCCTAAAGTACCTCGTTTTTAAGAGTTGCCAGTATTGTAAAAGCCTGTTATTTATTTCATTCAATCCTACATTGTTTTGAATAACAACCTGATAAGCAAGAGTAACTATCTCTGAACACAAGTAGTAGGGCAAACCTGTATTCCTGAGAAATATAACTGGGAAGACAGTATTTTTTGTGTCCCAACTTCGTCGCCGCTTTTGTGTCCCAGCCTCGTCGTAGGTGTCGGTGGCCGAGTGGAACGAGACCGACACAGTAACAAAGATAGCACGCTGGTGCAGGTACGGAGGGGAGCAGCCAGAAACTATAAACACTAGAGTAAATTAGAAAGAGAAATATATTGCACAGAATGTAACAATACTTAACTTTTACATAGTACTGCAGAATGTTGATACATAGTTGTTAGAGGCCTGCCTAGTGCCTGTACGATAGCAAAGTCATCACTGGTGCCTATCTGATTACGAAGGTCCTAACTGGTTGCTAACTCAGTCCCAAGTGACCGATGTCTTCCCGTGGTGGCCACGAGCGGGGTTGCAGCAGAGGGCGCTCGTGGCTGTCGTGAGAACGCCGCGCCGTGTGTGCATGGCGGCGCGCGGCGAAAGTAGGTGGCGCGCACTTTGTACTTGTGCGACACCACAGTATTCGTTCTTGTTATTGCTTTCTTAAATTGATTTATGCATTTAAACGCTGAGCAGCTCTTCACCATCGTGCTTCATGTACACTGCAATAGTCAAACAATACAGACGTGACTATCAATTGTGTGTATATCCCGCAGTAGCTATTTAATACACGATTTACCTGCTAACAACACTCTTATTTATCTGACGCTTGCCACTACCATGGCGGCCGGCCGAAGGTTCAAATTATCCCGTGACAGCAGCGCCGTTAGGAAGTCTAGTTGTTTTACAAGGTCTTTGTCCCTCACGTTGGCGCACCGTGGTCTTTACCTCTGAAGGCTTTGATACACCAAAATAAATTTCATCAGTAGGAGTTTGTTTGTAGTTCGAGTCAGGTGTCAAGTCAGACAGGTTGCAACTGCAATGTATACCAGCGAAACTACGCGGATGTGATACGGACCAATGGGAACTCGCACCAAAGGCTGTATTCGTAGCGTTTTCCAGTGTGACGTCTACCATCTGCGAATGTTTTTAACTGAAAGATCCCTCAGTATAGTCACAAAAACTGCAGACTGTCGAAAAAAACTACATTCTGGATAAAAAAAAGTAAAGGGGTCCCGAAATCAGATTTCGCAGAGTGTCCTAAAATTCGTTTGATTTGTTGTTGTTTTTTTTTTAATTTTTATTTTTTTTATTTTTATTTATTTATTTATTTATTTTGGCTAGAGATATTAAAGTTACAGTCATATGTCCATTCATATTAAAGAAGCACCTCCAACCACAGAAAACATGAAGGCATTAGCTCGGAGCCACTTAACTAGGAATATTTCTTCAATCAACGTGCAAGAGAGTTTTCGACCGAGTCAGCTACTGGAAATAAGTTTTCATTTGGTGTGTGTTACCAGTAAAGAAGGGAGGTTGGTAAGCTAACACATTCAGTAATTTGCATCCTTTTATTAACTGTACTAGTACTGTAGATTAGTAGCAGCTCCAATTATTAAGAGTAATGCGAATCATTCAATTCTGTATTTCAGTTCTTCGTAAGTAAAACGGCATGAAGCATTTCATCTACACTATAAACATTTCTAAGCCAGGGAAATTTGTTTTATAACATATAAAAGTATTTCCTGTTCCAGTCATTACTTAATATCGATTCTGAATGTAAGATTCACTTGAACACATTGTTTTCAAGTACAGAGCTAACTGGAAACTATAAATCATAATAACTATTGTTACGAATCACAACTTCGAACAGAATTCGTACCTACCCATTCAATACAACAAACATGATCAGCATCTATGACCTCTTTCAGAGCCGCGTTTCCGCTATCTTGGTTACTAACAAGGGTAAGACACTACGTGGGTAATTTATTGAGCATAAGCCTAGGTGTATTCGTAATGCTTGAAGGATGAGCACTCATAGAAGGAGTGCAGCGCAATAGCCAGCCAAATCCGAGGGGGAAAGGCAATAAAATTCAAAGCGCAGTTTTGTGTATTTCAAACATTTGTAGACAAATAACAACCCAATAAGCAATGCACTTCCATACAGTGAAGAAAAAGGCCAGCCTAGGATGACCATAGTAGGCAATGTGTATCCTTTTCTCGAAAATAATGATAGATTACGAGAATTTATTTTATTTTATTTTTATTTATTTTTTAATATGCGACCTTTGTCATTCGAGAGATAGCCGGCCGCGGTGGCCGAGGGGACTAAGGCGCTCCAGTCACGGTCTGCACGGCCACTACGGTCGGGGGTTCGAATCCCCCCTCGGGCATGGATATTTGTGCCGTCCTAGTTCGTAAGTAGTTCATAAGTAGTTTGTAAGTTTAGGGACTGATGACCCCGTAGTTAAGTCCCATAGACTATACAAACATTTGAACATTCGAGAGATATTTTGATGATCAATGCGATGTTTTCGGTGACATGGGAAAGTGTATTTGTAGGTCCCAGGCTTACAAACTACTTAAACTAACCTAAAGACAACACACACACACACACACACACACACACACACACACGCACACACACACACCTGCGCGAGGGAGGACTCAAACCTCCGACGGCGAGCAAAGCGCGTTTTCCACAGCAAGGTGCCTTAGAGCGCTCGGCCATTATAACGTGGCGACCTCACTCACTATCAATTTCCTTCTCACCTCCTCATATAATCGATGGGACATGCAATGTACATGCAATACATATTAATATTTCGTAAATTCTGTATTTATTTCCTTCTTCCTCCTCTGTTTGTTTACCGATACCTCCCCTCCGTACATCCATCTCTTTTTTCATCTCTTCCTCTCACCTGACGTACCCTCTTCCACCCTGTCCCTGCCAACGTCATTCCCTCACTGTCTTGACCTATCGTCTCCCACAACCTCTACGTCAATATGCCACTCTGTAAATTTTCTCTTTCTTCTTATCTTTGAGAAATTACAAAATACCCCAAAACATGTCATTCGTTTCATTAGTTGTGATTGCATTCAAAAGATAATTTTTTCAGTTTAACCAAATTTTCCGATCTTTTTTTGTAAGTACCCGAATTTTTTCCTCGAAACTGATCCAAGACAGAGATAAAATCATGAATACACAACGTTTGGATCGTGTATTATAGACTTGAGTTCATACAAACATTCTTTTGAAAAGGCTCTAAATAGTTTTTCTCGGATTTTCCAATTTTCGAGTAATTTTTCCATTTTTTTTTTTCTCTTTACAAACCTTCTCCTGCCAATTACGAACATAGGAAAATAGACCCAGCCAATCGTGTCAAGCCATTCAGAAGTAATGATAGTCCATCTATGTGGGAATTGAGTCATATTTTATATACAAACTAGCTTAACGCTCGCTGCTTCGCATGAGTAGACTGGTTGGTCTGCACCAGTTGTTTCTTCCGCATAATATAAATTTTCATAGATATAGCTTAAGTACTATTATAATGAAATGTTGTGATACTATTTGTAACTGCGGCAGAATGACCGTGCTTATTGAGGCGCCATGCTGCGATGTGCGCTGCTGTTCGCCGACGAGGTTCGATTCGCCCCTCCGGCATGGGTGTTTGTGTTGTCCATAGCAAAACTTAATCTAAGTTATTTTAAGCTAGTTTAATTAGTTTGTAAGCCTTAGGGACTGATGACACCGTAGTTAAGTCTCTTAAGATTTCCAAACATTTGAACATTGGATTTTACCACTTGTAACCCCCTATGGCACCCCTTAATAGTTGAATTTCGAAAAATACCCCAACATATATCTTTTAAATTCCAACCAAGAATTCAAATATCATTTTTTGTAATTCTGGGTTCAAAATTGGCTTAGTAGCAACGTATTTTCAAAAAATGTTTCATCCCCTATTTCACCACATAAATAGTTAATTTTCTGAAACTACCGAAACACGTGTCTTTTTAATTCTGACCAAGATCACATATACTAATTTATATGGTTGTAGCTTCAAAATTACCTTCATAGCGAAAGGTTTTCGAAAAACATCCCAGCAATTGAACCCCCTTGATGGTTGAATACAAATATCAATTTTTGCAGCTCTAGCTTGAAAATTGTCTTAATAGCAACGTGTTTTCAAAAAGAATTTACCCTCTTACTTGTTGAATTTACAAAAATGCTGAAACTCGTGTTCTATACTTAATTTTTTTTTTTTAAAAAGCCCTGAATAAGATTCCATATCCGAAGTGTCGTATTTGTAGCTTAATATTTAAGATAACGGCAACACATTTTTGTAAATCAATGTTTTGCGTGCCCCTACATTATCCCTTATTACTTGAAATTCAAAAAATGCCGAAACATGTGTCTTTTAAATTCGAACCCGGAATTAAAATTCGAAATTTTGTAGTTCTAGCTTCAAAATTATCTAAATAGCAACGTATTTTCAAAAAACGTTTCATCCCCTGTTTCACCCCCTTACTGACGGAATATCGAAAAATCGCTTCTTAAATGACGCCTACAGAGTAAGATCAACACCCTCACAAATTTCAAGTTTTTATCTTCAGTGGTTTGGGCTGGGCGATGATAAGTCAGTCAGTCAGTCGGGTCATTGCCTTTTATATAAAGAGATAATGCAGGTAAGTTGCAACTCACTGTAAATACGATTGCTAAGCCGCAGACATGCACACAGAGAAGAAAATGGTGGTCACAGAACTCAGCTTTTCGCCACAGCCTTTATAAGAACCTAGCCGAAGCGCGACAGCCGGCAACGGTAGTGATATGTTCTTGTGTCGCTGTGAAGGTTTATGTGCCTATTTCTAATGAAGACTGCGAGTTAAGTTGTGTGTGTCTTTTCTATGTGCCTGCCTGCGGCAGTGGACGCTACCTATCCTCATTATGTAAATACGAATCAGTGCTAGTCACACCCCAGACGAGACGGGTTGCAGACGCAACTACAAGATTCTGAAGATGACCAGGAAGCACTGAAGCATGTTGATGCAAAAAACCATTCGCAACTGTTGACATAATCAGATAATAAATTGTTTCAAATACAAATCAATTGCCGCAGGTATGAAACACCATTACTTAAGAACAGCTTGACAGAATTGGCTGAGTGGTTTGTTATAATTGTCATCTTTATGGGGCAAAAAAATTGAAAAGTTTCCCAAAAAAATGAAATTTCGAGAAAAAAATATTTTTTCTGTATTGTATCAGTAAATTAGCTTTCCCGTTTGTCCCCTTCCCTCTCTCTGGAAATAAACTTGTGTGCAGCTCTGACAAGGAAAGTACTTTGGCTCGAACAAACACATATACACCAAAATCGTATGAGAGATAATGTAAAGATCCCTTATTGCACCAGTGATACTCCCGCACCTGCAAAAGTCTGCAGTCGTCCGTTAGAGGCCTCTGCATATACCTTGCCACATTGCAATTTGACCTGTCGGTTCGCCAGTAGGGACGGTGCAGTGTGCCTCCGAAATCGTGTTTTGTGACGTTATTTGTGTGGTGAAGCGTCAGATGGGGCGGCAATTGGTAATCAATCCTGCTAATGTATTGCGATTGGTTGAGATGAAATTACGAAGAACCCTTCTTTGTGAAGATGCTATTAGTGTAGAAGTCATTAGTCCGTAGCTTACAATCTACTTAAAGCTAGGTAAACCAACCTAAGGACAACACACACACCCATGCCACAGGAAGGACTCGAACCTCCACGGCGAGCAACCGCGCGCACCGAAGCGATGCGCCTTAGATCGCTCGGCTACTCCACCGCGGCCCTCGTATCTGTTATGGTACAGAAATATGAACATAAGTTAGATACTGTTGTAACACCAACACATAATGATGATAATAGGGATGATAATGACGAACAACTCATTGCAAGCGGTAGTGCTACGGTAATTGTGGGAAGAGGCGATGGAAGCAGTGACAGTGAATGCCAACAGTCTTCCGAGAAGAAGGTTAAAGTTGCAACTATCATCACGGCTTTCGATGATAATACGCTAGAGAACATGTTCGTTGATTATTACATAAGTTATAGTTAAGATATTTGCATTACGTGTGGCGTCTACAGTTGCATCTACAGTGCCATCTAAAGCATCAGAGTTTTCATAAAAACGACACCCACCAGCACATTGGCGTGTACGTAGAGATCCTGTAAGCAAATGTTCATACAGATATGTTTGTCCGAGCCCATGTACTGTCCTTGTGAGTGGAACCTTTGCCTTTCGTGGGCAAGATGTGTGTCGGAATAGCTCATTCTGTAGAATGCTTGCCTGCGAAAGGCAAGGGTCCCAGGTTCGTGTCCCGGTTCCGACACACAGTTTTAATTCGCCAGGTAGTTTCATATCAGCGCACTCTCCGCTGTAAAGTGAAAAATCATTCTGGAAATAACCCTTAGGCTGTCTCCTTTCTTTCAGGAATGCTAGTCATGTAATGTTCGCAGGATAACTTCTATGGAGTTTGGAAAGTAGGAGGAGTTGTACTGGCGGAAGTAAGGTTGAAAATGTGTACCCAGCCGAGATTCGAACCCAATTCTCCTGCTTTCTTGTCAGTTGCACAGACACGTACACTAGTGGGGACACAGCGATCACCACACTTGCACGTATTACTCAGGTACTCAAGTACGTTTCTCGCAAGATACAAATTGTCAACTAATACTCAAACTCGTAGTTTTGTAAACTGATTTTCGTAAGAGTAAAAGCCTAGGAGTGACTAAGCCCTGAAGGAAGCATCATTGCCCTCACGGGCATATTGTGTAAGTTGTATTTATATATTTGGTGTCTGTTATTTTGGCGGCTCGCTAGCCCACTGGCAGGTTACAAATCCAATTGTCGCGGGTTCGATCCCCGCCAGGTCTTGGGATTTTTATCTGTCACTTTCCACTTCTTTCACCTATGGCAGTGTTGTTAATGTGAAAAATACCGAGTAGCACCGTGGTTCGGAACCCACGTTAAACTGTAGGTCCCCCTATAACTAGCTGGGTAAATCAGTTCGAAGGTCGGAGGAAGGCAACGGCATACCACCTCCAAACAGGACCATGCCTAGTAAAGCACTGTGGTGTTCAAACCAATCTTCGGATTGTTGACTGTTGCTGAGCTGTGACCCACAGGTACGTTGTACCACACATTTTGCTTTGCCACGACGTTTCTACAGGCAAAATTAAAATGCCGCTTTAGTAAAAGCCGCGAATTTAATGGCTGGACAGCAGAAAACAGAACTTGTTTTACGTGTTCTTTTTGGCGATATCATATTCATGAAAGTTTCTTGTTCATATTTATTTGTGCTGAAATGTAGAATCCTAGCAACACAAATAATTATGAAGTAATTTCAATAAATTAAATTTGACTGTTAGTGTATTAAGAAATGATTTGCAGGTTCTGAATGTGAGTGGTTACATGATTCCATTAGGATTTACACTATACAAAGGAGCCGGCCGCGGTGGCCGAGGAGACTGAGGCGCTCCAGTCACGGTCTGTCCCATAAGCTATACAAACATTTGAACATTTTTTGTACAAAGGATGATTACATTTAATACTCGGTTGTTACTAGTAGCTGACTACGACTATTGACAGAAAATAATGAAATCGCATATGCTCAACAGTTCTGAAATAAGTAGCACGAGATTACTATAGTAGTTCTTTATTATCCGAAAATCACCAAAGATCTAGTCGTGTCACGTGGACCGTAAATGTAACGCTCGGCACTAACGTGTAAATAACTGAATGTGGTCTTTCTTGCTGTTTCCTGTTAAGCATCAGCGCCGTGACGTTCTCATGTCGCTAACTCCAACGCATCTCCTGGCGAGACAATGCATCTCGTATGCGGATCACTTGCGTGTTTACTCATACAATTTGAACAGTCGCCTGGCGGAGCTCCAGACACCGCGTGTGCGCGCGGAGTGGGGATGTGACGTCACAGGGCAGCGGGTCGCGTGAGCGTGAGCGTGAACCGTTAGTGTCAGCTGCTGGCGTCCAGCGATAGCTTCTCTAGTCGCCTGTTGCCGAACTGTGACACACAGGTACGTTGTGTTGTGCCACACGTTTCGCTTTGCCACAACGTTTCTACAGCCATACAACCTCAGCACGCAACGTGAAGTTACTGCCCTCTTAATATTGGTAGTGTATTTCCTGTAGCCGTCCCTAGCATTAGCGTGTAATCGAAATTCTAAGATACTTCTGGCACGGTTTTTAAATTGTCAGTGTATATTTTACGTCTCTTGGGAACTGTGTAGAATGTAGGAGGGTAGTATCAACAGCACTCGCCAAGACTGAGCTCTTGTCTTTACACTCAGGATTGGTAAAAGTGCAGTTTATGCGGCAGCGGCTAGCCGTCGCGCTCGCTAGGTTAGGAACGGCAGAGCAGCCAATCAGGAGTCGCGATTCCGCGGCCAATAAGAAAGATCGTTCAATTGTACTATGTAAACAAATCGAAGCCGTGTATACAAATGTTTTTCCGATCTACAACTTACAGTTGCTATCAGTATGGATGTCACTTGATCACTGTTTCGAACATATTATGAAATAAATAAAACATGCTATACCTGCTCTAAGGTTGACAGGTTCTTGTATGTACCCTTGTCCGGTCAGTAAAAGTAATAGGGTATTTTCTTGCGTTAAAAATATGGTTCGAATTATTGTTATTCTGAGTGATTATAAAATTCAGACAGCATTTTCGCTCATAATTCTTTCAAAACATCTGTTATTTTTACGTAATTAAAGCTTAAAAATCATCAAATTTCACGATTAGATCACGTGTTCGAAAACGCTCCGTTATTGGCTGAGAGCTCCTAAAAACACAGGCTGCCGCATCCGCCATTTTCATTCCTGCGAATGCTAAACACAGCACGCAGCTTATATGAACAGTGCTGTTTTAAGTTTAGTGAAATATTTTACAAGTGCCCGGCATAGAGCCTTAGATTGTGCTACTTTCAGCTTGCATTCCGCTCTTGTTTACATCGATATGTGGATTAGACACAAAAATCTCGCGTTTACTTATTGGTGCTTCTGTCCAAATGCAGAAAAAAGAGCAAGAAACATATATTTCTGTGATAAAAATCGCGTACTACGTTTAATGCAGACGAAACTAGTCATATAGATAAAATTTTTAAGCGATCTTGGCTTCTATTTCAACAATGACTGTCAATATGCAAGGTTTGTTTGCCATCTTGCAGTAAGTGTTTGGTGTCTGCTGTGACGAATTCACCACATCGGATTTTTGTACTCAAACTGCTGAAAGTACTTCTATTATGTTACTGAGAAAGTTTCAGAATGTATTACAAACACTAAAACTAAAAAGAAAATTAGTGTACAGGATCTAAAGTTTACGGTCGTAGAGGCACACGGTGCCGATGTTGCCAACAACCTTGAATGCTATTTGAAAAGCATGTGTTGACCACGAAATAATTAAATAATTCTGTTCCTTCTCTAAGGTTGACAGGTTTTCTTATGTAACAGTGCCCTTGTCTTGTCAGTAATTTAAGAATCCTTATAAAGGAAACATTTCGTTGCCAACATTAGCACACTACACCGCCGCAGCCGTAAGTAAAATTTACCCAGTATTCTTTGCCAGTAGTGTTACAGCCTCTTACAGATGAGCGTCAGTATTGGCATTTACTAATAATAAATTGAATTGAGGATGTATTTTGCGATAAAATATCAGGTACCGTACTATTCTTTCAAATCGCATACAAGTTATGACGCTAGAACTTCGGAACCACAAATAGCATTCAACGGCAGTTGCCTGTATCAGCACAGTACGCTGCCACAGTCGTAACGAAACTTTTTGCCCAGTATGTTTATATTTTCCGTTTTAGTGTTTGTAATACTTTCTCGCAATAACGTAACTGAAGTATGTTCACCAAAGCTAAAAACTTTTTGATGGTGTGTATTTCTCAATATTCTATATAAGACTCACATATTGTGCTCTAAAACAGTATGTTCTGGGATGCTTTGCTGTAATACATTTTGCGGTTTCTAATTCCCTACAGGCAGCTTCTCTATAAGAGGTAGTACTTTCAGAAGAGCTAAACAAAACCGCAAGTTCAAATATCACAAACGATGTTTACCATTAAATATTGCTTCAAGTCATAATAATAACTATTTACTTAAAATAATAACTGTGGGCTTGGTTCGGGTTCCCAGTTTTTGCACCGACATTTAATGATCCATTTGTTCTTCTCTTAGAATGGCTCGGGAAACTAAACGTTTTGTAGCGACCTCTGGAATGATCTGAGCAGTTTATGGCAGCACAACCACCCGTAATGTCGTGCTAAAGTGCCGTGACGCAAAGCCTATAGCACCGCAGTGTGTTTAACTTACGAGCCACGAGAATGAAAATGGCGGATGCGTCAGCTCGTACTTACAAGAGCCTTAGAACTACTGGTGACGTCATAGAACACCTACAGCGCGGCAACCAGAAGTCGGAGCTGTATTATTGTACGCGTTTCCTCCATTTCGTAGCTTTAAGTTCAGTTTTTTCGTGATCTAAACACGTTTACAGTTTTTATGCCACAATGGAAGATGGTTATGTGAAGGCTGACAGCGGAAACCTCCCTAAAGTTGATGCGATTATGGTGTCTTCATTCTTTAAAAACAATCCAAATTTTTACGTGCCAGGAATAAGAAACGTGAAAACTGCATTGTAAGTAACGCATACCTACATTTTAAAGGTAATTATTTCGAGAGATATTTTATGCCATTGGAAAAATTACCCTATTTGTTGATGTCAGCAGACTTAATCTGAAGTCACCATATTATGCAATAAAGGGTTAAATTTTATCTCCTACCCAAGCGGCCTTGAGTGATTATGTTGGCAACATCTACAACACGAAAGAATCTTTGTCCAGATGTTCAGACCACATAGAATGACTAGATTAGTGTATCGTACAGACCACGTAGTAAATAAATAATGCTGTTCCTGCTCTATGATTCTTGTACGTACCCTTGTCCGGTCAGTAAAAGTAACTGCCCTCGTAAATCAAAGGTGTCACGACAAAATATTTGCGCTGTCACGCGATTGGCTAATGGCGACGTCTCATGATTCTCGATATTCAGCATCTGTTGCCAACAGTCACAGGAAGCCGCCGGGGTAGTTACTAAAATTTAAGCCAGTAAAGCTTCAATAAACACACATTTGGGTAACTAACACTTTTAATCGTATTTACACTTGCATATTACGATAGTTTGAAAGCTAAATAAATCGGCGCATTAAAGACATCACCCATATACGTATATTACGATAGGGTAAATTGTTGTAAAGTAACCAGAAGGGCGTTGTCCATGTACAAAACGGTTGTTAACTAAGATCTATTGGTGATAAAATTACACTTCCTGGAGATAAATAATCAGTGCTATACTTTTATTGTGGGCTGCAACAATATTCATGTTGTTCTTTCACCAAATATTTTAGGAAACGGCTTTAATTACACATAAATCGTAGGCGTGTAACATTATGAAGTTTTACTTCGCAAATGTAAACATCAGGTTATTAACCTACACATAATAATACTTTACACCTTTGCAGTAAACAGTTTAGTTTACCAATGGACTAACATTGTTTACTAACATCAAAATAATCCTCACAGAAATACACACATGAAGTAGCCGCTATTTCATTTGGATCTCATCGCGCCAGTTTCAACCACTTCTTGCGTATCTTCTCATTTTTTGGTACTTGCAAGAAGAATTTTTCTGGAGTCTTGACAGATGTATTGGTACAGTGCGGAACTAAGCAATATTTGTAGGTCATTATATAAACGTTAACGCCCAAACACGAGACCTCGGCCCAAACAATAGACAGGTTTTCGTTTATCTTACGAGAGCAGCAGCAGCAGCGTGTTGTATGACGTCACAACCCTCACGAGACTCAAATGTAGCGTTTTAGCGGGCTTTCAAATTATTTGAATTTCATTAATTTTTTTTTTTAAGTACTGAAATCCACGAGGTAAAACAGCATGTTCGGACCATAATATGACATAATTAACAATTTAAAACGATTTCCAGAAAACAGTCAAGTACCCTATTGCGGTAATTTCCAAGAATGCTTACAATCGAGGTAGCTCGGACTGAAATGATATATATATCGAGCGTACAGCTGTAAATCGATTGAGAGTTTCTGAACCGAAGATTCGGGCGCTCACATGATAAAAATTCTCGTTTAACCTATACCTAACTAAACTTTCACTTAAAATGATCACTGTTTCGTACAGGTCATAAAATAAATAAAACATACTATACCTGCTCTATGGTTGACTGCTGTGGTGTATTAATAATAGGTCACTTATGTCCGTAATGCCAAAATTATCTACAAATCTCTTATACATGGAAAATCAATTACAATCACACAAACGCCGCACCGATATCCTCGAATAAACTTCGAAATTGACGCCAAATTTACTCGTCATGAAACGGGCAATCTTATTGGCCGGCATGACTCGACTCCTGATTGGCTGCTCTGCCGTCCATAACCTAGAGAGCGCTACGGCTAGCCGCTGCCGCATAAACTGCACTTTAACCCTCAGGATTCCCGTTTCACACATTCCTCAAAGATTTGACAATCGCTGCGAGCAACAAACGTAACTAGAACCGCCGATTCATAGATTATGGCATGTCAGGTGATATGTTGCAGATAGGAACAGTTCTGAAAACATTTCGCGGTCAGGAACGCCGGAAAGGTTGGAGCTACTTCCAGTTGCAGCTCCCTGGTCGGTAAGGAGGTGGTGTCCGCTTTGTTCACTGCGTTCGTCCGTTGTCATTGTTTTAATGTTCTTCACCTACTGGTTCTTCACGTATTCTGTTAGTCCATCACCAGCAACTTACATTTTGCAAGCATTTTATAATTTTGTAACTTAACGCGCTGAAGAAAATGCATTTTGTGTAATACATAGGTATTCAGGCATCTTAAAGACAAATCGGCAGAGGACACAATCCACGCATGGTTTTTTGTTATTATTCGTAGACTTATAGAATTGAACTGCTTCATTTAAAATCTAGTTTTTAACGTAACATTATATATTCCCTAAATAGTGGAGAGTTCAAATAAACAGATTTTTCCCTTTTCACCGGAGCCGATACTTGACACTTAAGTGGCTACAATTTTTATTTTCTATTTTTGATCCATACTTAAGTTTATTTTTGCGTAAAAAATGAAAAAAATACTAGTGAGAGATGTCGACTGAGTACGAAAAAAGATTTAGATTTCAAAAGATGTAGATTGCAATAATATCGCATACTTTTTCTCTCAGAAATTGTTCAGATTTTATAAACAAACTACTCAGAGTCAAATTTCTGGCCAATTGAAGTCCAGGATATGACCAGTCGGCTTTGACCAATGAATCCATATCTGAGTTCAAGACGATAGTTTTACAAGCACAACAGATTACGATTTTGTTTAAAAAGTGCTCTCTAGCTTCTCTGCTAGTGAAGTATAGATTAAGATGTTTATTTTTGGTAATTTCCTAGGACTCGTGTACATCGAAGGAAACGGCATTGCGATCGATGTCTATCGAACGTTCGATTCTTGCTCCACATGCGATATAACAAACGCGAAGCGGTTGTTTTATGTTGTATTTTTGATTGCGTTCAATTTGTGATATTTTATGTATTTTCCCGACTCAATGTGTGCTTGCCATTTGAAATGCCGAAAGAAATATCGGTAATTTTCAAGAATGGTTTATGTCCAACGTGCAACTGTAAATCGATTTAGTGTTTCTGAACAGCGCCCTCACGTACTAAAGAAAAAATCTTGTTTAACCTATACCTAACCTTCTTAAGGCTACGCTACAGATTACTTTTTTAAGTCAAAGTTAGGTTAGGTGTACGTTAAACAAGTTTACTTGAGTATTTGAGGGCGCGTACCGCCCGAATCTCTCGTTCAGAATCACTAAATCGTCAATGGTAGCGAAGCTAGAGTCGAACGTTCGATATATATCGATCGCAATGCCATTCATTCGATGTACACGGGTCCTAGGAAATTATTTTTTATTTTATCTATTTATATTGCACGTGAGGGCCGAAGGCGCGAATTTTTGGGATGAGACCTGTGATCGATGGTACAATCTGTTGTAATCTGCAATTTACGAGGATAACAGATTATTATCTACAATACGTAAGTATACGATATTATCTCGTGTGTTTATATTCCTTGGTAGTGTGGTTTGCTAGTTGGTGTGTAATATAGATACGTAGCCAGGGCCGTCTTAAGCCATGCAGGGGCCCCTGGGCACTCATTGTTTTGGGGCCCTTAAAAAACTAAATGACTGCATCAGTATACTGTACACTTATTTAGTGACTTAATTGGTTAAAATAGTACAAATCAAATACTAATGATTAGTTCCACAAATTAGTCTTTCATTAAAATTAATGATTTCTTTAAAGATGTCCGGAATACAAAGAATGCAATTTTTTATGTAGATAACTGGCACACAGATTAATTTTTGAAGTAGTCTCTTTCTGTGCAGATAATTGGTACACAAATTATGGGACCCTACAACAAAACAGAATTTTCTTTTGAATGAACTCATTAGAATGATGTACATTTGTATAGTGAATTTATTGGTTATTACGGTTAGAAATACACAAATAAAATACTAGTGATTTGCAATTTTGCAAATTGGACTTACGTTGCTGTTAAAGATTTCTTTCGGGATTTCTGAAATGCAAATCTTCTATTGTCTTCAAAGTCCAACTCTTGAAGGACGTCACTTTCTATGCTGATGATGGACAAATCAGTAAGTCGTTCCTGTAGCATAGTCGTTCGTAATTCATTTTAGATTCTCTTTAACTGGGACAATGACCGCTCTCCACTGCAATTGGTTACCATTAGACAAAGAAATATCCGGGTAGCAACTTCTACATTCGGAAAGGTTTCTTCTGTTTTATCTGCTTTTATTCATGAAAATAAGGATGATATACTTAGCTCTGGAGATTCATTTGAATTTTTTCAAATATTGTTTTAAATGAAAACATTCTGATATGAGCTCATCACCATTAACATCTTCATGATAAAAATCTGCAAATTCTTTGTACCTGTTTCTCAACTGTTCAAAATCGATTTGTTTTAAATGAGAAAGGAAACTAAAATGTTTGATAACTTTCTCGTATGCTTCTGAACATCGCTTCAAACTAATTCCAATGTGTCGATTATAGGCATAAAAACTTCTACACGAAAGTTTTCTTTGGTACTCAGTTGAACAGTCTCTGACGAATCTTTGGAGAAAGTGATATGCTTGCTGCAAATTCTCGTCCTTTGGGAATTACCCTTATAGTCAGCACCTGGAGTTTTCTTTGGCTCAAGATTCATACTGATCGAATCTACTGCGTGCAGAACTGATGAAATTGGAAGTAGATGCAAAAAGTTTTGTTGCAACGTCTATTGTGACGGTACTACCTTGTAAAGTTACATTTGTGTTGTAGATAGTTCTCAAAAGGTCATTCCATATCTCCGTTCGGAGAATGGTCTAGAGTTTTTTTCACTTTCTTGCAAAGACTTTGAGCCTCATTTCTTGTTTCCACTGGCTGATCAGTGTTGCTATTAATTGATTTTAAAGCTTCAAAAAATCACAGTAGCCATTATGCAAAGCGTTAAGAACGTCAGCACGAGCAGACCATCAGGTTTCAGAGAGGGACTTCAGAACTTTATTTGCCCCCAAACATTCTTTCAAAACTTATCAACGATTGTTCGAAGCAGAAATAAAGTGAACAATTTTTGGACAAACTGAAGTATACTACTGCTTCAGAAACACATGCAACCGCTTGAACACCTAATAAATTTAGTGAATGTGTGGCACATGGTAGAAAAATAGCAAATTCACATTTTTCTTGTAGTCTTACCTGAAGACCTGAATACTTTCCAGACATATTTGCTGCATTATCATAGCTCTATACACGGCAATCTTATATTGAAATGTCAAAGCTATCCAAAAACTTAACAGTATCTTCTATACTTTGAGACCTATCCTCCTCCACAGGCAAAAATCTCTCAACGGGCTGGACATCTTTTATGAAAGTTAGCTGGTCAACATGGGAGAGATATGGCGAGGAATCCACGCTCATTGAATTGTACTTGGCTGCTTTTAGTTCGTTGACAATCGTCGTTAACACTTTCTGTCCCATTACATTAATAAATTCATTGCAAATATTTGCAGACAAATATGATGTATTTCCTTGGCCACGATTGCCATACTTTCGTATATGATCAGCAAGAAAATGATCAAATTCGTTAATTAATTCTAAGCATCCCAAAGAATTTCCATTGTTTTCAGAACCCAATATAGCACTTTCTTGTGTCCCCTTGACGCCAAAAATTTCACAACTGCAACAATTATTTTCTATATGCCCCTCAAGTAGATGACCTCAGCATTAAACTGGGAAAGCAATCCAGTATGAACTAGTCCAACAATTTTGCTTCTTGTAACAATACTCCTCATTGATTCCCTGTGCTGTAAACTGTTCTCATACTCCTTTAATAAGCTTTTTATAAGCTTCCAATCTTTTTATCCCCTGGAAGAACTCAACTTATTACTGACAATGTTAGTGAATAGAGGCAACAATAAAAGTACAGATTTCATGACGTCCTAAGCGTCGGGAGAGTCCATTAATTTGTTCTAAGGGGAGGCCGCATGAATCTGCTTCAGATCCTTCCAGTTATCGAAGTTCATGTGTTGCTGCTTCCATATGTTAAAGATTTGTATCAGATTAAATGGGCTCTGCCTGAAGCCAAATAAAAAAAATAGCCAAATAGAAACCCATACATAGCGCGGCTTTGCTGTCTCCACCAGTTGGTGCAGGAAGAGTTCTGCATAACCAGACACAAGATGTGTATACTAAAGACAGTACAAACATCCATGCCCGAGGGGGAATTCGAACCCCCGACGGGGAACGGCCTCGGGCATCGTAGCATAGCGCCTCGGCCGCTCCGCCGCGGCGATGTTGTGTACAACGTAATTAAGTTTATGTCGGTAGACGTAAAAGACAGGATAATATCGCATACAAGAGTTCCCTTGATAAAGTTCAAGCTGCTACTGGGGTTTCGCTTGGGACTATAAGAAGAGAAAAGAAAGTGTGAGAAAAAGTAGGCGCCGATAACTTATTTTTTTCCTTACTCCAGTAAAACGCGGAATAAAGAGAAGCGTTCTTACATTTGTGAAGAGACTAACACTTACTTCCACATGACAAGTAGCGTCCCACAATATACTAGGTTCCAAAAATGAACGGGTTTGCCCGTCCCTAGTGTACAGCACTGGACTTCCCCCTCCATTACACTCTGCGGCGCTCATGCATTCCCACGGCGCGGCGCCACACGCTGCTGCTGAGAACGGTTCAGCTGCTGTATTGTTGTGGGCAGCTTTGAAGTCCTGTGAAGTTGGCATCCCTTTTTTGGAAAATGTACATTTTGTCAGAGTTCTAGACATATATACAATAGTTCTGGAGTTCTCTGTACAAAATTTAAATAGTTCTGCAAAATTTGGCCGCAAAAATACGAAAAATTACCACAAATTTTAGTTTTTCAAAATAATTTTTTGCCTAATTGTACATAGTTCTGATCACAGTTCTAAATAGCTCTCAAAGAGTTCTACAGGAAATCCTAATGACATTTTTCTGTGCAGATTATACTTCATGAGATAATTGCAATAATGGGGAATCCATTTACACGCTACTGTGAAGTTGGCACTCCTTTTCTCAAAAATGTGCATTTTTTTTTCAGAGTTCTACGCAGATATGAAATAGTTCTGGAGTTCTCTGTACAAAATTTAAATAGTTCTGCAGAATTTCGTGAAATATCGCAATTCTGAATAGTGGAAGAGCTGTGAAGTTGGCAGCCCTTTTTTAAAAAATGTAAATTTTTTCAGAGTTCTAGACAGATACGCAATGGTTCTGGAGTTCTCTGTACAAAATTTAAATAGTTCTGTAGAATTTCGCCGAAAAAATAGTAAAAATTACCACAAACTTGAGTTTTTTTAGTTTTTTAAATAATTTTTTGCCTAATTGTACAAACATAGTTCTGATCACAGTTCTAAATAGCTGTCAAAGAGTTCTACAGGAAATGCTAATAGCATTTTTCTGTGCAGATTATACTTCATATAGATATATTAAGTATAATCTGCACAGAAAAATATCATTAGGATTTCCTGTAGAACTCTTTGAGAGCTATTTAGAACTGTGATCAGAACTATGTACAATTAGACAAAAAATTATTTTGAAAAAAACTAAAATTTGTGGTAATTTTTCGTATTTTTTTCGGCGAAATTTTGCAGAACTATTTAAATTTTGTACAGAGAACTCCAGAACTATTGCATATCTGTCTAGAACTCTGAAAAAAAAATGTACATTTTCCAAAAATGGGTGCCAACTTCACAGGACTCAGCTTTGATGCTGCCGCTACTGGGGGTGTCTGCGCTGACGTCTCGTGACGTAGGCGCCTACCCGCTGTTTGGTCGGTCAACAGCAGACCCGTGTGGCGTCGTATGAAGGACGTTATTGGATACAATGTTCCGGCAAGTTATATCTGTAACAGACTGCCATAAGGTCTACTACAACAGTGTCGGATTGTGTTCTGTAGCTAAAGTCCATAATAAAAACTACGATTTTGCATTCAGACAGCAAACCAAATCCCTTGCCACACCATATATGACACGTTTCGAGACAACTTCTGGGTCTTTATAAGTGCGACAAAAATACAGTTTAAAAAGTCTTTGCCTAGGAGAAAGGAAAGAGTTCCTCGGGGCCCCCATCAGGCTGGGGCCCCTGGGCCTGTGCCCCTTGTGCCCCTATGGTAAAGACGGTAGTGTTTATGAAGTATCCTTTCCACATAAAATAACTCCAAGTGTCTTATAAATCTCATAGAACACGCAAAACAGTTCCGGGAACAATACCTCGGAAATATTTCATTGGGCCACAATTTCTCTGGCAACACACATACTATGTCAATAATGAAAAGGGATTTTTTTAATAAGTTTTCTGAAACATCAGTTTTAAGATAACTTCTCTATTCTCACCTTAGATTCTTGATACAACAAATATAAATCAGCAAGACACGATCACGAAAAACAATAGCACAGAATAAATAACAATGGCGGAACGCCTTTTTTTAAATGTGAGCATAGGATTTCTATATCCTAAGAATAGTAACACTACGTATTACTTTTATTGTCTTTACTACACCATTTATTTTTTATGATAAAAAGGCAAATTAATGAATAATGTTGTTGTTACTAATTTTTTTATCAAGAAAAATGTTCAGTTACCGCGTTCGCATAATATTTAATTTATCCAGACAAATTAGTTTTTAGGTCTGTTCCGCAGTGTGTGGGTATTATACGTCCTCGAGGATGAGCCAGCCTCGCATCGAAGATTTAGGCGACAAGGTGAGGTAGATGAGGAAGGATAAGGCAAAGAGAACACATGTGAGAAGGTTTATCTTAGCAAACAAAAGGAGAAAGGGGCTAAGAAACCAGATTCTCTTTTTCATAAGCTAATGAGTGACTACACATAACACAACATCCACGTACAAAAGGTGATGCCACAAATGCCGCCATCACACTGTAAAACCTTTCATCATCAACTAATTGGACAACTATCCCGGCGAAGAGTGGATACAAGTGGAAAGTCGATTCAGCTGCAGACTCGACTGAAAAGATTTTTACTACACAGGAACCTGAACAATCCCCCACATTACCTCCCAAATGGCGAAAGTGTCGACCATGCAAGACTAAAACAGGACTTAGTAGGATGATGAATTATGAATGTTCGGCTTGTCGGCAACCGATCTGCTTGGCCACGTGAAAGTTTTGTGCCAAACCTGTGTTTCAGCACTTGATTTTTGGGGTCTCATCTTCGGTTTTTTGGCTGCAGATGTGACGAGAAAAGATGGCTCCACATCAAAATAAACTGCCTAATGTCTTTTAAAAATAATTTTATTAGTTTTATGGATTTCTGTTCAAGCAATTTTGTATACTGTTTGTGGGAAACTGGCAATTTTTGTTATTTTAGTGTAAGGTGTATTCTGTTTAATAAATCCATTCTTTTGTTTTGAATTTGCAGTAAGTCCTTCATTTCGGTCCTCTTAAAGAATAGCCAACATGCGTTTTGAATCTACATTAATATGACGGAGCTAATCTGCCAAATATGTGAGTGGCCTCTAAAGCTGGGAGCGCATGATTTTGTTTTATCTGCAGGTGCACCCGATGGAGGGTTAAGAATTCAGCAGTAGTTACAGAGCTAAATAACGCTCTCTGTGCGACATTCAAGTAAAAGGCGATAAACAATTGGATCGCATCAGGTGACCATTTGATAAACACAGGACCTATTTTAAGGCGTTAATATCACTTCTCATAGTCTCTAAAACAAAATTATCATGGTCCAGTAAGTTAGTCGCCGAAAGTGCTATGTTTTAACATACCAGCGTATTTTAACAATTTTTGTTGTTGTTGTTGTTGTTGTTGTGGTCTTCAGTCCGGAGACTGGTATGATGCAGCTCTCCACAATACCCTATCCTCAGCAAGCCTCTTCATCTTCACATAAGAACGGCAACCTACATCTGTCTGAATCTGCTTACTGTATCCATCTCTTGGTCTTCCTCTGCGGTTTTTACCCCACACACTTCCCTCCAATGCTAAATTCACGATTCCTTGATGTCTAAGAATGTGTCCTACCAATCGATCCCTTCTTTTAATCAAGATATGCCAGAAATTCCTTTCCTCCCCAATTCTGTTCAGTGCCTCCTAATTAGTTATGCGATCCACCCACCTAATCTTCAGCATTCTTTTGTAGCACCACATTTCAAAAGCCTCAATCCTCTTCCTGTCCGCACTGTTTATCGTCCATGTTTCACTCCCATACAAGGCAACACTCCACACAAATGCCTTCAGGAAGGACTTCCTTAGGCTTAAATCAATATTCGAGGTTAACAAATTTCTCTTTTTCATGAACGCTTTTCTACCCATTGCCATTCTGCATTTTATATCCTCTGTACTGCGACCATCATTTATTATTTTACTGCCCATGTAACAAAACTCATCTACCTCCTTTGTTGCTGCGTTTCCCAATCTAATTCCTTCAGCATCACCTGATTTTCTTACACTGCACTCCATTACCCTAGTTTTGCTCTTGTTAATGTTCATCTTATATGCACCTTTCAGCACACTGTCCATTCCGTTCAGCTGCCCTTCCAGGTCCTTTGCTGTCTCTGACAGAATTACTATGTCGTCGGCAAAACGCAATGTTTTTAATTCTTCGCCCTGACTTTAATTCCTTCTCCAAATTTCTCCTTGCTTTCCTTTATAGCTTGCTCAATGTACAAATTGAATAACATTGGAGAAAGGCTACAACCCTGTCTTACTCCCTTCCCAACCACTGCATCCCTTTCATGGCCTTCAACTCCAACAACTGCTGTCTGGTCTTTGTACAAGTTGTAAATAACCTTACGCTCCCTATATTTTACTCCTGCTTGCTTCAGAACTTGAAAGACTTTATTTCAATCAACATTGTCAAAAGCCTTCTCCAAATTTACAAAAGCTAGATATGTAGGTTTGCCTTTCCTTAATCTATCTTCTAGGATAAGCCGTAAAGTGAGTATTGCCGTAAAGTGAGTAGTGTTCCTACATTTTTCCTGAACCCAAACTGATCCTCCCTGAGGTCGGCTTCTACCAGCTTTTCCATCCTTCTGTAAATAATTCGTGTTTAATTAACAATTACTTATCGATAATTATTGTCCGCGGTGGGCGTCAGACTAGAACTACGAACAAACTATACCAACTGTGAGATACTATACAGTAATCCCATCTCACACATTCTTAGGGTAACCTCTTCCTGTTTCTTTCGCACCTCTGTGTTTCTGGGAGGCCGGCCGCGGTGGCCGAGGAGACTGAGGCGTTTCAGTCACGGTCTGCACGGCCATTTCCAGTCTCCCAGAAACATGTTTGTTTGTAAAGCTTATGGGACTTAACTACGGGGTCATCAGTTCCTAAACTTACAAACTACTTATCAACTACCTTATACTAAGGACGGCACAAATATCCATGCCCGAGGGGGGATTCGAACCCCCTGCCTGTTACTGGCAACGACAAATCGGCTCTGTCCGATTTGATAGCGAAATAATTCCGTTTAATACGGATTGTTAACTACGGTGCAACTTTACGTTCACTTGGTTTTTTTTTTTTTTTTTTGTGGTTTTAGGGCGCACAACTGCTGTGGTCATTAGCGCCCAACACTGCCCATAGTAAAAAAGAACCGGGGTTAGAAATTAAATGGCTTTCGCCATATTTGCACGATGTATAAAAAGTAAAACTCTGTTAACCGATTGCGGGTCATCAGCTAAAATGTCAGACAATTCAAATGGGAAACACAGATCATGACGGAGACGGTTAAAAAATGGACATTGCACTAAAAGATGGTTCACAGTAAAAGGTGCATCACAGTGCTCACATACGGGAGCAGGACCACCACGTAATAAATGCTGGTGGCTAAAACGGCAGTGGCCAATACGAAGCCGGGCTAGAACAATCTCCTCTCGGCGGGAGGGTCGAGATGACGTTGACCAGAGATCAGGCACAGGTTTATTGGCTCGCAATTTGTTCCCTGACAGGGATGACCAATGTAGATACCAACGGGAGATAATACGCTGGGAGATACCAGCGCGAAGGTCATCAGAGCTGGTGGAAAAGGTAGATAGCCGAGGAAGGAGAACTGCTTCCTTGGCAGCCATATCCGCAGCCTCATTCCCCAACACTCCCACATGGCCAGGGACCCACAGAAACGTCACCGTAGTTCCGCTCGTTGAAAGAGAAGTAAGGCAATTGCGGATGCTTTGTACCAGGGGATGGGCCGGATATAGGATGCGAAGGCTCAACAAAGCACTCATAGAGTCCGAGCAAATGACAGTCTTACTGAGCGAGTGTCGCCGGACGTATTGTGTGGCTTGGTATAATGCATACAGCTCAGCTGTAAAAATGGAACTCCACTCAGGAAGACGATATTTAAAAGAGACGTTGCCAAGTACAAAAGCACACCCAACACCCTGGTCTGTCTTTGAGCCATCAGTGTAAATGAACAAATTGTCATCAAATTTAAACCGGAGTGCGTGAAATTCTCTCTGGTAGACGAAACGAGGTGTGGAGTCCTTTGGAAGAGAATGAAGATCAAAGTTAACACGGACTTCGGGGCTTCGCCACGGTGGAGAGATGCTCTCTCCAGTCGAGAAGATAGCAGGCATTGTAACGCCAAGCTGGCCGAGTAGCGAACGCAAGCGTACTCCCGGTGGTAGCAGAGCAGACGGGCGCAGAGTGAAGAGACTGTCAAGTGAGTCGTTAAAAAAAACTGCGTACGTCGGGTGTCCTCGCATGGACGACAAACGACTAGCGTAACGGCTAAGCAGGAGTTCCCGACGGTAAGAAAGGGGTAGTTCGGCGGCCTCGGCATAGAGGCTCTCAACGGGGCTAGTATAAAACGCTCCTGTCGCCAGACGGAGACCGTGGTGGTGGATTGTATTAAGGCGGCGCAGTATGGACGGTCGAGCCGAAGAATAAACGATGCTACCATAGTCCAGTTTGGACCGAACTATGGTGCGATACAGATGGAGGAGAGTAGACCTGTCAGCTCCCCACGAGGTGCCACTTAACACCCGCAGCACATTGAGAGAGCGGGTACAGCGAGCTGCCAAACGGGATATGTGGGGAGACCAACTTAACTTCCTGTCGAGAACAAGTCCCAAGAACGTCGTGGTATCCACAAATGGAAGTACTATGGGGCCCAGACGAAGGGACGGGGGAAGGAACTCCTTCCGCCGCCAGAAGTTCATGCAGACTGTCTTGTCGGCTGAGAATCGAAAGCCAGTGTCCATACTCCACGCGTGGAGATTGTCTAGGCACCGCTGGAGGCGCCGCTCCAGGAGACCCGTTTGCTCAGAGCTGCTGTAGATCGCGAAGTCGTCAACAAATAGGGACGCCGACACTCCCAGTGGAAGGTGATCGGCTATAGAATTGATTGCCACTGCAAATAAAACAACGCTCAGGACCGAGCCCTGGGGGACTCCGTTCTCCTGATTAAAGGTGCTCGATAAAACCGAACCAACACGCACTTTAAAAACACGGTCTGTTAAAAATTCGCGGATAAAAATTGGCAGGCGACCCCGAAAACCCCATGTATGCAGAGTGCGGAGGATGCCCATCCTCCAGCAGGTGTCGTATGCCTTTTCCAGATGAAAGAACACCGCTACTGTCTGGCGCTTCCGTAAAAAGTTATTCATTACTGAGGTAGATAGGGCAACAAGATGATCCACCGCAGAACGGTGCTTGCGAAACCCACATTGGACATTAGACAGGAGATGTCGCGTTTCAAGCCACCATACCAGGCGCCCGTGAATCATGCGTTCCATCACCTTGCATATGCTACTGGTGAGGGAAATGGGGCGGTAGCTGGAAGGGAGACATTTGTCCTTCCCAGGCTTTGGTATGGGAATGACTATGGCTTCACGCCAGCGTCGCGGAAAGGTGCCTTCTATCCATATGCGGTTGTAGGTGGCCAGTAGGAAGTGCAAGCTCGTTGGTGAAAGGTGTTGCAGCATCGCCACGTGAATGCCATCTGGTCCTGGAGCGGAGGACCGCGAAGACGAGAGTGCGTGGTGAAGTTCTCGTACAGTAAACTCGGTATTGTAGCATTCACGGTTCTGAGAGGTAAAGGGCAATGGAGTCGCCTCCACCGTCCGTTTCCTAGCTAGGAAAGCGTCAGTGTAATGTGAAGAGCTAGAGACCTCTGCAAAATGTCGACCCAGTGCGTTGGCTATTTGTGGAGGATCGACGACGGTGTCAGTTGCGACACACAGACCGGGAATTGGGGAATGAGCCATAGTGCCCGAAATTTTTCGAAGGTTACCCCAAATGATGGAGGAAGGGGTAGACCTATTAAAAGAGCTCGTGAATGAGCGCCAACTGGCGCGTTTACAGTCGCGAAAGAGGCGACGACAATAGGCCCGCAGCCGTTTGTATCGGATGCAGTTGTCGAGCGTGGGCCGTTGTTTGAAGATTCTAAGGGCACGTCGCCGTGCTCGCAGAGCGTCACGGCATTCCGCGGTCCACCACGGGACAAGGGGACGACGTGCGTGGGAAGTCTTGCAGGGGATGGAACATTCCGCGGCTGTCAGAATAACTGTGGTAATGTGTTCCACTTGGTCGTCTATACTAGGATAATGGTAAGTACCAAAATCCGCCAGTGACGTGTAGAGCTCCCAGTCCGCTTTCGTTAACTGCCAGCGGTGTGGATGCTCAAGGGTGTCAGGCATCATTAGGTGAATTACACACGGAAAATGATCGCTCGAATGTGTGTCTGAGAGAGCAGACCATTCAAGACGCCGTGCCAGCTGAGCAGTGCAGATAGCTAGATCTATATGGCTGAAAGTATTTGTGGTGTCTGAAAGATAAGTTGGTTCACCAGTGTTAAGGCAGATGAGCTGAAGGTGGTTCAGTATATCTGCCAGGAGGGAGCCCCGTGGACATGGTCGTGGGGAGCCCCAAAGGGGGTGGTGGGCATTGAAATCTCCCACCAACAAAAACGGACGTGGAAGCTGGTCAATAAGATCTAGGAGATCTGATCTAGTGACGGGAAAAGAGGAAGGAGCGTAAATATTGCACAGTGTGAAGACAAATCCAGGAAGGTATATCCGGACAGCAACAGCTTGTATTGGAGTACACAAAGGACCGGTGTACTGTGTACGTCATCCCGAATAAGCAACATTACGCCCCCGTGGGCTGGAATTCCTGCCACTGGAGGAAGGTCAAAGCGAACGGTAGTGTAGCGTGGGAAAGTAATTCTAGTACCAGGGAGCAATTTTGTCTCCTGTAGAGAGAAGATGATTGGATGATATGTTCGCGTTAAAAGCTGCAGTTCTGTCCAATTCGACCAGATACCACGAATGTTCCATTGAAGAATATCCATAATGGGATAAAATGAGATGAAGGTGGACATCAGCCCGACGAAGGCGGCGGGCCACAGTGCGAATGTTCGCAACTGGTGGTGTCTGAGACAGGAGGGTCTTGCTCCATATTCTCAGAGGTTACCACAGCAGCTGCGTGAGTGTGGTCGGCAGCCCCATCTTTGGCTGATGCACCTGGAGAGACTATAGGCTTCCAGGGGATGCCATCGTCACATTGTGAGGTAGGAGGGGGGAGAGTTTTCCCCCTATTTGATTTCTTGGAGCCCTGGTGAAGCTCTTTGGTTGGCTCAGATGTTTTGGTAGGGGTGCGGAGGAAATCCTCGCGCGAATGCTCTTTCTTAGACTTTCGCGTCTCTATCTGTGGTTTCACAGCTGAAGATGAAGATGAAGACTTGGAAGAGGTACTCACACTTTTCGTTGAACGTGACGCCGTTGTCGATGTAGACTGTTTGACAACTACTGTTGTAAACTGTAGGTCACAAGTCTGTGTGGCCATATCCCGTGTTGTTGGAGGCGTTGCAACTACAGTACTGTAGTTACCACGCGGCGGGGTCTTGGGCTTACGACTGGCGTACATCTTACGTGCAACTGGTATGGGAACCTTTTCCTTTACACGGATTTCCTGAATGGCTCGTTCATCGGCAAACACGGGACATTCCTGGGAGGAAGCAGCATGATTCCCGTTACAATTGATGCAATGAGGGGACGGTGGTGGACAAATCCCCTCATGGGCCTCTTTACCACAGGTGACACATATGACTGGGTTCTTGCAAGACTGGCTTGTGTGGTTAAATCGATGGCACTGATAACACCGAGTAGGGTTAGGGATATAAGGTCGTACTGTGATGACCTCATACCCTGCCTTGATCTTCGGCGGCAGAGCCACTCGGTCGAAGGTCAGAAACACTGTGCGAGGGGCACTACAACATTGTTCTCTTTTTTTGTCACTCTGTGTACTGCGACGACGCCTTGAGCTGCCAGATATTCTTTCAGTTCATCCTCAGTCAGACCGTCCAAACTGGCCGAGAAGACTACCCCTCGGGAATAATTGAGGATTGGATGAAGCTCAACACGAACCGGGTAGCTGTGGAGCAGAGTAGCCTTAAGCAGCCGCTGTGCCTGGGAGCCACTTTCTGTTTCTAACAGTAGTGTTCCATTACGCAGGCGGTTGCAGGTCTTAACTGGGCCGGCAATGGCATCAACCCCTTTTTGAATAATAAATGGGTTCACCGACGAAAAGGATTGTCCTTCCTCAGTACGGGTCACCACAAGGAACTTTGATGTCTGTAAATTTTTCTGTTCAGACACACTATTGTCTAGTACATCCATTTCTAAAGGCTCTTTCCATTTTCTTTTTTTTAGAACCATCGCGGTTGTATCCCCCACGATTGCCAGTGTCTCCGATGGCACGCTCCTTCCTGCTGGGGGCCCCCAACGGAAGCACACCCGCCTTGGGTGATTGTTCACACCCCAGGTCACACCTCCCGATCTACAGACGGAGGGACCAATCGGCGAATCGGGAAGGTATCAGCGTAGGCAATCGCCCCTCCCCTGGCCTGGCCTTAACCAGGGGGTACGCACGCACCCTACATGCCAGCCCGGGGCTGGGACTTACGCATTACCCAGTCACCCATATGGGTGGCCTTCAAGTGCGTACAGGGAGGAGGAAGAGAGAAATAGTAGGAGGAGAAGCCTCAAACGCAGACGCGGAGGCAAAGAAAGAGGTGAAAGAAGACTGTAAAGCCAAAGGGGTCAGAACTTCGGTTCCCCGAAGGATGCACAGACTCGGTCCCCAAGAGAGGGGAAAAGGACAGTAGTAGAAGCGTCATGTAGCACGGAAAGGAAAGAGTGCTACAAAGGCTGGGGCCCCGTGCTCGCCACGCACGTACTCACCACAGAGCGGTGAGTCCCCTGAGGGGACGTTCACTTGGTGTTACCAGAGGTGAAGTAGACATGATCGTGCCAGTTAAAGATACATACCTATAGGGCGATATCGAACGCACACATAACATACTAAACGACAACCGATCCACCAGACCACTACGGCAATGTAACGGAAACTGCGCTTAACATATCGACTAGACGCAGTTAAGACAATTTGGTGTTCAATGAAATGATCAACTATAAGCAAGAATCTGACACAGAAATTATACTAGTCTCATGTTAAGACTATTTACTCATTTTTGGAAGTAGTTGTCCAACCGTCAAGAAAATGTATTTCTCGACAAATTGACTTTAACATGGTTCGGCGACAGCTTTAATCCGAAAGAAATTGGTTTCTACTCGCACGGAATCGGTAATCCACCTGAGCATTGTAAGACACTTTCAGAGTATATGAGAGAATTCCGTCCTGGAAACAGCTAAACACCTTTTGACTGAGTAGTTTTGTTAAGAATTCCCTATTGATTTTCAATCATGATACCTGTAACTCTGTCAGAGAAGAGCTAAAAAATTTTGCTCTCACCACAATTGGTATCGAAAGTCGACAGCGCGTTCGTTTCGCAGCTGACTGTTACCCGAAGGCTAGCGAAGACTTCCGGTATTTGGTTCTTCCTTACTGGCCGACTAGTTAGGAGACTAGATCAAGCGTAACCTTAAAAGAAGAGATTGGTTGCAATTTTCGCGTTGAACGAATTTCCTGGACTCAAAAATATGAATTAATAACTTTATCTCACACCTTAAGTGAAAATCACTCAGATTATAGAATGGAAATGACATGAAAAATCAAGTGAATTTATCAGCTTAATTCTGTGTTTACCAGGAAGTAACTCCCGCTTACAGAGTTGCCAGACGTACTCTGCAATATTGCCAATTCTCCATTAGACTAGCGACAGGCAGAATACGTTTGCTCGGCGTCTGTATTTCTCGCGCTACCTTAGTGCTGACGGAGATAGCGGCTTCGAAGGCGCGGCGCGCAGCCTGTCACTGTGTTGACTGAGAAGAGAAAAACCTAGCAAAGACCAATAAGTCTTAATCGCACTATAAAATCACCAGACGTTATTGACGTTTTCTGCACAATACATTTTAATGTTATATACCTGAATACTATTTTCCTTATGAATTTTTTCGTTGGCACCACCTCTAACACATAACTGCACAAATGTGAAGATAGAATTACCCTAATTACAAAATGCAAACTTCATAAACATATTTCATAACTTTCGAGCATATAGTTTCCAATCAGACGAACCGTGCAAATAAATCTTTCCCAATGATTGAAAAATAGGACTTATCATCTGCGAAAAAATTAAGCATATGAACAATTTCAATGATAATTCGATTCAAGCTTATAAGTGACAGGAGAAGCATTTGTGATAATATGAAACAAGGAAAAAAAGTCGCGAAAGTAATGTTTAGAATATGTAATTCATTCTATAAAATCGAAAGGGAAGATAAGTATGGACTACTCGTAAAGATTACAGTGTAACTGCTGGTGATGCTGCTTAAATAAAAGTGATAAATGAACTCTCCATCATTTCGTTGCTTTCTCCGAGACTGCCGACTCCTGTAGGTCTCCACGCAAGGCACGTATATGGATTCGAATCCAGATCCATCACAAAATATTCACAATTTCATTAGACGAATGATTGAGCACACTGGACTACTAGTAAAAAATTACGTTGAATGTCTCCTCGTGCATTATCAACGCGAATCAGGATGTTGCGGTGGTCTTGGGGTAAAGCGCTGAAGGATCGCGGGTTCGAAACCTAGTCAGATCACCGATTTTTTCAGTCTCTGTTTTAACCCAGCATTCACGTCTCAACAATGTGAGGAGTCGTCATAAACTACACGTGGTTTAGATTCCACGTTAAACTGTAGGTCGCCTTTTCCGGTTGGATAATTAGGGACAGGCAAGTCTCTGAAGTAGCGCACAGTTGAATGACTTGCACCAGGACACTGAGCCACACGAAATAATAATAATAATAATAATAATAATAATTATTATTATTATTATTATTATTATTATTATTATTATTATTATTATATCAACGATAGGTTCCGTTGTTACTAGGCAGACACGCATGCATCGTCATTCCTGTTGAGTTAACATTTGAGATTTAACGTCCATTCGTGCTTAGAAAGGACATCGGTAGGTTCGGAGTTCGATTCCCGGTTACGCAGAACGTAATTATATCCTGATTACAGATTCAAACATCCCGTTGCTGGTGAAATAATTCGACTACTAACATCTGACTTCACTTAGCTATCTTCCATTTAGATACCGGGTATGTAACTCAAAATCAAACGTTTGTAAATCTATGGGACCTAACTACTGTGGTCATCAGTCCCTAGGCTTAGAACTACTTAAACTAATCCAAAGACAAAACACACGCCCCTGACCGAGGAAGAACTCGAACCTCCGACAGGAGCAGCCTCGTATGTAAGTCCCACACAGAACTGAGCTTGGGCACTTGTAATTAGGGACATAACGGTGATTATTAAGTTCCTGGTTCAGTAAAAATCTCCAATATTTCAAACATCTTTATGCTTCGTCAGCTGTGCATTGCTTGGTTAGCTACGGCTACAGGTGGTTGGTTTGATTCCAGAACAAGGTAGTTTGTCATATCAATTCAAGTTCAAAGATGTGTACAAATATTTGTTCAGGTATGAATACGGAGAAAATGTTGGTGATACGCAGTTAATATTGAAGTTTCCATAGTGCGTTTGCTGCTGTTAATTGAGTTTTTATTATTTGGTTAGTTCAACAATCGGTTAATAAAAATCCGCTCGCCAGTGGAACGACGTTTCGCAATCGTGAGAAAACGATTTAGAGGAGAAAAGTACTTCGAATTTCTAGAAGACTTTAGGATTTCCGATACTATAGTAAAATCTGTTGTTTGTAACAATATTAAATGTTGTTTAAGGATTAATTAATGTTTTATGTGATGGAGTTTGTTACATCAGACTGTAAAAAGTGTGATAATACTTAAGATAAGTCATTGTAATAAATTGGATTTAATAAACGTTAAGAACTTAATAACGTGTTTCCTTTTATATGCAAAATCGTGGTATTAAATTTACAACTGGAATGATTGCCATAAAGAGCAGTTGTCTGTAGTGGATCCATTTTGAATAGTCGAAAGACTATACCGCGGAGCGATTAGAGCACCCGCAAGACACGTACATTATTTGGGTTGCATGCACATCAGGCGAAACGCAATTCAGGTCTTTCGGATATTTTTGCGCATGGTAGTACGTCAACCTACATCCTTTTGAATCTGTTTACCGTATTCGTCCATCGGTCTCCCTCTACGATATTTACCCCACACACTATCTTCTAATGTGAAGTTGATGATTCTTTGGTGTCTCAGAATGTGTCCCACCAATCTATCCCTTCTCTTAATCAGGACATGCCAAAAACTCATCTATTCCCCAATTTTGTCGAGCACCACCTCATTAGTTACGTGATCTACCCATCTAATCTACAGCAATCGTATGAAGCACCACTTTTCAAAAGCTTCTATCATCTTTGTCTGAACTCATCGTCCATGTTTCACTCCCATACAGTGCTACAAATCAGACAAATGCTTTCAGAAAGAACTTCCTAACATTTAAACTAATATTGTACGTCAACAAATTTCGCTTCTTCATAAACACTTCTTTCCATAGCCATTCTGCATTTTAGATCTTCTTTTCTTCGACTATCAGAAGTTAACTAGCTACCCAAATAACTAATCTCGTCTACTACGTTTATTGTCTCATCACCTAATCTGATTCCCTCAGCATCGACAGATTTTGTGACACTACATTCATTACCCTCGTTTTACTCTTGTTAATGTTTCTCTTATACCTTCCATTTAAAACACCGTCCTTTCCGTGTAATTGCTCTTCCAAGTCTTTCGCTGTCTCTGACAATTACTATTTCGTCAGCAAACCGCAAGTTTTTCATTCCCTCCGTCTGAACATAAATTCCATCTCCAAATCTATCCTTACACATATTCACAGCTTGCTCAATGTACAGATTGTACAACTCTGGGGAAAGGCTACAACCCTGTCATACTCCCTTCCCAACCACTGCGACCCCTCCATGTCCTTCGACTCTAATTATTTCTGTCTAGTTTTTGTACAAGTTTAATATAGCTCTTCGCTCCCTATATTTTACCCCTGCTACCCTCAAAATATGAAAAAGTGTATTCCTGTGAACATTGCGAAAAACTTTCTCCGGATGCACAAATGCTAAAAACGTTCGTTCCCCTTTCCTTAATCTGCCTTCTAAGGTAAGTGGTAATGTGAATATTGCCTCGGGTGTTCCTACATTTCTCGTGAAGCCAAATTGATCTTCCGCAAGATCGGATTCCACAAGTTTTCCGTTCGTCTGTAAATAATTCGTGTTAGTATTTTGCAGCCATGACTTATTAAATTGATAGTTCTGTAATTTTCACGTCATAAATTAAAATGTGTACATTAGTAGTTTTTAGAAAACTTTTTATAGTAAACAAGATCAGAAACTGAAACCTTCACAGGTAAAAAAAATACAATAAAACGTATGTTTCCGTTAAAAGCGGACGTAGGAACATCGAAGATTATACGGTCGGGGGTTCGAATCCCCCCTCGGGCATGGATATTTGTGCCGTCCTAGTTCGTAAGTAGTTCATAAATAGTTTGTAAGTTTAGGGACTGATGACCCCGTAGTTAAGTCCCATAAGCTTAATAAACATTTGAACATTTGAACATCGAAGGTTAACATGCAAACACGGGCCGAGAAGTATAATCCAAAATGCTTAAAAACAAAAATAACAATCTAAAATCGTAGTAATATGCACTTAACGTTCATCACGGATGTCCTTAAAAATGACTCACCTGATAATGAATATTACAGAAAAACCCATTCTTCATATTGTTCTTAGATAGTGTGTTCGTATCGATACGGTTGATGCGAATAACGAAATGCATTCGAATGAGTAACGACTCAGTATTTCGCATCAGCCAAAGTATTCGTTACACAGTACCGAATACATACGGTTTGTTACAGCTCTAATGTCAAGTAACATGTACTAATTTTTTATTGATTGATATCGATAAGGTAGCAGGTAATGTATCAATTTAATCAAGTTTAAAAGATAAATCAATCGAAAGTGAAGGCCGTAAACTCCGCAAAATACCTAGAAATTACTATTACTTCAGACTTAAATTGGAAAGAACACGTAGATAATATCGTGGCAAACGCGAACCAGAGACTGCGTTTTATTGGCAGAACCCTTAAAAGATGCAACAGAACTATAAAAGAAACTGCATACACTGCGCTTGTCCGTTCATTTTTGGAGTATTGCAGCCCAATGTGGGATCCTTATCAGGTGGGTTTGACGGAGGACATCGAAAGAGTCCAAAGAAGGGCAGCTCGTTTCGTATTGTCACGATACAGGAGAGACAGCGTTACGGAAATGATACAGGATCTGGGATGGGAATCATCACAAAAACGGCGCTTATCGCTGCGGCCTGGGCTACTTGCGAAACCCCAATCGCCAACATTCTCCTCCGAATGCGAAATATATTGTTGACTCCTACTTACATAGGTAGAAACGATCATCAGAATAAAATACGAGAAATCAGAGCTCTAACAGAGAGGTTTAGGTGTTCTTTCTTCCCGGGCGCTATTCGAGAATGGAATGGGAGATAAATAGTATAACTGTGGTTCGATGAACCCTCTGCCAGGCACTTAAATGTGATTTGCAGAGTATCCCATGTAGATGTAGATGTAGAGTTTACTTTTCTGAAGATGGTTCAGAACCTAACCGGTCAAGTTATAACTTTAATAAATAGCAGATGGTTGATAATATGCATTTCTTCAAATATATTACGGTTATTACCTCCTCATCTCAGTAAAAAATTGAAAAAAAAATCACCTTAGATTCAAAGTTTTTAAGAAAACGGCCATGTTCGGTTCCCTCCGTGAAAGACACCAGACCACCTCATCCGCACCTTACTGCAATATTCAGGTTAATTTGCAGATTCACCTTTCTCTAACCTTCGATTAACCTCGTATTTATCTACCACAGAAAACCGAGCGAGGTGACGCAGTGGTGACACACTGGACTCTCATTCGGGAGGACGGTGGTTCAAATCCACCTTCGACCATCCAACTTTGAATTTGGTTTTCCGTAATTTCCTTAAATCTCCAGGATAATGCCGGTATAGTTCCTTGCAAAGGGCAAGACCGATTTCCTTCCCCCACCTTCTACGGTCGGGGGTTCGAATCCCCCCTCGGGTATGGATATTTGTGCCGTCCTAGTTTGTAAATAGTTCATAAGTAGTTTGTAAGTTTAGGGACTGATGACCCCGTAGTTAAGTCCCATAGACTATTCAAACATTTGAACATTTTTCCCCCACCTTAAAATATAAGCGTGAGCTTCGTTCTCAATGACGGAGTCGTTGACAAGACGTTGAACCCTAAGCTTCCTTCATTATCACGGAGAGATCACGTTTACCTCTATGCATCTGTGTCGCAAGGTTACTTCAAGCGGCAGTGATAACACAAGCGGTTGTAAAAGGACACAATACTGTTGTCAGCTACTCGGAGAAGCACAGGGAATTACGTGTATACGTAGAATGTTACATCACTACAGAGGAAACATTCCAGCACTATCAAGTCAGCACCGCGTTACTATCGGGCGAGCAGTCAGTCTAGGCGTAAAATTCCGCAGGCAGCATCGAGTGAAGCGGCATTCCATGATGTGAAGCCGAGGCGAGCAGTTGTCATCGACGCGTTCACGCTCCAATAAGTGTGGTTGCGGTAGGCGCGGCTCTACAGCGGTGGAAACTGCACTGCTCAAAACAACTAGGCGATCAGTTGAGAATCTGGGTTCTGAAGTGTTGTCATCAGCAGAATAAACTAAAATGGTTCGGCGTCTTTCTGTCGGTTCTGCATAGAAAAGGCAACACTACGGCAGTCGAGATAGTGGTAACAACAAAGTTGCTACAGAGGGGATTTGTATTGAGCTCTTTACTCTACCAAACGAATTACACTAGCAGTTGAGTTCAGAAAGTGCATTGAGCAGGTAGTGCAATCAAAAAACAACGCGACTTACCAGAAGCTATGGCATGGAGAGCCATAGGAAGGTTGTAAGCGGGCCAGACACAGCGGAAGGAGGCTGCAGCTATTGGAGTGTCCCAAAGTGTAATTCTGAGGACGCAATTTCACGTGACAGGAACCGTTAGAAGTAGTCAAGGTTGTCCATGAGTAACATCAGCAAGAGAAGACTTACCTTCGGTTAACAGCCCGTCGACGAAGTATGCTGACTGCATCTCGACTTCTTGCTTGAGATATTCCTTGGTTCATTGGTCGACTAGACTCTATTCTAGTAACTTTGCCAAGGAAAGCCATGTGGAACACCTCAACCAAGATGAAAAGAATAAACAAATCCATACAAATTAAAATACGACCTCAGATTTCAAGTATCAAATAAAAAATTATTAACACTCCGAAAAAAAACACTTGTCATTCAACAAGCATGTACCCTCACAAAGGCCAAGATTGTCCACGGATAAGATCAACAAGAGATAACGCTTATCTCCGGTTAACAGGAGAGTGAATGTAACTCAGCACTAACGCACCCTCCTGGTAGATACGGGACACGAAATATCAAGACAAACAATCCGAAATCGCCTTCGGAAATGTGGCTCCTACACACGCAAGCTTGTGACGTGTCCCATTAAAATCACGACACACATTTAGCTTGCAGAAAATGGCGGAAGACCATCAGGATTTGAGTCGTAACGAATCGCGTCGGGTTCTGTCCACATACGAGTCAAGACTATCTGTTCACTGGACAATCGTCGTTCTCTCATCTGGAAAGAACGTGGAACTCGGAATAGTCCCGCTTACGTCCAATAAATATCACCATATCATGGTGGTGGATGAATGATGTTGGCAGGACTGAGTATACGCGGACGTACGGACCTCTATCTTTCAGAATGGCGCTTTGACTGCTTCGATTATAGAGACGAGATCCTTCCACCTTTCATAATGCCCTACACTGGTGTAGTAGAAGATGGGTTCCTTCTAGTGGGCGACATCGCTCGTTCTCGCAGAGCTACACTGGTGGAAAACATGCTTGAATCTCAGAAGACTGAACGAATGATGAGCTTGTTCACCGGACTTAAACCCGATTGACCACGTCTAGTATGCACTTGGCAGATGCATCGTAGCCAGACCAGCACCTCTGACAACGTCTGCAGAGCTGGATATTGCAGTCATGGAAGAATGGCGAAATATCCCGCAAGAGTTTACAAGCTTCCTAGGGTTTTATTTGCGGACGGAGAAGTTAGTACTGCTTCCTCCCACAAGTCCCCTAAAACCTCCACATCCTTGCGGATGCTGTTGCGTAGCAGTGTGCGTTTGTACCGCCCTACAGTACGCACGAGGTGCCGTAGTTGCTGTCAAAATCTTTATGGAAAGCATAGAGTCCTGACTAACCTGTTGTCTTCTATAGTTGTCCCCAGCGCAGAAGACAGCACACAAGTCGTTGGTTCTTGTACAGCATACAAGTGAGGCTAAAATAAGTTCTGTAGAATGGAAGCATAAGAAGCGACTCGCGAGATTTTTGTCAGGGATGCCATTTATTAAATAAATAATAAAATATGAGCAACTATTGTTAATATGACACGACCAATGCTGCCCATAGCTCATGTTGAGACCTCGACTATCACTATTACACAAATCTATACTCACGATCGGCGCGGTCCGGCGCGTGTAGTGGTCAGTTCGAGACTGAAACTGCGGCGCGTTGCGAGACTAGAGGGCACCTGACGCTCTATTTCGCGCCAAAACAGGGCCGTCGCGCGCCTTCTTCAAAATCGCTCTTTTCTTGTTACAATAAGAGAAGGCACCTTAAACTTTTTAAACTGTGAAAATCTAGCCTGTCCTTGAGAGACATTTATCACAAATTCTCAGCTTTGAATAATTAATATTTAGTATATAATAAACAAAACTAATTTCAAAAGAAATCACGTGACGTGAAATACAGCAGCCAATGAGAGGAGAGTACCAGTAAAATAGGCGGGCTTTCCCACGGGAACCAGCACCTACTGTGCCATATGCTACTGCTCCACACCCCACATTTCAACATATGCTGCACTTCTGTCGTTCTTCCGCGTTTAAGACGCGTACGATGTTAGCAAAGAAACGGCCAGCGGCAGAAATATGAAGTGGCCACAGGTCAGGAATATCACAAGTTGGTTGATAACCTCATACAGTCCGTGCCACGCAGTTTTGCAACTGTACTGGCCGTCCAAGGTGATCTCACACACCATACCTATGGACAACGAGAATGACTTTCACTATTATGGTAGCCCCATGGTGCCTCCTAAGTATACGCCTTGTAAACCTCGAGTAAAGAGTTGAGATAGGAAAATACCGTACTGTATCACACACATATTACAATTGTAATCAAAAACTTAGATACGTTACTATAAGTTTATTGTGTATCGTATCTGACCTGAGCCCCTAATTGTTTTATGCGGTGTACCATAAAGGGCACGTAGTTATGTGCGGTGTAAAAAACGTTTATGTAGAGCTTAGAATGAACCAAAACATCCTATAGGCGGATTGTAATTAAACGACCTTCTTTCGGGTGCTTTAGTACAGGCTGTATACATCGCCGGATGCTGAAATTTCGTGGGAATTTTCATTAGACATGTCCGAAAGAACAGAAACCACATCAGTATAATAAATATTTACACGCGAAGACGGAGTTAGCTTCACTCATTTCAACACAGATGCAGTCAGTTATACGTTCGACCTCGCACAGGATTCCGGAATGGCAAAGTGTAAGAGGACATTGACGATGAATGTGCTACAGCCATAGCGTGCCACTTGTGGTGGTTTGAGACGGACGGGAGGTGAGCATGGGTAGCCAAGTGGTTAAGGTGATCGCTGGCCTGAAGCGGGAGACCCGGGTTCGTTTCCAGGTCCCAATCACATTTTCACTTGTCGCCATTGTTTAATTTCAGTGCCCTAAAGCAGCCACTGTCAAACCTTTTCTTCCTAATCCTTCTTCCTTCTCTTCCTTTATCAATAATTTAAAAGTATGTGAAATGTTTGGTGGTTTGAGATCAGTATGCTGCTGTTGTTGTGCGGCGCTTGTCGTTTTTGAAGTGACTATTGGCGTAAAATTTTCCGTACGAACCCCAATGACTGTTGGGAAGAATGACCGTGCAGTGTTGGTACAGTTGTTTTATCACAACGGTAGTAAAAGCAGCGATGCACAAATGGGTTAGACCTCACGATCAAGAAATCTGTATTATAATTACGTAGGCTCCCGCGGCCAGAGTCAATGACATAAAAGTTTTCTGGGTGATGTACCGCGTCATGATGTAAGAAGGCTATTACTTTAATAACCGACGTTTCGGCTAACGTTACAGTGCCCTTCATCTGGATATACTGATGTGAGCTGGTTGCTACAATACTTTATATTTACTTTTAATTAGACATTACGTCATAATTTTTTTAAAATCAGCAATGTTATTGGTAGATTTTTTTTCCGGAAGAATGGAAACTTTATTATGATAGGATGCTGAGGTGGAGGGAGTGGGGCTTAGCCGTTGCCTATTGCTTCTTGCATAGCGAGACATGATTGGTGTTCATCGGCGAATGGGGTGAGGGCTTCCGTTTCTCTCCTGCTGGCCGTGGGCCGCGCGGCGGCAGTTGCTTACTAGTGACGCTCGCGTGTTGTGTTGTCAGTGCAGCCTATTTCGCTGTGATGGCTGGTAGCCAAGAGGGGGCAAGCCTGAGTCCATCTTCTCTATTCATGTTATTAGGGTGTTTTACAATTACGATGGCTTCCCTTATCTTGCGTTTAACCATTCCTTGTTGCTTGGCATCGTTAAATTTTATCTTTTTGCCGACTGCGATCTTGCTGGTGTTCCGCTACTGCAGATTTATTGTGTTGGCCTAATCGAATGTAGCGTTCATATTCGCGTATGCGCGTTGCCATTTCCCTCCCTGTCTCACCTATGTATACTTCCCCACACTCGCATCCCACCTTGTATACTCCTGATGCGTGTAGTGCCTCTATCTTCTCCTTTGTGGAACCAAGTACATCCTGGACCTTGTGACTACTGTAGAAGAAAGACTGGACACCAACCCGGCGAAGACGTTTAGCAATCCGATCTGTGACGTTTTTTACATACGGTAAGCGTGCTGCTGGCTGCTTTTTATTGACTTCCTGCCTACTGCTGTTTCTTTATTTGTATCCATGGTGGTGTGAATCACTCTATGGTTGTAGCCATTGGCCAGAAATGTTGTTTGTAGTTTGTTGAGCTCAGCTGTTTTGTTGTCTTCATCACTTAGGTACTGCGCCTTCTTGCTTCCCAATACAATGTTATTAAGTCTAAATTACAGTTCTCCAATTCTGAACACTCTCTTAAATGATCTGTCTCTTGTGCTACAGAACACATTCTGGAGACGGCAGGATGGAGCTCTTGTACAGGTGGGCCACCATACCGTCATGTCCAGTAGTCAGGCGGAATGTCGCTACTGCCTCTCTTCTTGGTCCATCTGGTATTACTTGGTTATCCAAGAGGGTTTCCCAGGTCTTTCCCTCACATGACATTTTATTGATTCTTCTCAATTCTTCTTTACTGCAAAATACGTCAGGGTAGTTTTTCTACAATTTGTTTAATTTTGTGCACTTTCTGGCTAGAAAATCAGATTTATCATTGCCATACATATGCCACAGTGAGATTGTATCCACTGAATTGCAATTTTCTTGTTATTTTGTTGTATATTTCTTGGATGTCTTTGACTTGAGCAATTACTGTAGCCGGCCGCGGTGGCCGAGGGGACTGAGGCGCTCCAGTCACGGCCTGCACGGCCACTACGGTCGGGGGTCGAATCCCCCCCTCGGACATGGATATTTGTGCCGTCCTTAGTATAAGGTAGTTAAGTAGTTTGTAAGTTTAGGGACTGACGACCCCGTAGTTAAGTCCAATAAGCTTAACAAACATTTGAACATTTGAACAATTACTGGATCTCTTAAGTTAACAATTGCTGATAATGCTGCTTTTGAGTCATAGAATATGACTGCTTTGTCAAATGTGTGCAAATAGCTATGTAGTTGTATTACTGCAGTTCTGATGGCTTAAACTTCACCTTCATAATTAGAGTGGTGTGATCCTAAAGTTCGATAAAAACAGAAAATTTTGCTGTATATTCCTACGCCAACGTTTTCTTTAGTTTGCATTAGTGATTCATCTGTTTAGATGTGGAGCCACTGATCTTCCGGGTATCTGTGACTGATTGCTTCTAATGCTGTAGTTTTCATTAATGATGGATCTGTCTCACTTTTTATTTTTTATCATTTACTGTAATTGAGGAAGAAGAACTGGAGGGAGCAGGAAAATAAATTTCTCAGCAGTGACTTCTGGTAGGTGATACCGTAATCTTATATTTTCTACTTTTTCATTGAAAGCGAATCTGTGTCTACTATAATTGTTAGTTACTCTGTCGGTGGCCGAGGTGACTGAGGCGCTCCAGTCACGGTCAGCACAGCCACTACGGTCGGGGGTTCGAATCCCCCCTCGGGCATGGATATTTGTGCCGTCCTAGTTCGTAAGTAGTTCATAAGTAGTTTGTATGTTTAGCGACTGATGACCCCGTATTTAAGTCCCATAAGCTTAACAAACATTTGAACATTTGAACAAGTTACTCTGTTTTGCCCATTGATCTTGATTGGGTAGATGAATAAGTTTTTCATACTGAAGCAGAGCTAACATTTGGACACTTGTTTCAATAGGTTCTATCCCAGTCAGAATTCTCATAGACGCTAGAGAAGTAGTTTTTACTCCGCCAGTTATGATTCTTAAGGCTTGTTTCTGGACTATTTCAAACTTGTTAATATTTCTGGTAGCAGAAGTAACAAGCGCTTCACTACCATATGTTAAAATTGGTCTTATGTAGGGTTTTAAAGTATTGCTGAGCACTGTTCTTGAACATCCCCATTTAATGCAGACTGCCTCCGTCTGATTTAGCCAGCAGGTGCATCCTGTATAACGCTAAATGGTCTACACAAGATGTTAAAGATGCAACTCAATATAAGACGCAAATATGGCATGCAGGAAACGATTCCGTTAGCCGCCTTTAATAATACGTGTAAGGAGGCTAGCATGTAATTTGTTGAAGTACATTATGATATCGTGAAACATAAAATGGAACTAAGCAATTATGGCTGATAAGTAGTTTAATTTGGATGGGGGGCGAGATGGTTTTCGGTATTTCTACATAATTGTGTACGTAAGAACACGATCCAAATAGTAGGAACTTTGGCGATGGCAGCGTTATGATTTGTGCAGCATTTTGTGCCAAGAAACGTTCAAGAAGGATGTCAGTTTATAACTGTGGCCGACCTGAAAGCTGCAGTTCGAATGCAAAGGTAAACCAGTGATCAATCCGAAGATGAAACACCACTGCATTTGCTAGGCATGGTGTTGTGGGACATTGTAAGCGATTACTGCCTTTATGTGGGTAAGGCATAATAGAAGTTCGTTTCTACGCATCTCAGTGTTAATGACTTACAGCTCCTGAACTTTATATAATATATCGTATAATGACATAATTTTCCAGACACGCACACTGGTATGCGAGGATAATATTAGCATAATGTGCCTGGAACACACCCTACTCGCCCCCAGGGGGCCCACAGTTCTTTTGTGGGTACGTGTGTGGCGCGCACTGGGCCCCGAGCCGGAGCAGTCTTTCTTCTGCCCCAGGCTGCTTCACTCTCCCTCCCAGTTTATGCCTTCGCCCGGAGACGGGCATATTTCGTGAGCTACGGTGGTTCTTGTCGTTTTTCTTCCTTCGTTCCTTCCTTTCTTACCCTTTGTTTCTGTCTTTCTCTCCTTGTACTCTCCTAGCCTTCTTCTCCTCCTCCTCATTAGTCTCCGCCTCGGCGTTTGAGACACTTCTTTCCTTCTTTCTCTTCACTTCCTCTATTCTTCTTCTTTCCTCCCTGTGCGTGTCTGACGGCCGACCCACGCATTATCATGCGTAGCAGGTGACGGGGTAACGCGTAATTCCCTGCCCGGGGTAGACAAGTAGGGCACGTACGTACCCCCTGGTAAAGGCCAGGCCCAGGGAGGGGTGATTACCCGAGCTGGTACCTTCCGAACGTGCCGATTGGTCCCTCCGTCAGTTCTCGGGAGGTGTGACCTGAGGTGTGAACAATCACATAAGGTGGGTAAGCCCTCGGAGAGGGCCCCCACTAGGAAGGAGCGCCATCGGAGACGCCGGTAATCACGGGGGACACTTCCGCGATGACTTCCTTCTCTTCTTTAGTGACGTTGACCCAGAAACGTAAGTTAGATTCGCCTCAGCAAAAAAAGACTCTGCGTAATGTACCTAAATTTCTTGTCGTCTCTCGCACCGACGGAAAGGATTTCAATTCTGTCAATCCTTTCGTTATACAGAAAGGTGTAGATGCAATTGCTGGCCCTGTTAAAACCTGTTCACGTCAGCGCAATGGCACATTGCTGCTGGAAGTGGAAAGTGCCTTTCAAGCTCAGAAACTACTCCGGACTACACTGTTACACACGTTTCCTGTCAAGGTGGAAGCACATCGCACACTCAACTCGTCACGGGGGGTAGTCTTCACGAGGTCCCTTGACGGGTTGTCTGATGAAGACATCCAATCCTATATGTCCGACCAGGGTGTGACAGCCGTCCATAGGGTAATGAAAAAGGTCGATAACCAACTGACACCGACTCGTACTGTGTTTTTGACGTTCGACAGAGTTGACCTCCCGTCGAAGGTCAAAGCAGGGTATGAAGTCATCTCCGTTCGCCCTTATGTACCTAACCCAACACGCTGTTTTCAGTGCCACAGGTACAACCATACCCGTGAACATTGCCCAAATGCAGCAAAGTGTGTCACTTGTGGTAGGGACGCCCATGAGGGGGATTGCCCACCTCCGTCCCCTCACTGCCTAAACTGCAACGGTGACCATGCGGCTTCCTCTCGCAACTGCCCTGTATACAAGGATGAGAAGGTAATCCAGCAAATTCGGGTTACGGAGAAGGTATCGACATCTGCCGCTCGAAAGTTGTTGGCGAGTCGAAAGCCCACTGTCCTCCCAGCGGGTACATACAGTAAGGTCCTCACCTCAACTCGACCTACCAAGGATTCCAGTACCGAAACTTGTGACTTCACTTTCGCTGACACAGTTGTGCGATCCGCCAGCCCGAAGATTGCCCGTTCCACGTCCCCGCTTCCTCCTGCTGCTTCTAAGGTACAGTCTTAGTCAACCTCTAGTAAACCGCGGGCACCTAAACAAGATGCCCGGACCTTGAAAAAGGAACCCGTCCGTGAGGATTTTCTGCGTTCTCAGGCTTCCCAACCGTCAACTGCCTCTTCCCGCCGTCACTCTTCCAGAAGAGCTGACAAGAAAAAGAGTTCCTCTCCTTCCCCGCCGAGGCGTGACCCATCCGTCACGCCGTCCAACAGTTGCCGGCCTCGGCCGTCTTCTGTTTCACCGGGTCGCTCCGTCTGCCGGGCACCCGGCCCTCTACCGGCGGTGGAAACCGCCCCTCCTGATCAACTCAGGGAGGTGGCAGGCGCGTCGGTCGAACCTATGGACCACGACCCTTTGCCCCTGGACAGCGATAGCAGTGCTCCCTCGATAACCGGTCCTCAGCGGCCGTCGAGGTGACCCCGCTTGCTAGTTGGTTTTTATCCTTATTTCTTCTCTCATATTTATCATGGCGCTCCTTCAATGGAATATTCGCGGCATTCGTTCTAATCGGGAGGAGTTAAAACTACTCCTTCGATTGCTCTGCCCGCTTCTAGTCTGCCTCCAGGAAACTAAGTTGCGTCCACGTGATCGTGCAGACTTTCCACACTACACCTCTGTGCGGTTCGACCTGCCATCCGTGAAAGGTGTCCCAGCCCATGGAGGGGTTCTGATGCTCCTTCGAGACGATGTCTATTTCCATCCCATTTCCTTGCACACTCACCTACAGGCAGTTGCCGTCCGCGTCACTTCATCCACATTTACCTTCTCCCTCTGTAACATCTATTCGCCATCGTCATCTGCCCTTACTAGGGCAGATGTGCTACACCTTGTTGACCAGCTCCCTTCACCTTTCGTGTTGGTAGGCGACTTAAATGCCCACCACCCCCTATGGGGCTCTCCGTCACCTTGTCCGAGAGGCTCCCTTTTGGTGGACATTCTCCAACAACTCGATCTTGTCTGACTCAACACCGGTGCACCGACCTTTCTTTCGGACACAACACACACTTATTCCCATATAGACCTCGCAATATGCACTCCTCAGCTTGCCGGTCGGTTTGAGTGGTATGCACTTTCTGACACGTACTCAAGTGACCATTTCCCTTGTATCATCCACTTCCTGCATCATTCCCCATCTCCTCGTCCCACCAGTTGGAACATTTCCAAAGCCAACCGGGGGCTTTATTCTTCCATGGCTGTTTTTCACGATCAGAATTTTCCCAACTGTGACAGTCAGGTCGACTACCTCACAGAGATTATTCTCACCGCTGCTGAACGTTCCATACCTCGTACATCCTCTTCTCTACGTCGTGTCCAGGTCCCTTGGTGGACTGCAGCCTGCCGCGACGCGCTTAGGGCCCGGCGCCGTGCTTTACGCACCTTCCGCCGCCACCCAACTTTGGAGAATTGCATCAATTATCAACGTATGAGAGCGCAGTGCCGTCGTACCATAAACGGCAGCAAGAAAGCTTGCTGGACTGCTTTTACTAGTTCTTTTAACCGTTTTACTCCCTCCACGGTTTGGGGTGGCCTACGCCGTTTATCCGGCATCAAGGTCCACTCCCCGATTCCTGGCCTGACAGTGGATAACGCAGTCCTCGTGGACCCCGCTGATGTTTCAAACGCGTTGGGCCGTTTCTTTGCGGAGGTTTCGAGCTCTGCCCATTACCACTCTGCCTTTCTCCCTCGCAAACAGGTAGAGGAGGCACGGCCGCCTTCTTTCCACTCTTTTAATCGTGAAAATTATAACGTCGCCTTCACCATGCAGGAGCTAGACCGTGCTCTCGCCCTGTCCCGATCTTCTGCTCCCGGGCCCGATTCCATTCATACGAAATGCTGAAGGACCTCTCTCCTGCGGGCAAGTGCTTTCTTCTTAGTACCTACAATCGCATATGGACTGAAGGTCATGTTCCCACAAGTTGGCGTGAAGCCATTGTTGTCCCCATCCCTAAACCAGGGAAGGACAAACACCTTCCTTCCAGTTATCGCCCCATTTACCTGACGAGCTGCGCCTGTAAGGTGATGGAACGCATGGTCAACGCTCGGTCGGTCTGGCTCGTCGAATCTCGCCGCCTCCTGACTAATATCCAATGCGGTTTTCGTCGACACCGCTCTGCTGCTGATTACCTCGTTACGTTGTCGACCTTCATTATGATCAACTTTCTAAAGAAGCGTCAAACAGTAGCAGTGTTCTTCGACTTGGAGAAGGCATACGATGGAAACTTTGCTGGTCCACACACGTGTCCTACCTGGCTGCCCGTTGTGCCCGATCCCTTAATGTTCTTCGTGTCCTCAGTGACACGTCATGGGGAGCGGATCGTACCGTCTTGCTTCACCTTTACCAGGCCATTGTTCAGTCGAAGCTCGACTACGGAAGCCTTGTATACTCTTCTGCACGGCCGTCGATTCTCGCCGTCTCAACTCTATCCACCATCGGGGTTTACGTCTTGCGATCGGTGCATTTTATACCAGCCCTGTTGAAAGTCTGTATGCCGAGGCTGCTGTATTACCCTTGACCACTCGGCGTGACATACTCTTGTGTCGGTACGCATGCCGCCTGCGGTCGATGCCCCACCATCCATCTTACCGATTATTTTTTGACGACTCACTGGATCGCCAATATCAGTTGTCGGCGATTGCCTTGCTTCCACCTGGAGTTCGGTTTCGCCGTCTACTACAGCGGCTCGATTTTACCCTTCCTTCCACCTTTCGTTTGAGCGAAAGCCCATTGCCACCGTGGCATCAGGCTCAGGTTCACACTCACCTCGAACTTAGTTCGCTCCCCAAGGAGAGCACTCCGGATTTGGTATACCGCTCGAGGCTTGTCGAACTCCGTTCGCGGTTCGATAATGCCATATTTATTTACACTGATGGTTCCAAGAGCACTGCCGGTGTCGGATCTGCCTACGTCGTCGGGGACGTCCGGTTCCAATACAAGCTCCCTGACCGGTGTTCGAGTTTCACGGCTGAGCTTTTTGCCCTCCACCATGCCTCCACCATAGCAGCCAGGGCCGCAGCTATTTTGCCTCGCATGGATACCTTTTGCGTCCCATCGGACGATGTTCAACGGGCTCTTCGCCGGAGCATCGTGTCGCAATGGTACAGTGCGTGGTTTTCAATGTACAACAATAAATTGAGAACTGTAAAACCGATCCCGACCGCTTGGAGGACCTCCTCACGCCCCTCTCGGCGAGAGGTGGTCATCCTGGCCCGGTTGCGGATCGGTCACTGCCGTTTTAGCCACCGTCACTTGCTCTCTGCCGACCCTGCACCGCTGTGCTCCTGCGGTGAACTGCTGACAGTGCGACATGTTTTACTGACTTGTGTTAATTTTAATCATCTCCGTGTAGCCCTTTGCTTTCCGTCTACTCTGGAGGAAATTTTAGCTGATGACACACGAGCAGCTGCTCGAGTTTTGCGTTTTATCAACTTGGCCAACTTATCCAAGGATATTTAACCCTTTTAATTGTCTTTTATCTTTCGTTTTTAGCCATTTGTTGATGCTCTGATAGTCACCTTTTTTCTTTGGGATCATAGCGAATCTATGTTCTTGGCTGGGCGCTACTGACCATAGAAGTTGTGCGCCCTAAAACCACAAAAAAAAAACACCCTACTCCAAACAATTTGGGGATCATACGAGCCAGAATATACATACGGTAACGTCTTTTTTCAGATATTGGCTACAATTATAATTTGTATATGATTCAGTAAGACATTCTGCTGCATCAACACTCTATTTAAGGTTTACCTGTCGTTTACTTCGAGTGAGGCCCATTGGGCTACCATAAGAGCAAAGACGTCAGTTTCGTTGCCTCGTAATAACTGTGTGCAACCCAGACAGACTCAATTGTGTTGAAGTCCGGTGAATAGGCTGACGACTCCATTCCTTAAAAAAAAATTAGAAAAATTAAAAAAACACGGAAAAATTCTACTTAGTCATTGAGTTTAAATATTTTAAATATTTAGGAGAACTCATGCAAAAATCTGGGCTAAACACAAAAGCATAGCAAACGAAGAAAGTGTCTCAAAATTACAGAGCGCTTATAAACTCACCTAGTCCCAGTACAATAACAAATGTATTTCCACGGCCGCAAAACTACGACACTACAACACACTAGTCTTACAAGAAACTCTCTACGCATCAGAAACTACGAGCTCCAAAGGAATGGCAAAAATCGAGTAGATAAAAAAAAGACAGGAAAATTCTGAGAAAAATCCACGCTGCAGTTTTTAGAGAAAATATCTGACAAAAAAAAAAGACCCACGGAAGAACTATACAGACACGCTGAAACAATCACGACACTTATCAGAAAACGCAGAGCAAACTTTTTCATGCATATCGGCAGAATGAATGACGCCAGAGTAACTAAGAGAATATTCAACATAATTTCTACATCGAAACTGGGCACATCTTAGTACAAAGAAACCACAGAAGACCTGAAAACATTAAACATATCTATAGGAGACATACAAGACCGCAAAACCTGTAGGGGAAAAAAATCAGTTATCAGAAAGTTGACTTTAAGTCAGAACACAAAAACAACTGACAAAAATGGACAGACGAACAAAAGAAGATACATAGTGAAACAATGAAAGGTTTTTGGGAAGGAAAAAATAGGGGAATAAAAGTTAGATTTTTGTGTTTCTAGCGCTCTCCTGAAGGGGAATGTACGCAAATAATAATAATATAGGTTATTAGGAAGGTTATTGTTGTTGGTTACAGTACAAAGAAATGCTATATTTTATCCTAGTAAATCAGTTTTTTAACGACGAAATAAATAAACAGAAGCCGCGGCGGGTTTGCCAAGCGCATTGCGGCGATGCTCCGATGCGCGAGGACGTTTCCCGTTGGGCATGGACGTTTGTGCCGTCTTTAGTATAAGGTAGTTCATAAGTAGTTGGAAAGTTTAGGGACTTATGACCCCGCAATTAAGTCCCTTAAGCTTAACAAACATTTGAACATTTTCAAGTAAAAGAAAACATTGGAATTATTGAAGCAATGCGTTTCTACTTTAGTCGAAGTCGAACTCCACACAGGAAAAATACCCACTGTGGAAGAGACGGGTTCCAGACTAAATGCAATAAGGTTTAAAAGAAACAACGGGTACCCTAGCACCTTTACTTCTTTCCGCGATTCTTGTTGACTGAAATCGCGTCGTGCTCCTGTTAGTTGCACTGAGGGACATTACAGTAGCTGCAGCCACCTCCCTCCGTGTCTGTCCCGTCTCTCCAACCTTCCTATGGTTCTCCGTGGCATACAAGTCACGTTGTTGTTGCCGCATTGCACTACCTGCTCACTAGACTATTAGAACCGAACGGATTGTGTAATTCGTTTGGTAAACACAAGTCAACACAAACCCCCTCTGCAGCAACTTTTTGTTACTACCACTATCTCGGTTGCCGTAATGTTTTTGTGTCCAATCTGTAGAATAGAAAGATGTCGCAACATTTTAGTTCATTCTGCTGATGACAATAGAGTAGAACCAAGATATCTCAACTGCCCCCCCCCTAACTGTTTTAATGAGTGTAGATGTTTCCATTTCATTTGTAGTCTCTGTGACACTTAGGTGGCTGTAGTTCTTAAGATTAGATTAGATTAATACTTGTTCCATGTATCATGAATACGACACTTCGTAATGGTGTGGAACGTGTCAGTTAACTGAAATGTGTCAATACATAATATTAAATGACATTCAATTTCTGAATATATATATATATATATATATATATATATATATATATATATATATATATATATATATATATATATTCTTTTCATTTTTATTTTTTTCCTAAAGTACTAACTTTTATCTAGAAATTCATCTAATGTGTAGAAGGAATTGCCATTCAGAAATTCTCTTAATTTATTTTTAAATGCTAGTTGGCTATCTGTCAGAATTTTGATACTACTTGGTAAGAGACCAAAGACTTTTGTGGCAGAATAATTAACCCCTTTCTGTGACAGAGCTAAATTTAACCTTGAATAGTGTATGTCTCCCTTTCTCCTAGTGTTGTAGCCATGCACACTGCTGTTAAATTTGAATTCAGATGGATTGTTAATAACAAATTTCATAAGTGAAAATATATATATATATATATTGTGAAGCTACTGTGAAGATTCCTAGATCCTTAAATAAATTTCAGCAGGATGATCTCGGGTGGGCTCCAGCAATTATTCTGATGACCCGCTTTTGGGCAATGAATACTTTCTTACTAAATGATGAATTACCCCAGAATATGATGCCATAAGAAAGCAGAGAATGAAAATAGGCATAGTATGCTAGTTTACTGAGTTCTACATCACCAAAGTTTGCAATCACCCTAATAGCATAAGTAGCTAAGCTCAAACGTTTCAGCAGGTCTTCAATGTGTTTCTTCCAATTCAACCCCTCATCAATGCATAAACCTAAAAATTTTGAATATTCTACCTTAGCTATAGATTTCTGGTTGAAGTCAATATTAATGGTGTGCTGCCATTTATTGTGTGAAACTGAATATACTGTTTTTTTTTTTTTTTTCAAAATTTAAAGAGAGTCCATTTACAGAGAACCACCTAATAATTCTCTGAAATACTTCATTGACAATTTCATCAGTTAGTTCCTGTGATTCGGGTGTGATAGCGATACTTGTATCATCAGCAAAGAGAACTAGCTTGGCATCTTTATGAATATAGAAAGGCAAATCATTAATATATATTAAGAACAGCAAAGGTCCCAGTACCGAACCCTGTGGCACCCCATGCTTGATAGTTCCCCAGTTTGAAGACTCAGCTGTTTTTTGTATATTATGTGAATTACTTATATCAACTTTCTGAACTCTTCCAGTTAGGTATGATTTAAACCATTTGTGCACTTTCCCACTCATACCACAATACTTAAGCTTATCTAGAAGAATTCCATGGTTAACACAATCAAAGGCCTTTGATAGATCACTTTCCTTGTGCTACTTTGTGTTAGGCAGTTGTTCTTGATATTGGCTGAGTAGGATAAGGGATTTAGATTTCGAAAGATTGCAATAATATCGTACCTTTGCTTTTATCTCAAGAATTATTGCTGAAGTTTTATAAACAAACTACTCAACTGATATTTATTATTGGCTAATCTAATATATAAAGCAGAGTGTCCGTATGTTTGTACGAGTTGCATACAAATCTAGAGTTTTGTTCCAATCTTTATGAAATTTTGTACACGTAAGCTTCAATCCATGTGGACGGTCGCCGTAAGTGTAAGAATCACATACAACTCATTGTTCACGAGATATGACGTCGTAAACAATGAGATGCGTGAAAAACTACTGCATTAAGCGACAATGCTACTCATTTCCTCCTAAACCACTGGATCGATTTCAATCAAATTTAGTACGCATATTACTTATGTGAGATAACAATTGCTGTACGAGTAAAAACCACAGACGACACATGGTTCCAGATATATAGCGTCATAAGCGATATGAGCTGCAAGAAACTGCCACATAATGCGGCAAGACTTTAAAAATACACTGTAAGAGAAGACAGTACTGAACGACTTGCATCAAAATTTAAACATAATTTCAAACCTATATTAAATTTTTTCCCGCTCCCAACCACATCAAAATAATGAAAGAGAAAAAGTTTCTCGCTTACTACTTTTCCGCTGTTCATGCATTAAAACTACGACATTCGGCATGACGTTACAATTTGTAATTTCTACACTGCAAAGTGTAGCCGCAGGAAATTGTACATACAGTATACACATATACAGCTGAATCTACCTTCTAAATTGTATCACAGTACGACACGTAGTTCATGAGATATGAGCACATAAACAATAACGTTTATGGAAAACCGCCCCATCACGCACCAAGTTTTAATTTATTATTTCTTTACTACTAATTGTATTCGCAACAGATTTTACAGACATGCAGCACTTACACAAATGAATATATACCTGAAAAATTATACAGTTGTACAACTTATAACTTAATAAATATGAGATCGTACGCATTTTATACGCATTATTTTGATTTCTGTCTTTGTTTCGATGCGGAACGTATAATTTTGTACATTGAGAGACAGCCTTATTTCTTATTTATTCTCATATAAATATTGCGTGTCTTTAGAAAAAAAAAGATGAGTAGAGCGAGAAATACAGGAGAAGTACTAACTCAAGCCAGGAATAAATAAATAAATACTCGGGCAACGCCGGGTTATCAGCTAGTCTACATATATAAACGAATGTTTGTCTGTATGTCCTCTATGGGTTCATAAACCATTCATTCGATTGCAATGAAACTTTGGTGAACTGTTCACCGTACACCCACGAAGGTTTCTGACCCAAAAACAAAAGAGGACGACACATAGATCAGGAGATGTGACGTCATAAATAATGAGAGGCCGCCGCGTGAGAATACCCAGATTTATGCGTCAATTATTGTAAAATGGGAGTAGTTAGAGACCTGAAACAAAGTGTGCATGTAATTTCGGACGTTAATGAAGCGTTTTGTAACTGACACCCCTCCCTCCCCCACAAAATGACGAAAAGAAGTCTATCGCTCACAACAGTTTCGCTGTAGATGCTGTAAAACTGTCGCATCAGGCATGACCTTGTATCAAATAAAGTTAGCATTACAGTTTTGCATCTTACTACTTTGTCTCAAGTCTCCCTGTATTCTCTTGCCTCCAAAATTAAGCACACTGTTTTCTTAATCTGCATTTATATATAAGTGAAACGCCCCTTCTCACTCACTGACCAAACATGAAATCTCGAAAACTACTTCACCTATGAAGCTAAATTTTGGCAAGAATATAGTTTATAAGGTAGAAAACGTCATCTAAGAAAGTATTGCACGGCGGAGCATACTTCTCCTGCAGAATCACGAAATCTACAGTTTTATTCCGAACTTTACGAAACTTCACACGCTTGTCCTTGAAAACATGAAGATCACTCTCTACCTTAAGTTTTATTCAGTGCATGGGGGAAGGGTACTTTGCAACATAAAAATGGATCCCTAAATACCTTGGTCGTGCCATCACTTGAGAAAGACTCCACCGATATCAGAGGTACCTTTTTAATTTTTTTTGTTTTTTGTTTGTTTTTTTTTCGTTTTTCTCAGAACAATGGTTGTATGAAAAAAAGGAGTATTTGTGAACAAGAAAGTGTGTTTTTCAAAGTGACCCTGCGTTTCTTTTGCATAGAAAACTATAGTTTTGTTCCGATATTGGTGAAATTTTGCACACTCTACCTAAAAGAAACAAGAGGGATAACACTGTCTGTATAAAATTTCGTTCGGTACGTGGTCGAGGGTATTTACGAAATTTTACAAAGTGCGTAGGTTTGCTCCAATATTTATGAATTTTTGCACACATGACTCTTAAACCAAGAGGAAGATCACTGGGTACATAAATGTCTGTATAGTGCCTGACAGAGGGTACCTTATAGAAAACTGCCGAGAGAGGGAAAGATGGAAACGAAGAAAGAGATGGGAGAGAAGGATGTGGATGCAGAGAGAGGGGGGAAGGGGATGTGGGCTACGAGAGTGAAGGGTAAATAAATACCCGGGCAACGCCGGGTTTACAGCTAATCATCATCATCATCATCATCATCAGAGACTGATTATCTCTTTCAGCGTTCAGTCTGGAGCATAGTACCTCTAATAAAATTCCTCCATGATGCCCTACACAATGCTAACATTGATGCCTCGTCTGATGTTATGCCTTTTACTTCAAAATCATTCTGCACCGAATCTAAGTACGTTCTTCTTGATCTATGTCGACTCCTCTTACCCTCCGCTGCCGAGCTCATGAGTCTCTTAGGTTAACCTTGCGTGTAACATGACCCCACCATCTCAGTCTGTACGCTCTAACTGCGTCATCTATGGTGTTCATTCCCAGTTTTTCTTTGATTTCCTCATTGTGGACACCCTCCTGCCATTGTTCCCATCTATTAGTACCTGTAAACATTCTTGCTACATTCATATCTGTAGCCTCTATCTTATGAATAAGGTAACCTGTATCCACCCAACTTTCACTCCCATACAACAAAGTTGGTCGAAAGATAGAGCGGTGCACCGCTAACTTAGTCTTGGTACTTACTTACTTCTTGCAGAAGAGAGTAGATCTTAACTGAGCACTCACTGCATTAGCTTTGCTGCTCCTCGAGTCCAGTTCTTTCGCTATGTTGCCATCCTCTGAGAAAATACATCCCAGGTACTTGAAACTGTATACCTGTTCTAACTTTGTTTCTCCTGTTTGGCACTCAATCTGTTTGAATCTCTTTCCCACAGACGTTACTTTCTTTTTGGAGATGCTGATCTTTATATCATAATCCTTGCACTTCTGATCGAGCTCTGAAATATTAGTTTGCAACCTTTCAATTGAATCGGCCATTACAACTAAGTCATCCGCATATGCGAGACTGCTTATTTTGTTTTCACCTACTTTAATCCCGCCCTGTGCCTCTATGCCGAGGCCGCCGAACTACCCCTTTCTTACCGTCGGAAACTCCTACTTAGCCGTTACGCTAGCCGTTTGTCGTCCATGCGAGGACACCCAACGTACGCAGTTTTCTTTGACTCACTTGACAGTCTCTTCGCCATGCGCCCGTCTACTCTGCTACCACCGGAAGTACGCTTGCGTTCGTTACTCGGCCAGCTCGGCGTTTCAATGCCTGCTATTTTCTCGACTGGAGAGAGCACCTCTCCACCGTGGCGAAGCCTCGAAGTCTGTGTTAACTTGGACCTTCATTCTTCTCCAAAGGACTCCACACCTAGTTTCGTTTACCGGAGACAATTTCTCGCACTCCGGTTCAAATTTTATGACAATTTGTTCATCTACACTGATGGCTCAAAGACAGACCAGGGTGTTGCAGGATGTGCCTTTGTATTTGGCAACGCCTCATTTAAATATCGTCTTCCTGAGTGGAGTTCCATTTTCACAGCTAATCTGTATGCATTATATCAAGCCACCCAATACGTCCGGCGAAACTCGCTCAATAAGACTGCCATTTGCTCGGACTCTCTGAGTGCTCTGTTGAGCCTCCGCACGCTATATCCTGTCCATCCCCTGGTACAAAGTATCCGCAGTTGCCTTACCTCTCTTTCAGCGAGCGGAACTACTGTGACGTTTCTGTGTGTCCCTGGCCACGTGGGAGTGTTGGGGAATGAGTCTGCGGATACGACTGCCAAGGAGGCAGTTCTCCTTCCTCGGCTATCTACCTTTTCTACTAGCTCTGACGACCTTCGCGCTAGTGTCTCCCAACAGATTATCTCCCGTTGGTATTTACATTGGTCATCCCTGTCAGGGAACAAATTGCGAGCCATTAAACCTGTGCCTGATCATTGGTCAACGTCATCTCGACCCTCCCGCCGAGAGGAGATTGTTCTGGCCCGGCTTCGTATTGGCTACTGCCGTTATAGCCACCAGTATTTACTACGTGGTGATCCTGCTCCCTTATGTGAGCACTGTGATGAACCTTTTACTGTGTACCATCTTTTAGTGCAATGTCAGTTTTTTAATCGTCTCCGTCATGATCTATGTTTACCATTCGAAATGTCTGAAATTTTAGCTGATGATCCGCATTCTGCTAACAGAGTTTTACTTTTTATACATCGTGCAAATATGGCGAAAGCCATTTAAGTTCTAACTCCGGTTCGATTTTACTATGGGCAGTGTTGGGCGCTAATGACCTCAGCAGTTGTGCGCCCTAAAACCACAAAATAAAATAAAATAAAAATAAATAAATAAATAAAAATAAAAATCCCCCGCCGTGCCAGTCTACTGTTTTCAACATATGATCCATGAATAGTATGAACAACAGTGGTGACAGGTTACAGCCTTGTCTTACCACTGAAACTACCCTCAACCATGAGCTTAATTTGCCATCTACTCTAACTGCTGCCTGACAGTCTAGGTAAAGCCCTTTAATTGCCTGCAGAAGTTTGCCTTCTATACCATAATCGTGTAGAACTGACAGTAGCTGCCTCCTAGGGACACGGTCATAAGACTTTTCCAGATCTATGAAACATAGATACAATTCCCTGTTCCACTCATAGCAATTTTCCATTACCTGCCGTAAGCTAAAGCGGGCCGATCGACTAGGAATTTCTGAGGAATGAGCCACGCTTGTGGGACCAGCGGATTAAAGGCTACCATACCCGGGACATTAAGCGAGAACTGTGGCAATCTATTGGGGAGCAACTATCAGTCAAAGGTAAATATCGAAATTATGTTGCAATAGTTTTAATACTTTGTCATATCACTACATGTTAGTAAAAAATACTAATTTCAGTCATATAACGTTTGACATATAATTTTTGAATCAAACTGTCAAAAAGAATAGAACACTACACGATGCGTTCGTTTTGCCCCAGAACGGCGCCAAACCCGTTCACGTATGACTTGAAATTATCTCTGATAATTTGAGCCTATTGTGACGGTCTGTTGAACGTTCTTGATGAACCATTTCCTTGACGTGGTAATACACTCAAGTCTTTTTCTACGTTTCAGAGCTAAAGAAGTCACCATCTTCACGGTCAATAACTATGTTGTTCAGTAAGCAGATACATTTCACTATCCTCTCCGCTTTGCCAGGTTTCCTTTCAATACATTTTTCCAGTAAACGCCACTTAGCAGTCATGATTCCAAAGGCACACTTCACACATCTCCTAGCCGCCGATAGCCTGTAATTGAAAACTTTTTCATCGTGTCAGATTTAGTACCAAAAAAATGTTCGTAGAGCTTAACAGACTGAACTACAGGGTCATCAGTCCCTAAATTTACAAACTACTTATGAACTAGCTTATACTAAAGGCGGCACAAACATCCATGCCCGAGGGGGGGGGGGATTCGAATCCCCGACGGGGAACGGCCTCGCGCATCGTAGCATAGCGCCTCAATGCGCACGGCCGCTCCGCCGCGGCGATTTCGTGTCAGATAAGGTTTCATACGTTTTCAAAGGGTATGCATCACCAGGTGGATCTAATTATTCCAACGATTCGTCTTCCTTCGTGAGCGTTGTTCAAATGTTCAAAAATGTTCAAATGTTTGTAGAGTCTATGGGACTTAACTACGTGGTCATCAGTCCCTAAACTAACAAACTACTTATGAACTACTTACAACTAAGGACGGCACAAATATCCATGCCCGAGGGGGGATTCGAACCCCCGACCGTAGTGACCGTGCAGACTGTGACTGGAGCGCCTCAGTCTCCTCGGCCACCGCGACCGGCTGTTCAAATGTGCCCAAGAACCTGATGGGAATTCATTTTAATGGACTATTCCTAATGTATTGCTAATATATCTTTATGTATAACCTAACGTTTATTTTCCACATTTTTCCTCATCACATTCAGTGCTCATATTTGTCAGTCTTTGAACAAACAATTGTTTCGTTGTAATTATCAGATCATATATAGAACCTCTTAACAGTTGATTATTTGATATTACATTAAGGTGAAGGAACGTTAACAAATATGTGAGTATGTTAATAAATATATTGTACTGTAACTGATGCCAGAATTTATTTTTAATGTTCTAAAATTATTTTGCCAGTTATATCGTCTCTTATGCCTTCTAGTATATAAACGTTTCTATAGACATATAGTAGTAGTCTTTGAACGTGTCTGAGAAATTAAGCAGTGACTGGCAAGTTGTAAAAATTCCCCTGAAGATCTATCTTCATTAAAACGATGAACCCAACTCCTGTTCCTACGTTTTGCACGGCAAACGTTGTCTAGCTACACCCAACACAAAACACCATCGTCCGAATCCCTCACGATAGCATCTCAACAGCTGCAACTGCTGACCTATAGCGTGTAACTGAGTGCGCTGCGGAAACCGATGACTGTCGACAGTGCACTGTGCTGACGCTCACTGTCAGTGTAGTCTCTTCCACTGTTGATGTGACGGCAGTCGGCAGCCAGCGTGCCGCGTGCGTCAGCTGCGCGCCTTTGCCTAATCGGCCCGGGCCCACTGTAGGCACTCAACACCTGACGACGCCGGATCGCCGGATCGCCGGATCACCCATTACCGGACAGGTTCGAATCGGACGACTTCCGGATTCAATGTAGCTGCAGCCTAACCAGATAGTAACCAGATAAAAAGGAACGCCAACGAGTAGGAAGGAATAGTGGTTCAGAGTTTGTGTAGCACCGACGGTGCCGCTCACTTCAGTTGTGGGCGCGGCCGACTCCCGTGGATCGGCCGTGGAACCAGTCTTGGCTGGGCTCCCACATGTAGAAGGTCGCTGGCGATAAACTGTGGTCTGCACAGGAACTGAAAGGCAGAGAGCGCACCTACCTCACGTGAAATCCTCCCACTGCAGCACTGCAGATAGCTTCCTCAGCTGAAAGTTTTCACTACTGGAAACGAGAATCTACATTTACATAAATAGTCTGCAAGTCACATTGAACTGTATGGCAGAACCGCTATTATGCTGTTTCTTACAGTTCCATTCTCTAATTGCCCGCGGGAAAAAGTAACACCTAAATCATTCCGTTTATCTCTCTCTCTCTCTCTCTCTCTCTCTCTCTCTCTCTCTCTCTCTCTCTCTCTCTCTCTCTCTCTCTCATTTTTTTAATGATCGTGTTTTGCTATGTAGGCGGATGCTGAACATTGCTCTTTTACGGAAAGTATCTCTAACATTCACGTATTAAATATTTAAAGTCATCATTTCCAGCTTCTACAATACGAAGTGCAGGATCCAGCTAGATGCTTTCCGTAAGTCTTATAACGTGCTGTTGCTTGTATGGAGCTCAACATTAACATGCAGCCCGCGGTTTATTTGCTTTAATGTTCATTTTGTGCTGTACTTTAACTAAATTATTTCAAATTCAAAAAATTCGGTACCATCAATTCCTTGTTCAAAATATAATCGCGGAATCTACTTTAACAATTATAGCATCATACTAAGCAAGGGCAACGTTATACAGGTAATTGTATCTGTTTCATAAATCTGGAAATGGCTTATGACCGTGTTCCTTGGAGGAAGCTACTGTCAGTTCTTCAAGATTATGGTAGAGGACGCAAACATCTGCAGGCAACTAAAGGGCTTTTCGTAGACTGTCAGGCAGCAGTTAGAGTAGATGGCAAATTAAGCTCATGGTTCAGGGTAGTTTCAGGGGTAAGACAAGGCTGTAACCTGTCACCACTGTTGTTCATACTATTCATGGATCATATGTTGAAAACAGTAGACTGGCAGGGCGGGATTAAAATAGGTGAAAACAAAATAAGCAGTCTTTCATGTGCGGATGACTTAGTTGTAATGGCCGATTCGATTGAAAGGTTGCAAACTAATATTTCAGAGCTCCATCAGAGGTGCAAGGATTATGATATGGAGATCAGCATCTCCTAAACGAAAGTAATGTCTGTGGGAAAGAGATTTAAACAGATTGAGTGCCAAATAGGAGGAACAAAGTTAGAACAGGTAGACAATTTCAAGTACCTGGGATGTATTTTCTCATAGGATGGCAACATAGTGAAAGAACTGGAATAGAGATGCAGCAAAGCTAATGCAGTGAGTGCACAGCTAAGATCTACTCCCTTCTGCAAGAAGGAAGTCAGTACCAAGACTAAGCAGTGCACCGCTCTATCTTTCGACCAACTTTGTTGTATGGGAGTGAAAGTTGGTTGGATACAGGTTATCTTATTCATAAGGTAGAGGTTACAGATATGAAAGTAGCAAGAATGATTGCAGGTACCAATAGATGGGAACAATGGCAGGAGGGTGTCCATAATGAGGAAATCAAAGAGATGGTGGGGTCATGTCACACGCATGGGAGAAGCAAGGTTACCTAAGAGACTCATGAGCTCGTCAGCGGAGGATAAGAGGAGTCACTCTTGGTGGGGATCGCACATTACACAACAATATTCCATAATAGGTCGCACAAGTGTGGTGTAAGCAGTTCCTTTAGTAGAACTGTAGCATCTTCTAAGTGTTCTGTCAAAGAAACGTAGTTTTTGGTTCGCTTTCCCTTCAATATTTTGTATGTGTTCTTCCCAATTTAAGTCGTTCGTAATTATTACTCCTAGGTATTTAATTGAATTTACGGTCTGTTGTTTTGACTGTTTTATCGTGTAATTGTAAGTTAACGGATTTCGTTTAGTGGCCATATAGATGACTTCACACTTCTCATTATTAAGTGTCAATTGCCATTGTTTGCACCATGCAGATATCTTACGTAAATCATTTTGCACTTGCATTTGATCTGGGGATGACTTAACTAACCGATAAGTGACAGCATCATCCGCGAACAACCTAAGAAAGCTACTCAGATTGTCTCCCAAATCAATATACATATATAAAAATGGAATCTGGGACGTGTGTCCGTATATTTCTCTTGGTAGCCAAATTTATTCACTACAGACCAATAGCGGTTATGCATGAGAGTAGCCTTTAGGTTCGCGGTGTGTACTAAGGTGTTATGGTATCGGTGTGTGGCGGTGGGTGAGTGTGGCGAACAAAAATCCGTAAAATATGGAGCAATACGACGATCAGCCGATGCTCAAACACTGGGAAACACAGACATACATTAACTGAGCATTAACTACATTGGCAATACACCAATGATCTCAATATAAACACTGGAAAGACAACTGTAGTGCTTAGGATCAAAATACTAACAACTGGATTAGGCAGACAAATGTACGTCGAGCGTCACAGTTTCATAATACATAGTACCATCTCCATATCTTTGAACTCACTGCAGCACACAGACTGTAGACATACCTTAATGTATGTCTGTGACGGAAAGTACGTAAGTCATTCGTTACTTTGGTTTAGCGGACAGTATTGCATTACTAACAGATTGATACCATTCAATTAGGTGAGTAATTAAATAATAAGAGGGTGGAAAATATAGTGATTGAATGTCGTCACCTTATAAAAAATACGGCCTGAAGACGAGCGATGACTTTTGACATTATAATAGCAAAGAGGTTGTATTCAGCGAAACGTGATGCACATTGTCCAGTTGTTTACCTGCAATAGAAAGAAATATTGCAATTTGAAAAGTAAAACTACCAAGAAAGGTGCCAAACCGTAAGACAGACATATCGCGCTCTCGATCCGTTTCTAAAAGACATAAAACGGCGCTGAAAAGTGAATCTAAAGACGATAGAAACTTGAAACCTGTAGACATTGTTTATCTTACACTGTAGGCATCAGCGATTTTTTTTTTTTTTTCGATATTCCGATACATCGCGGTGGGGGAGGGGGGGGGGGAATGAAATAGGGATTGAACGATTTTTTGAAAATACGTTACTATTCAGGCAACTATGAAACAAGAAATACAAAACTTCAAATTTAGATTTTTGATTGCAATTTTAAAACCATGTTTTTCGATATTTTTGGTAATTCAGCCATTAATCGGGTGAAATAAGGAAAAATCTTTTAAGGGTGCTACTAAGAGTATTTTGATGCTAGAAATGCGAAAATTTGGATTTGGAACCATGTTTAGAATTCAAAAAAATGTGTTTAGGGATGTTTTGATTTCTGACGTCCGGGGTGCGATAGAGGGTGGCGTGTTGAATCAAAATAGTTGATCAGTAAAGCATTTTTAAAGCTAAATCTATAAAAATTTATATTTAGTAGAAAAACAACCAATGCAGATTATCCACACTACTCGTGCGAAGCTGCGGGATTTAAGGTAGTCGTTTATAAAATAAGGAACAGTGGGTGCCCTATAACGCTTCCCTGGGGAACCCCAGATGTCACTTCAGTTCTACTCGATGACTTCCAGTCATTTACGCTCTCTTAATTTTCCAGTTCATTCAAGATTTTTTGTTGAAACAGTGCATGTGAACAGAGCCAGCCTCAACCATCCAGGCACCATCTATTATATAAACAGCGAACATGGCAACACTTTGCAACAGGTATTTGAATGTTTTCTAGAAATCGTCTTAAAAGGTTAATTACGTCGTCTTATAACATGATTTTTCATCGTGAATTTGAGGATTTTATAAAATAAAAGAAATAAACTCAAGAACGGAAATGACCCGGTTCGACACAAATTTTCATGTGTTACAGATCGACTGTCCATCTCTAGAATGGCAACAGAGGATGGAAAATTTAGCAATTTGAGAAAATTTGCGATCGCTTCACGCGTTTATTTCTGTGCAGGTCATTTTGATGTTGTTTTTAGTTCACAGTTAATAATGATGCACTGCAACTGGAAACGTTTAAAGTTTTATGTACAGATTAGTGAGCTGATGTTTACATTTTCAAAACAGATGTCCACGATATGACACGCCAACGATTCTCTGAAGGTGCAAATTTCATGGTGGACTCCAGTTTCAATATTTACACAAGTGGTGCAGTACTTACATATACCGGTTGTTCCATTTACCTTGTGTCTACACTCGTAGGTTGTGTTTCTCCGTCACCGGAGCCACGCAGGCCGTACGAATGGGTGCCGCATCTCCCTGCTAATAACGCACTGCGCGCCTTTTCCGTCAGTGTCGTTCAAACAGAGAAACGAAGTATGTTGAATGAGACTAGTGAACAGTAGCGTAGCTAGGGAGGTGCGAAGGGTGCGGTCCGCACCGGGTACCAACTCCAAGGGGGGTGACAAAACTTGCCAGATGTTTCTTTTTTCTTTTTTTCCACGCTGATGTACCATTTTAATGGTCTGAACAGACGGGGCTGTTGCCATTCTTCGTCTATTATCGTGAGTGACCGGACGCCAGAGTTTTCTTCCGCAATATTCAGAAAATCGAATGAAATATTTATTCATTTGCACGTAAGTAAATGGAATTATTTCTGAATTTTTTATACAACTTTTTCTTCCTATAGTTGTAAGAAAGATAACAAGGGGTTTCTTTACTGCTGATGCCAAATTCCTGAATTTTTTTCTTTTTAATGATTTTTTGAGAATCAAATGTTTCTCCCAGCTTTAAAAATGATTACGATACTTATTCAGATGTTGCTTCCACTTTTAGAGTATAAACGGTCACTGTGTTCCTTTTTCGTGATTTGAACGTTAAAATAAACGGCCATTTAGCCAAACCAACCGTATTAATTATATATCACGAATTTACTTTGTGCTAGGGTGTTAAAGTGGTAAAACGTGCATGAACTAGTCTAGCATAAAACCAGAACTGTTTTCCGCTGTGGCTATCAATGTGGTACGTTATAATGTGCAGTGCAGAGCTTTCCAAACTGGATGTCACGACACCCAGGGGTGTCGCGTAGTGCCACTAAGGGTGTCTCAACAACAGCAAAATCTTAAGATAAAATAAGACAGAACTTTGTGGAAAAAATACTAAATGTCCTTCAGTTCGTTCAGTGTGCACTTTATGTAGAAGTGAATCATTAAAATTACTATTTCTTTAAATTATCATTTATATAGGTAAATCTTTCTAATTAAAATCAGTGTGTTTCTTGTAAAAATTTATATATTCGGAATAGTGTCGCGACTAGGAAGAGTTTGGAAAGCTCTGGTATAATGTGTAAGAAAAATCGTAGAAAATTAAAAAAAAAAAAAAAAAAAAAAAAAAAATCTTATGGGTTTATTATTTGATGCAACTGTGACGTCAAATAGAACAAAATGTTCAAATGTTTGTAGAGCTTATGGGACTTAACTACGGGGTCATCAGTCCCTCAACCTACAAGCTACTTATGAACTAGCTAACACTAAGGACGGCACAAATATCCATGCCCGAGGGGGGATTCGAACCCCCGACCGTAGTGGCCGTGCAGGACGTGACTGGCGCGCCGCATACCGATCAGCCTCTGCGGCCGGCTAGAACAAATCTCCTTACTGTTTGCTGTTCATGAATATCTGAACTCCGTAAAAATTGCGTAAAAGCATTTTCTCCTATACAACAACAGACAACTGATTACTAACTTATTGCATTTTAGGAAGATTGCTCTTTTAAGCAATATTTGACTAAAAATCTAAAGAAAACTAAGAAGTGTTTGCTATAAATCAATATAGAGATTTCTATTTGCTTGTGGACGAAGCCTTTCGATTTGTGAAGCACACATGTGACGAGATGGATATTCCTGTCGAAAAATTAATAAATATTAGGAAGAAGAAAATGATGCCTGTGGAAAAGGCTGCAGACGAGACGCTGACTTTGCACCAGGAACTGAGAAGGTCAATGTTAGAGTGCATCGACAGTTCCAACAAGACATTGATACACGTTGCAGAAACATGGAGTGTATATCAGAACATTTTGCTGTTTTAGAGCCCAGAAATCTGATTCAGAAAAGGAACTTCCCACGATTGTAAAATGTTTAATTGACAATTACGATGAGATTTCTGAAGATATCCTCGCAGAAATTCTACGGCTGCGAAGATTTATGCAGGCTGTTATGTCCCAAAAGAAGAATCTCTTGGATGGACATCTTTAAGAGTTTTACAGTTTGTTGTTGAATATGAAATTTCTGAATCTGTTCCGAACCTAACTTTTGCATTAAGATTTTTCTTAACTTTATGTGTTTCGGTAGCGACCTATGGTAGAAGTTTCTGGAAGCTGAGACTCATTAAGAATTACCTTAGCTCTACTATGAGGCAAGCAAGACTCTCTAATTTGGCAATTTTGTCAACTGAAAATAGTGTGGCTAAAGCTACTGACTTTGTCCATGCAATTTCAAAATATTCTGCAGAGAAGGTTAGACGGGTGAGATTGTAAACTGCATGTGAAAGTCACCAGTCATTAAGACAGTCTTTAGCTATTTATTCTGCTTGATTAATAATCGATTAAACTATGTTATTTGTAAAAACTAGTTTTATTTATTTCCTTTCATACAGACTGTTTACAAACTAATTAACTTTATATTTTGCTCATTTCGTTATGTGTATCAATAATTTATTCCTCTCTCCTTGAAATTTTTTTCCATTCTTTGTAAGGTTGGCGAGAGGGGTGGTGGTGGTGTTGGAGGGGGGGGGGGTGACAAGTAGGATCACCGCACCGGGTGCCAAACTACTTAGCTACGCCACTGCTGATCAATATTATAGTTTCTAAAAGTTTGTGATTGTATACTGTAATACGGATTTTATAGTCCCAGTGTTTATTTTATTTTTAAGTATTTATTTAGCCATGTGTTGGCGTACGCGGAGTCCCTGGATTTCGACTTCCTGGGCGACCGCACGGGTGCCCCACCCTAAAGCCGGCGCTGCATGCGAAGTGCATGAAATGATTACATTCACACACGAACGGCTCACGTTGTATTGAGGTAACAGGTGTCGACCACACTGACGATGTTACTACGTGTTGTAGCCACCTCGGGCGACAATGCAGATTCTGATTCTGGCATCCATGCTATCCTATAGATGGCGCATACTATTTTAATCCACGCAGTGGCGGACTAAAAACCCAATCTATACGAGACGTGCAACACGCACAATAAAGTCGTTGTCAGCTGCAGCGCTCCTTGCGATAGACCGTCGAACTAAAAGAAGCGTTCAAACGGTACGCATTTGTCAAATCGTCTGCTTCACCTGTCTACTTGGTTTGTTGTCAAATTACACGAAATGAATCGCCAAGTTAAGGTCACTTATCGAAACTGTAAATTATATTATGATTGTGATGATTAAAACATTAGTGTTGTAGACCGCCACTGTGAAACTGTTTTCGTGCAGTTCATGCGTAACTACGTCTCTCACATGTGTTCACGTCCTCATTATAAAATGCGACTACATACTTCCGGCCCCTTCGGTTTGAGGCACCTATGTATATGATGAGTTGGGTTGGGTTGTTTGGTTAGGACAGGGGGACTAAACTACTGAGGTTATCAGTCCCCCGGTGGGAAGGGAAAGGAGTGTGGATAGGAAAGGAGGGGAGGGGGAAAGGAATTGCAGTCCGAGAAGTAAAGAAGGAAAGAAGACATGTATATGATGAACAAGCTCATTTGTGTATACATAGACGTTTACCTGTGATAAAGCTTCAAATAATGCTCACCAGAAACAAATATTTCATCTATTAACTCCAGAATGTTTCAGGAAAAATAGCAAATATTTTAGAAGATGGTAATAAATACGATTTGCGGTTACAATTTCATATAACGTGTGTACAGTTTTTATTCGGTACAGAGATACAGCTCTTGCTATATATAACAAACTTAAAGCACATGCAAATTTGGATATTTTGACCGATTCCTTCATCAGTTCTTGGTAGATCGCCATATTGATTTTTATTTAAACAGCCGGTTTTCGACGTACTTTAAAGTCTGAATATGTCCTAGTAAGCCGAAAACCGGGTAACTAAGTGGAAGTGAACGTGTAGAACATACACAAGATTCTACTTTGAAGTCAGTGTGATGATGTACTACCGAGAACCGACGGATAAATCAGTGAAAATGTCTTCATTTACATTTGCTCTAAGTTTGTTTGGTTCTCATATTAATAGCTATATCTCTGTATTCAATAAAAATTGTACAGACGTTACATGACATTTTTAATGCAATTCCTCTATAGTATCACCTCCAAAAAACTTATGACTGAGTCGAAAAACTACGTTCCTCTGAGCAGGAGACAAGTATACATTCTCAAACAAATTCGCGACTTGGCTTCGTTTGTCTGTTGGGTTCCTCATTCGGTCGTCTGCGCATGCGTGAAGCACTTCCATACGCGTGAGTATAGGATCCATCCTATTCCGTCTACTAGCGATCGTATGCCTGCATCTTGTGCAAGTGGACGCGTCTACACTGTACTAGGGATGGCAGTTATTGCTGAAACAACCGGTTTTCGGTTATACTGGTTCTTTTCATCTCCAGTTTAACCGCACTGTAAAACTGTTCAAGATCACCGGTTTTAAATAACCGGTTTTCGGTTATTAATTGCTATTATTTCCAGTAGAGTTCAACCGAAACATATTTTGCGGCCGAAACAGAAACCGTAATCGAATTTTCGGTTCTTCTAGTTTCGGCCGAAACCGAAACTTGCGAAATTTAGTTAAAATTTAGGTCAATTTACGTTATACGACATATCACTACTCTTTCCATATTTTGCAAGATCCCCTCCCAATACTACGCCTTCTTGAGTGTGTGTAAGCCTAGCCAGGAGTCTGTAGAAGACGAAATACGAAGCATACAGATTTACTGGGCTAGTATTTCCATCCGGCAGTTGGGAATATTGAGCCAACCACTCCGTAAGTTGGACTTGTGAGCCACCGCATACGAATATCTCGTTAGATAAGTTACAGTCAGTAAATGAACTTCAATCAGTGCTGCAGAAGTATTTCGGGATATAAAGTCACAGTTCAGTTGTCAGTGTAAATTTACGCAGATTGAACTAGGAAAGCTGTGTACCACATGATCAAGGAATGTTCAAATGGCTGTGAGTTCTTATGAGACCTAACTTCTTAGGTCATCGGTCCCTAGATTTAAAAACTATTTAATCTAACTTAAACTAACTTACGTTAAGGAGGGAGGACTCGAACCTCCGACTGGAGCAGCTGCGCAGTCCGTAACATGGAGCCTCAGACCGCACGGCTACCTCGCGAGGCACTACATGATCAATGTTACCTAAACCCATATTGAATATTAAAAAAGCCTCTCGCTTTAAAGGAATCACATTAATAAAACTTGTTAGCATAACAATATGATAATACATTAAAAGTTATTATTCCAAGCTTTCATAATAGGTATATGAATCGAATTTACCTTCTCTTCCAATAAACATTTAGGATGCTTCTTCCCCATGACACAGCATGTTTGTAGTACCTCCATCAGTTTTCAGCTTTTTAAAGCAAATGGAGCATTGTACCTCACAGCTACCGTACTTCATGAAGTACTCCCACACTCGGGATAGTACCATTTAAAACAAAACCGATGTCTGGCGACGACAGCAAGGAACTGCCGCATGACCAGACGGAGGCAAGTCTCGTACACTGCCGTGCACGCGCGTCGTCTAATAGGCCACGCCACACGGCAACAGATGCAAAAACCGGTTATTCAAAACTAAAATACCGGTATCGGTTTTAACCGTCGGTTTTTCCCATCCCTACACTGTACCCGGCCGGCGTGACAGGTGCATCATGGGTAATCACGTAAGCTCTCACTTCCCGTGTAGAAAGGGCTTAAGACTGCCAGAGACCCTGGGCGGCTGCAGAACAAATGAGGCTCCCTGTCCACTTGCAGATACATATATTACTATAAAAAAAATGTAGCTTTTGAGGCCAGGGTTGACGAGTCACACTTCGGTACACTCCAACAGCTGTAGCCACCTCCCTCTGTGTCTGTCTTCCAACCTTCCTATGGCCCTCCATGCCATAGCTTTCGATAAGTCACGGTGTTCATCAGGCGACACGAGCTCTCTAATCTGCTCGCATTCTCTCTCTCCAGAACCTTTACGTGCTGTTTGCGGTACACCCCTTGGTACAAAAAATAAAGGCGTTCATTCACTTCCTCACTGACATTGGAACCAAATTGGAGTTCCTTTGGGTTCCTGGGCACGTCGGGGAACGAGAAGGCGGATTCTGCTGCAAAAGATGCAGCCCCCCTTTTGTGCCCCAGCTTCGTCGCCGCTTTTGTGTCTCGTTTCCGTCGTAGGTGTCGGTGGCCGAGTAGGAAGACCGACAAAGGAATAAAGGTAGCACGCTTGTGCAGGTACGGAGGGGAGCAGCCAGTGGGACAGCAGAAACTAGAAACACTAGAGTAAATTAGAACGAGATATATATTGCACAGAATTTATACAATACTTAACTTTTACATAACTCAGTACTGCAGAATGCTGATACATAGTTGAGCTAGAGGTCTGCCTAGTACCTGTACGATAGCCAAGTCTTCACTGGTGCCTATCTGATTCCGAAGTGTTAACTGGTTCCTATCTCAGTCCCAAGTGAACGATGTCGTTCAGTGGTGGCCACGAGCGGAGTTGCAGCAGAGGGCGCTCGTGGCTGTCGTCGTAAGAACGCCGCGCCGTGCGTGCATGGCGGCGCGCGGCGAAAGTAGGTGGCGCGCACTTTGGACTTGTGCGACACCACACCCCCTCCCTCGGTTTGCCACCTATTCAGCCCCCTAAGATGAACGCGTCAGCGTCTCTAGGAAGGTGATATCGCTCTGGCGCTCCGATTGGTCTTCGCTTGAAGGGAACAAACTTCAGGACATTAAACCTCTTCCAATGAAAGAGAGCTGAAACCACCAATAACAACTAGCAACATTTAATATTTAAGACACCAGCTTTCCGTCACCCAGCAGTAAACGTAACACCCAGAAGACGGCCACTTGCAATAGTGGCCGAAAGGTCGGTGGATATATTGACGATGCGGTCCAACACCCAGAAGAGTTTTATAAACAATGACAACGGCCGCGGAAGCCTTCCTTTACACTCTTCCAACTGTTAGAATGGCCTCCCTTCGTCGCGAAGAGATCGTTACGAATAGCACACTGCCGTTTCGGCCATCGCCACTTACTAAGTGGTGACACTGCTCCTGTTTCTGGTCACTGTTTCCATTGACTGTAGGTTATCTCCTGGTTGAATGCCCATTTTTAACAGACTACGCCACTGTGTGTTTCCCAATCGTGTTGCCTGATATCTTCTAGCCGGCCGCGGTGGCCGAGGGGACTGAGGCGCTTCAGTCACGGTCTGCACGGCTACTACGGTCGGGGGTTCGAATCCCCCCTCGGGCATGGATATTTGTGCCGTCCTAGTTCGTAAGTAGTTCATAAGTAGTTTGTAAGTTTAGGGACTGATGACCCCGTAGTTAAGTCCCATAAGCTGTACAAACATTTGACATCTTCTAGATGACACGCGGTCTGCAGATCGCGTTTTACTTTTTATTCGCCGTAGCAATATGGCAAGGAAATTTAACATACCCCAGCCGGGGATTCCAGCAAAGTTCGTATGGTAAATAGAAATCTACTTGGGGATTGCCTGTTTTTTTTTTTTACCTCTTCCTTTTAGAAAGTTGACTGACTGCACAGAGCCTTCTCCTTTTATTTACTTTTGCCTTCGAACCGCCGTGCGTTTAAACTATGTTCTGATTTGCGCGCTTATAACTTCAGTAGTTACGCGCCCTAAAACAATAAATTAAAAAAAAATAGACACTTTGTTATTGCACTGCGCTAACTGCTCACTACACTATATGAAACCAACATTGAGAGTCCTACTCGGTTTTCTCGTTCCGCTCGTTATCTGCACACTCTTTGGCAATCTGCCTACTATCTCGCTGCCCGATGGTACGCTCGCCGAGGACTGGGTCTGGGTGTGTTGACGTGTGGAGACGGGACAAAAGGGCAGCTCTGACTTCGCTCCAAGGACTTGCTGCTAATGTGAGGCTTTCTTCGGTCAGGGCTGTTGCGGACGCTTCTAGTGCGTCTTTATGCATCAGGTGTAGACTTGAGCAAGTCCGCGGCGCCTGGACGCCAGTTCGCCATTGTGCTTGATTTGATTTTCTCAGGGAAGCCAAAACAGTCTTGGTCCAAGCCGCCACTGCCCGCACCGAAACTAAGTTTATTGTGCGGTATCGCTCCCTGTATATCTAGTAAAGCCTTGAACAGTGCAAGGAGTCCCTTTACCAGTTCTTTATTAGACACAATTTCTTCGCGTCTGGTTGTCCCATAGGTTCTGTGCCTTTTACTCTCCAATGCAATGCATTCGAAGATTAGACGTGATGCAGTTTCATCACCGTCATCACAGATCCTACATTTAGGGTCCTCTTCTGTTATTCCCATTGTATGTAGGTGCTTTTTGAAATTCTCATGGCCTGTCAGCAATCCAACCATGAGTCTAATCTCTCCCTGTTCAGGCCCAGTATTGCAGAGCTTCTTTTAAAACATGGCTTTGGCAACATTACCTTGCCATGTTTTTGTTGATGGACTTTGTTCCAATATTCTACGTGCTGTCTTCTGAGCCAGTTACGTAGCTCCAATTTGATCATTGCCTTGGTGATAGTCAGGACAGGTTCCGGTCCAATAAATGGAGTCTCTGCCACCATCCTGGCTAATCTGTCGGCATGTTCGTTGCCACTGATCCCCGAGTGGCCAGGGACCCACAGTAGGTTTACTCTAATGCTTTCCCCTAGCTCCACCAGAACCCTGTGACATTCTGCAACAATTTTAGAGCTTGTTGCAGGAGCTGCCAGTGATCTCAAGGCTGCCTGGCTGTCTGAATAGATATAGATGCTACGATCTTTGAAGCACACACCTCCTGATGGCAGTGATTTCGGTCTGGAATACTGAGGCCAGTTTCCCTAGAGAGATGACACCCTCCAGTCTTGGCTGCACCCCGTATAACCCCGCCCCAACGCCTTGGTCTGATTTTTGATTTTGACCCGTCAGTGAATATCCCCCGTACGGAGACAATATCCCCCGTACGGAGTCGAACTATTTTCTCCCACTGCTCCCTACTTCCAATTGTTATACTGAAAGGCTTGTTGAAGCAGTATGGGGTTATAATTAGTCGGCTGGCATTTCCCTAACCTTTCCTATATTTACCTCACTCACTATTGCAATCCTGCTTAATCCCTATCGCAATTTTATTGTATGGAACAACTTGCATCTTGAAGTTTTGGATAACGTTGCCGCTTTTGCTGTTGCCAGCTCCTGACTTTTACGGGTATTCCACACAGTGTTGCAATCTGTCAGCACTGACCATTAACCACTGGCTGCGGTGGGACAAATGGAAAAGGTGATTAAGAAGTTTAAATTCTCAAAATAATCTCTTATCATACGAAACTCGTCCTAAATTTGGTTCAGTCTTGTTAATAAAACCTGTTTATAGATCTTATAGTCAGTTGCTAAGTAAATTTTTATAAGTTTTCTAACGTCGCCTAGCAACTTAGCACCTCTCGTGAACCGTGGCACCGAACTTCTCTCCGAAGTCTATGTCCACCGCCTATTATAAATATATATATAATAGTTTATATTTCTATCTTTTCTTAATCACGAACAGATCCTTAAACCCGCGGGAGAAAGATAAAAGGCCAGTATGTAACTTCAAATTCAAAGTTTGAACTCTTTAGCACCAATTCAGTCATGAAACTGTCGTTCGAGCGAAAATCCACAGCCTACTATATTTTAGTTCCACATTTCAAATACCACTGTTTCATTCGAATGCGTCTTGAAATTCAAAAACCTGTTATAAACTTTTCAAACTTATGGTGTTTTCTTCCTATATGTAGAAGATAATATAAACTCAATATTTCACATTAAATAATAAATCATTCCATATAGATGATGTAATATATAAAACTTTTCTTCAGTCAAACATCACATGTTTATTGGTCTTCTTGCAATACAAGCATATACTGTTTGCTTCTGATCTAACCATAAATTCACAAGGACATAATATGAACTGACGAATATCCATAGCAATAATAATGTTAAATATTCTTCCTAGAGGACGATCGATGTCGCGCAATAAAGAAGGCGCAGAGACGTCCGCTGCCCCGTGACGTCACATAACGGCCAGTACAGCTCTGTGACGCCGGTCGGTGCTGCGGCGACGCTGCTCCTGTTTATTGCAGTATCTCGATCGACCAAGAAACAAACACAAAACATTTTATAAGTATCACTTTCAATAAATAGTTTACATTAATACACGAACTTTAATTTTCAAATGTTCAAATGTTTGTACAGTCTATGGGACTTAACTACGGGGTCATCAGTCCCTAAACTTACAAACTACTTATGAACTACTTACGAACTAGGACGGCACAAATATCCATGCCCGAGGGGGGATTCGAACCCCCGACCGTAGTGGCCGTGTAGACCGTGACTGGAGCGCCTTAGTCTCCTCGGCCACCGCTTTAAGTTTCATCTCCTGCAAAACAAAGCTGACATGGGAGAGTAGGAGCTCAAAAATCTGTCCCACTACATGGCCTTCGGTCACTGCGTTTGTTCGTGGTGATACTGATAACGCGCAGCTTGCAATATTGAATGCCGTTACCATACACTGTACCATGCTTGCAATTTCAAATGCCGCTCCGCATTTAAATCTGTTAATTCCTATCGTGCAGCCTTTTCATATGAATTACAGGAGAACCAACTCTGCCAAGACAATGTTGTATTACGCCTTCTGTACGCGATAGGATCGCCACGTGTTCTGTGCGCACCGCTATTCCACGACATTTGTCAAATCACAGTAAACATGGCCAAGTTTTTTGGGCCCACTTTAGGTTACGGTAGTAACACTAAAAGTGGGCCTTTGCGATCGTTTTTTGACAGCTCCAAATTTAAATAAAAATAACTGCTTAACCATTCACCTGACACGAAAAATGGAATAACCGAATTTGTAGAGGAGACAATTCTCTACAACTTTGCTCTCTTATGTTTTTCTCATATCTCGTATCGTTTCAGAGATATTTGCAAAAATAGCGGAGATTTTGGGATGGATGTCTGTCTGTCCGTAACGTGTTCCCCGTTTTTAAGACGAACTGTTCAACCGATCAACACCAGATTATACAGACATAATTGTAGGCCGCCAGAGACAAGAACCTCCCTTTTTCAAATTTTTCGGACTAAAAATACGGTAGCAACGCCAAAAAAGCCGTTTGTAATATAATTGTAATTGCAAACGAACCGTTCATCTGACACGAAAATTGAATAACCTAATTGGTAGAGGGGAAAATTCTCTACAACTTCGCTCTATTATGTTTTTTTTTCATATCTTGCATCGTTGCAGAGATATTTGCAAAAATAACGGCGATTTGACGATGTCTGTCTGGCTGTAACGTGTTCCCACTTTTTAGGCCGAACCGTTCAACCGATCTGCACCAAATTTTACAGACATAATTTTTGGCTACCAGAGACCAGAACCTCGCTTTTTCAAATTTTTTTGACAAGAAATACGTTGGTAATACCAAAAAAAGCACGATTGTAATGTAATTTTAATTGCATATAAACCGTTCATCTAACGCTAAAATTGAACCGAATTTGTAGAGGAGAAGATTCTCTACAGCTTTGTTCCCTTACTTTTTTTTCATATCTCGTATCGTTTGAGAGATATTTGCAAAAATAAGTTTCGACATCCTCCACTGAATTAACGAAAACCAGCCGTTCGCAGATGTCACGTGACATTCCTCGCCCAGAACTCTCTCTTGCATAAGCCATTTTGCGTATTTGATGAGTTTCTTATTTTAACTTACGTTTTCATTTCAAAGCAATGGTGCACTGAAGAATTAACAAAAACACGTCGTTCTTCCTACGATACATGATAATCTAGTGTCTACAAATGCCATATTAGCATCAGTTAACAACGACCATGAATAGTATGAAATTTTAGAACGCAACTTCTAAGTGTTGGCCGTAGCGTAGTGGGCAATGTGTTGGAATGTGACGCTGGAGGTCAGTGGTTCAAAACTCGTCACTACAATTTTTCCCTAAAGGGTTTCAGACACTCTTATTAATTAATTTTTTATTGTTTACATTGTTATTTTTGTCAAAAATGTTTGCAAAAACTTAGAAAACTACAAATTTAAAGTGGGCCGTAAAACACATCAGTGCGATTTTTCGTGTATGTGTTCCAACAACTGAAGACTTGACATGCACTATGTGATCAAAAGCATTGCGATACCTGGCTTAATGACTTAAATGTTCGTGGCACCCTCCATCGATAATGCTGGATTATGATGTTGGTCCACCCTTAGCCTTGAGGACAGATTGCACTTTCGCAGGCATACGTTCCGTCAAGTGCTGGAAGTTTTCTGGGGGAATTGATGCCCATTCTGTACAGAAGCTGCACTGAGGAGAGGTAACGATGTAGGTCGATGTAAGTCGGCATTTCAAAACATTCCAGAGTTCTGTAGGATTAGAGTCAGGACTCTGTACAGGCCAGACCATTACACGGCTGTTATTGCCGTGTAACCACTCCGCCACAGGCCTTGCGTTATGAACAGGTGCTCGATCGTGTTGATAAAAGCAATTGCCATCTCCGAATTGCTCTTCAACAGTGACAAGCAAGAAGGTGCTTAAAACAGGCCTGTGCTGTGATTGGACCACGCAAAAAAACAAGGGTCGCAAGCTCCCTCATTGAAAAACACGACCACATCATAACACCACTGCCTCAGAATTTTACTGTTGGCACTATACCAGGGCCGCTGAAACATTGCACTTGACGTTTCGCGTTACGGCGAGTTGAGTTGGCTACACTGCTTTACCGACGTTGCAACACTGGCCTCTATCCACGCCAGGGGGCCCACAGCTCTTTTGTGGGTACGTGTGTGGCGCGCACGGGGCCCCGAGCCGGAGCGACCTTTCTTCCGTCCCAGGCCGCTTCCCTCTTTCCCCCCGGTTTGTGCCTTCGCCCGGAGACGGGCGTTTTTATTCAGTCTGTTTCTTTTTCGCTTCCTCTGTCTTCTCTTCTTGGTCCTCTTCCTTTCCTGTTCCTCAGCCTTCCCCTCTTTTTCCTTTCTCCTTGTTCTCGACTCACCCTTTAATCTCCGCCTCGGCGTTTCTCTCTCCTCCTTCATCCCTTTCTCTCCTTCCTCTTTTCTTTCCTCCCTGTGCGTGTCTGAAGGTCGACCCACGCTCTGCATAGCCAGTGACGGGGTAAGGCGTAACTCCCCACCCCGGGTAGACATGTAGGGCACGTACGTACCCCCCGGTACAGGCCGGGCCCAGGGAGGGGTGATTACCCGAGCTGATACCTTCCGAACATGCCAATTGGTCCCTCCGTCTGTTCTCGGGAAGTGTGACCTGAGGTGCGAACAGTCAACTAAGGCGGGTGCGCTCTCAGTGAGGGCCCCCACAAGGAAGGAGCGCGTCATCGGAGACGCCGGTAATCATGGGGGACACCTCCGCTATGAAACCTTGCAAATATTCTCTAACCTTGACCCATAAGCGGAAACACGATGATTGTCAGCCACAAAAACTCTTACCTACCATTCCTAAGTTCCTAGTGGTGTCATGTACTGACGATAAGGATTTTTCTGCTGTGAATCCTTTCATCATTCAGAAGGGTGTCGATGCGATCGCAGGTCCCTTGAAGACCTGCTCCAGGCAGCGCAATGGGACCTTGTTGCTTGCGATTGATAATGCGTTCCAGGCACAAAAATTACTTCAGGCTACACTAGTTCATACTTTCCCAGTAAAAGTGGAGGCTCACCGCACCCTCAACTCTTCACGGGGGATAGTCTTCACGAGATCCCTGGATGGGTTATCCGATGAGGAAATACTCAGCTATATGTCTGATCAGGGAGTTACGGCAGTCCATCGTGTCATGAAATAGGTTAACAATGACCTCGTGCCAACTCGTACTGTCTTCCTGACTTTCGACAGGGTTGACCTACCATCTAAGGTGAAAGCGGGCTACGAAGTCATCTCCGTTCGCCCGTATATACCCAATCCTAAGCACTGCTTCCATTGCCAAAGATACAATCATACCAGCAAGTCTTGTCCCAATGCAGCAAAGTGTGCCACCTGTGGCAGGGACGCCCATGAGGGTGACTGTCTACCTCCATCCCCTTGCTGCATTAATTGCATGGGTGACCATGCTGCTTCTTCGCGGGACTGCCCCATTTATAAAGAAGAGCGGGTCATCCAAGAGATCCGTGTCAAGGAGAAGGTCTCCACTTATGCCGCTCGGAAGTTACTAGAGAATAGGAAGCCCGCTGTACTCCCTTCGGGTACTTTTAGCCAGGTCCTCACCTCACCTCGACCAACTAAGAAGGTAGGCATTCAGACCTGCGACTTAACATTCTGTGACACTGTTATCAGGTCGGCTAGCCTGAAAATTGCTCGATCCACCACTCCGATCCCTTCTGCCCGTTCTGCAGTACATTCGTCAGCCAGTTCCCAAACATCCCGGGCACCTAAATCCGCTGCCCGCAGTTCAAAAAAAGAACCTGTTCGTGAAGACTTCCTCAAGACTACGTCTTCTCCATCGTCAAACGCTTCCTCTGCCCGTCATGCCTCAAAAAAGGCTCACAAAAAGAATAGCCCCCCTCCTTCCCCGCCACGGCGTGACTCTTCAGTCACGCCATCCAACAGTTGCCGGCCTCGGCCGTCTTCTGTTTCACCGGGACGCTCCGTCTGCCAGGCACCCGGCCCTTTACCGGCGGTGGAAACTGCCCCTCCTGATCAACTCAAGGAGGTGGCAGGCGCGTCAGTCGAACCTATGGACCACGACCCTTTGCCCCTAGACACCGATAGCAGTGCTCCCTCGAAATCCGGTCCTCAGCGGCCGTCGAGGTGACCCCGCTTGCTTCCAATATTCGCGGCTTTCGTTCCAATCAGGAGGAATTAAAACTACTCCTTCGATTGCACTGCCCGCTTCTAGTCTGCCTCCAAGAAACAAAGTTGCATCCAAGTGATCGTGCAGACTTTCCACACTACACCTCTGTGCGGTTCGACCTGCCACCCGTGGAAGGTATCCCAGCCCATGGAGGGGTTCTGATGCTCCTTCGAGACGACGTCTATTTCCATCCCATTTCATTGCATACTCACCTACAGGCAGTTGCCGTCCGCATCACACTATCCACATTTACCTTTTCCCTCTGTAATATCTATTCGCCATCGTCACCTGCCCTTACTAGGGCAGATGTGCTACACCTTGTTGACCAGCTCCCTTCACCTTTCGTGTTGGTAGGCGACTTTAATGCCCACCACCCCCTATGGGGCTCTCCGGCACCTTGTCCGAGAGGCTCCCTTTTGGTGGACATTCTCCAACACCTCGATCTTGTCTGACTCAACACCGGTGCACCGACCTTCCTTTCAGACACAACACACAATTATTCCCATACAGACCTTGCAATATGCACTCCTCAGCTTGCCGGTCGGTTTGAGTGGTATGCACTTTCTGACACGTACTCAAGTGACCATTTCCCTGTATCATCCACTTCCTGCATCATTCCCCATCTCCTCGTCCCACCAGTTGGAACATTTCTAAAGCCGACTGGGGGCTTTATTCTTCCATGGCTGTTTTTCACGATCAGAATTTTCCCAACTGTGACAGTCAGGTCGACTACCTCACAGAGGTTATTCTGCTGAACGTTCCATACCTCGTACGTCCTCTTCTCCACGTCGTGTCCAGGTCCCTTGGTGGACTGCAGCCTGCCGCGACGCGCTTAGAGCCTGGCGCCGTGCTTTGCGCACCTTCCACCGCCACCCAACTTTGGAGAATTGCATCAATTATAAACGTATGAGAGCCAATGTCGTATCATAAACGACAGCAAGAAAGCTTGCTGGACTGCTTTTACTAGTTCTTTTAACCGTTTTACTCCCTCCACGGTTGTTTGGTGTGGCCTACGCCGTTTATCCAGCATCAAGGTCCACTCCCTGATTCCTGGCCTGACCGTGGAGAACGCAGTCCTCGTGGACCCCGCTGCTGTTTCCAACGCATTGAGCCGTTTCTTTGCGGAGGTTTCGAGCTCTGCCCATTATCACCCTACCTTTCTCCCTAGCAAACAGGTAGAGGAGGCACGGCCGCCTTCTTTCCACTCTTTTAATCGTGAAAATTATAACGTCGCCTTCACCATGTAGGAGCTAGACCTTGCTCTCGCCCTGTCCCGATCTGCTCCCGGGCCCGATTCCATTCATATTGAGATGCTGAAGAACCTCTCTCCTGCGGGCAAGTGATTTCTAATTAGTACCTACAATCGCATTTGGACTGAAGGTCATGTTCCCACAAGTTGGCGTGAATCCATTGTTGTCCCCATCCCCAAACCAGGGAAGGACAAACACCTTCCTTCCAGTTATCGCCCCATTTACCTGACGAGCTGCGTCTGTAAGGCGATGGAACGCATGGTCAACGCTCGGTCGGTCTGGCTCGTCGAATCTCGCCGCCTCCTGACTAATATCCAATGCGGTTTTCGTCGACACCGCACTGCTGCTGATCACCTCGTTACGTTGTCGACCTTCATTATGAACAACTTTCTAAAGAAGCGTCAAACAGTAGCAGTGTTCTTCGACTTGGAGAAGGCATACGATACCTGTTGGAGAGCCGGCATTCTCCGCACATTGCATACATGGGGCCTTCGGGGCCACCTCCCTCTTTTGATTCAAGCGTTTTTGGCGGATCGCAAGTTCCGGGTACGGGTGGGCTCTGTTTTGTCAGATACCTTTTGCCAGGAGAATGGGGTGCCACAGGGCTCCGTCTTGAGTGTGGCGCTATTTGCCATTGCAATCAATCCGATCGTAGATTGCCTTTCAGCCGACGTCTCCGGATCTCTTTTTGTTGACGATTTCGCAATTTATTGTAGCGCCCAGCGGACGTGTCTCTTGGAGCGTTCTCTTCAACAGTGTCTTGACCGTCTATATTCCTGGAGCATCGCAAACGGCTTCCGATTCTCCACTGAGAAAACTGTGTGTATCAATTTTTGGAGATACAAGGAATTTCTTCCACCTTCTCTACGTCTCGGCCCTGTTGCTCTCCCTTTCGTGGAGACTACGAAATTCTTGGGACTCATGTTGGATCGTAAACTTTGCTGGTCCACACACGTGTCCTACCTGGCTGCCCGTTGTGCCCGATCCCTTAACGTTCTTCGCGTCCTCAGTGGCACGTCATGGGGAGCGGATAGTACCATCCTGCTTCACCTTTACCAGGCCATTGTTCAGTCGAAGCTCGACTAAGGAAGCCTTGTATACTCTTCAGCACGGCCGTCGATTCTCCGCCGTCTCAACTCTATTCACCATCGGGGATTACGTCTGGCGACCGGTGCATTTTATACCAGCCCTGTTGAAAGTCTGTATGCCGAGGCTGCTGTATTACCCTTGACCACTCGACGTGACATACTCTTGTGTCGGTACGCATGCCGCCTGCGGTCGATGCCCAACCATCCATCTTACAGATTATTTTTTGACGACTTACTCGATCGCCAATATCAGTTGTCTGCGATTGCCTTGCTTCCACCTGGAGTTCGGTTTCGCCGCCTGCTACAGCGGCTCGATTTTACCCTTCCTTCCACCCTTCGGTTGAGCGAAAGCCCATTGCCACCGTGGCATCAGGCCCAGGTTCACACTCACCTTGAACTCAGTTCGCTCCCCAAGGAGAGCACTCCGGGTTTGGTATACAGCTCGAGGCTTGTCGAACTCCATTCGCGGTTCGATAATGCCATATTTATTTACACTGATGGTTCCAAGAGCACTGCCGGTGTCGGATCTGCCTTCGTCGTCGGCGACAACCGTTTCCAATACAAGCTCCCTGACCGGTGCTCGAACTTCACGGCTGAGCTTTTTGCCCTCCACTAGGCCGTTTTGTATACCTGCCTCCACCGCGAACCTTTCTATGCCATATGTTCTGACTCCCTTAGTGCCCTGCAGAGTCTTAAGGACCCTTTCTCGAACCATCCTCTCGTGTATCGGATCCAACGTTCCCTCCAGTTGCTAGCAGATGACAGCTGTCACGTTTCTTTCCTGTGGGTCCCTGGCCACGTGGGTGTGCCCGGGAATGAGACCGCCGACATAGCAGCCAAGGCCGCAGCTCTTTTGCCTCGCATGGCTACCTTTTGCATCCCACCGTACTATGTTCAACGGGCTCTTTGCCGGAGTATCTTGTCGTCATGGCACTGTACAACAATAAATTGCGAACTGTCAAACCGATCCCGACCGCTTGGAGGACCTCCTCACGCCCCTCTCGGCGGGAGGAGGTCATCCTGGCCCGGTTGCTGATCGGTCACTGCCGTTTCAGCCACCGTCACTTGCTGTCCGCCGACCCTGCACCACTGTGCTCCTGCGGTGAACTGCTGACAATGCGACATGTTTTACTGACTTGTGTTAATTTTAATCATCTCCGTGTAGCCCTTCACTTTCCGTCTACTCTGGAGGAAATTTTAGCTGATGACACCACACGAGCAGCTACTAGAGTTTTGTGTTTTATCAACTTAGCCAACTTATCCGAGGATATTTAACCCTTTTAATTGTCTTTTATCTTTCGTTTTTAGCCTCTTGTTGATGTTCTGACAGTCACCAATTCTTTTTTTTTTTTTTTTTTTTTTTTTGAGATCATATTGAATCTTTTCTTGGCTGGGCGCTAATGACCATAGAAGTTGTGCGCCCTAAAACCACAAAAAAGAAAAAAAAAAAAAAAACTGGCCTCTATAAGCACAGCAGACAAAACGGTTTTCACTTGCATCTCGTAAATGTAAGCTATTGAGCAATAAGTGGGTAATTTCCAAGAATGCTTGCAATCGAAGTAGTTCGGCCTGAAACGATAAATATCGGACGTGCAACTGTAAATCGATTACGCTGGATTTATTGCGCGAGCTGATGTTTATGTACTAATTATTTTGATGAGTGGAAAATGTAAAGCTGCGTTCACGTGACTATTTTTACAGCAGAACCGTGGCACGTTCATAGAAAATAGTTCAATTTTTTTTACGAATTTCAGTGTAAATGTCAGTGTTTAAACTGTCACTGACGAAATTTGAAGCTGTGCTAGTACAAAAAATCTGTTTGTTTGTATAGTCTATAGGACTTAATTACGGGGTCATCTGTCCCGAAACTTACAAACTACTTACGAACTAGGACGGCACAAATATCCATGCCCGAGGGGGGATTCGAACCCCCGACCGTAGTGGCCGTGCAGACCGCGACTGGAGCGCCTCAGTCTCCCCGGCCACCGCGGCCGGCGTGCTAGTACGTCTACGTGATATTTTCGTAGAAATTTTTTGAATTTTTCAGATGATATGGATGTGACAGTTTTCCTTTGTGTAGCTTTGACTATGAAATTTCATAATAAATCTCATGAATCATAATAAATCAAAGAAAACTTCACTGTAACTGAAGACCAAGAAACCAATAAAATACGTTCCCATGACTACGAACAAATCTCGCGGTAATAGCCACCTAATCGATTTAGAGTTGCACGTTCGATATGTATAATTTCAGGCCGAGATATTTCGATTGCAAGCATTCTTGGAAATTACCAATAAGTGCATATAATAATTGGTTCTTGAGAAGCAATTCGTTAACAGCATATTAATGAAGACCAGAGCACACGGTTTCACGACAGATACGAAATAAGCAATAAGCAAGATAGTAACTTCTCTCTACGTTTTATAATCAGAATGCTTTTCACTCACCAATTTACGGCGACAATGGTGCAATTACATCCAGCTCCCCATCTTCACTGTTATCGTCACTGCCAAAATCGTCATCACCTAGACAAATCATTAACTGATCATGATCCCTTCCATTGTTTGCGCTGCCTGACTCACTTTCTCAACGTGCTCGACCCTTTTTGTCCCATATGCAGCATCCACATTGGCAGCAGCTTCATGCAACAGATTCTCCAGCTCTGTTATTGTGAAAGACTTATTGTGCCTTAAGTAATTCTTCACGTCACTTCATACCAATTTTATAGGGTTAAAACGGCAGTGAAATGGGTGCAGATTTATTTCATTGTGGCGCTGCTCCTTTACGATTTCGTTTACTACATATGTGGGTGTAATAGGCTTATTTTGTTTCACGAGCGAATATAAAAGGAGTTTTGATATTCACATATCTGCAGCAACATTTCTTTCTTGTAACCACTGCACCATAACTGCTTTCCGATCGTTTGAAACGAGAATGAACTTCCTGCTCAGAGCATACGCTTCGAAGTTTTTATTCATATGAAACTGAGAATTTGCTCAGAAAACGAAAAACATCTTTTCGGTGACATTATCCAATTACTTGAACTCGGAAAGTCAAGTTAAACCACTCACAGTAAAACAAATCGCGCCGAAAAAAGCACACACAACATAAACACGCGGTAGACGCGATACACAACTTTGTTTACGATAAAACTGAACAAAGCCGGCAACGTGGGAACGTTGACGTCACGGCACGTGATCACTGGAAGTATTTATCGCGCTGTGATTGGATCGTTCCCAGCGCCTCGCGCTTCTCGCTTTTCACTTGTTATTTGTATACGTCAAGTGCAGACTTTCAGCGGCCCGGGTACACACACACTGGCAGACGACGATGACCGGGCATTCGCCATACTTGTCATCGGATCACCACATTTTGGATCATGATTGGTCACTCCACACTAGGTTTTTCCTGTGTCGAGTCATCCAGTTTTTACGCTCCTTACGCCAATCGAGGCGTCGTTTGGCATTGACCTGCATGATGTGTTGCTTATGGGCAACCGCTCGACCATATCAAATGAATGCTTTGGTAAGACGATTGGCCACAGCCGTCATATATTTCATAAAATGTATCTTTAAAACCTTCGGCTGTTTATTAAAAATCTCATAAATCAACCAGTTTCGGTCAATAGACCATCTTCATAGATAAACTATACAAAAAAAAAAAAAAAACCACACACACACACACACAATAAACGTAATTAATGTGCACAATCAACGAGAGGAATTAACCAGCAAAATTACATATAATGATGTTCAAAGCGGAAATATCATGCCAATTTAACATGTAGTAAAGAATACAAGGTGTTAAAACTGACTGGTAATGTTCAGCCTTTTTCATGTGGGACTCGATTTGCACAATTGTGTGAGCAACGTTGTTTGTATAATCTTCGATCTTGATGTATGTAACCTGTTAATGATGATGAGCACTTTCTGTTTTGTCACTTATAACACGACATATTCATGTGATCTTATGTTTGTTTTGTATGTTGTGCTATAGTTTTAATTTCACCACACGTTATATCTTCGTTTTAAACTTTTGTATACACAAAGTTCGTGTTTTTGACGACTGCACCTTATAACTTTGTTTACTTTTGTATCCAAAGATGTTCATCCAAAGTAACGTACATCCATTAATGGTATTACCAATACCGATAACGTAGGTTTCATAATCTTTGATTCGTGCAACTAGCACAAGGTACCGCCTCCATTTTCATTCATAGTCTGTTCTTACCTTTTATGTTGTGTTGACTGATACGTTTTATCTAAGATGACCACTGTATTTTTAATATTTTTAGTTATACTGACTCATTTTTGTCTCAACTAGATGTATTTCATTTGATGCATTTTACCATTCAGTTTTAACATCTTGTAAGTATTCTTCCACTCCCATGAACCACAGACATTGCCGAGGTGGGGTGGCTTGCGTGCCTCAACGATACAGATAGCCGTACCGTAGGTGCAACCACAGCGGAGGGGTATCTGTGGAGAGGCCAGACAAACGTGTGGTTCCTGAAGAGGGGCAGCAGCCTTTTCAGTAGTTACAGGGGCAACAGTCTGGATGATTGACTGAGCTGGCCTTGTAACATCAGCTAATGTGGCTTTGCCACACAGCTACTGCGAACGGCTGAAAGCAAGGGGAAACTACAGCCGTTATTTTTCCCGAGGACATGCAGCTCTACTGTATGAACATATGATGATGGCATCCTCTCGGGTAAAATATTCCGGAGGTAAAATAGTCCCCCATTCGGATCTCCGGGCGGGGACTACTCAGGAGGATGTTGTCATCAGGAAAGACAATACTAGCATTCTACGGGTCGGAGCGTGGAATGTTAGATCCCTTAATCGAGTAGGAAAATTAGAAAATTTAAAAAGGGAGATGGATAGGTTGAGGATAGATATAGTGGGGATTAGTGAAGTTCGGTGGCAGGATGAACAGGATTTCTGGTCAGGTGAATACAGGATTATAAATACAAAATCAATTGGGGGTATCACAGGAGTAGGATTGATAATGAATAAGAAAATAGGAATGCGGGTAAACTACTATGACCAACACAGTGATCGCATTATCGTAGTCAAGATAGATACGAAGCCAACACCGACAACAGTAGTACAGGTTTATATGCCAACTAGCTCTGCCGATGATGAGGAGATCGAAGAAATATATGAGGAGCTAAAGGAAATTATTCAGACAATTAAGGGAGAGGAAAACTTAATTGTTATGGGAGACTGGAATTCGGTAGTAGGGCAAGGAAGGGAAGGGAAGATAGTGGGTGAATATGGTCTGGGAAAAAGGAATGAAAGAGGAAGTCGCCTGGTAGAATTTTGCACGGAACATAATTTAGTTATAACAAACACCTGGTTTAAGAATCACAAAAGAAGGTTGTATACGTGGAAGAGACCAGGAGACACCGGGAGATACCAGATAGATTTTATAATGGTAAGACATAGATTTCGGAACCAGGTTTTGAAGTGTAGGACATACCCAGGAGCAGACATAGACTCTGACCACAACTTGTTGGTTATGAACTGTAGGCTGAAACTGAAGAAACTACAGAAAGGTAGGAAAATAAGGAGATGGGACCTAGATAAATTGAAGGAACCTGAGGTTCTTAAGAATTTCAGAGGGAGCTTCAGGCAACAATTGACAGAAACAGGGGAAAATAAAACAGTTGAGGAGGAATGGGTAAAATTGAGAGATGAAATAGTGAAGGCAGCAGAGGACAAAATAGGTAGGAAGGCAAGACCTACAAAGAATCCTTGGATATCACAGGAGATACTAAATTTAATCGATGAAAGAAGAAAGTATAAAAATGCAGTAAATGAAGCAGGCAAAATGGAGTACAGACGACTAAGAAATGAGATTGACAGAAAGTGCAAAATGGCTAAGCAGGAATGGCTAGAAGGCAAATGCAAGGATGTAGAAGAATGTATAAATAGGGGAAAAATAGATACAGCCTACCGGAAAATAAAAGAAACATTTGGCGATAAGAAAAACAGCTCTATGAATATCAAGGACACTGATGGAAAACCAGTTCTCAGCAAAGAAGGGAAAGCTGAAAGGTGGAAAGAGTATATAGAGAGGCTCTACAAAGGAAATGAACTTCGAGACAATATTGTAGGAAGGGAAGAGGATGTAGATGATGATGAAATAGGAGATACTATACTGAGAGATGAATTTGACAGAGCACTGAAAGATCTAAGTCGAAACAAGGCCCCTGGAGTAGATGATATCCCGTCAGAGCTACTGAAGTCTCTGGGAGAACCAGCCATGACAAAATTGTTTCACATTGTGCGTAAGATGTATGAGACAGGTGAAGTACCCTCAGACTTTAAGAAAAATGTTATAATCCCCATTCCAAAGAAAGCGGGTGCAAACAGGTGTGAAAACTACAGAACCATCAGTTTAATAAGTCATGGTTGCAAAATATTAACACGAATTATATACAGAAGGATGGAAAAGCTGGTAGAAGCCGACCTCGGGGAAGATCAGTTTGGGTTCAGGAGAAATGTAGGAACACGGGAGGCCATACTCACTTTACGGCTTATCCTAGAAGATAGATTAAGAAAAGGCAAACCAACATTTCTAGCTTTTGTAGATTTGGAGAAGGCTTTTGACAATGTTGATTGGAATAAACTCTTTAGAGTTCTGAAGCAAGCAGGAGTAAAATATAGGGAGCGTAAGGTTATTTACAACTTGTACAAAAACCAGACAGCGGTTGTCAGAGTTGAAGGGCATGAAAGGGATGCAGTGGTTGGAAAGGGAGTAAGACAGGGTTGTAGCCTTTCCCCAATGTTGTTCAATTTGTACATTGAGCAAGCTATAAAGGAAAGCAAGGAGAAATTTGGAGAAGGAATTAAAGTTCAGGGTGAAGAATTAAAAACATTGCGTTTTGCCGACGACATAGTAATTCTGTCAGATACAGCAAAGGACCTGGAAGAGCAATTGAACGGAATGGACAGTGTGCTGAAAGGTGCATATAAGATGAACATTAACAGGAGTAAAACTAGGGTAATGGAGTGCAGTGTAAATAAATCAGGTGATGCTGAAGGAATTAGATTAGGTAACGAAATAATAAAGGAGGTAGATGAGTTTTGTTACTTGGGCAGTAAAATAACAAATTATGGTCGCAGTACAGATGATATGAAATGCAGAATGGCAATGGGTAGAAAGGCGTTTTTGAAAAAGAGAAATTTGTTAACATCGAATATTGATTTAAGCCTAAGGAAGTCCTTTCTGAAGGCATTTGTATGGAGTGTTGCCTTATATGGGAGTGAAACATGGACGATAAGCAGTGTGGACAGAAAGAGGATAGAGGCTTTTGAAATGTGGTGCTACAGAAGAATGCTGAAGATTAGGTGGGTGGATCGCGTAACTAATGAGGAGGTACTGAACAGAATTGGGGAGAAAAGAAATTTCTGGCATACCTTGACTAAAAGAAGGGATAGATTGGTAGGACACATTCTTAGACATCAAGGAATTGTGAATTTAGCGTTGGAGGGAAGTGTGTGGGGTAAAAATCGCAGAGGGAGACCAAGAGACGCGTATAGTAAGCAGATTCAAATGGATGTGGGTTGTCGTTCTTATGAGGAGATGAAAAGGCTTGCTCAGGATAGAGTAGGGTGGAGAGCTGCATCAAACCAGTCTCTGGACTGAAGACAACAACAACAACAACAAGTATTCTTAACTATATGTTAAATCGGCTTGATTTTCCCGTTTACAATCTCGTTATATGTAATTTTGCCATTTATTTCCTCGCCTTGATTGTGCACTTTAATTACGTTTATTTTGTATTTTTTGTGTATTTTATCTATGAATATGGTCAATTGACCGAAACTGGTTGATTTACAAGGTTTTTAATAAACAACCGATGGTCTTACATGCATTTTATGAAACATGATATCAAAGTTTTCCCACCTCCTGCCTAAATGTCATAGTGCATAGTGTGGACCCTGATGGAGTTTAGAATTCCTGTGTGATGGTCTGGATGGATGGCTGTCTATTAGACTGTACGACCTTCAGCTGTCGGCGGTCTCTGTCAGTCAACAGAAGAGGCCGGCCTGTACGCTTTCGTGCTGTAAATGCTTCACATTTCTATTTCACTATCATGTCAGAAACAGTAGAACTAGGAATGTTTAGGAGTGTGGAAATCTCGCGTACAGATTGACACAAGTGACAATCAATCACCAGTAGTACTGTTTAGATAAAAACAGTATGGCAAAACCCTTAATAGCGGAGAACAACTCAAAGCTGCGAAGGGAGTGTAGCCATGATAAAACCTGGAGAACTGATGACTGGAATTCTGTGGTACGGTCCGATGAATCTTCGTTTAGATTGCTTCCTACAGACCAAACCCAAAAGAAGCTTACGATACGGCATGCGAGCATCCTTCAATGAATCAAGGAAGAAGTTCCGCCATGATTTCGACATATACAGGGTGTTTCACTAAGTGTGTTTGCCTCTGTAACTTATAAAATAATAGGTGACGGGAAATTTTAATGCGGTAGGTCAACACAAGAAATGTTACACTTTCTGCGGAGCTATGAACATAGTTTATTGTATCATTTTCCAAAGAGTTACAGCACAAAGATATAATTTTTTAAATGGAACAGTAGTTTTTTCTATCGTGCATAAGATAAATCAATCAAAACTGAAGGCCGTAAACTCCACAAAATACCTAAGTATTATTATTACTTCAGACTTAAACTGGAAAGAACACGTAGATAATGTCGTGGGAAAGGCGAACCAGAGACTGCGCTTTATTGGCAGAACCCTTAAAACATGCAACAGAACTGTTAAAGAGACTGCATACAGTACGCTTGTCCGTCCTCATTTGCAGTATTGCTGCCCAGTGTGGGGTCCTTATCAGGTGATTTTGACGGAGGACGTCGAAAGAAGGGCAGCTCGTTTTGTAGTCACGATACAGGGGAGTCAGCGTTACGGTACAGATATAAAATCTTGGGTGGGAGTCATTGCAACAACTGCGCTACGAAACTCCAATCGCCAACATTCTCCTCCGAATGCGAAAATATATTGTTGACTGCCACTTACATAGGTTTAAAAGATCATCAGACTAAAATACGAGAAATCAGAGCTCGAACGGAGAGATTCAGGTGTTCTGTCTTCCCGCGCGCTATTCTATAATGGAATGGGAGATAAAAAGTATAAAGGTCGTTCGATGAACCCTCAGCCAGGCACTTAAATGTGATTTGCAGAGAATACAACGCAGATGTAGTCCGTGACATGACGCTTTAGACCACGCAGCCATTCCGCGCAGCTGAGAATAACAGCCATTAGCGACTTATTACTAACTTCACACACAATTTCGAACCTTTCCGAAAAAATGTTCATACTAAATAGCCCTCTTCCTCCCATACATACACAGAGAATAATCTACATTATCATAATCAACAAAAATGAATGATTTTTCAGAAAAGAACTACTAACTTGGAGTGAAATCTCCTCATATAGTTGTAAAATTTAACATCTAGGTCACTCATAGATAGTCTCATATGAATTTCAAGGTTCAGCAATAAATACCGTTATGAATAATGTGTACTGTACATTTCTAATAAGATTACATTCTGGTTTATCTCCATAGTGGATGGTTTGGGACGCAGCTGATTCTATTATGAAGATGCATGAAAATACCAGCAGCTGTACTCGAAATCTTTATTAAATTCTGTGCGACCGGTTTCGGTGTTACATTACTCAATCTTCAGGCTCCCATTGTGCGATTATTATTAAAAGCACATTTGGATTGGGTAGCCATTAAAACCAGTAGCCGTAAATTTCTTGTTTTGTTCATGCCGCACTCACAACGACGACTGTTAAACTCAAAAGTTCAACAGTCGTTGTTGAGAGTGTGGTAAGAACAAAGCAAGAAATTTACGACTACTGTTTTTAATGGCTACCCAATCCAAATGCGATTTTAATAATAATCGCACAACGGGAGCCTAAAGATAGTGTAATGTAACACCGAAACCGATCGCACAGAATTTATTAAATTCTTTATTAAATACAGCTGCTGGTATTTTCATCCATCTATACATTCTGGTGGTTCTGCGAATGCAGTGAGTGCTTGCAAGGCAGATGATTCGTTCCCTGTTTTCAGGCAAGATGAGAGTGGCTGTCTGCGTGCTCGGACTTCTCTTCGCTGTGCACGGAGTTCTGTCGTCACGAATCCTCTTCATACAGACTTCGCCGTCCATAAGCCACGCCTTCCCAATAAACAAGATAATAGCGTCTCTGCTGGACAGGGGCCACCACGTCACCCACATATCTGCGGATCTTCTTGAGGTAAGAGAAAGAAATTTAACAAATAGATTTTATCGCAACGATAACGCTTTCCTTTTCATTATTTCCACCTCAACTGGTGCATCATTTGCCTTCACATTCTCTCCGTTATATCGCTGTAATACAAAATGAGCTTCCTGTCTCTGAACCATGGCACCCGCAACGGTGGGGCTGGGTGGACTCATGGGTCCAGGGCCCGGTGCTGAATGGGGCCCGAGGCCAGCTCTCAATTATTCAATTTTTTGGTTACTGAAATTAAAAACACACTAGAATATTGAATAGTTTTCATCCAACGAAATTTTAAAAGTTTCTACAGGCAATTGTAGTAGACTGCTTATCTTAAATGATTACTTCGATTGATGCTCTTAGAGGTTGCCATTGGTTGGTACTGTATGTGTGTATTCACTAAGGTGACCGACCGTAGCGAGTTTTTGGAAACAGTCACGATTTTTGTGTGTCTATCCTGAATTTTTGCAAATGTAATTCGGTACACCTGTTTGTCCCGGGTTAGAAATTTCTCACCTGTATCGGTTTATTTTATTATTAGTTTTAATTATGATGGGGAAACTGTTTGACAAAAGGTTCGTTAGACTTAAGGTACTTATCACAAACAGTCGCAATCGTTTTAAACTGTTTCCACTGAGCATACGCGCACAAACTATGCCAGTGACAGAATCAGTGAATGGACAGCGAACGCCACTTTTCCAGGTCAAAGATTGATTTATTTCTCATTTCAGACAGAATCACGTGCCATTCTCAGATGCGCAGTTTCTCTTCTGCCTTTCTGGAAATAATGCTGTTACTGAAAGGGTATTTTCCTCACATGAATAATATATGAACAAGTGACAAAACGCAACTTGCCGTAGAAACTGTGGAATCAATATTTATTATGAAACTTATTTAGAATTCTTTCACATGTTGTTGAAAAATACAGACTTGCTGAAGAAAATTCACTGCACTTTTAAAATACAGTTGTTCTGATCGCACCGAGCGAGATGGCGTAGTGGAAACGCACTGGACTCGCATTCGGGAGGATGGTGCTTCAAATCCACCTCCGGCCATCCAGATTTAGGTTTTTCCCTAAATCAATACAGGCAAATGCCGGGATGGTTCCTTTCAAAGGGCACGGCCGATTTCCTTCCCCATCCTTACCCAAAACTCCGAGCGTTAGCTCCGTCTCTAATGACGAAGCTGTCGACAGGACGTTAAACCCTACGATTCCTTCCTTTTGATCGCATTCCTTCATCATATAAAGTACTAAGAAAGTGTAAATTAACGTACCTTTTTAAGAACTTAAACTGATATTTTGTAACTATTACTTTCACTAAAATCTACTTCTAATATAATGAAAATAATCTTGCTGAAGCAAGTAATGTGTCCCGAATTCGGATCTAGAAAATGCGGTTATATCCCGAATTTGAATCTAGAAAATGTCACCTTAGTATTAACACAGTGTGCAATGATTTTTCCTTGTGGAGTACACTCACTGAATAGGACGGTGCTTATGCTGATGAACTGAATTAAATTGTGATTCTTTTTTCGAAATGTTGACAGTTTTATTCTTTTTTCTCTATTAGGGCTGGTCATTGAGAATTGCTGAAATAACTTATCCTTTGTCTAAGTCATGTTGTAATCGAAGGCTACAAATACTCCGCCAAATTTTGAAGCGACATCCTTCGATCTTCAAAGTTTTAGACGTGTTCCTGCTGTATTAACTCTATCAGCAAAAAATATTGATTTGGATCTCAAGACGTACTTGTCAGCTTTTAAAGGCCTCTTGATATCAGTTTGGAGCAACCTCTGTTCATAACAAAAATGTCGTTATACAGAACAAAGGAACTTCTTTCAACGTAGCGATGCCGGTGATTACATTATAACATCATTTTGAATGAAGAAAAAGTAGTTGCTGAGCAATGGAGTAGCTGGCACCGCGGGCGGTTCTTGGCGGTCTCACTCCACGAATAAAAACTTTAAAAATAAATACAATTAGATGCAAGTATGATTTTAAGTAATACAAAAGAAAGTATTTATTCGTGGAACTGTAATTTATAATACATGAATATTCTTTTATTGTGCAATATACGTTATAAATAATAATAATAATAATAATAATAATAATAATAATAATAATAATAATAATTTGGCTCATTGGCCTGGTGCAAGTCTTTCAATTGGACGCCACTTCGGCGACGTGCATGTCGCGCGGCCTCCCGCGTCGGAGGTTCGAATCCTCCCTCGGTCATGGATTTGTGTGTTGTCCTTAGGTTAGTTTAACTTTAAGTAGTTTGTAAGACTATGGACTGATGACCAACTTAGTTTGGTCCCATAGGATTACAAACATTTGAACAGTATTATACACACTCCATTACTAAAATTCCTTCAGAATACTAACTACTGAAGGAAGATACACTAAAAAAATTCGTTCTAGCTTCAACAGCTGCGAATTCAGAAATCACATCTTCAAAATTAATGTTTCGTGTTGCCTCATGTTCGATAGTTGACATGACAAGATTATTTAGCCTCGTGTTGCTCATTGTGGTTCGCAAGTAGTTTTTAATTAATTTCATTTTACTCAAGCTCCTCTCACACGAAGCAACTGATACGCAAATCGTCACAAATAACTTGAGAGAGCATAAGGTTTGGAAGAGAATCCGTAAAATCCCATTTCACAATGAATTTTGAGAAGTTTAGACACACCCAATTGGAAACTGTAACATCTGCAGCTTCCAAATATCTCCTCAGCCTTGGAATTTCGAAGAGGACTTCTACTTCTGATACCAATAAATTTTGACACAGCTAATTTCAGCTCCTCGTTTGCCAAAAGCGAGGTAGAGCACAACCTCGAATAATGAGACGACATCTTGAACTGACTTTGATCTTGTTCGGAATTGAGTACTGAATCGGTCAAGACATTTCAATATATAGTTTTCATGTTCTGCTCTCAGAGTTCTGCATCGGTGGTCTGTTTACCAGCCATTTGATATTTACGACGAATTCGTTTTTCTATTAAAATTTCGTAGTCTTCCGATTTTCCTCAGCAAGACCTATTCCCTCTTCTACCTTACGCTCGCGATTTTGTTACTTATAAAGACTAAGTGACTATTTTTATAACTGACTGATAAAGACTCAAGCATTTACTTTGAAAATCAACCTTAGCTACGCCACTGTTGCTGAGGCAGTTGGAATTCTGACAGAGATTATGAATAGGAAACCCGATGCAAATGAAAGGACAGCTGAACAACTTCAGTTGTAAGCATCAAATTAATTCAGATCTTTTTTGCCTGTCCTGTTTTTAATTTTGTAATGCAAGGTTTGGCAATAATATTTGCGAGCTATGAACAATTTTTTCATATATTTCCATCAGTTTTTAGCTTTAATGAACTGTAAGTTAAAAATCACTAATCCCATCTCAAAGTATCCTTCAGATTTAGCAGAACTGGCAGCTTCTTTAAAATTCTACCATCTTCAGTGGGCCTGCAGTCTGTCACCCATAAAAGGATCCAATGAACGTTCTCTGCACGTTTATGAGAAAAGCTTCAAGTAATTTTTTTTGGTGGTGGTGGTTGTTGTTGTTGTTGTTGTTGTGGTCTTCAAATGTTCAAATGTTTGTAAAGCTTATGGGACTTAACTACTGGGTCATCAGTCCCTAAACTTACAAACTACTTATGAACTACTTAATACTAAGGACGGCACAAATATCCATGCCCGAGGGGGGATTCGAACCCCCGACCGTAGTGGCCGTGCAGACCGTGACTGGAGCGCCTCAGTCCCCTCTGCCACCGCGGCCGGCGTTGTGGTCTTCAGTCCGGAGACTGGTTTGATGCAGCTCTCCACAATACCCTATCCTGAGCAAGCCTCTTCATCTCCACATAAGAACGGCAACCTACATCTGTCTGAATCTGCTTACTGTGTCCATCTCTTGGTCTTCCTCTGCGATTTTTTCCCCACACACTTCCCTCTAATGCTAAATTCACAATTCCTTGATGTCTAAGAATGTGTCCTACCAATCTATCCCTTCTTTTAGTCAAGGTATGCCAGAAATTTCTTTTCTCCCCAATTCTGTTCAGTACCTCCTCATTAGTTACGCGATCCACCCACCTAATCTTCAGCATTCTTCTGTAGCACCATATTTCAAAAGCCTCTATCCTCTTCTTGTCCGCACTGTTTATCGTCCATGTCTCACTCCCATACAAGGCAACACTCCATACAAATGCCTTCAGAAAGGACTTCTCTAGGCTTAAATCAATATTCGATGTTAACAAATTTCTCTTTTTCAAAAACGCTTTTCTACCCATTGCCATTCTGCATTTTATATCCTCTGTACTGCGACCATCATTTGTTATTTTACTGCCAAAGTAACAAAACTCATCTACCTCCTTTATTGCTTCGTTTCCCAATCTAATTCCTTCAGCATCACCTGATTTTCTTACACTGCACTCCATTACCCTAGTTTTGCTCTTGTTAATGTTAATCTTATATGCACCTTTCAGCACACTGTCCATTCCGTTCAATTGCTCTTCCAGGTCCTTTGCTGTATCTGACATAATTACTATGTCGTCGGCAAAACGCAATGTTTTTAATTCTTCACCATGAACTTTAATTCCTTCACCAAATTTCTCCTTGCTTTCCTTTATAGCTTGCTTAATGTACAAATTGAATAATAATGGAGAAAGGCTACAACCTTGTCTTACTCCTTTTCCAACCACTGCATCCCTTTCATGCCCTTCAACTCTGACAACCGCTGTCTGGTTTTTGTACAAGCTGTAAATAACCTTACGCTCCTTATATTTTACTCCTGCTTGCTTCAGAACTTGAAAGAGTTTATTCCAATCAACATTATCAAAAGCCTTCTCCAAATCTACAAAAGCTAGAAATGTAGGTTTTCTTAATCTATCTTCTAGGATAAGCCGTAAAGTGAGTATTGCCTTCAGAGTTCCTACATTTCTCCTGAACCCAAACTGATCTTCCCCGAGTTTTTCCATCCTTCTGTATATAATTCGTGTTGTTTGGTACAGAGAAGAAAAATTCGACATTTTTGTACTATTCAGGACCGGATTAAGGCAATCGCAAGTACCGTGGCCGCCGGGGGCCCCGAACTAGAGGGGACCCTGCCATGATCGCCTTCGAAATACGTCACTATTTAACGAAGAGTCTTGTTTCCTAGTAAAAGGAAAAATATCATGGAATTTAGAATATTAATATGATGCATTAACACTAACCCGGGGCAGTAGTGTTGAATACCACGGCAGTCTCATTTCACGTGAACCAGCGACAATACACATTTCGATTTGTCGCCCAGTTGGCCGCCGACAGTGTTGCCAATTTGGTGTTTTTAGCACCAGATCTGGTGTTTTTTGAAGTTCGTCTGGTACCAGAAATTCTCATTTAGCGCCATAGCGAAATACTGGTGCTATTTCAAAAAATCCAGTGCCAAACCTGGTGCTTAACGGATTTTTTAATTAAATTGTCTCTTACGACTAATAAGTAAATCCTGAAATTCACTTAATAATTGTAATAGAAGTACACCAGCGAAGTTCAGCCTTACACTTGTCTAGGTCAACACTCGAGCATGGGAAGTCCCTGAAACAGTCATTTTCGTGCATAAGTAAGCGCAGCATGTCATGTGGGGCCCAGTGCAAGCGCTCTTGTTCAAAGTGTTTTCTTCCCAGCTCCCAGGTGATTTCCCAGTTAAGAATGTCTCTCTGTTCACCTTTGGAATGCCTAAAGCCAGTCAACCCATCTATTGTTGAAATAACACAGCTGTTTGTGTACAATGTTCAAATATTTGTAAATCTATCGGGCCAAACTGCGTAGTCATCAGTCCGTAGCTTACAAACTACTTAAACTAAGGTAAACTAACCTAAGGACAACGGAAAAAATTTGCATCTCATTAAACGAAATGAAATAAAAGAACACTACAATTTTGGTCAAAAGTGGCATCATATAGCGATGCAGGTGGAGAAAATCCCTTTGCAAACATTGTTAACATAGCTATTTGTGTACTTTCGCTCCCACACTCTACTGCAGACTTAGTGTTCAGCCAAGTTCAGTTAGTAAAAATGTAGCATAGAAATCGAATGAGTGTTCAAACATTGCACTCCATTTTATGTGTGCGATTTGGACTAAAACAGAGGGGAATGCTGTCACAACTATTAACTTCCGAAGGATATATAGTGGCCAAAATTGTATGCAGAGGTACAGCCATACTTCGCCTTCCTGCTCTAAAAATGTAGTAGCGGCAGCTCGCTCCTCAAGCGAAGAAGATTTTTAACAAAAGAAATGTAAGTAAGAAAAATCCGCATATGTTGGTGTTTTTCTTGTTTCGAAGCGTAGAGTTCAGCTGGTGCTTTTCTGGTGTTTTAAAGTGTAGGGTTTAGTGCTTTTTCATTTCAAGATTTGGCAACACTGGCCGCCGATTTGTGTCGAAACACGAGAAATGTTTGATGTCGCTGACAGGCGCAGTTCGCCTTTGTGCGTACAACGCGGCGCTTTAGGCCCACAACAGTGCGTCGTGTCTGCAGAGGCTGCCCTCACCTGGTGCAACATCTGCAGTACCGTTTCTATGAATAATTTGTAAGTAAACTTTTGTCATTAGATGAAAAAGTCTGCATATTCATATTTGTCGTGAAATTATTAACAACTTACAAAAACACTACATCAGACGTTACAATACCGGATATTGCAACAATGAATTTCTATTTCGTCACCCATAGGGGACTCCAGAAATATGCGAAAAATATATCAAATCTTAGGAAGGCCTTTCTTAAAAATTTGCAAAATATTTACCAGTTTACTACAAAGCCATAAATAAGAAAAATATAGAATAGTTTGTGTCACTGTAATATTAAAAACATCTAATGCATTGTTACATTCCTATTTCTCCAGTTTTATGATGTGTTAGTTTTAGGTACTAATTCGTTGTTTTTAAGTTCATATTCGTATATTTTGTTGAATATATTCCTTGTTTTAGCTTGAATTTCCTGCATTTTGTGCATATTTGAACACATACATTTCATTTGGCAAAGCTAATTGGAGAACTATCCGAACGGTAATACTATCGTGATTAAATGCAGAAGAAAAATAAAAGGAGGTGATACGAAATTAATCTACCAGGTATTCTGAAAAGTACAGCTTAACACGTTATACGCCATTTAGAAATCATTTTACACTGGACAAATCGAGAGGCCGAATTGGCCCCTTTACCAATTTTTCACATGTGTCCTGATAAGACCGTTAAATGAAATGAGTTGGGTCCTGTGATTTGTTCATTTTTTATATAAAGTATTGTGCACCCCATTTTAGTGTTCTACTTCAAATAGATTTCTAAATATTAAGATTACAACCTAGAAAGACCGCAGAGCCAATTTGGCCCCTGATAGCGTTAGTCTGTATTTTCTGCATGTTTCCTAGTAATACTGTGTATGAAATAAAACTGTTGTCTCCTCCTTGTTTCAATATGCAATAACAATGCTATACATTCCAGTACTGATTGTGGTAGAGCAGCTGGGGATAGCGGTCATGTATGGATGAGTTATGCCTGAGTGATTGATTGTGTGAGTGAGTGTTATCTTTCCTGACGAAGCACATGGCCGAAAAATTTACAAGTTGTATGAATGTGAATATGAGTTTGTTGGCAGCTCAGCGATCATCTTTATGATGAGTTGCTAGCTATCCTCATATCATCAACATTCCAATCTGGGTCTTCCATTGTTAAAATTCAGTAAAAGGTACATATGATGGTTACACTGAATCATCTTTCACAGTCTGACCGTATAAGCAATAAAACTGCATGGGGCCAATTTGGCCCCAGAGGTTCTTATACGTAGTAGCTTGAATGCGATCCTTCTAATATTAATGCCAAGTACACTAGATAGCAGCTATAAAACATGATATAATTAGTTCCTTTGCCCATTTTACTCTGGTTGTCATACCGCTTAGGGATTCGTTCTCAAGTCATGCCGTTGGCGCAGCAGTTTGAGGTTACTCCTAGCGTGGCTTGAAAAGGAATTGATGGATCAGCTTTCGGTGTAATGCAGTGATAGATTTTTTTTTTTTCTTTTCGCCAACTTCCTGCGAAGATGAGATTTTCATGTGTGTACAACAATTGCGCCATACTTTGGCCAGCGTCTGCCAGTAGTATGAACAAGTGTTCTGTTAATCTACACTAGGGCTTGCTGGGGCCCTGGGCAGTAGTCAGGGGAGAGGGGGGGATGAAGGGATCATTTCTCCCTCCCCCTGCAGAAAAGCTTCACTATTTACCTACTACTTGATAAAGTAATTCAAAAGTACGCTGAAGTTGCTCCTTCGAGATTTGTATTGAATAAAATGTAATATTGTCTCTATTGAAATACATCTGAGCCTTTAGTTCAACTTAATGTTGTAAAACAGCACAACTTAGAATATACGTCATAATTGGCTAATTCCTCCCCCCCCCCCCCCCCTGAAACCAAATTCTGACTACGGGCCTGCTGTGCCCGTTGTTGGTACAGTCTCTATTTTACTTACAATAATTTTCTAAATGAAGCTTACCGTTTCACATTCATACCTTGTTATACCAAGTTAAAGTGTATTCTAAAAAGAGCATGATTAAGATATAAACTTCCAATTACAATGCACACAACAGTAAAAAACAATGACAGGTATTCTGGGTCCATGGCCCGCAGTCGAATGTGTGTGGGCGGGGGGGGGGGTGGGGGGGGGTGGCGGCATGCTTTGAACTTTCTCTATATCGTAGCAAACGTTAGATCCTGCGAATACTCCCCCCTCGCCCAGTGTCTCCAAACTGAATTTTCGAATTTTCCCCATACCAGACCAAAAAAAAAAAAAAAAAAAAAAAAAAAAAAAAAAAAAAAATTCCCCGTAATGACACTATTTTGGCAACTTTTCCCCAAATAGATTAAAACTACCTTTTTCTTCAAATTAACATTCATTGTCAGTAATGGCCACTTGAAAGGGATTAACTACGTGTTCAGGGCCATAAAATAGTCGTAAAAAGTTAAAGCAGTCAACAATCTGAAAATTGGTTTGAGGTCGCGGGTTCGATCCCCGCCAGGTCCTTTCCACTTCTTTCACCTCTGGCAGTATTGCTCATGTGAAAAATACCGAGTAGCATCGTGGTTCGGAACCCACGTTATACATACAGTAGGTCCCCCTATAACTGGCTGGGGTAAGTCAGTTCGAAGGTCGGAGGAAGGAAACGGCATACCACCTCCAAACAGGACCATGCCTAGTAAAGCAATGTGGTGTTCAAAATTATCGTATGAATCAAATTATAGAACATAAAACAAAATTATTAATTTTACGGCAACAAAGTTAACATTATTGCATATATTTTTTATATTAATGGTACAAAAGCCCACAGAGCAAATCGGGAATGAAACCACTCTTACATATTTCATCACGTTTCTCAAGGATCTCAATAAGTAGGTATTAAATAATTTTGTACGGTCTAATTTCGCTGTAACTATACTAATTCTAAAATTAAAATTATAGTAATTTATTCCAGCTTCGTTGCTTTACTCAGACAAGATTTTCAGTCTAGTATGCATTTGGTGAAGCACGTAGAAAATGTAGAAATTTATTAACTTACCAGAAAATTGTGGTTCGGCTTCCCATGCAGGTCGATATCTTCGCATGATATTTTTTTGATGCCCACTTCCGCACTAACTCTCAGATGCTGTGTTCGTAGTAAACTACATCTTTGTGAAGGGTCAACAATGCAGGTTCTGCATTGTTGTACTAGTTTGGGGAAATGACAACCAGTTGTCAAATGTTCGCAGAAATCACTGCTTACTATCATATAAACATACTTCTCTGTTTACTCCATAAGCAATAAGTAAAACTTTGTATTAGGGATTGCATAGTATGCCAGTATCACCTAGCAAAGTTAGGCGTGACAACTTGCAGCGGTTGATATACAGCTGCCACCGAACACAAGTGAAATCTTACTTACGGCAGTGGCAGTGTAGTGTGCTAATGTTTTAACGACCATTGAACGCTCTTTGAAAACCCAATAGAATTTGGGGAATAATCTTTAGTGTTGACCATGACGTAAATAATAAATGCTTTCCCTGCTCTGGTTGATAGGTTCTTGTATCTACCCTTTTTTGCTGAGTAAACTAATTACTCTCTTAAATGGAACATTTCGTTGCCAACATTACCACACAACACTGCCACTGCCGAAAATAAAAATATAACCCGAAATTTCCCCAGTACAGAATTTTTTTCCCCAACAATTTCCCCACGTTTTTTGTTTCCCCAAAAGTTCCTCACAAATTTTTTCCCCAAAATGGGGAAAACAAACCCCAATCTGGAGACACTGGGCTCGCCCTACCCAGCGCCCTGCCCCACCAATCCAACAGCTCGTCACGTGACGTCCAACACTCCGCTACTTTTGAATCTCCATATTTATTTCACTATTTGGATTGTTTCCGAGTTTAACGTGCCTTCAATTGCGGTACGCCGTTTGTAAGCAACAACTCAATGCAACTTTATCATAAACACTTTATATTCAGTAGCATTTCTATCTAATAAAGATTTTTAACCGTATTTCAGTGTGTCCACTGTTGTCATGTGGTTAAAGGCATGTGAGTGCGGTGCTGAAGGTTGGTGGTTCTTATTGCATCTCCTGTATTCGTAATGTGTTCTAATACTTCTTGTTTATGTAATAGCAGTATTTTCCGCAATATTTTGTTAATTACACATGACTGTGTTGTTTCTCAGCATTAAGTTTCACCCATTTCATGATTTTTTTTTTTTTTTTTTTTTTTTTTCATCATCGCATTTCTAACAAATGTTATAACTTCTCATTCATGTAACATACGTTCTTCTATGAGGCTTACAAGAAAGACAGGCCCCTGCGCAGTCGTCATGCCATGTAAGGAAGGTAGTTCCCATGGCCGGCGAGAAAGACAGGCCTCAGCACACACATCATGCCACGTAAGCAAGGTAGTTCCGAGCCGAGGCGATCGCTAGCTCAGTGGCTGCCCGCTATGACGCAGTGGGCAGTGTCCCAGCGGCCGGCCAATCGGCTAGCGATCGCGCCGGCTCGGAACTACCTTGCTTACGTGGCATGACGACTGCACTGGGGCCTGTCTTTCTCGTAGGCCACGGTTCTTCTATATTCGATGTTATTTGCAAATAAGAGCTGTCAGTTCCCAACGATCCTCCTTCCTTTTATGTCTCTTAATACAAATAAATTGTTTCTTTGCTTCCTACAGGTATGCCTGGAAGAATGTAGATTTTCCTTTTGCATTTCTCAATACAAATGTTCGTACAGTATATTCTGCACTTCCAGGATAACCTCTTCTGCCTTCTAAGGATCGGCAACATATCGCCCTATTCACTCCCCTAGAACAGCTCTCATACATCGAACTCAGTCAAATTCTAACGACGAATTACGTTGAACTGTAAAGAATGTCATTTTTCTCAGGAACGTGAGATTAGGATGTTTACATACATCGAAAGTATATTGTGCTATTGCCGCTGTCATTGAACAAGATTCAGACAGACAGTATCAGAAGAATCAGCTGGTATTTATTTTGTTTGCGAAATCACATTCTGAAGATTGATTGTTTATATTTTTAAACACTTGCAGCTAAGAAATGCATCAACTCTAAAAGAAATGTAAACCTACATTGCATCTGTGTAACTAGTAACTAATACGAAACATGATGATAAATTACAGCTAATGGTGAAAATACACGCTACTAAAACCAATAGCTGTCTCGGATTAGCAATGTTTATACTAGGAAGAAAATTTAAGTAGATTCTTTGTCTTACAAACTTTCGGTTTATGTTGCTACAATGAGGATTTCAGATATACGAATTGCGTTTAAGAAATAACTCTCTAGAAAACGCTATTCACTTGTAACAAAATCAGTTGCTGTATGTTACTCATGTAAATGCAGTTAAATGTGATTTGCAGAGTATCCCATGTAGGTGTAGAAATACCATTAGGCAATCGATTTTAGAGTATAGTTAAGAATTCCTTGTGGTTTGGTTGAACCACCGTCACCTAGATGGCACTTGGTTGAGCTTCTTGCCGCTGAGGGGCGGAGCTAGTGTCCGGTGGGCGGTGACTAAGAGGATGATTTTGGCAGGATTTAAGCTCATGTCTATATCTGCCGCCAGTCCCACTTGGTGGGGAACCCACAACGCGCAGCAATATTCCAAATTAGGACGCACAATTGTAGTGTAGGCAGTTTGTTTAATAGAATTGTTGTATCTTCCAAGTGTTCTGCCAATGAAACGTACCCTTTGTTTCGTATTCCCTACAATATTTCCTGTGTGGTACTTCCAATTAAAGTTGATCGTAGAAGTAATTTCTATGTAAAAAGGTAACGCAGTCAACAATCCGAAGAGTGGTTTGAACACCACAGTGCTAAACTAGGCATGGTCTTGTTTGGAGGTGGTATGCTGTTCCCTTCCTCCGACCTTCGAACTGAGGTATTTGACTAATATAGATATGTATTATGAGTCGTTACACTTTCTAAAGTTACAGGCTCATCGTCAAATTTCTTTTGGTGGTAGATAGTGAACATAAACTATTGCACTATGAATTCGAAATCAATTCGAGTAAATGACCATAGAGTTAACTTAGATCGGTTCTGTCAACAGAGACTGAACCTATTAATTTACAAACTCGTAATACCTCTGTTTACTTACAGTGACTTGAACAGATCATTGTCTATTTATTGCGCACACACACACTTTATAATAACGGGTGATCAAAAAGTCAGTATAAATTTGAAAACTTAATAAATCATGGAATAATGTAGATAAGGGGTAAAAATTGACACACTCATGCTTGGAATTGCATGTTTTTTGTTTTGTTTTTTTTTTTAGTAAAAAAAGGTTCAAAAATGTCCAGCAGATGGCGCTTCATCTGATCAGAAAAGTAATAACCAGCATAACAAATTAAGACAAAGCAAAGATGATGTTCTTTACAGGAAATGCTTAATATGTTCACTATCATTCTTCAACAATAGCTGTAGTTGAGGAACAATGTTGTGAACAGCGCTGTAAAGCATGTCCGGAGTTATGGTGAGGCATTGGCGTCGGATGTTGTCTTTCAGCATCCCTAGAGATGTCGGTCGATGACGATACACTTGCGACTTCAGGTAACGCCAAAGTCAATAATCGCACGGATTGAGGTCTGGGGACCTGGGAGGCCAAGCATGACGAAAGTGGCTGCTAAGCGTACGATCATCACCACCAAACGACGCGCGGAATATATCTTTCACGCGTCTAACAATAATTCTTTTCCTAATAAAACCCCATGTCATTCCAAGCATGTGTGTCAATTTTTACCTCTCTATCTGCATTATTCCGTGATTAAGTTTTCAAATTTATACTGACTTTTTGATCTCCCGGTACATCTTGGCACTGTCATTAGCTATTAAGATTAAAATGGGTGTTTCATTTTCATTAGCTGACTTTCGTTTCGCCGTTGCTTTAAGCTGTATTTTATCCTCTTTTAGAGAAAGATTCAAACTTCGGATATTTGGGAGTTCCAGTGTTCATGTTGCAGACGAAACATGCCAACTACTCTACGGTCAGCACGCGCGAGTCGTACAAGTTCGTCGAGGACTTCAACATCTCGACGATGGCGGACACGTGGCCGATGCTGCTGGCGGAAGCTTACCACGAGGAGGGCATCACCATGTGTCACCTCCAGTTCAACCTCCCCCAGATGAAGGAATGGCTCAAGTGAGAAAACTGATGGACTTCATATTTTTCATTTAGGTAGTATGAGAGTCAAATCGTACAATATTTAAAAAAAAACGAATAACAAGCGCATTGGTGGTCGTTTGTATTTGCAGGATGTTACTCGTATTCTTTTATTCTGTTACTGAAAGGACAATTGGATTCGCTTTCTGGGGGACGGCGGTTCAAACCAGCGTCCAACACGCTTCGGTGAACCAGCTTGTGTGTCATGTCGTGTTGAAGGAGCTTTGGTTTTAACAAGTGCAATGTTGAGATTTAAAACGAATTAAATATTTGAAGACTATCGATACTACATATGCATAATTTTAGATAAATGTGAACACAGTTACGATACGCCGGCCGCGGTGGCCGAGGGGACTAAGGCGCTCCAGTCACGGTCTGCACAGCCACTACGGTCGGGGGGTTCGAATCCCCCCTCGGGCATGGATATTTGTGCCGTCCTAGTTCGTAAGTAGTTCATAAGTAGTTTGTAGGTTTAGGGACTGATGACCCCGTAGTTAAGTCCCATAGACTATACAAACATTTGAACGTTTTTGAACGATACGAGAAGTTAAACTTATCATTTGATTGTGATGTATCTAATAAGTAAACTGCTTTTTACGCCCATAGAATCATTACAAGTTCCTTTGTTACCACAAGAGCAAAACACTCACCCATATGCAACCTATGACAATCAAGTACACGAAATAGCCCTGTAATATTAACCTAGATGAACTATGAACTAAAGTTACCTTACTTTCCATCGAAATAGTCACGTCCCACATGTCTGCGGCACATGTCCTGGAAACTTTGCATGAAGTATTCCTTTGGGATGGTGTGCACAGACCTCGTCATGTTTCGTTGGATATCATGAATATCATCAAATCTCTTTCCTCTCAAAGCGAGTTCGAGTCGATGGAATATGAAGTACGGTGGCTGTTCAAGTTTTACGACAATGCTTGCCCACACACAGTCAATATTGTCAAGCATATATAGCAAAGGAGAGGATGATGAAACTTGAACATTCAGCATACTCACCGGATCTCAATCTTCCTGACTTCTTCCCATTTCATCGATTCAAACTCACTTTGAAAGGAAAGAGATCTGACGATATTCCTGACAATCAAGGAAATGTAACGAGGCATTTGAACACCATCCCAAAAGAAGACTTCGTGCAAAGTTGCTAGGACTTGGGTCGCAGCAATCTTTCTCCGCTTATGCCATTCATTTTCCTCAGCAATCATAACAATACTGTATTATTCACTATTTTCTTTTTGGGGTATAAATCCCGGGTAAATGTTTCCTCATCAGCATATCTATATTTTCAGGGTTTGGGAGCAATGTAACATGTAATTCCGTTACTAGTAACAGTTACTTATCAAAGGTAACGGACGGTAACGGCGTTATTACACTACTGGCCATTGAAATGGCTACACCAAGAAGAAATGCAGATGATAAACGGGTTTTCATTGGATAAATATACTAGAACTGACATGCGATTCCATTTACACGCAATTTGGGTGCAGAGATCCTGAGAAATCAGTACCCAGAACAACCACCTCTGGCCGTAATAACTGCCTTGATACGCCTGAGCAAGAGTCAAACAGAGCTTGCTTGGCGTGTACAGGTACAGATGCCCATACAGCTTCAACACGATACCATAGTTCATCAAGAGTAGTAACTGGCGTATTGTGACGAGCCAGTTGTCGGCTACTATTGACTAGACGTTTTCAATTGGTGAGAGATCTGAAGAATGTGCTGGCCAGGGCATCATTTAGTTGCAAATGATCACCAAACTAACATGCATACGTATTAACTCCACGTTTCGTAATAAAAATGGCGTTTATCTCAGTTAATCGCAAACGACAGATGTCCGCCTTTGATAACAAGCTACTATATCGAATGTGCAACTCTAATGATGCGCGAGATGACAAAATATGAATGTTGACATTCAAATTATTTTGACGAGTGGTAATGTAAAGCTGCGTTGACGTAAATTTTCCTTTTCCTTTGCGTAGCTTTGACTATGAAGTTTTAAATCATAATAAATAAGGAAAACCTTCAGCTTTACTAAAGACAATAGAAAACACTAAAACACGTCCCCATGACAAGAAACAAACATACTTCGTAAGTTGCGCGTGAAAAGAAGCGTAATCGATTTAAAGTTGCGCGTTCGATATATGTCGTTTCAGGCCGAGCTAGGTCGATTGCAAGCATTCTTGGAAATTACCATTTCTCAACACCGCAGCTATAACAATAGGATTCGTTATCTTATTTTGGAAAACTATTCATCATCAAATTGCGTTACTTGGCGGCTTATTGAAGAGCGAAGAAAACATTTTTTACAGCGCTTTTTATGAAGCAGAAATGTATGTATGCAGTGAGTATTAAACGAGGTTAAATTGTACGACGCTTCTCACCATGCTCCAGTGGTTATGTTGGCACCATTGGTAACGGCAGCAACTCAGATGACAAATTAAAACGAAAATCATTTTTTTCTGAGCGGGCAAGGGTACATACAAGAACCTGTCAACCATAGACATAGAACAGGTACAGTAACATATTTTACTCTGTAGCTCACGAAAATTATGAACGCAATTTGACACTTCATTATTCATCTGTTGTCAACAAAAGTACGGGAGTCCGGCGAGAAGCGTCGTAAAGTTTTACCTAAATATATATTTAATCAATTAAATAATATGTTTCAGCACTATTAATATAACTGAATTACGTTTAAATAAGCCTTCATCCAAAGCTTCACAAACTGCGAGGACAATAAACAGATATGGCTGGCTTTGAAATGTGGAATAAATATGCTAGGGTTTCTTTGGCACTTCCTGTTGAAAATGAGCAAACTGAGATAGAATATTCTGCGGACAATTTAGGTGTTTAATAATACATTACTTACGTATTATTATTGCTTATTTCTTTTATACATGTGTAAGGGTCATTATGGATTTACAAATAGAAATTCAAGCCTCCTAATGGAGATAGTGAAGTGATTGTGTGCCATGTAATTAAATGCAAAGATGCCTTGTCAACGTGTACAAAGTTATTATGCTACACAGCGTCAGTGATGATGCATGTTTATTCTCTGTGTTCAAATAATTACTCTTTTGTTTATACCATTATGTCTCTTATCTTTGTACTTGTGATACGTTAATTAAATGTTGCTAAGTAAAGATATATTATCGCAACATTTTTGGCGATCCCGACGTGATATTCGGTGTTAATCGACGCTTTGTAAAGTTCCGTTTCGGACGTTAAATTTGAAACAACCACGTCAGCCGCGCCTCTTCCGTGTGATTATTACGCCATGCCGGATACACAACCGATTGCTGATGTGCCTACGAGCGCATTAATCAACACCGACGCGGTCAAACCACCACCATTCTGGCGACCAAACCCTGTACTGTGGTTTGCACAACTTGAAAGCCAATGTGTGTTAGTTCACGTAACCGTTGATGATACTAAATACAGCTATGTCGTCGCAGCGTTGAATTAAGACTTGGCTACAGACGTACAAGATGTTCTGGCTTCACCACTGAGAACCGATCGATATTCAACAATCAAGAATGCCTTAATCACCCGGTTATCACAGTCTGAGACGAAACGCCTGGAGAAGCTATTATGTACTAAAGAGTTAGGTGATCGTACACCTTCACAGTTGCTGCGCCGCTTGCGGACATTGTCAAATAATGCTGTTAACGAAGATATTTTACGCAATATCTGGCTGTCGCGTCTTCCACCGGATGCACAGGAAATACAGTGTGCGCGCCGGTGATCTCAATGCGCTTGCACAAACCGCAGATAGTATTGTGGACATGTATCCGTCTTCGAGTGTAGCAGCTGATAGTTCATCGCAACGAGCTAGAATTTCATAGAGTGGCGATAGGCCCGCCATGTTTGAAGCAAATTGAACTGGCGTCCGCCATGTAATTTGGAGTATCGGCTGACACCTGGCATGCCACACCCACTATAAAGCTCTACCTAGTTACATAGTTCCATGTTTTAAAACAAGATTGACTATTGGGTACGGGTGTGCATCAGGATCCGTCGTTGTCTCCAGACTTTATCAAAGCCGCGAATTAACCGGCCTTTTACTGTATTTTCAAAAATGCTGTTATGGAATTTGACGAACCTGTCAGTAACACAGTTCCATTTCGAAGTATTACAATTAGTACAAGTTTGCAACAACAACAAAAGTGCCGCTTTAAAAACATTTGTGACGATTATGATTCAAGTATATGGTCTAAACGTGCTGCGAAACTTGTACAGTTTACAGTAATTGTTATGACAAATATTGATCATCATGGATTTGCATCAATTCGTAATTTGTTGTTACAACTGCTTTCATACTGCCTAGTACACACTTATCTGGTGTTTATTAAACGTATTTAAGGTCCACATACTTGTAAAATTACTTTTCAAAATGTTTGAATGCGAAGTGTAGTGGACGAAATTTTAGTACAAATTCTAAAGTGATAACAAAATACCGCGATTAAAAATGTGCCTGAGTTAGCTGCCACAATATTCATAGTAACATTTCACAGCGAAAGAACTTATTATTAATAACTTAATTTCACAGCGAAAGAACTTATCATTAATAACTTTCGTTTCGTTGTTTTCACACTTTGCCACGTTTACATGTCACCCATGATCAAGTAATGCCATCAATGAATTAAAATTGTTAAAGACGGTATAGGCACTCAATAGTGTTTACTATTTTATTATTCAACAGATGAGATGATCTTTCATCAACCACAGCAGCAACAGAAGAAGAGAAACCAAAATATCTAGTGTTCTTGTACCTTAATGCCCACTATGGAAAACTGATAAAAAATCTAATCATATAACCAGTGCTGCTGCACTTATACAGATAAGCATTACATCAGCTTCTATAATCAATTGGACAGCAAATAAACAACAACAATAAGTCTTCTCTCATGGGTCAAGAAAAACATTTTTAAATGTCTAAAACGCCATCAGATTTATAATACTTACTGCCAGAGTGTCATGCAGAGAGCACTTTAACATGATGTTCACACTATTTGTGTCCAGTTTTCTCCTGAATATGAATTTAATCCAAGAGATCTCTCTACATGAACAATACACAATAATGTGTCCACTCAGTTAACCTGACTTAACCAGCAGTGAACAAACTCATATTCATAGCATCCACAGATAACTTACATAGCAGACCATTTAATAGGATCCTGACATTAGATCTCATCACATGACTTAGCTGAGTGATTTGGGTAAAAAACATCTTGTGTACAACAGAGTAATAAGATTTATGTAATTTTAATGTATCAAAGATTTGCACCACAGAGGATGTTCGGTAAAATAGACAATTAATGCAACACCATTTTATTGATAAAAATATCACTGATTTCTTCCTTGTATAAAAGAAATATTTATAGCAATTGCATTCATTGTCTATGAAGGCAAGTAAAATAATCTGAAAATATAGTTAAAAAAACTTCAGGTCAAAAACAAACATGGCAATTCAATAATAAATACAATTTATTTCACTTTACAAATTGTCATTGTCCTTTAAACAAAATGAGTTTGGTGTACAACTGCCATATTACTTTCCCCCTCTGCTCTAAAGATTTTGTTCTGCATAAATGGTTGATTCAGCACTTGAAATATTGCCTTAGGAGAAGTTTGGCATAATGAGTTTCTTCACCAAACTCAGTGGACATAAACAGATGATCACAATTAGCAAACAAGGGCCCTGTTAATTTTAACACTTTAGTCTGATACCATAGTAAAACATTCCTCTTACATTTAAGTAATGAGTCCTTACTGCTCCTAAAAACTCTCTCTGCGATATTAAAAAGTTTAACAACATCCTTTGCTGGGTTGACTAAGCTGTTTTTTCTATCTTTCACAGCAATCAGTCCAGTTTTATTGTTGTCACTCAAAGCAAACAGAACGTCCAAACAATCTGTACAGTCAATTTTTTTGTTACTTGCCTTACTATGCTGCCTGCTATGTACTCAATTACTTGCTCAGAGTACACACTCAGTGATGCAATGTCTGGTATATAATCGTGGTCTAATATTACTGGGCTCACATTATTAACAGATGGAAGTGGTGGCATAGTGACGGGAGGTAGCATGTTAGTATTTGATCCCTGACAGTTTCCACTTAGCGATCCTTCTATCTGCGCAACCAAACAGTTCCTATAAGCTGATCTAAATTGCACAGCATTTGGATTATTTCTGCTGCCACCTCTTCTACGAATGCTAGAAAAAAACAGTTCCAAGTGGTCTTGACTAGTTCTTCTGGTTAAAATGTAATTTACTTCGGCATTTTCCTTCCATACATACAGTTCAGCAATTTGTCTGACACTCATTAAATTAAGGATTAACCCATACAAAGGCAATTTCTGTTAGATGCAACAACTAAGGTTCCATCAGAAAGCCTTAAAGATTTAAAATAATCAATACATTCATTAATTTTTTCACAAATTTTGTCCCTGTTCCCTTTGTAAATTGGTGCCTTAGTGCCTTTGCCTAGGGAATGGCAAGAGTTCAACAAATCAAAAGCAGTGTCCAACATTCTTATGTATCTAACTGTTGCCTCACAATCACGGAATTCTTTTAGACCTAATCTTTTACAAAATAACATAGCATTGGCTACAGAGTTGCTAAGTGTTTCTGCTGCCAAAGCTACCTTCATTTTCTGAGTGTGGTATTCAATATGTTGCCTTCTAATTTTATTTGCTGCATGCAAACCTTCATTTTCTTGCAAATTTACAAGGGCACAAAAATACTCCCACTTAATTTCGTTTTTACTGCTTGACACAGTCCTATCCAATAACACACTTTTTTCTGCTAGCAGATTCTGCGATAATTTTAACATATGAGCAGTGTCAAACAAACAAGACCTTGCTGTTATCTGACAGATGAAAAAACCAACACTGCTCCCCCTGTTCTTCATACTTGATACCTAACTTCAACATCAAAGACCTGTTTATAGCTATTCCATCACAAACAACAGCTAATATCGTTATACCTGTCTCTTCCGATTTTCTAAGGTATTGTAGCAACAGATTTTGTTTTATGTTGGCAGATATTGAATTTACCAGACAATATCCTACAGGGATTTTCCAGCTTCTATTTAAAGCTGTCACCATAAAAACTAGAGCTTCTTTTGCTACTTCACTGTCATCATTTCCTGCACCATCCTCACTGAAATCTACATATCCCATTACCCTTTCACCATCCGATACAAGGTCCTTTTTAATTGCCATCTCATCAAACATCAAAACACCAAAGATTTGGGTTTTACCAGCCCCTACTTCAGAAGCTATTTTCAAAAAACTTTCTTCTGTAAAACCCGGATAGCCACCCACAGACATTGCCCACTGACGAGTGTTCTGGGATGGGGCAATTTTACAAATTTTCTCAAATAGCTGTATGCCTGAGCAGAATAAAAATGTAGTGTAAGGGCAAACTTCCTGATTTGTTCAGAGTATTCAAACACTTTACCATTTGCTTGTACTTCTAAAAGTTCTTTCAAAATGTCACTCACATTCTCATTATTTAGAAATCTATCTGAAACTGAATCACACAGACTTTTTCGAAAAACCACACACTACATTTTCTAAATGCACTATCTTTCTTTCGTGTCACACACTACGTTGCTTCATTTGCTTTAGTTGTTTCTTCAACAGCAGATTTTCAGCCTTCACTTCATCATACCTTGCCTTTAACTTCTTAGGGCTAGGAAGGCTGTAATTGTGCTCAGAATAAACAGATGAACTGAACACTGAAATAATAATAATAAAAAAAATAATGTTCACTATAAGACCATAGTAACAGCACAGAAATTATGTTAAACACAGATTCTAAAATGTATGGCTACCTTTTCAACTTTAGAAATATTAAGAGCAATAATTTCGGTCAAGCTAGTGACATCCGGCCTATGTAAGACTTAATAATATATAAAAGCAGAATGATTGCATGTACAAACTTACTAGCCTCATTAAGAACATTATCTTCCAAGGTCTCCAAACTTCGCTTTCTGTGTGCTGGTCTTAAGGATTGATAATTTTTTTGCAAATGACGTGGAAAATTGTAAATAGTTGGAACTGCCTTGGCCACAAGGCGCCTCTGATCATTTGCCCTGTACATATACTTCTGCTCAAAGTGGGTAGAACAGATGTAGCTTGTTGCAGTTGGGAACCATTTGTCCCGTTTCATATTTGCAACCCATCACTTTGTTAATTCCTTGTCTTTCAAAGTTAAACCTGTAATTATTGTAAGAATCATTCTCCCGCTCTATCGTAGGTCAAAATCACGACAACGTTGGATTACGAAAGTGTCTTGTCACTGCTTAGTCAAACTGTAACATACTTGTAATACGAAATATTTATCATTTTATTACTTCGATTTGTGCAATTAATAGCTGCACACACTTTAGGCATCTTTCATTAGCAAACGAAGCATACACTAAATACTATATTCACAAATAAAGCTCTTCACGTTCAATAACAACAAACGTTACACAGCCTCTTGTTATGATTACTGAGACCACCGGTAATATGGCGGCCGAGTTTCCAAAGGATGCTGCAAAGAGTGCTGTAACTCGTGTATCAGCCACTCTATGAAATTCTAGCTCGTTGGTTCATCGACAGGTCGCTGAACTTACTGCACAAATCGCCGCGCTACGAACACAGTGTTCCAACCGTCAATCACGATGCCACCACTCACCAAGAAGACGCAGTCGCTCACCTTCAGCTGTAAAGCTTTGCTGGTATCACAAGCGGTTTGGTTCAGAGGCAAGAAAGTGTAATCCTCCATGTGAGAAGGGAAACGAACACGGAAGTCAGTAATGACGGCAACTGGCTTTCCGGACGGCAGCCGTCGACTATGTGTCACAGAACAAGATACAAAGTTACAATTCTTAGTGGACACAGGTGCTGATGTGTCAGTGTATCCATGTTCTCGGCTACCTCGTCGAAGCAAGGACAACTGCTGCCTTTCTGCTGCAAATGGTTGTAGGATCCAGACATATGGTCGAGTGACACTTTCATTAAACTTAGGCCTTCAATGCAAGTTTGACTGGCAGTTTACAGTAGCAGATGTGACGCATCGTATTCTCGGTGCAGACTTCTTATCTTTTTATGGACTGCTTCCTGATCTTAGATATCGTCGGCTCCTCGCCACTACAACTAACTTATTCAGGGACATTTACGCAGTGTTGAAGCCACCAATATACAAATGATCGCAGGTGACTCTCCACATGAAGAGCTTCTTAAACAGTTCCCGGAGATCTCTCGACAGCTACCCACATTGACACTGGTACGACATACGACAGTACACCACATATTAACGACACCAGGACCGCCAGTTCACGCTCGACCTCGTCGTTTAAAACCAGAAAAGTTGAAAGTTGTAAAACAAGAATTTTCATTTATGCTCGTGCAAGGAAGCAAGGCTGAGACCGCTTTCACCAAAATGAAAACTGCCCTCGCTGAGGCTACACTGTTAGCACATCCAGTACCTTAAGCACAGCTCGCCTTGATGGTAGACGCGTCTGCAACTGCAATTCAACAAAAAGTAGATCATTGGCAGCCTTTAGCGTTTTTCAGCCAGACGTTATCCCTATCACAGCAAAGTTGGTCAATGTATGACCGTGAATTATATGCAGCATATGCTTCCATCAGGAAATTTCGTCACATGCTCGAAGGTCAAAAATTTACATTAGTCACTGACCACAAGCCGTTGACATATGCCTTTATCGATCGCTTCACACCCTGGCCAGAGGTTTTTCCAATTGCAGACATCACCGCCGAGACAGTGGCAACTACATTCTTCCAGGGATGGATTGCTCGTTTGGGAGTACCCCTGCGTATTACCACCGACCAGGGAAGGCAGTTTGAGTCATACCTATTTAAAGCACTCGCTGTCCTATTAGGTATGAAACGTATCCGAACTACAGCCTGCCACCCGGCAGCGAACGGTTTAGTAGAACCCCTACATCGACAACTAACAGCATCTTTGAGGTGTCATGAGTTACAATGGTGGACAGAAACCCTACCAATTGTTCTGATGGGCCTCCGTGCTTCTATTAAAGAAGATATCAAAGCCACAGCAGCAGATCTCATCTATGGACAACCGACTAGACTGCCTGGCGAATTCCTACACAACATATCTGATGATCTGTTGGAAGCTTCAGACTTTGTCTGCAAACTGCGTTCGCAGATTCGAGAACTACATCCGGTCGCATCAAGAGTGCAAAAGACCCGCCGCTCTTTCATTTTTTCGGATCTGTGGAAGTGTGACCATGTCTTAGTCAGGCACGATGCTGTGCGCAAACGTCTCCAGTCACCGTATGATGGGCCGTATCCTGTCCTTAGCAAGGAGGAAAAGACGTTTAAGGTTGATATCAAGGGTACGCCAACTGCAATCTCCATTGACCGCCTTAAACCTGTCTTCTGCACTACCCACCCTGATTCTAGCACAGAACCTGTCACACCTCATATGAGCATAGCAGAATCAACCACTACCCCACCACCTGCTACCTTGAAGCCTCAACGGACACCAGAAGTCAACACAGACGACTCACCAGCAGCTTCAGCTAAACCTGTCGTCTTGCGATCCGGTCGTCATGTCCGCTTCAACAGAAAATATCGTTTACACTGAGGGGGGAGTGATAAAGTGATTGTGTGCCATGTAATTAAATGGAAAAAATGCCTTGTCAACGTGTACAAAGTTATTATGCTATACAGCATCAGTGATGATGCATGTTTATTCTCTCTGTTCAAATAATTACTGTTCTGTTTATACCATTATGTCTCTTATCTTTGTACTTGTGATACGTTAATTAAATGTTGCTGAGTAAGTAAATACATCTTATCGCAACAATAGTATTGTCAGTAAAGTCCTTTATTTGTTTATCTCAAACAAAGTAGTGGTACAAAAGTTGGACGTAGCAAGGATAGAACCCGAGCCAACACCTCAGCAGTATCAAGTATCATGTGCTACCATCTACAATAAGGTTTTCCCCTCTTTGTATGCTATGAAAACAACTGTCAGTAGTTAAAAGAACTTATGTAGCTCAGTATTTCATCTGCTAGTCAGTTGAACATCGTAAAATTATCTTATTTACACAATGAATTTATCAGAGATGTCCACGTAACTGAAAATTTACATGGAAAGGGTGCAATAGGTCAACAGTGGAAGTAGCCTTGGCTTTCACTTATCACAGCAGTGAACACAAGAGTAGTTGTAGGATGAAGCATCAGCAGTTGTTTTCCTTATATGAATACAGTGGTATGCATTTTGTATGCAACTTTGCTGGTCAAAATGTGTCAGAGCCCCACATAATAAGTATCCATTACAAGGTTTTCTGACTGAGTTATTCCATATATAAATACATAGTGTCATTTGAGGGAAAATGGGTACTTTTTTGTTTACTAAGCTGGGTAAAACTGTAAGACGCTTCTTGCCGGGCTCCATCTCTTTTGGAATGTGGATTTAACTGTTTAAATTGAAGTTTCCTAAATACTGGATACATATTTCATTTCAACAGTCTTATAGCAATCCACTTCACTTTAGACAGGGAAGATCGATCATAAATATTTTACTTATCTTGGTTTTTGAAGACAGACATCTGAATTGTTGTTGCTCAGCATTCAGCAAAATAGTAGAATATGCTTCAGGAGATTCAATTAAATAATCACAGACATTCTTGATGATAGTTCCATTATGATGGAAATAAATTTATTTAGTTGTGCAACATTATAATGTTAGAAACATTTAGCCTCAGATAACATAGATGTTTACAGCTTTGTGACTACCAAACGAGTGCTAGAGCATAGCTCACACTCAAACTTTTGCAGCATAACCACGTAATAAGGTTAATGACAATGTTTTATAATTCACAATTAACCAATATTCTTTTACATTAAATATGCCAAAATACAGAAATTAAAATATTGCATTTAAGCTTTAACTATTTATCTCAATGCATGTACATGTTTCATGAAATTTGTATTTACTGTGGTACACAAATTTAAAAGTCATCCTTTGACTAGTGTTTACAGTGCTCAAATGATTTACATTATTTGTGTTTTCGAAGTGCACACATATTTGTTTTGCCAATATTGTGTAGGCATACTATTATTGTGACATGAAATTTTAATGTATTTCAGTTTGTGGTCTAATTTTTTATTAATACGGATTTGTATATGGTTGTCGTAGTTTTGTTAATTTCGGAGATAGTTTCTTAGTACCAAACGGATTATTAATTTTAGTGCATGAAAAATGATCAGTATTTGATTTAGGATCCAGTGATATATAAAACATGGTCTGCCCTAATTTATTTACACAAAAAGTATATATGTAATCATGTATTGCAATACTTATAACATGCAATATTGTTGTTTTTATACAAATTAGTATCTTTATAGGTTCAGCAATTTCTGGAACTAAGTGTAATGCATTTTTAGTGTTTGCAGTTATTATTTACGAAAGTATTAAAAATTGAAAATTACGTAAAAGGACAGCCAAAGTTATGTTTAAATAAACATATTGTTTCTTAAAAGTATTTTACTAATAGTATGTTAAACTGAATGTGAAAATGTGATATTATACATATCTGGTAGCGAAGTTTTATTTTAGGTGTATGATATTTCGTGCTTGTAATGTCGGCAACTGATTTTTTGTCAGGAGCATGCAAGATAGCAGAAACGTTAAAAGTGGTTCTGTTGGCAACAGATGAACAATAAAGTGCATTAATATTTTTCGTGATTTATGGAGTAAATGTTATTGCTGCTCACTTCACTTGCAGCAAAATTAATACTGTACCTGCTCTATGGTTGACAGGTTCTTGTATGTACCCTTGTCCATTGAGAAAAAAATCTTTTTAATTGAAGTTGTCAAGACAAAATGTTTATTAGTCATCTCAGTTGCCTCCATTAACCATTGGTGCCAACATAAGCACTGGATTCCAGCGAGAAGCATTGTACAGTTTAACCCTAAGCTGAGACTAAAGCACACTGTTAGCCACACAATGTTTAATTTGAAGAAAATATTTTGAATCCACCTGTTGGTAGTCTTACTACCACTGTGACAGACAGTGGTAATGCCTTGGAAGTATGTAATGTTAATCAGAGTTTCTTAAATTATGCCTGAAATTAAACACTGTACCATACAGTGTATCTTTAAGTTTGTCACTGCGAGTTTCACATGGTATAATATCTATAGAAAAGATTTGTTGGCAGTGAGCTGTTTTTCTCAAAATCAATATTCCTTGTGGTATTTACACCAGCCATCAGAAAATTCAAATTTTGAAAGTACTCTGCTAGGGGTATACAATACAGGTTTCATAAAAGTAGGGTCATTCAATATTTTGTATCATTCTTCTGTTAGATTTGATGAAACAAAATGAAGAGCATGTTAAGCAACTTACTTCGTGTCAGGCTGCTTTAATATCTTCACAATACGATGTGATTTGATGATAATTGTGTTAAATAATTTGGAAATGGTCCATCTAACCCTTTTTTAACAGTAATTTCTCTGGACCATCTAACCTCGCTGCATTTTAGCTTTACAAATTATTTCCGATCATGTTGCTTAGCTTAAAGGCATGTTATAATGGCTTGGATTGTCTGTAGGCCTATTTACCATTTATTGTTTCACTACTTTGAGAAATACAAATGGTGCATTGTATCTGATAGTGGCTCTGTATTATTTCCTTATTTGTCTGTCTACTTATCATTTTATGAAAATACCCTTCTAGTTTGTAATCCAGTAAACCAGGTCTTACAATAAATATTTTTTCTGATAAAGCAAAACAAAATGGTATGAAATTAATGCAAATAATGAAACCAAGAACAAAAAGTTGATTCCATGTGGATTACCTTGGTACATATTTGACTTTCACAGTAACAAGTGAGAGAATAGCTTAAATCTATAAGCATTGTTCATTTGATTTGGCAAAGCAGTGCAGTTTCACATCTCTTAAGACCTGTATTTCTATCTTTAACATTCATTCTACTTACCAGGCGAAGGGGCACAGGCAGTAATAGCAACAAATAAACACACAGACACACACACACACTCAAAAATGCTAGCTTTCGCAGCCTAGCTGCTTCATCAGGCAGAAGGGAAGGAGAGGGAAAAGGAAATGATGAGGGATTTAAGGAAGGGGGTAAGGAGCCATTCCAATCCCGGGACAGGAAAGACTTACCTTGGGGGAAAAAATGGAAGGTAAATAAATACACATACACCCACACATTTACACAGACACAAGTACACTTAGGCAGATATATATATATATATATATATATATATATATATATATATATATATATATATATATATAACACAATTGGCAGTACCAAGCTGAGGTAATAACTGACCAGCCACTCTGTTTTTTAATAAATAAAGAAATACAAATCCATATATATATATATATATAGATAGATAGATAGATAGATAGATAACTGGAGTGGCTAGAGTGGCTGGTCAGTTATTACCTCAGCTTGGTACTGCCAATTGTGTTACTGTCAGAGGTACTGATCTAAGGCAAGTAATGGCTAGGCCTGTGTCTTTTGAAAAAAAAAAAATGTAGTTCAAATTAACTCGTCCATGATTTGTAGTTGCAGGTCACAGTACTGAGTTCACTTAAGGTGTGTTGAATAGTGCCTTCAGTTACTAATATTTGCACTGGTTGAAAAGCATCTAACAGCAAGATTTATTCTTACAATGCAACCAGTTTCAGCATTCCTCTCATGACACCTTCAGGTTCCTAAATGGTTACAAAACCATCAAATAGAAACAGTCTGAGAACATATCACAAATGTTAAGTACATATCATTGTAAATCAGTAACGAATGGAGGTAAATCATACACGTAAGTACAAACTGTGGTGACACTGCTGATATCTGCTTGCTAGCTCTGAAGTGCTGGAATAACAAACACAACAAAATGAACACAACTGAAGCAGAACAGCCGGAAGCCACCAATGAGCACTAGATGTAAAGCAATATCCAAAAAATATTGCCACTGATGATGCCTTCCAAATAAAGGCGAAATGCATATGGCAATAAAATATTCTATTAAATCAGTTGCATAGACAGATAACCGAAATACCTACACTATAATAATATAGTATAGCAACTGTGGGAAAAACAGGACAAAAGGAACTAACAATGTTACAAATAAATGTGTGCCCTGTAGTGATGTGATGTCATACAGTTCAATATAAAATTACAGCATGAAAGAATATAATTCTAAGAGTGCTCTGCACAAGAATTCACTGTTTTTAAGCATAATCTCACACTATAGCAAAAATAAATAAATAAAAACAAATAAAAAATAAATTATGCAACTACCTAATGTACCTTCTTACAGACCCATTGAGTGTGAAATTCATAATGTAATGTAGTAAACCAGGAAAAGTAGTGACTGAATAATTGTTTACAGGGCCGGCGCAAGCCCAAGTGCCGCCCCGTGCGAGCTGCTAAATTGCCGCCCCCCCCCCCCTTTTTTTTTAAGTTTGTGGAATGTTATTTAAACAAATCTGTAGGAAATGTCAACAATCAATTGCAGTCTCAAACCTTTTAATATGTGCGTACATATAAACCGTCATGTTGACAGTTACGTTCAGCATGACGGTATACATGTAAACATAAAGCATTGAGAATAGCCACACTGTGGCCGAAATCAATGTAGATCTGGAAAATAAAAACAAAAATTGCGACTGATTGGTGACATTCTCAACAGATTTGTACAAAACAGTCGCTGGGCACCAGCTCAAAAATTTAGTCAAACCTGATTGAAGAAATCTAGCTAATTTTAATAAGCTTTGTGAATTTACATATCTGTGTGAAATCTTATGAGACTTAACTGCTAAGGTCACCAGTTCCTAAGCTTACACACTACTTAACCTAAATTATCCTAAGGACAAAAATACACTCTCATGCCTGAGGGAGGACTCGAACCTCCGCCAGGACTAGCCGCACAGTCCATAACTGTAGCGGCTTAGACCACTCAGCTAATCCCGCGCGGCATGAACTTAGATTAACATAAATAAATATTTTTCAGTGGTTGTGAACAGCTAATGTATTTGATGGAAAACAAAATATATTTAAAACTTAACGATAATACTTACAATAAAAATTCCGTGTTGAACAAAATAAGAAACAACACAGTAAATAACCAAGATACTGATCATAAAACAAAAATTAAAAAAAAAAAAAAATGCTAGATGAATCGAACCTTCCTGGCTTTTACTTGTGCAAATTCTTTCACACAATCTGTGTAATTTAAGTCCTCTGCAAGCTCGTATTCAACCGATATTGTTGCAAGATCATTCAAACAATTTGGCTCATAGTTGATCGGATGTATGTCTTCATCAATTTCAGTTTTTAGAAACTCCTCTCTGCACTCGCCTCTGTCACTGGGAGTGTTAGGAGAATTATCAGAGAAATATTAATATTAAGTCAAAAATTATGTCTTCCTATAAACTTCACAGTCTCTTTTGAACCTACTCCAGGTTTCAACAAAGTTGATAGCACTTTTAGTTCTTCCCTCAACTCCAGTGCATCAATGTCGCTTGACTCATGATCTTGCAAAATTGCTGCAAGGTTTCTACACTTTGTATCCAGGCTGTCAGGAGGTCCTTTCTTCAGCTTGCCAATGTCGCAGAGGAAATCAAAATAAATGCCATGAGATTTCAGTTGATAGCATCTCTTACCCAAAGATGTGGTTGCTATATCTAAAACATAATAGTAGAATTCAATCTTGTAACATTTTGTTAGGCCATCTGTTGTCTCATGCCTTTCTTCACAGATAAAGTGTATTGGCTTCTTACTTCGTCGCCAGGAAACACTTATCCTTGGTAACGTTATTCTAGCTCTAATTCTGTAGCCAATTCTTTGGAATCTGTTAAGAAAGACACAAACTTTTCTTCTGTTCTGCAGGTCTCAAAACATGCTTTCGTTTTTTCATGGATTTCCACAGCCTTATAAATTTTTTTGTCAATTATCTGGAAGGTCTTACTGACTACACTGATGTGAAGCAAAACGTCTACCAGATTACTAGAGAAGTGAGAAAGGTGTAATTTTTTTATTTGATTCGCAAGTGACGTCACTTCGTGAGCGGTCATGCCATTGAATTCTTCTGACATGCTGTGTGGGAGTAGCCGAGCGGTCTGGAGCGTCACGTTGCGGATCGCGTGACCTCCAGCGTCTGAGGTTCGAGTCCTTCCTCGGACATGGGTGTTTGTGTTGTCTTTAGTATTAGCTAGTTTGTAAGTTTAGGGACAGGTGACCCCGCAGTTAAGTCCCATAAGCTATACAAACATTTGAACTTTTTTTCTTCTTCTGATATTTGAACCAGTGCATCATAAACGCCTCCATTATTCTGTGCGGACGAGAGATTCAAATGTTTGTTAGGTTTGTGGGACTTAATTGCGGGGTCATCAGTCCCTAAACTTGCAAACTGCTTATAAACTACCTCTGTTAGAGACAGCACAAACATCCATGCATGAGGGGGGATTCGAATCCCCGACGGAGAATGGCCTCGCGCATCGGAGCATAGCGCCTCAATTCGCTCAGCCACTCTGTCGTGGTCGGACGAGAGGGCATGTTGCTAAAAGACCACACTATCTCGGGTTTTCATCGGAATCAAAGCCACCAGTAGTTTGCTCAGATGAAACATGGAACACGCATTATACTGTAAATAAATGTTGGCAAAGTAATAGTGTGCGAGTAATATTGTAAAACAAAAGTGCCAGTCAGTTTAATTGTTGTTCATTCAGGCGGAGACAGGAGTTTCATGGCTCAAAAACAAAACGTCCGACTATCACTCAGAAACAGATAGCAAAAATTTCCAAAATTACGTCGAAACTCAAAACCCAACTTATGCCAGGCTTACTACCAATGTCTTTATCCCTTCAGGCTTAACATGGAACCGCAGTATCGAACAGTGCATTCGAATTTCTAAATTAGATTTCGTCTTCTGCAAAATTAGTTGTGAGTAAACACACGGCGCTTAACAGCGCTCCACTCATAAGAATACTGGCATGTACGCCAGATTGCTTCCCCCTCTCCTCTCGCCTCGGTGGAGTAGCCAAGCAGTCTAAAGCGTCTCGCTCCGGAGCGTGCGGTTGCTCGCCGTGGAGGTTCGAGTCCTCTCTGGGGCATGGGTGTGTGTGTGTTGTCCTTAGGTTAGTTTACCTAGGTTTAAGTAGTTTGTAAGCTACGGACTGATGACCACGCAGTTTGGTCCGATAGAATTACCAACATTTGAACCTCTCCTCTCCTCCGGCGTAAACACGACGTTGCCGCCACAGGCCGCGGCGGATTAGCCGCGCATGCTGGAGCGCCGTGCTGCGCTGCGCTGCGTGCGGCCGTCCACCGTCAGAGGTACGAACTCCCTCTCGGGCATGCATGTTTGTGACGTCTTTAGTATAAGCTAGTTCATAAGTAGTTTGTAAGTTTAGAGACAGATGGCCCCGCAGTTAAGTCCCTTAAGCTTTACAAACATTTGAACATTTTTTTGCTGCCACAGTGGCGAGGAAGAAATTAGTCCTCCTCCGTCTCCTTGTTCAACATTGGTGGCTGGCAGGTAGTCGAGGCACCATACCACAGTTTCCGAAGCCGCTCCCTCCGAGGGCCGGTCGCGGTGGCCAATGTGACTGAGGCGCTCCAGTCACGATCAGCACGGCTACAACGGTCGGGGGTTCGAATCCCCCCCTCGGGCATGGATATTTGTGCCGTCTTCAGTCTTAGCTAGTTCATAAGTAGTTTGTAAGCTTAGGGACTGATGACCCCATAGTTTAGTCCCATAAGTTGTACAAACACTTGAACTTGAACACTACCTCCGAGGTTTGGTTTCGAATGCCCTCTTGGGCATGAATGTTGAGTTTGTCCAAAAAATATATATGTAATAATAATAATAATAATAATAATAATAATAATAATAATAATAATAATAATAACAAAAATAATAAAAAATAAAGAAAAAAAGGGGGGCGGCAGATTTGCCGCCCCCCCAAGGGGCCCACAGCTCTTTTGTGGGTACATGTGTGGCGCGCACGGGGCCCCGAGCCGGAGCAGCCTTTCTTCTGCCCCAGGCTGCTTCACTGTCCCTCCCGGTTTACGCCTTCGCCCGGAGAAGGGCATATTTCGTGAGCTACGGTGGTTCTTGTTGTGGTTTTTCTTCCTTCGTTCCTTCCTTTCTTACCCTTTGTTTTCTGTCTTTCTCTCCTTGTACTCTCCTAGCCTTCTTCTTCTCATTAGTCTCCGCTTCGGCATTTGAGACACTACTTCCTTCTTTCTCTTCATTTCCTATCCTCTTCTTCTTTCCTCCCTGTGCGTGTCTGAAGGCCGACCCACGCATTATCGTGCGTAGCAGGTGACGGGGTAACGCGTAATTCCCCGCCCCGGGTAGACAAGTAGGGCACGTACGTACCCCCTGGTAAAGGCCAGGCCCAGGGAGGGGTGATTACCCGAGCTGGTACCTTCCGAACATGCCGATTGGTCCCTCCGTCAGTTCTCGGGAGGTGTGACCTGAGGTGTGAACAATCACCTAAGGCGGGTAAGCCCTTGGAGAGGGCCCCCACTAGGAAGGAGCGCGCCATCGGAGACGCCGGTAATCACGGGGGACACTTCCGCGATGACTTCCTTATCTTCTTTCGTGACGTTGACCCATAAACATAAGTTAGACTCGCCTCAGCCTAAAAAGACTCTGCCTAATGTACCTAAATTTCTGGTTGTCTCTCGCACCGACGGAAAGGATTTCAATTCTGTCAATCCTTTCGTTATACAGAAAGGTGTAGATGCAATTGCTGGCCCTGTTAAAACCTGTTCACGTCAGCGCAATGGCACATTGTTGCTGGAAGTGGAAAGTGCCTTCCAAGCCCAAAAACTGATACGTCCTACGTTGTTGCACACGTTTCCAGTTAAGGTAGAAGCGCACCGCACACTCAACTCGTCACGGGGGGTAGTTTTTACGAGATCCCTTGACGGGTTGTCTGATGAAGACATCCAATCGTATATGTCCGATCAGGGTGTGACAGCCGTCCACAGGGTGATGAAAAAGGTCGATAACCAATTGACACCGACTCGTACTGTGTTTTTGACGTTCGACAGAGTTGACCTCCCGTCGAAGGTCAAAGCAGGGTATGAAGTCATCTCCGTCCGACCTTATGTGCCTAACCCAACGCGCTGTTTTCAATGCCACAGGTACAACCATACCCGTGAACATTGCCCAAATGCAGCAAAGTGTGTCACTTGTGGTAGGGACGCCCATGAGGGGGATTGCCCACCTCCGTCCCCTCACTGCCTAAACTGCAACGGTGACCATGCGGCTTCCTCTCGCGACTGCCCTGTCTACAAGGATGAGAAGGTAATCCAGCAAATTCGGGTTACGGAGAAGGTATCAACATCTGCCGCTCGTAAGTTGTTGGCGAGTCGAAAGCCCACTGTCCTCCCAGCGGGTACATACAGTAAGGTACTTACCTCAACTCGACCTACCAAGTATTCCAGTACCCAGACATGTGACTTCACTTTCGCTGACACAGTTGTGCGATCTGCCAGCCCGAAGATTGCCCGTTCCACGTCCCCGCTTCCTCCTGCTGCTTCTAGGGTACAGTCTTCGTCAAACTCTAGTAAACCGCGAGCACTTAAACAAGATGCCCGGACCTTGAAAAAGGAACCCGTCCGTGAGGATTTTCTGCGTTCTCAGGCTTCCCAACCATCAACTGCCTCTTCCCGCCGTCACTCTTCCAGAAGAGCTGACAAGAAAAAGAGTTCCTCTCCTTCCCCGCCGAGGCGTGACCCATCCGTCACGCCGTCCAACAGTTGCCGGCCTCGGCCGTCTTCTGTTTCACCGGGTCGCTCCGTCTGCCGGGCACCCGGTCCTCTACCGGCGGCGGAAACTGCCCCTCCTGATCAACTCAGGGAGGTGGCAGGCGCGTCGGTCGAACCTATGGACCACGACCCTTTGCCCCTGGATAGCGATAGCAGTGCTCCCTCGAAATCGGGTCCTCAGCGGCCATCGAGGTGACCCCGCTTGCTAGTTGGTTTTTATCCCTATTTTCTTATCTCATTTTTATCATGGCGCTCCTTCAATGGAATATTCGCGGCATTCGTTGTAATCGGGAGGAGTTAAAACTACTCCTTCGATTGCACTGCCCGCTTCTAGTCTGCCTCCAGGAAACTAAGTTGCGTCCACGTGATCGTGCAGACTTTCCACACTACACCTCTGTGCAGTTCGACCTGCCACCCGTGGAAGGTGTCCCAGCCCATGGAGGGGTTCTGATGCTCCTTCGAGACGATGTCTATTTCCATCCCATTTCATTGCATACTCACCTACAGGCAGTTGCCGTCCGCATCACCCTATCCACATTTACCTTTTCCCTCTGTAATATTTATTCGCCATCGTCATCTGCCCTTTTAGGGCAGATGTGCTACACCTTGTTGATCAGCTCCCTTCACCCTTCGTGTTGGTAGGCGACTTTAATGCCCACCACCCCTTATGGGGCTCTCCGGCACCTTGTCCGAGAGGCTCCCTTTTGGTGGACCTTCTCCAACACCTCGATCTTGTCTGCATCAACACTGGTGCACCAACCTTCCTTTCTGACACAACACACACTTACTCCCATATAGACCTCGCAATATGCACTCCTCAGCTTGCCGGTCGGTTTGAGTGGTATGCACTTTCTGACACGTACTCGAGTGACCATTTTCCTTGTATCATCCACTTCCTGCATCATTCCCCATCTCCTCGTCCCACCAGTTGGAACATTTCTAAAGCCGACTGGGGGCTTTATTCTACCATGGCTGTTTTTCACGATCGGGATTTTCCCACCTGTGACAGTCAGGTCGACTACCTCACAGAGGTTATTCTCACAGCTGCCGAACGTTCCATACCTCGTACTTCCTCTTCTCCACGTTGTGTCCAGGTCCCTTGGTGGACTGAAGCCTGCCGCGACGCGCTTAGAGCCCGGCGCCGTGCTTTACGCACCTTCCGCCGCCACCCGACTTTGGAGAATTGCGTACATTATAAACGTATGAGAGCACAATGTCGTCGTATCATGAAGGACAGCAAGAAAGCTTGCTGGACAGCTTTTACTAGTTCTTTTAACCGTTTTACTCCCTCCACATTTGTTTGGCGTAGCCTACGCCGTCTATCCGGCATCAAGGTCCACTCCTCGATTCCTGGCCTGACCGTGGAGAATGCAGTCCTCGTGGACCCCTATGACATTTCCAACGCATTGGGCCGTTTCTTTGTGGAGGTTTCGAGCTCTGCCCATTACCACCCTGCCTTTCTCCCATCAAACAGGTAGAGGACGCCCGGCCGCCTTCTTTCCACTCTTCTAATCGTGAAAATTATAACGTCGCCTTCACCATGCAGGAGCTAGACCGTGCTCTCGCCCTGTCCCGATCTTCTGCTCCCGGGCCCGATTCCATTCACATTGAAATGCTGAAGAACCTCTCTCCTGCGGGCAAGTGCTTTCTTCTCAGTACCTACAATCGCATATGGACTGAAGGTCATGTTCCCAAAAGTTGGCGTGAAGCCACTGTTGTCCCCATCCCCAAACCAGGGAAGGACAAACATCTTCCTTCCAGTTATCGTCCTATTTCTCTGACGAGCTGTGTCTGTAAGGTGATGGAACGCATGGTTAACGCTCGGTTGGTCTGGCTCCTCGAATCTCGCCGCCTCCTGACTAATATCCAATGCGGTTTTCGTCGACACCGCTCTGCTGCTGATCACCTCGTTACGTTGTCGACCTTCATTATGAACAACTTTCTAAGGAAGCGTCAAACAGTAGCAGTGTTCTTTGACTTGGAGAAGGCATACGATACCTGTTGGAGAGCGGGCATTCTCCGCACATTGCACAGATGGGGCCTTCGGGGCCGCCTTCCTCTTTTCATTCAAGAGTTTTTGGCGGATCGCAAGTTCCAGGTACGGGTGGGCTCTGTTCTGTCAGATACCTAAGGCCAGGAGAATGGGGTACCACAGGGCTCCGTCTTGAGTGTGGCGCTCTTTGCCATTGCAATCAATCCGATCGTGGATTGCCTTTCAGCCGACGTCTCCGGATCTCTTTTTGTTGACGATTTCGCAATCTATTGTAGCGCCCAGCGGACGTGCCTCTTGGAGCGTTCTCTTCAACGCTGTCTTGACCGTCTATATTCCTGGAGCATCGCAAACGGCTTCCGATTCTCCACTGAGAAAACTGTGTGTATAAACTTCTGGAGATACAAGGAATTTCTTCCACCCTCTCTACATCTCGGCCCTGTTGCTCTCCCTTTCGTGGAGACTACGAAATTCTTGGGACTCATGTTGGATCGTAAACTTTGCTGGTCCACGCACGTGTCCTACCTGGCTGCCCGTTGTGCCCGATCCCTTAACGTCCTTCGTGTCCTCAGTGGCACGTCATGGGGAGCGGACCGTACCGTCCTGCTTCACCTTTATCAGGCCATTGTTCAGTCGAAGCTCGACTACGGAAGCCTTGTATACTCCTCTGCACGGCCGTCGATTCTCCGCCGTCTCAACTCTATCCACCATCGTGGATTACGTCTGGCGACCGGTGCATTTTATACTAGCCCTGTTGAAAGTCTGTATGCCGAGGCTGCTGTATTACCCTTGACCACTCGGCGTGACGTACTTTTGTCTCGGTACGCATGTCGCCTGCGGTCGATGCCCAACCATCCATCTTACCGATTATTTTTTGACGACTCACTCGATCGCCAATATCAGTTGTCTGCGATTGCCTTGCTTCCACCTGGAGTTCGGTTTCGGCGCCTACTACAGCGGCTCGATTTTACCCTTCCTTCCACCTTTCGGTTGAGCGAAAGCCCATTGCCACCGTGGCATACGGCCCCGGTTCACACTCACCTCGAACTTAGTTCGCTCCCCAAGGAGAGCACTCCGGATTTGGTATACCGCTCGAGGCTTGTCGAACTCCGTTCGCGGTTCGATAACGCCATATTTATTTACACTGATGGTTCCAAGAGCACTGGCGGTGTCGGATCTGCCTTCGTCGTCGAGGACAACCGTTTCCAATACAAGCTCCCTGACCGGTGCTCGAAATTCACGGCTGAGCTTTTTGCCCTCCACCAGGCCGTTTTGTACACCTGCCGCCACCGCCAACCTTTCTATGCCATCTGTTCGGACTCCCTTAGTGCCCTGCAGAGTCTTAAGGACCCTTTGTCGCACCATCCTCTCGTGTATCGGATCCAACGCTCCCTCCAGTTGCTAGCAGATGACAGCTGTCACGTTTGTTTCCTGTGGGTCCCTGGCCACGTAGGTGTGCCCGGGAATGAGATGGCCGACATAGCGGCCAAGGCCGCAGCTCTTTTACCTCGCGTGGCTACCTTTTGCGTCCCATCTGACGATGTTCAACGGGCTCTCCGCCGGAGTATCGTGTCGCAATGGCACAGTGCGTGGTTTTCAATGTCCAACAACAAATTGCGAACTGTAAAACCTACCCCGACCGCTTGGAGGACCTCCTCACGCGCCTCTCGGCGGGAGGAGGTCATCCTGGCCCGGTTGCGGATCGGTCACTGCCGTTTCAGCCACCGTCACTTGCTGTCCGCCGACCCTGCACCTCTGTGCTCCTGCGGTGAACTGCTGACCGTGCGACATGTTTTACTGTCTTGCGTACTTTTTAATCATCTCCGTGTAGCCGTTCACCTTCCGTCTACTCTGGAGGAAATTTTAGCTGATGACACACGAGCAGCTGCTAGAGTTTTGCGTTTTATCAACTTGGCCAACTTATCCAAGGATATTTAACCCTTTTAATTGTCTTTTATCGTTCGTTTATAGCCTCTTCTGGATGTTCTGACAGTCCCCATTTTTTGAGGCCATAGCGAATCTCTGTTTTTGACTGGGCGCTAATGACCATAGAAGTTGTGCGCCCTAAAACCACAAAAAAAAAAAAAAAAATTTGCCGCCCCACGGAAAGTGCCGCCCCGTGCGGGCGCACATTTCGCACGTGCCTTGCGCCGGCCCTGATTGTTTTGGTGAAACTTCTCATAATGGTCAGCTGCATACGTACTGTGCTTACAAGCATTTCAATGGCAATGTTGGCAGCAGTCGGAGAGTAACATGCCGGGATAAAGTAGTGTGTGTGATTTATTTATTATGAAAAGTATTATGCAAATATTACATGTGTACCACACAGCAACTTCCATTGCAAGTTTTCAATGTTTCAAGTGATGAGCGCTTTTTAATTAACTAGCAAGGACTCGCACTTGAGCATTTTGCTCACAGTAATTTTAGAACAATCGGCATTTCACCAATTTTCTGTAGTCAGATATTTGTTTTTTTTTCTTATAAATGCAACTAGAAATACTTATTTAGACATATTAAGTACATTACAAACTGTTCTTTGACTGTCAGAAAAATGCTACACACGCTATCGATCGCTTAACTTTTAAAGGCGTGAGTTCTCGCAAGTTAAATAGTGAGGCTCAGTAGGTGATTGTAAATGGATCAGGATGTATTATAAGAAGTGATGACACCTCAATAATATTTGTAATTAACATTGATGTTTCACCCTGCAGGGGATCATGTCTCCTAGCTTCCATTTGTAGGGAACATATTGGCATGACATGCTGAGATGATCCTATATCACCATAGTCACACAACGCTGGTGGTTCCTATCTTATTCTGCTTATAACTTCTGGGGGTACAGACATCGGCAGATCAAAGGTTGGATTCTAACATGGGTCACAGTTCACCATTTCTGTTTAAAGCTGTTGTTTTCACTCTCCCCCTACCTCAACCCTACCTGAAGAACAGACCTTGACGATACCCTCACTTTCAATGTATCTCAGATGTGTACACTTTTAATAATAGTAAAATGTATATTTTTTCTTTAGTATTATTATTTAAAACTTATTTTTTGTGATATAGACCTTTATACATATTAATGTATTTCAAGTGGGTAATGTGATGTAGAAGAATAAATGAGATTAATTCCAAAAATAAATATTCCTACAATCTAAAAATAAGTGTTCAAAATAAATAATTTTTTGTGGGGAAAGGTCAAGACCCGATGATCATCACCTTGTGTCCGCCACTACATACAGACTTTATCCTGCGTTCCAGGAAGGATGAGAAGTTCGACTTGGTGGTGACGGAGCGGCTGCCTTTCCAGTGTTACTATGGCCTGGTGCACAAAGCGGGCCTCCCACCGCTGGTGGGAATTGTCACGCTGCCTGCCATGATGCCCAGCCACTACACCATTGGCAACCCGACCAACCCCGCCTACCTACCGGATGTGTTTGTCGGGCTGCCTGACCGCATGACATTCTGGCAGCGTCTCTACAACACGTACCACTACCTGCGCTTCATGCACTACTGGTTCTACACCGTCCTGCCTGAACACGAAGCTGTCATGCGGCAGTACTTTGGGCCTGAGCCACCATCCGTTTTTGAGACTGAACGGAATTTCAGCCTGCTCATCATCACTGCCCACTTCAGCAGCCACTACCCCAGACCCAACCTGCCTAATGTCATCGAGCTTACAGGACTACACGTTGAGACTGAAACTAAACCACTACCCCAGGTTTGACAACATCTGTTATGATTCGAACTTAATTTTTGCAAAGTATTAAGAACACTAATACAGATATTGAACATAACCTTTCCTAAAATCTTCATCTCTGCATGCCTATTATTATTAGTGTTGTTATAATTGTCATTCATATTGTTTTCATACTGAGTACATCACGTTACAGAATTACACACTGAAAATTATGCAGGAGCAAGTATATAAACTTAACAAAAAAAGTAATGGATTTTCATGTGCAACAATAAAAGATTGAAAGGTTCCACTAATCCTCCCATATGAAGTCATAACTTGAATTTCATGTAGGAAAGTTTGTACCTGAGGCTACCTGTGCAACAAATGTTCCACAACATCGACTACAAGACAAATAGCTTTTAAATGATTATTCAGATGATCATAATTGTGCTGAATATAGTGTCAGCTAAGTGAGTTGCTTAAGAGAACTGTTAGAAAGGTAGAAAACTGCACAGAATTAATGTATGACGAATTACTGCTGTTTTCTATATTTTTTTAAATTCCATTGGCACATAATTGGTGTGTGATAAAGTGCCAAACTATAAATAAAATGATGAGTTTGAACCCCAGGTAATCATGGTATTTTTGTGTGATAACTTTTATCGACATGAAAAATTTCCAGTGAAATCTACAGATAATGCAAATGGAGGGTATCAATAAATGGAATGTCAAATTTTTATTACAGGCAATGCTTTAAAAATTTCTCATAACATGGCAATCTCACTCATGATATGTGTTCACTTCAGTACAAGAGGTTTGCAGGAATTTAATTAACTAAGTGAAAAAGTAAAGAAATGATTGTGTAACATGTGAGTGACTTCAATACTGATGATTATGTTTCCGTCACTTTGGGCCATAGTCGTGTAATAATATTTGAAGAATATTTGACAGTGTAAGATTGTTTATTCATACAAAAGACACACACATACAACATTTTCAGCTATCGGCCAGGCCTTCTTCAGAAATTAGAACGCTCACGCAATCACACAGGCACACAACACAGTGATACAAGCATCACCTCCGGCTGCCGCACTTCGAATCATGCTCTGCAGTGAATCAGGAACAGGAGGGGAGGGAAGGGGAGAGGGGATAGGAAGGTTAAGTCATGGCGGTGGGGATGTGTTACATGGGAATAATGAGATGCAGCTTAGGAACGGAGTGGGGAGGCGGATGAGGAGAGAAAATAAAATAAATATATATATACAAAATGCATGCACACTGCAAGTACAGAAGACCCCGCGCGCGCGCATGCATGCGCGCGCGCGCGCCACACACACACACACACACAAAATCGCACAATCTCACACCACTCAAAATGGGCCAGGTTTGGGATAGAGAGGTAGGAACTGTAAGGTATGGACAATAAAATATAGGGAAGTTATCGTAGGTTGAGGCCTGGTTGATTTCGGGATCGGAGACTGTATTGTACAGATAACTCCTATCTGTGCAGATCCCGAAATCAATCAGGCCTCAGCCTATGATAACTTCCCTATATTTTTTTCTCCATACCTTACAGTTCCTACCTCTCTATCCCAAACCTCGCCCATTTTGAGTGGTGTGTGATTGTGCGATCGTGTGTGTGTGTGTGTGTGTGTGTGTGTGTGTGTGTGTGTGTGTGTGTGTGTGTGTGTGTGTGTGTGCGTGTGTGTGTGTGGTCTTCTGTACTTGCAGTGTGCACGCATTTTTTGTGTGTGTAACACACACACACACACACACACACACACACACACACACACACACACACACAAACGCTAGCTTTTGCAGCCTAGCTGCTTCGTCAGGCAGAAGAGGGAAAAGGAAATGATGAGGGTTTTAAGGGAGTGGGTAAGGAGTCATTCCAATCCCGGGACAGGAAAGACTTACCTTAGGGGGGAAAAAAGGAGGGTAAACAAATACACACACATTTACACAGGCGCAAGTACACTTAGGCAGACATATATATATTTATTTTACTTTATTTTGTTTCTTTTATTTTATTTTCTCTCCTCACTCGCCTCCCAACTCTGTTCCTAAGCTGCATCTCGTTATTCCCATCTAACCCATCCCCACCACCGTGACGTAACCTTCCTATCCCCTTTCATCTTCCCTCCCCTCCTGTTCCCGATTCATTGCGGAGCGTGATTCGAAGTGCGGCAGCCAGAGGTGATAGATTTTATGAGTATGTTGTGTGCCTGTGTGATTGTGTGAGTGTTCTAATTTCTGAAGAAGGCCATGGCCGATAGCTGAAAGTGTTGTGTGTGTGTGTGTGTGTGTGTGTGTGTGTGTGTGTGTGTGTGTGTGTGTGTGTGTCTTTTGTATGTGCCTGTCGCAGCTCGTCACCACGTCTTTGCGGTGAGTTGTAAACTGTCCTTACTGTATTATTAATTCCAACCTGGACTTTCCATTATTATATTTTGAAATGGAATTATACCTTTAAAAGTGGATTTTATACAAATATCAACTTAAAAATATATTCTTTGGTGGAAAACATCCCATCATACCTAACTCAGAACCTGTGACTCATACAATATGGAACCCTAACTGTAATAAAGTAGCATTACCAAATAAATGAAGAGAACTTGAGGTAGTGACATTTAGACTGCTTGATCTGCTGAACTCAGTCCTTTAAATTTTTATATTTAGTGACATTTAAAGGATATTGTGTATTCAGTACCTATTGTGAATGCTGACAGTCATCACCAGTGTATTAAATGAAGACTTCAGCAGATACTACAAACACCAACATCCAGCAGAAAACAATGTTAGATAGTTCGAAAAAGAAAACAAAAAAGGAAAAATATAGAAACAAAATGGGAATTTTAAAACAAAAAGACAAAAATAAAGGGAAATAAATGCAGTAACAAAAATTGTCAGAAAAAAGTCGAAATACATATGCCAACTATATGGTGTCTGTTTAAGCGTTTTGTCAAGTTCCCAGAAGTTTCCCACATTTTAGTTAACACCCTGTATTCTTTTTAACACTTTCTCGTCTTCCTTTTGTTAAAAGTATCGGGACACTTGACTGAAAAAAACTTAGAAGTTCTTGGCACCTGCCATCAGTAATGCTAGAATTCAGTATGGTGTTGGCCCACCCTTAGCCTTGATGACAGCTTCACTCTCACAAGCATACATTCAATTAGGTGCTGGAAGGTTTCTTGGGGAATGAGAGCCCATTCTTCACTGAGTGTTCAAACTGAGGAGAGGTAGCGATGTAGGTCGGTGAGGCCTGGCAAGAAGTCAGTGTTCCAAAACATCCCGAAGGTGTTCTGTAGGATTCAAGTTAGGATTATGTGCAGGCCAGTCCATTGCAGGTATGTTATCATCATGTAACAATTCTGCCAAACGCTGTGCATTATGAACAGGTGTTTGATTGTGTTGAAAGATGCAATTGCCATCCCTAAATTGCTCTTCAACAGTGGGAAGCAAGAAGGTGCTTAAAACATCAATGTAGGCCTGTGCTGCGATAATTGTCATGCAAGCCTCCTCCATGAAAAACATGACCAAACCATAACATCACATCCTCTGAATTTTGTTGTTGGCACTACACGTGGGCAGATGAAGTTCACCGGGCATTCGCCATACCCACACCCTGCCATTGGATTGCCACATTGTGTACTGTGATTCATCACTTACACAAGTGAGGCATTGTTTGGTGTTGATTTGCATGATGTGGGGCTTATGGGCAGCTGCTCGACCATGAAAGCCAAGTTTTTCACCTCCTGCCTGTCAAAGTACTTAAAGTGGATCTTGGAACCTGAATCCTGATGCAGTTTGGAAGTCCTGTGTGATGGTCTGGATAGATGCCTGCCTATTACACTGTATGACCATCTTCAACTGTCAGTGATCTTAGATGCTATCCCAAACACCCAACATAGGCCCCTAATTTTGGAGGTGTTTCCATCAATCAAGGTGAGAAAGGTTCCCCTCAAATGGAGATTCAACTTTAAAAAAGTGAATTGGAACTCCTTCACAACTTGGATGGATCTAGGAATAGCAAACATTCAGCCATCACCAGCAGACTATGGAAACTTCTTGAACCTGTTGAAAACTACATCCTATAGTAGTATACTTTGGGGATGTAGATAATAATATATTCCAGGTTTCGCTGATGACCTCCAGCAAGTGTATAAAGATTACATGGACTCCTTTAATGCTAATCCTTTCTCATACAGCACCTACAAACTTGGCAGGTGATTTGGAAACTAAACTGTAAGAATCAACCATGAAGCCTCCACACCAACATCTCCTAAACAGGTAGCTCAGGTCTTGACTGAGAAAGGTAAACATGTAAGAAGAATCAAGCAGAAGATAGAGAAACGAACATCTTCCAGGACCCACTAATGAGAGGTGAAGTTCAATCTGCAATAAGATCACTGAAGAGACCCAAGGCTCAAGAAGTGGATGAAGTTTTCAATGAGTAGCTGTTTCATCTTGGTCCTGCTGCAAAAGCCTGGCTTTCAGACTTATTCAATAACATAATAGCTCAGGAGCTCATACAATCAATATGGAAGAAGTCAAAGATTATTGTGGTCTGTTAACCTGGAAAGGATCCTACCACCCAATCTCACTGCTGCCCAAAGTCTACAAACTTTTTGAGAGAGTTATCCTAAATAGGATCAGTTCCCTGCTGGGTAGCAAAATAATACCACAAGAAGCTGGGTTCCACCCATAAAAATCATGTACAGGCCAAGTTTTAAATCTAAGTATATAGAAGATGGATTCCAGGAGGAAAAAATCAGTGGTTTGGTCCTGATTGATTTGTCTGTAGCATAAATAAATATAATACAATCAACCACAGACAGCTCATTTCCAAGCTGTATGAAGCCACATGTGATCACAGCTTGATAAAGGTTGTCCACCTAATGCTTACTGACAGACACTTCCAGGTCCATCTACAGAACAACTGTATTAAGTGGTATCAACAAAAGAATGGACTCTCACAAGCCAGAGATGGCCAACATGTGTGGATGAGTGTTCTCTTTCTGAGGAAGGCCATGGCTGAAAATTTATAATTGTGTGTGTGTGTGTGTGTGTGTGTTTGTGTATCTTTTATTTGTGTCTGTCAGCGGCTCAGTGTTCATCTTTACTGTGAGTTGTTCCCTATCTACATATTATTATAAACATTCTTTACTGGACCTTCCATTGTTGTTATTTTGATAAACTTTCCATTGTTATACATAAGTAACTCCTACTTTAACCAATTTTCCTTATTAGTATTTTACTTTCAGTGGTCTCATTGTATATGGCATGTGTACATTGTGCCCAGTAATGAGTCACAAAATAAGCATTTGTTATCCTGATCAAAGTTTACATACCTGTTGTCCTGTCAGTAAATTTTACTTTGAGATGCCTTACTGATGCAGTTGTAAGACGTTGCAGCTGTAGCTAACAAAATCATCACTCCTTAATTGTTTAACCAGCAAACTACCCACTTGTTACAAAAGATTTACTTATAAACATCCAGAGCATTAACAGTATTGACTATAGTCCAAGGACAGAATCATTTAATGTCTTACCTTCAATATGCATGTTTACAGGATCTGCAAAAGTTCCTGGATGGAGCAAAGCATGGCGTTATCTACTTCAGTCTGGGTACCAATGTCAGGAGCAGCACACTGCCCCCACACACAGTCCAGGCCTTTCTGGAGGCTTTCCGTGAGATGCCTCAGCGCATCATCTGGAAGTGGGAGAATGGAAGCCTTCCCTGGAAACCTGATAATGTGCTTGTGGGGAAGTGGTTTCCACAGCAGTCCATTTTGGGTAAGAGTCTGAAAGTATATCTCTACAAGCATATCCTTACATCTTGCCTTGCATCCTCACTTATACATATTTCTGTGCACAGAAACCATGTACTGGTGACCAAATACTTTCTTAGATGTACAAATTGTTTGTCACCACATCACCGAGTGAGGTGCTGCAGTGGTAACACACTGGACTCGAATTTGGGAGGACGGTGATTCAAATCTACCTCCAGCCATCCAGATTTAGGTTTACCGTGATTTTCCTAAATCACTCTAGGCAAATGCCAGGATGGTTCCTTTGAAAGGGGCACGGCCGATTTTTCTTCCACATCCTTACCCAAAACTTCGAGCATTAGCTCCGTCTCTAATGACTAAGTTGTCGAGGGGACGTTAAACCCTAAACTTCCTCCTTCCTTCCATCCCGTCACCACATCGTAAAAGTTATGGACAGCTGTCTGAATTTGAAAAGAAAGAAATTTTAACTATTTGTCTTCCAGTGGATTAAGAAATTAATGGAGACGGAATACTACAGCTCTTGGACAATGACTCAATGACTGTGACAAAATTGGTTGTGGTGTGGTTGATGGAATCAACTCAGCATTTGTAAAGTAGTAATTGAAAGTCCAGGTTGTAATTAATAAAATAGTAATAAGGACAGTTTACAACCCACTGCAAAGATGTGACGATGAGCTGTGACAAACACATAAAAAAGACACACACATACAACACTTCAGCTGTTGGCCATGGCCTTCTTCAGAAAATAGAACATTCACACAATCACTCAGGCACACAACACAGTCACACAACCATCATCTCTGGCTGCTGCACTTCGAATCACGCTCTGTAGTGTGGAAATAGGGCAGGGGGCAGATATGAAGGCTACGTCATGGTGGGGAATGGATACAGCATGTCCTTGCAGAGCATGTACAAATTAGATGGGAGGAATGAGATGGAGCTTGGGAATGGATTGGTGAGGCAGGTGAGGGGAGGAAAATAAATGAATAAAATAATTTTAATGGAAAGCCTCCCCACTCAATTTCTAAGCTACATCTTTTTCCTACCATCTATTACATACATGATTTGCAAGGCCATGCTATACCCAATCCATCACAGTGACATAACCTTCCTATCCCCTCACCCCTCCCCTATTTCCCACCACAGTGCGTGATTCGAAATGCGGCTGCCGGAGCTAACGGTTATGTGACTGTGTTGTGTGATTGCTTGAATGTTCTGTATTCTGAAAAGGCTATGGCCGATAGCTGAAGTGTTGCATGTGTGTGTCTTTCTTATGTGCCTGTCACAGCTCATCGTCACACCTTTGTGGTGAGTTTTAACTGTCCTTATTACTATATTATTTGTATAAAGTAATTCACAGAGACAGTGAAACTGCTTTGTTATATCCAGGTAGCAATGTGACTCTCGTTTCTCCCCATCATGTGCTAAGTGTCCATATTACTGTGCCAACTCACTGTGTAAAAATGAAAAGAATAAGAAAAGGAAGCAGCATGATAATGACAAATTATAAGCCTGACAAATGTCCCCTGTAAATTACTTGAAAGGATGGTAGCCCACAGATTATGCTGGGTTCTTGAATCCCGGGGACTTCTCTCACCTTACCAGTGTGGGTTCCGGGAAGGACGATCCCCTATTGACCATTTACTTCGACTGGAGACAGTGATCAGACAGGCCTTCTCTAAATGACATCATCTTGTAGCAGTCTTCTTCGATCTTCATAAGGCGTAAAACACTGCTTGACGTCATCATATTTCACGTTCTCTTCATGACTGGGGCCTAAGAGGCTCCTTACCAATTTTTATCCATCAATTTTTATCCCACCGCCAGTTCCGTGTCAGAGTTGCCTCTTCATTTAGCTCCCCTCGAAGAACGGCGTCCTCCAGGGCTCAGTGTTGAGTGTTACACTTTTTCTAATCGCCATCAATGGGTTGGTGAGCTCTGTTGGGTCGCTGGTAACCCAGGCATTGTATGTCGATAACTTTTGCATATGATACAGCTCCTACTCAGTAGCCTCTGCTGAACGTCAGCTCCAGAGCGCCATTCAGCGGGCTTCAATGTCGGCTACGTCCCATGGTTTCCAGTTTTCCTCATCAAAAACGAGGGTGATGCATTTTTGTCGTACTACATTTCACCCTGATCCAGAACTGTTCTTGGGTAATCAGCGCCTGGAAGTTGTAGCACAGCATCGTTTTCTGGGTCTTCTCTTTGACAAAAAATTGACTTTGGTGCCCCATATTCGTCACCTGATGATTAGTTGTATGAGGAAACTTAATGCCCTACGTTTCCTTGCTCATTCATCTTGGGGTGCAGACCGAACAACTATCCTTCGTATCTATCGGGCTCTAATCTTTTCCCGATTGGACTATGGGTGTCAGGTTTATGGCTTGGCAGCTCCTTCTGCCCTGAAATTATTAGATCCGGTTCACCATTATGGTGTACGCTTGGCTACAGGTGCGTTCCCGACTAGCCCGGTCGACAGTCTCCTTGTTGAGGCAGAAATCTTCAGGTCAGGTGGCATCAGCTCCCCCCCCCCCCCCAGGGGGCCCACAGTTCTTTTGTGGGTGCGTGTGTGGTGCACACGGGGCCCCGAGCCGGAGCAGCCTTTCTTCTGCCCCAGGCTGCTTCACTTTCCCTCCCGGTTTATGCCTTCGCCCAGAGACGGGCATATTTTGTGAGATACGGTGGTTCTTGTCGTTTTTCTTCCTTCGTTCCTTCCTTTCTTACCCTTTGTTTCTGTCTTTCTCTCCTGGTACTCTCCTAGCCTTCCTCTCCTCCTCATTAGTCTCCGCCTTGGCGTTTGAGATACTTCTTTCCTTCCTTCTCTTCTTTCCTCCCTGTGCGTGTCTGAAGGCCGACCCACGCATTATCATGCGTAGCAGGTGACGGGGTAACGCGTAATTCCCCGCCCCGGGTAGACAAGTAGGGCAAGTACGTACCCCCTGGTAAAGGCCAGGCCCAGGGAGGGGTGATTACCCGAGCTGGTACCTTCCGAACATGCCGATTGGTCCCTCCGTCAGTTCTCGGGAGGTGTGAACAATCACCTAAGGCGGGTAAGCCCTCGGAGAGGGCCCCCACTAGGAAGGAGCGCGCCATCGGAGACGCCGGTAATCACAGGGGACGCTCTCGCGATGACTTCCTTCTCCTCTTCTGTAACGTTGACCCAGAAACGTAAGATAGATTCGCCTCAACCAAAGAAGACTCTGCCTAATTTACCGAAATTTCTTGTTGTCTCTCGCACCGATGGAAAAGACTTCAATTCTGTCAATCCTTTCGTTATACAGAAAGGTGTAGATGCAATTGCTGGCACTGTTAAAACCTGTTCATGTCAGCGCAATGGCACATTGTTGCTGGAAGTGGACAGTGCTCAGAAACTAATCCGGACTACATGGTTACACAGGTTTCCTGTCAAGGTGGAAGCACATCGCACACTTAACTCGTCACGGGGGGTAGTCTTCACGAGATCCCTTGACGGGTTGTCTGATGAAGATATCCAATCCTATATGTCCGACCAGGGTGTGACAGCCGTCCAGAGGGTAATGATAAAGGTCGATAACCTGCTGACACCGACTCGTACAGTGTTTTTGATGTTCGATAGAGTTGACCTCCCGTCGAAGGTCAAAGCAGGGTATCAAGTCATCTCCGTTCGCCCTTATGTACCTAACCCAACGCGCTGTTTTCAGTGCCACAGGTACAACCATACCCGTGAACATTGCCCAAATGCAAAAAAGTGTGTCACTTGTGGTAGGGACACCCATGAGGGGGATTGCCGACCTCCATCCCCTCACTGCATTAACTGCAACAGTGGCCATGTGGCTTCCTCTCGCGACTGCCCCTATACAAGGATGAGAAGGTCATCCAGCAAATTTGGGTTACGGAAAAGGTGTCGACATCTGCCGCTAGAAAGTTGTTGGCGAGTCGGAAGCCCGCTGTCCTCCCAGCGGGCACATACAGTAAGGTCCTCACCTCCACTTGACCTACTAAGGATTCATGTACCCAGACCTATGATTTTACTTTCGCTGACACAGTTGTGCGATCCGCCAGCCCGAAGATTGCCCGTTCTACGTCCCCGCTTCCTCCTGCTGCTTCTAAGGTACAGTCTTCGTCAGCTTCTAGTAAACCGCGGGCACCTATACAAGATGCCCGGACCTTCAAAAAGGAACCCGTCCATGAGGATTTTCTGCGTTCTCAGGCTTCCCAACCGTCAACTGCCTCTTCCCGCCGTCACTCTTCCAGAAGAGCTGACAAGAAAAAGAGTTCCTCTCCTTCCCCGCCGAGGCGTGACCCATCTGTCACGCTATCCAACAGTTGCCGGCCTCGGCCGTCTTCTGTTTCACCAGGACGCTCCGTTTGCCGGGCGCCCGGCCCTTTACCGGCGATGGAAACTGCCCCTCCTGATCAACTCAGGGAGGTGGCAGGTGCGTCTGTCGAACCAATGGAACATGACCCTTTGCCCCCAGACAGTGATAGCAGTGCTCCCTCGAAATCCGGTCCTCAGCGGCCGTCGAGGTGACCCCGCTTGCTAGTTGGTTTTTATCCTTATTTCTTATCTCATTTTTTATCATGGCGCTCCTTCAATGGAATATTCGCGGCATTCGTTCCAATCAGGAGGAGTTAAAACTACTCCTTTGGTTGCACTGCCCGCTTCTAGTCTGCCTCCAAGAAACAAAGTTGCGTCCAAGTGATCGTACAGACTTTCCACATTACACCTCTGTACGGTTCGACCTGCCAACCGTGGAAGGTATCCCAGCCCATGGAGGGGTTCTGATGCTCCTTCGAGACGATGTCTATTTCCATCCCCTTTCATTGCATACTCACCTACAGGCAGTTGCCGTCCGCATCACTCTATCCACATTTACCTTTTCCCTCTGTAATATCTATTCGCCATCGTCATCTGCCCTTACTAGGGCAGATGTACTACACCTTGTTGACCAGCTCCCTTCACATTTCGTGTTGGTAGGCGACTTCAACGCCCACCACCCCCTCTGGGGCTCTCCAGCACCTTGTCAGAGAGGCTCCCTTTTGGTGGACCTTCTCCACCACCTCGATCTTGTCTGCCTCAACACGGGTGCACCGACCTTCGTTTCCGACACAACACACACTTATTCCCATATAGACCTCGCACTCCTCAGCTTGCCGGTCGGTTTGAGTGGTATGCACTTTCTGACACGTACTCGAGTGACCATTTCCCTTGTATCATCCACTTCCTGCATCATTCCCCATCTCCTCGTCCCACCAGTTGGAACATTTCTAAAGCCAACTGGGGGCTTTATTCTTCCATGGCTGTTTTTCCTGATCAGATTTTTCCCGACTGTGACAGTCAGGTCGAATACCTCACAGAGGTTATTCTCACCGCTGCTGAACGTTCCATACCTCGTACATCCTCTTCTCCACGTCGTGTCCAGGTCCCTTGGTGGACTGCAGCCTGCCGCGACGCGCTTAGAGCCCGGCGCCGTGCTTTACGCACCTTCCGCCGCCACCCAACATTGGAGAATTGCATAAATTTAAACGTATGAGAGTGCAATGTCGTCGTATCATAAACAACAGCAAAAAAACTTGCTGGACTGCTTTTACTAGTTCTTTTAACCGTTTTACTCCACCCACAGTTGTTTGGGGTGGCCTACGCCGTTTATCCGGCATCAAGGTCCACTCCCCGATTCCTGGCCTGACCATGGGGAACACAGTCCTCGTGGACCCCGCTGATGTTTCCAACGCATTGAGCCATTTCTTTGCGGAGGTTTCGAGTTCTGCCCATTATCACCCTGCCTTTCTCCCTCGCAAACAGGTAGAGGAGGCACGGCCGCCTTCTTTCCGCTCTTTTAATCGGGAAAATTATAACGTCGCCTTCACCATGGAGGAGCTAGACCTTGCTCTCGCTCTGTCCCGATCTTCTGCTCCCGGGCCCGATTCCATTCATATTGAGATGCTGAAGAACCTCTCTCCTGCGGGCAAGTGCTTTCTTCTTAGTACCTACAATCGCATTTGGACTGAAGGTCATGTTCCCACAAGTTGGCGTGAAGCCATTGTTGTCCCCATCCCCAAACCAGGGAAGGACAAACACCTTCCTTCCAGTTATTGCCCCATTTACCTGACGAGCTGCGTCTGTAAGGTGATGGAACGCATGGTCAACGCTCGGTCGGTCTGGCTCGTCGAATCTCGCCGCCTCCTGATTAATATCCAATGCGGTTTTCGTCGACACCGCACTGCTGCTGATCACCTCGTTACGTTGTCGACATTCGTTATGAACAACTTTCTAAAGAAGCGTCAAACAATAGCAGTGTTCTTCGACTTGGAGAAGGCATCTGATACCTGTTGGAGAGCGGGCATTCTATGTACATTGCACACATGTGGCCTTCGGGGCCGCCTTCCTCTTTTCATTCAAGCGTTTTTGGCGGATCGCAAGTTCCGGGTACAGGTGGGCTCTGTTCTGTCAGATGCCTTTTGCCAGGAGAATGGGGTACCACAGGGCTCCGTCTTGAGTGTGGCGCTCTTTGCCATTGCAATCAATCCCATCGTAGATTGCCTTTCAGCCGACGTCTCTGGATCTCTTTTTGTTGACGATTTTGCAATTTATTGCAGCGCCCAGCGGACGTGTCTCTTGGAGCGTTCTCTTCAACGCTGTCTTGACCGTCTATATTCCTGGAGCATCGCAAACGGCTTTCGATTCTCTACTGAGAAGACGGTGTGTATTAACTTTTGGAGATACAAGGAATTTCTTCCACCTTCTCTACGTCTTGGTCCTGTTGCTCTCCCTTTCGTGGAGACTATGAAATTCTTGGGACTCATGTTGGATCATAAAGTTTGCTGGTCCACACACGTGTCCTACCTGGCTGCCCGTTGTGCCCGATCCCTTAACGTTCTTCGCGTCCTCAGTGGCACGTCATGGGGAGCGGATCGTACCGTCCTGCTTCACCTTTACCAGGCCATTGTTCAGTCGAAGCTCGACTACGGAAGCCTTGTATACTCTTCTGCACGGCCGTCGATTCTCCGCCGTCTCAACTCTATCCAACATCGAGGATTACGTCTGGCGACCGGTGCATTTTATACCAGCCCTGTTGAAAGTCTGTATGCCGAGGCTGCTGTATTACCCTTGACCACTCGGCGTGACATTCTCTTGTGTCGGTACGCATGCCGCCTGCGGTCGATGCCAAACCATCCATCTTACCAATTATTTTTTGACGATTCACTCGATCGCCAATATCAGTTGTCTGCAATTGCCTTGCTTCCACCTGGATTTCGGTTTCGCCGCCTGCTACAGTGGCTAGATTTTACCCTTCCTTCCACCCTTCGGTTGAGCGAAAGCCCATTGCCACTGTTGAATCAGGCCCAGGTTCACACTCACCTTGAACTTAGTTCGCTCCCCAAGGAGAGCACTCCGGATTTGGTATACCGCTTGGGGCTTGTCGAACCCCGTTCGCGGTTCAATAATGCCATATTTATTTACACTGATGGTTCTAAGAGCACTGCCGGTGTCAGATCTGCCTTCGTCGTCGGCGACAACCGTTTCCAATACAAGCTCCCTGACCGGTGCTCGAACTTCACGGCTGAACTTTTTGCCCTCCACCAGGCCGTTTTGTATACCTGCCGCCACCGCGAACCTTTCTATGCCATATGTTCTGACTCCCTAAGTGCCCTGCAGAGTCTCAAGGACCCTTTCTCGAACCATCCTCTCGTGTATCGGATCCAACACTCCTTCCAGTTGCTAGCAGATGACAGTTGTCACGTTTCTTTCCTGTGGGTCCCTGGCCACATGGGTGTGCCCGGGAATGTGGCCGCCGACATAGCAGCGAAGGCCGCAGCTCTTTTGCCTCGCATGGCTACCTTTTGCATCCCACCGGATGATGTTCAACGGGCTCTTCGCCGGAGTATCGTGTCGTCATGGCACAGTGTGTGGCTTTCACTGTACAACAATAAGTTGCGAACTGTCAAACCGATCCCGACCGCTTGGAGGACCTCCTCACGCCCCTCTCGGCGAGAGGAGGTCATACTGGCCCAGTTGCGGATCGGTCACTGCCGTTTCAGCCACCGTCACTTGCTCTCCGCCGACCCTGCACCGCTGTGCTCCTGCGATGAACTGCTGACAGTGCGACATGTTTTACTGACTTGTGTTAATTTTAATCATCTCCGTGTAGCTCTTGACTTTCCATCTACTCTGGAGGAAATTTTAGCTGATGACACACGAGCAGCTGCTCGAATTTTGCGTTTTATCAACTTGGCCAACTTATCCAAGGATATTTAACCCTTTTAATTGTCTTTTATCTTTCGTTTTTAGCGTCTTGTTGATGTTCTGACAGTCACCATCTTTTTTTTGAGACCATAGCGAATCTATGTTCTTTGCTGGGCACTAATAACCATAGAAGTTGTGCGCCCTAAAACCACAAAAAAAAAAAAAAGGTATTAGCTTCTGGTGTCTTATGCTATCGCCATCCGGCAATATCTTGCTCATCCCACTTACCAGGTTCTTTTTGCACATGAAGGGCTTCGACCCCCTGATACCCGGCCGCAGGCGGGATTTCCCATCGATTTTCCATCAGACTACGGCTTGCCTCTCTTTGACGAGATTTCCACTTTCCTTCCCTAGATTGCGCCCCCCATTTCACTGCACGCACACCCCCGTGGATGGTGCCGCGACCACTAATTCGGGTGCATCTCCTCCAGGGCCCAAAAGCTTTAATTTCCCCCATGGTCTTTCGGTGTTTGGTGTGCCCAGTACTAGAAGAGTTTCAGGGAGTCTCTATTTTCTACACTGATGGCTCGAAAACTGCAGGCCACTCTAGATATGCTTTTACATCTCCTGTTGGGGCGGAATGCCATTCTCTGCCAGAGGCATGCAGTGTGTTCACAGCAGAGCTGTTGGTGATTTATAGAGCCCTCTGTTTTATTAAACAGACTGCCGTGGAACGTGGTTTAATGTGTGCTGACTCCTTGAGCAGTCTGCAGGCCATTGATTGATGTTCCCCCCCCCCTCCCCATCTTTTAGTTATTTCCATCCATGATCTCCTTGCTAACCTTCATCGTGCTGCCTGCTCCGTTACCTTTCTCTGGATGCTAAGCCATGTTGGTATTACAGGGAATTAAGAGGCTGACCGGTTGGCTAGATCGGCAATTACTCGCAGCCCATCTCCCTTTCTAATTCCAGGTGCAGATCTGCGGGTGCAGATCAGATCTTTGCTTCACTCCTCATGGGATAGCAGTTGGAAAGCTACTGCCCCTTCCAATAAATTCCACACAATCAAAGATACGACTGCAGCTTGGAGTTCATCTTTATGCCCTTCCCGGAGAGAATAAACTGTCCTCTGTCACCTCCATATTGGACACTGCAGGCTGACCCATGGATTTCTTTTACGCAATGACAATACACCACATTGTGACTGTTGAGCCGTACAATCCGTGTCTCATATTCTGGTTGAATGTTCTCTCCATTTGACACTTCGTGGCGACTATGGCCTACCACCTTCGTTGCCTCTAGTTTTGGCATATGACCCATGGATTTTGATCACGTCCTTGCCTTCCTCCATGAAAGTAGGTTTTATTCTCAGCTCTAGGAATCGCTTGATCGGGGTGAATGGGTTTGTGACTCTTGGCTGTTTGTGGGGATTAGAGCCTTCTCCCCCCAGTCCCCCACTCTTTTACTTTTTAACATGGTTTTATTTCTCCCTACTCTGAAGCTGTGATATGTTGACCATTGTGGTTTAGAAGGTTGTAGTCGCTTTCGGAGCTATGGGAGCGGACACTGTAACTTTCACTACCCTAAGTTGGTTTTAGTCTTGTTGGTGAGATGATTTTAATTCCTAGTGGAATTGTCTTTTAGCTTTCCCCCCATTTTTTTCATTGGGTTCCGTAGCATATACAATTTGGAGTTAAAGGGACTGATGACCTCGTCGTTTGGTCCCTCATGTTCATCACTACCATAATGACAAATTAAAAACAAGGACTGAGGCAAAGTGAAAATTCTGAGTAACAAGGTGTATGGAGGATGGCAAAAGCTGCGAGAGGAGTTCAGCAGAAAAGCAGTGGTATATAATTAAAAATTGAAATAACTACAGTTTCAGATACCACATCTTATCAGATGAGTGGAGAAATGAAGAATCCAGGAATAAGTCTGTGAGTAATTGTGGAACTAAATGAATTCACTGTGTACAAACAGAAGCCATTTACATACATCACACAAAAATGAATTGAATGGGTCATGTAAATTAGCAGAATCAGCAATTGTCAGACATGATAAGAGAGAAATGATCTTAGGAAAAACTGAAGACAGCATAGGAAAGTTATATGTGAACTACCAGAATGTATCTGTTCCAAATATTTATTCTATGGACAATTTGTCCATAATAAATACACACTTCACACTAATGCTGCTATTAGCAGAGAAAATTAACAAAATTCAGATGATATTCAGCAGTAGTCATTGTTTTCCATTTCATCTTCTTCCTCGCTGACTCCAGGCAGACAAAGATATTAGAAGAGAAGGATATATATATATGGAACGTAAATATGAGGCCCTTTGCAGTAATCAAAGATTGGTAGGATACTAAATAATTTTAACTTTTACAAGGTAATTGAAGCTGATATCTAAGTAGTAGTAAAATCCATGGACAGAACATAAGGCAAAATGTTGTTTTTGACTTGGTGTAAAAATTTGTCTGATAGGAGGCACAGGAGAACCTGCAATTACATCAGTAGCAGTAGAAGCAAACATACTGGATATACAGTGGATTATGCAAACATGACATTTATATGAAGCTTTGAACAATGTTATATTTATAATATAAAACTTATTTGATTAATGATGGAAATTCTCCTTAAAGATGATAATTATTTTTCAAAAGAGAGAGATTGGCTTTCTAGTACTCACCTTTGGGCTGTGCCGCTGATAGTCACACACACACACACACACACACACACACAGACAGACAGACAAAAAACAAGCTTTCGGAACAGGGTTCCTTCATGTGGGAGAGAAGAGAACAAGGCTTCCTCTAAGCATCCCATTAAATAGTTGGCGTACGAGGGAGCCATCCCTCAAAGATGAAGTAGTTGTGGGTAAGGATGAAGCTGGCTAGGGTAATAAGGAAAGAGGTTTTAGGTACACTTCCAGGTTGTCAGCATGAAAGGAAATACTCCATTGCAGTGAGGCCCTGAGCATGCAGGATGTTTATGTATTGGGAAGTAGCATCAATGGTTACAACGGTGGTTTCCGGAGGTAACAGATTGGCTAAGGATTTCGTGTGGTCAAGAAAGTCGTTGGTGTCTTTGATGAAGGATGGGAGACCGTACATAATGGGCTGAATGTGTTGGTCTATGCAGGCAGAACATCATTTTGTGGGGGCTTGGTAACCAGCCACAATGGGGCAGCCTGGATGATTACATTTGTGAATTGTAGGAAGTAAGTAGAAGATAGGGGTGCGTGATGTCTGTGGGGTCATGAGGTTGATGACTCAGGTGAAAGGTTTTGTAGGGGGCCTAAGGCTCTGAGGATTTCTTGAAGCTCTGCCTGGACATCAGGAATTGGATTGCATTGACAAACTTTGTATGTAGTGTCGTCTGAAAGCTGATGCAGTCCCTCAGCCACATATTCCTGCCAATCAAGTACCACGGTCATGGTTCCCTTGTTGTCCGGGAGAATGACAATGGAATGGTCAGCCTTCAGATCACGGATAGCCTGGGATTCAGTTGCAGTAATGTTGGGTGTTGGTTTAAGATTTTTCAGGAAAGACTGAGAGGCAAGGTTGGAAGTGAGAAATTACTGGAAGGTGTGAAGAGGGTGATTTTGAGGAAGAGGGGGGTCTCGCTATGACGGAGACGGGAACTGTTCCGTGCAGGGTTCAATTTGAATGATGTCTAGGGAGGTTGGATCATTAGGAGTAGGATTATCTTTCTTCATGGCAAAGTGATATCTCCAGCAAAAACTAAGAGTAGAGGTCAGTAAATCTTGGACCAAGGGCTGTTTGGTTGAATTTGAGAGTAGGGCTAAATGTGAGGCCTTTGGATAGGACAGAGGTTTCAGATTGGGAGAGAGGTTTAGAAGAGAGGTTGTCTTCTGAATTGGGATGTTGTGGTTCTGGATTGTGTGGATTAGGATTTAGAGGTTTGGGGGGGGGGGGGAGTGGAGCTGGAAGTGGGAGACTGGGTTTCTGTGCAATAACAGTAACTTGAGGTTTATTTGAGGTTGTTGAGGGGCAGTGTACTGCTTTTCCGGAGGTGGGTAACCAGGAGTTTGTATAGTTTTTTGAGGTGGAGGGTGGCATGCTGTTCTAATTTGCAGCTGGCTTGTAAGAGTAAGTTCTGAACTGTAGGATTGGAAAGGTTGAGGATTTTGATTAGGGATAGGAGTTGACAGGTGTGTTGGCGGAGTTGATGTATAGGAATAGGCGAGTGAGGGCTGTGGATTGTTCTGTTTGGAATTTTTATAAGGCGTGATGAAAGAATGGGTTACAGCCAGAGATGGGAACTTTTAGTGACAGGTCCTTGAGGGTAATGCCAAATGTTAGACAAGCCTGAGTAATAAAATGTGGGAACGTAATCTGGCTAGGGAGAAAATGCTTGCGATGGGAATGTAGATAAAACTTTATGGGCATTGTGGGCATATTGTGAGGGTGACATAATGTATGGAAGACGGAAAAGTGAGAAATATATATATTGGTGTCTGTGTAAATGTGTGGGTGTGTGTGCATTTGTTTACCCTCCATTTTTTCCCCCAAGGTAAGTCTTTCCTGTCCCGGGATTGGAATGGCTCCTTACCCCCTTCCTTAAATCCCTCATCATTTCCTTTTCCCTCTCCTTCCCTTCTGCATGATGAAGCAGCTAGGCTGCGAAAGCTAGTGTTTTTGTGTGTGTGTGTGTGTGTGTGTGTGTGTGTGTGTGTGTGTGTGTGTGTGTGTGTGTTTGTTGCTATCACTGCCTGTGCCCCTTCGCCTGGTAAGTGTACTTCATCTATTTTTTACGTATATTTTTCCTGTTAGGAATTTTTCCTCTATAATATTCGTATATATATACAGGAAGTGGAAAAGGAGTCATTCCAATCCCAGGAGTGGAAGGACTTACCTTAGGGGACAAAAAGGAAGGTAAACAAAGTTGGTGTGTGTATTTGTTTACCTTCCTTTTTGTCCCCTAAGGTAAGTTCTTCCACTCCTGGGATTGGAATGACTCCTTTTCCACTTCCTTAAAACCCATATCCTTCCCTTTCTCCTCCCCTTTTTTCCTCTTTTTTCTGAAGAGGCTGCCGGTGGTGGCAAGGGCTTGTGTGTGTGTTTGAGTGTGATTTTTATTTGTGTCTGTTGATGGGCCGGTCCATTTGGGTGGGTCATCTGTTTTCTATTATATATATGGGAGCGATATAAAGGTGAACAGACAGTAAAAGGAATTCAGCTAAGAAAAAATAAATAAAAAAGTTGTTCAAGAGAGTTGTTGAAATTAAATCTTGTTGAAACTGTGGTCAACTACAGTTAGTCAACAACATAATGCACAAGGGTTTAGTGGTTGTATTAGCATCCAAAACAGAAAGTCTGGAAAAGTTAGAGAAAACTGTGTGAGAATGGAAGGAAAGCGTATTATTAGGACTGATTATGTAGTGGCATATTATGACTTTGAGGGTAACAATAGTCTGACAAAGGAATAATAAGATTAAACTGTATAGAAAGTTGCTGAAGAATGATCGAAAATGTGGAAAACGGGAATAGAAAATAAGAGCGAAGTTACTCGGAAATGATAAAATGGTTACCATATTTCTCAGGTTATTGTAAACTGAAGTTGTGAAATAGTATTAATGCAGTATAATGAGAAATGTGGATGAATCCTGGATATTATAGAGGAGATTCAGTGTTGAAACCTCTCAACACTGCATCTCCTCTATAATATCCATCATTTATCCACATTTCTCTTTTTACTGGGTTAATACTATTTCATAACTTCAGTTTACAATAAAACTAAGAAATAACCAATTTTGGCATTTCCTAGCAACTTTGTGATTATTTCCTATTCCCATTTTTCCACATTTCTGTTCGTTCTTCCAACATTTCTGATTATTTTTCAGCAACTTTCTGTACATGTTAATCTTAATATTCCTTCTTCAGACTATTGTTGCCCTCAAAGTCGTAATCTGCAACTACATAATCAAATCTAATAATATGGTTTCGTTCCATCCTCACATGGATTTCTCGAGAAGTTAAATGATCTATATTTTTTATATACCCATTTATAAACACCCTGTATTTCAGGCTACATTACTAAAACAATGGGAACAGTTGACATACTGTTGACTGTTGGATTTCTTGCTTAGAGCTGAATATTATTATTATAGGTTAAAAAGGACACAACCACCAATTGCATGGTGGCTGTTTCATTTTAAACCTATAAACCACAGTTGCTGCCATGGATAAAACATTTAATTATTTTAATAGGAAGTGTAAACATAAACTCAGGAGTAAAAATGAACTCTTTAAATTTCAATGTAAATTATATCAGATATTCTGACTCTTTATATGGCTGTAACCTGATCAAAACAATGGTTATTGTGGTGTCGCACAAGTACAAAGTGCGCGCCACCTACTTTCGCCGCGCGCCGTCATGCACGCACGGCGTGGCAATCTTACGACGACAGCCACGAGCGCCCTCTGCGACAACGCCGCTCGTGGCCACCACTGAAGGACATCGGCCACTTCGGACTGAGATAGCAACGAGTTAGGACCTTCGTAATCCGATAGGCACGAGTAAAGACTTTGCTATTGTACAGGCACTAGGCAGGCCTCTAACAACTATGTATCAACATTCTGCAGTACTATGTAAAAGTTAAGTATTGTTACATTCTGTGCAAAATATATCTCTTTCTAATTTACTCTAGTGTTTGTAGTTTCTGGCTGCTCCCCTCCGTACCTGCACCGGCGTGCTGTCTTGTTATTGTGTCGATCTCGTTCCACTCGGCCACCGACACCTACGACGAGGCTGGGACACAAAAGCGGCGACGAAGTTGGGACACAAAAGTTATGTCCTCAAATCACTTAACAAGAACAAGTCTTCTGGTCTGGATTGTATACCCATTAGATTTCTATCTGATTATTCTGAAGCGATAGCTCCTTACTTAACAGTCATGTACAACCACTCTCTCATAGAAGGATCTGTACCAAAAGATTGGAAAGTTGCACAGGTCACACCTATATTTAAGAAAAGCAGTAGGAGTAACCCACTAAACTACAGGCCTGTTTCATTGATGTCAATTTGCAGCAGGGTTTTGGAACATATCCTGTATTCAAATATTATGAATTATCTCGAACAGAATGAAAGGTTCGCAAATCGATTCCGTATTTCTTGATTTCCAGACAGCTTTTGACACCGTACCTCACCAACGGCTTTTAATCAAATTGCGGGGTTATGGTATATCGCCCCAAATTTGCGATTGGATAGGGGATTTCTTGTCAGAGAGGACACAGTTTGTAGTAATCGATGGTAAGGCATCGACTAAATCACAGGTGATATTGGGCGTTCCACAGGGTAGTGTTATTGCTCCTCTGCTATTCCTTATTTACATAAACGATTTAGGGGAAACTCTAAGCAGCTCTCTTAGGTTGTTTGCAGATGACGCTGTCATTTACCTTCTAGTAAAATCATCTGAAGATCAAAACCAACTGCAGAACGATCTGAATAAGATATCAGTAAGGTGTAAAAATTGGCAATTGACTCTAAATAATGAGAAGTGTGAAGTCGTCCTCATGAGTACGAAAAGAAATCCATTAAACTTTGTTTACAACAAAAATCAATCAAATGTGAAGGCTGTAAACTCCACAAAATACCTAGGAATTACTATTACTTCAGACCTAAACTGGAAAGAACATGTAGATAATATTGTGGGAAAGGCGAACCAGAGACTGTGTTTTATTGGCAGAACCCTTAAAAGATGCAACAGAACTACTAAAGAAACTGCATACACTGCGCTTGTCTGTCCATTTTTGGAGTATTGCAGCCCAGTGTGGGATTCTTATCAGGTGGGTTTGACGGAGGACATTGAAAGAATCCAAAGAAGGGCAGCTCGTTTCTTACTGTCACGATACAGGGGAGACAGCGTTACGGAAATGATATAGGATCTGGGCTGGGAATCATTACAACAACGGCGCTTATCGCTGCAGCGTGGGCTACTTGCGAAACTCCAATCGCCAACATTCTCCTCCGAATGCAAAAATATATTGTTGACTCCCCCTTACATAGGTAGAAATGATCATCAGAATAAAATACGAGAAATCAGAGCTTGAACAGAGAGATTCAGGTGTTCTTTCTTCCCGCGCGCTATTCGAGAATGGAATGGGAGATAAATAGTATAATTGTGGTTCGATGAACCGTCTGCCAGGCACTTAAATGTGATTTGCAGAGTATCCCATGTAGATGTAGATGTAGAATTTTGAAGTTTATGCTGGAAAGGAGGCTCTTGGCAACACATCATCAGCAGTTATCTTGAGGCACTTGTCTGCATGGACATTACAAGCCATAAATTTACGAATTAAAAGTATTCACCCATCTTAGCTGCTATTGGGCATTGAATAAATACAACAGAGTGTTTGAAAATGTATGCTGGATCAGTATTTGTATCCGGATTTCACACTTCACGCCAGCAGTGGCCTTAACTGACTCCTAACTTGTGAGATGGGGTCTTCAAGACCGATCGGTAATTTTTAAGTTTGTTGTTGGCACCTTGTTCTGTGTTTGCAGACTTATACTTCTGTCTACTTTATGCAATAATGTCCTTGAGCATTGTTGAGGTGTCAAATTATCTCTACCTGTTACTAAGTTAGAGCTGAAGCATTGTTATTTACAAGTGCAGTCTGTATGAAGTACATAACAACCGTGTAAAAAAATTAAAAAAAAATTAAATTAAAAAATAAAATAAAAATAAAAAAACTGAATAAATTATGAAATATCAAGTTTTGGTGGTTCAATAAGCACTCATTTATCTCTAAGCTGATTTAAAATAAGTAGTGTGAAAAATATAATAATACAGTCTGGTCAACATATAGTATTTTATAAGTTGCTGTTCATCACTAAATACCATTCTGTACAATCAGAATACGAGATTTTAGTTTTCTATAAAGTAAAGCAAAGCGGTCTGATATACCTCATCTCGCAAACTACATCCCAATATGAGCACTTCACAAGTTAAGGGTTAATTAGGCTATCCAGATACCTTCCCATTTTGTCTAAATTGTTATGGGCATGGATCATCAAACTTGTTATGTGTGATAATAATTGGTTAAAGTGACTGATATCCCAAAGTGGGACATTAGATTTATCTCAGTGCCTTCTAAGAGTCAAAATGTTTAAATATTTCTAATTCATAAATATGAAAGATTCATATTTGCCATTAAAAGTAAATTACAACACATCCTAACAAAGTACAAAATTAGCATGAAAACATAGAGGAAATCATGTAGTACACAAAAGAATGTGAAAAGAGAGGACTCAGGTTGTACTAGTACAGCACCAGAAGAAAATGGAATATTAGTGAGTGAGAAACAGACAATACGTGAGGCCTTATTAAAATTTTTATTAAACTAAGATATGCAGAAAACAAAATACAAATCAGCACTACAACTAAAACAACTAAACTACGGGAATTAGATGGGGTTGGGGCCCCAGATAATCCACACATATACTTGAGTTCACAGATTTATTGCTGTTCGACCGAGTCTGTAGGAACTTCGGTGCACTGGCGTTGACGAGGTGGAAGCGCATCAGTGACAAAATCTTCGAGGTGGTGGGGTCAATGAATGGTGCAATGTGGACGATCCTGCAAGCAGGTAATTCCCATTGGCACGATGACGAGAACCTCAGATGATGTAGGACGATGGGTCGTACATTGTGGGAAAGGGCGGTGGAAGGTAGAGGAAAACGTTTGAGCAATTTAAAGTCATTAGAGGAAGGGAGTCCGGTGGAGGATCAGAGGTGGTAGCAGCGAGAGGTTTGTGGTCTGTGAGGACGTGGGAGGAGTGGCAGTCTATGGAAGAAAGGAAATGTTTAATGGCCTCATAGATTGTCAGCAGTTCACGATCAAAGGCAGAGTACTTCTTTTGAGTGTTATTTAGCTTTTTGGGGAAGAATTGTAAAGGAGAAGTGACACTGTCAAGAGATTAACTGAGGACTGCGCCGATGACAATGTCACTAGCATCCATCATAACAAATACTTCAGTATTGGGATGAGGGTCAGCAATGGTTACAGATTTAGTAAGCAAGTCTTTCAGAGCTGTGAATGCCGAAGACATGGCATCTGTCAAAGGAACAGGCCGATCACCTGATGTGTGGTTGCCACCGAGAGCGTCTGTGAGTGGGGCCTGAAGTTCAGCAGCACCTCGCAAATGCTGTTGGTAATAATTAATTGTGCCAAGGAAATGATGTAATTCTTTGAATATGGTGTGGGCTGGTTAGTTTTTGGTATGATCAATCTTGTCTGGGGGAGGGGAGGTTCCTTGGCCATGTGTAGTTGGCATTTGTTGGCATTTAGCTCAATGCTGGCTGCGGCAATGGTGTCAAAGGAGGATCTGTAAAATTTAGTCTAGATAAGCAAAACAAAACTTTAACTGGAACAGAATTTCGTTGATAAATCTTTGCCATGTCTGAGTGGCATTCATAAGGCCAAAAGGCATGAACCAGTAGTGAAATAAACGTATGGAACTAGTGATAGCAGTTTTTTTCTACATTTTCAGAGGCCATAGGGATTTGGTAGTAAGCACACTTGCAGTCAACTACTGAACACTTTTGCATCAGCCAGGGTCTCTGCAAAGTCAGCAATGTTCGGGATTGGGTAATTGTCCATCATGGTGCAAGCATTGGGGCAGCAGTAGTCTTCACACATATGCCAGGAACTGTCCTGCTTGGGTACTAAATGAATGGGAGAAGAGTACCTGACTGTAAAAGTTCAGAAATATGATCTTTAACAGCCACCAATTTCTCTTAACTAAGGTGGTGTGGCTTTCTGGCGATTGGCAGACCATTTATGAGTTACAGCTTGTGCCCTGTTCCATTCGTAACCACTGATACTTCACTAGCAATGGTAGGAGAGGTTGTTGTGGCAGGCCAGGAGGGAGCCACAGAAGGGGGTGTGGCCCGGTTTGTGTCACATGGCATGCACAAGGAGGGAGGTGGCTCGGCTGAGTTCGTGGCTGGCGGGGCGTGCCGAGGTGCCGGAGTAGTTACAGTTCCATACATGTGTTTACCTGGGCATGCTAGCAGTGCAATGGGACAAGATGGCGTATTATGATAGTTCTTGTGGTGGTCATTGACTGGAGGAGGCGTGTGTGTTGCAATAGCAGACAGCTCGACCAAAGAAGCAGAAACAAGTGACTGCCACAAAGCGCACACTGAGAAGTAAGTGTTCTTAGCTGCCACCAGATTGTAAAACCCCACATATTGAATGGCCATGTGGCATATTGACATGGAAACACTGGTCTATTTACAAACATCTGCATACAAGCGGTTTGGGGGTAGCGCTGTCACAAACACTGGTAACGGAACTAGAAACACGTTTTGAAAGGACACTCATTCTAATCTTGGAGTTGAGTCCTGTTGTCTCGGTTGTAGAGATGATAATTGATGTCAGGCAGATGCATACTGAGACTCCGTGACAGCCAAGCAACAACAATGCCCTCATTCTTGTAGCACAGAGAGAGAACACAATGACGTTCGCTCGACCACTTAGAAAGGAGCAATTCAGACTGTTTGAATCAAAACACTCTCGCACAATACTTTCTCTTTTGTGACACAGTTTGATAATTTGTTCATGTTCATGACACAAATTAGAAGATAGGGCCTTGAGCTTCTTAGTAGTCTGTAAACACTCGTGACCAACAGGTGACTTAACAGAACAAGAGTCAGGGCTCAACAGAGCATAGGAAAAATAAGTGTTTGTGGGGTGGTGAAAAGTCGAACGTTGCACATCATCTAGGGACAGTTTATGATACATAAAAAAATCCATGCCTAAGATGGATTCCAGCACTTCAGCAACCAAGATATTCCAAGAAACTTTACACTTAGGTGCCAGGCAGAGAGTGAAGTTTGTTGCCCCAGCACATGACAGCTGTGTGGCATTGATAGCTTAGAGGATGGTACTGAGGGCGGAGCTGGCCTGTGACCATCAAAGATGGTAATAATGAAATGTCTGCGCCCGTGTCAATAAGAAAATGTATGTTGGAAACACACTCACAAATGTACAGGTGAGCACTCTAAGGTGAAAAATCACTGACATAGTGAAACACATATAAGTGGCCCTGAAAGTTCCAAGCAGGAAGCGATGTCCAAACCATCCTGTGTTCCGCATTTGGGAGGTGGCATGGTGGATGACACATTCTTGCAGCATCACCGAAGTGGCTATGGAAGTAGTAGAATGGTTAGTGCGGCACTTGTGTGGGAAGCGAATCAACAGTGGTGGACCGTTGTTGGTGTAAGAAGAGCTGCAGGCCGGTAGTGCAGGGGGGACATGGTGGAAACGGTGAAGCATACACGTACTCACACTGCATGGGTGTAAGTGCACCCTGATCTTTCATAGGCAAATGCTTGATGTGTGAGCAGTCCCGTCTGGCAGCAGGAGGTTGTTGGCCATTCTACGTCCTCGCTGATGCATGTCTCTGACGGGTTTCAAATAGGTAGGCATCGTACACCCTGTCAGCAATGTGTATCCACTCACTTGGCAACTGCAGGATGTTGTAGGACAAAGCTGTCTGCACAATGAGTAGAACCTTGCTTGACCAGGAAGCCATGAGGGTGGAGTCTGGCATGTTGTGTTTGTTGACTAGTAGATGAAGACGAAAGCATCACAGCTCTGGTGTCTTGTCCCCCAAGTGTTCATGGATGATGTAGCTAATGGTGTCTTCCGGTGTGGGAGTGAACCTCTTCAGGATGCTTTGTTTGGTGAAGGTATACCGGTCTGAAGCAGGAGAAGAGGTAACCAGGTGCGTGATGTGCCACAACATAATCTTCAAATATCTGCTCAACCAATGCAAGCCATGTCGAGCGTGCCTTGAAGGGAATGGCGATGGGGCTGCCTCTGGAGCATTAGCTGCTGGGAGGCGCCAACTTGTTGTGGTGTGGCAAGCAAACTCGACATTGTTGTTGAGTCTGGCAGGCCCTCGAGACTGAAATGGCAAGTTGCAGCTGGTCAGGGCAAGCTGGCTTGGGTGACCGGCGCGACTGGGGCACCAGTGTGTGCCATGAAAGCAGGCAGAAGTTCAAACTCTCACAGCCAGGAATGTTTGAGTGCATCAACTGTGTGCAGCTGTGGTAGTGATTGTTGTAGATGCACAGTGGCAGACACATCATGTGATGTGGGAAGCACAAAGGAAACACTGGTACTCTGTGGTACACCTTGGTTCACATTAGCATAGGTCGAGTGGGCAGATCTGTTTAGCGAGTCACTTAAAACAATTGGAGGCGCAGATTCCACATAGCTGGCCAACACATTGTTGGCAAAGTCCAAGTTGGCTGTGCGCGCAGAAAAAGGTGCATCTGTAACACACGAAAATTGTCCATTGTTCATTGGGTGGTTGACGCATGCTGTGTGCTGTTAGAAGCAAGTTCAATACTGGAAGCACCAATGAAATTGTTGGTGGGGCATGTGGTCGGTGGAGGGATACACCACAAGCTCGGTAGGGCGGTTGCCAGCCTAAGATTAAAATTTTGCATAGTTGAACTGTTGAACTTTTGCACTATTTGAGAGTTCTGTGCACACACAGTGTGGTATGGACTCTGATTTGCAGTGATCGTCGACGAAACTGCAGACAAGGCCCGAGTCTGTGTAACTTTTTATGACTCTGGTAATACTCAGTGTAATAAACATGTTTAGTGAACATGATTCGATGCACTCGAGGCAGGTACACACAGAATTCATGGAGATGATGTTACGACAATTCCTTGATGTCTCAGAATGTGTTCCGCCAACTGATCCCTTCTCTTAGAAAGGTATGCCAGAAACTCCTTTTCTCCCCAATTCTGTTAAGCACCTCCTTATTAGTCATCATCATTTGTCTATAGCATCACATTTCAAAAGCTTCTATCATCTTCTTGTCTGAACTTCGTATTGTCCACATTTCAGTTCCATACAATGCTACACTCCAGAAAAATGCTTTCAGAAAGGACTTCCTAACATTTAAACTAATATTGGATGTCAACAAATTTCGCTTCTTCAGAAATGCTTTTCTTCCAATAGCCATTCTGCATTTTATATCTTCTTTACTTCAGCCATCAGAAGTTATCTTGCTACCCCAATAACAAAACTCCTCTATTACTTTTATCATCAGATTACCTAATCTAATTCCTTCAGCATTGGCTGAATTTCTGACATTACATTTTATGACCTTTGTTAAGGTTAATTTTACTCCTCCCTTATAAGACACTATCCATTCCCTTTAATTGTTCCTTTGCTGTCTCTGACTGAATTACTATGTTGTCAGCAAACTGCAAGATTTTTATTCTCTCTCCCTTTCCAAATTTCTCATTGCACTCCTTCACTGCTTGCTCAATGTACAGATTGAAAAACATTGGGGAAAGGCTACAACCCTGTCTTACTCCCTTCCCGACCTTTGTGTCTCTTTCTTGCTCTTTGACTCTAATAACTGCTGTCCAGTTTTTGTATAGGTTGATTCCTACATTTTGCCCATGCTACCTTCAGAATGTGAAAGAGTGTATTCCAGTTGACATTTTCAAAAGCTTTCTCCGAATCTACAAACGCTAAAACTGTAGGTTTGCCTCTCCTTAGCCTATCTTCTAAGATAAGAAGTCATGTGAGTATTGCTTCCTATGTTCCTACATTTCTCCTAAATCCAAACTGGTGTTCCCCGAGGTTGGATTCCACCATATATTGCATTCTTCTGTAAATAATCCGTGTTCACATTTTGCAACCATGACATGTTAAACTGATAGTTCTGTAATTTTCACATTTGTCTGCACTTTCTTTCTTCAGAATTGGAATCACTGTATTATTCTTTAAGTCTGAGGGTATTTCCCTTGTCTATATATCTTGCACACCGGGTGGGACAACTTCTCCAAGACTGGATCTCCTAATGATGATAGTAGTTCAGACAGAACATCATCTACGCCAGGGCGTTGTTTCTACTCAAACATTTTAGTGCTCCGTAAAATTCTTCTTGCAGTATAGTAGCTCGTATCTCATCTTCCTGTACTTTGTCTTCCTTTTCTAGAATACTGCCTTATTTCTTTTGTATAGGCCTTCTATATATTCCTTCCACCTTTCAACTTACCCTTCTTTGCTTAATACTAGTTTTCCGTCTTGAGTTCTTGAGATTGATACTGCTGCTTTTCTTGTCTCCAAATGTGTCTTTTTATTTTCCAGTAGGCGGTATCTATCTTTCCCCTAGTTATATAATTTTCTATTATCAAACATTTCTCCTCAAGCCACTTCTGCTTAGCCAGTCTGCACTTCCTGTCAGTTTCATTTTTCAGACGTCTGTACTTCTTTTTGACTGCTTAACTTGATGCATTTTTCCCTTTCATCAATTAAGTTCAGTATAACCTGTGATATCCAAGGATTTCTATTAGGCCTTGTCATTCTGCCTCTATGATCTTCTGTGGCCTTCATTACTCTACCTCTTAGAGTTACCCATTCTTCTTCTACTGTATTACTTTTTGCTGGTTCAGACAATCCTTGCCTAATGCTCCCTCTAAAACTCTCAACAACCTCTGGTTCCTTCAGCTTGTCCAGATACCATCTCCTTAATTTTCTACCTTTTTGCAGTCTCTCAAGTTTTAACCTACAGTTCATAACCACTAAGTTATGGTCAGAGTCTATATCTGTCCCTGGATAGGTCTTACAGTTTAAAACCTGTTTTCTTAACCTTTGTCTTACCATTATAAAGTCAATATTGTTGAAATGAGATAGAATGGCTGGCCAGTACTTACCATTGTGCTGTACCGCCGATAGTAACACAAAATGAAAAAACAGAAAAAAAGGGACAAAGGGACAAGCTTTCGGAACAGAGTTCCTTCGTCAGGTCAAAGTCAATCTGATACCTTGATATCTTCCAGTGTCTCCTGGTTTTTTCCAAGTTTACAACCTTCTTTCATGATGATTAAACTAAGTGTTTGTGATGATTAAATTGTGCTCCGCACAAAATTCTACTACACGATCTCCTCTTTCATTCCTTTTCCCAAGTCCATATTCAACTACTACATTTCCTTCTCTCCCCTTTCCTCCTACTGAGGTCCAGTCCCCATCACAAATTAGTTTCCATCTTCTTTAATGGTCTTAATCATTTCTTTTATTCCTCATCATTGGCAGAGCTAGTTGGCATGTAAACTTGTATTACTGTGGTCTGTCTTGGCCTTGTGTTTCCTATTTTCTTATTCATTATCAGACCTACTCCTGCATTAGCACCAACTGATTTCTTAAAGCCCTGTTTTCACTTGACTAAAAATCCTGTTCATTCTGCCACAGAACTTCAGTAATCTCCCCACCTTATCTAACTTTAATCTATCCATTTCGCTTTTCAAATTTTCTAATTTACCTACCCGATAGAGGGATAGAACATTGCACATTTCGATCCTTTTTGTTATTGTGATTTTAGGGCGCACAACTGCTAAGGTCGTTAGCGCCCAGACAAGGACAGAGATTCGCTAGATCTCAAAAAAATTGGTAACTGCCAGTTAGAATATCAAGAGAAGGCTAAAACCGAAAGATAAAAACAATTAAAAGGGTTATTTATCGTTTGATAAATTGGCTAAGTTGATAAAACGCAAAACTCGAGCAGCTGCCCTTGTGTCATCAGCTAAAATTTCCTCCAGAGTAGACGGAAAGCAAAGGGCTACACGGAGATGATTAAAATTAACACAAGACAGTAAAACATGTCACACTGTCAGCAATTTACCGCAGGAGCACAGCAGTGCAGGATTGGCGGTTAGCAAATGACGGTGGCTGAAACGGCAGTGACCGATCCGCAACGGGGCCAGGATGACCACCTCTCGCCCAGAGAGGCGTGAGGAGGTCCTCCAAGCTGTCGGGATCGGTTTTACAGTTCTCAATTTATTGTCGTACAGGGAGAACCACGCACTGTGCCTGGACGACACGATACTCCGGCGAAGAGCCCATTGAACATCGTCCAATGGGACGCAAAAGGTAGCCATGCGAGGCAAAAGAGCTGCTGTCTTGACTGCTATGTCGGCGGTCTCATTCCCGGGCACACCCACGTGGCCAGGGACCCACAGGAAAGAAACGTCATCAGCTAGCAACTGGAGGGAGCGTTGGATCCGATACACGAGAGGATGGTTCGAGAAAGGGTCCTTGAGACTCTGCAGGGCACTAAGGGAGTCCGAACATATGGCATAGAAAGGTTGGCGGTGGCGGCCTACAAAACGGCCTGGTGGAGTGCAAAAAGCTCAGCCGTGAAATTCGAGCACCGGACAGGGAGCTTGTATTGGAAACGGTTGTCCCCGACGACTAAGGCAGATCCGACGCCGTCAGTGCTCTTGGAACCATCAGTGTAAATAAATATGGCATTATCGAACCGCGAACAGAGTTCGAGAAGCTTCGAGCGGTATACCAAATCCGGGGTGCTCTCCTTGGGCAGCGAACTAAGTTCAAGGTGAGTGTGAACCTGGGCCTGATGCCACGGTGGCAATGGGCTGTCGCTCAACCGAAAGGTGGAAGGAAGGGTAAAATCGAGCCACTGAAGCAGGCGGTGAAACCGAACTCCAGGTGGAAGCAAGGCTATCGCAGACATCTGATATTGGCGATCGAGTGAGTCGTCAAAGAATAACGGATATGATGGATGGTTGGGCATCAACCACAGGCGGCATGTGTACTGACACAAGAGTGTGTCATGCCGACTGGTCAAGGGTAATACAGCAGCCTCGGCATACAGACTTTCAACCTGGCTGGTATAAAATGCACCGGTCGCTAGACGTAATCCCCAATGGTGAATAGAGTTGAGATGGCGGAGAATCGATGGCCGTGCAGAGGAGTATACAAGGCTTCCGTAGTCAAGCTTCGACTGAACAATGACCTGATAAAGGTGAAGCAGGACAGTACGATCCGCTCCCCATGACGTGCCACTGAGGACACGAAGAACATTAAGGGATAGGGCACAATGGGCAGCCAAGTAGGAAACGTGTTTCCGATCCAACATTAGCCCCAAGAATTTTGTTGTCTCCACGTATGGGAGAGCAACCGGGTTCGAGACGGAGAGATGGCGGAAGAAATTCCTTGTATCTCCAAAAGTTTATACATACCGTTTTCTCAGTGGAGAATCTGAAGCCATTTGCAATGCTTCCGGAATATAGGCGGTCAATACAGCATTGAAGCTGACGCTCCAGGAGACAAGTCCGCTGGGCACTGCAATAAATTACGAAATCATCTAGAAAAAGGGATCTGGAAACGTCGGCTGAAAGGCAATCCACAATCGGATCGATTGCGATGGCAAAGCGAGCCACACTCAAGACGGAGCCCTGAGGCACCCCATTCTCCTGGCGAAAGGTGTCTGACAAAACAGAGCCCACCCGTACCCGGAATTTGCGATCCGCCAAAAACGCTTGAATAAAATGAGGGAGGCGGCCACGAAGGCCCCATGTGAGCAATGTGCGAAGAATGCCCGCTCTCCAACAGGTATCGTATGCCTTCTCCATGTCGAAGAACACTGCTACTGTTTGACGCTTCTTTAGAAAGTTATTCATAATGAAGGTCGACAAGGTAACGAGGTGATCAGCAGCAGAGCTGTGTCGACGAAAACCGCATTGGACATTTGTTAGGAGGCATCGAGATTCGAGGAGCCAGACCAACCGAGCGTTAACCATGCATTCCATCACCTTACAGTGACAGCTCGTCAGAGAAATGGAGCGATAACTGGAAGGAAGATGTTTGTCCTTTCCTGGTTTGGGGATGGGGACAACAATGGCTTCACGCCAACTTGTGGGAACATGACCTTCAGTCCATATGCGATTGTAGGTACTAAGAAGAAAACACTTGCCCGCAGGAGAGAGGTTCTTCAGCATCTCAATATGGATGGAATCGGGCCCGGGAGCAGAAGATCGTGACAGGGCGAGAGCACGGTGTAGCTCCTGCACGGTGAAGGCGACATTATAATTTTCACGATTAAAAGAGTGGAAAGAAGGCGGCCATGCCTCCTCTATCTTTCTGCGAGGGAGAAAGGCAGGGTGGTAATGGGCAGAGTTCGAAACCTCTGCAAAAAAATGGTCAATGCGTTGGAAACATCAGCAGGGTCCACGAGGACTGCGTTCTCGACGGTCAGGCCAGGAATCGGGGAGTGGACCTTGATGCTGGATAAACGGCGTAGGCCACCTCAAACAACCGTGGAGGGAGTAAAGCGGTTAAAAGAACTAGTAAAAGCAGTCCAGCAAGCTTTTTTGCTGTCATTGATAACACGACGACATTGCGCTCTCATTCATTTATAATTTATACAATTTTCCAAAGTTGGGTGGCGGCGGAAGGTGCGAAAAGCACGTCGCCGGGCTCTAAGCGCGTCGCGACAGGCTACAGTCCACCAAGGGACTGGGACACAATGTGGAGAAGAGGATGTACGAGGTATGGAATGTTTGGCAGCTGTGAGAATAACCTCTGTGAGGTATTCGACCTGACTGTCACAGCTGGAAAAGTCCTGATCGTGAAAAACTGCCATGGAAGAATAAAGCTCCCAGTCGGCTTTAGAAATGTTCCAACTGGTGGGACGAGGAGATGGGGAATGATGCAGGAAGTGGATGACACAAGGAAAATGGTCACTTGAGTACGTGTCAGAAAGTGCATACCACTCAAACCGACCGGCAAGCTGAGGAGTGCATATCGTGAGGTCTATATGGGAATAGGTGTGTGTCGTGTCGGAAAGGAAGGTCGGAGCACCGGTGTTGAGGCAGACAAGATTGAGGTGTTATAGAAGGTCCACCAAAAGGGAGCCTCTCAGACAAGGTGCCGGAGAGCCCCACAGGGGCGCATACCAACACGAAAGGTGAAGGGAGCTGGTCAACAAGGTGTAGCACATCTGCCCTAGTAAGGGCAGATGACGATGGTGAATAGATATTACAGAGGGAAAGGGAAAAAGTGGATAGAGTGATGCGGACAGCAACTGCCTGTAGATGAGTATGCAATGTAATGGGATAGTAATAGACATCGTCTCGAATGAGCATCAGAACTCCTCCATGGGCTGGGGTACCTTCCACAGGTGGCAGGTCGAACCACACAGAGGTGTAGTGGGGTAAGTCTGCACGATCACTTGGACGTAACTTAGTTTCTTGGAGACATACTAGAAGTGGGCAGTGAAATCGAAGGAGTAGTTTTAATTCCTCCCGTTTGGAACGAAAGCCGCGAATATCCATTGAAGGAGCGCCATGATAAAAAATAAGAGAAGAAAAGAAGATAAAAAGGAACAAGCAGGTAGGGTCACCTCGACGGCCACTGAGGACCGGACTTCGAGGGAGCACTACTGTCGCCATCTAGAGGCAGAGAGTCATGTTCCATAGGTTCAACCGATACATCTGCCTCCTTCCCGACTTTATCAGGAGGGGCAGCTTCCGCCGCTGGTAAAATGCCGGTTGCCCGGCTATCAGTAGTGTGTCCCGGCGAGACAGATGATGATCGGGGCCGACTACTGTTGGACGGCATGACGGATGGGTCACGCCTCAGCGGGGAAGGAGAGGAACTCTTTTTTTTCGTTGGCTCTTCTGTAAGAGTGACGGTGAGAAGAGGCAGTTGACGGTTGGGAAGCCTGAGAACGCAAGAAAATCTTCACGGACGGGTTCCTTTTTCAAAGTCCGGGCATCTTGTTTAGGTGCCCGCGGTTTACTAGAGGTTGACGAAGACTGAACTTTAGAAGCAGCAGGAGGAAGCGGGGACGTGGAACGGGCAATCTTTGGGCTGGCAGATCGCACAACTGTGTCAGCGAAAGTGAAGTCACAGGCCTGGGTACTTGAATCCTTAGTAGGTCGAGTGGAGGTGAGGACCTTACTGTATGTGCCCGCTGGGAGAACAGTGGGCATTTGACTCGCCAACAACTTTCGAGCGGCAGATGTTGATACCTTTTCTGTAATCCAAATTTGCTGGATGACTTTTTCATCCTTATATACAGGGCAGTCTCGAGAGGAAGCCGCGTGGTCACCATTGCAATTAAGGCAGTGAGGGGACGGAGGTGGGCAATCCCCCTCATGGGCATCCCTACCAGAAGTGACACATTTTGCTGCATTAGGGCAAGATTGACGGGTGTGGTTGTATCTGTGGCATTGAAAACAGCGCGTTGGATTAGGTACATAAGGGCGGACGGAGATGACTTCATACCCTGCTTTGACTTTTGACCTTCGACGGGAGTTCAACTCTGTCGAACGTCAAAAACACAGTACGAGTCGGCGTCAGCTGGTTATCTACATTTTTCAAAACCCTATGGACAGCTGTGACACCCTGATCGGACATACAGGTTTGTATGTCTTCGTCAGACAACCCGTCAAGGGATCTCGTAAAAACTACCCCCCGTGACGAGTTGAGTGTACGGTGTGCTTCTACCTTGACTGGAAATGTGTGTAACAATGTGGTCCGTATCAGTTTTTGGGCCTGGAAGGCACTGTCTCCTTCCAGCAACAATGTGCCATTGCGCTGACGAGAAAAGATTTTAACAGGGCCAGCAATTGCATCAACACCTTTTTGGATGACGGAAGGATTTACAGAATTGAAATCTTTACCGTCGGTTCGAGAGACGACAAGAAATTTCAGTACATTAGGCAGAGTCTTCTTTTGTTGAGGTGAATCTATTTTTCGTTTCTGGGTCAACGTCACAGAAGAAAAGGAAGTCATTGCGAAAGTGTCCCCCGTGATTACCGGCGTCTCCAATTGCGCCCCTTCCTAGTGGGGGCCCTCTCCGAGGGCTTACCCGCCTTAGGTGATTGTTCACACCTCAGGTCACACCTCCCAAGAACTGACGGAGGGACCAGTCGGCATGTTCGGAAGGTACCAGCTCGGGTAATCACCCCTCCCTGGGCCTGGCCTTTACCAGGGGGTACGTACGTGCCCTACTTGTCCACCCCGGGGTGGGGAATTACGCGTTACCCCGTCACCTGCTACGCATGATAATGCGTGGGTTGGCCTTCAGACACGCACAGGGCGGAAAGAGGAAGAATAGAGGAAGTGAAGAGAAAGAAGGAAAGAAATGTCTCAAATGCCGAAGTGGAGATTATTGAGGAGGAGGAGAAGAAGGCTAGGAGAGTACAGCAAGGAGAGGAAGACAGAAGCAAAGGTTAGGAAAGGAAGGAACCAAGGAATAAGAGAAACTACATCAAGAAACCACCTTAACTCGCGAAAGACACCCGTCTCCGGGCGAAGGCATAAACCGGGAGGGAAAGTGAAGCAGCCTGGGGCAGAAGAAAGGCTGCTTCGGCTCGGGGCCCTGTGCGCGCCACACACGTACCCACAAAAGAGCTGTGGGTTCCCTGGGAGGACATTTCGATCCGTAAAATGTTTTTGTTATTCTTGATGATGACATCCGCCTGAGTAGTCCCTGCTCAGAGATCCAAATGGAAGGGGGGGGGAGGAGGTTCTATTTTCCTTCTGGAATATTTTACCCAAGAGGATGCTATCATCATATATTCATACAGTAAAGCTGCATGTCCTTGGGAAGATTAATGACTGTAGTTTGCCCTTGCTGTCAGCCATTCACAGTAATTGCATGGCAAAGCCATGTTATACATAATTAAGAAACTTTCGCACAGTTAAAAATTAGGTGTTAAAGTTGTAATAGTCTGAATGAAAGTCCTTGGTCCACTTGAGCTGTTATTTTATTGGAGTCATGAAGACCCGCACTACTGGTTTCACAACTTACAATTGCATCTTTAGGTGCTTTTTTACTGTGCAGGATGATAATTGTTTAATAAAATGAATATTTAAAATGAAAATTACATATTACAAAAAATCAGAACTAGTTATGTATGAGGAAGTTACATACAAAAAAAAGTTATATAGAAGCCAGTAGGCTAGTAATATATATATATATATATAGTCGTTTATGATGGATAACGTGGTTATTGGTGAGGTCGTACCGCAAGTACCTTTGCTCTTTTTGTCAAAAACATAAAAAGAAGTCTACCGTGCGGTTCTTGTCATTTTTGGTAAAAGTATAGAAAAGTCGGAAATCAGTTTAGTAAAAATTGTTTGGCCCGTGACATAAGGCGATATGATGGGCAGCCCTACAATAAACAACCATTATAATGATTACTGAGAACTGCGGATGTTGTTGGTAAATCATATATTCGCGTAGAATGAGAATACATAATTTTTAAACTTGCAGATTGTGGTCAGTGTAGTGAGGTTCACCAGCTTCATCGAGGTGATCAAAAATTGCATTTCTGTGCTGGGCAGAAGTGCAAATACAACTGAAGTGACAAATAATCATGTGTATCGGCTGCTAGACTGAAACCGACTGGCTGTGGTTCGAGGTGACATTAGGTGTGTCGTCGAGGCTAGTTGTAGTGGTAACTGACCGGTAAACCTAGTTAATCATTTTACAAAAGTATGTATTCTAATTTAGACTAATGATTATGTGCTAAACTCTGATGTTGTGTTGATATCACAGGTACAATGAGATAAAAATGAGAATTTTTTTTAATAAAAATGCATCATGCTAGACTTAAAAATAACAAGTTATGGATTACAATTCTGCAAATGCTAGATAATTAAGAGACATAAAAACTTATTAAATGCGGTGGTAATACCTCGGCTATACAAGGCGCATGACCGAAACAAGCCACAAAAAAAAAAGAGTGGTTGGGAACGGTGGGGCCACATGTTATAGTACTTAATGTTTTAATGGTACATATGCATGTTTCCTTAATATAATTACATTGCTTGCAGGTAGTCATAATTGGCCAATATTCCATTATGTTTCAAATCCATCTGATTATTCGGAGTTCTATCTGGTAACTGTGCAATAGAACGTTGTATTTATATTTCCTCAAGTACATTCAGAACAGTACCCTTACCATCAATGTGTAGAATATCTAAATTAGTTTTTAGGCTTGTAATAAAATGTTGATTGTCTTTTAAATGTGCAGTTAATTTGGATCTGGAGCTATTAAAGTTGAGGTGTTCTTTGAATCGTGTATTAAACGATCTACCAGTTCGTCGTATGTACTTTTTTGGACAGTCACTGCAAGTGACGGAATAAATACTTGAAGTTTTGTATGGGTCCATACTTGACCATTCCCTGTGTCTGAACCTACTACCAACATTTTGTGGGATGAAATAAGCTGGAATTAGGTTACTTTTTCTCAGTTGTTTACCTAACTTTTCAGAAAAAAGTTCATAGTATGGAAACCGACGAAAGTTTTTACTATTTTTGTCATGTGTTGGTGCTAGCGTAGTAGAAAAGGCTTGTGTACTGGAGGTTGCGTTTGTCTTTCTCTTTATTTCTGTGTGTATTTTGTGGACGAAGTCCAAGCTGTAACCATTTGTGAGGGTAATGTATTCTGTTATCTCATATTCCCATTTGAAAGCTTGGGTTGACAAAGGGACTTCGTGAAGGCATCGTAGGAACGAGCAAAAAGTTGCTTTCTTGTACTGTAAGGGGTGATTTGATGAGTTGTGAATGATGGAGTCCGTGGTTGATGGTTTACGGTAAATGCAAAATGGAAAATTGCCCTCCAGTAAAGTGATTGACAGGTCTAAGTATGGTATAGTGTTATTCACAATGTGTTCCACTGTAAATTGAATATTGGGTGAAACTTCCTGGCAGATTAAAATTGCGTGCCAGAACCGCGACTTAAACCTGGGACCTCTGCCTTTTGCGGGCAAGCACTCTACCGACTGAGCTATCCTGACATGACTCACAATGCCACCTCCCGGTTTGGACACGCAATTTTAATCTGCCAGGAAGTTTCATATCAGCGCACACTGAAGTGACAGATCATCATGTGTATCGGCTGCTAGACTGAAACCGACTGGCTGTGGTTTGAGGGGGCGCTAGGTGTGACGTCAACGCTAGTTGCGGTGGTAACCGACCAGTAAACTTCATTAACCATTTTACACAAGTATGTATACTAATTTAGACTAATGATTATGTACTAAACTCTGAAGTTGTGTTGATATCATGGTTACAATAAGATAAAAAATGAGAATTTTTTTAAGTAAAAATGCCTCATGCTGGACTTAAAAATAAACTGTTATGGATTACAATTCTGCAAATGCTAGATAATTAAGAGACATAAAAACTTTTAAATGCGGGGGTAATACCTCGGTTATACAAGGCGCATGACCGAAACAAGCCACAAAAAAAAAGAGTGGTTGGAAACGGTGGGGCCACATGTTAAGGTGGGGCCACATGTTATAGTACTTAATGTTTTAATGGTACATATGCATGTTTCCTTAATATAATTACATTGCTTGCAGGCAGTCATAATTAGCCAATATTCTATTATGTTTCAAATCCGTCTGCTTATTCAGCGTGCTATCTGGTAACTGTGCAAAAGAATGTTTTATATATATTTCCATCACAAATGACTTATATGGAAAACTTTGTAAGTAACATAAACAAAAATTATTGAATTTACTAGCCTACTGGCTTCTATATAAAAAATGTTTGTATGTAACTTCCTCATACATAACTAGTTTGGATTATTTGTTTCTTAAGATGTAATTTTCAGTCTAAATATACAATTTATTAAAACAGTTATCATCCTGTACAGAAAAAAAAAGCACCTGAAGATGCAACTGTAAGTTGAGAAACCGGTAGTGCGGGTCTTCCTGACTCCAAGAAAATAACTGCTCAAGTAGACCAAGGGCTTCCTTTCAGACTATTACAATTTTAACACCTAATTTTTAACTGTGTGAAAGATTCTTAATTATGTATAAATATTTTAGCTGTGGTTGCCTGTCATACAAAGTTATTTGCAAAGCCATGTTAGCTGATGTTTCAAAGCCAGTCCATTCAACTATTGAGAAGTCTGCTGCCCCTCTTCAGGAACACACATTTGTCTGGCCTCACCACAGAAGTTACCCCTCCGTTGTGTTTGCACCTATGGTACGGCTATCTGTATTGTTGAGGCACACAAGTCAGCCCACCTCAGCAATGTGTGTGGGTCATGAGGGTGGGATGAAACTTAGCAATTCATTTTTCATTTTTGAGTGTAACATTATACGAGATAATTTTCTTTTATCTTAAAACTCAAAATAAAAAAAATTGAGTGGTAGGATAACTTATCATCATTATTATTATTTAAAAAACACAAAAATGAATAAATAAAACCAGTAACACATTTGATAAATAGTTGAATTGACCAGAGACTGTTTCTGAACTTTTAAAAATTACTAGTATGCTACAAGTATATAAACTGGGATTCAACCAATTACTTAAATAATTACAGACCATTGTCATTGACTTCAGTCCTTGACAAGTTGCTTGACAGAGTAATTCTGGAGCAATTGCAATCTTTCCGCTATAAATTCCAACCATTAAACAAATCGCAGCATGAGTGCTAGAAAGGAAAATCCAGAATAACAGCAGTGCAACTCGTTCCCATGAACTCCTCAATAGACTGTCTGAAAGAAACAGTCATTGGGAGTTTTCTAGATTTGTCTAAACTATTTAATACTTTCATCATGCAATATTATTATGCAAATTGGAAACTCTATGTGTAAGAGAAGTACCATTACATTTCTAAAGTTCTTATCTCTGAGTTAGAAGATGGTGCAAGAATGAAAGTAAGATGCAAATAATAAAATCATTCACAAATCTGAACTGTAGAGTCCCCAGGAAAATATAATTGAACCAGTCTTATTTCTTGTTTACATTAATGATACAACCACAAAACTCAGAGCTAGTGAACTATGCTGATGACACACCATTTATTAGCTGGTACATCAACAAACACCTAGCATTCAAAACTAATAAACAGAGCTTTCAAATTTGGTTAATGATGAAAATTCTCCTCAGAGATGATAAATATTGTAGAAACGAGATAGAATGGCTGGCCAGTACTTACCTTTGTGCTGTACCGCCGATAGTAACACAAATGACGAAAAAAGGTGACAAAAAGGACAAGCTTTCGGAACACAGTTCCTTCATCAGGTGGGAGAGAAGGGAAGAAGAAAGGATGGGAATGGAAGGGAAAGGTAATTCATGACCTAGGTCATGAAGGTGGTGTTTTGGAAGTGTGGACGTAAGAGATACTAGCAGTATCTCTTACGTCCACACTTGATTGTGATAGAGGACTGTAATTCGGTGGTTGGAAAGGGAAGGAAAGGTAAAACAGTGGTTGAATATGGACTGGGAAAAAGGAATGAAAGAGGAAGCCACCTGGTAGAGTTTGCATTGAACATAGAACACTTCAAGAACCATGAAGAGATCAGGAGACACTGAAAGGTACCAGATAGATTTTATTATAGATTTCAGAATGAGGATTTAAACTGTAAGACATATCCATTGGCAGAATTAGACTTTTATCATACCTTACTGGTTATGACCTGTAGATTGAAACTCAGAAAGGTTGAAAAATAAGGAGATTAGACCTGGATAACTTGAGAGAACAGAATAAGGTTCTTGAAAATTTCAGAGGGAGCTTTAGGCATGGGAGTAACACAGTAGATTATGAATGGGTAGCTTTGAGGGATTAAATAATTTACCATCAAGTATAAAAAATTTAGCTACAAATAAAGATCAGTTTAAGAGGAACCTAAAAGACTTTCTAGTGGCCAACTCCTTCAACTCCACTAGTGAATTCCTAAATTGTACCAAATGATGCATGTATCAGCACTCATACCATATTAGTATTATTATATTATAAGCTAAAAACATTTAAAACTGTATGTATCTGTATTTATATTATTAGCATTATTTATTATTCAACTTGCAAATTTTGTTTCTTGACATGTTCCACATCCACGAGGATGTCCTCAACATGGATCTACGGGACGAAAAACTAATCTAATCTAATAGTAAAGGCAGCAGAAGTCCAAATAGGTAGAAAGACAAGACCGATAAAAAAAATCCTTCGATATCATAGCATATATTGAATTTAATTGATGGAAGGAGAAGGTATGAAATTGCTGTAAATGAAGCAGATAAAATGGAGTACAGATGACTAAAATATGAGTGACAGGAAGTGAAAGTTTGTAAAATAATGTATAATTAGGGACAAAATAGATACTGCTTACAGGAAAATAAGGCACATTGGAAACAAAAAAATAAAGAACCAGATGTATTAATAACAAGTGATCAGATGGAAAATCTGTTATGAGCAAGGAAGGGAAAGATGGAAGAAATATATAGAAGGCTGTACAAAGGCAGTATTCTAGAATGGTAGACAAAGTAGAGGAATATGAGGTAGGAGGTACAATACTGCAAAAAAAAATTTCACAGAGCACTGAAAGATTTAAGTAAAAAGGAGGCCCCCTGAGTAGATGATATTCTGTGTGAACTGCTGGGCTAGTTACGAGAGCCAGTCGTGAAGAAATTGTTACACCTGGTATGTAGGATGTATGAGACAGGAAAAATACCCTCCGATTTTAAGAATATAGAAATTCCAATTCCAAAGAAATCAAGTGCAGACAAATGTGGAAATTACCAAACTATCAGTTTAATAAGTCATGGTTGAAAAATACTAACATGAATTATTGATAGATGATTGGGAAAACTGGTGGAATTGGACCTTGGGGAAGATTAGTTTGAATTTAGGAGGAAAGTTGGAACATCTGAGGTAATACTCACATTACAGCTTATCTTAGAAGATAGGTTAAGGAAAGGCAAACTTACATTTTTAGCATTTGTCAATCTGGAGAAAGCTTTTGACATTGTTGATTGGAATACACTCTTTCAAATTCTGAAGTCAGCAGGGGTAAAATATAGGGAATGGAAGGTTATTTACAACTTGTATAAAAACCAGACCACAGTTATTAGAGGCGAAGGGCATGAAATGGAAGCATTAGTTGGTAATAGGGTAAGAGAGGGTTGTAGTCTTTCTTCAGTGTTGTTAATTTTACATAATGTACATTGGACAGTTGCTTTGAAGGAAAGCAAGGAGAAATTTGAAGAAGGAATTAAAGTTCAGATTGAAGTAGTAAAACATTGTGCTTTATTGATGACATTGTAATTCTGTCAAAGACAGTAAAGGATCTGTAAAAAAGTTGAATGGAATGGACAGTGTGTTGAAAGTAGTGTATAAGATGAACATTAACAATAGAAAAACAAGAGTAATGGAATGTGGTCTAAGAAATGAAGGGTGTTGTGAAGGAATTAGGTTGACTAATGGAAGAAATGTGATAGATGAGTTTTGTTCCTTAGGCAGTAAAATAACACATGATTTGTTACAGTACAGAGGATATAAGATGGAGAATGGCAATGTGAAGAAAAGCGTTTTTGAAAAGAGAAATATGTTAACATTAATATTAATTTAAGTAAGTCTTTTCTGAAGGCATTTGTGTGTAGTGTTTCCTTGTACGGGAGTGAAACATGGATGATAAATGGTTCAGACAGGAAGAGGATACAGGCTTTTGAAATACGTTGCTACAGAAGAATGCTGAAGATTAGGTGAGTAAATCAAGTAACTAATGAGGAAGTACAGAACACAACTGGGGAGAAAAGAAATTTTTGGTATTTCTTGACTAAAAGAATGGATTAATTGGTGGGACACATTCTTAGATCTCAAGGAATCATAAAAAGCATTGGAGGGAAGTGTGTGGGGTAAAAATCACAGAGGGAGACAAAGAGATGAATACAGTAAGCAGATTCAAATGGATGTGGGTTATTATTCTTATGAGGAGAACTGCAATCAAATCAGTCTCTAGACTTAAGACGACAGCAACAACAACAACAACAACAACAAGAAAATGATGTTCTGTAAGCACTACTTTAAAAAAGGTAATTTATTCACACTCTACTCACTGTATGTTCCCAATACTATAATGTGTGTAATAGAGAATGATTGAATATGTGTAAACCAGAGGTGATTATCATGGGATACTTGCTAAGAGCTGCAAGTCACAGTCCCCTTGATGCTGGGAGAAAGCTCTATAACATGTTATTAAATAATTAAATGCAGATCCTTAACAGCTGTCAATTGAAAGATATCTATACTCACTCAAAAATTTCTTAAGTGCAGTAAAGTTTTGTATGCTGAAGTATGGTATATTATTGGCAGTAAATGTATAAGAGAGAAGCTTGTATCACATGATACATTATTCATTCATTACACATATGACATATCAATCTTAGAAATGCAAAAGAAAAAGAGATTTTGAAAGAGCCTGTAAAGTTAATATGAATAAGTAAAGATTATTATTAAGTGTATACTTTATTTTCCCACAGAATTTGGCCCACTGTGCCAGGGACTAATACTACTGATCAATCCCTCAACCAGGACTTTTTAATTACTAGTAATTTAAGCCAGTGGCCGAATGAGATCTTTGTTGCCTCAAAAATCACTTTCTTCATGGGTGGAAATCCAGGGTGAGATGTCTTTCTGTTTATTTCAGGGGTAGGAAGTAATTCTCGTGTGAAGTGCACTCGCACATCTACAGTTAATTATGTGAAGCATGCATGCAGGGACAAGCAGGGCACCCGCTTCTCTTGGCTTCCCTCCCCGTCACACCCTTTCCTATCATCTCACCACATCTTCCTGTAATGTTTTCTTTCCCCCTAGCTTGATTTATTAAATAAAGGAACAGGTTAATAGGATAGCTGAAAATAAATCATGGTTTGAATCCTACTACCTATGTTTCATTTTATTTAATGATCACTGGTTGTGTTTACAATACAGTTAATGTCTGGTAAAAAAATTCTACATACACACAAATGCAAACAATTATGCAAATTTTTTCTCGTAACCGTGACTTATTAAGTTTCATTACAGAAAAAAATCCTTGACATACATATGTGGAGCCAAACACTGACATGATCTTCGCCGCTTCACAATGGAGATGGGGAAATTCTTGTTGTGGGAAGTAGTAATAAAAGTCTATTAGACATCTTGCCAAAAGAAACTTGTCTTTCAGACAAGAATTACACTGTAGATTTATTAGTTCCATTTGCAGATCAGGGTGTATATCACCTAGAAAAACAGCTGAGTGGCCAGGCACATTGAGGCACTATGGTCCAATGTGCGCAGCCTTTCCCTGTCAGGGGTTTGAGTCCCCTTTCAGGCATAGATGTTTGTGTTATCTTCAGTATAAGTTAGTTTATAAGTTGTTTGTAAGTTTAGGGACTGATAACCCCACAGTTAAGTTCCATAATCTTAGCAAACATTTGAACACTTTTGAACAATAACAGCAAATGGTCTCTAAAACGATTCAGAAGCTTTGGATACATGTGGTACATTCCTAAATTGCTTCAGAAATTACTTTTTTACCGCAAAAATTATGGAAACATATTCAGTGTAGCTCTTTTCTTGGACAAAGGACAAAGTAGGGAAATGCACTATATTCTCTGATGTGAGTTGTTGTTCCCACAGCGCAAGCTTTCTGGTGAAAGCTTCCACTTTCAGTTGATTTTCACCTGGCAAACTAATGTTCAATTTATTCATATGTGAAGTAATGTCCACTAAAAATGCAAGGTTGGCAACCCCTCTGGCTTTTCTAATTTGGGGTCATGCCTTCCTTTGTCCTCTAAAAACTGACTTATTGGTGGCCTTAGTTCAAAACACTTTTTTGGTACATTGTCTCGGCAAGCCAGCGGACTTCACTGTGGTATGGTATGTCACCATACTCTTCCTCAATTTTGGGTAAATATTTTCAAAACTGTCATTGTGTAAGGCCATGGGATCTCAAATAATTAACTGTACAAATAACATATTGTATGATGTCCCCTAGTTTTGCTACTTTTGCGTAGAGTACTTCTTGTTGCAAAATGCAATGAATGCTGCACAATGATTCTTCTGTATGCTGTAGCTTCTTTCTGAGAAATCCAACAAATCCCGTTGCTTCCCTTTCATGGCAGGTGCTCCGTCTGTCATCACTGACACCAAATGATCCCAGTTGAGCCCAACATAATCAATGGCTTCTTCGACGGCTTTTAGAATGTGCACGATGGTGGTAGTCCTTTTTAAAAGGTATCATATCTAAGAAATCCTCTGTTACTTGCAGAGTAGCATCCACGCTGCAGATATAAATCACTAATTGTGTGGTGTCTGAAATATCTATGGACTCATCAAGTGTGATGGAAAATGCAATAAATGCCTGTCCTTTACGTATTAATTGATGGTAAACATCACCTGCTATGGCACATACGCGATGAGTGACAGTTCACCGAGAAAGACTGAGGCACAGAACTGATTTGCATTCAGTGGGCACAGAAAATCAGCAGCGTCACTGATGCATTTCTTTATAAAATCACCTTCAGCAAAAGTTTTTCGAGCTCTTGCAATATTAAGCACACTTCTATAACTTGCACGTACCACTGGCTATCATTGTTGTCGTCCTGAAAAATATAAAACAGTGCTCCATAACATACTAGATTGGTTAGATGGAAGACATGACAAAATAAAGTTGTAGACCTCTCACAACAAAAGCAACTGGTGTCAGATTCATCTGGCATCATCTGATCGCTCTTTCTCAGTTCAGTCAGTTTTCCCATATGTTCAAAATCCAAAGTAAAAAAGCTATACTCATCATTCTGAAATATTTTGTAATGGAGTTCAATAGTAAATTTCTGCTGACCAGTGAGAATACGGTGACGTATTAGACATTTCGCATTTTTGCCTTTCTCCACAAAGAAATACTCATGCTCCCATTTCTTTTTAAAGGGGCAAATCCACACTTCTGTTTCTTCAATTCAGTCTGCATTTTATGGTGCTTGAAATGTAATGTTTAGATGTAGTGGCTGCTTGGTATCAATGTCTGCAACCACACCTGTTGTCACACCGCTGCAACCTGCGAGCTGCCCCAGTCCATGATTGCGCGTATGCAGCACGCGTGCGGCACCAAGTACACACGTGCCACATGCAACATTTGCCCAACTGTGGTTTATTTGTTTTAACCCTTTCACTCCCGGTATTTGTTCATCAACAACATCAAATGAAAAGCTAATTTGTACCTTATAATATATATGAATCTTTAAAGTTGCATTGTTGTTAAACAGCAACATGCTTCTAGTACGGCATTTTGCAATTTGGTAATGCATGTAGCCACTTCGGAGGCATTAATCTATCTGATTTGGAAGTTGTGTTACCTTGCCACCTGTATGAGTGAAAGTGTGAGAATGGTACATGTTGTTATATTTCAGCAGTGATTTGTCTTGTCTGTGGTGTTGTGGCAAAGCTTGCACTGGCATTATTGATATGGCAAAGTTACCATCTGTAAAATAACATCCCAAATAATATACCTTAATACAAATGTGTGTTGTGCCTGCAATACATGACATAAAAAACCATTGGTTGATAAAAAATTTAAAACACATATTTTGATGGTTAGTGCACTGTATTAATACAGAAAATACTGAATTTTAATTTTTACAAAGCTGAATTCATAATGTGGGAAAATAAAGGGTTAATTACTAAACTGAATTTATGAAGCAGAGATTAAGAACCAATTTGCAATTGGCATAAGCAAGCATGGGGAATAATTTAAGACACACTCAAACTTGTTCATGCAGTACACTAGCAATGGTACATAATCTTCTGCACAGACCTCACCTCGCTCTTTTTCACCTCTTTTTCGGGAGGTTGTGTGACCTTTTTGAGTTACATAAGTTTCTTGTGACTTACTAATTATTGAAATTGGGAAAAGCACACTAGAAGCAGTTAAAATGGATTATATCAAAAGTAAAAAATAAATGAGAGAGAGAGAGAGAGAGAGAGAGAGAGAGAGAGAGAGAGAGAGAGAGAGAGAATGTCCTTCAGCAACAGAGCATTTCTTCTATGATAAAGTTGCTACTTGCACCTACAAAGTTCCGAGGAGAAGATATGCAATATAGAATGTGCATAATAGGTGTTTTAGATACAGAAAGATCAGTAGGGAGACTCATAGAGAACCTGCTGACTGAAATGAATTTAACAAGGGGCATATTGTGTTGCCCCAATAGGTAGTTTCTCACTCACTTTGTTGCTCAAGATACATGATGGAAAAAGAGTATTGTGTTATAATTAATTAAAAATAGCTGCATCTGTTTTCCGAACAACATTGAAATATATGAATCTTGTGCAAAAATATAGTAAGGACAGTTTACAACTCACCATGAAGAAATATGACTAGCTCTGACAGGCACATAAAAAACATACACACATACAACACTTAGCAATCGGTCATAGGCCTTCACCAGTATACAGAGCATTTACACAATCACACAGGCACACTACAGTCACCAGTCATATCCAGCTGCCTCACTCCAAATCGTGCTCTACGGTGAGGGGTTAGGAGGTGAGGGGAAGGGGACAGGAAGGTTGTCCGAAGGTTGCGTCATGGTGGTGGGCTCGGATACAGCACAGCCTTATAGACCATGTATGTACTACATGGGTGGAATGAGATGCAGCATAGGAATGTAGTAGAGAGATGGGGGATGCAAGGAGCACACAAAATGGGAGATGCTTAGGAGAGAGGGGGTAGGGAAGGTGGAGAGGGGTTATTGTAGGTTGAGGCCTGCATCATTTAGTGATTGGAGAATGTACTGTAAGGATAACTTTCACCTGTGTAATTCAGAAAAGCTAGTGATGGGTGGGAGGATCTAGATGGCCCAGGTAGTGAAGTAGCCATTGAAATCAAGCATATGCTCCACTACACATTGTCACAGGGTCATCTGCCTTTTTTTTTTACCACGGTTTGTCAGTAGCCATTCATCCTAATGGACAGCTGGTTAGTGGTCATGCCAATGCAGAAAGCTGTGCAGTGATTGCAGCACAATTGGTAAATCATGTTGCTGCTTTCACAGGTGGCGCAGCCTCTGATTGATAGGATAAACCTGTGATGGGACTGGAATAAGAATAGGTGGTTAGTTGTTTGTTTGGGATAGGGGGACCAACTGCTAGGGTCATCAGTCTCCCAGTGGGGAGGGGAAGCAGTGAGAATAGGCAAGGAGTGGGAGGGAAAGGAATTTTGGTCCAGGGATGAAAAAAGGAAGGAAGACTGCATTAGCTCGGGGCCCTATGTTTTCGAGACATGTACTCATGAAAGAACTGTGGGTTCTGGGGCTGGATTGGACTGATCTTGCAGCAGGGTTTTCCACAGGGATACAGTCAGTGTGGAAGGGGGTTGTGGTTCATTGTGGCATAGAGATGGACTAGAATATTGTGGAGGTTGGGAGAGTGACAGAACGCCACTTTAGGAGGCGTGGGAAGAATCTTAGGCAGGATCTCTCTCTTTTCTGGGCATGAGAACAGAAAATAAAATCCTTGGTGAAGGATGCAGCTCAGTTGTTAAAGTCCAGGGTAGTACTGGGTGACAAGGGGAGTGCTGTTTTGTGGCTGTTACTGTAGATAGAGGGAGGGTTTGGGGTATGTGGGATATGGCATGGGAGATCTATTTTGGACTAGATCTGTAGTGTAGTTTCTGGCTGTGAAGGCCTTTGTGATACATTCAGGACATTGAGAAAGGGAGATCTTGTTACAGCAGAGATGCAGTCTACAGGTTGCTACGTTATAAAGAAGAGATTTTTTGATGTGGGCGGGATGGCAACTGTCAGTGTAGGTACTGTAGGTGGTTGATACATTTAATAAAGATGGAATTGGGATGGAGCTATCAGTGAGGTGTAGGTTAACCTCCAGAAATATTGCATGGTGGGTTGAGGAAGACCAGGTGAACCAGATTTGAGGGAGGAGGAATTCAGATTTTTAAAGGAGGAGGATAAGGGTGTATTGGTCCTGTGTCCAGATCATGAAAATATCATTAAATCTGAACCAGACAAGAGGTTGGAGTTTTGGGATGCTAAAGGTAATATTTGGCTGCGGCTGCCCACCATAGCAGTAGGCAGTAGCTGCCAACCGTAACTGTCGACTGCCTCTGCCCACGTATTTCGTTGCTACTGCTAACCACAGCGGTGACGCCACTCAGTGCTGTGCCTCTGTGAAAGAACACGCATGTACTACTACCATTCTAAGTTTTCTGGTGGACAAGGAATAAGAGAAAGAGGAAATAATGGTACTGTTTACGATATCTTTCCATTACAGCATTTTCCAAACACGGAAAAGTGAAGGTATTTATGCTAACTTAATAACAGGCCATTTTGAAGTGATGAAAAGAGGTACAGAGGATTAATCCATCTCAGTTCGATTTTATTTTAAACATGGTGAAAGGAAATATAGCATGTACAGCTATCAGTACAGTACAAACTCCAGTACAAATTCCAAGATGATGAAGAAATGGCACTTGCTTTACATTAAGTTGCTGTATAAAAACTTACATATTCATAACATTGGCTTAATACAGATAATTTTGCATTTATATTAAATAAGATAAAAGTCTGCAAAGATAACATATTTATATGAAAATGACTCAGTTAGTTGTAATTTTTATGTTTGGTTTATAATATTACAATTAATTATTCTCAAAAGTAGTAACAGTATAACGTACCTTTTATAACGTACCTTTGTCTGCAACAGATGAAACATGTAATTGTTATGAAGTTCGATAAGAAGAGCTTGAAAGACTCCTGATGCCAGCTATTAAGATGAGAGACAGTTCAGAACAACATTCAAGTCTCATAACTTAGCTTGAAATGTCAAATGTTGGTTCATCAATGAGGTGACATAGCAGTTCACTGATGGAAGCTGTGATACTTCTCATGAATATCTCTATATAATGTTCGGGCTCCTGCTCATCAGCTGCAACTATTCTTCCTTTGAACCTACAACTGGGAAAAGAACTAAGGTGTAAAAATATTGTAAGATTCCTTCTTTTTATCTTCTTCCACACTTCACCATTTGCCGCCACATTTCTGAAATATGTATGCATATGGTGATACAAAACTACCTGCTCACATACTGCACTAAATGTTTGTCGCCATTGTATAAACCTTTCTGCGACACTGTGCTTATTGCAGTGGTCACAGAGCCAGCAGTCACGACCGACTGCCACACTGCTTCCAGATTGGTCGAGACATGACAGTCATGGTGACCTCACGGTCGTCGACTGCTGAGTAGTTGCAGCGACATACGGTCTATTGTTAAGCCTGAGAGCAGTGGCCAACTGTCCGCAGTCACTGCCGACCACAACGACCGACAGTCGCAGCGAAATAGTACCTTAAGGAGGATTCTTCCAGATGGTCCATGAACAGGTTGGCATAGGAGAGTGCCATTTGGGTGCCCATTGTTATGCCACAGCTTTGGAGGTAAACTTTCCCCCCAGAGGCCGGTCACCTGTGAAAGCAGCTATGTAATTCACCAACGAACTGTGTTGCAATTACTGCACAGCTTTCATATATGCATGACCACTAATCAGCTGTCCATTAGGATGAATGGCCACCACCAAACTGTGCTCAATGAAGGTAGACCATCGTGTGGCACAACATGCAGCAGGGCATATCATTGATTTCAAAAGCTGCTTTACAACCCAGGAAATCTGGTTCCTTTCACCCACCCTCAGCTTTTCTGAATTACACAGATAGGAGTTATCCTTACAGTACATTCTCTGATCCCACAATTATCCAGGTCTTAACCTACAGTAACTCTCCCTTCCCCACACCTTCCACACCTGGCAGTTCCTGTCCCCTCTCCCATTTTGTGCACTCCTGCCCCCCCCCCCCCCCCCCCCCCCGCCTCTCCACTCCATTCCTAGCTGCATCTCGTTCCCCACTCCTAATACGTTCATGCTCCGTAATGCCATGCTGAATCTATCACCACCACTGTGGCACAACCTTCCTGTCCCCCTACCTCCCCTCTCCACCAAACCTCACGACAGAACATGATTTGGAGTGTGGCAGCCAGAGATGATGGTTGTGTGCTTTTGAAGTTTGCCTGTGTAACTGTGTGAATGCTCTTTATTTTGAAGAAGGCCTCTGGCTGATTGCTTAAAGTATGTCCCTGTCTTTTTCAGTGGCTGTTGCAGCTTGTTATACTTCTTTGCAGTGAGTTGTAAACTGTCCTTATTATATTATTGAACTCCAACGTCAGCTTTCCATTATTATGAATCTTGTATGTCATTTACCAATCCCAGTGTAAGTTACCTGATAATCTTCATAACATATTGATAAAACTTGGCAATATGTTACACATTTAACATTTGCTGTACAGCTTCATATTCTCTTTCGCATAACTAATTGACGATCTCTAATAGATGAGCAGAACTTATGAAGTAAGTTCTTGCACAAGTTCTGCTTTACATGGAAATGGGATCCATAAGACCCACAGATGTTTATAATTATTCCATTGAATGATACACAGACACATGTACTGTCTGAAGTGTTTCACACTGTTTCATAACATTCTCTACACGTAATTAATAAATTTGTCCTAATTCAGGTTGTTGGTGTAAATCCTTTGATCAGACAGCACATTATTAAACAAACATGGCACTTATCGGAGTGTAGGTTAGTCTGAGGGTTAGTGGTAAAATTGTTAATAATGTGTTCAGATTAGTACAATTCAAAATACAAAACAAGAAAAATAATTATTATTATACGTATAAAACAGTCTTGTCTCAAGGCAGAGTTGTACCATTGCAGTTAATCTACTTAGTTACTACAGTCACTCTAGACCACTTGTGTAATTTCTATTGAAATAATTTGGATTGCTTGATTTAACAGATTATGTAGACTTGATTTGTATGTGTGACACTAGATGCTGACCTTTCACAAATTACTAACCATCACGATGGTTTAAAATAAATTTTTAAGCCTTTTACATAATTTTTGTTACTAGTAAAACAACTAGCTTTTACTTAAAGAGTAAGTCTATACGATGGAAGAAACTGTCAAGGAAAAAATCTGTCTCAGTTTAGATTTCATATTTGGTTTGTTATCTCAGGCATTTTACATTACTTTGTCAGTGACATCCCTGTTTCTGGATGTTTGCAGCTCATCCAAATGTGAAGCTGTACATAATGCAGGGTGGGCTGCAGAGCATAAACGAGGCTGCATACCGAGCCATCCCTCTCATCGCCATCCCCTTCTTCTCTGACCAGACACACAATGCTGCCAAAATAGACTTCTCTGGCATAGGCCTCCGACTGTGCCTCAAGGACATCACCAAAGAGACCGTGCTGAAGTCTGTGCGAACCATATTGGACAATCCTAAGTAAGTGGATATGCGTCTGCATTTTCTTGTTCAGAGACTATCATTAATCTAGGTTAACAGTCATCTGAGATGGTACTCATTATTTTAATGTTATCATGAATATGTCATCTGCATAGTCTCATGCTGGTAATGATCTTTTAAAATGAAATTTATGCTCCTACTTGGAATTTGACAGTGAGTTTGTAATAATGACGATATATAGCAACTCACCATAAAGGTCCACATACAGTAGATTACATTAGTTTAGTACTTGTTTCATATATTGTGAATACGATAAAATCATTCAGCCATAACTCGTGCAAATATGACTACCATATCTGGCCACTGCAGAACAACTAGTATCTTCAAACATACAGTTTGAAGATAGAGATGAATTGGAAGGTGATGTAGGACAATGGGCACGTGTGGTGTAACACTTGCCCAGGTCCCTGGAGTTATGCTGGAGGGCATGTTCTGCCACAGGATATTGCGTGTCCCCCAGGCGAACAGTCCGTCTGTGCCCATTCATCCGCTCAGCCAATTTGTTAGTAGTCATACCAACATAAAAGGCTGAACAGTGGGCACATGTCAGCTGGTATATTACATGTGTTGTCTCACATGTGGCCCTGCCTTGAATCGGGTAGGTTTTTCCTGTGGTTGAGCTGGAGTATGTGGTAGTGGGAGGGGGAGGATGCATTTTGTGTGTAGGCAGCATGGCCTACTTCAGGTAAATTAGTGTTACACCTTAATTGACAATAACTAGACTTACCCACCTGTCATAAACATTTGCATACAGTAACTCACTAAACACTATCTACAATAAGTGGTGTAATGGCCGATTCAGTATTTCTCACAAGAAATGGCACAAATACCAAGTTCTTCGATTTAGGAAGACAGTGCTAGAAAATACAGAACCTATTCTCTTCCTCACAAAAATTGTGACACACACAAGCAAAGAAAGGTGCTATAGTTTGTTTATTTATTTTATTTTATTTTTTCTAAATCTGGGATAAAGATGTTAGAATTGCTAATTAATACACTAAAAATATAACATCATGAGCCAATTATGCAGAAGTGGCAATTAGAATGAAATGACGAGTAACGTTTGTACAGCTAACAAAAGATTTATTGACTTTTCTGTCTTCTACCAATTTTTTGCGACACAAGTGAACAGATATCAGGTGTTACCTTGCTTGCTGCAGTGATGCGCAGCATACTCTTCATTATAGGATTCTGAAGCAATGACCTTTCCTTCTTGTTCATTCTTTTCATTGTAGAGAAAGAATAACTACTCGCTACAGTACATTGTAATGCGTGGGGTTGGCTCTAAAGTAGCTGGCACTGGGCTTTCACTACCAGATATTTTTGTTGCTGTCACAACTACACATTAGTGAGAACTAAACAAAAGCATCTATTTACTTTTGGCCATCAAGTAGTGTGTGTGACATGAGCTTCCCCCACCAACGCAGCTCCGAGCTGAGGTAGTGAGTGTTCTTGCGCGCTCCTGCTCACGGAGTAGTCTGTTGGTACAGCCTGGTCTAGGATGTTGTGGAGGTTGGGTAAGTGATAGAGCACCACTTCAGGAGGGATTGGAATGATCTTGGGTAGGATGTCTTTCATTTCAGGGCATGAGGACAGATATCCAAGAGCTAACAAAGGATATAATACAATTGTTCCAGTCTGAGGTGGTACTGCTGACAAAAGGGGCACTCCTTTGTAGCTGGTTATTGGGGATGGAGACAGGATTCATAGTGTGTGGGGTTATGGCACAGGATATCCGATAGTGGACTGGGTTTAGATCCCACCCTTCCTTTTACAGTGACCCTCGCCTTTTCAGATTACACCAGTCCTTCTCCTTCTGAAATTGAATCCCTAACACTCCAATGACTGGAGGAGCAGCATTTCAGACACACCTTCCACAAATTATCCACCCTGCTGAAAGCCTATTGCCTTGTTAGTGCACTACTATCTTACCCACAGTGATCTTTCCCGTGAGGCCCTCGTAACACCCAGGCATTGCCTTGCTGAGCTTTTCAATTTGCCACATCCCCCAAAACAACCTGGAACACAATTGTTAACATGCAGTGAAGGCAGTGAAATATACAAACATGGGGATAATTTTAATAGAAAGGATGAACAGTAGCTCTTCAGAGTAGGTAGTTATGCTTTTATCCTTGACCATCGACTATCGATAGTTGTGGTTTTATCTTTGACAAGGCTTATCTCTGCTGTGTACATAAACACTTCACCGCACTACTTTTAGACAGCATTTATACTGCTCTCCAACTCCAGTCTGGTCAGTCAGCAAGACTCACCACTACCAGAAACACCTCTGAAGATGCCCAGCACAGCTCTTGATGAAACACCAGGACCTGGAGGATTCAACAGCAACAATTGTTAACCTTGCTATCAGTACTCTCAACCCCACAGAAAGTTCAGCCTTATCCAAAGCCTAACCATCTGTTCTGCTTTCAAATTTAACCATGAGTGGGGATCTCATCTCCTTCTACCAATATCAGTAGAAACACTACTTTGCCTCCAGTTCCTCCAATAAAAGTAATCATAATCCCGACAATGAACCTGCCACTCCCAGTTCATCTCACCATTCAACCATAATCATTCCTCACTCCCACCTAACCACCCCTTGGTCACTTCCAGCTTCTCATAATCATACTTCCCCAAGTACCTTTGTAAAGGTACCAACCTTCTGGCAGAAGAAACTACAGCTTTACACAACCTAAAAAACCGATCCCAAACTGAATGACATTTTCACTCTGCAGTGGAGTGTGTGCTGATATGAAACTTATTGGTGGATTAAAACTATCTGCCAGAACTGGTATCCAAACCTGGGACCTTTTGTCTTTCGCGGGCAAATTTGGTTGAAGTAATGCTGTGGAGACAGACTGAAGTGTGAGAGGATAGCTCAGTTGGTATAACAATTGGCCTGGTTCCAGCACACAATTTTAATCTGCCAGGAAGTTTCATATAAGCACACACCCTGCAATAGAGTAAAAATATCATTTGGGAAACATCCCCTAAGCTGTGGCTAAGCCATTGAAAAGTTGTATTGGGTGTGGAAGGACTGGGATGGTAAGCAGACAGTTGCTTATTTTCCAAAATTTAATTTTAAGATCTTTAAAAGTTTTAATAACCCAATAGGCTGAAAATTTGAAGGCAAACATGAAAATGAGATGTACAGCCCCTAATAACCAGATCAGGTTTAAAAATTATAAAACCCAATAAGTTGTAATAATGTAAATATTAAAGCACTGCACAGATCAGGTGTAAAATAAATGTCTTATTAAGAAAACTATGTACACTCAAATAGTATAAACCAGACGCACGTCAGGTCATGGCAGTAAACAGGGGGAACTGTAACAAGTATAACTGCTGAGAAAATAATTACACTAGTAAAGGTGCTCTTTACTAAAAGGTTTCAGATGGAAACTGAATGTTCTTCCACGAAAGCTCAAATTAATGCATCTCCTGGTAATCAAGCTTAACGGCGAGGCATGCAACATCTGCAAGAGTTGGTGAAACAAAAGTGCACCGAAAGGCAACATGAGCTGATGTTAAAGTTGCACCTCCACTCCCTCTAGGACAAACATGTGGCATCACACCACAACACTGCCAAGGTACCAGCAAGTAGTATTTAACATAAATCGTACTCTAATGCCTCACGCTCCATGGTAGCCCCATCATCCCTCTCACTGCCTGACCATTAATCCATTCCTAATGACTGTCTCTCTGCTTCACAGCAGCACATCAGCTCAAAGCACTGGTCATGCAAGGAGCGTAGACCATAAACAAGAAGCATACTAGGTAGAAGTGCTATCAATGGTAAAACTAGGAAACACGATTGATAATGAGCGAAATGGCTTATGCCAGAATACTTGCACTGACACCACACAAGGAATTAAAAGGCAAAGACAAGGCGTGAGGTTAATTCAACTGACATAAAATAATAAAGAAAACACTTTGAGATAAATGATAAATATATAGAACAGGAAAGAGGAAAATAAAGGAGCAGTAAACTCCAACGGAAAAGCATGAGTTAACACGACTTAGCCATGTCTACACCATATTCTTTCTTCCAAGAGTGCTAAACCTGCAAGGTTCACAGGATAACTTCATTGAAGTTTGGAAAGTTGGAGGCAAGGTACTGGTGGAAGTAAAGCTGTGAGGACGGACTGAAGCATGCTGGGATGGCTAAGTCTGTAAAACACTTGCCAGGGTCCCTGGTTAAAATCCCAGTTCTGGACAACAGTTTTAATCTGCCAGGAAGTTTTGGATCCCAACATAATCATCTTCCCTGCAAGCAAAGTTTCCCCCACGTTGTAAAGAATTGCAGTGACCATATGGTACAACCCCTCTCTTGGTTGTCTGACTCCTCCACCTAAAAGTTGTGCCAGGATGACCCTATCCCAAAACTGTAATGTGACCTATAATCTATGCTGAAATCTTAAAACCCTGCCAGAAACTCTCCCCCAGATCTACCTCCCTCCTCACCCCAACAACAGTCCACACACCACCTAAAAATCCACAAACCAATTAATACTGCATGTCTAATTGTGGCTGGTTACTGTACTCCCATTAACAGAATATCAGAAATTGTTGACTAACACCTCCCACCAATTTGCTAAATCTAGCCTCCCAAATTGAAGGTACGAAGCACTTCCTTCACCAACTCGCCACCGTCCACAGCAATTTACCTCCTCGATCCTTACTTCTCACAGGTAATCCCACTTCCGTATACACCAATAACACACTTGACCATTGACTTGATGCTCTTGAACACTACTGCTCCCTATATCTTTTAAACCCAATAACTCATTATTCATAACCCTTATCAACTACATACTACGAAACATCAGTAATGGAGGATAGGTAACAACTCACCGTAAAGAGGCTCGCTGATCTGCTGACAGACACGAAAATAGATAATCACATTCAGACAACTTAAATTTTTGGCCATGGTCTTAGTCAGAAAAAGAAATACGTACATTCTCACAATCACTCAGACAACTATACACACACAAGCATCATGTCTGGCCACTCCAGCGATACAAGCATATAGTCCAGGCATGGCTAACATTTCTGCCTGGGGGGGGGGGGGGGGGGAGGGGGCTGTCCATACCCACTGGGTGGATACACTGTAGCTCACTGTCCCGGTCGCGGCCATGTGTCACCAGTGTTGGCAAAGAAGCGAAAGAGATAACTGTGGAAAGAGTTGTTGTGATTTTGAGGGGACTAAAATATGACCTTTTTAATCATAGGAATTGGGTTAATTGTAGAATAAAAGTATAAAGGGTGTTTTTTTTTAATTTTTTAAAGAAAAACATAAAAGAAAAGAAAAACAACAACAACAACTAACCATCTAGGTGTTCTGAGCGAAGAGATCACTGTCAGAAGCTTAAAAATAGACATCGAGAAAGGAGACTTACAAAAGGGACAGACTGATAATGAACAGTTTAATGACAACACAAAAGTCAAGAAGTAAGCTAAAGTCTGGTCAGATGAATACCATGGCTGGCTTATCACAAAGATAATACAGGAGAGCCAGCCATGCTGCACACATTAAAAATCAAAAGGAATTTTACTTAAAATTTCTTAAAAGGCCTTTAAAAGTGCTGGATAGGTGGGGACCTGAGATATCAGGCTATACCACTCACCACTAGATGGAACTGAAGAGACCAGCTGCCCAAATAAAATGTAAAATGTAAAATGGAGTTAGCCATGGAGTCATGGTCACTTAAAACCAAGGGTAGCATGTCTGGGAGATTGGAAGTCTGTCACAAGTTGGCCAAAACTGGACATTCCATCAGAAGATGGACTACTGTCAGCGCTGCTCCACACCAACACACAGGTAGGGCCTCATGGCGAAGAAGATAGCCTTGGATCAGCTATGTATGCCCAATACAAAGGCAGCACAGGACAACCGACTCTTGACAAATGGGCCGCAGTGAAGATTTCCACAGAGCCATGGATAGCTTCACTCCTCGAAGCTTATTCGTTGCACTTGTGGTAGACCATTCAGCACTCCAAGCCTTGCGCACCTTCCGGTACAACTCATCTTCAGGTCTGATTCCATGACGCCAATGGCTAAAGATGGCACAGTGGTTGCCTGCTTCACCAACCAATCGACATGTTCATTCCCTGTATGCCGATGTGGCCAGGGGTCCACAGAAAGACCACAGAACAGCCAAATTTGTCAAGAGAGAGAACAGTGTCTTGAATGGAACACATTAATGGGTGGTGAGGAAAGCATTGGTCGATTGCCTGCAAGTCACTCAGGGAGTCACTACAGAGGACAAATGAGCCCCTGGGGCAGGCTCTAAGTTGTTTTAGAACCTTTAGGATGGCGACCAGCTCTGTGGTAAAGACACTACTTTCACGGGATAATGAACACTGTTCGACATGGTCACCATGGAGACATCCATACCCAGCATGACCATCTGCTACGGAGCCATCAGTATAAATGGCTTCAACGCCATGGAACAAATCTAGGAGTTGCAGGAACTGGTGATGGAATTGTGTTGGAGAAATGGAGTCCTTCAACACACAGGACAAATAGAGACAAAGCTGCAAACGAGGGATGGACCAAGGAGGGGTTTGAAAGAAATGTTGGAAAGTGGCAGGGAGTGGATGGGATTCAAGGGACGAAAGGAAAGAACAAACATGACTGAAATTGGCTAACCTGACCTGGGTGGTCATGGAGAGATAGGGAGTGCAGCGTGTGGAAAAAGGAGTCAGCGGTTTGGGTGGTGTGGCGAAGCCTGAACATGTGCAATGTAAGATCGTAGCAGGTGTTGCCACTAGAACCTCAGGGGAAGAACCCCGGCTTCAACAAGGAGCTTGTCACAGGCCTCATGCGAAAAGCCCATTGCCAAACGGACACGACAGTGTAGAATTGGGTCCAATGACTGCTGTGCTGAAGGTGCAGCCTAATCATAAACTATGCATCCATAGTCGAAGTGATAGTATATGCATGACTGAATGAGGACGTGATAGACATGCAGGAGCATCCATGTGGATGAGACAGCACAGGATGTTGAGGGGTGGCCAGAACTTTTGTTTGAGTTGGCAATAGTGTGGCACCCAAGTGAGATGGTCATCAAACAACATACTGAAAAAATCGTGCGTCTCTTCGGCACAGAGGAGGTCATCAGCCAAATACATTTCTGGTTCTGGGTGTACTGCCTGATGTCAACAGAAATGAATTACCTGGGTTTTTGTGGCAGAAAACTGAAAACCATGGGCAAAAGCCTACGACTGTGCCTTTTGAATTGCTAGCTGCAACTGCCATTCAGCAACACCAATGCTGGTGGAGCTAAAATAAATGCAGAAGTTATCGGCATACAAGGAGGTGGAAACCGATTACCTCACAGCCTCTGCAAGGCCATTAATTGCAACTAAAAATAGATAGACATTAAGAACAGAACCCTGTGGTACACCGTTTTTTTTTTATAATGGGGTGAGCTGAGACAAGTACCAACACAAACATGAAAAGAACGCAGCACAACAATTCTGTTTGAATAAAGGAAGTGGACCCCATAAGCCCCAGTTGTACAGCATAGAAACTATATGGTGAACCAGGTATGTTGTACACCTTCCGGAGGTTAAAGATGACAGCAACCAAATGTTCGTAGCGAGTAAAAGCCGTACGGATGGCAGACTCCAGCAACACAAGATTATCAATAACAGTGGGGCCCTAACAAAACCCCCTTTATTGTGAGGCCAAGAGTTCCTGGTCCTCGAGGATCCACATAAGCCTCCGACTCACCATGTGTTCAAGGAGCTTGCGAGGAATGTTGGTGAGGCTGATCCAGCGGTAACTTCAGCCATCAGCGGATCTGCCCCAGGCTTCATCACTGGGATGACGATGCTATCCCACCATTAGGATGGGAATACACCCTCAAGCCAGAGACGATTGAGCAGGGCAAGGAGTTGGTGCTTAGATTCCGCTGGTAGGTGTCAGAGGAACTGACTGTGAATGTAGTCGGGTCCAGGGGACATATCTGGGCACGGAGAAAGGGCACTTCTGAACTGCCACTCAATAAAAGAGGTGTTACACACTTTCTTTCAGAGCGCGGAATTCCAGGCAGTAGGCTACAGTCACAGAATGGCGCACATAATGCTGCGCCATATGTTCAGCGATAGTGTTAGGGTCAGTGCATAGCGAACCCTGAATAGGAGATGGGGTATTCCTTGTGTTAGGTGGTATCTTTTGTGTCCCAACTTCGTCGCCGCTTTTGTGTCCCAGCCTCGTCGTAGGTGTCGGTGGCCGAGTGGATGAGACCGACACAGGAACACAGACAGCACGCTGTTGCAGGTACGGAGGGGAGCAGCCAGAAACTATAAACACTAGAGTAAATTAGAAAGAGATATATATTGCACAGAATGTAACAATACTTAACTTTTACATAGTACTGCAGAATGTTGATACATAGTTGTTAGAGGCCTGCCTAGTGCCTGTACGATAGCAAAGTCTTCACTGGTGCCTATCTGATTACGAAGGTCCTAACTGTTTGCTAACTCAGTCCGAAGTGACCGGTGTCTTTCCGTGGTGGCCACGAGAGGGGTTGCAGCAGAGGGCGCTCGTGGCTGTCATCGTGAGAACGCCGCGCCGTGCGTGCATGGCGGCGCGCGGCGAAAGTAGGTGGCGCGCACTTTGTACTTGTGCGACACCACACCCCTCCCCCCCAAACCGCCGCGCCGTCGTGGCGTAGGGCTGAGGGCCACGGCGACGGCACTGGGAGGAGGGCCTGGGCGGGGGCGTTACTGGTGGGACGGGCGTCGTAGCTGAGGCTGGGATCGAGACGCCGTCCGCGCCCCGGCATCCGCCTTGCGATCCTCCAGGGAACCCACCGAAACCTGGGGAAGGGCGCACCCCCCCCGCCCAGAGGGAGCAGGTCATCTTCTTCTGAGGTGCGTGGCCCAGGCGGCGGCGGCAGGCACGGTCCCGGAGTCCTTCTCGGTGACGCTGTCATCTGCGGCGGCGACAGCGGCGGCGTCGCGTCGATCTCCATCGGGACGATCTCGTAGTCCGGGGACGCTGGACCCGTTGACGAACGATGTGTTTGTGCTCCCTGGCGGTGAACTGGGTCTGGAATCAAGAAACCGGAGACAGGATCGCGCGGCCTAGGCAGGCGCAATTGGTTTGCGTGGCGCCGCAGCTCCGACCCTGTGGAAGAACGTACAACATACATATTGCTACCGAGCACGCGCTGAATGGTGCCCGGCAACCATGTCTTCTTGTTTCCATCAAACACCCTGTACAGCACCGGCATAGAAACCTGAAAACGCGTAGCGCCATACGAACCGACTCGGTGCGTGGGAGGCTGCAGCAGGTGAAGGAGAGTGCGGTGACGGCGGCCGTGTAGCAGCTCGGCAGGAGACGGGCCGTCACGTGGCATGCACCGATACGTAGACAGGAAAATTTGAAGAGCTTGCTGCCTGGAGTGCTGACCTTTCATCTTTTCCATGTGAGACTTGAATGTTCGAACGAAACGTTCTGCTTCACCATTGGACTGAGGGTGAAAAGGTGCAGTGGTAATATGCTGAATGCCATTCACACGACAAAACTGTTGAAATTCCGCACTAACAAACTGAGGTCCATTGTCACTGACGATAGTTTCAGGTAAGCCTTCGATGCAAAACACTGATGTTAAGGCACTGATTGTACTAGAAGCTGTCGTTGAGTTCATGGCAATCACAAAAGGAAACTTGCTGAAAGCGTCTACAACAATTAACCAGCGCGTATTCCAGAAAGGTCCGGCAAAGTCAATGTGTAAACGTTGCCATGGTCCCTTGGGGCGTGGCCACTCTGAGAAACGTTGCGGAGGAGCCGCCTGATGCTCCGCACAAACAGTACACTGTGACGTCATGCTCTCTATCTGAGCGTCCATACCAACCCAGGTACAATGACGTCTGGCCAATTGCTTTGTCCTAACAATACCCCAATGTCCTTGATGCAGGAGGCGTAATACTTCTCGTTGCAGGGAACGAGGAACAATCACTCGTGTTTGGTCGTTGTCGGTATGCAACAACAGTACACCCTGACTTAAAGACAATGCATGACGTTGTGCAAAATAATGTCGAACCAGAGGCCGATCAATGTCTTTGGCTCTGGCAGGCCACCCTGAGCGAACAAAACGTGCTACCACACTTAGGTCTGCATCCGCAGCTGTTTCCTGTGCAACCCGACGAGAGTTCAAAGGAAAGTCTGCGACAGCGGAAGCATCTCTGGAGTCTATCTGACAACATGCCATTTCTGAAGAATCAAATGATACATCCTGGCCAACCGGAAGTCGGGAAAGTGTGTCCGCGTTAGCATGTTTAGTGGTAGGTCGGTACAAAATCTCATACTGATAATTAGACAATATCAAGGACCATCTCTGAAGCTTTTGTGCCGTACGTGGCGGAATCGGCTTTGTGGGTGAGAACAACGACGTGAGAGGCTTGTGGTCTGTCAACAAATAGAATTTTCTGCCATAGAGATAATGATGAAACTTTCTGACGCCGTAAATGATTGCTAAGGCCTCCTTTTCTATCTGACTGTAATTCTGTTGCGTCAGCGTCAGTAGCTTGGATGCAAAGGCAATAGGACGATCATGACATCCAATACGATGTGACAGAACTGCACCCACACCGTACGACGAGGCGTCAACTGCTAACACTACAGGCTTCTGTGGGTCAAAGGGAATCAAACATGCATCACTGAGTAGTGCAGACTTTAGTTTGTCAAAGGCAACCTGACAATCTTTATACCATACAAAAGGAACATTCTTCCTACGTAAGTGATGCAGTGGAGCTGCAATCTGATAGGCATTGGGAATAAACCTGAAATAATAGTTAAGCTTTCCCATCACTGCTTGCAATTCATGCACATTCTTAGGAGGAGGCAAGTCTTTGATTGCTCGAAGATGTGACTGTAAAGGATGGATTCCTTGGGCATTAATCACATGGCCTAGGTACTCTATTTCAGTTTGAAAAAACGAACACTTTGCTTTATTACAACGTAGACCTGCTGCAGTCAAAACTTTGAAAAGGCACTCCAGTTTTGCTAAATGTTCTTCAACTGTACGTCCGGATACCACAGTAGCATCTAAATAGTTCGAACAACACGGTACAGAAACTGTCAGGTGTTCCAAAAAACGCTGAAAAATAGCGGGGGCGGAAGAACTGCCAAAGGGTAGGCGTTGAAATTGAAAAAGGCCCATGTGAGTATTAATGACGAAAAACTTTTTTGACTCGTCATCAAGTGGAATCTGTAAATATGCCTCTGCTAAATCTATCTTGGAAAAGAAGCGAGACTGTCCTAATTTGTCCATCAGTTCCTCAGGTCTGGGCAGAGGGTAAGTGTCTACAATTGTGTGACTGTTCACTGTTGATTTGAAGTCCGCACAGAGACGAAGTTTTCCTGACGGCTTGGGTATAATTACTATAGGCGAGGCCCACTGACTCGCAGAAACAGGAGAAATCACCCCACTATCTTGCCAACGTTTAAGTTCTTCGGCAACTGAATCACGCAATGCGATAGGCACTGGTCTAGCTTTACGAAATTTTGGAACTGCAGATTCCTTTCAAGTTACATGTGCCACGAAGTCTTTTGCACAACCTAGTTCCGGCGAAAACAAGTCACTATATTTGTCACACAATGCATTGATTTTATCCTGAGGCACTATTGACGAAATTTGAAGCACATCTCGTTGAATTGATAAACCAAAAAAGTCAAAAGCATCTAGTCCAAAAATGTTCTGTGTCGATTTGGCCTGAAGAACTACAAAAGCAACTGTTTTTGATACACCTTGAAAAGAGGCAGGCAGGCTACACGTTCCTAGCACGGGAATATTTTGACCGGTATATGCTGTGAGCACTTGTTGACACGGCGACAATTTTGGCGAACCCAGCAGTTCATAAGTGTCTTTATTAATGAATGTCACAGCGGAACCAGTATCAAGCTGAAATTGCACCGTCTTATTTTCTATGAAGAGAGTCACAAACAGTTTTTGCTTGCGGCGCTCGACAGGTGCGCGAATGTGGGCAACGTCTGCTACGGTTTGTGTGCTGCGTATGCGCGGGCCGCGTAGTGAAGTAAGCGGCGCAGACTCGGCACGCAGCGGATTAACAACACTGTCACAAGATGGCACTACCGCCGGATCGGCGTCCGCGCAATGCGAGGCCACTGCACTAAAATTACTTTCAGTATCTACAACAAGTCTACTGTCACTAGCTACACAGTACTGGGCACTATTACAAGGAGCAGTTGCAGAAGGCACTATTTTCACTACTGGAATGCACTGTTCATAGTCATTTTGCTTGTCCCGAACCCTTTTCCGTTGCACTGTTTTACGCGCTCGTCGGCGCTTGCTACGTGGTGCACTATATAGTTTTGCCATAGGCGCAGAACTACTTTCTTGCAATTGAGATCCAAGGAAAGCACTGTTCAATTCCACAGCCCGTATAACATTTACAGAATGAACTGTTCTCGCACTTTGCGAAGCACTGTTTCTAACGTTACTGTTCTTTGAGTTTTTAATTTGCATACACACAGACTGTACATGTCCTGATTTGCCACATTGATAACAGGTTGCGTTGCGACTAGGGCAATGAGCACGCTTGTGGCGAGACAAACACTGGGGGCATGATTTACGAACATTTTTCTGAAATGAGCGTTGGCGCCCTTTATTCAAATCACTGTTACTAACACTACGGGGCGACCTTTGCGTCGCACTTTTACACTGGCTACTGTTCACTGTCTGTTCAGCACGGCCGGTAGAAAAATAAGAATCACTAGTGCTACACTGAGAACTACGGCTAGGAAAGCGTCCGTTACGGCGCACTGAATTTACACTGTGGCTTTGCATTTCTACATCTGCTAAGTCAAAAGTATCATTCGCATCTATAAGCTGCAGTACACTGTCTAATGAGGGGTCAGACTGTTTCAGAATTGCTGCTCTAATTCTGGGGTCCTGAATATTCTGCGTAATCGCATCCCTCAACATCACGTCACTATACGAAAGTCCACAAGAGCAAGTAAATTTACATTGGCGGGTTAAGCCCTTCAATTCCGTAATCCACTCTTGGTGTGACTGCTGCGGTAATTTTTTAAGTCTGAAAAATCGGTACCGCGCAGCGGCTACGAGAACTTTCCTCTCGTAATGAGCATTCAGTGCATCTACAATTTGTTCAAAGTCTACATCACGAGGAGATGCGAGAGGGAAAAGTTTTTGCAATAGTACGAAGGTCTGGGGCCCCACAATCGATAAGAAAAGGTTCTTCACTCTCTGACCTGTAATTTGATGAGCCGCGACGAGTTCTTGAAACTGTGCGAAGTAGTCGCTCCATTCTTCCTCACGTTCGTTGTACTGGCGGAACGTCGGAAGCGGTGCGGCGGCAGGTGTGGGCTGCTGATGTGACGGCTGTTGTTGTTGGTGAGCAGCCTGTGCCGTCAACTGCGACACGGCCTGCAGTAGTTGAGTGATTTGCGCCGTCTGTAACTGAATAATTTCCATTAAGGTTGGGTTCGGGGTAGTGGCCATGCTGACCGATTAGACGCCGCGTATACAAGTAACTTATAACAAAACACAAATGCAATATGAAAGAGGACGCTCTGCAACAAAAAGTGTCCACAAAACACGTAACAATATTGTTCCCCCAAAATTCTTATAATAAGGGTGGGTGGGCGGGAGCAATTTCTGCGTGCTCCGACTGCTGCTGTCTGGCTGCTGCTAGCGTGCTGGTCCACGGTTCTATCACTCCTCGTCGCCACTTTTGTGTCCCAACTTCGTCGCCGCTTTTGTGTCCCAGCCTCGTCGTAGGTGTCGGTGGCCGAGTGGATGAGACCGACACAGGAACAAAGACAGCACGCTGTTGCAGGTACGGAGGGGAGCAGCCAGAAACTATAAACACTAGAGTAAATTAGAAAGAGATATATATTGCACAGAATGTAACAATACCTAACTTTTACATAGTACTGCAGAATGTTGATACATAGTTGTTAGAGGCCTGCCTAGTGCCTGTACGATAGCAAAGTCTTCACTGGTGCCTATCTGATTATGAAGGTCCTAACTGTTTGCTAACTCAGTCCGAAGTGACCGGTGTCTTTCCGTGGTGGCCACGAGCGGGGTTGCAGCAGAGGGCACTCGTGGCTGTCGTCGTGAGAACGCCGCGCCGTGCGTGCATGGCGGCGCGCGGCGAAAGTAGGTGGCGCGCACTTTGTACTTGTGCGACACCACAGTATCCAAAGAGGCACCGAACTTGCGACCAAACATGGGAAGGGGAGGCTTAAAACCGATGCTGGCTATGTACTTCTCCCAGGAAGCCTGCTTACTTCACATTATAAGTCGCCACGTTCGGGGCCAGAGACGTTTGAATATTATTAGATGTTCTATGCAAGGGAGGCTATGGTAGTGTTGGAGCGCTCGCCAATTGTCCCAGATAGCCACAGGAATCCCCTTTGTCCACCAAGGCGCGCACTTGCGCCGAGATGATCCAGTGATCGTCAGAACAGCGGCCTCAGTGGCAGAAGCTATGGCACCAGTGACTTGTTGGACTGTGATATCAACAGCAGCTGGAGGCGAAGTGGAAATCACAGCAGCTGAGGTGTAAGGTGGGCCAGTCAGCCCTATGGAGGGACCACTGAGGCAGGCAGTCGGCAGTGGACACTGTGGGGCCTACACGAAGATGGGAAATGGTCACTGCCACACAAGTCATTGTGCACCCTCCAAGCTAGATATGGAAGAAGGCTCAAGCTGCAGACAGGTCAATGGCTGAAAACGTTCCGTGTGTCACACTAAAGTGGGTAGGGGCACCTGTATTAAGGAGGCAAATGTCTTGCTGCAATAATAAAGTTGCAACGTCTCTACCAAGGTGGGTTCTCTGCGTTCCACCCCACAAAGAACGATGGGCATTGAAGTCCCCCAAAAGCAGAAATGGTGGGGGAGGTTGTGCCACCAGAGCAGCAAGGTCCATAAGTGAGACCGCCTCATCCGAAGGTAGGTAGGTGGAGCAGATCGTCAGTTCCTGCAGTGCAAAGCCTGTATCGTAAAAGCAACTGCCTTGAGAGTTGTGTGGAGAGGCACAGCAGCACTAGGGACAGTAGCAAGGACGTAGATGCATATGCCTCCAGAGACCCTCAACGATTTTTGTAGTAGTCCCGATAGTCACAAAGGGCTGGGGGTCCTCTGCACAAGAAAGAAAGTTTCTTGCAGGGCTACACAAAAGAATGGAAGCAGCACAACAATTGCTGCAGCTCAGATAAATAGTGGAGAAAACCACCAGAATTGCGCCGGAGGACCATAGTCTCTGCTGTTTGCTGAAACATCCTGCTTTCAAAGATACAGTGGGGTTCACAGATCCATCTGCTGTTGCTGATTGCTGAGGCAGAGCCTCAACGTCCATGGCTTCCAAAGACACAGCAATTGGCAAGTTCTCAGGAGACTTGAGGATCTCTAGCTCGTTCTCAGAAGCAGAGGTGTGTTGCGATGGCATGGTAGCCACTGTGGATTCTTACTTATTGGGTTTTCTCTTCTTTTTCTCTTGTGGTTCCTTAGGTTTCTCTTGCTGGGAGGGATTTGCGGACCCATCCTCGGGGACTGAGGATGCCCTTGCGACCAGCAGTTGGTGGCTCTTTCAGCCACTCACTGGTATCAACTGTACCAGTGGGAGAAACCTTGGAAAGAAGGGTTCCAATTGAGACCTTCCTTGGGACAGTAGCCAGATACAGCTGTTGTTCCTCTGGCTCAGGAATGGGCCCTGATGTCCTCTGGGTTTGTAGGGTTGTTGCTCCCAAAGTAGGCACCTTGAGGGCAACAGGAGAGGACACCCCCCAAACACTGAGGGGGCACGTGTTAATAGGTGGGCCTGGGGGTCCACAACAGAATGCAAAACAGAAGGTGGAGTCGACAGGGATGCCAATGGAAAGGGAGCTGCAGCTGTGGCATAAGATGGTTTATTGCTCACAGCTGGAGCCTTAAATATTTCTTCTTTGCCTCCGAATATGATAGCCTGTCCAGGGTCTTATATTGCAATATTTTCCTTTCCTCCTGAAGGGCTGTGCAGTCGGGTGAGCAGGGAGAGTGGTGTAGGATGCAATTAACACAGACCAGAGGAGTAATACATGGGACATATGGATGTGACACACATCCACATTCCCGACAGGTGGGGTCTACAACACAGCGGGAGGACATGTGACCAAACCTCCAGCACTTGAAGCAGCGCATAGGGGGAGGAATGTAGGGCCTGACATCACATTGGTAGACCATAACCTTGACTTTCTTGGGCAGTGAATCACCCTCAAAAGCCAAGATGAAGGTGCCGGTGGCAACCCTGTTGTCCTTCGGACCCCTATACACACGCCGAATAAATTGTACTCCTCACATCTCCAAGTTCTTACGCAGTTTGTCATCAGACTGCAGTAAAAGGTCCCTATGAAATATAATGCTCTGCACCATGTTCAGGCTCTTGTGTGGAGTGATACTAACTGGAACATCACCCAGCCTACCACAGGCGAGCAACGCCCGTGACTACGCTGGGGATGACGTCGTTATGAGGATAGAACCATATCTCATCTTGGATATTTCCTCCACCTCACTGAACTTATCCTCAATGTTATCAACAAAAAACAGGGGCTTAGTCAACATAAATGATTCACCATCTGTTCCATTGCAGACCAGGTATCGGGGGCATATGCCTCACCTTGTTGACGAGCCCTGCATTTTTCCCATGGTGTGGCTATGGAAGGAAACGCTTGGGGGTCATACTTAGCAGAATTAAATACTGTTCTTCTACACTTAGACGTCAGTTTTGCAACTGACAACACTATGATTTGCTCCTTTCATCGTGATCCCAAGAGCAGCTAGGGAACTATACGTCCGCCCAGCTAGAGCCCTGCTTGCCTTATATAACAGAGGTGTGGCAGGTTCCCCAGAGGTTGCCAGCTAGCGAATGTTCAGCCTTAACAGCCATGCATCACCTCAGCACGTAGCACACCTTGAGATTGAGTTTTTTTTTTTTTTATATCGAGGTTTATACCATCCTCGCAACCCAGGTGATTAAGCCAAAATCCCCGGGCTCTGAAATGTACAATATTCCACTGTCACGGGTGGAAAGAGGGAGAATGCACAGCACTGCTATGTGTTGGACTGTCCTATAGGCAGATCCAACATAAAGGTACCAAAAGTTGCTCAATTTACAAAACACTCAATTTGGCATGTGAAAGGATGTTTCATTTGAAAAATTAAGCCTTTTCTTCATATAATAGAAGAACATGGCCTTGAATTTGAAGAAAACTAAATAGAATGAACTCCATTTTTCAAAGATTTTTTTCTTCAATCTCCATTTTTCCCCCCAAATAGTTTGGATGATGCATTTAGTTCTACTCGGGGTTGTCAACATACAATATGAAGCAAGTTGAAGAATGTTAATGAGTATGTTCACAGTAAATCCAAAGAACTACATGTAATGAGAAGAAATGTAGCTATAGATGGGATTACAATAGGATTTAAAAGAACAGGAGTGCTACAATCCAAAGAAGCCGACAGTGTTCTGTCAGTGTGATACAGAAAATGGTTATGTTTTTTGTACATTCTTAGTTATGGAAAGATTACTAAGGGAGTCTAATTTGTCCTAGTTACTTTCTGCAACCCAAAAAGTGGTTCATTTGGCACCACAATTACAATGTCATCAAAGTGATACCAGGTACTATGTATTTAGTGATAGGTTCCACTCAAGTGTGCAACTGGATCAGGCATTCCACAAAACAAATTTCATCTGACAGGTACAAGTATGCCTTCTAGTAAAGATTTTCCATGTGATTTGAAGAAGACAAAAATTAAAACATATGAGTTATGTGCGTATCAGAGTAAGCTGTAAATTCTCTTACATTCCATGACAAGAGGTTAGTGATTATGTTGAGTACATTCTTTGCTCCTCTAACCCAATTGTCCAATAGTTGTAGGAAGACAAAGCATGTGAAGTTCGTGAAGCCTACTATTATTGTGGAATGCATGAAATATATGGGTGGTATGGGCAGGTTTGATCAGTACTGTAGTTGCTATCGTGTTAAAAGGTGGTCATAAAAGTGCAGGAAAAATTGTTTGTTTAGCTGATTGAAGTTGCAGTTGTGAGGAGTTGCATTCTTTATTTGATCAACAAAAAGTATTTGGAGAAAACTCACACTCTCAACTTTCCTACAGAAGAAATCTAATCAAATAGTATGTTGACAATGTAAGAAATACAAATTCAGAGAAAAGGAAAGAACACCATTCTATGACACCAAGGAGATGTTAAATGGGAAGATAAATTTTATAATGCTAAATAAAAAAAATAAACAAAGGATTTGCTTGGTTTGCAGCAAATACAAGGAAGAAGAGGAAAAATTTTCTACAGTGAAATGTGGGACAGGGACCCAAGACCGGAGACTATTTATTTTCAAAATCTCACATAAAAGAAAATAAAGTTGCCAAGTGACTTTGTATTCCTTTTTTAACTGTAGTGTAATAAACCATAATGTCTAACAACCTTACATGTGTAAAATAAATAAGAGTTGGGGAGAATTCAGTGCATGTAAAAGCTAGATTGGAAATGGCCAGAACTGACTAACTTTCATTGTGCCCTGAAATGAGATTCATGCTTCCCTAAATCCTTCCTTCCATTTGCAGCATTGTACTTAAGCCTTTACAGAAGTCTCAGGTTTTCCTAGTATTGTATTTATGCTTAAATTTGTGTCACACATTACATCCATGTGAGTGATAGAGGTTGAAGAGTATCATATGCTCCTGAACAAATACAGAATTCCTGTCCTGTTACTGCCACATTCTACTCCTAGAGACAGGAGTATCTTTGAAACCAGTCATGTTACGTCTTAATACAACATTATCATGAAACCATTATGAATCATAATTTATGTCCACTGCCAAACTGTGATCATTCAGGCGGCAGAGCACAATGTTCAATATCACAAGCTTTATTGCACCTCTTGGTTCAGTGTTACACTTAACTTTCTAATATCATACAAATGTTTAGGTCAACAAGCAGAATGAACCCCCCAGGGGGCCCACAGTTCTTTTGTGGGTACGTGTGTGGCGCGCACGGGGCCCCGAGCCGGAGCAGCCTTTCTTCTGCCCCAGGCTGCTTCACTTTCCCTCCCGGTTTATGCCTTCGCCCGGAGACGGGCATATTTCGTGAGCTACGGTTCTTGTTGTGGTTTTTCTTCCTTCGTTCCTTCCTTTCTTACCCTTTGTTTTCTGTCTTTCTCTCCTTGTACTCTCCTAGCCTTCTTCTCCTCATTAGTCTCCGCTTCGGCGTTTGAGACACTTCTTCCTTCTTTCTCTTCATTTCCTATCCTCTTCTTCTTTCCTTCCTGTGCGTGTCTGAAGGCCGACCCACGCATTATCGTGCGTAGCAGGTGACGGGGTAACGCGTAATTCCCCGCCCCGGGTAGACAAGTAGGGCACGTACGTACCCCCTGGTAAAGGCCAGGCCCAGGGAGGGGTGATTACCCGAGCTAGTACCTTCAGAACGTGCCAATTGGTCCCTCCGTCAGTTCTCGGGAGGTGTGACCTGAGGTGTGAACAATCACCTAAGGCGGGTAAGCCCTCGGAGAGGGCCCCCACTAGGAAGGAGCGCGCCATCGGAGACGCCGGTAATCACGGGGGACACTTCCGCGATGACTTCCTTATCTTCTTTCATGACGTTGACCCAGAAACGTAAGTTAGACTCGCCTCAGCCTAAAAAGACTGCCTAATGTACCTAAATTTCTGGTTGTCTCTTGCACCAACGGAAAGGATTTCAATTCTGTCAATCCTTTCGTTATACAGAAAGGTGTAGATGCAATTGCTGGCCCTGTTAAAACCTGTTCACGTCAGTGCAATGGCACATTGTTGCTGGAAGTGGAAAGTGCCTTCCAAGCCCAAAAACTGATACGTCCTACGTTGTTGCACACGTTTCCAGTTAAGGTAGAAGCGCACCGCACACTCAACTCGTCACGGGGGGGTAGTTTTTACGAGATCCCTTGACGGGTTGTCTGATGAAGACATCCAATCGTATATGTCCGATCAGGGTGTGACAGCCGTCCACAGGGTGATGAAAAAGGTCGATAACCAATTGACACCGACTCGTATTGTGTTTTTGACGTTCGACAGAGTTGACCTCCCGTCGAAGGTCAAAGCAGGGTATGAAGTCATCTCTGTCCGCCCTTATGTGCCTAACCCAACATGCTGTTTTCAATGCCACAGGTACAACCATACCCGTGAACATTGCCCAAATGCAGCAAAGTGTGTCACTTGTGGTAGGGACGCCTATGAGGGGGATTGCCCACCTCCATCCCCTCACTGCCTAAACTGCAATGGTGACCATGCGGCTTCCTCTCGCGACTGCCCTGTATACAAGGATGAGAAGGTAATCCAGCAAATTCGGGTTACGGAGAAGGTATCAACATCTGCCGCTCGTAAGTTGTTGGCGAGTCGAAAGCCCACTGTCCTCCCAGCGGGTACATACAGTAAGGTACTCACCTCAACTCGACCTACCCAGTATTCCAGTACCCAGACATGTGACTTCACTTTCGCTGACACAGTTGTGCGATCTGCCAGCCCGAAGATTGCCCGTTCCACGTCCCCGCTTCCTCCTGCTGCTTCTAGGGTACAGTCTTCGTCAAACTCTAGTAAACCGCGAGCAGCTAAACAGCCCGGACCTTGAAAAAGGAACCCATCCGTGAGGATTTTCTGCGTTCTCAGGCTTCCCGACCGTCAACTGCCTCTTCCCGCCGTCACTCTTCCAGAAGAGCTGACAAGAAAAAGAGTTCCTCTCCTTCCCCGCCGAGGCGTGACCCATCCGTCACGCCGTCCAACAGTTGCCGGCCTCGGCCGTCTTCTGTTTCACCGGATCGATCCATCTGCCGGGCACCCGGCCCTCTACCGGCGGCGGAAACTGCCCCTCCTGATCAACTCAGGGAGGTGGCAGGCGCGTTGGTCGAACCTATGGACCACGACCCTTTGCCCCTGGACAGCGATAGCAGTGCTCCCTCGAAATCGGGTCCTCAGCGGCCGTCGAGGTGACCCCGCTTGCTAGTTGGTTTTTATCCTTATTTCTTCTCTCATTTTTATCATGGCGCTCCTTCAATGGAATATTCGCGGCATTCGCTCTAATCGGGAGGAGTTAAAACTGCTCCTTCGATTGCACAGCCCGCTTCTAGTCTGCCTCCAGGAAACTAAGTTGCGTCCCCGTGATCGTGCAGACTTTCCACACTACACCTCTGTGCGGTTCGACTTGCCACCCATGGAAGGTATCCCAGCCCATGGAGTGGTTCTGATGCTCCTTCGAGACGATGTCTATTACCATCCCATTTCATTGCATACTCACCTACAGGCAGTTGCCGTCCGCATCACCCTATCCACATTTACCTTTTCCCTCTGTAATATTTATTCGCCATCGTCATCTGCCCTTACTAGGGCAGATGTGCTACACCTTGTTGATCAGCTCCCTTCACCCTTCGTGTTGATAGGCGACTTTAATGCCCACCACCCCTTATGGGGCTCTCCGGCACCTTGTCCGAGAGGCTCCCTTTTGGTGGACCTTCTCCAACACCTCGATCTTGTCTGCATCAACACTGGTGCACCAACCTTCCTTTCTGACACAACACACACTTACTCCCATATAGACCTCGCAATATGCACTCCTCAGCTTGCCGGTCGATTTGAGTGGTATGCACTTTCTGACACGTACTCGAGTGACCATTTCCCCTGTATCATCCACATTCTTCATCAATTCCCATCTCCTCGTCCCACCAGTTGGAACATTTCTAAAGCCGACTGGGGGCTTTATTCTACCATGGCTGTTTTTCACGGTCGGGATTTTCCCACCTGTGACAGTCAGGTCGACTACCTCACAGAGGTTATTCTCACAGCTGCCGAACGTTCCATACCTCGTACTTCCTCTTCTCCACGTCGTGTCCAGGTCCCTTGGTGGACTGCAGCCTGCCGCGACGCGCTTAGAGCCTGGCGCCGTGCTTTACGCACCTTCCGCCGCCACCCGACTTTGAAGAATTGCATACATTATAAACGTATGAGAGCGCAATGTCGTCGTATCATGAACGACAGCAAGAAAGCTTGCTGAACTGCTTTTACTAGTTCTTATAACCGTTTTACTCCCTCCACGTTTGTTTGGTGTGGCCTACGCCGTCTATCCGGCATCAAGGTCCACTCCCCGATTCCTGGCCTGACCGTGGGGAACGCAGTCCTCGTGGACCCCTCTGACGTTTCCAACGCATTGGGCCGTTTCTTTGCGGAGGTTTCGAGCTCTGCCCATTACCACCCTGCCTTTCTCCCTTGCAAACAGGTAGAGGAAGCCCGGCCGCCTTCTTTCCACTCTACTAATCGTGAAAATTATAACGTCGCCTTCACCATGCAGGAGCTAGACCGTGCTCTCGCCCTGTCCCGATCTTCTGCTCCCGGGCCCGATTCCATTCACATTGAAATGCTGAAGAACCTCTCTCCTGCGGGCAAGTGCTTTCTTCTCAGTACCTACAATCGCATATGGACTGAAGGTCATGTTCCCACAAGTTGGCGTGAAGCCACTGTTGTCCCCATCCCCAAACCAGGGAAGGACAAACATCTTCCTTCCAGCTATCGTCCTATTTCTCTGACGAGCTGTGTCTGTAAGGTGATGGAACGCATGGTTAACGCTCGGTTGGTCTGGCTCCTCGAATCTCGCTGCCTCCTGACTAATATCCAATGCGGTTCTTGTCGACACCGCTCTGCTGCTGATCACCTCGTTACGTTGTCGACCTTCGTTATGAACAACTTTCTAAGGAAGCGTCAAACAGTAGCAGTGTTCTTCGACTTGGAGAAGGCATACGATACCTGTTGGAGAGCGGGCATTCTCCGCACATTGCACAGATGGGGCCTTCGGGGCCGCCTTCCTCTTTTCATTCAAGAGTTTTTGGCAGATCGCAAGTTCCGGGTACGGGTGGGTTCTGTTTTGTCAGATACCTATTGCCAGGAGAATGGGGTACCACAGGGCTCCGTCTTGAGTGTGGCGCTCTTTGCCATTGCAATCAATCCGATCGTGGATTGCCTTTCAGCCGACGTCTCCGGATCTCTTTTTGTTGACGATTTCGCAATTTATTGTAGCGCCCAGCGGACGTGCCTCTTGGAGCGTTCTCTTCAACGCTGTCTTGACCGTCTATATTCCTGGAGCATCGCAAACGGCTTCCGATTCTCCACTGAGAAAACTGTGTGTATAAACTTCTGGAGATACAAGGAATTTCTTCCACCCTCTCTACATCTTGGCCCTGTTGCTCTCCCTTTCGTGGAGACTACAAAATTCTTGGGACTCATGTTGGATCGTAAACTTTGCTGGTCCACGCACGTGTCCTACCTGGCTGCCCATTGTGCCCGATCCCTTAATGTCCTTCGTGTCCTCAGTGGTACGTCATGGGGAGCGGACCGTACCGTCCTGCTTCACCTTTACCAGGCCATTGTTCAGTCGAAGCTCGACTACGGAAGCCTTGTATACTCTTCTGCACGGCCGACCGGTGCATTTTATACTAGCCCTGTTGAAAGTCTGTATGCCGAGGCTGCTGTATTACCCTTGACCACTCGGCGTGACATACTTTTGTCTCAGTACGCATGCCGCCTGCGGTCGATGCCCAACCATCCATCTTACCGATTATTTTTTGACGACTCACTCGATCGCCAATATCAGTTGTCTGCGATTGCCTTGCTTCCACCTGGAACTCGGTTTCGCCGCCTACTACAGCGGCTCGATTTTACCCTTCCTTCCACCTTTCGGTTGAGCGAAAGCCCATTGCCACTGTGGCATAAGGCCCCGGTTCACACTCACCTCGAACTTAGTTCGCTCCCCAAGGAGAGCACTCTGGATTTGGTATACCGCTCGAGGCTTGTCGAACTCCGTTCGCGGTTCGAAAACGCCATATTTATTTACACTGATGGTTCCAAGAGCACTGCCGGTGTCGGATCTGCCTTCATCGTCGAGGACAACCGTTTCCAATACAAGCTCCCTGACCGGTGCTCTAACTTCACGGCTGAGCTTTTTGCCCTCCACCAGGCCGTTTTGTACACCTGCCGCCACCGCCAACCTTTCTATGCCATATGTTCGGACTTCCTTAGTGCCCTGCAGAGTCTTAAGGACCCTTTGTTGCACCATCCTCTCGTGTATCGGATCCAACGCTCCCTCCAGTTGCTAGCAGATGACAGCTGTCACGTTTCTTTCCTGTGGGTCCCTGGCCACGTAGGTGTGCCCGGGAATGAGACGGCCGACATAGCGGCCAAGGCCGCAGCTCTTTTACCTCGCGTGGCTACCTTTTGCGTCCCATCTGACGATGTTCAACGGGCTCTTCGCCGGAGTATCGTGTTGCAATGGCACAGTGCATGGTTTTCAATGTCCAACAACAAATTGCGAACTGTAAAACCGATCCCGACCGCTTGGAGGACCTCCTCACGCCCCTCTCGGCGGGAGGACGTCATCCTGGCCCGGTTGCAGATCGGTCACTGACGTTTCAGCCACCGTCACTTGCTGTCCGCCGACCCTGCACCGCTGTGCTCCTGCGGTGAACTGCTGACCGTGCGTCCTGTTTTACTGTCTTGCGTACTTTTTAATCATCTCCGTGTAGCCGTTCACTTTCCGTCTACTCTGGAGGAAATTTTAGCTGATGACACACGAGCAGCTGCTAGAGTTTTGCGTTTTATCAACTTGGCCAACTTATCCAAGGATATTTAACCCTTTTAATTGTCTTTTATCTTTCGTTTTTAGCCTCTTATTGATGTTCTGACAGTCACCATTTTTTTTTTTTTTTTTTTGAGATTATAGCGAATCTATGTTTTTGACTGGGCACTAATGACCATAGAAGTTGTGCGCCCTAAAACCACAAAAAAAAAAGAGCATAATGAAAAGTCTTTTACACATTTAAGCTTTTGACCGAAAGACGTCTGATATAGACCTAGTATAGGACTACACACATAGGTAACTATTTAATGAAAAGCCTCCAAATCCAGTATTGTTAAGTGACATTTATTTTAGTACTGCTGGATTGATGCTGAAAATTGACATTACAGATGATGTAAGAAGACATTTTTCCTACTAATCCCTCTTTACAGCTCCACCAGGGAGTGATGAACTGATATTATGCTCAGTAGTATGTTAACATAGAACTGCAGTAGTTGCTCTAATAGTTTCCAATTTTCATGTGGATCATGAAAATAAGTAGACAAATCAAAATGGCTCAATTTGCATCTTGGAGGACATGAGTAACATAGATATTAATCTCATGAGGTGATCCATAGGCTATAGTGTCATCTTACAGGCAATAATACTTTCCTTAACTTTGGATAATGTGTGAATATCACACAGTACCTGAAGTAAGCATCCTTATTTCTTTTTAACAAAGATAACAACGTTACATGAAAAACTTCATTGACAACATGTACAGTAGGTTTGAGCTGTTTGTCGACACAGCCACCAAAAGAATTGAGACAGTAGTCATACTGTGTGATCAGAATTTGTATTCTTGTGTTGTAGAACTCTGTTGTCTGTAAATGGAACAAGTGAGTGACAGTCATCTTCAACTCTTCATCATTGTCAAAAATGTTGGTTAGAGAATGTTCTGTTCAGAAAAAGAGGTGTAGTATTCTTACAGTGTTATTCTTGATGACAAATGCTCATCTGCATACAGCTTGGTGCACCGCAACTAACTGTTTCACAGAAGTTAAGCTGGGAGCAGACAATGTCAAATGCTGGTTCCATTCACAGGTGACAGGCTTCTATGACACAGAAATATACAAGCTGACTCCCAGTGTGACAAGTGGCTCAATTGTTTTGGTGTCTGTCAAAAAATAGCTGAAACATTATACCCGTTGCCAATAAAGTTTTTCATGTAACTATATTGTGTTTGTGTAGAAATAAAAATGTTCCTAATATCTTGGGACATCTAAGAACACATCTTGTGTCACAGGTACTATGAGAACATGAAGCAGTACTCCATTCTCTTCCGTGAACACCGACAAGGTTCTGTGGAGACAGCTGTTTGGTGGCTAGAATACGTCATACGCCACAATGGAGCCCCACACCTCCGCAGTGCTGCTGTTGACCTGTACTGGTGGCAGCTATTACTGCTGGATGTCATTGGCTTTGTGTTGCTTGTTATAAGTATTATAACAGCAACTGTCTATTTTGGGACAAAAAAATTGGTCAAAGCTTTAACAAGAGGAAAAGAGGTGAAAACAAAGAAACAGTAATTTTTGTTCCAATTATGGTGTGATCTTTGCTACAAACATTGCATTTCACATGTCTGTTGGTGTTGAAATGCAGCTATTTGGCTTATTAAGACTGAGCTCCATAGTAAATAATTCCACAAATAATGTTTTGTAAGTGAATAAAAAGCTACATGATAGAACATTATATTCTTCCCAAATATATATGAACTAATAACTGACATGTTCATCTGTTAAAAACATAATTCTCTCATTCTTCTATTTAATGGATCTTTCAGATGGCATATTTTCATTTGTCATTGGTAATGATCTCCATTGTTTTCATTGTTGTATATGTCCCTCATTGTAATCAGCTTGTGTAAAATCTGATTTTATTGTAATTACAAATGTATGTGTTGAACCTGTTTATTGTTTAATGTGTGTTATATGGTACACATCATAACTGAGACATTAAGATTCACGTGGGAACTACAGCATTCATGGCCAGAGAGACTCCCTCAAAGGATCAGAATGTATGAGAGTGTGAACAAGGCAGTGAGGTCTGATATCTCAAATGTGATTCATTTATGATTGTACAGTACGGTATCAATAAAGGGCATTGTCCTCAGTCTGGTGTTGTTATTATGGAAACCCACTCCTTGTTCCATAAGGTCTTTGTACAAGTGTGTAATACAACATTTCTATCAATTTCATTGACACATTTACTGTTCCCTGGATACTGTAATGGATATCAGTTCGACTGGGCATATAGCTGCATTATATTCCATATTTTTCCAATTGTAAGGAAGATGATGATGTGTTGAGCAAGAAATGAAAAATTAATCAACTAATACAAAAAAGATTGGTATTGAATTTGGGCAAAAAAGATGGATTGTGCCAGTGAAATTACGTACAGTAGTGATAGTATACATTCTTGTAAGCTGGAAACTGGATACATATGTCTTATAGCAGTTGCTACATCCATAAATACATAAATAAATTGGAATATAAATGATAAGATTCAAAATGATATCAGTGGTAGGATGCTGGCTGATAAAGAGCTTTTAACAGTGTTAGAGTGTATAATGTTTATATGCTATTTAAGTAATTACATTTCATTCTACCACTTTCAAACCTAATACTTAGATTTTCAACATTACGATGTATGGGGGTTCTGCTTGCTGCAACATTATTCTCCTGGGGCGTCGTGGTAGAAATAAATACTCGTAGGTACAATTTATCACTTCTTCTTTAATTTACAATCAAACAGCTTCTCCACCAAAACATTACAACTTAAAAACAAATACAATGCACCACAACAACACAGACTGACATAGGTTCCAAAGCATTTGACAAACGCCAAAACTCGAACTCCCCCACGCAAGGCGGTGAGTCAAATGTATAACATTGACAATAATGACATTACATCATGCATTGTTCATAACAACTGAATATACTCATTTACAATTACCAAACACACAAAGAAAACATTTCATGAACACAAAATTAATCACAATATAAAATGAAAACTATACATACAATAATTTTACATGGTACGTATCTTTTTAAGACAAAATAGCCGTACTTTTCATTTTACAACAAACGACAATGTTAAATGCCAATTAATTAGTTAATGAGTACATCATACATGTTCCTAACATATCAAAAAGCTTCGCAAATCTGAAAATAGGTTCAAAATCTCACGTCAGTCAATATATACAAAAAATCACAATATTGAAATTTCGACTATTACATGAATTAACACAATTAGCTGGTCAACACAACTTGTTTATGAGCCTGACATATATACAATGCTATTTATTTTCATTTACATAAAGTTTTTGATGTCTTTTCTTTTTAATTTTTGAAATAATGTATAATGACAAAACTATTGTTTATAGAACTGTCTGGAAACGTATTATACAAATCTCTTAATTAGTGAAATCTATCACTTGTTTTAATCACAGTACCACTGAGACACTGTCCTACACTGATTCCTAGGCCGCCTATTTCGTTTTTAAATAACTTCACACGCAAACATGTATCACTATTAAAGCACACAATTCCGGGTCTGACGCATACGGTATTGCACGATAACATTTAGATGAGAGTCCCAGCAGTATCATCACAAGTGCCAGACTACAAATCCAAAGGTCGCAGGTTCGATCCCCGCCAGGTCCTAGGATTTTTATCTGTCACTTTCCACTTCTTTCACCTCTGGCAGTATTGTTCGTGTGAAAAATACCGAGTAGCACCGTGGTTCAGATCCCATGTTGAAATGTAGGTCCCCCTATAACTGGCTGGGTAAGTCAGTTCGAAGGTCAGAGGAAGGCAACGGCATACCACCTCCAAACAGGACCATGCCTAGTAAACCACTGTGGTGTTCAGACCAATCTTCGGATTGTTGACTGCTTTACCTGTTTTAACAGTGTGTTCCAGTATAAATAAATGATGCAAGAATAGTTCAGAAAGTTATGCATGGACTCATAGATGGCACACGGGGGAGATATGAGTCTGCTGGATGAATCAGTTAATTATTAAATCACAGTATCTCAGAAATTGAAGGAAAGGAAAAGAGAGTAATAATATCTAATATAGTACTAAATGTTCAGAGATTAACAAACCAGTTCTATTACCTAATCAAAATATCCACGGGTGTACTGCCGGTCTATAGTGTCCAACGGGCACAATATTTCGGCGATCAAACATGTTGCCATCCTCAGGTGAACTGACGGACTGAGCTCCTGGAAACACGCCGGCACGGATATCCGCACGCTACGGCTGCTCGAAGGGAACTGGGTTCTAGCCCGGTAGCAGGTCATTTAAATACCCTCGGCCTGCGGAGTGACCCCTCCGCGGTCCGCACCCCACGCCGTGGCCGCGCAGTGGAACCGATTGTGGCGGCGTCTGAGATGACAGCAGTGTGAGGGCTCTGTCCGCCGTGGTCGTCACTTCGTTACGTTTGCTAGATTTACTCTTAATTAACCCAATCGCTGGTTCCCAAGCTTTGCTAAGATTATAGCCACAGTCACGGTTTATGAGGTCATCACTTGTGCGAATTTCAATGGCGTCTCTAACGACGCAGTCCCAGTATCTCGACGTCTGTACCAGAATCCTAGTGCGTTCATACTCCATCGCATGATTCTCCGACAAGCAATGTTCAGTGTCCGCCGACTTGCTCGGATACATCAATTGTGTGTGCCTCTGGTGTTCAACGCATCGATCCTCGACGGTACGCATCGTCTGCCCAATATATGACTTTCCACACTGACATGGAATCTGGTACAAGCCGGCCTTCCTCAAACCGAGATCATCTATGGTGCTCCCCACCATTGCACGAATTTTATTCGGTGGACAAAAAACAGTTTCAACCTGGTGTTTTTTCAAAATGTGGGCGACCTTCCCCAAGAGTGCGCCGGTATATGGAAGGAACGCAGTGCCTACATCCTCTCTCGTGTTTTCATCCGTTTCCACAGGTTGTGATGTAGTGTTTGGGCTGAGAGCCCGCTGAATCTGCCACTCTGAGTACCCATTTTTTCGAAATACAGTTTTCAGGTGTTCCAATTCCTGGGGTAGACACTCTGCGTCGGAGATAGTGCGCGCCCTATGTACTAGAGTTTTAACTACCCCATTCCTCTGTGAAGGGTGGTGACAGCTGTCTGCGTGTAAATACAGATCAGTGTGCATTATCTTCCGATATACACTATGACCCAGGGTGCCATCAGCTCTTCTCTTGACCAAGACGTCAAGGAACGGCAATTTACCCTCCGTTTCAGTCTCCATAGTGAATTTGATGTTGGGGTGTATGGAGTTCAGATGTGTAAGGAAGTCAAGGAGTTTATCCATACCATGTGGCCAGATGACGAAAGTGTCGTCCCATTATCAGTAACATCAGGGCACTTACATATTTCTTGGCCAAATACTTGACGGGAATATTAAGTCCTTATGTGGGTAAATGTCCCCATCACATCCGTAATTCCGTGTATTTTGTTAAACGCCTTAACAGCTTCAGGCTGGATGAGTCAGATATCATGGTGAGTTTTGACGTCGTTTCGTTGTTTACGAGGGTGCCTCTTCGAGAGTCACTAGATTTGATTAGTCAGAAGTTTGACGAGAAGACCACCGAACTTTTTAGGCATGTCTTGACCTCCACGTATTTTCTTTTCAAAGGCGAATGCTACGAACAAACGGAGGGAGTCGCTATGGGTAGCCCACTCTCCCCTGTGGTAGCAAATTTGTACATGGAGAATTTCGAGGAGGAAGCCCTGGCATCGTCTGAATGGAAACCTACTTGCTTTTTCCGTTACATGGACGACACTTTCGTCATCTGGCCACATGGTATGATGGTATGGATAAACTCCTTGACTTCCTTACACATCTGAACTCCATAAACCCCAACATCAAATTCACTATGGAGACTGAAACGGAGGGTAAATTGCCGTTCCTTGACGTCTTGGTCAAGAGAAGAGCTGATGGCACCCTGGGTCATAGTGTATATCGGAAGACAACGCACACTGATCTGTATTTACACGCAGACAGCTGTCACCACCCTTCATAGAGGAATGGGGGTACTTAAAACTCTAGTACATAGGGCGCGCACTATCTCCGACGCGGAGAGTTTACCCCAGGAATTGGAACATCTGAAAACTGTATTAAAAAAAAATGGGTACTCAGAGTGGCAGATTCAGCAGGCTCTCCGCCCAACCACTACATCAAAACCTGTGGAAACGGATGAAAACACGAGGGAGGATGTAGGCACTGCGTTCCTTCCATATACTGGCCCACTCTCGGGGAAGGTTGCCCGCATTTTGAAAAAACACCAAGTTGGAACTGTTTTTTGTCCGCCGAATAAAATTCGTGCACTGGTAGGGAGTGTCAAAGATGATCTCGGTTTGAAGAAGGCCGGCGTGTACCAGATTCCGTGTCAGTGTGGAAAGTCATATATTGGATAGACGATGCGTACCGTTGAGGATCGATGCGTTGAACACCAGAGGCACACACGATTGATGTATCCGAGCAAGTCGGCGGTCGCTGAACATTGTTTGTTGGAGAATCTTGCGATGGAGTATGAACGCACTAGGATTCTGGTACAGACGTCGAGTTACTGGGACTGCGTCGTTAGAGACGCCATTGAAATTCGCACAAGTGACGACCTCATAAACCATGACTGTGGCTATAATCTTAGCAAAGCTTGGGAACCAGCGATTGGGTTAATTAAGAGTAAATCTAGCAAACGTAACGAAGTGACGACCACGGCGGACAGAGCCCTCACACCGCCGTCATCTCAGACGCCGCCGCAATCGGTTCCACTGCGCGCACGCGGCGCGGGGTGTGGACCGTGGAGGGATCGCTCCATGGGCCAAGGGTTTTTAAATGGCCCACTACCAGGCTAGAACCCAGTTCCCTTCGAGCAGCCGTAGTGTGCGGATCTCCGTGCCAGCGCGTTTCCAGGAGCTCAGTCAGTCAGTTCACCTCATGATGGTGACATGTTTGATCACCAAAATATTGTGCCCGTTGGACACTATAGACCAGCAGTACACCCATGGATATTTTGATTATCAAATACGCCAGGAGAAACTGAAGAATCGGTTCTATTACCTATTTTCTGTCTGTTTATAGTATGAAAAATTTCAGATTCATTATTATAGCAACAACAAATCAAAATTAGCAAACAATTTATGGCACTCTTAACAAATGAATCATCTAAAGTTAACTTTATGGGACAAGTATGTCATCCATTTGAAATCAAAGTTGGTGTTATACAAGAGAATGGTTTTATCATGTCTGCTGTTTAACTATGTTCTAAAAAGTTGTCAGGATCTAGAACTGAGAGCTAAAAATTCATAAACTTGAGCCAATAAATCTGAGAATGAAATAATTAAATGAAGATAAACTGCCTGGCTTTTGCAGACAATTTTGCAATATTTTCAGAACGTCGGATAGAAGCAGTTATTCAAATAGTCATAATAGAGGGAGTCAGAAAATTTAAATATCTTGCCGAAATGCTCCAACAAATGGGTTAGAAAAGTTGGCAATAGATGTAATGGTTAATAAAATGGTATGACATAGAAGTTTTATAAGAAATGCATATAACAAAACTAAAACACTGCACTACACTGGTGCAATATATCTCGCAGTACCTCAATTTCAAATGTAGAATTGCTGATCATTTGTTAAATGGCCCAGAGGAAAAACATGTTGTTATTGACATGTCAACACCTAAAAGGCAAAAATTATTGCCTCCAAAGTCAAGTCCACATGCTGTACCCATTTGCTACAAGTTTTAATATTACCATATAGCAAGAGCCCCATAAATAACATTTTAAAGTCATCTGAAATATTAAATCAGATAAAATGTAATTAGGGTAAATATTCATTTTTTTCTTCCTTGGAATCGATAGGCTACGTAAAAGATAAACAAAGAAACTCTAATTATAATATCACTGTAACTAATTAAAATCGCTGACTTTTATAGTAAAAGTAATAATCCCATCATACTCGATCTCTGTTCTATTGTCTGTTCTGTTCTGATTGTTCTGTTGTCTGAATTGTACTGGTAAGATCTGCCACTACAATATGCTGAAACGAATATTATTAACTATTGATTATTGTTCTTAACTGATTGTACAAAATCTTCAGATATAAAATGGATACTCAGGTACGCATTATATGCTTTCTGTTCAAATTAATAAATCCCCTTATTTAAAGTTAACTTCAGTCAGTTGTTCAGTTATTTATTTTTCCAGTCCCTCCATTTAGTGATCATGCTGTTTTCAGGTATAACTAACTATTACAACTTTGGATGGTTCGGTAATTAAACATGTTAAACTTACGTATCTCGTGTAGCTTGCCATAGTATCTTTGACTGTAATTAAACATTTTGCAATATTTATTGGCTTAGAACCTGTAATCACTTTTATGTAATGAACAGTTCGAAGTCTGATTAGCCATTAATCTGTATCAATTATTAATTTTCATTCATTAAATTACCTTCATTCAAAATTATGCTACACATGGATTTAATCTTAATATTCTGAACCTCCATCCAATGTCGGCGGATAGTTACGCGGATTAGAACCAATCTCACTACAGCTTCTCAACGAGATCAACTACACCACTGTTTAAGGTAACTATTTGTTGAATTCTGCAGGTTGCTTGCTCTGCAAGATGTTTTAAACTATTAAATGTTTGGCCATTTCATTTTTTTTTTTTTTTTTAATTAACAGTTCGTCTACATTGAAGGCTTAGTCACTGATTATTATTTTAAAATAGTTCAACAACTTTCATATTTAAAAACTCATAGTACGCAGTTCGAGATTCCAGGTTAACAGATGTAGACTAAATGACATCTCCACCTAAATGAACTGCAGACTGTGGTGATAGCAGATCATGTATAAAATTTAATGAAAACCTTCAGTTCTATTTGTTTATTGCTTGAGGAATCTTTTATTTTATTGACAATGAGATGACTTGTAGTAGGATTGCTAAAAGTACTCTTCATATATGTTTTCCTTTACACAGATATCCTTAAAAAAATTTATTTCATATGTGGTGGCCATTATAAAACTAGCCTTATTGGCAAGTGCTAAAATTCCTGCTTCAGCTACATTTCTGAGCTCCATTGCTAATTCTAAACTTGATTGTGTATCTTTACCTACATTACTAAAAAGATTCTTCCGTTCGAACACTAATATTTTCAATAGGTTGCCAGTAGAAAATGATAGGAAATTAGAAATCTCCAACCTTTAAAAACAGCATCATGCTCTGTTTATTGGAAGAAAGTTACACAACAGAAACAATGATCTCTTAATTTAGACCTCTTGTAATATTTCTGGTTTACAGCCATCATATTCAGAGTTGGGATTCGTTTCCATACAGCAGGTTAGAGCCAGTAGCCAAGATATGGTACAGTTAGAGTGAGAAGCATAACAGGTGCTACCAGTAGGTTCAGTTCTCATGGGAAGGAATGTAGAACAAATTTCCCAAGTTGCCTGTACCTCGCACTGATTGGCTGTTGTATAAGGCAATTGCCCGCCAAAAAAGGTCATATTTTAATCAATATGTAACAAACTAATTATAGAACACAGGTAAATTTCTGAGTAGGAAACCCCTCAATGTTAAGCAATGTCATAATAAAATAAAATGTATAAAAATCGATTGTAAATGAGAACGAAATACTAACAAAAAGACAGATGTACATTGGCCACATTTTGGTGCCAGCCAGAGCAGGGCCGCTGAGAGACAGCACCAGGCCCAGGGCAGGAAGCAAGATCGGGCTCCAACTGAAAATATAGCAGTCAATTTTTTAAAAGAAGGTATTACTTTGTTTTTAACCCTTTACTTTCGATTGTTACAAATTCGCATTACATTGTCGTAACCTTTATATGTGGAAGAATAAGTATGTTCGAGAGCCAATGCCGACTGAAGCAGATTCTACAGGAATGGGCCCAGTACATGTGACTTGTGCTGCCATTATCTGAACGTTGACTGTACTTGTACGATAACTCCCGTGTTGCGAACAATGAGCCAAGTTTGTGTTCATTCTTTATGAGAGAAAGCTAAATACATAGGGAAGTTTCAATCTGAAAATATTTTGTGTTGTTAGGTGTTGCAATTCACTTTTAGATCTGATAAAGTAGATAAAACTTTCAGTGGACACGAAAATAATGTTTATGTAGAATACTATCATCAGGCACTTAAAATGCAGAAAGTATGGTAATTTCCATTCATCTTTGTTGCTAACATACTTCATTGCCTAATTTTGTTTGCGATTGACGTTTTCACAGTTTTCAATGCAAGAAGCATTGGGCTCCAACAAAACCAGCCCCAGGTAAGTCTCTCCTTATTGATGGAGTAGGTCATTGGTCCTCTGTAACAGGAAGGCAAAGCTGCACAAGATCTAGCTGTAAAGGGCAGACTCGTTATGTGTACAAAATGCAAGCTTCACCCTTGGAAACAAATACTCAAATTGTTTCAAGCGATATGAGCAAAATAACCTTATCTCATGAATTAGGTTTTGACATAAGTGCACATGTAATTCAAACATATGGTAATTTTTTCCCCTATTCTTATAAGAAAGTTCAATAAAAAAAATTTCCCTCATTGAAGAGTTGTAAGCATTTTATTTCTCAAATACCTGTTGACACAAATTTAAGAGGTGCCTAATAATACCAACTACATATAACATGTTTTACATTTGATATTATTAATTGTCTAACATCCCAATACTAAACACAAAGAGTCAATTTTTTTTTTTTTTTTCCCCCCCCTTGAAGTAGAAATTAACTCAGGCACTACAGGGGCTGACTCAACATCATTAGGTAACATAGTTAATACACAAAAATACTCACTATAAAGTAATATAATTATAAAATTCTAATTTTTTTCTAAACATTTTAAAAGCTTTCAAAACATACAATTTTTAAGAAGTTTGACATTGCATGCCTCAGTGATCTGATCATCAGGCATCTTTGCATATTTCTACAAAAATCCAAATGTGTCATCTAACAGCTTTACTGCTTCATATCGTATTGTTAAGTTGGTGACTAAATTGTCGATAATGACTTTACAACATTTACCTTGAAGAGATCTGAATTCAAAACTGTTACTTCATTCATGCTTCCATCAAGAAATACAGAGTCGACAGTCATTGTACTGGCAACAGTTTTAGATTCAGAGAGAATGGTGTCCCAGTTTTCACGCAGATTTTTGATGTCAATAAGCTCTCAATATTATTTACTTCAACATCAATTGTGGTATTTCGAGCTTGGAGTAATTTATCCTGTAGTCAATTGCTACCAACAATTTTAATGAAATTGTTGCCATAATTATACACTTAAAAGACCTTACATAATCCAAAACACCTCATGCTACAGACGTGTTTCAGATGACAGATTTAGCTTACAAAGACTTTCAACTGCAAGGGCAATCTTATCCAAGTGAGCAGCAACTGGTCTTACAGATACAGCATAAACTCGAGCACTCCAACGAGTATTAGCTGTACAATGTAAAGTGAGCTAACACACTGTTTTAGAATTTCCCATCCTTGTGGACTGCAACTGAAAAGGTTGTGAAGTTGCTGCACCATGCCAAAAGTTGTATCTGCTTCAGGGCAACTCTCAGCTTCATGTACTCCACATAAATTAAGGCTATGACAAGCACACGGAGAAAACTTTTTTGAGTGAATTCCACTTAAAAAAATGTGTCTGAGCTCCATTATAGAACCCACTCATATTACTTCCATTATCATTGCCCAGTCCACGGTATATTCACTGTTAGTAATTGTATGCTTCACAATTGTTGATTGAATTAAATGGGCAATGGCAACCACTGTTTTCTGATAACAATCTACAAATTCTAGAAACTGTTCATTTATTTCATATTTATCAATTACCGTATTGAAATAAACATAACGTAGGACGAATGTTCTCTGTTCAACATTATTTGACTCTGGAGTAGCATCAACAATAATCGAATAATACTTCGCATTTACTCTCCGTTTCAAAACGGTACTCCTGATATGATAGGCACAAGTAGAAATAAATTCATTCTGAATATCACTAGAGAGATAATGCACCTGTAAACGCTTTTCCGCTTCTTGTATGTCTCTGACCTTGCTAATGTGTTTTGTAAGAATGGGGTCATAGTGAGTCAAGAGCTCTAATATTCTTAGAAAATTTCCATTATTTGAATCTCCAATTTTCTGAGATGAACAAGCCTCTTAATGTCGCATCAAGTAATCATCTTAAAATCTCTTTCCAAACATACACTTAATTTTAAATATGATTCTGCATTATATGGAATATAGTACAAGAATGTTTCAAATGCATCTCAAAGTTCCGCCATTTCATGTTTCATTCTTTATGAAGATTGATAGATTGATATTCGGGGATTTTGTCATATAATTTTCTCCACTTCAGTTGATATGAATACCCTGATTTTGAAGAGATATGTGAATGTACTGTCACAGCCTGATTAGAAAAAAGCCGGCAAGGAAAACAAAATAGTGCATGTTGACTTTCACTTCAACCTAGCCAATCACAGAAGTTTGCACTGAAGCAGAGATGTATGAAATGCTTGAGAATTAACATAAGCTGGAAAATGTTTGGATGATAAGGTAGTCCACATATGACTGACTGCCTCTTCAATTTCCTTTATTGCAGCATTTAAAGTGTTCAAAGTTTCAACACAGAACCATTAAAGCGACTGGTCGATTGTTTGTTTTTAACAACTGTCATACTTAGGCAAACCAATATTTCATTGTGGTTTTAAGGGAGATGGCCCGCCGGCCACAGTGGCCGAGCGGTCTGCGGCGCACCACTCAGAGCCTGCACGGCTGCTACAGTCAGGGGGTTTGAATCCCCCCTCAGGCATGGATGTTTGTGTCGTCCTTAGGATTAGCTAGTTCAAAAGTAGTTTGTAATATGAGGGACTGATGAAGCTTAACAAACTTTTGAACATTTTTTTTGGAAATGCCAACATCAGACCATGATTTTAAGGGACATATAAGCTAGATATTTTCTCTACACAACTACATCGTATTTTCTTGGACTCTGTGACAGAAACCTGGGCCCTCACAAGGCCCAGAAACACCCAAGGTCTGGGCCCTTGGGATTTTGTCCCCCCTGCCCCCCCCCTCTCTCTCTCCTTGGCCCTGAGCCAGAGTGAGAGAAGTCTATGCTGCCAAAGTCAGTTCAGATTTGGTATTCAGATGGTTAGCCAGTGCAGGATTTACGTATAAGCTAAACAAGGTATAGGTTGGCCCCCATTTTCTTTGGGGCCCCAAAAACATTGTTCAAGTGAGCAATTGTGATAGATACAATTGACATATATTTAAACTAATGTGAAAACTTGAGAGGATATTGTTACTTTTGTCTTTGCATTGGAAGTGAATTGTAGGTGGATATGGGCTGGGGGGAAAGGACTGAAACAGGATGTCGCCTGATAGAATTTTGCTCAGAACACAATTTAATCATACCAAAAACTTGCTACAACAACATAAAAAAGGCTTTAATGTGAAAGGGGCAGGAGAGACTGGAGTGTGTCAGATTGATTTTATAATTTGATTTCAGAATCAGATTTAAACTAAAAGACATCTAGGGGCAAATATAGACTCTGACCATGATATCAAGAAATCGTCAATTTTGTATTGGAGGGAAGTATGGGGGGGGGGGGGGGGGTAAAAATTACTGAGGTAGACCGCAATGCAAATACAGTCAACATATTAAAAGGGATGTGGGTTGTCAGTCTTACTGAGAGATGAAGAAGCTTGCGCACATAGGGTTCCGTATGGGTGGGGGCAGTTGGGTTTAGTTGGTGGTAAATAGGATCTGATTGTGACTTGTCACTTGTGAGACAGTATAGCATGAATAGTATTCAGCTGAGTGCAGTGCACAATGTTAAAGTTCATTAATTTCATTGTGGGTAACTTCTGTAGTTGTTGATGCACCAAAACCCTCTTCTCATTTGAAGGCTTAATAAATTATATGACAATGCGCCAGCTGAGAGTGTCTGGTGTGCTGGTGGTTGAGTAGTTCAATCACAGGAAATTTTCATTAAAAATGTCATGTATAAATTTTCTGCCCACAGTTTGCGTGATGTCAACCAGAAGTTATAAAAGTTGAACTCAAAAGAGGAAAAGGAAGCAGAGAGTTGAAGAAGAACTTAGCAAATTAACAAAATTAGATAGTTTCTTTAAACAGAGAGATAAGGGGCCTCTACAACAGTGAGTCAGCCATGAGATATTCATCCTGTTCCTAATACAGAACCTGATACCGCTATTTGTATACTTCAAAGAATGAAACAACAAATAATGATATTTATAAACCAAAGAGTACCACAAGCACATAAGATTCAGCATCAAAAAACAAACATAATGATGTTGGGCTGTACTTGGTAGAGAAAGGTCCATCAAAATGTCAGCACTCAAGAGGCTCATTTGAAAAATCAAAGAAACATTTTGCAAACCAAATCAGATATTGCTCTAAAGCTGGTTCTACCCCAAATGGGCAAATTGTGAAAAATATTGCAGAGAATGATTATTATATTCACCAGAAACTGGTCATCTATACTGTTTTGTGGGTAAACTCTTTTCAAATTATTCTTAATCATTATCATCCGATGGATTTTGTGATTGTCTTGACACCTATTTAAATGCAAGTCATGAATACTCTGCAGACCATAGAACAGAATCAGTATCTTACAAGAAAGCATGGCTCAACAACAATTGACTGCCAACTAGCAGAACAGATAAATAATAAATGGCAGTACTGGAAAAATGTTCTTGAACGAGTTGTGGCAGTCATAATAACTATGGCAGATCATGGTTTACTTCTCAAAGGAGATAAGGAAACATTTGATTAATGATGAAAATTCTCCTCAGAGATAATAAATATTGTTGAAATGAGATAGAGTGGCTGGCCAGTACTTACCATTGTGCTGTACCGCCGATAGTAACACAAAATGAAAAAACAGAAAAAAAGGGACAAAGGGACAAGCTTTCGGAACAGAGTTCCTTCGTCAGGTGGGAGAGAAGGGAAGAATAAAGGATGGGAATAGAAGGGAAAGGTGGTTCACGACCTAGGTCATGAAGGTGGTGTTTCGGAAGTGTGGGCGTCAGAGATACTGCATGTATGTACTGAGCCAAGCCAGAGAGGATAAATATAACTAAAAAGGAAAGATCAAGTAGTAGAGAAGAGAAGAGAGTGAAATTAATGATGCTGAGGGGTGTAGGAGGGGCGGGAGGGGGGGTGTCTAAAACGTTTTTCATAAACAGGGAAATATGGATGGATACACACACACACACACACACACACACACACACACACACACACACACACACACACACGGAGAGAGATAGAGAGAATGACAGAGAGAGCGAGAGGGCGGTAGAGAGAGAGGGGGGGGGGGGGGTAAGGAACGGATAATGAATAGGTGAGCTGAGGATGGAGGAAGGGAAGGGGTTAGCGTAGATTTAGGCCAGGGGGGTGGCGGGAGGAGAGGATATGTTGGAGGGCAAGTTCCCACCTCCGTAGCTCTGAGGGACTGGTGTTGGTTGGTACTTGATCTTTCCTTTTTAGTTATATTTATCCTCTCTGGCTTGGCTCAGTACATACATGCAGTATCTCTGACGCCCACACTTCCGAAACACCACCTTCATGACCTAGGTCGTGAACCACCTTTCCCTTCTATTCCCATCCTTTATTCTTCCCTTCTCTCCCACCTGACGAAGGAACTCTGTTCCGAAAGCTTGTCCCTTTGTCCCTTTTTTTCTGTTTTTTCATTTTGTGTTACTATCGGCGGTACAGCACAATGGTAAGTACTGGCCAGCCACTCTATCTCATTTCAACAATATTTATAAGGAAACATTTGGTACTTATAGCAAAATTTGATCCTTTTCTAGCAAGCAATATAAATAAATTTGGGAATAAAGAGGCAGGTGTCACATAATATCTTTCTAAAGCAATATGTGTAGAATTTATCCAAATTATGGTACATAAAGTAAGAAACTGCAGGGTACTTCAGTTTATCTGTAGATTCCACTCCAGACATGCCCCATACTGATCAGCTCAATGTTACTGTGAGGTATGTTACACCAGATGATGGGTGCCCTAGTGAATGTTATCTAACTTTCCTACAGATTTGTAGCCACACAGGGGAAAGCATGGCTAAAATGATGCACAATATCTTACAAATTAGTGGAAAATTGAGTTTAGTATGTGTTGAGGCCAATCATATGATGATGATGCCAATATGATAGTAAATACAAGGCTATGCAAAAATTAATATTGAAGATTAACAAGTATGCTATGTATATACTGGCCAGTCCTTGAATCTTGCTGGTAGAGCAACAGCTGACTGTTGTTTAGATGCAGGAAACTTTTTTGCAATTGTTCAAGAAATATGTAATTTCTTTTCATTGTCTACACATAGATGGGCAGTACTGTTGTCATTTTTCAAAGATGATCCAAAGTCTTTTTCAAAGATCAGAGGAGACACACATTCAATCGCCACAAGTACAATACTTGATAGCTATGATGGAGTAATTACTGCATTGCATCAGTTGCATATTTATACCACAGAGAAAGGCGAAACAAGAAATCAAGCCATAAACATTTTGAATAAAATGGAGGAGTTTGAATCTATGGTAATGTTAATTTGGTGGCATTACTTGCTGGATGAATTTCACCAGACTGTAAACCCCCAAATTAATCTAGATTTTTATGTAGGAAATCAAATGCTTCACTTCTGGATTTTGTTGAAAGTTCCAGGGATTGTTTGATCTTTTTGAAGAAAAAGCAAAGGAAAATATTGCCCGATGTTGATTACAAGAATAGCAGATACATAAGATTGCATATCATTGATGATGAAGAGGATACTTTAGAGAAGCTTGAGCCAAGGGACAAGTTCAGAATCAAAAAAATTATACCTGTGATGGATTAGAGTCAAGTCTAGCACAGAGGGCCCCAGTATACAATGATGATGCAAAAAAAGTTATCATTCTTAACAAACTTAGAAGCTACAGGAGATTCATGAAGGAGTTACTGCTTTATGCCAACCATATCCTGCAGATGTGGACATGAATCTTGTAGAACTCAAGCATTTTCACCAATATGTTAGACAAGCCTATGGTTCAGTGGAAGATGATAGTCTTGACACATCAGGATCTGTATAGGGGTATATTTTATGATTGTGTCCAAACATCATTTCCTATGGCAGAAGCAGTTTTGAGATTGTTTCTTAGTATGATAGTTACAAATTGTTATGGATAAACATCTTTTTCTCATTTGAAGAGGAAAAAATGTATTTGGAACAACGACCCAAGACTAATTATTTTTCCTCAGTCCCATGTCTGTAAAAAGTGACAAATTAGGCAATTTATCATTTGATGATGTCATCTGTGACTTTGCTCTGGAAAAGGAAAGAAAAAAAATATTTTAGTTTTAATATGATTAGAAGTTTCATGCTTCAAGAGATTAGATTATAAGCCTTTGTAAATAGTGCCTTTTTAAAGAAGTTTTGTTTCTTTTTCCTGTTCTTTTTTTAGTTTGTGATGAATAAAAGCGATTTTAAGTAAAACATTTAATTATTTCCCTAATAAATTATGTCAATGAAATCCTTTAGCTATAAGAAAATCTTAATTGGGACTAACATATAATATCTGGACATGTAATAGTTCAGATCCAGTGTTCAGACTGGAAAACTCTGTAAGTCACATGAAAGTGCATGGCAGAGGGTTAATTTAACCGCTTTTATGGTATTCTCTAGAGTTACATTCACTAATAGCTCGTGGGAATAGTCCGTCGAGTTGTCATAGGCCACTTACAGATGGATATAGGCTACTGGAGTTTCCATTTTCTTCTGAAAACCCGCTTCAATGTGTGACGTTAAGGCCAGGACCTGATCGCAGCAGTTTCACTTTGATCTGAAGCCTGCTTGATGTTAAGGAATTATATCATCTAGCTACTTAGGACCATTTCCAGTACTTTGTAGCATATGTTAAGGAAGACTATGGGACAATAGCTTGTAGGATCATCCGCAGACTTTCCTGAATGGCAGTTGTTTTCCCGATTTTCAATTGTTGATGTCCCCATTTTCCAATATATCATTATAATGTTTTTGTATGAAAATATCAGTTCGCAAAAAAAATATACACTTTATATTAAAGTGATTGGTTTTGATCTTAAACTGAGATAATCCTCAGACCGATCTGTCTGTAAAATATAGGACAATTAGTTGGCCTATGCAAATAATTTGCACTCTATGCGGATTAGTCACAGGTAGAGAAGATAGTAATAGAGAAAAGGCAGATGCAAGTAGTTATATATAAAAGATAATAAACTTTGTATAGCAGTAACAAATATTAGTCTGATTGTAACAAATGTTATATAATTAAATACATTATGATTAATTGTGAAAGACAAAAAATCAGAATTTAACTTTTTCATGTATATTTTATTTTTTGAAAACTTGTTTATTTCACAAAACGTCTTGAAAACATTGTTAGTAGTACCGGTACACAACACTTGCTTGAACAAAGTGAAAACTCCAACAGCTGTTGTGCATCGACATGTGATAGACCTACCTACATAAATCTCGTGGTAAACAACTGCAACAGCTATCGTGTCTGTTAGTAAATTATTTGTGTACTGTAATTTTCGTCGTTACATCGACATGTGTAACCGAAATTGAGTGACTATACTTCCATCAAAGAAGATCTTCGTCTTGCATAAAAAATCTAAACAAGTGCAAGACCTGTCGTTCACAAGGAGGTTACAATAATCTAAACTCCTTGGTCGTTCATGTTAAACATAGATGGCACCTTATACATTACTTTTGTATTGGCCGCGCAAACTGAGTTGATATTCAGTGCGGTGACTGAAGGGAGTAAGCATAGATAGGTACATGTCACATTTACAATTGTTCGCCGGGTATCAACTTAGATTGTGAGAACAGTATGATTTTTTTCAAAATATGTATATATTTTTAACAATAACTTCAAACTATTTGTGTATTAAGTGTAGGCGTAGGCTTCCGTGGCCATTGTCACTTTCAGCAAAGTTCTTCAGGGTACAGTATTAGGTAGACCACATTGTTATCGTGTAAAACCAACCGACATTTCGGCCACTACTGCAAGTCGCTTTCTTCAGGGTATTTGTGTGACTAAATACCCTGAAGAAGGTGACTTGCAATAGTGGGCGAAATGTCGGTTGGTTTTACACTATGACGAGGTTATCTGTGTGTTTTTCGTCATTAGTGGAGAACGAAACCTATAAATGATACCTCAGTCATTAATGATGGATAACTAATATGGAGCCAGCCGCGGTGGCCAAGGGTACTGCGGCACGTCAGTCACAGTCTGCACGGCCACTACGGTCGGGGGTTCGAATCCCCCCCCTCAGGCATGGATATTTGTGCTGTCCTTAGTGTTAGCTAGTTCATAAGTAGTTTGTAAGTTTAGGGACTGATGACCCCGTAGTTAAGTTCCATAAGCTCTACAAACATTTGAACATTTTGAACTAATGCGTAAGATATGGCGTACCGGTACACACACACACACACATACACACACACACAAAACGGTGTTAAATTTTACATTGCGCTCGGCGGTCGCGAGATATAATGTTGACAACGGGAGACGTATGCATTAGCTGCATCTCCCTCGCGATTGGTCAAGCAACATCTCGACACTGAGCAACAATGGCCAACATTATCTCTCGTGATCACCGATCTGGATGTAAAATTTTACCACATCTAAATCATAAAGTCATGCTCTCATAATAAAACTTTCAATTAAGCAAAAAGATACTTCCCTTTGCAACAGTGTTCTGCCATGCAATTGCCATTACAATCAGTCAATGTTTCAAGTGATTAGTATAAATGTATAAATATTTATTTCACCTTTGAGCATCTTTACATGCAATCGGTATCGTCAGGATTAACATAGTAACAATAAAACACTACAATAATAAAATACAAGAATGTAAATCAAGACAGATAGAATTTGCGTTTAAGTATACTGTAAGTCATAATATTAAACTTTTCTAACTTCATATTTAGTGAATAGCAGAGAATATAAACCGATACACTGTGCATTTAAGAAAAAAAAGAAAAAAAAAGGCTTCATGATTAATGAATCGTAATAAACAACAAGTACGTGACAGTGCTTACAAGAAATAGTGACAGAACATGAGTAATGAATGGCAATAAAAAACAAATACATGACATCAATTACTGCCGGCCGCGGTGGCCGTGGGGACTGAGGCGCTCCAGTCACGGTCTGCACGACCACTATGGTTGGGGGTTCGAATCCCCCCTCGGGCATGGATATTTGTGCCGTCCTTAGGATTAGCTAGTTCATAAGTAGTTTGTAAGTTTAGGGTACTGATGACCCCGTAATTAAGTCCCATAAGCTTAACAAACATTTGAACATTTAAATTTATTTAGTGGCACTGTGTAGTCATTTGCTGGTAACTGATTGAAGTAGGTGAGCCCAAGATATTTATAACTGTTGTGAGTCTTTGATAGCCTAACATATGGCATATTAATTGTATGTCCACGTCTTGTGTTGTGATCATGTATTGTCCTCCTTAGATTAAATTTACTTAAATTCTCCTTGACAAAACAAGGCAGTTGTAGATATACATACTAGGCACTGTCATTATTTTTAATTGTCTGAAGTGGTCTTGGCATGATTCAAGTGGCCTAAGTCCTGCAATGCACCATATAGATTTCTTTTGCCATTTAAACATTACCCTCGAGCCTATAGAATTACCCCATAATAGTATACCATAAGTTATGGTATAAGTCAAGTAGGATTGAAACAATGCAAAATATGCATTTGTGGAGGTTTATAGGATCAGGTCGGATAAGACACGAGAAACTCCAACTTTTATACACTGTCTTTATTATTACTCGTTTACACCTACAATAGTCAGGCGGGAACTGGTGTTTCTGCTTCCTTACAGCAAAGACCTTTGTAACACACAAAGATTACACTTGTCCAGTGTTGTTCAGTATCTATCCCCACATAGCTCCCCCCCCCCCTCCCCCCGGCAGTATGGAGTACAGAAAAAACTTAAAAGATTGAAATTACACAGCTGGTAGGGGATGCAGAAAGGTGACTGGCAGCTCTTGTGCATCCTCAGGTAGGGGGCGGTTGGTGGGTGACCGTGGTGCAAAACCCGGCACGGTAGTCTCGAGGTCCTCGAGGGTGGATGGTGGGCGAAGTCGACGTCCAAATCTTGACGATTGTTGTGGGGAGCCTTGATGGTCAGCTGGGAACTGCACAATGTCAGTTCCGTTCGGGTGAACAAACGCACGTAGATTGCCTGCGGAGGCGAGGTGGGAAGCTTTGATGCGTCGAACCACACGTTGCACTACACCATCTGCCTGATCACTTTTTTCCTCACACGAGAGCATGATGAACACTGAAACACCTCGCACTAACACACTGAGGTTACAGATATGATCTGGTTCAACCCAAGTTACCTCGGTAGCAGTGGAGGGAGGCGTACGGCTGCGAGTGGGGATGACAAAACCCCGACATAAGGAGGGTGATGCATCCGAGGCGGGTGTGGTAGGAGTGGTTGTGGCAGGTAAACGGCCAGGGGAAACAGGTGTGGAGGACTGATGTGGACACAAATTCTTGCCCCATGATGGGCGCAACGAAATTGTGCAGGAAGAAGGGGTTGAAAGGGTGAAGTTTTGTGAGCAGGGAGTCATGCGCGGTGAAAATCCTCGGAAAGGACGGGGATCAGAGGGCTGACTCGAATGTTGTGGACCACTGGAAGGGTAGTTGCTCGAAGAATGGGCGATGGGTTGTGAAGAAGAATGACTCCGATTGCCTGAGTTGTTCGAAGAGGGTGGGGGTGTGGGAGAGTCATTGGAAGCGGGCTCAACTAGAGTCGGTTTCACTCAGTTCAGTGAAACGGTAGTTTTGGAACCATGCAGGAGAATGTCCATGGTGTTTGCTGAACGACGGAGCACCTTGTGAGGACCGGTATAAGGCGGCTGAAGGGGGGCCTTTATGGTGTCGTCACGCAGGAAAACATATGTGCACGAACCAAGTGCAACAGGTACATAAGTACGAGGTGGTGTGTGGTGTGCCAGAGGTTGTGGCTGAAGTTTGCTACAATGTAGTTTGACGCATTCTACCAGGAATGGAAGCTCTGAAGGTGAAGCCACGGGCATGGGGGCAACTAGCTCGCCTGTTAAAACAAGGGGTTGACCATAGACAAATTCAGATACTGAACCTTTTAAATCTTCTTTAAAAGTGGTGCGTAACCCCAAAAGTATGAAGGGCAGGGCCTCAGTCCAAAGAGGGCCATGGCAGCGTAAGGCAGTTTTAAGCATCCTATGCCATCTCCCACTCCCATGAACCACAGACAATGCCGAGGTGGGGTGGCTTGCATGCCTCAACGATACAGATAGCCGTACCGTAGGTGCAACCACAGCGGAGTGGTATCTGTGGAGAGGCCAGACAAACGTGTGGTTCCTGAAGAGGGGCAACAGTCTGGATGATTGACTGAGCTGACCTCGTGACATCAGCTAATGTGGATTTGCCACACAGCTACTGCGAACGGCTGAAAGCAAGGGGAAACTACAGCCGTTACCTTTCCCGAGGACATGCAGCTCTACTGTATGAACATATCACATTTCTAGCTTTTGTAGATTTGGAAAAGGCTTTTGACAATGTTGACTGGAATAAACTCTTTCAAGTTCTGAAGCAAGCAGCAGTAAAATATAGGGAGCGTAAGGTTATTTACAATTTGTACAAAAACCAGACAGCGGTTGTCAGAGTTGCAGTGATTGGAAAGGGAGTAAGACAGGGTTGTAGTCTTTCTCCATTGTTATTCAATTTGTACGTTGAGCAAGCCATAAAGGATAGCAAGGAGAAATTTGGTGAAGGAATTAAAGTTCAGGGGGAAGAATTAAAAACATTGCATTTTGCTGACGACATAGTAATTCTGTCAGTTACAGCAAAGGACCTGGAAGAGCAATTGAACGGAATGGACAGTGTGCTGAAAGGAGCATATAAGATGAACATTAACAAGAGCAAAACTAGGGTAATGGAGTGCAGTGTAAGAAAATCAGGTGCTGCTGAAGAAATTAGATTGGGAAACGAAGCAATAAAGGAGGTAGATGAGTTTTGTTACTTTGGCAGTAAAATAACAAATGATGGTCGCAGTACAGAGGATATAAAATGCAGAATGGCAATGGGTAGAAAAGCGTTCTTGAAAAAGAGAAATTTGTTAACATCGAATATTGATTTATGCCTAAGGAAGTCCTTTCTGAAGGCATTTGTATGGAGTGTTGCCTTGTATGGGAGTGAGACATGGACGATAAACAGTGCGGACTGGAAGAGGAGCTTTTGAAATATGGTGCTCCAGAAGAATGCTGAAGATTAGGTGGGTGGATCGCGTAACTAATGAGGAGGTACTGAACAGAATTGGAGAGAAAAGAAATTTCTGGCATACCTTGACTAAAAGAAGGGATAGATTGGTAGGACACATTCTTAGACATCAAGGAATTGTGAATTTAGCATTGGAGGGAAGTGTGTGGGGTAAAAATCGCAGAGGAAGACCAAGAGATGGATACAGTAAGCAGATTCAGACAGATGTAGGTTGCCGTTCTTATGTGGACATGAAGAGGCTTGCTCAGTATAGGGGATTGTGGAGAGCTTCATCAAACCAGTCTCCGGACTGAAGACCACAACAACAACAACATGCCATCTCTCAACGAGTCCGTTGCTCTGAGGATGGTAGGCGGTTGTATGGATCTTTGAAATGCTGCACAACCTACAAATGTCTGAAAACAGAGCGGTTTCTAATTGGCGCCCCTGATCGTTTGTCAACACTGCTGGGCATCCGAAGCGTACTATCCAAGTGTCTATAAAGGCACGAGCAAAGGTCTCAGAAGTGATGTTCGGGAGCGGGGTGGTTTCGAACCAATGTGTAGTCCTATCTACGATGGAGAGTACATATCTGAACCCCTCAGAAGGAGTGAGGGGCCTACCAAGTCTATGTGTAGGTGTTGGAAACGTTTGTGTGGTTGGGAGAAAGTACCCAGCGGGGGAGTGGTGAGTCTGGAAACCTTGTTTTGCAGACATGGAATGCACGATCGGGCCGAGGCCTGGCAATCACGTCGCATCTCACGCCACACAAAACGCTCAGTAACGAGTCTGGTGGAGGCTCGTACTCCAGGATGGGCTAGGCTATGCAGTTCGTCAAAACCTTGTCTCTGTAGATCCTTGGGAATGAAAGGTTGCAGAGAGCAGGTAGATTCATCACACCACACTTCTCCGGTCACGCCTGGGAAAGTAGTTTTGACAGGCTTAAGGGAAGAGTCGTGGTCATTGATGAGCTGCATTATGTTTGGGTCAGCTGACTGCCACTGCGGGAGGTCTGATAGGTCGAGAACCGAAGTGACAGCTCCGACGCGGGACAGGAAATCTGCTACAATATTGTCTGCACCTTTAATGTATCTGACGTCACTTGTAAATTGTAGGATGTAATCAAGATGACGGAAACGTCGCGGCGGAGGATCAGACGGAGGTTTCTGGATGGCGGCCACAAGGGGTTTATGATCCGTGAGGATATAAAAGCCACGTCCCTCAACTTCCGTACGAAAATGTTTCACTGCCTCATAGACGGCCAGCAACTCTCTGTCAAAAGCAGAATATTTCTTTTGCGCATTATTCAGCTTCTTCGAGAAGAACTGTAGGGGGGGGGGGATGTAACATCTCCGACAGTTTGACTCAAAACAGCATCTATAGAACAGTCACTTGCATCTGTCGTAATAAAGAGTGTGCCATCCGGATGCGGGTGAGCCACAGTTACAGCATTTTCTAATAGATGCTTCAGCTTCTCGAAGGCTGTTTCCATTACTGGGGTCCACGGAACCTGCCGGATGCCGGTAGTGGTTTGGCCTGCCAAGGCATCTGTGAGTGGTGCCTGAACCTCAGCAGCAGCTGGCAAATGTTTCCTACAATAGTTAACCGTTCCTATGAAACGACGAAATTCTTTATAAGTGTCAGGCCGTGGTAATTCTAAAGCAGGTCTGACCTTGTCAACAGGGGATGTGAGTCCCTCAGCTGAAACAACATATCCTAAAAACAGAACTGAAGGTTTGTGAAGTTGCAGCTTCTTATTATTAAGCTCTACACCAGCTGCAACGAGAGTGTCCTTAACCATCTGCAAATGTCCCTTGTTCTTTTCCACGGTAGGGCTGAAAATAAAAATATCATTGAGGTAGACGAAACAAAAGTGTAAGTGGAAGAGTACCTCGTTGATAAACCTTTGCCAGGTTTGAGCAGCATTCCGCAACCCGAAAGGCATGAATCTGTATTGGAACAGTCCGAAAGGTGTGGTGATTGCCGTTTTTTCTAAGTCCTCCGGGGCCATAGGGATCTGGTGATAGTCACGTTTACAGTCTATCACCGAGAAACACCGGGCGCCGGCCAAATCGTGGCTAAAGTCTGACACATTGGGGACGGGATATTTATCGATGATGGTACGAGAATATAGCTTCATATAGTCTCCTACCATGCGCCAAGTGCCGTCTTTCTTTACGACGAAATGAATCGGACTCGATCAACATCCCGAAGAGGGTTCAACAATTCCAGCTTTTAATAGTTCGTCGATCTGTTCGCGAGCAACGGGCATAAGTTCGGGTTTGAGACGACGAGGGCGGCATGAAATAGGCGGTCCGTCAATCAAACGTAGTCTACGAACAGTTCCGTTAGTCACTAATGCAACGCGGGGCGCCGTGTGCGAGGAAACAGTTTGTTTAGGCGCGAGCGTATCGGCCTCAGAGCGAAGCTGCGGCGCTGGTGTCGCGAGTTTACACGATTGCCAACTGCCCGTAGGTAGAGAGTTGCAAACAAGTGAGCCGCGTTGGGTTGAGTTGGTACCAAGGTACACTGAATAATAGTTGCGGAAGGCGCCGCTGGCGAGGCTGAGGGCAGCAGCGGGCGCATAGAAACAGCTGATAGCTGTGAGTTATTGACACTAGCCTGCGCGCGGAAATTTGACTGTCCAGGTAGGCGGGAAGGCGAGATAGCACTCGTAATAACACTGTCAGAATGAGGACGAGCGCGAACGCAGTTACAGAGAGAGGAATCCCTGTCACAGTTGCGCGCGGGCGCAGAATCACTAGAACACTGACTAACCTGTAGTAACGAAGGCGGGCAGGATGCTTGAAGACTGTTGAGCTGTTCGCGGACAGATGACAGCTCCGAGTTTAAATTCTGCAGCCGACGATGAAGTTCGTGATTCGTAGATTCGATTAGCTCTGCGAGCCACTTATTTGACCACTCGAGAGACTCGCTGGGGAGGTTAGCGCTTTTGGTAGCTAGGCGAACGTTATCTTTGTCCTTAGTTAGAACACTGGCAGGCACACAAGAAATATACAAGTTGCACGCCGGATAGAACACACGATCGCTTGCTAAATCGATTGTTATTTTGTAATGCCTAAGGAAATCTATATCTATTATAGGTTCTTCAACTTGCGCAACTAAAAATCTCCACTCTAACTCGCACTTGGGGGGCAAGGGTGACTTTAAAAGAGGTTAGGCCGGTGCACTGGAGATGCGATGCGTTGACTGCTCGAAGTGTAGTCTTCTGCCGGTGAATCTTCCTGTTAGCGAGGCGAGCAGGGAGCAGTGACACGTCGGCTCCGGTGTCTACTAGAAAATTTGTTCCAGAGGAGAGATCTTTCACGTACATCCGGCCACAGTTTCTAGTGGCGTCTGACAGAATGTAAAGTTGGGTGGCGCTCGTTTAGTTTGCAGGAGGTGGCGCCGCTGCCTACCTGCGATTGTAGTTTGGGTAGGAGCACGGTGGTTTGCAATTGCGTGCTTGCTCTCCAAATCTATAATGGAAGAAACAGTATGTCATTGCTGGGGGCGGAGGAAGCTGCGGCCCACGATCTTCCGCGGAGTCAGAAGCGCCGTCGCTGCGTCGAGATGAAGGTGCCGGTAGAGCAGTTGACTTGACAGGCCTCGTATTCGAGGGTTTAGAAGTGCTGGCGCGGAGTTTGCGTAGCCGGGCGGAACGAACTCTATCGGCGGCGCGTAAGAGTTCGTTAACTGACCTGTCCTCGTACGCGGAGATTGCAGTCTGTACAGGCAGAGGCAGGTTTTCTGTCCAAATTTCGGTGAGTGTGTCGTTTGGCAAGTCGTGTTCGCTGACAAGTAAACGGAGGCATCGCCACAACTGTGATGGAGACCTGTCGCCGGAACGCTCTTCATATATTAGCTGTCTGACATTCTCTCTCCTTGTTTTGGACACGCGTTGCAGAATCGTCTGCTCGGCTGCCGTGTACTTCCCTGTCGAGGGAGGGTTCTGGACAAGGTCGTAGATTAATTCGACGCGCTCGTGGAAATGGTTCACAAGGCAAGTTAAACCAAAACTCTGGGTGAGCAGGTTTGAAAGGAGGTAAGGCCAATTCACACTGTCCGTCACGTCACGTCACGTCACCGTCCGTCAGAACATTCCGCAATGTATTTCTAATGGCGGCATTCACACTGTCCGTCACCGGACCGTCACGTCACGTCAACGTCCGTCAAGCTTTCTCGAGAAGAATGTTTTGACGGAACGGCCGTCTGCTAACATCGGAAGTTAACCTATTTTCGTCACGCGAATTACATGTTGCAGTCGACGATTGCACTGTTTATATGCAAATGTGTCTTATTCATCTTTGTGTTGTTGTTGTACATCGTTTTAGGGGTAAATCTCAAATGTTTCATGACGACTTAAATATTTTTGTCAATTGAGTGTCCCCCTAAAATCGAGGTCCGATATCTGAAACCAAAAAATGGTTTATGTTACGTAACAATGTAACAGAAACGACTGAAGCAAACTGTTTATTTGAATAAGATTGTAATTTGATTACGCATTTTTCATTAAATAACACTTTAAATGAAAATGTCAGTTCTAATGAAAGACAAAAATTCAGTTGTTTACGACGTATTAACAATGTCAGCATGGAAATCGTAATGGTTAAAGTATACAGGCGCTATTTATGCTCTTACAAGTATGGTTTGATGTCTTCATATGTTTATTTTTTCGCTTGAAAATAGATGTCGATGTTTTGAAATGTTGTTTCAGTTCCCAGTAAGTTGGCCACAAACATACACTGTTAAGTTTTCTTTGGCCGTTAATAACATTTAGCGTTGTTGTTCACCCTTTCCAGTATTAAACTATGACTTTCTACATAACAGATCGCCACTCATAACCTCACTTTCAACATCGCGTATTGACATGGACGAATTGACGTGACGGACACGGACGGACAGTGTGAATACAACTTGACGTGACGGTTCCGTGGCGTGACGTTGACGTGACGGACAGTGTGAATTGGCCTGTAGTGTGGGCATGTTCACCAACCATTGAACAACAGTGTGTGCGAGCGTATTGTCCCTGTTAGCAGGCGATGAATTCTGGAGAAACTGCGGCGACACATTATAAAATGGGTGAAAAGAATTCGTGTGCGGAGCCTCGGAGGCAACATCGTGTGTCGGAAGTCGGGTAGATGTGTCGCACTGGCGTGGCGGATGAATACTGCACTGCTGACGGTTAGGAGTTTGAACGCCAGCTGCCGCATTGTTCGTATTCAAAACATTTCCGACCGACGCAGGAACACTGAAGTTAGGGTCGTAAACGTTCGAGGCACCCTCATGAACTCGATTACACACGTTGTTCACGCCCGGTGTGGCGAAAAAGGTGTCCTGCACACGAGGTTCAACAGGCGCGGAGTGATACGTAACGGGCGGCCTTTCAAATGCCGTAGCGTTCTGTTGACTAGAGTTCAGCCTTAAAAATTCCGCTGCATTAACGGGAGAGGAAGGAAACCTCGGCGTAGAGGAGACAACCTCTCCAGCACTGCTGTTCCTTGTAAGATTGCATTTTTGCGGGCTAACAAAGCCGGAGTCCATAGTAGGCACAGGTATACTGACGAAGCTTGCACACGAAGTAGCAATCCCGGAGCTGTAAGAAATTTGCTGTCCTCGACGGGATTCGGCAGGTGGTGGCACACTCACGGGACGGCAGAATCCGGGCGGCGGAGGTCCGTTAGGTGAAGCCATTGTGCACAGTACGGACAATAGGCGGCATGCGAACGCGAATATCGCGGTAGACGCGGATGGAAAGCACTTCGGGCGGTAACTCGAATGCGACACTTGATCGGGGTCACCAATGTGGAGGTTTATAGGATCGGGTCGGATAAGACACGAGAAACTGCAACTTTTATACACTGTCTTTATTATTACTCGTTTACACCGTACAATAGTCAGGCGGGAACTGGTGTTTCCGCTTCCTTACAGCAAAGACCTTCGTAACACACAAAGATATTACACTTGTCCAGTGTTGTTCAGTATCGATCCCCACACATTTAACAAAAGCTTTTTACTAACATGACCCCTCAGCTTGTACAACAAATAGATGGCACGTGATAGTTTGCCACATAGTTTCTCTGTGTGGAATCCTAATAATTTCACTGTTTAATTATTCTGACTGGGAGCATTCAGACGGAATGCAATATCTTCAGTTTTATTGTCATTCTTCTGTAGCCCATTTGCCTCTAACCAGGTACAACAACTCCTAATTGCTACCGCCATACTGTGTTGCACAGTTTCTGGATTGGTACCACATGTGATGAGAGTTGTGTCATCTGCATATGGTATAGCATCACATGGTGCAACTATTGGTAACTCATTTATATAAATAATGAAAAGGAAGGGCCCTAAAAGAGACCATTGAGGCACCCCGTTTACGACTGGAAGGCAATTTGATTCTTGATTATTTACCTTAACTAAAAGGGGGCCGCGGCGGATTAGCCGCGCGTACTGGAGCGCCGTGTTGCGGTGCGCGTGGCCGTCCGCCGTCGGGGGTTCGAATCCCCCCTCGAGCATGGATGTTTGTGTCGTCTTTAGTGTAAGGTAGTTCATAAGTAGTTTGTAAGTTTATGGACTGATGACCCTGCAGTCAAGTCCCTTAAGCTTAACAAACATTTGAACATTTTTATATTTTCTCCTTTCATCAATTAAATGTAGTATTTCCTGTGATATCGAACGGTTTTTTGTAGATATTGCCTTTCTACCTATTTTTTTTTCCTCTGCTGCGTTCACTATTTCGTCTCTCAATGCTACCCACTCCTCTTCTACTGTTTTATTTCCCCCAGTCTCTGTCGATTGTTGCCTAAGCTCCTTCTGAAATTCTTAAAAACCTCAGGTTCCCTGAATTTATCCAAGTCCCATCTCTTTATTTTCCCAACTTTCTGCAGTTTTTTTTTTTTTTTTTTTTTTTTTTTTTTCAGTTTCAGCCTACAGTTCATGACCAATAAGTTACGGTCAGAGTCTATATGTGCCCCTGGGTATGTCTTACAGTTTAAAACCTGGTTCCGGAATCTATGTTTTACCATTATAAAATCTATCTGATACCTTCCAGTGTCTTCTGGTCTCTTCAATGTATACAACCTTCTTTCGTGATTCTTAAACCAGGTGTTTATTATAATTAAACATGTTTTTTACAAAATTCTACCAGGCGACTTCCTCTTTCATCCCTTCTGCCCAGTCCATATTCACCTGTTATTTTCCTTCTCTTTCTTTTCCTACAACCGAATTCCAGTCTCCCATCACAATTAAGTTTTCCTCTCCCTTAACTGTCTGAACAATTTCCTTTTCTTCAAGGCGGGCGCGGTGGCCGAGGGGACTGAGGCGCTCCAGTCACGGTCTGCACGGCCACTATGGTCGGGGGGTTCGAATCCCCCCTCGGGTATGGATATTTGTGCCATCCTTAGGATAAGCTAGTTGATAAGTAGTTTGTAAGTTTAGGGACTGATGACCCTGTAGTTAAGTCCCACAAGCTATACAAACATTTGAACATTTCTTCAATCTCCTCATCATCAGCTGAGCTAGTTGGTGTATAAACCTGTACTAATGTCGGTGGTTGCTTCGTATCTATCTTGACAATGATAATGCGATCACTGTGTTGCTCATAGTAGTTTACCCGCATTCCTATTTTCTTATTCATTATCAGATCAACTCCTGTGATACCCCTAACTGATTTTGTATTTATAATCCTGTACTCACCTAACAAGAAATCCTGTTAATCCTGCCACCGAACTTCACTAATCACCACTATATCTAACTTCAGCCTATCCATTTCCATTTTGAAATTTTCTAACTTCCCTTCCCGATTAAGGGATCTAACATTCCACGCTCCGATCCGTACAATGCCGGTATGGTCTTTCCTAATGACGGCATCTTCTTGAGGAGTCCCCGCCCGGATATCCGAATGGGGGTCTTATTTTACCTCCGGAATATTTTACCCGAGAGGATGCCATCACCATATATTCATACAGTAGGGCTGCATGTCCTCGAAAAAAGTAACGGCTGTAGTTTCCCCTTGCTTTCAGCCGTTCGCAGTAACTGTGTGGCAAAGCCACATTAGCTGATGTTACAAGGCCAGCTCAATCAATCATCCAGACTGTTGCCCCTGTAACTACTGAAAAGGCTGCTGCCCCTCTTCAGGAACCACTCGTTTGTCTGGCCTCTCCACAGTTACCCTTCCGCTGTGGTTGCACCTACGGTAGGGCTATCTGCATCATCGAGGCACGGAAGCCACCCCACCACGGCAATGTCTGTGATTCAATAAAATACAAACTCGAAAATTAGATCCAAAACGTCGAAACTAACAATTCCTTCCACACTATTAATATCTGTCAAATGAGGGGGTATTTCATCTGTCTGCTATACAATGCTACCACTTTAGTTATGTTTGCGTGCAGGTGATCAGCATCTGTGATATACACGGAAATAATAAGGTTGTGATGTGATACATTTGTTTTCGTTTAATTACACTCGTTAAAAATATATTTGTCTCTGTCACATACAAGTTTACTGCCCTACTATAGTAATAAAGTTAGTATATCACTGAAGTTGGTAGCAGTAAAAACATGACACGGTGGCCTTCGTTACACGCTAGGCAAGTCTCGCGCGGTACTTTAAACAGTCTGTGTAGCGTGTTTCTGGCTGGAATTCAACAATACCTGTTCACTGTTATTGAAGGTTAGGTGGTGGTTACCTGAGCAGTTATTTATTTTAATTGGCATGATTTATAGTCGTGAAAGTTGTGCGCGACGCTTGCCTAGGGCCTCACGAAGGCCACCAATACGGCACTTGAGACGAAGTGTCCCGACAACAAGTAAGAAGTCAAAGCTCATCTAAGCATCGATTACAACTTACAGACATCCTGGTAGCTCTCTTTGTTGTCAAAGTCTTCAGTCTGACTCTCTCATACTCATTACACAAAGTACTGTCAATTTGTAATTTTAGCAAAGGGGGAAAAATAAAAAACGTTCAGCGGGGGGGGGGGGTTGAGCCCCCCCCCCCTCCCCGTTATCTACGCCTCTAGTACGATGCCTAAAACTCGCCGATGACATATATACCGGGTACGGATAATATTTCATATACCTTATCGATTATCAATACAAGCAACAAATTTGTCAAAGTGTTGTGCTGTGTAGCATATTCTGGTTCTTCAAATTATCACAAACGACAAGAGCCGGCCGCAGTGGCCGAGCTGTCTGCGGCGCGCCAGTCACGTCCTGTACGACCACTACGGTCGGGGGTTCGAATGCCCCCTCGGGCGAGGCTATTTGTGCCGTCTTTAGTATTAGCTAGTTTGTAAGTTTAGGGAGTGATGACCCCGTAATTAAGTCCCATCAGCCCTACAAACATTTGAACAAACGACAAGTGAATCATAAAATAACAAATAACGAGTAAAAGGAAAGGTAGTAAAAGAGCAGATACGTACAACAGTAAGTCGTCAAAAAGATCGTAACAATGTTTCTCTTTAGAGTTCAATTGGTAACCCTTTAATGCATACTGTAGCTGATCAGCTACATACCTTATTTTTGCCATTATCTCTCAGGATGATCAACATTTTACCACAAATTCATTTGAAGCTACTTGCATAGATACTGTTAAATGTGCTGGTGGCTCGTCCTAGAAATTATAAATTGCAGAGTGATACTGAATCATTTCGACGTTTAGCTGCATTAAGTCACTCCTAACATGTGCGTTTGTTTTCTTTAGGATTCTTCCTTTGCCATGTAAAAGTAGTCAATCACATACTACTGCTGCATTACGAGTTGCTTTCTGGAAAGATGAGAGGCTTAATAGTGACATTTACTGCATCTGGTACATCAGTGAAGCACTCTATAGCTGACCAGCTATGAATTTTTTGTTGCTAGTAGTGCATAATAATTTTAAATAATTTATTTTTTCAGTATTTTTCTTATTATGTACGCACTATACATTAATAGTGGTAGTTTTTATAGCTTCAGATAAAAATTCACGCAGTAAAGGGTTAATAGTGTCATTTTTTTTTTTTTTTTTTTTTTTGTTTTTGTTTTAATGTTTTCTACACGTATTATATCATTATAAAATTTCTGTAGCAAAGTGTGAGCTCTTAGTCCAAGGTGTTTTATTAGCTCAGGAAACACACCATCTAATCCTCACGCCCTCCACGCCTTGAATGTTTTTATAGCCTTTGTTAGCTCATTTGTTGCGAATGAAAAGCATAATTTTGGGTCATCTCAGTTGGCATGTTCAACCGCCGCATTACGTGTATTTCGAATGCTAGATCGACTGGTACATTTTCTGCATGTGCCTTTATGTGCAAAGCTACCTGAGAGGGTGTTATTTCAGGTCTTTTATTCAAGAAAGGGGGCAGATCTCTCCAGATTCCACATAAGCAACCAGACCTTCCCTCTGCTTTCTACCAGATATTCAGTGATTTCAGTCAATCTTACTGTGCGTGACTTGTCGATTTCATCCGGTATTTTGTCTCCGATGTCTGGGTTGCTTGTTCTCTCGACAGCTCTATATAGATCTTCCGCTTCTTTATTCCAGCAAGGGCTATACTCCTTTCTGTATCCCCGAGGTATTGTCGGGTTGCGGCTGCTGTTATTAATCAAACAAATCTGCTGTAGGTATGTAGCTTCCTGCCTTGGTTGGTACCCAAGCACTTTTGCGTCCACGTTTTTCTTACATAGCTACAGTTTGCCTTATGGATGTTCCGGCCAATATGAGCAGTACTGGTCGGTGTTGAGAGTGGAGGAAATCAAGCAGGACCTTCCTTGTATGCGTCATGGGCTTCTATATAGTGTTTGTTTTCACTGAACAGATATATCGATTAGTTTTGCTTTGCCATCTCCCTGATCTAAAGATTTTTAGGTCTTTAGCATCGCGGATTATGTGTAGATTGTTCCCATCTATACAGTCTCTCACTATTTTCATTCTGATCATTGGACACGTGAGCCCAATCTGTGTGATGGCTGCTGAAATCTGCTATTTATAGTCCACTAGCTTAAACCCGCGGCTCCGCTCGCGTGTTGGTTGATTATGATCGATAAGCTATCTTTCAGTAGTGTGCTATGAGACTCGTTTCCAAGGATGAAATGAAATACAATACCTTCTTTAGAAACAAACATTTTTAATCAAATAAAAATAGTCCTATCAGACTGCAGAAGTCTATGCACTTACAGTGTATCAAAAATATTTTCCAATGTTTGTAAATCTATCGGACCAAACTGCGTGGTCATCAGTCCGTAGCTCACAAACTATTTAAACCAAGGTAAACTAACCTAAGAAAACACACACACACACACACACACACACACACACACACACACACACACACACGCCCCAGGGAGGACTCGAACCTCCGACGGCGAGCAACCGCGCGTTCCGCAGAGCGAGGCGCCTTAGGCCGCTCGGCTACTCCACTGCGGCCGGTTTATCAGGAAAGTATGTAGTGTAGATCAAATCACACGTAAATAATGCAGACGTTTCGAAGAATCCAATCACGAAATTCAACAATAATGATTGCAATAATATCACAGATCGATCACTTGTTGTAATGCACGAAACGTCAAATCGATTTTTTTAAAGAGATGTATTAAAAGAAATTTCTTTTTACTGCTTTATTTATTCTTATATTTCCTTACTCGTATGCTCGATCACTTGTTGTAATGCACGAAACGTCAAATCGATTTTTTTTAAAGAGATGTATTAAAAGAAATTTCTTTTTACTGCTTTATTTATTCTTATATTTCCTTACTCGTATGCTTATCCTTACAGAGAAAGAGCTGAAGACATTGTAGCACGCATAGACCAAAGATATGGTCTGTGGCATCACGTTTCGCTGTATGTAACCTCCTTCCTATAGAGTCGCAAACGTCATCGTTGGCCTTCAGTCAGAATTTTTTTATAATTTGACGACTTTCAACCACCATATCTTCCACCCCTTATAGCTATCGGCATGGAACTGCTATGTTGTACAACGGGAGACTTCGGACAACAATTACACACAGACCATTCGTTTGCGTTCTGTAGTTTTCGCTGCAGAGCGAAATATTAAAACACACACACACACACGTAGAATTTTATATACACCGACAACTTTCCAGCCCAATACACTCCACCCTTTTATCATTATCAACCCTCAACAAACAATCCAACCAATAAAACCATTTTCAAAGAGTAAATATAATTTTCAAAGAGTAATTATTTTTTCGCATTTCGCGTTCTATTCTTGAAATTACTAAATATCTATCAGATCGCTATAAAACCGTGCCTAAAACCTTCCTCAACTATAAGTTGGTAACTGTACAAATATTTAAGTCTCTGTGTCTTGTCGTTCGTATGTGAGAAGTGTACACCGAACATGCATTCCTATATATATCTATCCTATCGCCATAAAACCGTGCCTAAAGCCTTCATCGGGCAGACATTAGTAACTGTACAGATTTTTAGCTCTTTATGTCTTGTGGTTCATACGTGATAAACGTACACCGAACAGACATTCATATTTATAGATATAGATTAGGAGCTCCAGTTGGGGCAGCGGTGGGCATGGCCCGTTTACGTTTGGTGGTTTGTAGATGGTGAGGTCTGACAGCTCTACGTAGCTTGCCTGAATATCGTTTCTTCGGTTGATTACATTCTTGAGGCGGTACGGCGATTTTATTTTTAATGCGGTTCCCATACAGCTTTCCGAAGTCCGTTGTCGTCACTTATTACTCGTTTCCATGACACCTATCGGTTAAAATAAATAAAAATAATGTTATATTGGTCTCGAAGTGTGATAATATCGAATCTGTTGTCTTTCGATATTCTGTCGTGGGTGCTTTTCGCTACATGCCGTTCGGGACCAAAGAGGTTAGAATAAAGGGAGCCGGCCGCGGTGGCCGAGGTGACTGAGGCGCTCCAGTCACGGTCAGCACGGCCACTACGGTCGGGGGTTCGAATCCCCCCTCGGGCATGGATATTTGTGCCGTCCTAGTTCGTAAGTAGTTCATAAGTAGTTTGTAAGTTTAGGGACTGATGACCCCGTAGTTAAGTCCCATAAGCTTAACAAACATTTGAACATTTGAATAAAGGGAGATGGCATTATCTATGCCGAGCACTTACGTCAGTTGAAGCCTGTCGGCGATTTTGATCAGTTTCGAAATGCTATTTCTCCGTTAAAAGTATGCGTTAAGTCGACCCTCTTGCTTTTAATGCATTGAACTGACAGTCACGGCAAAGCGGCAAAGTATGTACTTTCAAACAATATACTTGAATAAATAGTAATAAATACTCATCAGAATATATTTGAAAAATTACTTTTTAACGGCTGAATTGCACTTTTTTTAACACCTTACATCACGGTAAAACCATCGGACGTTTTATTACTGTTTTAAGTGACATAAAATATTAGCTCTACAATACGAACACTTCTCCTAAACTTAGCAATATGGCGAAGGCAGGCTTCACTTTTTCAGCGTAAGGTCATCTCCCTGTAATCCAACCACCTTGTTCGGGACAGTCGGCTGCGGAAGTGTCTTTCACGATTACTTAGACCTGACTGAGTAGATATGTCTTTCACGAGCGCTTTTGCCTGGTTTGTTTTGAACATTTAAGGTCAGCGTGGTTCAGTTGTGTTTTGCAGTGTCTAGAAATATTTTATATTTTGCATTGACATTTGTATTATAATGTAGATATTTATTGATGTAAGCGGCCTATGCAAATGAATAATGCAAGTTTATTTCACCATATACATTTCGCCTATATTTGTAAGGCATTTTAGTGACAATTTTTGGTGGATGCTGGTCTACATATGGTGCTGTTTGGTGCCTTTAGGTTGTTTTGTTTCCGTCTTTTATTCCATTGGCCAAATATTTCCATTGAAGTTGCCTTTCAAATAAAGACGTAATGTATATAAATTTGTAATTATTCAGTTGAATCAATAAATATCTACATTATATTCTTAAAAATAACTATGGGACGAAAGGGCAAAAAAGAAACTAACAATGTTGGCATTGACATCGTTTGCAGCATAATTTTCTATCTTTCATTACTTAGGAGAACATTTATTTTCTTGAAATTATACCTTTGAAGGGTTGCAGGTGGGACTCGGATTGAAATAACTTCATTAAGACTGACATTCAGTATAACAGCGTTGTGATCGCTGAATACTGCATTATATACTTGAACTGTTGATTCAAGTTTATTTCTCTAAACGAGTATTTAGTCTAATTGCAATAAAGTTCCGGGTTGCTGCTTATATTTCATTCAATAGTGCTACAGCTGTTTCGACAGTTTGTCATTCTCATGCGCGTCTACGATGTTTGGACGTTATATGCTGACATCTGGCGTAACTGTTGCATAAACTATATGGAAATATTCACGTATTTAGTTGTTGTATACGGTTTTTAGCTGTCAGGTATTATGCAGCTTTTTACGCTAAAACGTTAAATTAAAGAAAACTTTTATATTTTGCGTAATTAACAACAGCTCTGCCAAAGATATTCTGCCACTTCATCTTCTTGCTGTGGTTGTTGTACAGGTACTGCCGATTCATGACGTACCTGTCGCATGTCTTCTTCAGTCAGTAACATATGTGCAGGGTTCACTCGATCCAGTGATACTGTCTGCCGTTTTCCGTGACTGTCGATCTGCATTGTATGTTCACCTCTCAGTAACACCTTTTGTGGCCCAGAATATGGAGGCTGCAGTGGCGGTCGTACTGAGTCTGTTCTGAGCATGACATGGATGCAGGTGTGAAGGTCCTTATGGATAAATGTTTTTCTTTCTCCATGTCGGGATACACGTGATGGGCGTAGTGTAGCTATTTGTCTGCGTAGCATTTGCAAAACCTCTGGTACGTCCTCTTGTGATGTCTCCACCTGAGCATTAAAAAATTCTGTCGGCAGCCGCAAGTTCTCCCCGTAGACCAACTCTGCTGTGGAAGTTCCCAAATCTGCTTTAACTGCAGTTCGCAAGCCCAGTAACACCAGAGGTAAAGCAGATGTCCACGATTGTGAGTGACACATTAATGCAGCCTTTCAGGTTCTATGCAAGCGTTCGACTATACCATTACTGGCCGGATGGTAAGCGGTTGTGCGATGACGGCGGAAGCCACACAGATTAGCCAATTCTAAGAACAGTACAGACTCCAATTGGCGGCCTTGGTCGGTGGTCACATGTAATGGGCAGCCAAAACGCGCAATCAAAGTTTCCAGGAATACCCGTGCCACAGTTTCTGCTGAAATATCCGCCAGTGGCACTGCTTCTGCCCATCTTGTATAACGGTCAATCAGGGTAAGGAGATAGCGGTATCCTTCTGAAGGTAATAACGGGCCTACAATGTCCAAATGTACATGTGTAAATCTAGCCATCGTAAGTGGAAAATCTCCAATCTGTTTGAGGACGTGTTGGCCGATTTTACATCTCTGGCACTGCAAGCATGACTTCGCCCAACTCCGGCAATCTCTCTTAATTCCTGGCCATACAAAACGATCTATCGTAAGCTTGACACTTGCGTTTGCTCCGGGATGAGTAAGGCTGTGAATGGCATCGAAAAAATTCTTTCTCAGTGTCTCGGGCACAACTGGTCTAGGACTACCTTGAGATACATCGCACCAAACATAAACATTCTCTCCAGCTGGATGTACTTGTTGTAATCGTAGCCCTGAGGTACCATCCTTGCGATATGCTTCAAGTTGTAGGTCCACTTTCTGTGCATTTGCCAATTGTTCATAGTCAATCGTCTGAGAAATAGCATCAACTCTTGACAAACAATCTGCGACCACGTTTTCCGCTCCTCTGATATGCCTCACGTCGGTAGTAAACTGGGCTATAAATTCTAGCTGCCGAAATTGTTGCGGTGAGCAACTGTCTTTGTTTTTGCATAAGGCAAAAGTGATAGGCTTGTGATCGGTATATATAATGAATGGTCTGGCTTCCACTTGCGGACGAAAATACTTTACAGCTTCATACATTGCCAGTAGTTCTCTATCATATGCAGTCCAGTTGACTTGTGCCGCCGGCCGCGGTGGCCGAGGGGACTGAGGCGCTCCAGTCACGGTCTGCACGGCCACTACGGTCGGGGGTTCGAATCCCCCCTCGGGCATGGATATTTGTGTCGTCCTTAGTCTTAGCTAGTTCATAAGTAGTTTGTAAGCTTAGGGACTGATGACCCCATAGTTAAGTCCCATAAGTGCTACAAACATTTGAACCTTTTTTTTTTTTTTTTTTTTTTTTTTTTTTACTGTGCCGCTGTGAGTTTACGGGAGAAAAATCCTAAAGGTTGCCAGTAGCTATTTATTTGCTGGTGCAAGGCTGCTCCTAAAGCTTACTGACTGGCATCGACCACTATGGCTAATGGTGCCTGAGGAACTGGGTGTGCTAATAGCACTGCATTCCGTAAGTCTGTTTTAATTTGTTCGAATGCAGTTTTCATTTCTGGGGTCCATTTTAATGGTTGTCTGCCTGTTGCATTCTTGTCCACTAGAGCTGCAGTTAAAGGTGCATGCTTTTCGGCTGCTTTTTGCAAATGCTGCCGATAAAAGTTTACAGCCCCAAGAAATCTTCGAAGCTGTTGGCAATTGCTTGGTTGGGACATCTTCTTTATAGCTGTAATTTTTTCTGAAAGTGGAATAATTCTAGCCGGAGTCACCGTGTAACCGAGAAATCATACTTGACTTTGTCTGAGCATACATTTAGCCTTATTTATTACAATTGCATACACATCTAAACGCTTGAAAACGGTTTTTTAATGTTCTTCATGTTGTTCGTTCGATTTCGAAAAGATCAGTATATCGTCAAATTATGCGAAAAAATATTGCAAACCTCTAAACATTTCATCCACCAAGCGTTGCCAAGTTTGGGCTGCATTTTTCAAACCAAATGGCATCCTTACATACTCAAATAAACCAAAAGGTGTTATGATCGCTGTTTTTGGTATGTCAGCTTCTGCGATTAGTATCTGGTGGTATGCTTTTTTACAGTCTATGACACTAAATATGGTCGCTCCTGTCATTGCATTCGTAAAATCTTTGATGTTTGGAATCGGGTACCGGTCGGGAATAGTGCGGGCATTCAATGCTCGATAGTCACCGCAGGGCCTCCAAGAACCATCTTTCTTTCTGACCATATGGAGTGGCGATGACCATGTACTGTCAGACCTGCGAAACACACCTTTTTGCAGCAATTCTTCCAACTCTGCTTTCGCTGCCGCAAAACGGTCTCGAGTTAGCCTTCTTGGTCTCTGTGATACCGGTTGCCCAGCTGTCGTCTTAATGTGGTGCACTGTTTTGTGCAAAACTGTTTGCGTGTGCACCTTTTTATCATTACTATTATAACGTTTATATACTATTTAAGTAATTACATTTCATTCTACCACTTCCAAACAAGATACTTAGCTTTTCAACATTACAATGTATGGGGGTCCTGTTCGCTGCAACATTATTCTCCTGGGGCATCGTGGTAGAAATAAATACGCGGTATGTACAATTTTTCACTTCTTTAATTTGAAATCAAACTGCTTCTCCAGCAAAACATTACAACTTCATAATGTATACAATGCTACAGAACTTAGCTGACAGAACTTCCATATTAAAACAACGGACTGACATAGCTTCCAGAGCACTTGACAAACGACTAAAACACGAACTCCCCCACGCTAGGCGGTGAGGCGAATATATAACATCGGCGATAATGACCTTACATTATGCATTGTTCATAACAATTGAATATACTAATTTACAATGAACAAACAGACAAAGAAAACATTTCATGTACACAAAAATAATCACAATATAAAATGAAAACTATACATACAATAATTTTACAAGCAACATATCGTTTTAAGACTTAATCACCTACTTTTTGTATGACAACAAACCAAAATGTTAAATGTCAATTAATTAGTTAACGAGTACGTCATACACGTTCCTAACATATACTGCACTATCACATATCTCGGCCATTCTGAAAATAGGTTCAAAATCTCACGTCAATCAATATATACAAAGAAATACAATATAGGAATTTCGACTATTACATTAATTAACACAATTAGCTGGTCAATGCAACTTGTTTATGAGCCTAACATATATACAATGCTATTTATTTTAATGTCTTTATGTTTTACAAACGTTTGTACCCTTCGTCTGTCTATTTATTGAAATAATGTACGATGACAAAAGTATTGTTTATAGACCTGTCTGGAAACGTCTTATACAAATCTCTTAATTAATGGAATCTATCGCTTGTTAACTAATCACACTATCACCGGGACACTGTCCTACACTGATTCCTAGACTGGCTATTTCGTTTGTAACTTCACACGCAAAATATATCACTATTACACCACACGATTCCGGTTGCGACGCAGACGGTATCGTACAATAACATTGAGATGAGAGGTCCCGCAGTATTGTCACACTATGCATGTGAAACATCTGACTATCCTGGTAGCCTATGATACCAAAAGTATTTCGTCCTAACGTACCTTTTACTATTTCTTCACCACATCTTATGCTTGCTGTACTGATATTTACCTCAAGTTTATTGTGATACAAAAAAAAATCCGCACCTAGGATAGCATCTGTAACTTCAGCTAATACGAAAGACCAAGTATAATTTCGTTTGATTCCTAATTTAACGTCTAACTGACACTTCCCGTAAGTCATTATTGGCGCTCTATTTGCTGCAGTAAGACTTATCTGTGAAGCTTGAACTTCGGCTTTGCAACTTCCGATCGGTCGCGCACTTACGTCTGATCCCGAATCAATTAGGTACATACGTTTCCATTCTATGTCACGCACATATAACCGGCACGAAAGCAAAGGTAAAAGAGACAGGTTACTCACTATGACGCGCTGCTCGTCGGCCTCACCTTTTACTTGTAGTCGCTGTTGATTGATCATGCAGCTTGAGTACGTGCATGGCGTAGTGCATCTCGTAGCTCTCTCTGCAAACCGTCGATAATACCAGCAGACTTGGTCTTTCCATTTGATTCTGTTGTTTCCACTGTTACTGTACGTGCTATGCTTGTTAACGCTTTTCTCGCTCTCCAGCAGCGTCGCTACCCGTTTTTGCGGGGCTTCAACCTGTTCTTGTAGTTCACGTAATTGATCCTTGACAGTTGCTTGTTGGTTTCTCTGTATAGCTGCATTTTCTTGTGAGTCGTAATTACTGGTAATTGCAGTTATATCTGCTGTATGTCTCCTCTCCAATACAGCATATACTTTGTCCGTCACTGAGAGCAATGTTGAAATGTCTTGTGTCTCATATAAAACTGACACCGTCTTAACATTCTCTGGTAATTCTGCCAGCCATACCTATCTTAGCGTGTCATTTGAAAGTTCGTCTTCTCTAACTATGCTTCTCAGATGCCTCCAACATTCAAATGGAGTTCTGTCTCCTGTCTTTTCGCCTTTCAGTACCCATTGTATACGTTGTTGTATCGGTTGACACATTCTTGTGATTACTAAATTTTTCAGAGACGTATACTGCAGCGTGGCTGGCGGCGTCAATATAATATCATCGCTGAGAGCAGCTGCTCTGGCGTCTAGCGCATTAAAGGCTATTGCAAATTTCGTGTGTTCTTCTGTAATTTCGTATTGTTGGAAAGCCAACTCGAGCATTGCAAACCAAAGGTCTGGCTTATCCGGTAGAAATTGTGGTGTACGCACCTTCATTTGCAATTTATTAGTTGATGTACCTCTGCTGCTAGTCGGGAAATTTAGATCTTCCGCCGAACTCTCATGCCTTTCTATTTCCAACGGTAATTCTTCCAGCTGTCTTTGTAAATCGTGGCGAAGGTTTGTTGCTTTACTGTCGCATGTTCGCGCCGATGCAATGCGCGACGATATCGTCTGTTTTTGCGTGCTCATATTCTCGTTAATTGCTTTAAAATTCGGGGTAACCAATTTGTAGTGTCTTATTGTCGTAGCAATTACTTTAAATTAATAAATAAGCTTATTTGTGAGAAAAAACATAACGTAACTACTGGAAATCAGAGAGTAAGATAGTAATCAAAGAGTAAAGAAAACAAAAAGTAAAAGTCTGCTCTTCTCAAGAAGAAATATAAAATTCACTGTGCTGACGGCGATTCCCACATCATATTAAGTGCGGCCGCGTTTTGTGTGGACTTTTTGCCGCATAAAGCGTTACCCGTAGTGTACCATCTATACGCTATCTATACGTTCTTCTTTCAGAAGCAAGCTAACCTCACAATTTTCTTCTCAAACTACGCAGCTTCACGAGTTTTTTCATTTTGTGCGTGTATCAATATTGAGACGTGGCAGCGAAAAGACTGTGAAGTACGACTTGCAATATTGCCGCTAAGCTCTCTCCGAACACACTCAGCTCTCCCGACAATGCCGGTATGGTTTTTCTGGTCTCAGCTGCTACAAACAGCTATTGCGTGTGCCAGTTTACACGAGAGGTCAAAACTCGCAGAGAGCGACTATCTGAGACTTTGCCTCTCTCTCTCTCTCTCTCTCGGAGACTTCTGGCGACCTGAGCCTCGGTGCAGTTTACACGACACGTTTTACCAACAGATACTCTCTGAGAGTGAGAAACTCTCACGTGTATACCTAGCTTAACTTCTTAATGCCCCGCTTTATGAATTCCTTTTGAAGAACAATTCTTTTTGTGTGGGAGTTACTCAGAATGGTGCTTAGATAACACGTAATTTTTTAAAGTTTTTAATTTTACTTTTTAAACAAATTTTAGGCACTTGCCAAATTGAGCAAATCGGGAAGTAAGAGTAATTGGACTAATTTTAAGTAAGTGCACTTTGGGCAATAGAGAAAATAGTACGAAGGTTAAAAGTCAGAGGGGATGTGGGAAATAGATATACTTATCGTTAAAACTGGTAATACACTTCTTGTTGTTATACTGACAATTTATTTAGAACTGTGATTGTATGTCACAAACAATTACAAACAGATATGCAGTATGTGTATTTACTAATGTAATTCCACAAAGCAATTCCTTCCTTTTTTGAAACGCAAGTGAAAGTTGCATTTCTGGAACATAACAAATGATTTCTCCTTGTAGAAGGGGCTCTTGCAACTCTGTTAAGCTTCAACAGCAGGGCCGGCCGCGGTGGGCGAGGTGACTGAGGCGCTCCAGTCACGGTAAGCACGGCCACTACGGTCGGGGGTTCGAATCCCCCCTCGGGCATGGATATTTGTGCCGTCCTAGTTCGTAAGTAGTTCATAAGTAGTTTGTAAGTTTAGGGACTGATGACCCCGTAGTTGAGTCCCATAAGCTTTACAAACATTTGAACATTTGAATTTCAACAGCAGGTGGCCAGTGTCAAACGCTATCTCTCCTAACATTTTGAACAAGGATATTCACACATGGGCCTTTCTTCTTTTTCTTGAGAATTCATTCTCTACTTTGTCTGTTGATGGCCTTCCTCGTGTTGCTGGGTCGGATACTAAGCTGCAGAGAGACTCGGTGACTTCACATCGGAAATTTAGCAGTTCCATTGCTCCCTGAGTAGGCATAGCATTCCTTTTCCAGTCTCGTCGGAAGAGTAGCCAGTCATTGACAATAACTATGTCGATGAAATGAAAGAAAGATCTCAAATAAAATTTCCTTTATCTTAAAGAGATACGGTAATAGCTGATGAGACCATGTAGTAAGTTTTGTGCCCCAGCCTCGTCGCCGTCTTTTTTGTCTCGTTTCCGTCGTAGGTGTCGGTGGCCGAGTAGAAAGACCGACACAGGAATAAAGGAAGCACGCTTGTACAGGTACGAAGGTGAGCAGCCAGTGGGACAGCAGAAACTAGAAACACTGGAGTAAATTAGAACGAGATATATTGCACAGAATTTATACAATACTTAACTTTTACATAGTTCTGTACTGCAGAATGCTGATACATAGTTGAGCTAGAGGCCTGCCTAGTGATGAGTCCGATAGCCAAGTCTTTACTGGTTCCTATCTCAGTCCCAAATGAACGATGTCGTTCAGTGCTGGCCACGAGCGGAGTTGTAGCAGAGGGCGCTCGTGGCTGCCGTCGTAAGAACGCCGCGCCGTGCGTGCATGGCGGCGCGCGCCGAAAGTAGGTGGCGCGCACTTTAGACTTGTGCGACACCACACCCGATATACCCTTCTGGCACATACAAAGAAACGGCAGTTTTGCCCATCGCGACTAAACATGTTTCAGGAACAGAATCTACTTAGTTGAATGTTTGGTTGTGTGGCCATCTTCCGCAGCAGCTGTTAAAATTGATTATAATAGGTAATCCGTCTTATGCTGACTGCAATTAAATACATTTGTTTTACTTTAGACGAGATTCCTTTTTATTTTAAAAGCGTCTTCTGTGGTCTGTAAATGATATAAACGTTTCTACAGGTTGTTTTGTATACTCAAATTGAAAACAGTTTTAACAACTTTGTGTAGTTAGGCCTATGTGTTTTTAAGTTGATATTCAGTCTTCCCACTGTGTTGTCTCATCTTTCCATTTCACTGCTGCTTCTGAGTCTTGTTGGCAGGAGTTGATTGGTCCCTGACGTGTGTTTTCCATTTGTGTACGCCACAAATACAGGTGAAAAGTTTTGTGTCTCGTTTCCGCCGGTTGTCGTAGGTGTCGGTGGCCGAGTAAAGAGAGACCGACACAGGAGGTAGGATGCACGCGTGTGCAGGTACGGTGGTGACCAGCCAGTGGGACAGCAGAAACTAGAAACTCTAGACTAAATTAGAACAAGTTGTATATTTCGTAGAAATAAGATAATACTTATCTTTTTCAAAGTTGAAGACTGCAGAATGCTGATACGTAGTTTAAATAGAGGCCTATACTTTTCTTGGAGAGCAGCAGACTAGTAAAATGTTGATACATAGTTAGGATAGAGGCCTGCCTACTGATGATTCCTAGTGCCTATCCGATAGCCAAGTCTTAACTGGTGTCTATCTGATTCCCAAGTGGCCGATGCAGCAGTCGTGGCCACGAGCGGAGTTGCAGCAGAGGACGTCGTAAGAACGCCGCGCCGTGCGTGCATGGCGGCGAGCGGCGAAAGTACGTGGCGCGCATTTCTTACTTGTGCGACACCACAGAAATTGCCGTACACAACCCGAAAACAGCAGTGAGATGGAAAGAAGAGAGAACACCGTAAGCAGACTGAACATCAATTTAAAACCATATAGGCCTAACGTGCACAAAGTTTTTAAAAAACGGTGTATACAAAACAAACTGTACAAACGTTTGTATCATTTACAGACCACAGCAAATATTTTTAAACTAAAAAGCGAAACGCGTCTGGTGTAAAACAAATGTCTTTAATTGCAGTCAGCATAAGACGGAGTACCTCTTATAATCAGTACTTCATTAACTTCGAATAAACTGCGTAAACAAGAGCATATGTATGTATGTATGTTTGTATAGTCTATGGGACTTAACTACGGGGTCATCAGTCCCTAAACTTACAAACTAATTACGAACTAGAACGGCACAAATATCCATGCCCGAGGGGGGATTCGAGCCCCCGACCGTAGTGGCCGTGCAGACCGTGACTGGAGCGCCTTAGTCCCCTCGGCCACCGCGGAGGGCAAACAAGAGCATATTTTGCAAAAAAAAAAAAAAAAAAAAAAAAAAAAAAAAAAAAAAAAAAAAAATGCTTACCTTGATTTTTGGTTGGTACAGCTCTACAAACGTCGAGGTTATGAGCAGTACGTTATTCTCGAAGATGATGCAGTTTCTCACTAGCTCTAATTCACAAAACTGCTACCAGGCAACGGAACAATGAGGTAGTTGCTTGGAAACTGCTCCACACATGGCGTAATGAGCTTGTGTTGACACTTTTAAAATCAAAATCATTACATGTATGAATGGGGTACGTGACAGACATGGCACGGTGGGCTTTAAGAGGTTAACAACAGGTAAATTGTATTTGGACCACTGTAGGAAGAAATTCGTTGGAGTATGTTACCTTATGCTTTGGACAATATATTTAACTATCGTTTCTGATGTTGTTACTACTTACTTTTTTATTCCTATTCATATATTGTTTTTTTATGACGTACTTTTAATGTTTGAAAAATAACAATCAAAATCAATCAGAATTTAGTTTGAAATCATTGATTATATAAGGAACTCATAGTTCGATGGGGGCGATCTTTATTGTTTAGTAATGATTTTGCAGCCAAGATCCCACTTTTCATTTTCATAAATGAAAAATGCGATCTTGGCTGCAAAATCATTATGAAATCATTGAGTTTGAAATAATTCACACTTCTTTGAAATAATACGAAATCATTATAATCACACTGTCAATGAAAATAAATAAAAAATAGTTATGTAACATAAATCTCGCCACAATTAATAACGCCTTTCTTTTAATGATGTCCAAACTGATGCATCATTTCTGTGTTACTATCTCCCCATTATCGCGATAATACGAAACAAAGTGCCCTTCTCTGAACTTTCTCTATATCGTCTTGGTGAGCTCTGCTAAAAGGCGAAACGCTTCATTTATTAAAGAATAAAACAATTTGCAATCAAGACGGTTTTTTACTGAAGGAATTATTATTCTCACTGATTGCTGTACACCATGGACTGAAAATCATTTTATGAGTATGCAGTTTCTCTAAAAGAACTGTTGCATTTTCTAAGTGTTTGTCTATGAAATGTAGCCTTTCGTTCGCCATCCGTACATTATTTTCTATGTGTTCTTTGCAAGTTAAGTTGTTCGTAACTGTGATTTCTAGGTATTTAGTTGAATTTACAACCTTCAGATTTTACTGATTTATCGTGTAAATGAAGTTTAACGAGTTTCTTTAAGTACTAATATGGTTGATTTCACAATTTTCATTGTTTGCACCATGCAGATATCTTGCCTAAATCATATTGCAACTGCTTTTGGTCTTCTGGTGACTTTACCAACCGATAAACGATAGCATCATCTACTAACAGTCTAAGAAAGCTGCTCGTTGATTCGTAAATCGTTTATCATTTCGCTGGGGAGTGCCAAATATCAGTTCTGTTTTACTCGATGACTTGCCGTCAATTATTACGTACTGCGTCCTTTCTGACAAATCTAATCGCACAACGGTGGTGATGTTCCATAAGCAAGCTACTTGATTAGGAGACACTTGTTAGGTAAGTGTCAAAAGAATCCCAGAAAACGAGAAATATGGAATCGATTTGAGAGCCCTTGTAGATATCATCACTACATGACAGTAAAGAGATAGCTGTCTTTCACAAGAACAATACTTTCTGAATCCGTGTTGACTATGGTCCAATAGGTCGAGCACTTAGAGATATTTATTTTATAACTAGCTTATATGCTCGTGCTTCGCAACGGTTGTTTAAGAGTGGCCTGTGCGTATCATGGCTTTTGAGGGTTCCGGACTTCACTCCCTGGCTGCTGAGTTCCACCTATTCTGTCCGTTTCATTTTCTGTAAAATCCTCACCATTTTAAAGTGTGCGTTTACAGTTCTCATTAGGTAACGGGTAACGCCGCTGGCGATGTCGTGCTGCGTCAACGTTCCTGAGCCGCGAAATACTGAATGACGATCACGATCATCGAGCACTTAGCCACGAAGACCGCTGAGAAATTAAGGGGGTTTTCTCTTTGAGTGGTGGGATCTGAGAGGCGAGAAAATACATGACGTTCCTGATCACTGTTACGTCGAACCTCGTCAATGGAACGAATTTGCAAAGAGACACTTAAATCGTCAGGTACTTGAGCCGCAGAAAATTTCGCCTCGCGGTCTGCTTTCGGTTCCTGAGACCTCATAGTCTTCATTCTTTTAGTCGTTCCTGTGTACTGTGAGAGACTTGACCTTTTACATTTTGGCTTGTGAGTAGAATCTTGATGTCCTAGAGCTACACGATTCTGAACGGATTACTGGGACCGCACGATCCTGAGATTTGTAGCCGTCCGTGAGTGTTTAGGAATTTCTAAACATTTCTGATCTGATTTTGTTGAAATGAAGCCAATATCTTGCCCCAGGCTATTCTCAATTTATCTGTGGTACCCCATGAATGTTCGTTTAGTACTTTTATATGTTTGCCGTACTACACTGTGCTTATAAGCATAGTGTGCACATAAAACTTCTAAGTACGATACCTTTTCTTCCCCCAATTCGATTTTGATGAAAAGAAGCCTACGTTATGCTCCAAGCTATTCTAAAGTTACTTGTGAAGTCCCACGATAATTCGTGATTGGAAATTACGCTCTACAAATACATGCGATTGCTTTTAGGAAAAGGTTTAAATTGTGATATCCTTACTTTCTCTAATTATATTTTGTGAAATGAAACGTTTATGCAACCGCAGGATACCCTCACGTTACTTATGAAAAACCCCTGAAAATTCGTCAATTACTTTTGGAGATTAACGTGATGAAAGAGACGCAGACATGACGGTTGTAGATGAATAAAAAAATCGTTAAATCGTTATATTCTTTATTTTCGTGATCTGATTTTTATGAAACGAAGTCTATATGTTCCCCCAAGGTACCCTGAAGTTACCTGTAAAACCCCATGCGAATTCATGAAGTAGCTTTGGAGATAAGTGGGTGCTAATAGATGAACAGAGACAGACGAAGGTTACTGAAAACACTTAAAATTACGATATCTCTTTTTTCTCGTGATTCTATTTTTATGAAATGATGCCTAGATCCTGAACCAATTTTCGCTCATGTTTCCTGTGAAAAGCACATGAAAATTCGTGAAGTAATTTCGAAGTTTGAAGCGAACAGCGACATGCCTTCATTTACAGATTTATTATTTTAGTATAGATATAGAAGATTAAAATGTGATAATTATTTTGCACTGTATTTCATTCATTTACTTACCCATGACACACAATTATGGTTACCATACGTCCTCTTTTTGCCGGACACGTCCTCTTTTTGTAGCAAGAAAATGTGTCAGTCTGGAATTTATAAAATTCTACAAAATGTACTCCTTTTTGGGTTCCGAGAAAGAAAAGATTTTTGTGTCATTGGCAACAACGGACTCGTTCGCACTGCAGTTCCAAACTGTTCGCAACTATCACGCGCATACACAGAGCTCTCTGCATGGTCTGAGAGTTGCAAACGATTCGAACTTCTCTACGAAGGAACCCGGTTGTCTATCCCGTATTCAACCAGTGTGTACTTTGTGGTTTAGGCTGAAGCTGTATAGTGTGTGTTCGAGATCGTAGGCACCCTTTTGCTTCCAAATAAACTACGAACTTAAATACAAATACAAAATGCCGAAAAGAAAGTCAGTGTTAAATGATGTGCTCTTTGAGAAATACAAAGCATTCAAGAGAATGATCAAACGAAAGTAAGCATTAATGACTCATTGAGCTTTGGACATTTTTGTAATTTCATTTTTTTTTTTTTTTTTTTTTTTTTAAGATTATCAAAAGAAACGGAACTGTCAAGGTTCATAATGTTTCGTTTTACGATAACCACACAAGTTTTAGTTTGTACTTGTTTCATGTGGTTCATTAATAAAGTTGTAAATTGCATTGTGTTAAAAAAAAGTCCTCTTTTTTACATGAACTGACCTCGTTTTTGATGATTAACATATGGTAACCCTATACTCAATGAATCAAAAACGTGCAAAAATGAGAAACAATTAGGGTTACCACATGTCTGTCTTCAGAAAAGAGGACATTTCTAGAGTCATAAAAGAAACTTTTCTCTCTCTCTCTCTCTCTCTCTCGTATTGACAACTCAGGTACTAGTGATGTCTCTACTGTATAATCAGAAACTTGTTTGTAATACATCTTACGCATCTTACGTAATTTGTTAATCTTCTTACAGTGAAGCCATAATATTTAATCACTTCACCACTTGTAATTATTGTCTTAAGTGCTGAACATTTTTTCCATACTTATACCTTGACGATCCACCCCCCATTTTACCTGATTTTTTTAAGATGCATCATTTGCGGAAACCATAGTACTGTTGACTGTAATATCGTGACAAATAAAGTTACTGTAAAAATTATTTAAGCGTTCCTTGATATAGCTATGCTCCCATTTCGGATCAGACCGACATGACTATATACATGATTAACTTCTAGATTCTAGTGAGTGAATGGAATATGTAAGGCCTAGGTAAAGAAAGAGATGAATAAAATAAACTTTTTATTTGCCGTACAGAAGCTCGCAATTAATTATTTAAAGCTACTCAGTTTTTTGGACAAAATCTTTAACTCGATTTGTTCAAAACACTGTTTATGTAGTTACATCTCTTCCGTCCTAAACAGACGAATGGTGACTGTGGTATCTGATCTTATTTGTATGAAGTTTTGAACAAGGTTTTAACTTATGTATAACGAACACTGCACTAACTTTTGATCTTAAAGTCATAAGTGTTCTTGACAAACAACACACAGAACTCCCGAGTCCCAGCTCGACGGATTGAACGTCTTATCTTTGGGTGTCACACACTACTTCGACCAGAGAAAGGGGGGAAGAGTTTTATGGTATACTATGTGTATTGCACTGTGTCTTACATTGTTTCAGACGTATGGTTTTAATTGGCCGCCTCGAAGCTTGTATTCCGCGACAATTGCCACGCCAGTTATTTCAATGATTCCGAAGTAGCTTGACCTCAGAGCAGCGACGGCACAGAAACGAGAAAATTCAAAACATTGTTTCAAGAAAGGTTAAATTCTCTAGAGTTAGTGATTGTGAAAGTTCAGAGAGTTGTATTTACGCACTTTCAAGTTGAAGCAGTTGCACAACGCAAAAAAGAGGACATTTCCCCATTTTGTTAAAAACCTGGCGGGACCATTTTTAGGATCCAAAAAAGAGGACATGTCCGGGTAAAAGAGGACGTCTGGTAACCCTAGAAACAATCAATTCTGAAGCTTATGGGTTGGTTCGCTTCACATGTCACTAGAGAAAATAAAACAGGTGCATGGAAATGTTGCATAGAGGCTGTGTCCATTCTATTAACTTCGCCTTCTATTGTTTTCGCTCTTAATTGGCTGCAGGTGGACGGCCTGCGCGAAGGAAAACAAAAGCAAAACGAGGAACCGTGCCGACTGCGGCTGGTGTACGTCAGCATCTGTGCAGAGCCGCTCTCGCCTTACACGGGGGCTTGCATTACACGCGCACGTGGAGATGGCCGAGGCCTGTCTGCAGCAGACTTGTACGAGGTGCGTTCAAGTTCTAAGGACTCCGATTTTTTTTCCTCCGGACTGGAAAGAGATAGAAACATGCCCATTGTTTTAAAATGAGGCTGCGTTCATTGTCAATACGTCCCACAGATGGCAGCACCGTACGGCAGATGGAATTTTAACGCCAGTGGCGAGAATGAGAACTGTTTTAGATACTTAACCCTACACTGCATGGTGTTGCCGTTTGGCAACGCAAGTTTTTGTTTCATTTATCACGCGTACTTCTTCTTGCCAGATGGCAACACTGTGCATATTGAGTACATTGAAGTCTGTTCTAAGCATTTAGTTGATCGTTTCCTCCATAGATGGCAGAGCAATCATGAATTGAGGAGAAATGCAACAAAGAGCTCTCCAACGGATTTTACTCACTGTTGGGCTTTAAATTGCGTAAATTAATTACAAAATGATACGACTTTTGTCAAGTAAAAAAAAAATTATCATGTTACAGACATCTAATAGGAGTAAAAAACATGTTAGAAACCAATATTTTTCTTGAAAGAAAGTTTCTGTGTAAGGAAAATTACGTGTTGCCGTTTGGCAACACTATGCACTCAGTCATAGTACTGTTGCGTACTTGCTTAGGAAGCTTGCCCTCAGCGCTGACGAAATTTCTGCCATTTCAGTGAACTAGTGTGTGTCTGTTGTAAAGTAAGGTATCATGAGTGCTGAAAAAGTTTATTTTGTGGATAATGATGGACGGTTAAAGGAGTTGACAGAAGAAACTTGGTTTTCAATACCAGTTCCGAGTGAAAGTGAAGATGACAGTGGTGATGAAGATGAAATATGTAATAACAGCAATAAATTCGTGAAATCAAACAGTCAAACTTTTGATCTTATTGAATCCAAAGTGTCTTCAAATGATTATAATTGCGCTGGGCAGTCAATGGACAGCATGCAGCTGCAGCAGGAACTACAACTTATGAACGAACAGAGATCTCAAATGTAATCTGGAAGGACAACAAGACAGTTATGTTGTTATCCACGTTTGTAGGAAGTGACCCTGTAAGCAATGTAAAGAGGTATGATAGAAGTAGGAAGGAACATATTTTTGAATCACGTCCAAAAATTGTGCAAATTTATAATAAGCATATGGGAGGAGTGGATCTCCTAGACAGTCTCATTGGCAGATACAGAATCATAATGCGGAGTGAGAAGACGTACTTTAGAATATTTTACCATATTATTGATGTAGCCATAATCAACAGCTGGATATTGTACCACAGAGTTAACAGCATCCACAAGCCAGTGTCTCAAGCTAAGGAGCTCCAATTAGCAAATTTTAGGATTGAACTGGCTGAAACTTTGCTCAAAATTGGTTCCAGCTCTACGCCAAAGAGAGGTAGGCCAAGTTGTGTAGAGAAACCACCAGCAAAGAAGAAGAAGACAGGTTCACACCATCCAGCTAAAATGTCAGATTCGATCAGGTCGGACACTGCCCTGTTTATTTAGATAAAAAGGTGCAAACATGAAAATTGCAAAGGTTATACCATTATTAAATGCGAAAAATATGATGTGGAGCTGTGTATTAACAAGAACAAGAACTGTTTCACTAAATATCATGTATTGTAATTTAATGCTTTCAGATTTATTTAACAGAAGTATCCTGCTTTAAATGCCACTGTGAACTATAACATGAAATTAAAATTCAAAATCAAATATCTCATAAAATGTATGTTTCATAGAATGCATTTGTAAATAATTTTCCTGCTTGATTTGTTGTTGTAGAACATTTGATTACTGGAGAGTGAGTTATGTCTAAATGCATGATGTTGCCAAATGGCAACAGGTAATAAATAATGACTTTCACATTATTAAATCAGTTATATATTTTTTTCAATATTTTTCCCCTTCATTGCTGAACATTTTCTACATATAAAACTTTTTTGCGCTAAAATAAAAATTCATACAGTGTAGGGTTGAAATGTCGACGTTTTCTTTACTTGAACAGCGTGCAATTATTCGTTTTCTGAATTTGCTTGGTGTGACACCAATTGAAATTCATCGACAGTTGAAGGAGACATGTGGTGCTGGAGTTATGGATGTATCGAAAGTTGCGTTCGTGGGTGCGACAGTTTAATGAAGGCAGAATATCGTGTGACAACAAACCGAAACAACCTCGGGCTCGCACAAGCCGGGTCTGACGACATGATCGAAAAAGTGGAGAGAATTGTTGAATGTTGAACAGATCGCCTCCAGAGTTGGCATTTCTGTGGGTTCTGTGCACACAATCCTGCATGACGATCTGAAAAATGCGAAAAGTGTCATCCAGGTGGGTGTCACGAATGCCGACGGACGACCACAAGGCTGCCCGTGTGGCATGTTGCCGAGCAATGTTGACGCGCAACGACAGCATTAATGGGACTTTCTTTTTCGTCGGTTGTGACAACGGATGAGACGTGGATGCCATTTTTCAATTCAGAAACAAAGCGCCAGTCAGCTCAATGGAAGCACACAGATTCACCGCCACCAAAATAAATTCGGGTAACCGCCAGTGCTGAAAAAATGATGGTGTCCATGTTCTGGGACAGCGAGGGCGTAATCCTTACCCATTGCGTTCCAAAGGGCACTATGGTAACAGGTGCATCCTACTAAAATGTTTTGAAGAACAAATTCCTTCCTGCACTGCAACAAAAACGTCCGGCAAGGGCTGCGCGTGTGCTGTTTCACCAAGACAACGCACCCTCACATCGAGTTAACGTTATGCAACAGTTTCTTCGGGACAACAACGATGAAGCGATTCCTAATGCTCCTTACTCACCTGACCTGGCTCCTAGTGACTTTTGGCTTTTTCCGTCAATGAAAGACACTGTCCGTGGCCGTACATTCACCAGCCGTGCTGCTATTGCCTCAGCGATTTTCCAGTGATCAAAACAGACTCCTAAAGAAGCCTTCGCCGCTGCTATGGAATCGTGGCGTCAGCGTTGTGAAAAATGTGTACGTCTGCAGAGCGATTACGTCGAGAAGTAACGCCAGTTTCATCGATTTCGGGTGAGTAGTTAATTAGAAAAAAAAAAATCGGAGACCTTATAACTTGAATGCACCTCGTACAGCGACCTCCTGTATCAGACTAGATTCTTTGTCCAAGAGGTGTCAGCAGTAAAAGTGAGAATTCTCAGATCTGGGGCTAGAAACACCTAGGCCCTGACTAATAGAAGCGGGTGGCCTTCTTTTCAGGCAAGTTGAGGCGAGCTATTTGTCATCGTGACGCAGCACTAATGTAAATACGCCACGTCAGCTACATGATTCGGCGTACCTTCATATGTGTGGTCATGATGACGGTAGTTGCTTTTCCATTATCAAGGGTTGCGGCTACAATGAGATGCCATCTTCACCAGGACCGTTTCGTTTGATCGAATATGAAACATCTTCAGTGGTCTAAAAACGCAGATATCTACAATTTCATTTGCTTTTATCGATCGAGAAATAGTTTGTCAATTTGTTTTGCTATGTAAAAAGCTGATTTTCTTAGCTCCGGAGATTCTTCTCAGATTTTCGTCTCAGATCATGATGTGCGACGTGTTCCACAGTACACCTCGGGTTTTTCTTCTTGCAATAAAGTTTTTCTTATCGGGTCGCACCGAACATCTATACATCTTTTTCGCTTTTTGACAACCATTGCAAAACTATTAGATGTACTTGTGTTCCTTCCTTCTCTTCTGCATTTGACAGTGCTGCTGTATTGGTTGTAAAAAGAAGGCGAAAAACTTGTATAGTGCTCAGGTGCAGTGCAAGCCTAAAAGAGAAACATTTGTACAAGAAAAAAGAACTGCCATGTACTGTACAATGTGCGATCTCGGGCCGAGTTTTAATAACTCGATATTTTGTGATACGATTAACAGCGATATTTAATGATCCTTCCACAGTTGACTTTTACGCATATCGATCTGTTTGGCCGAGATCGAACCTTTTGATCTTCATTGATTTGACATGAGATTTGACTAAAAATTGTTACATATATTATTTGTACTGATACATACGATCCTTTCGTCAGTCAAAAATTATGCTTTTGAATCGGTAAAGCTGCGTGTGTGATATTTTTTTTATTTCATTACATTTAGCCTACGGTAATAATATTTCTAAGGCAAGAATATTTATTGGTGTTCCGTAAGAATCTTTCATGTCGCAATAGCAAAATCTGCTTCATCGCCTTCAGGTTTTGCACTATTTACGGTATGATATTTCAATTCATTGTATCTTAACTTCAATAAATCCTGCAACGAAATATATTTAGCGCTATTCTGAAAGACTTCGTGACTACTTCTTTGAGTTTGTCAGCTTTGACAAGATTAAGCAGTAACTGGGCCTCATATTGAATTTATTGGTGCATGCAGCACTTTCGTCAGTTGTGTGTATTACGTGAACACTGAAGTAAAGTGAAGCTAGCTCGTTGTGCCATTCTTGACGAGGAGATCCCGTAGCCGTTCCCGTCGGAGGTTCGAGTCCTCCATGGGGCATGGATGTGAGTGTGTGTTGTCCTTAGTTTAAGTAGTTTGTAAGACTGGAGACTGACTACCATAGCAGTTTGGTCCAATGGGTTTACAAACATTTGAACATCCTGAGATCCTGTAGTGGACACTTTCACTGCTATGGGTGTGAACAATAGTTTGAAGCTGTTTATCTTCAATGCATCTTATCTCCAGATAAATAAGGAAAACCTTTCCTGGTATAGTCTTTTTTTAACCTTTAACTAACGTGGTGGCATACATGGGTCACTAACACCGTGGTGCGGTCAATCTGACCTCTGACTTTTTAGGTGGGTGTAATGTTAACAATTTGAACACCTTTGAAATTCTCAGTTTTGCATATCAAAGAGTCTTTAATACTAAGTAAATAAACATGAAAATACAATACAATAATATTAAATAATTATTGTTAAACTGACACTCTGATATGATTTCTGCACATTTCGTACACTAATATATTTATATGTTTTCCATTAGCTAATAATGACAATCAAGCTTTGATAGATTTTGTATATGTTCTTGAAGAACTAATGAAACAAAAAATGTAACGTTTTTAACTCGAAGAAATACCTCTTCAAATATCAGAGCCGTCCAGGTCACACGTTTTCACAACCGTCCCTGCAGACCTGATAATATGTCGTTAGTCGTAATTCCTGCGGAAATAGTGAGTTCTGACCTCACTTTTGCATATGTTTCAGCACAAGACTACAGGCCAGCTCTTTCAGAAGGATGCCTCTGTCGCCAGGAGTTTCACCCGATGCAATCTTCTGAAGAACATATGCATTTCTTCCCTTTTCTTCACAGTTTCGGTCTGAAATGTTCACACATTGTCTGCTACTTGCAGCAGATCCTATATCTGTAAAATTACTCGGTTCCTCCATGTTTCAAAAGCTTTGAAATGGAAAATATCGAGAGTATGTGAGGAAAGTAATAGCAGAAAAAATTACACAAACAACGTAGTGCGGTCTCAATAACCGCCAGCTATTTTCGAAAGGACGTCACTCATGTTATAGAAGCTCTGGCATAACATCACACGCTTTGCCGGTCCACTCACAACTAAACTCGAAGCTAACGAGCAGATGGGCACAATAATGCGTAGGGGAATTGCTAAATTGCTATTTTTGCCGAAAGCGCACGGTCAGATAGACCACACCACGTTTTGATTTGATTTTCTCAGGGAAGCCAAAGCAGTCTTGGTCCAACCCGCCACTGCCCGCACCGAAACTAAGTTTATTGTGCGGTATCGCTCCCTGTATATCTAGTAAAGCCAACCAATGCCCTTGAACAGTACAAGGAGTCCCTTTACCAGTTCTTTATTAGACACAATTTCTTCGGGTCTGGTTCTCCCAAAGGTTCTGTGCCTCTTACTCTCCAATGCAATGCATTCGAAGTTTAGATGTGATGCAGTTTCATCACCTTCATCACAGATCCTACATTTAGGGTTCTCTTCTGTTATTCCCATTGCATGTAGGTGTTTCTTGAAATTCCCATGGCCTGTCAGCAATCCAACCATGAGTCTAATATCTCTCCTGTTCAGACCCAGGATTGCAGTGCTTCTTTTAAAACATGGCTTTGGCATGTTTTTGTTGATAGACTTTGGTCCAATATTCTACGTGCTGTCTACTGAGCCACTTACGTAGCTCCAATTTGATCATTGCCTTGGCGATTGTCAGGACAGGTTCCGGTCCAATAAATGGAGTCTCTGCCCCCATCCTGGCTAATCTGTCGACATGTTCGTTGCCACTGATCCCCGAGTGACCAGGGACCCACAATAGGTTTACTCTATTGCTTTCCCCTAGCTCCACCTGAACCCTGTGACATTCTGCAACAATTTTAGATCTTGTTGCAGGAGCTGCCAGTCATCTCAGGGCTGCCTGGCTGTCTGAACAGATATAGATGCTACGGTCTTGGTAGGCAGTGATTTCGACCTGGAATACTGAGGCCAGTTTCCCTAGAGAGATGACGCCCTCCAGTCTTGGCTGCACCCGTATACCCCGGCCCCCACACCACGTTAGTTAAAGGTAAATTACGCATGAAAAAATAAAGTACAAATCAATTGTTTAAGTATGTTAAATGATCCATTTTGTATATCAATTTAGAGGTACGATGTTAATATTAGTATTGTTGCCTATTTTTATTCACTTTCTGGTAAATCGATTTCAGCGAATCACTCTGTTTACTATATTTACTATATTTTCCAGAATCCATGCATGCGAGTTAGATCTAGAATGATCGGCATATTCGATCTTCATGATGAAAGACGAAAATTTGAGAATTGCCAAAAGTAACAAAATCTACTTTTTAGAAAAAAATTACGGACTGTTTCTCGACCTATTAAAAAAATCTAACTGTAGATGTCTGTCATTCTAGAGCATTGAAGATGATTTATATTAAACAAAACGAACTTCCCCTCCCCCAGGGGGCCCACATCTCTTCTGTGGGTCCGTGTATGGCGCGGCAAGGTGTCCCTAGTCGGAGCAGCCTTCCTTTCCGCCCCAGCCTCCTTCAGTCCCCCCCCTCCCCCCCCCCCCGGAGAGGGGTGTCCCGTTTGAGGTTAGGTGGTCTCATGTACTAGCTTTTTTCTTTCCTCAGTTTCTCTTCTCCTCACCTTTGCTTCCGCCTTTCCCTCCTTACTGTACTCTTCTAGACTCCCTCTCCTCCCTTAGTCTCCGCCTCGGCGTTTGAGATACAACCTCTTCCACTTCCTTCTTCTTTCCCTTCTTCTTCCGTGTGCGTTCCTGAAGGCCGCCCACGTACTCACTGCGTAAAAGGTGACTAGGTAATGCCTAAGTCCCAGCCTCGGGTTGGCATGTAGGGCCCGCACGTACTCCCTGGTAAAGGCCAGTCCCAGGGAGGGGTGATTACCCGATCTGTAATCTTCCGATCGTGCCGATTGGTCCCTCCGTCCGTTTCTCTGGAGGTGTGACCTGAGGTGTGGACAGTCACCTAAGGCGGGTGAGCCCTCATTGAGGGTTCCCCATTAGGAAGTTGCGCGCCATTGGAGACGCCGGTAATCATGGGGGACTACTTCTACTTCGCAATGACTTCTTCTTCCTCTTCTTCTACTTTGAAGTTTACCCAGAAAAGTAAACTAGATGAACCTAAAACCAAGAAGGTTTTATCTAACTTGTCAAAATTTCTTGTCATTTCACGAATTGATGGCCATGATTTCACGTCAGTTAATTCTTTCATAATACAAAAGAATGCCGATGCAATTGCCGGTCCTGTCAAAACTTGTTCCACCCAACGTAATGGGACACTGTTGCTAGAAACCGTTAATGCCTTCCAAGCCCAAAAGTTGCTTCGCACCTCGCTGTTGCACACTTTTCCAGTCAAGGTCGAACCTCATCATACCCTAAACTCGTCAAGGGGGGTAGTGTTCTCAGGCTCCCTCGATGGCCTGTTAGATGAGGAAATTCAGGACTACCTTTCCGACCAGGGCGTAACAGCTGTCCATCGTGTGTTGAAAAGGGTTAACAACAACCTAACACCGACCCGAACTGTGTTTTTTGACGTCTGACAAAGTTGACCTTCCTTCCAAGGTAAAAGCAGGCTACGAAATCACATCTGTTCGACCGTATGAACCCTATCCGATGTTAATAGTGTCAGCGGTTCATCCACAATCGCCAGTCTTGCCCCAATGCTGCCAAATGCGTCACCTGTGGTAGGGACGCCCATGAGAGTAACTGCCCACCTCCGTCCCCTCGCTGCATCAACTGCATGGGCGACCATGCTGCTAATTCTATGGAATGCCCTGTGTATAAAGATGAGCAGGTCATCCAAGAAATCAGAGTTAAGGAAAAGGTTTCGACCTCTGCTGCCCGGAAATTATTAGCAAGTAGAAATCCTTCTGTGCTTCCAGCAGGTACCTACATCAATATCCTTTCCTCTCCTCGACCAACAAAGGAGATGGGTACGCAGATGAGTGATTTTACCTTCAGCGACACGGTTTTCAGATCAGCCAGCCTAAAGAATGCCTGCTCGACATCCTCAATGCATTCTGCTCATTCCAAACCCCGGTCCACATCAGTTTCATAGAAATCAAAGGCAGAAGCCCGGACTTCGAAAAAGGATCCTGTTCGCGAAGATTTTCTTAAAACTTCATATTCCCAACCATCAGCCGCTCATTCTTCAAACAGAACTACCTCCTAAAAGGCACACAAAAAGAGACGTTCCTCTCCTTCCCCGCCACGGCGTGGCTCTTCGGTCACGCCATCCAGCAGTAGACGGCCCCGGCCACCCTCTGTCTCGCCAGGATGCTCTACTGCTTGCCGATCTGCCGGCCTTTCACCGGCGAAGGAAGCTGCCCCTCCCCATCAGGAAGAAGGCAGAACAGACGCGTGAACCCAAGCAACATGACTGCCCATCTATCGATTCCAGTAGCAGTGTTCCCTCGCAGCCAGGCCCTCGGTGGCTGTCGAGGTGATCCCCTCTTGCATTCTACCTTTATCTTCTTCTCTTGCTTTCTTCATGGCACTTCTTCAGTGGAACATCAGAGGCATTCCTTCCATCCGCGCTGAAGTATGACTACTCCTACGACTGCACTGTCCGCTTGTAGTTGGTCAACAAGAAACGAAACTCCGCTCAAACGATCATATCGATTTCCCACAATATACCTCTATGCGTTTTGATTTACCTCCTGTGGAAGGTATTCCTGCCCATGAAGGTGCTGTGCTGCTCATTCGGAAAGACGTCTTATCATCCCATCCCACTGCAAACTCCCATACTGGCGGTTGCCGTCCGTATCACCATCCACGCATTTACCTTCTCTATTTGTAATATCTATACCCCGTCGTCGTCTGCCGTTCTTAGGGCAGACTTACTGCACCTTGTTTCTCAGCTTCCTACGCCATTTTTGTTGAGTGGCGACTTCAACGCCCACCACCCTCTATGGGGCTCTCCCGCTTCTTGCCAGAGAGGCTCCATTTGACAGACCTTTTCAACCACCTTAACCTTGTCTGCCTAAATACTGGCGAACCAACGTTTCTATCGGATACGACGCATACCTATAGCCACTTGGACGTCGCAATGTGCACTACTCCACTTGCGCATCGTTTCGAATGGTATGTTCTGTCTGATAGACATTCGAGCGACCATTTCCCATGTCTAATTTCTCTACTACATCATACCATGTCTCCATGTACCACTAGTTGGAGCATCTCCAAAGCCGACTGGGGGCAATATTCTTCCATGGCAGTTTCCCATGATCAGAATTTCCCCAGCTGTGACAGTTAGGTCAACTATCTAACGGGCGTCATCCTCACCGCCGCCGAATATTCCATACCTCGAACTTCCACCTCTCCACGCAGGGTCAAAGTCCCCTTGTGGAAAGCAGCATGTAGCGACGCTATTAGACCCCAGCGACGTTCTCTACGCATGTTTCAACTTCGGCCTACTTTGGAGAATTGTATCAATTACAAAAGAATACGAGTGAAATGCCGTCGTGTCATTAAAGAAAGCAAAAAAGCCTGGTGGACTGCTTACACGAGTTCCTTCAGCAGATTTACTCCTTCGTCGGTCGTCTGGGGTAACCTACGCCGGCTATCTGGCACTAAGGTCCATTCCTCAATACCCAGCCTGAACATAGCAAACGAAGTCCTCGTGGAACCTGTTGCCATATCCAATGCTTTAGGCCGATCTTTCACTGAGGTCTCAAGCTCAGCTAATTGCGACCCTGCCTTCCTCCCCCGCAAACAGGCAGGGAGGCACGACCGCCTTCTTTTTCATCTCCAAATCGTGAAAGTTATAATGCCACCTTCACCATGCAGGAACTAGAACTTGCCCTTGCCATGTCCCGGTCCTCTGCCCCGGGACCCGATGCCATTCATAATCAGATGCTGAAGTACCTCTCCCCTACAGGTAAATGCTTTCTTCTTCGCACTTAAAATCGCGTCTGGACTGAAGCTGAAATTTCCACTCGTTGGCATGAAGCTTTTGTTGTCCCCATACCCAAACTAGGGAAGGATAAACATCTTCCTTCCAGTTGTCGCCCCATTTTCCTGACCAGCTTTGTCTGTAAGGTAATGGAGCGCACGGTGAATGCTCGGATGGTTTGGATACTCACCAATATCCAATGTCGGTTTCGAAGGCATCGCTCTGCTATTGATCACCTCGTTACCTTGTCAACCTTAGCATCAGGCGGTGGCTTTATTCTTCGATTTGAAGAAGGCTTACGACACTTGTTTGGCGGGTGGGTTTTCTCCGCACCATGCATACATGGGGTATTCGCGGCCGCTTCCCCCTCTTTATTCGTGCCTTTCTTTAAAGATCGCTGCGGGGCGCGCGGTTGCTCGCCGTGGAGGTTCGAGTCCTCCTTGGGACATGGATGTGTGTGTTGTCCTTAGGTTAGTTTACCTAGCTTTAAGTAGTTTGTAGGCTCCGGACTGATGACCACGCAGTTTGGTCCGATAGATTTACAAACATTTTTAAAAGATCGAATGTTCAGGGTACGAGTGGGCTCTGTTTTGTCGGACAGCTTTCGCCAGGAGAACAGAGTACCAAAGGGCTCCATTTTGAGCGTGGCACTTTTCGCCATTGCGATCAACCCAATTATGGATTTCCTCCTAGCTGATGTTCCATGCTCCCTGTTTGTGGACAACTTTACGATCTACTGCAGCGCTCAGAGACTGTCTCCTGGAGCGGCGTCTTCAGCATTGCCTTTACAGTCTTTATTCATGGAGTGTCGCAAATGGCTACCGATTCTCCCATGAGAAAACAGTTTCCAACAACTTCTGGAGATACAAAGAGTTTCTTCCACCATCTTAACATCTCGACCCCGTTGCTCTCCCATTTCTGGAGACAATGAAATTTTAAGGCTAACGTTGGATCGTTGGATAGGAAACTTAGCTGCTCCTCACATGTGTCTTCTCTGGCTGCCCGCTGTACTCGTTCCCTTAACGTTCTCCGTGTTATTAGTGGTACATCATGAGGCGCGGGTCGTACTGTCCCGCTTCACCTTTAACGGTCCACTGACAGATCAAAGCTGAATTACGGGAGCTTGTGTACTCTTCTGCACGGCTGTCCATTTTAGGCCGTCAATCGACCATCGGGGGTTACGCCTGGCGATATGAACATTTTATATTAGCCCTGTTGAAAGCCTCTATGCCGAAGCTGCCGAATTGCCTATGACCTATCGGCGCGACACATCTCTCTGTCGGTACGCATGCCGTCTGCTGTCGATGCCTCACCACCCATCGTATCCCTCATTTTTCGATGACTTCCTCGATAGCCAATAATGGCTGTCTACGGTTGCCCTGCTCGCTCCTGGAGTCCGTTTTCGTCGCTTGCTTCTGCTGCTCGATTTTACCCTCCCTCCACATTTCAAATAGGTGATGAGCCGAGTGCCACCTTGGCTTCAGGGTCCAATTCGCGTTCACCTCGAACTCACCTCATTCCCGAAGGACAGTATTTCGGATGCGGTTTACCGATCGAGGTTTCTTGAACTTCGTGCGCGACTCGATTACTCCCTATTCGTGTATACAGATGGCTCCACGACTAAAGGTGTCGGATGTGCGTTTGTTCTCGGGGATGACAGTTTTCAGTACAGGCATCCTGAAAATCGCTCGAATTTCACAGCTGAGCTTTTTGCCCTCTATCAGGCTCTATATATCCGCCGACACCGTTATCCTTCCTATGTCATCTGTTTTGACTCAGCGCCATCCAGAGTCTGAGAGACCCCTATACGGCCCATCCTGTTGTGCACCGAATCAACCGCTCCCTTCAGTTATTAGCTTCTGACGGCCCTCGCGTTCACCTCCTGTGGGTACCTGGCCACGCAGGCGTGCCTGGTAACGAGGCTGCTGATGCCACTGCCAAGGCTGCAACTTTCTTACGTCAGACAGCTACGTATTGTGTCCCATCGAAAGATATTCGAGGGGCTCTTTCCTGGCGCATTTTATCATCGTGGCATAATGTGTGGTCGTCACTTGCAAATAATAAGCTTCGAACCATTAAACCGCTGCCGGTGGCTTGGAAGACCCCGTCACGCCGCTCGCGACGAGAAGAGATCATCTTGGCCCGGTTGCGGATCGGTTCAGCCACCGCCACTTGCTAACTGGTGACCCCGCACCGCTGTGTTCTTGTGGTCACCCGCTAACGGTGCGCCATGTTTTATTGTCTTGTCCAAATTTTACGCCTGTTCGCATTGCAATGGATCTACCGAATACCCTGAAAGAAATTTTAGCTGATGCCGCACAAGCTGCTGCTCGAGTCTTGAATTTTATCCACTTGACCAATCTATCACAGGACATTTAGCTCTTCCTTTCGTTGTATTTTACTCTATGTTTTTAGCTGTTTTCATATAAGCTTATTATCCTTTGATATATCTCAGTTTTGATTCGGGCGCTAATGGCCTCAGCAGCTGTGCGCCCTAAAACCACAAAAAAGAAAAAAAAATCCGAAACGCGTCTGGTGAAAATATATAGCATCTTCTTGTAGTTACATAGATGGACAACAACTACTACACTTAGAAGGGATGCAGATGTAAATGTATCGACCTTTGTAGTCGTACCGCTAACCTCAAAAGCAACTGTATCGTAACCAGTGTCGGCTGGTGCTTCAGATGACTAGGATTTCACTTATTCCAGTGCCGGATCTCGATAGCAGCGCCGCCTTCCCCCTCCTTCTCGCTCGACGCGTCAAAGTGGGGTTGGGGAAAAGAACGCCGGTGTGGCCCCCCTCCCCTTTAGATATATTTTCGTTAAAAAAACTGCAGAATGTCTTCCCTCGGTTTGTTTGCACTTGCGTCTACTCGATCTGAGGCGTCAGCCTACCAAGCTTCTTTATTTCACACTTTTCTTCCAAGCTTAAAGCTGAGGAATTATTTTTGTAAAAGATATTGAACGTTGTTCTCTTTTCGTTGATAGTAAACACCAAGAACATATATCTTCCTTTCAAGACACTATCCATTCCGTTCAATTGCTCTTCCAGATCCTTTGCAGTCTCTGACAAAATTACTATGTCATCGGCATCCCTGAACTTTAATTCCCTCTCCATAATGCTCCTTGCATTCCTTCACTGCTTGCTTAATGTACAGATTGAACAACTTTGAGGAAAGGCTGCAACTCTGTCTTACTCCCTTCCCAACCTTTGCATCCCTTTCTTGCCCTTCGGTTCTAATAACTGCCGTCTGGTTTTTGTATAGGTTGAATAAAACTCTTCGTTCCTTATGTGCCGGCCGCGGTGGCCGAGGGGACTGAGGCGCTCCAGTCACGGTCTGCACGGCCACTACGGTCGGGGGTTTGAATCCCCCTCGGGAATGGATATTTGTGCCGTCCTTAGGATAAGCTAGTTGATAAGTAGTTTGTAAGTTTAGGGACTGATGACCCCGTAATTGGGTCCCATAAGCTCTACAAACATTTGAACATTTTGCTCCTTATGTTTTATCAGTGCTATCTTCATGATTTGAAAGAGTGTATTCCAATCGACATTGTCAAAAAGCTTTCTCCAAATCTACAGCCTAGCCTATCTTCTAAAATAAGTCGTAATGTGAGTATTGCCTCGCGTGTCGCAACATTTCACTTAAATGCAAATTGATCTTCCCCAGTGTCGGATTCCACAAGTTTTTCCATACGTCTCTAAATAATTCATGTTAGTATTTTGCAATCATGACTTATTAAACTGATAGTTCTGTAATTTTCGCACTTATCTGCACTTGCTTTCTTTGGAATTGGAATTACAACATTCTTGAACTCTGAGGGTATTACTCATGTCTTATACATCTTGCATACCAGGTGGAACAATTTCTTCATGATTGGCTCTCCTAACGATATCAGCAGTTCAGACGGAATATCATCTTCTCCAGGGGCCTTGTTTCGACTCAAATCCTTCAGTGCTCTATCAAATTCTTCTCGCAGTATCGTATCTCCTATCTCGTCTTTCTCCATTTCGTCTTCCATTTCTAGAATACTGCATTCAAGTTTATTTCCTTTGTATAGGCCCCCTATATATTCCTTCCACAGTTCAGCTTTCCCTTCTTTGCGTAGTACTGGTTTTCCGTCAGAGTTCTTGATATTCATACAGCTGTTTTTCTTGTCTCCAAATATCTCTCTTATTTTCCTGTAGGTGGTATCTATCTTTCCCCTAGTTATACATTTTTCTACGGTTCTGCATTTGTCCTCTAGCCACTCCTGCTTAGCCAGTCTGCACTTCCTGTCAATCTCATTTTTCAGACTTTTGTACTCCCTTTTGCTTGCTTCACTTGCTGAATTTTTATATCTTCTCCTGTCATCAATTAAGTTCAGTATATCCTGTGTTATCCAGGGATTTCTATTAGGCCTTGCCGTTCTGCCTATATGATCCTCTACGGTCTTAACTACCCATTATCTCAGAGTTACCCATTCTTCTTCTACTGTGTTACTTTCCCCCGTTTCAGCCAAACCTTTGCCTAATGCTCATTCTGAAACTCTCTACCACCTCTGGATCCTTCAATTTGTCCATCTCCTAACTTTTCTACGTTTATGCAGTATCTTAAGTTTTAATCTACAGTCATGGTCAGAGTCTATATCTATCCCTGGGCATGTCCTACAGTTTAAAACCTGGTTCCTAAATTTATTCCTTACCATTATAAAGTCAGTCTGGTACCTTCCTGTGTCTCCTGGTCTCTTCCACGTATACAGCCATCTTTCATGATGATTAAACCGAGTGTTGGTGATCATTAAATTGTGCCCTTCACAAAATTCAACCAAGCGATTTCCTCTTTCATTTCTTTTCCCCAGTCCATATTCACCTACTACATTTCCTTCTCTTGCTTTTCCTACTACTGAGTTCCAGTCTCCCATCACAATCAAGTTTTCGTCTCCCTTAACTTTCTGAATGATTTCTTTTATGTCCTTATACATTTCTTCGATATCCTCATCATCGGCCGTGCTAGTTGGCATATAAACTTGCACTACTATGGTCAGTGTTGGCTTCATGTCTATCTTTACTACGATAATGCGTTCACTATGCTGTTCATAGTAACTTACCCACATTCCTATTTTATTATTCATTATCAGACCTACTCCTGCGTTACCACCAACCGATTTTGTATTTATAACCGTGTACTCACTTGACCAGAAATCCTGTTCATCCTGCCACCGAACTTCACTAATCCCTACCATATCTAACTTTAACCTATGCATTTCTCTTTTCAAATTTTCTAGCTTACCTACACGGTTAAGGGTTAGAACATTCCTCGTTCCGACCCGTAGAATACCTGTTTTGTTTTTCTTGATGACGACATCCTCCTGAGAAGTCCCCGCCCGGAGATCCGAATGGGGGACTATTTTACCTCCGGAATATTTTACCCAAGAAGACGCCACCATATAGTCATACAGTAGAGCTGCATGTCCTCGGGAAAAGTAACGACTATAGTTTCCCCTTGCTTTCAGCCGTTCGCAGTAACTTCATGGCAAAGCCATGTTAGCTGTTGTTAGAAGGCAGCTCAGTCAGTCATCCAGATTGTTGCCCCTGTAACTACTGAAAAGGCTGTTCCTCTTCCTCAGGAACCACACGTTTGTCTGGCCTCTCCACAGATACCCCTCATTGCCAATGATACACATCCCTATATCATTCCAAAACGTCACATAGATCATCAAAGTATCACCCGAATCGCAATGCTCGCACATCTTTTAAAATAAAGTCGCAAAATTCAGTCATTAAGACTACGAAACGCCTACGATGGCGTTCTGATTAACTGTAACGAAGTTCACTGTTCATTAGTCTATTATGTGATCACTGTTGTACTACTCAATAATTGATTCCACTCTCGCAAAGCTGACTACTCAACATGAAAGTATTTGAAATACACAGAGCAGCACTTGGCATTTTATAGTTCTTTCCCCTCGGAATTGGCGAGCTAGAGCGCTTTACCCCTTTGTGAGAGGGCATCCTTAGAATCTAGTACTAATTTACCTATGGTTATGCTTAACGAATTAACCTGATAGTGCTTTCCCCTTTTAAGTTACAGCGAAAACACGACCCAGGAAAAAGATCCAAGGGACTAATCATATTTGTTATATTAGAATTTAGTCCCATGTTGTGATTCGGAACCCTGGTTACGATGATTTATGCTTTCTATCCACTTCTACTTGAAACAATGTGTTTCAAGAATTGTGTTAATCATTTTACACTCACAAGTGCCACCTTTGACCTCAAGCGCTTGGAACCGCACGAAACCAGACATGGAATAACAGGCGATCTTAAGCAGGACAGAGGTGTACGTCATTTCCACGCGAAGCGTCGCATTGTATTTCAGATTACATAATAACAGAGAGAAATAAAGTAACAAGATATCAATACCTTAGGAAGGAGATTATATGTTATTTAAAGGTGTCAGTTTGTCATTAATATTCAAGCAGCAGCCCCATACAGTCTCTGCTTAAAGTACGTATAATACCGCAAAATACACATATACAGCAGTACCTAACACTTAAAAGAGCTTATACAGGGTAGAGCACAGGACACTCGTTTTTTGAACCACTAGTTCGCGGCGACGAGGGGGGATAGTGACCTTGTGTTGGCAGACTGCCCAAACAATGCAGTTTCAGTCGCTATGGAGCGTTGGAGTGTAGAGCATAATGTGTTCGTTGTTGATCAGTTCTTTAGAAGCAATTATTCCGTAGTCACAGTGCAACGTCTTTTCTGTCAGAATTTGAGAGTTGGACGTCGAGGTGCAGTGCTTGACCGAAATACTGTACTCCGATGGGTTTCAGAGTTTAAAAGCACTGGATATGTGATGAAAAAGAAAACACCTGATCTTCCCTGTTCAGTTCGTATTCCGGAAAATGTAGACCGAGTGAGAACGGCTCGAAGGGGACACATTACTAATACGTCCACAAGTTGTTCCTGGGTAACGCACTGCAGGAGGGTAGCTGGAGTCACATGATAGTGTTATCAGAAATATCAAACACTGTACTTCGATTTTGCCAATCTGATATGTTTTCGTTTGAGATATTACCGTTTTTCAATAATTTTGAACTCATTTTAATTTTTGCCGATTACAGCGCCATGTATCATAAAACGAAAACAATGTTTCCCACAAAAGTTACGTATTTTTCCCTGAAGAATCTAAATCTGCAATGTAAGATTGCAAAATCATCCCCCCAATCGCCCCCGGGGATTGTGTAAGGGTTGGAACTTTAAGTTAATGGGTGCCTGTCTTGGAGGTGAACTACTTTTATTGTAGTTTTCTTAATCCGATTTGTATCTTTCCAAATATTCCGAAAAACAGATTGAAGTGCCTCACCCAGTATATGTTTGAAGTTTCTGATTAATTATATATGCTTTGCACAAATCAAATTGGAGCTTTCGTACATGGGGAGTTCGAAATGAAAAGTTCCTGGTAATAGACTACCAAACATGAATAGAACATCCTGTGCTTTTGGGAATGAACTGATGCATAGTGGCATATGCTATGTAGACATCTGACATACAGATTTACTAATAGGATATCGTGCAAACCGTTAGCGTACAGCGATGACGCTGCCTTTTAAAGTGAACCAGCATTTCTATCGACTCCGTAACGCCGCTCCGATAAACACGGCATCAGTTCACTCGTTCGGCTCCTGCGTGTACCTCTTGCAACATTGTTACAATGTTTTCGCGTGATCTGCCCACACAGTCGTAACTTAAGAAGCTGTTGTCATCGATACTTCAATCAAGGACGTCGCAGGTTACGTTGTTCCAACTTTATGCAATGATACGGGCCGACGCGCCGTCATAACAGATCAGTCTACTGTCTTGCTAAACATATCACTCACAAGGAACACGTTTGATCTGGAACGCTCGGAACCGCACAAGCCATGCTTGGAATAACAGGACAGAAGTGTGTATCATTTGAATACAAAACTTTGAATTCTACCTCAAGTAACATTTGAATAGAGAGAAACAAAGTAACAAGATATCAACACCATACGAAGGGAATTATATGTGCCGGCCGCGGTGGCCGAGGGGACTGAGGCGCTCCAGTCACGGTCTGCACGGCCACTACGGTCGGGGGTTCGAATCCCCCCTCGGGCATGGATATTTGTGCCGTCCTAGTTCGTAAGTAGTTCATAAGTAGTTTGTAAGTGTAGGGACTAATGACCCCGCGTTTAAGTACCATCAGTTATACAAACATTTGATTTTATCTTTACATATTCAGTCAAAATGTTCAAATGTTTGTTAAGCTTATGGGACTTAACTACAGGGTCATCAGTCCCTAAACTTACAAAGTACTTATGAACTACTTACGAACTAGGACGGAACAAATATCCATGCCCGAGGGGGCATTCGAACCCCCCACCGTGCTGACCGTGACTGGAGCGCCTCAGTCACCTCGGCCACCGCGGCCGGCTCATATTCAGTCAGAAGCGCCAAAAACGCTCTGTTTGAAGTACTTATAATAGCGCAAAACACACATATACAGCAGTACCACACACCTGAAAGTGCTTATATTAGTCCTCAAACTACAAATGCGAGATTTTGATGAAGTGGTTAAAACAAAGTGGGAGAGAACAATGTGCACACCGCCCTAAGCCACGTTATCACAATCCAAATCACTTTTCCATTCACTCAGTTCATTATCAAAAATCACACTAACTACATTCTCAAATGATGTTGGTATGTCAATGTAACGTCCTGGCTTTCCCAACATATTGCACCTTCGGCTTATACGTTGGTGCAGCAAATTGATTGCAAATCACAGAGTGAAGTTTCACGAAGAAGTAACGATCATGTACCTCCACTAGTGTTTGGTACCTTGTAGTCTAAAAATATCACTAACCCTAGAATGTAGAGTTTGTAATGTCGAAAGAAGTAAACATCAAGGGCTTGGCAATATTTTATTGTTTTTGGTGGCAAGATTTTCAGTGTAAGATTTTTGTTTGGAAAACTTGCATCTAGAAGAGTTCGATCTATATGATCTGCCCAGGAATCTGCTCTATTCATTTGTTACAGGTTCGCCAAAGGACCGAAGTTAAAAAATGTTTCATGTATTTTTTAGTAATTTTTCCACTTTTGCTTGCCTCCAAGTAAATGTTTCGTGGATAGGCTGTTTCAATTTGATCTAAAGCATTTGCACCGAAAGCGCCTTGTGTCTATTGAAAACAGATGTACAACTTGTTTGCAAGTCAGTCTCCATTTGATTAAGCCACATCAATTGTATAGTTGTGGGTAGAGTTATGTACAGACTGCAACACACTATCTGTAGTTTTCTCTCCTCTGTTGGACAGTGTTGATGCTGAAGATATTTCATAATGGAATTGACTCGGGGCACTGTTTCAAACATTACCTTTATCCACACCCTCCTGTGTTGTAAACATGTTCACATGTTCACCTTTGTTTCTTCAGACGAATAATATTATCATGCCGTTACGTGTGACAAATATCCCAATATGCCTGGGTGAAATAACCTTATTCAACCTTGAGATGGTCGGTAAAGAAAAAGGACGTTTGAAACTGACCAATCCCACCATTTTAGCCTCTACTAGTACCCACGTCTGCAGAGGTCAATAGTGAACTGTAGCTTCATTCTTCTGTGCACCAACTAATTGCGATATTACATGCTCCTTTGTTGTTGTTGTGGTCTTCGGTCCAGAGCTTGATTTGGTGTAGCTCTCCACCCTACTCTATCCTGAGCAAGCCTCTTCATCTCTTCGTAAGAACGGCACCCTACATCTATTTGAATCTGCTTACTGTATTCATCTCTTGGTCTCGCGATTTTTACCCCACATACTTCCCTCCAATGTTAAATTCACGATGCCTTGATGTCTAAGAATCGATTCCTTCTTTTAGTCAACGTATGCCAGAAATTCCTTTTCTCTCCTATTCTGTTCAGTACCTCCTCATTTATTACGCGATCCACCCACCTAATCTTCAGCATTCTTCTGTATCACCACATTTCAAAAGCCTCTATCCTCTTCCTCTCCGCACTGTTTAGCGTCTATGTTTCACTCCCATACAAAGCAACACTGCACACAAATGCCTTCAGAAAGGGCTTCCTTATGCTTTATAGTAATATTTGATGTTAGCAATTTTTTCTTTTTCAAAAACGCGTTTCTTCCCATTGCCATTCTGCAATTTATATCCTCTTTACTGCCACCATTGTGTGTTATTTTACTGCCCAAGTAAGAAAACTCATCTACCATCTCTATTGTTTCGTCACCTAATCTAATTACTTCTGCAACGCCTGATTTTCTTAGACTGCAATCCATTACCCTTGTTTTGCTCTTGTTAATGTTCATCTGATATGAATCTTTCAACACTCTGTCCATTCCGTTCAACTGCTGTTCCAAGTCCTCTGGTGTCTCTGATAGAATTAAAATGTCATCGGAAAAACTAAATGTTTTTTCTTCACCCTTTACTTTAATTCCTTTTCCAAATTTCTCCTTGCTTTCCTATATAGCTTGCTCAATGTACAAAATGAATAACATTAGAGAATAAATTAATGAAATGTAGCAACCAGTTGCTTAAGTTGCAAACAACTGGCTACTGCATTTCATTAATTTATAATCTGAACAGTTGCTGAAATGGATAAAATACTTCAACATTGGAGAAAGTATCTCCTATTTCATCTTTATCTACTTCTTCTTCCTTCCTACAATACTGTCTCTAAGTTCATTTCCTTTGTAGAGACCCTCTATATATTCTTTCCCCCTTTCAGCTTTCCCTTCTTTGCTGAGAACTGGTTTTCCAATCTGAGTTCTTTATATTCATACAGCTGCTTTTCTTAAATGTCTCTTATTTTCTTGTGAGCGGTATCTATTTTCCCCCTATTTAAATAATCTTCTATTGACTTGCATTTGCCTTTTAGCCACTCCTGTTTAGCTGTTTTGTATTTCCTGTCAATCTCATTTATTAATCGTCTGTACTCCATTTTGCCTGTTTCATTTACTGAATTTTTATATTTTCTCCTTTGCTCAATTAAATTTAGTATTTCCTGTGATATCCAAGGATTTTTGGTAGGTCTTGCCTTTCTACCTATTTTGTCTTCTGCTTCCTTCACTATTTCATCTCTCAATGCTACCCAATCCTATTGTACTGTTTTATTCCCCTCCGCTTCTGTCAATTTTTGACGAAGGCTCCCTCTGAAATTCTCAACAATTGAGGGTCCTCCAATATATCCTAGTCCTACCTCCTTAATTTCTTACCTTTCCGCAGGTTTTTTCAGTTTCAGCCCACAGTCCATGACCAATAATACATGGTCAGAGTCTATATCTGCCCCTGGGTATGCCTTACAGTTTAAAACCTGGTTCCGAAATCTATGTCTTACTATTATAAAATCTATCTGGTGCCTTGCGGTATCTCCTGGTCTCTTCCACATGTACAACGTTCCTTCGTGATTCTTAAACCAGATGTTTGTCATAATTAAATTGTGTTCCGTGGAAAATTCTAACAGGCGGCTTCCTCTTTCATTCCTTTCTAGGTTTTCCTTTCCCTTAATTGTTTGAATAATTTCCTTTACTTCCTTCGATTTCTTCGATCTCCTCATCATCGACAGAGCTAGTTTCTCTTTTATACTTTGTAATTGCGACAGTCGGTTTCCTTTGAAACGAGCACCTGCTCCCTGTTTCCTAGACACATAATTTAGAATTAATGGGAAATTTGATTTACTTTTATGCGCTTATAGCGCTTCAGTAGTTTGCTGTAGGAAATGAAGCCACGAATGAAACAGCTCATTTAGGAGGTAAATTCATTGGTATGTGATAGAGCTGAAGCATTGAATTAAAATTTGTGGTGCGGCCGGGAATCGAACCCGGACCTCCATGCTTACTAGGCAGACGTCTTAACCGTTAGACTACCACACCACCAATGATTAAGGCGCCTCGGAATAGTCTATGTACGATTTCCCTCCACAACACAAACTTTAATTCAGCTTCTTTGTTCTAAGATAATTGCCACTACTGCCAAGGCTCTCCATGCAGCGGAATAGCACCTCAGCAATGGACATGGTGGAACAATCCTGTTATGGTGATATAAATATCAATTAAATACAATGAAAGAATCCCTGAGACGGATTTTCGTCTCAAATATGTCAAAGACATTAGTGATAGAGCTGAAGCATTGAATTAAAATTTGTGGTGCGGCCGGGAATCGAACCCGGACCTCCATGCTTACTAGGCAGACGTCTTAACCGTTAGACTACCACACCACCAACGATTAAGGCGCCTCGGAATAGTCTATGTACGATTTCCCTCCACAACACAAACTTTAATTCAGCTTCTTTGTTCCAAAGATAATTGCCACTACTGCCAAGGCTCTCCATGTAGCGGAATAGCACCTCAGCAATGGACATGGTGGAACAATCCTGTTATGGTGATATAAATATCAATTAAATACAATGAAAGAATCCCTGAGACGGATTTTCGTCTCAAATATGTCAAAGACATTAGTGATAGAGCTGAAGCATTGAATTAAAATTTGTGGTGCGGCCGGGAACCGAACCCGGACCTCCATGCTTACTAGGCAGACGTCTTAACCGTTAGACTACCACACCACCAACGATTAAGGCGCCTCGGAATAGTCTATGTACGATTTCCCTCCACAACACAAACTTTAATTCAGCTTCTTTGTTCTAAGATAATTGCCGCTACTGCCAAGGCTCTCCATGCAGCGGAATAGCACCTCAGCAATGGACATGGTGGAACAATCCTGTTATGGTTTTTTTTTTTTTTTTTTTTTTTTTTTTTTTTTTTTTTTTTTTTTTAGGGATTCGGGTCCACGTGATGTTGTTGAAGGCCTCATTTATGTTTTGAATTTTCCGCACAAGTACTTCCTCAGTAGATCAAGGTAGGCAAGGTCTTTGTAGATTGGTTTGATTTGATCCATAATTGATTCGCGGATAGAGTGCTTGTGTTTGAATGTGCTGATGTTACTAGCTCCCTGACACATTATAAATGTGTGCTGGAACTGGGATTCGAACCTTGGACCTTTGCCTTTCGCGGGCAAGCGCACTAACTCCTGAGCTATCCCGGCACGCTTCATGGACCGTCCTGAGAACTTTACTTCTGCCAGTACCTCACCTTCTACTTTCCAAAGTTTACAGAACTTCTCCTGTGAACCTTACAGGAGAAGCTCCGCGAAACCCAAAAGTTGCAGGTTCGAATCCCTGTTCCGACCCACAACTTTAATCTACCAGAAAGTTTCATATCAGCGCACAGTCCGCTCCAGAGTGAAAATTTGATTATGTGTCTAAGCCATGTTTCCACCATATCATTTCTTCCAGGAGTGCTAGTCCTGCAAGGTTCGCAGGAGAACTTCTGTGGAGTTTGGAAAGTATAAGGCGAGGTACTGGCAAAGTATAGTTCTGAGGACGAACCGTGAGTCGTGTCAGGATAGCTCAGTGGTAGAGCGCTTGCTCGCAAAAGGCAAAGATCCCATGTTCCGGTACACAGTTTTAATCTGCCAGGAAGTTTCATAATGGATGAATTTGGAAAACGTAACAGAAGCAGATTAAGATCAACATGGAAGCGTTTAAAGAGAGCCTCGGTGCAAAATCGAACTATAGATGATGAAACACAAGAAATACTGATCTTCTGTGAAAGAATTCTGACGAAACGAGATGAAGAACACTGGAGCCAACAATTGTACTTCCGGTGTCGGCGGGTGCAACCCATGAAAACGGTTAACACTGAGGCTTTGACGATATCATGAAGGTACACGCAAACACTGTTAAAAATAGGGCGCTGGATTTTAACAACTTTACAAAAATGTGCAAATCGTAAAACTAAAATCCTAATATACCTATCAAATTCATCTGCTGTTAGGCAACAACATTTGCAAAATACTTGTAGCATACATGCATTGTCAAAATAAGGTCGTCGCTCATAAAATATGCTTCTGTGAAGACCCACAGTTGTAAAATAACGCACAACGGCTGTCACATATCAAAGATTATCCATTTGCTTAGGAACTCTGAAAGGTGACCTCACATAATATTGCCGCGACACTTCCGACAGAACGAGGTGCAGTGGTTGGCATCGCAGATTGTTGTGCTTGCAGTTCGCACTTCGAATCCCACCACGGGCAGAAGTTTTATTTAAATTTATATTTACTATTTCTAGACTGTTCTACATGTTTCTTGTGTTTGATGTACTTGTAAGTTCCAGAAAATTCTTTCTATGTATAAGTAGTGGAGCACTTCAAGCAGGAGTACCAACTGCAGTTTGTAACGAGACAATATTGTCCTAACATCTTACAAATTACGCGACTAGTCATCCACTAACATAGAAGCTACTGTAAATGCAATACATCCTTAAGTCACTCATCGTTACTAAAACCGAACGTTAATATTTAAAACTAGAGAAAATGTCACTGCTTCTCAATCAGAAGATTACTAAAATTCGTTCATTAGTGGTCTTTAGATTGTCTTCTCGCTGAGCACGTTGTTGGAATCGTTCCTTGAAGCACAAAATATCTCAGTTTCGTCTAAATTGGATAACAACCATCGTTTGTCTTCAAAGTGAATGACCTTTTAAACTATCATTTATGTTACCCAACAAATGACATTCGATCTCTAGTTGCTTCGCTACCGCGGATAAGCCACTCACACTACGATTGTGCTCTGTAAATCGCACTTTAAAATTTCTCTCCGTTTGCCCTGCGTACTTCATATCACAATCTTGACATTTGATTTCACATACTGTCCTTTTCACTATCCACTTCTCCTCTGCGTCAATTCTTATGTATCAGCCTCTGCTCTAATTTATTGTCGGACCTAAACGGAATTAAAAAAAGTTTTTTGTTAAATAATCTCGCCAATTTGTACAAGACGATTCCCCTGACTGGCGTTACTGTATATTTGGTCGACATAATCTCCGTTCGTTGCTTCGAACGTGTTATCGCCTTATCCAACATACCTATGAAACCCACATCATAACCACTGTCTGTCACGTCACCGAAGCACACATTTATATTTAGTATCACATTCGTATTAAAAGTTTATTTGTTCCCTATTTAATTAATGAACTACCTGATGGTTATATTATGTAATTTCTACTTTGTGCTACAACAGTACTTGTCATTCTGTTAAACAGTTCATCACTCAGTCAGACTGCCATTATGACTAACAGCTCATTTACAGGGTAATACATATCTTTAACAGCCATCGACCGGATGATTTATTACCATATTTAGTACCTTACTAATGTAAACAAAGTAAGTGACATGCACAGGGTTGTTTCATCCCTGTGTGATTATCAGCCAAACCATAAACCCCTACTTATTCAAATACACATAAATGGACTTACATACATACACACACACACACACACACACACACACACACACAAATTCACATTATACTTTCAATTAATTTAATTTTATCTCATTTTATTTTAACATAAATGTATCACAGTGTCACAATTTAAAGATAACTCATTTCCTGCAAGCCAGTCAAGTTGAGTAAATCAATATTGGCCTTTATACGGCTTACACACTAAAGATTTCCATATTTTTGTACCCTGAAGAATGTCAGGGTAGTACGTGTAGTTAAGAAACAACAGACTTCCACTAGGAAACCAATGGTTTAAAAAAAGAAGAAAGTAGAAGGAAGGTTCTGTTGTTAGGAAGTAGCCATGGAAGAGGTGTGGACCAGATTTTGCAAAATGTTCCAATGTTTGTACATATTATGGGACTTAACTACAGGGTCATCAGCCCCTAAAGCTAAAAACTGCTTACGAACTAGCTTATACTAAAGAAAGCACAAATATTCGAACCTCCGACCGTAGTGGCCGTCCAGACTGTGACTGACGCGCCGCAGAACGCTTGGCCACCGCGGCCGGCCCAGATTTTGCAAGAAAAATTAGGGGACAGGTACCAGGTCACAAAGTTCAAGCCTAGCGAAGATCTTAGCCAGGTGGTAGAGGATATATGTTCTCTGTGAAAGGGTTTCACAAAAGAGGCTCATGTCGTGATAGTGGGTGGGGTGGGTAAAAGCATTGATAGGGATTAGGGCTACAGTATTGAATGTGACCTGGTTAAAAGAGCTTCTGCCACGATCCAGACAAATGTTGAACTGTTGCCTGCTTTCGTGCGGTATGATCTTCCCCAATTGAATTGCTCTATCAGGAGGGTCAATATGGAGATTGAACAACTGCTCAGGGCGGATACTCTGTCAGACGTAGGTTTGGTTCCTGTTGATGCTATTGATAGGTGGGATTTCACTAGGCATGGCCGCCATCTCAATAGGAAAGGGAAGGGGGAAACTAGCTGGGTTGAAAGCAAAATCCTTAACAGGGGACACTGCAATTTATGGAACTACTTCCCTTCTTTTTTAGGGTAAGTTCAGTGTCCACTGAGAAGCTCCGGCATGCAGATGCTAAAGATATTGAAAAATCAAAGGTTCTCACAAAAGTAAAGTAAAAAATAATGTCCATATTTTTCAACAGAATATTGGGGGACTAAGGGAATAAAATATGTGAGCTTATGGTTTGTTTAGATGATATAGAAATTGATAATGTAGTAGATATACTATGCATGTCTGAGCATCACATTGTCACTGGTAACTGCAAAGTTAAGTGATAATAAGGCAAGAGGAGGAGTTGCCATATATGTCAAAAGCTATCACAGTGCAAAAAATTTAGAAAGAAAAAAGTTTTGTGTAGAGCAACATACTGAAGCATGTACCTGTCAACTTAAACTCAATGATGACTTTCTTATAATTGTCACAGTATATACAGGGTGTCCAGAAAAGGGCCCCCTGATTTTAAAATTAAATATCTCGAAAACAAAGATCGATAGAGGAATGCAGTCAACGGTATGTTTATTGTGAAAGCTGTAAGAAGTTTATACAGCAGTTTGAAATAATAATTACAAAAGCTGCTAACATATGGCGCTGTACGCTGTACAGCTCATGTCAGCATACATACACTTGCAAACACTTGCAAACAATCACTTCACAATGTATTCAAAATGTTCACCATTAGCACTACAGAAGTGGCGGAAATGAAGAATGAAATTCGCCATCACATTTCGTAGTGTTTAAACCGATATGGATTCACACGCCACAGAGATCGCTGATTCAAGCTCGTCCAGCGTGGCGGGATGCTTCGGGTAGACCATGTCTTCCACTGTGCCCCACAAAAAAAAAGTCACAGGGAGTCAAACCGGCGAATATGGAGCCAATCCATGCCTGTGCCAGTAAATTTGGGATATTCCAAAGCAATGACTCGATTCCCGAAGTATTCCTCAAGATAGCGCAACACTTGTTCGGTCCGATGTGGTCGAGATCCATCTTGCATAAACCATTCAGTACTGGTCGATCCTCTAACGCTTGCTGTGTGGCGACAAATTGTTCCAAAATTGCAACGTAACGTGCACCAGTGACCGTTTCTCGAATGAAAAAAGGGCCAATAATGCCTCTGCTGCATACTGCAGCCCACACAGTAACTTTAGGAGAATACAGGGGTTTCGCTTCACACCAATATGGCTTTTCGAAAGCCCAAAATCGACAGTTCTGCTTATTCATGTATCCATTCAGGTGGAAGTGTGCTTCATCTGTAAACCAGATGCTGCCAACATCAAATACTTCACAATCAATCATTGTGAGCATCTGATTAGCAAAGACAACCCTTTGTTGCACAGCTCGTACGGGTATGGCCTGGTGCGTTTGAATTTTGAATGGAAACATGTGTAGGCTCTTTCTCAGTATTTTCTGCGTGCTGGAACGCTTCAAACTAGTCTCAGATGCAATTCTACGGACGGATGACATTGGATTTCGCTTAATAATTCCAGAAATTGTGGCGATATTTTCAGGCGTAACTGCGGTTTGCTTACGGCCAACATGCCCCACTAGATCATCAGTTACGCTGCCTGTTCGTTGAAATTTTGCGAAGAGCGTACGAATGGTTTTCGCATCGGGTACTTTTGGAATATTAAATCGTGCTTGAAAACTTTGCCTTGTTGCCGTAGGACTCTCTTCTAACCTGTGGTACTCTAGCACTAGAAAAACGCGTTGTTCAATGTAGTAGATGGTTTTAATCTATTCCTTCGGTATGTTAACCTCGTTTCACCTTTCAATAGTTGAACTGATCGCTCTGGGTTTCGGATCACTATTTATACTAGGAATTACGTATGGCGATTACAGCGCCATCTGTTAGCAGCTTTTGTAACTATTATTTCAAACTGCTGTATGAAATACTTACAGCTTTCACAATAAACATACCGTTTACTGCATTCCTCTATCGATCTTTGTTTTCGAGATATTTAATTTTGAAATCAGGGAGTCCTTTTCTGGACACCCTGTAGGTCCCTTCAGGAAACTTCCAGTTATTTCTGGAAAGGCCGGCCGCGGTGGCCGAGCGGTCTGCGGCGTGCCAGTCTCAGTCTGCACTGCCGTTGCGGTCGGGGGTTCTAATCCCCCCTCGGGCATGCCGTCGTTAGTATAAGCTAGTTCATAAGTAGTTTGTAAGTTAGGGGCTGATGAAAAACATTTGAACATTTTGAATTTCTGGAAAACTTGGATGCTTTGTTGTGCTATCTGTCAGAAAGGGGGAAGCAAATTATTATTTATGGTTATTTCAATGTTGTTTCACTGAAAGATTGTAACAGGAAGAATGATCCGGAAGTCTTACTTGGCTCATACAATCTGACATCCATTATTGATTTTCCTACTAAGGTAGTAAAGGACAGCAGTAGACTGATAGATATCTTTTTTGTAGACCAAGAATAGTTTAACAACGTAAATGCTTGTGCTGTTGAGAATGGTCTTTTGATCATGGTGCACAGCTAATAACAGTATATGACATAGCTCCATTCAGTAATTCGAACCAGTCCTCCAGAGTCGTGCACTCGATTAATGACATCTAGGAATTTCAAAGAAAGCCTACAGCAGTTAGACTGGGATGAATTTTATAAGGAATCTGATGCCAATTTAAAATATAACTTATTTCATGATACATTTGTAAGGGTATTTGAAAACTGTTTCCTCAAGAAATTAGTAAATTAAAATTGTAAGAAACCATGCAAAAAAAAACCATGGCTTACTAAAGGAATAAAAATATCTTGTAACAAAAAAGGGAACTATATCTATCTGCAAGAAAGAGTAATAACCCAGAAACAATCAAATATTATAAAAACTACTGTACTACATTAAGAAACGTTATTAAAAAATCCTGAAGCATGTGCATCATATCTGAGATTAGTTCCCCTGATAATAAAGTTAAAACATTGTAAAAAGATATAAAATAGCCAAGATCGCTTATCATCAATTTTTTATTGACGACCGGTTTCGCTGAACTACGTCAGCATCATCAGGTCAAATAAAATATTTTACAAGGCCATAATCTTGTAATTTCAAACAGTTGTTTTATTTGACCGGATGATGCTGACATAGTTCAGCGAAACCGGTCGCCAATAAAAAATTGATGATAAGCGATCTTGGCTATTTTATATCTGTTTACAATATTATAAGTGGATCGCTTCCTAAAACGTAAACCAACTCAAAATTAAAACAATTTGGAAAATTATCAATAGGGAGATTAAACTAACAAAATGTCGGAAGTTGAAAACATTTTTAATGATTACTTTTTAAATGTTGTAGAGAAAATAAGATATAAATGTTCATTAGAAGGAGCACACCAAATAATGGAAGAGGCCATACCTACACAATTTGATACAATTGAAATTCCACCTCTCCTTCAGAAATTAGGAAAATAATAAACTCTCTCAAGAGCAAAAGGTCACATTGAATTGATGGCATTTCCAGCAGAGTATTAAAAGCTTTTTCCCAAGAGGTAAGTAGGATTATGTCATATATGTAATAGCTCTTTAACGCAGGGTCTTTTCCCAGGTAGACTGAAATATGCTATCGTTAAATCTTTGCATGAAAAGGGGATACGTCTGATGTCAACAACTACTGCCCCATCTCACTTCTGACAGCTTCATCCAAAACGTTTGAAAAAGTTATGTATTCTTCAGTAGCTTCACATATTAGAAAAATAAAGTTGTAACAAAGTGTCAGTTGGGTGTTCAAAAAAGCTTTTCAACAGAAAATGCTATATACACCTTCACTGATGAAATATTAAATCATTCTACATAGAAATAAACAAACCATGAGACCGTTTTTCGTCTCAGGGTTTGTTTATTTCTATTTCGAATGATTTATATATCACCTTAGCCTAAGGTTAAATGCAGGTAAGTTCCAATATGTTCATTGCTGAGGTGCTATTTCGCTGCATGGAGAGCCTTGGCAGTAGTGGCAATAATTTATGAAGCTGAATTAAAGTCTGTGACGTGAAGGAAATAGTGCTTAGACTATTCCGAGGCGTCATATTTGCTAGTGATGCGGTGGTCTAGCGGTAAGACGTCTGCCTAGTAAGCATGGAGGTCCGGGTTTAATTCCTGGTCGCATCACAAATTTTAATTCAATGCTTTATCTTTACCTGTAATGTCTTTGAAATATTAAATGGTTTGAATAACCACACATCACCAGTTGGGATTTTTTGTGATCTCTCAAAGGCTTTTAATTGTGTAAATCATGGGATTCTTCTAGAGAAGCTTAAGTGTTGTGGCGTGGGGGAGTGGAACAGTGCATAAATGGTTTAAATCATACTTAACTGGAAGAGTGTAGAAAGTTGAAATAAGCATATCACATGATACAGAAGAAACAATTAATTCCTCTGACTGGGGAGTTATCTAATATGGGGTCCCAAAAGGAACGGTCTTGGGTCCTTTACTGTTCTGAATATATATTAATGACTTGCCAATCTATATTCATGTAGATGCTAAGCTAGTTCTATTTGCTGAAGATACAAGTATAGCTATCACGACAGACAAGCAGGAATTAACCGATGAGATTGTAAATGATGATTTTCAGAAAATTACTAAGTGGTTCTCTACAAATCGACTCTCATTAAACTTTGATAAAACCCATTATATACAGTTTCATACGGTAAATGGCATGACATCATTAATAAATTTAGACTTTGAACATAAATCTATAGCTAAAGTAGAATATTCAAATATTTGAGGTGTTTGCATTGACGAGGGATTGAATTGGAAGAAACGTTGAAGATCTGCTGAAACGTTTGAGTTTCATTGCAAAATTTAGTGATCTACATCTACATAGATAGTCTGCAAATCACATTTAAGTGCCTGGCAGAGGGTTCATTAACCAGTTTCATAACTTTTCTCTGCCGTTCCATTCTCTAATAGCGCGCGGGAAGAAAGAACACCTAAATCGTTCAGTTTTCGATCTGATTTCTCTTATTTTATTGGGATGGTCATGTCTCCCTAAGTAGTTGGGTGCTAGCAAAATATTTTCACATTCAGAAGTAAAAGTCGGTGATTGAAACTTCGCAAACAGATCACGCCGCAATGAATAACGTCTTTCTTTTAACGATTTCCACCCCAATTCGTGCAACATTTGCATGACGCTTTCCCCCCGTAACGTGATAAAACAAAACGAGCTGCCCTTCTCTGAATCTTCTCAATATCTTCCGTCAGTCCCACCTGGTAAGGGTCCCACAAGGGGCAACAGTACTCCTGGAGAGGATGCACAAGTGTAATGTAGGCAGTCTCTTTAGTGGAGCTGGTGCATCTTCGAAGCGTTCTGCCGATGAAACGTAACCTTTGTTTCGCCTTCCCCACAATATTTTCTGTGTGTTCTCTCCAGTCAAAGTTGTTCGTAATTGTAACTCCTAGGTATTTGATAGAATTTACGACCTTGTGGTTTGACTGATTTATTGCGTAATTGAAGTTCAGAGGATTTCTTTTAGTGGTCATGTGTATTACTTCACACTTTTCTTTATTTAGTGTCAATTGCCGATTTTCGCACCATGCAGAAATTTTGTCTAAATCGCTTTGCAGTTGCTTTTGATCCTCTGTTGACTTCACTAACCGATAAACGACAGCATCATCCGCGAACAGTCTAAGGGAGCTATTCAGATTATCTCCTAAATCGTTTATAAACACGAGGAAGATTAGGGGACCTATAACGCTTCCCTGTGGAAAGGCAGATATCACTTCTGTTTTACTCGATGACTTACTGTCAATTACAACTGTCCTTTCTGATAGGAAATCGTGAATCCAATCGCACAATTGGGGAGACATTCCATAAGCACGCAATTTCATTAGAAGCCGCTTGTGGGGTACATTATCAAAAGCCTTCCGGAAATCCAGAAATATGGAATCGATTTGAGATCCCTTGTCGATGGCACTTAACACTTCATGTGAATAAAGGGCAAGCTTACCACGTAAGCATTGAGGAGAAATACAAGGTGCGCCTGGAAATTTCGGTGACTGGTCCCATATTTTACAAACCGCACTAGCGAGGACGCGCATACACATTGAGGGACATCTCAAATAGCGCCCATTATCGTGCAAAGCGCTGCAGTGAAGTGGTGGTACATGCTGTGATCCAGCCAACGGGGTCGTTGTGAGAACTCGTGTCATTGCAACAAGCAGCGCATAATGGAGCATTGGAGCAGCGCGTTAACATCAAGTTTTGTTTATGTTTAAGTAAACTGGCGTCGGGACCTATGGGATGTTAGTGCAAGTGTATGGAATTGGAGCAATCAGTAAAGATGTGTGAGTGGTTGTGGAGATCCAACAATGAGTGACCTCAGTGCGTCGAGCGATTCCACAAGAACAGTTTGCTGACAGTTTCCAACAGCTGTACAGCCGATGTCACAAGTGTGGCGATTACTTTGAAGGCCAGCAAAGGTATTTTGATTGTAACTCTTGTTTCCTATATTTCCTGAGGCCATTCACAGAACTTTTCAGATGCACCTTGTATATTGTTTTCGCACTTACAAGGAAAGTACATGGGCTCGAACAAACACATATGCACCAAAATCGTATGAGAGATAATGTAAAAATCCCTTATTGCACTAGTGATACTCCCGCATCTGCAAAACTCTGCAGTCGTCCGTTAGAGGCCTCTGCGTGTGCCATGCCGCATTGCACTTTGACCTGTCGGTTCGCCAGTAGGGACGGTGCAGTGTGCCTCTGAAGTTGCGTTTTGGGATGTTATTTGCGTGGTGAAGCGTCAGATGGGGCGGTGATTGCTAATCAATCCTGCTAATGAGTTGCGATTAGTTGAGATGAAGTTACGAAGAACCCTTCTTCGTGAAGATGGTATTAGTGTAGAAGATGAATCATTTGCATGCTTTCTCGTATCTGTTATGGTACAGAAATATGAGCATAAGTTGGATACTGTTGTTACAAACTCATAATAATGATAATAGGGATGATAATGACTAACAACTCATTGCAAGCGGTAATGCTACGGTAAGTGCGGGAAGAGACGATGGAAGCAGTGGCAGTGAATACCAACAGTCTTTCGGAAAGAAGGTTAAAGTTGCAACTATCATCACGGTTTTTGATGACAATTCGCTAGAGAACATGTATGATGATTATTACATAAGTTATAGTTAAGATATCTGCATTACGTATGGCGTCTACAATTACATCTACAGTGCTATCTAGAGCATGGTTGCAGAGCTTTGCAGAAAAACGACACCCACCAGCACATTGTGGTGTACGTAGAGATCCTGTAACCAAACGTTCATACAGATGTGTTTGTTCGAGCCCATGTACTTTCCTTGTTAGTTATGATCTAATAAACAGTCCTGTGTGTCCTCGGAGTCTTTCGCGGTTGCATTCTTCTCTAAAATGTTTTCCGTGTACAAGTCACGTAACGTCGAATAAAATCCTCGAGCTTTCTACAGCTAGCCCCAACATCGTCATCAGAACGTGACTGGCTTGTACACCGCGAGCATTTAGTACTAGTGAAACAGTCCTGCTATTTACTTTTCACCTGCCTCGCTCTTACTAGACTGTCTCATACGCAGGGTGCAGCGAAATTCGCGCACTCGGGCTTCCCAGCGCGATTTCTCACATGCCAACAATAAAAAGTCTCACTAAATTTCGTCCTGCGTATATTCCAGGCAGTAAATGGACGTCGAAGACTGAGATGGGCGTGTGTTCCATATGTCAGTGTGTTCAGAAATACAAAACTACATCAAGAAACTTCTAGTGAATGTAGAAGGCTTCCGGAGGAACAAATTGCGCGCAGAAACCTATGCCAGGAAACGCCACTGAACGACACTACGGAGAGTGCAAGTTACAGTCACCAGCGCCTGTCGCAAAACATCCCCTCCAGCAACTGCTACGCTCTGTAGCGACAACGGATGACTTTTCCGGGCATGGGTTCGTATGATCATGTTGTTTGTCAGGACGTCTTCTATACCCCCTTGAAGTATGTTGTTGTAATTGTGTAATTTTGACGTATGGAACGCACCCCCAGCTCACAAGGAAAGTACATGGGCTGGAAAAAACATATCTGTGTGAACGTTTGGTTACAGGATCTCTACGTACATCTCAATGTGCTGGTTGGTTTCGTTTTTCTGCAAAGTTCTGCAACCATGCTCTAGATAGCACTGTAGATGTAATTGTAGATGCCATACGTAATGCAGATATCTTAACTATAACTTATGTAATAATCATCGTACATGTTCTCTAGCGAATTGTAATCAAAAGCCGTGATGGTAGTTGCAACTTAAACCTTCTTTCCGAAAGACTGTTGGTATTCACTGCCACTGCTTCCATCGCTTCTTCCCGCACTTGCCGTAGCACTACCGCTTGCAATGAGTTGTTCGTCATTATCATCCCTATTATCATTATTATGAGTTTGTAACAACAGTATCCAACTTATGCTCATATTTCTGTACCATAACAGATACGAGAAAGCATGCAAATGATTCATCTTCTACACTAATACCATCTTCACGAAGAAGGGTTCTTCGTAACTTCATCTCAACTAATCGCAACTCATTAGCAGGATTGATTAGCAATCACCGCCCCATCTGACGCTTCACGACACAAATAACATCACAAAACGCAACTTCGGAGGCACACTGCACCGTCCCTACTGGCGAACCGACAGGTCAAAGTGCAATGCGGCATGGCACACGCAGAGGCCTCTAAAGGACGACTGCAGAGTTTTGCAGATGCGGGAGTATCACTAGTGCAATAAGGGATCTTTACATTATCTCTCATACGATTTTAGAGTATATGTGTTTGTTCGAGTCCAAGTACTTTCCTTGTCAGTCTTCGACGTCCATTTACTGCTGGATATATGCACAGGACGAAATTTTTTGACAGACACTTTTTTATTGTTGGCATATGAGGAATCACACTGCGAAGCCCGGGTGAGCAAATTTCACTTCTTCCTGTGTATACTTTTAGAAGGTAGTACAAAACTTACAACGTATAACAGACTGGAGAAAAGCTTTTTGCTTATACGTCTCCTTTTGTGTGGTATAATGTATAACGGCTTTATAGATTTTACTGCTGATTGTTCTATTTATTTAGGGCCTGAAGATGACACTAATGAGGTGCTCAAACTGGTTGCCAGATATTAAAAATCATTACTGTTACAGCTACTGGTTTTTAATATGTCTTTGATCGTATATCCAATCAGAAATCCATCAGGCGAAAAATTCTCCTATCTGAACGGAAAAAAGTGGGTATGTTCCTGCTAAAAGAGTCTTAAGAGTGTAGTCGGAAACCAGCAGTTTCAGTTTTCACTTCGCCATGCTCAATAAAAATAGGTATTGGCAGACTTGTTGCTAACATTGCATTCTGAGAATCTTCGAAATGATAGGCTATTATTGTACGCCGCGTAGCTGAAGAGTTATGACGTCATAAGGCTTGAGAAGCATGAAAGCGAAACAACGATGGATGAAGCCCATGATTAATGACAGTGGTCAGACTGGAAAGGAGGTGGAACAAAGTAAGAAAAGAATAAATACACACCCGCACATCGTCGGGGAGCAGCTGTAGAACGAAATGAAATGGGAGTGAGATGACGGGCTCCCATTTACTAATACAATCATCATCCCATGCACGCAGGAAGGGTGATTAGTAGCTTGGGACGTCGGCGCTGGGAACACAGAGAGAGTCTCTTTTAGGGGAAGGTCTCGAGTTTTGAATTTTTCCCATAACTCAGCTACGTGCACTACAGTACAGCGCGCTATACCGGCGTATCTGTTGAACTGGAATCGTTTAGTCATTTTGTTTTGTTGACAACAGAAGCGTGGAGATGGATAATGTCTCTGTAAGAACTTCTAAGGTTTAAATAAGTTTCATGTAAGCAGTACTTTTCTATTAATGAATACTAGTTGTTTTTCTCTTCATCCTCCACCCCATGAACCACGGACACTGCGGAGGTGCGGAGGCATACGTGCCTCCAACTATACAGATAGCCGTGCCGTAGGTGCAACCACAGCGGAGGAGTATCTGTGCAGAGGCCAGACAAACGTGTTGTTTCTGAAGAGGGGCAGCAGCCTTTCCAGTAGTTACAGGGGGAACAGTCTGGATGAATGAAAAAATATTCAAATGTTTGTTAAGCTTATGGGACTTAACTATGGGGTCATCAGTCCCTAAACTTACAACTACTTATGAACTACTTACAAACTAAGACGGCACAAATATCCATGCCCGAGGGGGGATTCGAACCCCCAACCGTAGTGGCCGTGCTGACCGTGACTGGAGCGCCTCAGTCCCCTCGGCCACCGCGGCCGGCAGGATGAATGACTCAGTTGGCCTTGTAACGTCAGGTAACGTGTCTTTTTCCCATACAGGAAAAGCGAACTGCTGAAATCTAGGTGAAACTATAGTCGTTACTTTTCCCGAGGACATGCAGCTCTACTCTATGAAACTATGAAGATAGTGTCTTCTTGTGCAAAATATTCCGTAGGTAAAATAGCTCCCTATTCGGATCGCTTGGCAGGGAGTACTCAGGAGGATGTGGTCATGAAGAAAAACAAACGTTGCTTTCTCTATGGCATAACGTCTGTCACACTTGAAAATGGCCTAACATAGAGGCCGAAACCGAAAGTGTGGGCTTAAATAAAGCACCAATAAATGCAACTGGAGCTGGAGTTTCATTAAAAAAACAAAACAGGCAATCTACAGATCGGAGCTCGGAAGTTCTAAAACTTAATCGAGTAGGTACTTTAAAAATAATAATAATAATAATAAAATTTTTTGAAAATGGATAGGTTGGAGTTAGATATGGTGAGGTATTACGGAAATTCGGTGATAGTACGAACAGGATTTCTGGTCAGGCGAGTAGACGGTTATAAATACAAAATCAGTTCTAGTAACGCAGGATTATACATAATGAATAAGAAAATAGGAATGCGAGTAAATTACTACGAACAGCATAGTGAACGCATTATCGTAGCAAAGATAGACACGAAACCAACGCCCACTGCAGTAGTACAGGTTTATATGCCAACTATAGTGTGACTTCGGTAGCTGTTACTTGGCGTTTGGTGTCCAAAGCTGCGGTGTTATCACGTCACGTACTGCGTGGAAGTATCCGCCGCACCGCTTCACGCGGAGGTAGAAAAATGTTTTAAGCCTTCTGTCTTTTAGTGCAGAGCGTGTTCTGTATATAAATTTATGAAAACTGTCATTTTATGCGACTGCATAAGTACTGAATTTGAAAGAAGTATACCATTCAAAACCTCTATCTTCTAGAAAAATTACGATAAAAAAAATTGAAGTTTTTTTACAGTATCTCTAAGCACATCAAATACTTTTGTAATTTTAATTAGGACCGATGTTTTATTGTCTGTTAAAGTATGAGAAATTTTCGCGCCCGGAAAAGTTTCCTTCTTTTCGTTGGAAATCTCGTACACTGTTACACCCATTGACCAACACCACGGTGCCTACACAAAAGAAATAAAATTCAGTCAGGAGGTCACGAGAGCTGCCTGAACAGTATTCCTCTGTGTCACAACAAAAATGATAAAGTAACAGAGATAAATTCACTAACAGAATATTTAATGGCAGTAAGTAGAGACAATGTGAAAACACCGCTTAAGCCTTTCGGAAGTGATTTTCTTTCTGGAGGAAGGAAATTATTTTTTTAGTCTGTAATCCTCCTAAGTAACATTTTTAATGATTTTAGAAGCAATATTTATGCTGTTGTATGCTTCCATTTTCATACTACAAAATGGCATACTGGAAAACAGGGCTCTTTTAATGGACTAAAATAGTTAATTTTGTAGTACTATTTGTCGTACTAAATAAACTGATCATTTAAGAATTACGATCCAAAATAAATTCCTACTACTTTTCAGTCATATAGGTGAATACAAGTATCGCACAACTTCCGTGTTCGCTGAAGGTCACAAACTGCTGCGCAGTACAACACTCCCTATTAATCTATATCTATATATGTGAATGTCTGTTCGGTGTACGTTTATGACGTCTGAACCACAAGACATAAAGAGCTAAAAATTTGCACAGTTACTAATGTCTACCCGGGGAAGGCTTTAGTCACGGTTTTATGGCGATGGGATAGCTATTTATCTATATATATTAATGTGAAAGTCTGTTCGGTGTACGATTATCACGTCCGAATGACAAGACGCAGAGACTTAAAATATTTGTACAGTTACTAATTTATACCCGACGAAGGTTTTAGGCACTGTTTTATAGCGATCTGATAGATATTTAGTAATTTGAAGAATATAACGCGTAATGTCGAACAATAATTACTCTTTGAAAATTATATTTACTCTTTGAAAATGGTTTTATTGGTTGCATTGTTGCTTGAGGATTGATAATGATAAATGGGTGGAGTATATTGGGATGGAAAGTTATCGGTGTATATAAAATTCTACGTGTGTGTGTTAATATTTCGCTCTGCAGCGAAAACTACAGAACGAAAACGCATGGTCTATGTGTAATTGTTGTCTGAAGTCTCCCGTTGTACACCATAGCTATAAGGGGATGGAAGATATGATGGGTGAAAGTCGTCAAATTTAAAAAAAATTCGGACTGAAGGCCAGCGTTGATGTTCGCGACCCTATAGCAAGGAGGTTACATACAGCTAAACGTGATGCCACAGACCATATCTTTGGTCTATGCCTGCTACAATGTCTTCAGCACTTTCTCTATAAGGATAAGCATACGAGTAAGGAAATATAAGAATAAATAAATAAAGCAGTAAAAAAGAAATTTCCTTTAATACAATAATGTAGTTTACCTGAATGCCCTAAAATGAAATTAAAATGAATTTGGACATTACTGTTACCATACGTGTTGAGATATTGAAACACAGGCTATATTATTATTTATTGTAAATCATTAAGCACTTCACATAATTTTATTTTTTATTTGAATGTTGATTAAAATATTTGTTTCTTAAGAAGGTATTATATTTCATTTCATCCTTCAAAACCAGTCTCTCAGCATACTACTGAAAGATAGCTTATCTATCATAATAAACGAACACGCGAGCGGAGCTGCGGGTTTCAGCTAGTATTTAATTACTTATATAGTGATGTTCCACAGATGGCAGTGAGTGTGCATGATGAAAAGATTGAAGACCTAAAGTCATGTTTTTATCAGTGTTAGACACTGAAAAGATTATGTGCACAACTGTAGCCAGTGGGTCTGAAAGGGTTAATTCAAAGTCAGTGGAACTGTTCGTGTCGCTGCTGGTATCGACATATTACTAAGTCTTCGAACTTTTGTTGTAAGATATCTTCATTATTCCGTGCTTCCGATATCATTCATTTCACGTGATGCACTATCTTTGCCAGTCTTCTGGTGGCACAGTTTCAAATGCGTATTTCAAAAGGATTTCCACTTCGGATAACGTTTTTCTTATTTCATTTTTTAATCTGAACCGAAATCGGCTCTATTGCGTTGAAATGGCAATGGTAAGGAGAAAATATGAACACTTTATGCCTGTATATTTGGTACTTCATGCAGAGTAGGGTAAGGTGGTACAAATTCGATATAGGTACAATTCCGATCAACATAAGTTTTCGCGCCATTTATCAGTCTCGTAGTGTCTCGTGTGGCGTTGTAGCGGAACATGTTTCTACAGCTTCTCCAAGAATACACCACTTTGTGCCAAGGAGATATAAATTTTTGCCCGTTAAGAGGTAAGTGAAGCTACTTAGTCTAACGCACTCTTATAAATTTTCTAGTTATGGGTGACTGGATTCGCTACCAAAAACGCAATGTTTGCTACCACGAAGTATTCGTTGGTGCCTGGCGGAAAGCATGCTTTTTATGTCAGAATCCCGTAATCAGAATTGTACCAGGAAGTGATCACAATTGTACCTAGTGTGGTACATTTTCGATCGATTTTTCTCAATTCTGTAATCCATTTTTGTGTTTATACTAACACTTGCAATCGTCTAATATTTGTGTTACATATTCATTAAACATCCAAGAACGAGTGCCATTGTTAAAAGTATTTCCAGTTACAATAATATTTGTCCGAAATGGTCGAAATTGTACCACCTTACCCTATAAATTGGTCCTTTGGCTTGTGTTGCAAAACAAGTCCTAATAATTCTGCCCTTGTGAAATTACTGTCAAATGTATTTTACGTTTCTGTAGCCAGTAAAAAAGGTCGGTTTTCTTCGTTGCCTTTGTGGGTGCCTCATCTTATATAACGTAATGATGTGGAGCGTTAGCCAGAACAGTTATGGAGTTTTTGGGTAAGTTTTGAAGCAAAGAGTCTTGAAATCATCTCAGAACATGATTGCGGTTCATCTCTTCGCGGTAGGCGCAGGTCTTATTTTAAATGAATAGCAGCAGACGATTTATAATAAAACCTTTTGAATTTCCGGCATGCGCTACAATTTCCTTTTTGGTCAGACGATTGCAGCTGTCATACTACCGCTGATAGTATCTGTGTCTGGCATTCAGCAATGCTTCATGAGGCCTAATGATATCGTTAAAATTTGTCCGCTAATTCTTTAAGAAAGCGGCATCGTCAGGCTGAAATATCTTGTCGTTCCATTAATAACTCTGTCAGAAACAGGTTTACAGCTGAATTCCAACATGTTCATGACTCGAGGACAATTTATTACCCTGAAACGGGTCCGCTGTTACGAGGTCAGTGTGTAATTTCTTGTATCAGATACTACTTCCTCGAACAAAATGCGTGTATTTGACGACGAATTACATCTTCCTGAGAAGAGTCGAGTTTTATGATCCTTCTCTCGAGTCGCCTCTTTCCCCCAGGAGTTTCCAGTTTAGATGATTTGCCAGAATTCATATTACTGATGGTTCGCTGATTTTCAGAGCAGCTGAAGTTCGCTCCACCACTTTGTCCAAAGGATCGTGAGACCCTCCTGCATCCTTCTCTCTCAAAATATTCCCTTAAAGCCATCCTCTCTCGGAATGTGGAAACGCACGTGGAGCAGGAAGTGGTGACGCCGTAGCGTGGAATACCACGGTCCACTAGCCTGCGTAGCGTGGAATGAAGGATCTAGCATGTTAGATTTTTGATTCGTGGAGTGTAACGTGGTGAATGAGAAGCGACCTGGCTTTCACGTGACAAGCAGAGCTTTTGAGCCGCCATATTGCAAACGGAACTCCGTATCTCGTTCCTTCTTTCGTTGCAGCGTACCATGTATGAATATAATCTGTAGAAAGCGTTAGAATACTGGAGATCTTTTGAAAACGCATCATTTTAGATACGATTTGTTACAATAAATTACCGGACACAAAAATTTTATGGCTTTAAAGGTTCTCGTATTTAACGTGCGTCAGTGTTATAATTTGTATAATGTGAAAGAATATCGTCCCTTTGCTGCGGTATAACGAATTCTATCAAAAAAGCTTCTTTGTGATGCTGCGTCATAGATAAATATTACAACAGGATTTAGAAGCGTAGTATACCTGAAAACAGACCCAGCTGTAGAAGTGGAGGGATATCGTATTTGGTAGCGTAATAGACTGTGGCGTAGAGATTAATAGCGAAAGAGGTTCGCGTCTGTGCACTTCAGAAATATTTTTATATTTTCCTTTTTTGATTCCTTAACGTTGTGGTTCTTTCTTGCTAATTTAAGTGTAATATCCGATATTCGTTGTTGTTTCTTTTTAAGATAACGTAATAGCGTCGTGGTTAGAGTCACGAGCTGTGGAGGAAGAGATATGTAAATAACAGGTTTCCATTTACACTCTCCCAGATATTTTTAACCATCTCGTTGTTTAATTATCGTTAATGTAACTTATTTGTTAATTTAATACAATTATAATATTCGGTATTCGACCTTTTTTTTTATTTTTTATTTTTTTTTTTTTTTTATTTTTTTTTTTTTTTTTAGTTCGTTTCTGCCTACTAGGGACCACGAGACTCGTCTGAACTCTCAGCCAGGGTCTTCTGCTTCTTCTTGGCCCAGTAAGCCTTCATATTCTTCCTCTCATCCGTCCATTATGTCTGGTGGTGCCTGTACACTTCTTGCTTGTGAGAGATAGGGGGAAGACCCCATGTAGAATGGTCTGACGGTATTGAGTTCGGTTCTCGGTTATCTGTAATGGGATCTGCAATTCCTCTAAGTCTGATCTAACAGAGGTGAACCACTTAGCTTTGGACGCCTTTCCCCTGCTTGTCACTGTGAGGATCTTCTTGGTTAGCCTTGAGTGATTCAGGCGAGTCATGTGCCCGTAGAAGCTCAGTCCCTTTTTCCTCATACATGTGACTGTCTTCCTGGTGTTCATACAGTTCGTTATTGTGTCTTATTCTGTAAGTACCGTCTTCCTCTCTTATGGGTCCTAATATTCTCCTCAGGATCTTCCTCTCTTTAAGTTCTAGTTTCCTGAGTGGGCCCTTTCGATTCATCAAGAGGCACTCGGAGGCATAGAGTGAAGAGGGTCTTACTACTGAGTTGTAGTGCTTCAGTTTTAAGTTGGATAGGTACTTGGAGGTATAACTATTCTTACATGAATGATAGGCTCTCTCTAACTTGGTGCACCTGGCGTCTATGGCCAAGGTTTCGCTCTCACTTGCTGAAATCCATTCTCCCAAGTACTTGACTGCAGGAACTTTACAGATATTATTGTTTCCTAGTGGGATTGTAGAAGAAGCATGCTTGATATTTGTGATGAACTCTGTCTTCTGTATGTTGACTTTCAAACCGGTTTTTACTGCAAAATTGTAGAGGCTCTGCAGTTGATGAGTAGCCTCCTCCATGCTGTTGGACAATAGGGTGAGATCATCAGCAAAGGCTAGACATGGTACAATGAGGTTATCTTTCTTGTAGCCAAGCTTTAGTCCAGCTTCTGGTGAATTCGAACTTATTATTAGAAACAAGAACGAGAGAATTTGTTGAGTTTTTCGTTCTAGGCCACAGGAACAAATAAAATTCAAGACAATACCCAACGTCACTCGGTTTTCCGCACCGTGTTTGAATTAAGTTCCAGTTCAGTAAACTGTTGGAATAGTTCAGTTTCACAGTGCAAAGTGAACTTGGCTACCGCGTCGTTACGGAAGCAGATGCAGTACAGGAGGGACAGTGTTTACGTACAATACTAAAAGCAAAAATTATCACAACGAACATTGTCGAGTTGAGGCGTTGTCCCGCGTGTATGACAAGTAAAATATATGGTATAAGGTCGATCGAGAATTGTTTAATAAGAGGTTTTCAGCCAAGATCGCTTTCTTATTTTAATTATATGACCAGTTTCGGCGTGTTAGACGCCATCTTCAGACCTGTCGTAATTTTTTACATCACTTTTATAACAACAATTTCTAACATAGCACCCATATTGATGTGTCATGCAAATAAAATTTACATGTCAATATTAAAATAATAAAATCAAGCTTAGCTTGATTCTGACGTGCCTGTGACGTAGACCTTAAGAAAGATGGATTCAGTCATTTTATAATTGACATGTAAATTTTATTTGCATGGCACATCAATATAGATGTATACCAATGTACTATGTTAGAAATTGTTTCTATAGCAGTGATGTAAAAAATTACGACAGGTCTGAAGATGGCGTCTAGCATGCTGAAACTGGTCATATAATTAAAAGAAGAAAGCGATCTTGGCTGAAAACCTCTTATTAAAATATATGGTCAGTACCTATTATCTCCGAATATACAGAGTATGTACAACGTGTAAAATGGAAATATAAGAGCAAGACAACTGGAGCTGGTGCAAACGACGTATTTCATCGTTGATAACTTTTTTTTAAGAATCTTCACGTAAAGTGATTTTGTCGTAAATTTCGTTATTATTCTCAACCGCTTTCAGATACATGTACCGTACATGTACCGTCTTTGTGCTTCTTGAACAAAAAATAAAATAGAATGAAAAAGAAAATACAATTTTTGTAAGGGTAATGCATGTCACATGCAAGCATAAGAAAGCATTTGGTTTTTTTCGGACAATGGATATCAGAGATATCGTGTAATTTTACGCACCTCCATCTCTGTAAACACAATGAACTACGCGCCAGCCCGCAAGGGGCGCTGAAGAGCGCTGCGGTCGCAAAGCAAATCACGATTAGCAGGACGTTATGTTCCTTGGGATGTAGCAAAATGTTCAAATGTTTGTAGAGTCTATGGGACTTAACTACGGGGTCATCAGTCCCTAAACTTACAAACTACTTATGAAGTAGCTATAACTAAGGACGGCACAAATATCGATGACCGAGGGGGGATTCGAACCCCCGACCGTAGTGTGGGATGTAGCAGGTCGTTTCAGAGTGTGCTGTAGCTACACTAGGTAGACAGCACGTGTGGCCTGCGCCACGTTGGGGCAGCACGTCTCGTGTGAGGACGGCTTAAGGAACACATGTATTCACGCACCTGACTACGTGATATAACGACGCCATGTCCGCCAGATCTTGAAAGTTTCGAACGAGTATATAGCCTCGGCCTTCATTTCTTGCGACTACTCTCATCAGAAATCTCTCATTTACACGTCTACGATGTCTTCTTGATGACTGGCTGGTTAAGCAGTCCTCACACGGAACGTGTTGTCCCAACGTGCGTGTGGTAGTCTAACGCCATTCGAGTGGCGGCCGCAGTGCGGGACGGACGCGTGGCGGCAGTGCTGGCGTTCGCGAAGTAAACAACGGCTGAGTCGCTGTGTTTAAGGTTAGTTCTAACCGCTTTGCTTAGCTAATTGTGGCTGTGTTTGAAACGAAAAAGCAGACAGAATGAGCACGATTAATATCTTGAGGAAAGATACGATCAAATTTACTTTCGACAGATGTCATGTAAGACCGAAAGCATATGAAGTGAAGCAATGGTTTATAGAAAAAGTACAGATTCATGAGAGTGACGTAATAGGTGTATATTTGTCCTTTGTAACAAATGCTGCGTTTGTGAAACTGAAAAGTCCTGAACTATGTTGTTCAATAGTAGATAAGTTTGGCGGTATCATAAAGTTCAATCATTCTGACGGTAGTGTGAGTGACGTTCCTGTCTGTCACGCTGGTTTAGGAATTCGGACGGTCCGCATTTTTGAACTTCCTTTTGAAATGCCGGACGAGGAAATCAACAAAGTTCTTCGGCCCTACGGCAGAATAATTTCCAACATCACCGAAAAGTGGTCAGAGGCCCATATGTTTCCCGTGTTGAACGGCGTCCGACAAGTGAAGATAGAACTTTATAAGCACATACCCTCATACTTAAATGTGTGCGGCTATCGTGCTTTAATAATATATGACGGACAGCCCAGAACGTGCGCCCTGTGTAATTCCACGGAACACATCAGGAGCGAGTGCAGCAAGAGGCGCGTCCCGCAGCTGCCGGCTGCAGAGCCCGCCGTGCCCGGCCAGGCGGTCGGCCTCAAGCTGACGTACGCTGCCGCCGCGTACCCGCGCGGCCCCGCTGGGCAGGAGGAAGTGGCCGCCGCACCGGCCGAGCCAGTGAACAACACAGAGCCGAGCCACGTAGAGGAAGCAAAGACCAGCGACGCGAGCCCCCCAGCTGCGGAAAACGGTGACAAACCTTGTGAAGCAGATGTCCTATCGAATGTGCAGGCGCCGACTTTTGCCAACACAGAAACTGGAAGTGGACGGCGCTCTTCGGTTATACAACATGAAGAGACAACGACTTCCGAAATATCCGAAATGGATTTCGAGGAAGCGTCAGGCAGTCAGACGCAGTCCACAGAAGGCCAAAGTGGAAATGGAAATGTAAACCAAAATCTGCAGAAGGACGGCACAGGGAAAGAACTCCAAATTACAAGTGCAATACAGAAAGATTTAAATACTGAGTTGAAAAATGGCAATCCAAAACGGATTCAAGATAAGGAACAAGTATCATCTGAGAGATCCTCGGCGGATTCTCAAGACAAATCACCTGACTCATCCAACGGAGGATCCCCAAAGCGAAGAAGGAACAAAAAGCGTAGGTTGGCTCACGAAGCCGCAGAAAAAATTGCCCCCCTTCTACAGGAAAAACTTAAAACTGTCAAAGAACGACAGAAGCAAAAAGACGTCTCACAGTCAGCACAGACTTCAAAGGCTCTCCCTCCAGGAAACAGAAGGGAAGAAACTGACGACAACACTGAAGTGGACAGAGACGAACCTTTGTTAAGTCCAGGCACTTCAGAGGCGCGATTAGATTGGACACAGGAGGCAGATGAAGAAATGGAAGATGCGTCTATACCAGAAGAAGATGACTTTTACTAACAGTTTGAAATGCAACATGTAGACAAACAGAAAGAAGATGGAGAAAATTAGAAACTTAGAACAAGAAATATAACTGTCCTCAACTATTAACCACTTTCTCGCATACTATTAATGGAACAAGATTATAACGTGACGACTCTGAATATAAACAAAATACAGAACGCAACTAAAATGGCCGCCCTTAAAGACTTTCTGTATCAGTCTGACACAGATATAGCGCTATTGCAAGAGGTTCAAATCAAAGACCTATATATCTCTGGTTATAAAACACTTTTAAATGTAGCACCTGAGCACAACTGTGGAACAGCTATACTTGCAAAGGATGGAATTGAAGTAAACGACGTCTGCATTTTAGAATCGGGGAGGGGTATCAGGTGCAAAATGTTTAATACAAATGTAATAAATATTTATGCACCATCGGGCAACAATTTAAGAGCAGAAAGGGCCAGATTTTATAAAAGTGATATTCTCCATTTACTAAAAGACAACCCTGCAAATGTTTTAATAGGAGGTGACTGGAATTGCGTTTTAAATGAAAAGGACCAACGCCCAAATTTCAATAAATCTAGAGAACTTGAAGGTTTAGTAACAAATATGAAATGGAGAGATGCATGGGAAATCAAATACCCCACCCTTGTTAGGTTTACTTACATTACTAGTAGATCGCAGAGTAGAATTGACAGAATTTACGTCTCATCGAATTTCGAAAATAAAATAGCTGCAATCGAAGTTATACCCACTATATTCTCCGACCATCTTGCAGTCAAATGCAGCGTAAAGTTGGCAAAACAGAAAACGTACTGGGGTAGATCACTGTGGAAATTAAACACAAGTATGCTGTTAGAAAACGAGCTAAATCAACAAATTGACGACGCCTGGCAGGCCTCTTTAAGACAACGTCACAAATATAGGTCAACTGTCCAATGGTGGGTTACGGTTGCGAAGAAGAAATTGAGAGCTACTGTAATATCATACGGCAAAGAGAGAATGAGATGGACTAGGAATACAATGGAATTTTATTACTCCTGCTTACGAGAATTATATGGACAACCAATGACAGATGATATTTTAAGGCAAATAAATCGAACAAAAGCAAAACTAATAAATATGAAGAGTACACAGCTAGAGGGCTTGAAAATTAAATCCCATGAGCAAACTATTGTAGAAGGGGAAAACGCTTCAGTATATCACCTCATACGGCATGCACAACAGAGGAGACGAAATTTCATTGAACACCTGCGAGCGGAGGATAAAAAAAATCTTGTCAAATCAAAAAGATATCCTGAATGAGGCATATCGATTCTACAACACTCTTTATAGTGAAAAGGAGATCGAAGAATCTGTGCCAAGAGATTTTTTATTCACATCTGGACTTGCGGACGCAATAACGGAAGAGGACAATCGGAATCTGCAAGTAGCAATCACTCAAGAAGATGTCCTAGATGTTATTAAGTCATCTCCGACTAAAAAGTCACCAGGCCCTGACGGATTGCCCATAGAGTTTTATAACTCATATTGGCATATAATAGGGAACAAGTTCACTGAAATGATTAATGAAATTGTGAATGGGGAACCTGTCCCTCCAGATTTTAAACAAAGTATCACAGTGTTGATTCCTAAGGGTAGGAATACGGAAATAAAGGATATCAATAAAATGAGACCAATAAGTTTACTTAATTCAGACTACAAAATAATAGCCAGAGTAATTAAGGATAGGTTAACACCAATCCTAGAGAAGATCATTGGGTATCACCAAACGTGTCTTTCTGGACGCAGTATTTTTAAAACCGTAAGTGAATATAGGGATATAGTCTCCATTTTTTCGAACACTACTGAACATGGTGGCCTGGTTTTTATAGATTTCACAAAGGCCTTTGATAGGGTTAATCATGCCTACCTTTTTAGAACCTTAAAATTCATGGGCCTCAATGTCCACAATCTGAAAGTTTTAAAAAACATGTTAACAGGAATGAAAACAAATGTATCTATAAATGGTCACTATACAAAGGATATTTCAATTGCTGGTGGGATTCCCCAGGGGAGCCCCTTGTCCATGATGCTCTATGTAGTTGCCTTGGAACCTCTGATGCGACGGTTGGAAGAAGCACTGGAGGGTATATCTGTTTCCGGAATGAAGAGGGTATGCAATGCATATGCCGATGACGTAGGTGTGATTATCAGGAATAATGACGATGCTGCAAGATTAACAGAAAATGTGTACCTTTACTCTCAAGCAACAGGTGCAGAAGTAAATGAAACAAAGAGTGCCTTTTTAAAACTTAATGGACTCACCGACGTACAGATTGCCTGGGCAAAATGTGTTGAACATCATACTGTTTTGGGTCTAACTCTCCATAGTTGCCCACTTCGAACGATAGTCTCCAATTGGAAGACAATTCTAGGCAAAATTCGCGGCTCTCTCATATTAAATTACATGAGGGATCTCAATATGAAGCAAAAAATCAAAATCATTAATTGTTCGGTTTTATCCAAAGCAACATACATTGGACAGGTCTTACCTATACCGAAAGACATAGCGAAAGCTATAATGGTAACCGTTTGCCGTTACATCTGGCACGGTCAAATATTTCGAGTGGCTGTCGGAACAGTGACTTTAACTGTGGAAGAGGGGGGACTTGGTTTAACGGACATCCGGAAGAAAACTACCGTTTTATTTATAAAGAGGACCCTGCAACTTTTTGATAAATATCCAAGCAGTATAACGGCAAAATTGTTCAAATTGTTTGAGCCAAAAAGCTTTCAGCCACCTGTCAACATCATTAATATCAACTATAAATTTAAATATATTCGAGAATTTTTCTTAGAACTAAGCTACTTGCAAGACATTGCATGGGATAAAAACAAGCAGAACTGCAAGTATTTTCTCGAAAGAATGAGATCCAAGGACAACCAAAACAAAATGGAGGTTAAGAAACCCAATAAAAATTGGAAAAATATCTGGAAGAATATAAGCAATAAAATTCTTACAACGGATACACAGTCTGCATGGTACGGAGTTGTAAATAATATTATTAGCACGAATGAGAAATTATATTCCATAGGCCTCAGTGATACAAGCAGATGTTCAAAATGCCATGAAATCGATACATTAGAGCATCGCTTTACTTGTAAAGGATTGGCAGAAATATGGCAGGATGTTAAAAACCAAGTCGCCTTCCTAAGACGGAGCGATGGGAGAGACATTAATCCAAATGTTATTTTCTTCCCAGAAGAAATTTATTTCCCAGCTCAAAAAAACAATGCTATCGTATGGCTACTAGGACATTTTGTTACCTACACCATCAGTAACAAGGGGACTGATTGTCTACAGGAATATAGAGAATATGTACAAAGAGAATATTATAAAATTTACCAGATGAAAGATCATGTGAAAAACTTTGGTAACATGTTGCGAATTGTGTTCCAGAAGCAAGGAGTAGGATGAATGGATTTCGGCGGTAGGGGCTTGCTAAAGTAGGGGATTGCTGCTGAGGGTGAAGTACGGTGGGGACTTCGTGGGTCCCGTGGCCGCTACGGTAGCCGTGAAGGCCTCAGCAGAACCCTGAAACAGCTGGCCAGTGGCGACAGGGAGATCTATTAAAAGTTTTTTCTTATATATATAAAGGACCATAATGTCGTTCTGCAATCCCCATAAATGAAAATAAATTCACAATGTTCATAATAACATACCTTAGATGAATTTAGTATAGATTGAAAGGTGATAAAAATCAGTTATCTTCGCAAGAAGTACCTTTTATTTCTTTTCTACATTTATTTCGTGTGCGAGGTGCCTTGCTCACATTGAGACAAGCATTACGAGCCTAAATAAGAACTCAGAAGGAGAGGCAATTTGTTTTTAGATTAGCCTGATTTTACAATGTAAGGATATTATTATTTTTTTTAACTCCTTTGTAAGGAACCCCACAAGAACTACTAATCAACAAATGATTCGAACAACAGGGTTGCTTTCCGAAACCGAAGGCTCTCGAAGTTATGAGAAGACGAAATACGGATGCTAAAATGCTCAGAAGGAAAAACGGAACAGGACAATCACAAAGATTGTGGAACTATCTGCATTTGGCAGCAAACTATGAGAAGACGAGCTTCGGAGCTTCCTAGGACTGGAATAACAACCGAGATAAAAAAAAAAATAAAATAAAATAAAATAAAAAAAAAAAATTAAAAAAAAATAAAAAAATTAGCACACCATATGAAAGGTTCAAAATCAAGTGTGAGAGACAAATCAGTTACAGCGAGAACATAAATTTTCTTTACTTTTATTTTCAAGAATTTATTTATAGCTGTGAAGCTTTAACATTATTCTCAAACAGAAGGCTAATGAAAGCCTACGCCGATGAAGGCGACAAATGGTGAGTGCAAGGACGGGCTATAAGGGGAGATGGGAGGCCCGAAAAGAAAAAAAAAAAAAATAAATAAATAAAAAAATAAAAAAAAAATAAAAAAAAAACGTGCTGGGTGGCTAGCTGCTGCACGCTCTCAAACTACCTGCTACATCCCACGGAACATAACGTGCTGCTCTTCGTGATTTGCTTTGCGACCGCAGCGCTCTCCAGCACCGTTTCGGTCTGGCACGTAGATCTTTTGTTTACAAAGATGGAAGTGCGTACAATTATACGGTATGTCTGTTACCGATCGTCGAAAACAAAACATAAAAATCTGAAAGTGTAGCAAGCAATACTCTTCCAGAAATTGTATTTTTCTTCTTTCAAGAAACACAAAAACAATACATTTATCTGAAAGCAGTTGATAATGATAAAAAATGTACTATCAAATCAGTTTCGGAAAAAAAACATAAAAGAAATTGTCAACGGTGAAATACATCGACTGCACCATCTCCACTTGTCTTGCTCTCCTATCTTCCACGTTGTAAATATTCTGCATATACAAATGTTTACTTTGACATTACTTCGGAGATAATAGATTCTGCAAATGTTCAAATGTTTGTAAAGTCTATGGGACTTAACTACGGGGTCATCAGTCCCTAAACTTACAAACTACTTATGAACTAGCTAATACTAAGGACGGTACAAATATCCATGCCCGAGGGGGGATTCGAACCCCCGACCGTAGTGGCCGTGCAGACCGTGACTGGAGCGCCTCAGTCTCCTCGGCCACCGCGGCCGGCTAAAATTCTGCCCGATACATTTTACTTGTTCATACCCGCAAGACAACGCCTCAACTTGACATTGTTCGTTGTGATAATGTTTGCTTTTAGTACTGTTCGCAAACACTGTTCCTCCCTTGCTGCATCTGCTTCAGAAAACACACACTAGCAATGTTCTCTTTGCATTGTGAAACTGAAATGTTCCACGACTGTAGCGCATTGTGGGGATAATCGAGCGCCACAGAACACTATCTTGAAATTTATTGGTTCCTGTGCGCTAGCACGTAAAACACAAGAAATTGTCTCGTGGACAGAGTTCGCACTTGCTGGTAATGAATACTGTCGAATATTGGATATGATAACTATATTAAATTAATAAAAAGATCCATAAACCGTAATTAAACTGAAGCGTTAAAAATCTGGGAGAGATTAGACGCAAACCGGTTATTTACATCCCTTTTCCTCTACAGCTCGCGACGCTAAGCACCAGCTATCTGATATACCGTACTTTAATTAACAAGAAAGAACCAGATACGTTAAGGAAACACAAATGGAGAAAATAAAAATTTCCGAACTATTCAGAAGCAAACCTGGACTACTTGTAATCTATACACCGTAGCTTGCAACAGTACCAACTTCACTATTTTTTTAAATTTATTATTTTTTTTTATTTTACATCAGAAAATTATATTTATTTTATTTCTTATACATACTACGCAACTTCAGCACAGTTTTCGCTTTCCCGACTTTTAGGTATACTATGCGCCTGAAACTTTGTTTAATATTTAGCTACACCACTGGCCATTAAAATTGCTTCACCAAGAAGAAATGCTCATAATAAACTGGTATTCATGGGACAAATATATTATACTAGAACTGACATGTAATTACATTTTCACGCAATTTGGGTGCATAGATCCTGAGAAATCAGTACCCAGAACAACCACCTCTCGCCATAATAACGGCCTTGATACGCCTGGCCATTGAGTAAAACAAAATTTGGATGGCGTGTACAGGTACAGATGCCTATGCAGCTTCAACACGATACCACAGTTCATCAAGTGTAGTGACTGGCGTATTCTGACGAGCCAGTTGCTCGGCCACCATTGACCAGACGTTTTCAATTGGTGAGAAATGTTTCAAATGTTTGTATAGCTTATGGGACTTAACTACGGGGTCATCAGTCCCTAAACTTACAAACTACTTACGAACTATATACATGTGGCGTCTGTTCCGAAAGAAGAGACGTCACTTCTGATCCTGCAGTTGTTATTATTTAATATTCACAGAATATATGACGTCAACTGCGATTGGGCAAAGCAGCCTGCTTTCTAGACAGTTGCGCTGACCCCTACACCACTGGGGACACAGTGATCACCGCACCTGCAAGGACTAACTGAGTTCGCCTCCCGTCAGATACAAATTCCCAGCTTCGCCCTGCCCACAGCACTCAAACTCGTAGTTATGAAACTAATTTCCGTAAGAGTAAGGGCTTCAAACTTTCCCGCCCCTCCCCACTAACGATATGATCATTGCCCGTCACCGGCATATTATACATATACATATACTACCGCATTTTACGTATCCAGAAAGACCCGTACAGGACCTGCATCATGCGGTAGTGCATTATCCTGCTGAAATGTAGGGTTTCGCAGGGATCGAATGAAGGGTAGAGCCACGGGTCGTAACACATCTGAAATGTAACGGCCACTGTTCAAAGTGCCGTCGATGCGAACAAGAGGTGACCGAGACGTGTAACTAATACCATCCCATACCATCACGCCGGGTGATACGCCAGTATGGCGATGGCGAATACACGCTTCCAGTGTGCGTTCACCGCGATGTCGCCAAACACTGATGCGACCATCGTGCATCTGTAACCAGAACCTGGATTCATTCGAAAAAATGACGTTTTGCCGTTGGTGCACTCAGGTTCGTCGTTGCGTACATCATCGCAAGCGCTCCTGTCTGTGATGCAGCGTCAAGGGTAACCGCACCCATAATCTCCGAGCTGATAGTCCATGGTGCTGCAAACGTCGTCGAATTGTTCGTGCAGATGGTTGTTGTCTTGCAAACGTCCCCATTTGTTGAATCAGGGATCGAGACGTTGCTGCACTATCCGTTACAGCAATGCAGATAAGACGCCTATCATCTCGACTGCTAGTGATACGAGGCCGTTGGGATCCAGGACGGCGTTCCGTATTGCCCTCCTGAACCCACCGATTCAATATTCTGCTAGCAGCCATTGGATCGCGACCAACTCGAGCAGCAATGTCGCGATACGATTAAACCACAATCGCGATAGGCTACAATCCGTCCTTGTCCAAGGTTGTAAACGTGATCTTACGAATTTCTCCTCCTTACACGAGGCATCACAACAACGCTTCACCAGGCAACGCCGGTCAACTGCTGTTTGTGTATGAAAATCGGTTGGAAACTTTCCTCATGTCAGTAAGTTGTAGGTGTCGCCATCGGTGCCAACCTTGTGTGAACGCTTAAAAGCTAATCATTTACATATCACAGCATCTTCTTCTTGTCGTTAAAATTTCGCGTCTGTAGCATGTCAACTTCGTGGTGTAGCAATTTTAATGGCCAGGAGTGTATGATATAACATCACAAAGACGCTCCTTTGATAAATGGCGTTATACGTTAACATAGGAACAATATTCTTTCACAGTACAAATTATATATAAATACTGTAAATACGATAACCTTTAAAGCTATGAAAGCTATGAAAGCTAGTTTCTGGTAATTTATTGTAATATATCATATCAAAAATGAGGCGTTTTTAAAGTTTGTTAATTTTCTGACTTAAAAAGATTATATCCATACATCGTGCACTACAACGGAAGGCGGCACTAAATGCAGTGTTCCCTTTGCAATATGGTGGCTCAAAAGTTCTGCTTTTCACGTGAAAGCCAGGTCACTTCTCATTGGCCACGTTCCACTCCACGAAGCAAAAATCGAACATGTCACATCATTCCACGCTTCGCAGGGTAATGGAACGTGGAATTCCACGCTGCGACGTCACCACTTCCTCCTCCACGTGCGCTTCCACGTCCCGGGAGAGGTCGGCATTAGGCAGAGAAGTGACAAAACAGTGGCAGCAAACAGTAATAGTACAGCTCCCACTGGCGGGAATCGTGCTGCTCGCTGCTTGTCAAGTGACGACTTGCTGATAATGAGGAGATTGAAAAATGTATGATGAGATAAAATAAGTTGTTTAGACAGTTAAGAGAGAAGAAAACTTGATTATTTTGGAGAGCTGGAAACTCAGTTGTAGGAAAAGAAAGAGAAAGAAAATTACTAGGTGAATGTGGACTGGGAAAAAAGAATAGCCTGGTACAATTTTGCGCAGAGTACAATTTAATCATAACAAATACAGGGTGTCCAGGAAAGGGCTCCCTGATTTCAAAATTAAATATCTCGAAAACAAGGATCGATAGAGGAATGCAGGAAACGATATGTTTATTGTGAAAACTGTAAGAAGTTTATACAGCAGTTTGGAATAATAGTTACAAAAGGTGTGTAAAGCGTCTCGCTGCGGAGCGCGCGGTTGCTCGCCGTGGAGGTTCGAGTCCCTCCTGAGGCATGTGTGTGTGTGTGTGTTTGTCCTTAGGTTAGTTTACCTAGGTTTAAGTAGTTTGTAAGCTACGGACTGATGACCACGCAGTTTGGTCCGATAGAATTACAAACATTTGAACATTTTGATTTTTGATGCCACTTTCTGTGCAACAGTAGGTTGTTAGAGTTTTTATGTAACCTAAGCAACTGAACGACTGGATGAGTGAACAAGCTAAACACAGCAATCTTCTGCATTACTCATTTATGCAGCCCACAACAAACGCTTAACGGCATAGAGTACCTTCACAGTAAAACATGAAACGTTCATTTACAGAAATGAAGACTAGTTCAAAATTTCTGACAAGAAATTCCATTTAAGTAAAAAACTCAAACTTCAGTGAAATATTAGTTTCTCTACTGAGAATAAGTCTCTCGCTAAAGGCACAATGTCATTTGTTTATTTTTCCCTTTTAAGCTAAACACGTTTTTTTGGCGAAGGCTGAGCCAGCAGGGCTGATAAATGCAGGTAGATTCCATTCGTGGGAAAAGAACGAACCGCAGTGAAACGACAGAGAAGAACTTGACACATAAATGTCAATCACAAATACCGGGTTGTCAAACCGATGTGAAACAAACAGTGCTCACCCACTATCACTCTCAGTTATGCGTTGCCACGTCGTCTACACTGCTCTGAAGAACCAACAAGTTACATCCGACGTGCTTCCGCTCAGGCCACTGAAGGAAAAATGCTTATCACGGCGGCACACACACTCCTCCGGGCACCGCGCATTTTCAATTGCAATTCAACAACTGCCCGCACTCGGAGCAGACGTTACACCAGGCCGGCACGACCCCATATTGACAACGCTTTCCCATCCACACAGCCATCACTCGTCAACATCCCGTGCTACGTACTCCGTCCGCTTTCCACAGGCCCCAGCGGCGTGACTGATGACCATGGTACGTAGACTAGAAAGTTATGCCAGTCTGGGCTTCTTCACTGTCATTGGTTAGCGCTGTATTACGTCACACGGAAGCAAGTCGCTGTATTATAAGGCCGCCGTGAACACATTTTCTCCTTACCCTTGACCGCCAACTGTCCTGGACTCCATACCTCAAATCCCTCCGTGAGAAAGCTCTGTCCCGCCTCAACCTCCTTAAACTCCTTACCGGCCGGACGTGGGGCCTCAACCCTTCCACTGTCCTTCACACCTATAAATCAATCATGCGCCACGTCCTTTGTTCCTTCCACCCCACCTGGATATCTGCCCTTCCTACCTTCTACAAATCCCTCCAGATACTGGAACGCCACGCCCTCCGCCTCGCATACCGTATCAGACTCTCTTCCCCCACGCGGATCCTCTATGACCTAATCCCCTTCCCTCCTCTCCTACAACACCTCGAACATCTCCGACTCCTTTACACATCCCGCAAAATAGAGTCCCAAAACCCTCTGGTATACCCTATTCTCACCACTCCCGGGCCTCTGCCACGCCTCCGCCAAACCGTTCCTCCCGGCCTTCACATACATACGCTCCGTATCCTCTCCCAGGGCAATTTCCGCACCATTCCTCTACCGGATACCGAACTTCGTCCCGATATCTACCCCTCCTACCAACTCTGATCCTTTCCCCGTAGCATCAGCACCCCTCCCCTCTCTCCCGTCCCTTTTCCTTCCCGCCCGCTTGGCTACGCCTCTCCCATGCCCAGAGTCTCGTCACTCCTTCTCTCCCCTCCTTGCTCTCTCTTCCCTCCCCTTCCCCCCTCTCCCGCGCTTCCCCCATTCACAGAAGCTCTCCTGCGAAACATGCAAGACTAGCACTCCTGGAAGAAAGGATATGGTGGATACATGGCTTAGCCAAAGCCTAAGGGATGTGTCCAGAATGAAACTTTCACTCTGCACCGGAGAGTGCGCTGATATGAAACTTCCTGGCAGATTAAAATTGTGTGCCTGTACCGGGACTGGAACCTGGGACGTTTGCCTTTCGCGGACAAGCGCTTTACCGACTGAGCTACCCCGACACGACTCACGCTGCCGCCTCACAACTTTACTTCCGCCAGTACCTGGCTTCCTACTTTCCAAACTTCACAGAAGCTCTCCTGCGAACCATGCAAGACTAGCACTCCTGGTTGAAAGGATATGGTGGAGACATGGCTTAGCCACGGCCTAAGGGATGTGTCCAGAATGAAACTTTCACTCTGCAGCGGAGTGTGCGCTGATATGAAACTTCCTGGCAGATTAAAATTGTGTACCGGTACCGGGACTGCAAACTGAGACCTTTGCCTTTCGCGGACAAGCGATCTACCACTGAGCTATTCCGACTCACGACTCACGGTCCGTCCTGGCGGGAGTACAGTGGTGAGAACGGACCGTGAGTCTTGTCGGGATAGCTCAGTGTTAGAGCACTTCTGTGAAGTTTAGAAAGTAGGAGGCGAGGTACTGGCGGAAGTAAAGTTGTGAGGCGGCATCGTGAGTCGTGTCGGGATAGCACAGTCGGTAGTGCGCTTGCCCGCGAAAGGCAAAGGTCCCAGGTTCGAGTTCCGGTTCCGGCACACAATTTTAATCTGCCAGGAAGTTTCATATCAGCGCACACTCCGCAGCAGAGTGAAAGTTTCATTCTGGAAACATCCCTTAGGCTGTGGCTAAGCCATTTCTCCACCATATCCTTTCTTCCAGGAGTGCTAGTCGTGCGTGTTTGCAGGAGAGCTTCTGTGAATTTTGTAAAGTAGGAGGCGAGGTACTGGCGGAAGTAAAGTTGTGAGGCGGCATCGTGAGTCGTGTCGGGGTAGCTCAGTGGTAGAGCGCTTGCCCGCGAAAGGCAAAGGTCCCAGGTTCGAGTCCCGGTTGCGGCACACAATTTTAATCTGCCAGGAAGTTTCATATCAGCGCACTCTCCGGTGCAGAGTGAAAGTTTCGTTCTGGATAAATCATTCTTGTATTTCATTTGCACTGTTTCAACAATAAATCTTTCGTGAATTTCAAAACTCTAACATGCTGTACTAATTTTTATATTCTATATTGTGTCTTCCTCTCTAAAAGACCAATTATTTCCCGTTTTCCCTTACTTTTCTGTATTTGATTCCTGTGACAATCATGAGTACCCAGTGACTAACTTTGGAGAGACTGTCATTTCTTTGTGACCTAGTTAAAAAAAAATTTTTTTTTTATCTTTTCAATGTATCAGTTTCACGTGTGTCATTCACTTTAATATTTCAGTCAGATCTTGTACCGATCGATGTAGTACATAAGCGGTCACTCGAGAATCCTACCTCTACTGCAGTTATCTATCGGGATTACACAGGGGACATCACATTTCAGAACGCCTTGCTGGTTTATCGTTCTCCCGTGTATTTCAACGTTTCCTGAAGGAGAAGTCTTAGTAACGTAATGAATGTCACCCAAGTCCTCTGTTATAGCTTTCTGGGGCTACAGCTTTATTGAGTCTGCACGGGGAGCTGAAATAACTCTAGACAAAGATAGTTGCCTCAAAATTTATTAATATGAAAAAACATACAATTACGTAACTTTGGTGATAGTTGCCATCCATGCTTAACTATCTTGTACAATACTAACTCAAATTCAAATTTTGAACTGTTTGTAGAGCTTATGGGACTTAACCCTTTCGTGGTTTTTACTCATTTTTTAGAATATCTTAAGTTATCTCAGCTGTTACAGAGTCTGATTTGGGTCAGGATTACAAATATGACACTCAAAAAATTTTAGCACATTCCATTTTTCCTAAAAAAAAAGGTGGGACACTTACGTCCCACTAATTGTAAATTCACTGAAAAAAACTTTTGAAGTAAAATGAGTTTTAGGAAGCCCAATTGTTGTTTTTAAACTTCTAAGAAACATAAAATAGCAAATATACCGACTTCGGACATTTTCGGTAGCGAGAAAACGACGAAAACCAATTCAAGGCACAACAAACAATGGTACGGCGCGAAAATTCACGCGGCAGCCCATATAAACAGTCACAGCCTTCTACACTGTAAGAATTTCAGTGCCTCGATTTTTTTTCCGCGTTCTGAAGGGCCACCAACAGACGGCACACTATGCAGAATTATGCAACTCGCCACCTTGTGGTACAAATGAGGTCCGAAGTTAGTGGGACGTATATGTCCCAACAACCACGAAAGGGTTAACTACTGGGTGAGCAGGCCCTAAACTTACAAACTACTTACGAACTAGCTAATACTAAGGACGGCACAAACATCAATGCCAGAGGGGGGGGGGATTCGAACCCCCGACCGCAGCGGCCGTTCAAACCGTGACTGGCACGCCGCAGACCGCTCGGCCACCCGGCCGGCACAATACTAACTGCCTAGGTCGGTTTGACATCGTGACTAACTGAGACTGTGGGTGTTACGTATGACTGAGTACACTGTCTCGTGTCCTGTAGCTTGACGACTGCTGCATCGTCTTCGTCCCTGACCCGTCGTTGATGTGCGCGTCCTTTCGTCCTGGTGTGGAAGACGGGCAGAATTGGAGAAGTGGCACGGCTTTTCTATCCTCTTCACAAGTGGCGCTCTCGACTTGCTATCGGCGTAAAGGAGATCAAATGTTGAAGTGTTTGTTAAGATTATGGGACTTAAAAGTGGGGTCATCAATCCCTAAACTTACAAACTAGTTATAAACTAGAATGAAACTTCACTCTACAGCGGAGTGTGCGCTGATATGAAACTTCCTGGCAGATTAAAATTTTGTGTCGGAACCGGGACTCGAACCTGGGATCATTGCCTTTAGCTGGCAGGCGCACTACCGACTGTCTATCCCGAACGACTCACGATGCCGCCTCACAACTTTACTTCCGCCAGTACCTCGCCTCCTACTTTCCAAACTTCACAGAAGCTCTCCTGCAAACACGCAAGACTAGCACTCCTGGAAGAAAGGATATGGTGGAGACATGGCTTAGCCACAGCCTACGAAATGTTTCCAGAATGAAACTTTCACTCTGCAGCGGAGTGTGCGCTGATATGAAACTTCCTGGCAGATTAAAATTTTGTGTCGGAACCGGGACTCGAACCTGGGATCATTGCCTTTCGCGGGCAAGCGCACTACCGACTGTGCCATCCCAACACGACTCACGATGCCGCCTCACAACTTGGAAAGTAGGAGGCGAGGTACTGGCGGAAGAAAAGTTGTGAAACGGCATCGTGAGTCGTGTCGGGATATCACAGTGGGTAGTGCGCTTGCCCGCGAAAGGCACAGGTCTCAGGTTCGAGTCCCGGTTCCGGCACACAGTTTTAATCTGCCAGGAAGTTTTATAGTTATAAACTACCTTATACTAAAGACAACACAAACATCAATGCCCGAGGGAAGATTCGAACGACCTCGCGCATCGCAGTATAGCGCCTCAATGCTCTCGGCCACTCCGCCGCGGTGTTGAGGGAGTGTTGCCTCAGTGTGATGGGCTAGCGACTCTTCTTCATTGCCTTCTTGTCTTTCGTTCCGAATTCTGGATGAGTGACGCCAAGGTTACGCCACTACACACTCAAATTCCCGCTAGATATCCTGCAGATGGTTTCTTAAAATTGCCGTAACCTCCCCTTAAATATACCGGGTGATCAAAAAGTCAGTAGAAATTTGAAAACTTAATAAATCACGGAATAATGTAGATAGAGGAGTAAAAATTGACACACGTGCTTGGAAACACATGGGGTTTTATTAGAACAAAAAGAAAACAAAGTAAAAAGAAAAAATATAAAACTAAAAAAGGTCCGAAAGATGGCGCTTCATCTGATCAGAAAAGCAATAATTAGCGTAACAAATGTTCAAATGTTTGTAAAGTCTATGGGACTTAACTACGGGGTCATTAGTCCCTAAACTTACAAACTACTTATGAACTACTTACGAACTAAGACGGCACAAATATCCATGCCCGAGGGGGGATTCGAACCCCCGACCGTAGTGGAATTAGCGTAACAAATTAAGACAAAGCAAAGATGATGTTATTTACAGAAAATGCTCAATATGTTCACCATCATTCCTCAACAATAGCTGTAGTCGAGGAATAATGTTTAAACAGCACTGTAAAACATGTACGGAGTTATGGTGAGGCATTGGCGTCGGATGTTGTCTTTCAGCATCCCTAGAGATGTCGGTCGATCACGATACAATTGCGACTTCAGGTAAGCAAAATGTTCAAATGTTTGTAAAGTCTATGGGACTTAACTACGGGGTCATCAGTCCCTAAACTTACAAACTACTTATTAACTACTTACTAACTAGGACAGCACAAATATCCATGCCCGAGGGGGGATTCGAACCCCCGACCGTAGTGACCGTGCAGACCGTGACTGCAGCGCCTTAGTCTCCTCGGCCACCGTTCAGGTAAGCCCAAAGCCAATAATTGTACGGACTGAGGTCTAGGGACATGGGAGTCCAAGTATGACGAAAGTGGCGGCTAAGCACACACTGACCAGCAAACGACGGGCGGAACATATCTTTTTTTGAACTTTTTATTTTTTAATTTTTAATTTTTGTTTTATTTTATTTTTGTCTCTAATAAAACCCTATGCCATTCCAAGCATGTGTGTCAATTTATACCTCTCTATCTACATTATTCGTTGATTTATTAAGTTTTCAAATGTATACTGACTTTTTGATCACGCGGTACTTCTGCATTTTTTATTTTATTTCTTTTCTTTTAATGCGCTGAAAGTCGGCTGCTGCGGAGCCCATTGCCCTAAATGTTTAATTGTATCCAGTGTTTTGTAAAGGATCCAGTATAATTGATCATTTCACAACGTCAGCTAAGTCGAATGCACTCTCGTTTCGCCTAATGGTATGTAATATTCCACTTGTTACTGTATAATTTATCATTCTGCTATTGCAAATTCGGTATTAGGGCGCTGTCAGACATGAATAATGTTGCCTTGTGACGGCAGAGCTTTAAATTAAAACTGTCCGCTTTGGTGGAGGGAACACCTGTGATTCTGTCGTAAGCAACGTGAAACGATAATTACTTTTGCGTCCTTGCACTGCAAATCTTGAAATCTTCAGCGATTTCAAATGTGGCGATGAGGAAATCTCCGATGGAGATAATTTCAAACTCGCAGCCCTTGTGACCATTTTTGAATTCATTACAGCACAAATTCGGTTACAATAAGTGGAACTATCGAGCAGTCATAAAAAATTGTAGAAATGTCTTCACGTAACGTGCTGATTAATTACGCTTCAAGAATAAATTAACCGACAGCATGGAGGTTACATAATGTCATTTATATAATTTTTCATATAACATAATGTATTTATAGCTAAAACTTGCTCTAAAAAACATAAAATATAGTTTTACTCGTGGAATAGACCTTTATATTCATTATAAATTATGTAATAAGACAGAAATATCGCAGTGATGTCTGAAACTGTACTACATTTCCAAGGCATCTGTAAGGCTCGCCACAATTTATTGATGACTAAATGCAGACTTAAACTCAATAATCTATAATAATGGGTAAAATCAAGGAATGAGGGGTGGACAAAGTAAAAAATGAAAAAAAAAAATAGAAAGAGAGAAGTCGGAGTTCCAAAGGGAGCAGACGAAAGGAATACAACAGAAGTCGAATAGGTACATTTGAAAAACTATATCGTGGAGGAAGAACACAATCAAACAGGCAAAATGACAAGGAATTCTTGGATAAAATAATAAATAATAAGATTGACAGAAGGTGAAAAGACTTGAGGGTACATTCAAGACTATTGGAAGATAGAGGCACTGCAGAAATGAGGCAACTGTATGGAAAAAAATCAAAGGAATATATACTAAAGGTAATAATCTAGAACGGGAAGAGGCTGTAAATCATGATCAGATACTAGATAATGACCATTAATGACCATTAGACCCCAACTGGAGTTGAGTTCAGCCTGCCTCGTGCAGGTCTTTTAGCTGACGGCACTTCGGCGACTTGCGTGACTATGAAGATGAAGACAACGCTACCCAAACCTAAAGTGGGGAAAATCTCCGACCGGACGTGGAAACGAACCCGGGCCCGCTGCATGGCAACCCACCATATTGTCTACTGGACTAGGGAGGCGGACAATTTGCAGGTACGATGCTGCCAGAAGACTTTGACAGAGCACTGAAATAGAGTAGACAAGGCCCCGGAGTTCTCTTAGAACTACTGAGACCCTTAGAAAAGTGAGCCAGTACAAAACTATCCGATCTAATGTGTAAGACTGGTGAAATAACCAACAACCAAAAGAGGAACCCAATAATTCAACTTCCAAGGAGACATATGCTGACATGTGAACATTATCGAACTATCAGTTTCATAAACCATTGTTACAAAATAATGACATGAAATATTTACAGAAGAATATAAAGACTGGAGAAAGATCAGTTTGGATTCCGAGTAATGTAGAAAACACCGAGGCAGTACCAACCACGCGACGTATCTCAGAAACTAGACTAAGGAAAGGGAAACGTAACTTCGTACTAGTACCTGGTTTAGATACAGATTTTGACAATCTGTACTGGAATGTACTTCAAATCCTCTTGCTACGATTGACAAAATACGGGGAATAAAGTGTCATGCATAATTAGTATAAAATACAGACTGCAGTTACAAGGGTCAAAATTCTTGAAATATTAGCAGTTGTTGAGAAAGCAGTGAGACAGGATTGCAACTTGTCCCCAACGACCAAACCCTCGAGCTGACGCATTGTTGACTGAGTCAACCAGAGTTCCTATTTTTGTTCTGAATTCCAATTAAGCGTTGTTGAATTCTGGTGGTTCCAGCTATCTTCAAGATGGACTTCTGTCGGTCACTTGTATCGTTCATGTATTTGTGGCGATCGCACATGGTAACAACAGAAGTTTATTTTTACCAGTGTTCTTTACGACCGATGATGTAAGTATTTTTATTTATTTATTTTTCAGGGGGGCGGTAATTGTTAATAACATCTTTGTTTTGGGTTAAAATCTTTCAGTAGTAACTATGTTTAACTTTACTTTTGACCCTATTTTGAAAAAAAAGGGTTGTCAGAGAAGGAGGTAAAAGGGCTTATAAATGAAGATTCTGACGACAGATGTGTTCTGAATGAGAAAAGAGAACAAAAAGTAGTTAATGACAGTGAATCAGAAACATAAATAGTTTCTTTAGAGGGAAAAGGACATACATCTTCAAGAAGAGGAAATTCTACGTCATAAAGATCAAGAAGATGGAAACGATAATTTTGACTTTAAATACGGGTGTTTTGTTGTCAAAGATGACAATAATAGCTAAGTGGTTCAAGGAAAGTGTAACATCTACAACAGCAAAAGCTCCATCAAAAGCTACCATACAAACTCTACCTGGTCCAAAGAAGTCTGCTAAAGGTATTACAGATGTAGTGACAGCATTATGTAAGGTTTTAAGAAAAAATAAAGGGCAAATGTGAAATTTTGTATTAATTAAATAGCAATGGAAATTATCTTGAAGACAACATTCTAGCAAGGGAAGAGGAAACAGATGAAGCTGAGCTAGGAGATGCTAATATAAGATTTTGACAGATCACTCAAAGACCTAAGTCGAAGGAAGGCCCCTGGAGTAGACGACATTCCGTCTGAGCAAATGAAGCCTCTGGGAGAGCCAGACATGACAAAAATCTTACACTTGATATGCAAAATGTATGAGGCAGCCGAAATACCCTCAGAAAAATGTAATTATCCAGCCCCCACAATTTCTGCTCTTGGAGGGGGGGGGGGGAGGATTTTAATGCCCACCACCCATTGTAGGGTGGGACGCAGACGACGCCGCGGTAGGGACGTACAGATGCTTTTATCGCAGCAGGACCTCTGTCTACATGGTGAGGAGCGAGATCCGATGCTCGCGACATACTTCTCCCAGTTGCCCTGCTTGCTCTGCCGGATGAGCTGTCAAGCTTTGGTCCGGAACCGTTTGAAGGCTATAAGGTTTTCTACAGTGCTGCGGCGCCGATGGCGCATTTTTGCGAAGCGCAAGGCACCTATTCAGCAATCAAATGTTCAAATGTTTGTAAATCTATCGGACCAAACTGCGTGGTCATCAGTCCGTAGCTTACAAACTACTTAAACCTAGGTAAACTAACCTAAGGACAACACACACACCCATGCCCCAGGGAGGACTCGAACCTCCACGGCGAGCAATCGCGCACTTCACAGCGAGACGCTTTAGACCGCTCGGCTACTCCACCGCGGCATTCAGCAATCGACCTCTCTGTATGTAATCCGAGTCTGCTTCCAGATTTCCGCTGAAGGACCCATCTTAACCTTTGCGGTAGCGACTATTTTCCGATCCTTGTATCGCAACTGCACCTCTCCGGATGACACCACCTTGACGAAGCACTGTCCGTGCGGGTGGAGAGGCTTGCGTATCCGTGGGAAGCTGAGGGCTATACCGGCTATACCTACTGCCGGAAAGACCTCAGATGATGGATCAGACCAAGTGTCTCCTACAACGTCCCGTCTTCCTTATCCTCTCCCAGTCCTTTCCCAATTCCTTTCCCAACCCAAGGTGTGATGCGATCCGTGCTGAGGGGTGCGTGGCACATGGGTGGATGTGTCTCAGAACGGAGCCTCAGGGATACCGGGCGACCTCCCAGTGTATGTAGCCTTGCACTGCGTAGGGTTATCGTGGTGTGGACCATATAAATCCCCAAATCTCGTGGGACTAAGATGAACACAGAGAAAGAAAGTATTTTAAAAGAATCTGAGAGGCAATCTGAGACCTCAGATACTCAGACATCGGGATCAGGACCGATGGAGTGCACTCCTACTTCTGAATCAGGGTATAGACCTGAGCAAGACGTGGGAACTGTAACAGAGAAGTTGGACCAGATTAGGATTAAGGCCTTGTCTGGGGCTCAGAGGAGGAAACGTCTCAAGGAACAGAAGCAAAATGAAGGAAAAGAATGGCTTCCTAAGCATAAGTGGAGGGAATCAAAAGGGCTTGAGCCCAAGGCCCCCCCCCCCCAAAAAACTGCCTCAGGTCGAAGGGGATACACAGACCGCTGAGGCCACTGTTCCCACCACCTCTGGCTCCCCTCGGCGTTAAGTCCGAGCCCTGGTGGGCGCCAGAGATTGCTGCAGCCATCCACTGTAGAAAATCTGATAGCCTTCAAACGGTTCCAGGTCCGAGCTTGACAGTTCATCCAGCAGAACAAGCAGGACAGCTGGGAGAAGTATATCGCGAGCATCGGCTCTCGCTCCTAACCATCTCAGGTGTGGTTCCAGGTTAAGCGCCTTTTTGGGTCCCGTCCATCAGCAGCAATCCCCAGCTTATGGCGGAGCATTATGCTCGCAACTCTGCAACTGTAGCATACAGTGCAGACTTCCGTGCACTCAAAGAGTGGGTTGAACGGCGACGGCTGTCCTTCCATACGCGCCGGGAAGAAACATACAATTCCCCATTCAGTGAATGGGATTTCCAAACTTCCCTCTCTGCATTCCCCGATACTTCTCCGGGACCAGACAGAATCCACAGCCAGTTTATCCGGCACCTTTCACTAGAGTTCCAACACCAGGTTCTTGCCCTGTTCAACCATTTGTGGCCAGAGGGGGCTTTCCCGTCACAATGGCGTGAAAGCATCATTATTCTGGTGATGAAACCAGGTGCTCATCCACAGGTGGCTGACAGTTACCGCCCGATCAGCCTCACCAACGTTATCTCTAAGCTATTCGAACGAATCGTGAGTCGGCGGCTCATGCGGATACTTGAATATTGGGGTCTGTTGTTCCCACCAAGCCCGCTCCACTCTAGATAACCTACTGGCTCTGGAGGAAGGCATACGACACCACCTGGCGCTACCACATTCTGGCTACACTGCACGGTTGGGGTTTGAGGGGTCCACTTTTTATTCAAAACTGTTTTTCCTTCTCTTTTCGGGTACGGGTTGGCACTTCCCTCAGTTCCCCCCAAGTCCAGAAAAACAGTGTTCCGAAGAGGTCCGTCCTTAGTGTCCCTCTCTTTTTAATTGCAATCAATGGTCTTGCGGAGGCAGTGGGGTCATTGGTTTCTTCCTCCTTTTTCGCTGATGACTTTTATTTATACTTCAGCTCAGCTAGCATTGGTGTAGCTGAAAGGCATCTACAGGAAGCCATCAGAAAGGCGCAGTCTTGGGCCTCACCCTATGGATTCTAATTCTCTCCGTAAAAAACCCGGGTTATACACTTTTGCCGCCGTCGAGCTATCCATTTGGTCTCCGAGCTTTATTTGTGAGACGAAGTACTTCTTGTCGAAGAGACTCACCGATTTCTCGGCATGCTCTACGACAGCCGACTCACTTGGATGCCCCCCTCCGTCAGCTCAAGCAGAAGTGCTGGCGGTACTTAAATATTCTACGCTGCCCAACCACACTGGTTGGGGAGTCTCCCGACCAAGCCTTTTGCAGCTCTACTGGGCGCTGATTGAATCACGCTTAGACTATGGGAGCTTTGTGAACGATTCTGTAGCCCCATCTGCATTGCGGGTCTCGAACCCAATACTCCACAGTGGCCTCCGTTTACCGATGGGGGTCTTTCAGACAAGTCCAGCGGCAAGTCTCCTTGCTGAAGCCGGAGTCCTCCCCCTGCGATTTCGTCGGCAGCAGTTACTGTCCACATATACTGCCTCACCACCCAAATTGCAGGCATCTTTTCCCAGCACCAGCACTCCCATCCCGATGATGACAACCGAGGTCGCGTCGCCCGATCGCGGTTCATGTTCGTTCCCTCCTGTCCTCGTTAGTGTCCCTTCCCATCCCTCCCACTTTTCATTACCCTTCCTGTACCCCCTTGGTCCCTTCCACATCTGAAGCTTCGGCTGGACTTGTCAAATGACTTGAAAGCCTCTGTTGTACCGCTGAATCTCCGTCGCCAGTTTCAGGCAGTTTTGGAGTAGTTCTGTGGTGCGGAATTCGTATGCACGGATGGTTCCGTAGTCGATGGCCGTACTGGGTATGCTTATGCCCATGGTGAGCATGTTGAATAACATGCACTGCCCTGTGGGAGTAGCGTATTTACTGCTAAATTGATTGCCATCTTTCGGGCAGTTGAACATCTCAGAGCCTTCTCTGGGGAGTTTATGGTTATCATTTCTGACTCCCTGAGTGGCTTGCAAGCCCTCGTCAGTGTTTTCCAAAACAATCTCTGGTGCAATTAATTCAGGGGTCTCTTTCCAGTCTTGTTCGGTCTGGTCGCTCTGTGGTCTTCGTTTGAACCATGGGCCACTTCGGCATTCGTGGAAACGAACGTGTGGATCAGCTGGCTCAGCATGCTACTACATCATGTCCCTTGGAAATTGGTCTTCCGGAGAGAAGAAGATACTTGGCCTTTGGAGTTCCGAGTGGGCTAACTCTGTTCAACGAAACTTGCTCCGTGCAGTGAAGCTCTCTACGGCCACATACAATTCCTCACTGCGGTCATATCGTAGGCAATCGGTTGTTGTCTGTCGCCTGCGAATTGACAACACGTTGCTGACAATGGCCACCTTCTTCGGCCGCTGACCGCGGTGGCCGAGAGGACTGCGGCTCGTCAGTCACGGTTTGCACGGCCACTACGGTCGGGGGTTCGAATCCCCCCTCGCGCATGGATTTTATGCCGTCCTTAGTATTAGCTAGTTTGTAAGTTTAGGGACTGATGACATCGTAGTTAAGTCCCATAAGCTATACAAACATTTGAACATTTTTTTCTTCGGCGGGAGGACCCACCACAGTGTGGCTGTGGCGCCTCCTTGACAGTGGTTCACATTCTGTTGGACTATCCACTTTTAGTTGCCTTGCGACAATCTTTTAACCTGCCAGATGTTTCGTGTTCATAAGGAAACAGTACCCTAGGGAGGAGCCTTGAACGGTGCGCCAAACAATCCGCGATCCCAGGACCTCAACACCTAACATTTTCGAACATGTACTGTACACTACGGCCTACAACTTGATGTGAGTTCCAGCAAAGTGTATCGCGTTTTGCCGGGTTGGCATTTTATCACCTCAGACCTCCGTTCCCATTGGCACCAAAACATCATCACCAGCATAAGAAGTAGTGTCGCGCGCGGGACGCATGGGTTGATGATGAATGACGTCGCATCCTGTTGATTGATGAGTGCCACTTCTCCATAACCTCCGATGCCCATCGTGATCGGGTTTGACGGCGTTGAGGTCAGAGGGCACACCCTGCTAATGTTGTGGAGAGCAAGAGAGGTGTAACTATAGGGTATGCGTTCAGGTCAGCTCCAGACGTGCTTCGGCAAACTTGATGAAGTCCTGATGGCACAGCACCCTGGGACAGTAGTCGAACAGGATACTGCACAAGTTATACATATATGTGGTGTCTGGTCTTCCGGACATGTCCGAAAGAACAGACACGATATATATGGGCAGGATAATGTTGCAAATTTGTATCTGACGGGAGGCGTGCTTGAGTAATTCCGGGCAGCTATACTGATCGCTGTGTCCCATTGGTGTATGATAATGAGTATAAATGAGATAATGGGTGGAATGACCGAAATTTCTAACAGTGACTCATGGCAACAGAAAAGCATGTACAGATTGGAAACCGCTAAGTTGACAATCATGAAATTCGTTATTGGAAAGAGCATAAATATTTTTTTTAAAAATTCGAGTTTGGTAGCAAATATGAATCACTACTTAGTTTACAAGACATGCGATTGTTGTGCCCTAAGAATCAAGGTAAGATTAAGGTTTACTTTCACTGTCAAATAAATCACTATGTTGTAATCAAGTGGTGCAATTAATTTTAGTGTGTTAAGAGCTTTCTACAACCTCTCCATCATTGAGCAACGTGTGAAATGACACTGGAAGCACGTTCCGTTTCAGTACCAAACCGCGGAATCTGCAGAGACAGCTGCCACTACTATGGACAAACTTGCCTCTTCGGAGGATCAAAACGCCATGTAACAGCGTTCCGAAGCGTATAAGGGCGTGCACTGTCGGCTGTGCAGGAATGGCTCCGCGCTCTAAGGCGCATTGTTGCGGAGTGCGCGGCTGCTCCCCGTCGGAGGTTTGTACCCTCCCACGGAAATGTGTGTGTGTGTGTGTGTGTGTGTGTGTGGGTGGGTGTGGGTGTGTGTGTGTGAGTGTGTCTACGTTTTCCTTAGCGTAAGTTAGTTAAAGTAGTTTTTAGGTCTAGGGACTTATGACCAATGCAGTTTGGCCCCATAGCTTTACAAATATTTGAACACTTTTGAACATGTACTGCAGCCTGAGGGGTTGCGACAACATAGCTGCTGACTGGTGCCAACTTCCCACCTGTGACACCGCTCTCGTCGGACATTCGAGTCGTCCCTCGCGTATGGATGTGTGTATGATTGTGTGTGTGTGTGTGTGTGTGTGTGTGTGTTCTCCTCAGAATAAGTTAAAGTTAATGTTAGCAGTTTGCAAATCAAGGGTCTAATTACTTCAGCGGTGTGGACCTTTACGTTTACAAAAATTGGAACATTTTACTTTTTACCTTTAACTGTCAACGACCTTGTCTCTGTCATCCTATATTGTAGTTCAGTATGGAAACATGGTATTTCATGTAGTTTCATTCACTTCTAACCACCCCTCCTGGATGCGTAACTTTTTTTATCATGCAGTGTCTATTTCTCGGAAGTCGGAAGTGTGTATGGAGTGCAACCTTGAAACGTGGGATATCAACAGGAAGGAAGGAAAGAGGGTTACGGACTAATGTCCCGTCGACAGCGTGGTCATTACAGACGGAACTCACGTTCGGATTCATTGTGTAAGGATGGTGAAGGAAATCGGCTGTGCCCTTACAAAGAAACCATCTCGGCATTTGCCTGGATTCATTTAGGGAAATCACGGAGAACCTAAATATGGATGGCCGGAAATGGATTTGAACCATCGTCCTCCTGAATGTGGCACCTCGCTCCGTGATATAAACAGGTAAGACAATATGAGAGTAGAAGCTTTCGAAAAAAATGTTCAAATGTTTGTAAAGCTTATGGGACTTAACTACGCGGTCATCAGTCCCTAAACTTACAAACTACTTATGAACTACTTACGAACTAGTACGGCACAAATATCCATGCCCGACGGGGGATTCGAACCCCCGACCGTAGTAGCCGTGCACACCGTGACTGAAGCGCCTCAGTCTCCTCGGCCACCGCGGCCGGCGTAGAAGCTTTCAAAAATAGTTTATAGAAGAAAAAAAACGTGGGTAGATCAGTTAACTAAGAAAATGTACAGGATGATATTTCAAAACTAAGAGATTAATTATGCCAATTAAATGAAAAAATGGACCGTTTGATGGGACACAGCCCGCTAGTATACCGTAACAGCCTCGGCGTTTACCGGGATCAAATGGTGTTCCACGTGTCGGCGGAAGTTGCAACTTGTGCCGCGTGTGGCGCACGCACCGACTGCTGCCTCGGCTGCTACTAGTACTACACTACTGGCCATTAAAGGTGCTACACCAAGAAGAAATGCAGATGATAAACGGGTATTCATTGGACAAATATATTATACTAGAACTGACATGTGCTTACATTTTCACGCAATTTTGGTGCATAGATCCTGAGAAATCAGTACCCAGAACAACCACCTCTGTCCATAATAAAGGGCTTGATACGCCTGAGCATCTGAGTCAGAGACTGGATGGCGTGTACAGTACAGATGCCTATGCACGGTACCACAGTTCATCAAGAGTAGTGTGTGGCGTATTGTGACAAGATAGTTGCTCAGCCACCATTGACCAGACGTTTTCAATTGGTAAGAGATCTGGCTGGCCAGTCGAACATTTTCCGTATCCAGAAAGGCCGGTACAGGACCTGCAACATGTGGTCGTGAATTATCCTACTGAAATGTAGGGTTTCGCAGGGATCGAATGAAGGGTAGAGCCGCGCGTCGTAACACATCTGAAATGTAATGGTCATTGTTCTAAGTGCCGTCGATGCGAATAAGAGGTGATCGAGACGTGTAACCAATGGAACCCCAAACCATCACGCCGGGTGCTACGCCAGTATGGCGATGACGAATACACGCTTCCAATGTGCGTTCACCGCGATGTCGCCAAACACGGATGTGCCCCCATGATGCTGTAATCAGAACCTTGATTCATCCGAAAAAATGACGTTATCCCATTCGTGCACTCAGGTTCGACGTTGCGTACACCATCGCGGGCGCTCCTGTCTGTGATGCAGCGTCAAGGGTAACCGCACCAAAGGTCTCCAAGATGATAGTCCATGCTGCTGCAAACATCGTTGAACTGTTCGTGCAGATGGTTGTTGTCTTGCAAACGTCCCCATCTGTTGACTCAGAGATCGAGACGTGGCTGCACGATCGGTTACAGCCATGCGGATAAGATGCCTGTCATCTCGACTGCTAGTGATACGAGGCCGTTGGCATCCAGTACGGCGTTCCGTATTGCCCCCCTGAACCCACCGATTCCATATTCTGCAAAGAGTCATTGGATCGCGACCAACGCGAGCAGTAATGTCGCGATAAATGTTCAAATGTTTGTAAATCTATCGGGCCAAACTGCGTGGTCATCAGTCCGTAGCTTACAAAGAACTTACACTAAGCTAAACTAATTTAAGGACAACACACACACACGCACGCAGACCCTTGTCTCAGGGAGGACTCGAACCTCCGACGGCGAGAAACCGCGAGCTCCGCAGCGCAGCGAGGCGCCTTAGACCGCTCGGCTACTCTACCGAATGTCTCGATACGATAAACCGCAATCGCGATAGGCTTCAATCCGACCTTTATCAATGTCGGAAACGTGATGGTACGCATTTCGCCTTCTTACACGAGGCATCACAACCACTGGCGTCTCTACCATAGGGGCACAAGGGGCACAGGCCCAGGGCCCCCAGATGGATGGTGGCCCCGAGAAACGCGTTACTTTCGTCTAGGCAATGATGTGTTTAAGTGAATTCCTGGCGCACTTATTCATTACAAAGACGCAGAAATTGTCTCGAAACATGTCATATATGGTGTGGCAAGTGACTTAGTTGGCTGTCAGCATGCAAAATCGTAGCTGTTATTGCGGGCCATAGCTAGAGAACACACGGCGACACTGTTCTAGTAGACCTTGTGGCAGATATAGCTTGGCGGAACATTGTATCCGAGGCCTCGATTGTATCCACTCGACGCCACACCGGGCTGCCGTTGACCGGCCACGCAACGGGTAGGCGCTTACGTCACCAGGCGTCAGCACAGACAGCCCAGGAGAGGCGGCATCAAAGTTGGTAGTATCATTGGCTCTGTACTCACGAACTCCGTTTTACACATTTTACAAAAGTCAATTCTCTACAGTCGATGGAGCACGGGTATATATCGCTGTTCCCTTCATAACAACGAGCACGGTGCTTCACCGTGGCCAAAAATAAATAAATAAGTAAATATCGGCAACTTGGAACTGCAACGTTCAAAGTAAACGGCCGCGTGATCACCCTGGAGCGAGAGCCAGTTATTGGAACTATGAGCCTTTCTGTAACGGGTGAAGTCAATATTTTAGAGTACAGTAGTTTCCAATACTCAAACACGCGAAAACAAACGGTCCATTAAAAATGAAAGATGATCTCTTTCCATGCAACGCAATGGAAGTGCAAAAGAAATCCTAGTGAGCAACGTAAAGGGTCCCATAATCTCATACTCTCCCGTAACTACTATCCTTGCCAATGAAACACACATAAGATCAAATACTTTGAAAACCGGGCCAAAAGGTGAGGAAGGAAGGATTTCAGATGTGGAATAATGCCTACAGACTTGCTTTCGACGAAAGCATGCAGCTAACAAATCTATTTCGAACACAGTACTGAAAGTTTCATTTTAGCATTAACCTCACTTGTATGTTTATTTTATCATCCCTCTACAAAAACTTATAAACGAGGTTTCACTACAAATCATTGTGATTTCCTGGTCACATTGAAAATTAAAAGCATTTAGCCAAAATGGCATTTCTCTCGGCAAGTTGTGTGTCAGTTTATGTTCTGGACACCTGATAACAAATGTATATATTTGTTACGTTGATGTGCAACAGTTATATGAGTGTACCTCAATCAGGTAGTAAATGATTGACCAGAAAATTTTGCAGCATTCGTCTCTTCATGGTAATCTTCCCTTTGAACTCATAATTTGAAAATGAAAAAATTATTTAGTAAAGAACTACTACATTTAATGAAATGGAATAATTTGGTACAGGAACATTTCCATCAATATTTACTAACACATTTATAAAATGTTTGTGGCTATTGGAAGGTTACCCGCGCGTGCTCTAATTAGACGTTGTACTAAACTAACAGGATGTAGTATGTGAACTACCCAAATATATGTCATTGACAAATACGATATACCTACCTTGTTCACGGTACATTTTTATTTTGCTTAGTCAATGCATTTACTACAAACACGTAAACATTTCACAAGCACAGTACCAGTTTTTATTATTTTGAGCACATCTGGTAAGTAACTAAAGTGTTACTTATACTAAGATTTCTACGTGTAAACAATAGATGGGCATTAAAAATGATCTGACATACCTCAAGTCTAACGTGGAGAAGGTACTTCACTTAAAAGACGCATTTTCTCTTATTTCGGGAAAAGTGATTTTATTGTGGGGCGCTGCTTGTCATGTGGAAGTTGCGTGTCTGCTTCTCCACAAATGTAAGAACTCTTCTTTTTATTCTGATTTTTTCCTGCAGTAAGAAAACAATCAGCTACCTGCACCTACTTTTTCTCCAACTTTCTTTACTCTTCTTATAGTCCAAAGTGAAACCCCAGTAGTAGCTTGAAGTTTATCAAGGGAACTCTTTTATAAGATTTATCATGTCTTTTACGTCTTCTGACATAAACTTAATTACGTTATACACAATACCTCGTGTCTGGCTATGCAGAACCCTTCCTGCACCAACTGGTGGAGACTGCAATACCGCGCTATGGACGACAGTAGCTATATATAATTTGGTTTCAGGCAGAGCCCATTTAATCAGACAGAAATTTTTAACATATGGAAGCAGGAACACATGAACTTAGATAACTAGAAGGGTCTGAAGCGACTAATGCGGCCTCCCCTAAGAACAAAGTATTAACGCGCCCGGCGCTTAGGACGACAATGCGCAACGGCTTCCCGTACTAAGAAACCAAAAGCTCACCTGGTGCTTAGGATGGCACTGTGCATCGGCCAATGCATCCAGTCCTGGTGAATTCGGCATTGTTGAAGTTTCTACATTACGAAGCGATAATTCGTTATCGTGGTGCTTCGAAGCGATTTAAGCGATTCACTCCGTTTACTTGGCAGTGTCTACTTTATATTTTTGTAGTGACATTCAACAATGTGAAAAATAACATACTTCAGTGGTTCAGAAAAAAGAAAAAAACTTGCAATTAAAAAAAAATCAGCAGATTACCTAAACTTACTTAATTTATCACTGTTGAAAAAACTAACAGGCAGATTGATTCATCTACCTCATCAGCTCAAGATATCTCTAAATCTCTAAGCTTAGAAACGGTGCCCACGTTTAACATAGAGGATAACATTTATGTTTAGAGTTCATCAGTTCCAGTTATGAAGACAACTGCTCATGCATCACAACATGCTTCTTCCATCTCAAGCCATTTGAATTCACCCGATAGAAGTATGTTATAAAACATACCTCAAGTACGCGGTAAGTACTGTGATGAAATTTTGACGGAAGAAGTCCGTGATATTTGGATTCACAAAGGCCCAGAGTTTCTCCAAATCAAAAATAGCGATTATTCAGAAACCACTACACGTTTTGCTGATGTAAGTGCTAAAACAAAAACCAGATAATTAAATAGGACTGTTTTCACTCGCAAATTGACGAATGGTGAGTGTGTGGAAAGAAAGTGGCTTCTGCATTCATCATATATGAAATCTGTGTACTGTTATTGTTGCTGTCTCTTCAGTAACTCTGTCAACAATAATTTGAGTCCTTCCAGGGAATACAAAGATTGGAAGCAGATAAACAATTTATTAAAGGAGCATAAGAACGGTTTACAGCACAGGGAATCAATGATGAATTATGTTGCGAGAAGCAAAATTGTTGGACGAGTTGATACTGGATTGCTTTCCCAGTAAATGCTGAGGTCAACTATTGGTGGAGCAGTTGTGAAATTTTTGGCGTCAAGGGGACTAGGGTTTCTTGGAGAAAATGATATCTTGGAGTCTGTAAACAATGGAAATTATTTGGGATCCTTAGAATTAATAAGCGAATTTGATCCTTTTCTTGCTGATCATATACGAAAGTATGGCAATCATACCAAAGGAAATACATCATATTTGTCTGCAAATATTTGCAATGAATTTATTAATGTAATGAGACAGAAAGTGTTAACGATGATTGTCAACGAATTAAAAGCAGCCAAGTACTATTCAATAAGCGTGGATTCCTCGCCAGATCTTTCCCATGTTGACCAGCTAACTTTCATCGTTCGGTATATAAAAGATGGCCAGCCTGTTGAGAGATTTTTGCAATTTTTGCCTATGGAGGAGCATAGGACTCAAAGTATGGAAGATCCTGTTATAAAGTTTTTGGATAGCTTTGACTTTTCAATAAAAGGCTGCCGCAGACAGAGCTATGATAATGTAGCAAATACGGCTGGAACGTATTCAGGCAAGAATAAAAGAAAAATGCGAATTTGCTATTTTTGTACCATGTTCCACACATTCACTACATTTAGTAGGTGTTCAGGCGGCTCATGTGTTTCTGAAGCAGTAGCATACTTCCAGTTGGCCCAAAAATTGATCTCCTTTTTTCTGCTTTGAACAATCGATGGAAAATTTTGAAAGAATTTTTAGGTGGAAATCAAGTTCTCAAGTCCCTCTCTGAAACCAGATGGTCTGATTGTGCTGACGCTCTTAACGCTTTGCATAATGGCTACAATGATACTTTTGAAGCGTTAAAGTCAATTTGTAGCAACACGGAGCAGACAGTGGAAACAAGAAATGAAGCTCAAAGCCTTTGCAAGAAAATGAAAAACTCGAGGCCATTATCCTAACGGAGATATGGGATGACCTTTAAGAACTATCAACAACACAAATGTAACTTTACAAAGTAGAACTGTCACAATAGACGTTGCAACAAAACGATTTACTTCTATTTACGATTTCATCAGTTCTGCACGCAGTGGATTTGATCAGTATGAATCTTCAGCCAAAGAGAAAAATCCAGGTTTTGATTGTAAGTGTAATTCTCAAAGGACGAGAATTTGAAGCAAGCACATCAATTTTTCCGAAGATTCGTCAGAGACTGTCTAGCCGAGTGCCAAAGAAAAATTTCGTGTAGCAGTTGTTTTGCCTATAATCGACACATTGGATTCTAGTTTGAAGCGACGTTCAGAAGCACATCAGAAAGTTAGCAAACATTTTAGTTTCCTTTCTCAGTTAAAACAAATCGAATCTGAATAGTTGAGAAACAGGTGCAAAGAATTTGCAGAATTTTATCATGCAGACATTAATGCTGATGAGCTCATATCAGAATGTTTTCATTTAAAATAATATTTGAAAAACATTCTAAATGAATCTCCATTCTTACATTCTTTAATAAAAGCAGATAAAATAGAAGAAACCTTTCCGAATGTAGAAGTTGCTACCGGAATATTTCTTTGTCTAATGGTAAACAATTGCAGTGGATTGTATTCATTTTTCCAGTTAAAGAGAGTCAAAAATGAATTACGAACGACTATGCTACAGGAACGACGTACTAATTTGTCAGTCAAGTGCATATAAAGTGACGTCCTGGAAAAGTTGGATTTTGAAGACGTGATAAAAGAGTTTGCATTTCAGAAATCCTGAAAGAAACATTAAACAGCAACATAAGTCCACCTTGCAAAACAGTTATCACTAGTATTTTATTTGTGTATTTCTAACCATAATAACCAATAAATTCAACAAACAAACGTACATCGTTCAGATGAGTTCATTCAAAGGAAAATTCTGTTTTGTTGTAGGGTCCCCTAATCTGTGTGCCAGTTATCTGCATAGAAAGACACATACTTAAAAAATTGTACATATTATATTCTGAAAACCTTTAAGGAGATCATTAATTTGAATGACAGACTAATTTGTGGAACTAATCATTATTATTTGGTTTGTAATATTTTAACCAATTAAGTCACTAAATAAATGTACACCATTGCGATGCATTCATTTAGATTTTTAAGGGCCCCAAAACCTCGAGTGCCCAGGGGCCCCTGCATGCCTTAAGAGGACCCTTTCACAACAACGTTTCTCCAGGCAACGCCGGTCAACTGCTTTTTGTTTATGAGAAATCGGTTGGAAACTTCCCTCACGTCAGCACGTTGTAGGTGTCGCCACCGGCGCCACCCTTTTGTGAATGCTCTGAAAAGCTAATCATTTACATATCACAGCATCTTATTCCTGTCGGTTAAATTTCGTGTCTGTAGCACGTCATCTTCGTGGTGCAACAATTTTAATGGCCAGGTGTGTAGTCACTATAGCCCATGTTTTCCCGGGCTTTCAAATTCTTACTGTCAAAGGCGTACCTGCTCGAGAAAGCTGTAAACAGTGAATATGTAATACATGATTTTATATTTATTCAAGCTTGCAGATTGTCGTCACAATGTAATCTTCTTTTAAGGAAGTTGAGGAATATTGGAGGCGAGTAGTAGTGAAAATATTGTTGTAGTACTTGCATTTGAACTGCACTTGTGCTTGTTGCCCATACGTTTGAATATTTGCCGTAAAAGTACTTTGATACTACGCTGTTGCGACGATATAGCTCGATAATCTGAAACATACCCCTTATTTCTTATGGATGCTGTATGTCTTTACGTAAGAATCAAGAAGGAAAAATTAGCGGCATTAGTTACCGGCTCATAATGGTGTGGTTAAGTGTGATTTGTAGAATAACCTTCATGCCAAACTCACTGGTTTGTAGTCAACAGTTTATCGATGCGAATTATAAATCTGATTCCGGGAGAAATATTCTCACAGTAATTAGCATTTTCAAGAGATTTCCAAATCATCCTCCCATTAAATACAAGTACCAGTAGTATCTAGGAGACTAATTAAAAAATAGACTCCATATGATCAGAGTGTTATAAATGTAAAAGAAGTGCAAAATCTTAACAAAGAAACTAACACAATTGTGCCATTAAATACAGTTACCGTAGCTAAGTTTCAAATAGAAGACGAGATGCTTTACAGGCTAAAAGCTTTGTAAAAAGAACTGTCAGAGAAACTAAAAGATGGAGACTAAACAACAAACCAAAGACCTAAGAACGTAAGATTGAAATAAGAATTTGGACTCATATCAGAAGAAAGCAAGACGCCTAAAATGGAATGGTTGCTGGAACAAATAAAAAACTCTAACAAAAATCGCCTCGCTGTAGTGAATAAATAATAAAACTGAGAGTAATTTAGCAATATTGATTACCGAAAAGTTACAACTAAGACAAAGATTATATTTGAAATTTTCCCAATAGCCGCACTCGTACTCATTTCCTTGCTGATATTCACAACAAACAGGAGTTACACTTTGATAACGTCAAGATTGGAAGCAGAAGATACCTAAGCAAAGCTAAATTGTTATATAGTTGGTGAGATGTCAATGAAGCTGCAACTGCTTGGTCATTCCACGTCAAGTGTCCCAGCTTAAACGAATCTTCCAGTTCGACCATCTTCAATTTTGATTAAATTTGTACAGTATGTATCTGATGTCCCGACGTGGACGTATGCAAAGTTTCAGCCTCACCTGCAACTTGGTACTAGAGCCATTTTTGTGAAGACCACTTTTACCGACACCGAAAAGTCGCGACGAAATCTTCAAGTTTAACATTCCACTGTTCCTAATTTAAAACAGCAAGGCCCTTCGTTGTTGGTATAGTGGTGCAACGTTTTACGCTCTACACACAAATGATGCAGATAGAGTTGAGAAATCTATGCATTTGGCATAATCTCAGTTCAAAGTGGGCAACAAATCATGTGGCGAAAAATTTGGCCCATAGTTTAACGAGGCATAAGTAGTGGAGAAAATGCGCTACAGACCTGGACTTTTGACGAACTACTGTCTGTTAAATGTGTTTAGTATATCAAAAATTTCGCGTTCACTTCGGTGTTTAATTACGCGGCTACCATCCTGTAAACTTAATAAACCATGAATGTGTCAAAATATACCCGTGTTGAAAGTCATGATCTCAAAGTAGACACCTATCACGTTATATTCATTGAGATTACCATGTAATTTTACTGTCAATTTTTTTTATTAGTATTCCCTTCACCAGTTTCGAAAGTGTTATTCAGAAAAGCATTTGCCTTACTTTTATGCTACAAATAATCTTTTTAGTGCCATTAATTGCCGACCAGTCAGTGTACATTGGGTCGCGAAGATGTTTACAGAAAAATTTTGGTCCCACTACAAAAAATTTGGGAACCACTGCTTCAGACATAAGGATGTGTCACAGACTGAGCAGCACTCGTAAGGCAGGGAACTGTCCGGAAATTAATGACCGACACGCAGATCTGATCTGTCGTGATGCTTAAACGCATTGTAAATTCCTCTTCAGAGTGAAGAATCATTTAGGATTGACATCACTTACACCAATGCTTGTGCTATTAATGAGTTTGGCACAATACTCGAAACTTAAGTATCGCCCCCGCAGTCGTTTAGAATAGTTAAATCCAGTGCAGTTAGGCAGCAAAAACGTATCAGGAGACCAAGTAGGGCAGAAACTGTCGCAACAAAATCGACGAGTGCAGCAATAAATTCTGCGTTAAGAACCGAAGCGGCCTCAGATGTTAGTGCAACCATTGAGCAATCACAGTCTCTGCTAACTCCCACATTTAGCAGTGTGTAGGCAATTAACAGCGAACCAGTTGCATTAATTTGGTTTTTTTATTACAACCCTTGAACAGGTTTATCCAGAAAGAATCGGACACGTAAATAACATAAAAGTTGTATAACGAAATGTAAAGCCAAGTGCTCTAGAGAAGAGAAGCTAATTATTCCATGTCAACAAGTTTGGAAACGCGCAGCTCAGTCGCTCTGTATGTGCCAATACTCCATGGCTTTTAAATTCTGACGAGTCAATTAAAAGATTTTATGTTTCAACTAGCTTAAACCCGCGGCTCCGCTCTTTGACGACTTTCAACCACCATATCTTCCACCCCCTTACAGCTATTGGCATGGAACTGCTATGGTGTACAACGGGAGGTTTCGGACAACAATTATACACAGACCATTCGTTTGCGTTCTGTAGTTTTCGCTGCAGAGCGAAATATTACCATACACACAGACGTAGAATTTTATATACTCGGATAACTTTCCATCGCAATATATTCCACCATTTTATCATTATGAATCCTCAAGCAACAATGCAACCAATAAAACATTTTCAAAGAGTAAATATAATTTTCAAAGAATAATTATTGTTCTGCATTTCGCGTTATATTCTTCAAATTTCTAAATTTCTATCAGATCGTTATAAAACCGTGCCTAAAATCTTCCTCAGGTATAAGTTAGTAACTGTGCAAATATTTAAGTCTCTGCGTCTTGTTGTTCGGACGTTCACATTAATATATATAGATGAATAGCTATCCGATTGCCCTAAAACCGTGCCTAAAGCCTTCCCCGGGTAAACATTAGTAACTGTACAAATTTTTAGCTCTTTATGTTTTGTGGTTCAGACGTGATAAACGTACACCGAACATTCACATTTATAGATATAGATTTGTTGGCATGGAGTCTAGAGCATTTGGCTCTACATTTTATTTTATAACAACTTTTATATGATTTTCGAGAGGATTCTTTCTGAAGAAGGAAGCATTAATTTTGCCGGAATCTGGTCAAGGTTTTTAATAATAATAAAAATGCAAATGGTTGGGTATTAACTGTCTGTACATCGTTATTGTTCAACCGTTGCTGAACTGCAGGCATGTTTAAGATTTTGAAGTTCCCACAGGTACTTAACCTTCACCCGCTCGTGCCTTTTTTTGTCACAGTTGCGCTTTAATAACAGTCCTGCGATTTCTTTTTTCTGGAATTTTACTCTTTTCCTTTACTGATATTTTCAAATCCCGGTCTGGCTGCGGCGTGCAAGCTCTCTTCAGCCAAGGGTTTAACACTAACAATGAGACCACATGGGTATCGGATTTTAGAATTTCTTTATATTTATGGTACTTGAACTTAAAATTCAATCATCCAAGCCATTTGACGGAACTCTCAAAAATTCTCGAGAAAATCGACTTTGATGTTTTGCAAAATTCACGTAAGTACCAGTAATTAAAACAGTTATAGCGTCTCTTGGTGTAGCTCAGGTTTGGACACGGAAGTGCCGGCCGCGGTGGCCGAGGGGACTGAGGTCTTTCAGTCACGGTCTGCTCGGCCACTACGGTCGGGGGTTCTAATTCCCCCTCGGGCAATGGATATTTGTGCCGTCCTTAGGATAAGCTAGTTGATAAGTAGTTTGTACGTTTAGGGACTGATGACCCCGTAGTTACGTCCCATAAGCTATACAAACAGTTGAACAGTTGACAAGGAAGAAACTGGCTCTTATAAACAGAACAGAGAATTCCATACAAATACAAGACGTACTTCATCCGGATTGGCAGCTCTTTCTAGAATACAAGAAAAATAGTTATACCTCCAATGGGTCAATTTCTATATTACATGAATACCAACAAAATGCCAAAGCTTTATGGTTATCATATGTACCTTATTGAGGAGTATCTTACGATAAAAAATATCGAAAGTTTCAAAAGAAGTTTCAAATTTCCTCAACATTGCGTTAAACGATGGACGAGTTTAAGTTATAGACAAACTAGGAAGATTTTTATTATTATTTTAATGTTTATTGCCATTATTTTCGTTCCTAGCCGTTTTGTCTATCCATACTCTGTGCATATAGTCACTAACGCTACATGACATACTAAAGTGTCCTTCCTTTTTTCTGTAATTTGGAGAATTCGTTAAAGACTGCAGGAGTTATGCGTCATTTGTCTTTAAAATATTAGACTTTTGTACTCGTTAATTTATTATGAACCTCGTATTCTTCATTTGAGAAGACTTCTTTAATTGATATGTACATTGAAGTGGAATTATTGTTTTGCTAATAAATTTTATACCTCATTTATTTTTTCGTTTCTACGCGATAGGAAGTAGTTTTCAGCCAATTGGAGGCACTGTAGTCACAGTGAAATCACAGTACGGAGCTCTCAGCGAGTTCTTCCCTCAGAATTAAGAGCAAAGGGACTAAATTCAATTAAAACAATGCACTTCCAGAAACTGAAGCAAATATTGTGCAACACGACACGAAAAATCTGCACTTCGAGAAGACGAACTCTGAGTCCTGATTTCACTACAATGCCAACGTGCTGCAGAGATCAAACGGCAATCTGGAACCTACACTTGTTCGTTTCGTGGTAACAGGATAGAAGACAAAACATTAATTTTCATATATGGCGAACAAAGATATGGGAAAACAAATGGTTACAAAAGACATTGAAGTCGACGCCGAAGAAGGTGAGTTTGGCGAGCGTAGTGATGGGCTGTAAGGGGTATATGGAGGCCAAAAAGTAAACAAAATATTCTAATATTACAAATGAACAGAACCAACATTTTACCGTGATACTTTATATCTGTATCTATATTTAACAATTAATAAAGAAAGGCGATTTTAAGCCAAAAGTGCGAAGGGAGGAGCAGCTTATTGGCACGGTCGCCAGGCTGACCTGCATCTTGTGAGAACAGCCGAGTGGTCAAAGGCGCAGGTAGCCATTAGTAGCTATGGAGATGACTTTCCAAGAACAGCGTCATAGCTCTTCACAACATGTCGTCAACTAATAGTGAAGCCAATACTGTAAAATATAACTTGTGTTTTTTTGATCGAAACCATCATTATTAACAACCTTCTATAAAAGGTAGACAATTACGAATAAACAAAAATACGTGCAGTTTTCATACAAATTACCCTTAGAAATTAAAATTGTGTAAGTAATAGAAAAAAGTAAGTAATGAAAAAAAGGGAACAATAAATTCTGTAACAACAGGATGTTGTGTCCTACATAGGAAAGAGGGAAGAGGTAGCAAGGTCAGTGTACATATCCCGAGCGGAAAGGAGTGATTGCAGAGAGACAGTACAGGCATCTACTAGAGATGCGGATTTCTGGACTCGAGAGGACACTTGTTTAGGAAACTTTATGGAACTCCTAAGTACCTTGCATTGAATTTATTGCATCCCATACTAAGTCTACTACACTGGGGATAGTTATTCTAAAAAACAAGAAGTATAATTCGTTTGTCACAACAGAAGCCAGTACTTACGTTCCCTAGCAGCATCCCCTAGACAGACGCACTCCCCGCGAGAAACAGACTGTCATGGAGCACCCCGGGGCCGACGTCGATAGTCACTGGCTGCGCCCGACTCGTCTGACTGAGAACTCCCCTCTTGATTCAAAAACCGGGTGTTTTAACGGCCGGTGTGGGTGCACCTCTTTTCCCAACTTTCCGACAGTTAACAATTTCCTATTGGCCGCTGCTTGGTTCAACCAATCTAAGTTGTGGTTTGCCCTCTCTCTGAGTACTCTAGCGAACCACGTTTCAGCCCTGTCCTTTCTGCCATTCCCCGGGTGGGGAGGTGGCTTGTTTGTGCACTAACAAAATCCATACTTGGTAGCAACATTGTTCAGCTAAAAGTAAAACGTCACGACGCTACCCAATATGGGCAACAACAACAATGTTTTACGTCAGTTGGCAACACCTTAGGCTCCGCCTTTGGCCACGCCTCAGGGGAACTGCTAACTTGCAGTTTTTCTTCTTTGCCCTCTCACTCTAGCCTCGTGGAACCACTGACGTTGCTGTTCCCAAGTGACTGGTATCAACTTTGCTACGTACATTAAAACGTGCCTGTTGGCCACCAAGTACTAATGTAACGTCTTACAACAGCGTTTAGACATTTTCTCCGAAAGGTAACCTCCACCCTGGGACGGTGGCCGAGAGCATCAGCAGTTCGCTAGGAGATTTCTTCAGTGCCTACATCTCGTAAGATATACGTGTCTGTTTTAGCCTGTTATCTGCAATGGTCTCTATTTCTCAGCCTGTAGTGCGTCTCTGTGGCTCACACAGCCTCTCAACAATTCCAACAGTAAAATCAATATATGACAAGGATTCGAACCACCAATCCAAGGGTTGTAAAGTCACAGCCACAACGCTACCACTTTTTTTCTTTCTTTTTTTCCTGCTCTATGGTTAGCCCTGTTCGTTGCGATCGCTGATCTTGTTTGTTCGTCGTTGTCCAATGTGTTCTTGGGTCAGCTTTTTTTTTTTTTTTTTTTTTTTGTTACACAGAGCATTGGGCCCTCTGACCGAGCGCGCTGAACCACAGCGCCCGGCACCTAAGCTGCACCGCCATACGCTACATTTCTTCAATGATTGGTACTTATGCTTACTTGCAAAACTTCGATGTCGATTTTCTCGACAATTTTTCAGTTTTGAGTATTGATAAGCGTGTACATAAAAAAGAAGAGAAAATCAGATTCTTTTTTTCTTTATCGGTGATTTCAATTCCCCCCAGAGGTCTTTCGAGAAACATTCTGCAACCACTTTCTTTTGTAAGAATGATGTTTTTGTTTTGTCTGAGATACGTGTTTTAATTAACAATAGTCCTATGATTCTTACTACTACTACTATTACTACTACTACTAATGCAGTACAAATAAAAAAGCACACCAATGTGTGAAGTACCTTCCTTGCAGATACCAAGGACAACGATTACGATTGTTCTGGTTCAGTTCTTTCTGGTAGCGTAGTTTCGCTCAGCATCCGGAGAGCGAAGACTGTCGACAACTTCTCGAGAGTACTCGAGAATTTCTCTAGAATTTGCCTTCACGTTGCGCGTTTCTCGAGGGCGTTCATAGCCCATCCCTACTTAAAGCTCTGTATAAGGAAAGTATTTCCATCCTTTTCCGCGCCGTTTGCCGCCGTCTGCGGCTCGTGATTGGCTGAAATCGAGTCACGTGGTTCCTTCCGCCATCTTGGTCCTATGCGTTGCTTGGCTGCCATGAGAATTCCTGTGAATTTCGTATCTTTGGGTTTGAGTAATGCCACAGTGTTGTACTTTTGGGTGTTCTTAAGAAGCGAAGAAGGGAGGTAAACATTATAGTACTTCCATTAGATATCAGAAATGCACGAAGATGAACAGTCTGACTGATGAAAGTCGTCAGAGAAAACTAAAAGCCCAGAAGCGACCTTCGGTTCTTCTACTAATTCATAATATAAATAAATATATTAAAGATTCACTGACGAATGGATCACGCAGCATATATCTATATAATTTTAACTTGAATAAATTTGTGAAGAAAACTCCTGTGTAATATTGTGAGGTTAAATTACTCCCGCGTCTTTGGTTTTATCCGCGGGTAGTTGCCGAAAACATACTAATTTTGAACATATTAGTGAGTGAACTAGATTCTCGTTTAGATATGAAATTAATATATAGTTCCTGAAGCAAGCTTTTCTCATTCTGTTTCATGTGTATCATTACAGGAAACATTGAATTGAAGGAAGACAAATATTAGACATTCAAATGTAATTGGCGTCGTAAAGGCACCTTTAATTTATCTTTTTGGTAAAAGTCATGTAGTGGGTATCCCCTAGTATTTTTCGTAGTTCATGTAAGATATACGTACGTAATACGCAAGAAAATACCCATCAAAGACTTATCGATAATCTAAATGGTTTTCTTCATTTACGCTATACTCCGATGATGACATGGTCGCGGTCTATTCGAATAGCTGGTTACGGTACAGGTCAGTCTGAATTCATTGGTGAACTCTTTAGATCTGGAGCCACAAACCAATCAGTTTTCTTTAAATCGGACGATAAGTATTTCATAGAGCCGCCGGGTCCGCATGGACAGAACTACTCGAAGTTCCCGCATTTCAAAATGTTCAAATGTTTGTAGAGTCTATGGGACTTAACTACAGGGTCATCAGTCCCTAAACATACAAACTACTTATAAACTACTTACAACTAAGGACGGCACAAATATCCATGCCCGAGGGGGGATTCGAACCCCCGACCGTAGTGGCCGTGCAGACCGTGACTGGAGCGCCTCAGTCTCCTCGGCCACCGCGGCCGGCTCCCGCATTTGTCCGTCGGATGTAACACCCTGTATCTCGAGAATGAAAAAGAGTTATCGTTCTGCTCTCAACCTTAAATAAAATTTAGATATCTTACCTACATTTCGTCCGCAGCATAATATGTGCTAAAATCAACCATACGCAATGCGATTTTTCCTCTGCAAACTCTTGAAAATTTTGCGCAGTATTTTACTTAATTTTATGTAGCAGCGGAATAGGCTAAGCATGGCTGCCGTTGGCAGGCTGGCCGTACTTTCCCTATACGGAGCTTTAATCCCTACCTTGCTGCGCAACGCGCTGTTGCTCCTCTTCGGAAGTTCGACTCCTCCCTCGAGCATCGATGTGTGTGCTTGTGTGTGTGTGTGTGTGTGTGTGTGTGTGTGTGTGTGTTGGCCTTAGGTTCTTTTAAGTAGTTTGCAAGCCAATTGATCTTGCTCAGTGGGAGAAAAGGAGAAAATTACTACCACCCACTGTAATTTTTTTTTTACCATGCAAATAGTACTCCTTATTCGAGAACGGATAATGCTATCATTAATTAGAATATTTTCGAAAATCTTTAACTTGGATGGGTTGGACTGCGTTGGTTTTGTTTACTTTGTATTGTATTGGTTTGGTTAGAGATACAGTGAGTGAAAATAGTAATCGTCTAGTTACATATTCTTTTAAATCCTATGAAGTCTGTGTGACGTGAAACGAAATGAAGACCAAATCTGAAGAGCCAGTCCTGTAAAAAGTACCTCGGTAAATCTTTTTATTCAAAGGCAAGGGAAAAATACATTCTAATCGATAGTAAGTTTAACGAAGCAGAAAATCTAATACCATAAAATCTGCGCCCAGTGATTAAACCGCAATGCTGACCCGTGCAGCCACATTCTACCGCCTATTGCTATTTTGAACGGCGCCGCTATAGTGCAGTTATAGCGTCATGGGTAAAAGGCGGCCAATCGTTCCGGATTCTGCGGGACAGTCCCGAATTTGGACTCGTTCCGCACTGGAATAATTACTGAAAATGTCCCGCAAAATGGCAAGAGCATCCTGCATTCCCGCATTCCAATAATTTTAAAATTGTTGGTCTAAGAGTGCAAGCCGAAACTATTTGTGTACTGCGCACTGTCATACTGCTTGCAAGTCAACTTCATAGTGCGTCATCTGCGAATTGGTGAGAGTGTTGTTACATTAAATACAAAAGAAAGAAAAAGAACAATAAACATCATCTGACTATTTCAAAATAAATTCGCTAGAGCGAAAGTGTTTTTTTTTTTTTTAATTTTTTTTTATTTTTTTTTTTTTATTTTTTTAATGAAAGCTGGTACTGCATTTGGTGATTAGATGTCTTATTAAAAAAATTCTGTACTTTCCTGAGTTCGTTTCAATAAGTGTAAGGAAATATATTACGGTGCTCAAGGTGGCAAACATGATGTAATATTATCACTGTTTGTATAAACGTATTTAAAATCTGACATGCAAGTACATTCATCTTACTTCCTTGAGGAATAAAAAGGTGGCGAAATTATGAAAATGAACAACGAAAGTGAGTGAGCATTTCATGTAGTAAAACATAGTTAAACTCTGCACTTCATCAAAAAAATTATATAAAAGTGTAGTTCAAATGGTTTTAAAAAGTAGTTTCTATCAAATTTAATTCGAGGTTATTGCAAATTCTTTGTACGGAGTAAGCTACTTATCAAAATGTGCGGCGCACGATGGTCTAACAGTTGGAACAAATAAAAGTAGTACAGAGAACGAGAGAAAGAATACGTAAAAATTGCCCGACTAAAATTCAAAATAGAAGCATGAGAAATTATTTGATAACTGTAAATAAAGATTGAAAATTAAGAATAAAACGTCAGTCATGTTAGATATGTTACTTTAGGGTTACCAAATCACCCCGTTTTTCCGGGGTCCACCCGGTTTTTAAGCTCTATTTCAGCCCCCCGGTTGCAAACATCCAAAACAGTAAAAATCCCCCGACTTTTTGGTCCTCCATTTCAAACTGTTGTTCTGTGGTGTCAAGTGTGATTTGACGGAGTAAACCTGGAGAGATAAAAACAAGCTGACAACTAGATGAATATCATCTGTTGCGGCACGCGGCATAATTACAAGTTTCTATACAGATAAATAAAAATATTGCGTATTGAAGGTGGAAAAAAGACTGTCGTAGTACTGTATTCTGTCCTCTCGAATCCTGTGTCAAGTCTACAAGAGAGAGCTAAAAATAACTTCGTTCCCCAGAAGTAAGAGATGTCATCTCTAAATGTGACAATGACCAGGTTGTCTACATGTCCACATGATTACATTAGTAAGTGGATGACGCAGTATGAGGAATTAACTGTATTCAATTGGTTAACTCTAAACTAGGAATTTGATTGGGAAAGTGTGGAAAATATTGTTGCCTACTTGAGAAACAGAAAAGTTATTGTGAATGACATTGAATTGTTTGATGGCGTAATTCGCATAAAACGTATCGGTGTGAACAGTTCAAATCCGAACCTGGGCCAACATTTTTGGAAAAAACTGTATCTGATAGATGGTGTGAGCTCATGAATCATCGTTCAAGAGATGAATAGTCAGAACTTTTAAAAATTGTTCAGTACTTTTTCGCAATCCCTGCCCACAATGCCACTGTGGAAAGCGTACTTTCATTATTACATATACAATGGGCTGATGAAAGAAACCGAATGTCTGTACAATGTGTAAGGGATTTGTTGATCATCGGTTAAAACTACAAAGAAATCACTTGATCTCTGTTCTATGACAATATCAAAACCAACAAAGAATTACTTAAGAAAATTCGAGGAAGTCAGAAGTAGGATTTTGTAAAAAAATAGCTGTTGTGGTTGAAACAAAGATTATCCGTAATACCCCCACTCCCCCCCCCCACCCCCGGTTTTTACTTCAAAAATTTTGTAAAAAAAAAAAAAAAAAAAAAAAAAAAAAAAAAAAAAAAAAAAAATCTTTATTGTGGTCGAAATAAAGATTCTCTGTAGTACCCCCCGTTTTTTATTTTGAAAATTTGATAACCCTACTTTAAAAGTAAATGAGTAGGCCTATTCTTCTCGCCTAAATTTCTTTCCTATTTTCAGAATAACTAAAAACAAATGTTTGTTAAGCTTATGGGACTTAACTTCGGGGTCATAAGTCCCTAAACTTACAAACTACTTATCAACTACCTTATACTAAGGACGGCATAAATATCCGTGCCCGAGGGGGGGATTCGAACCCCCGACCGTAGTTGCCGTGCAGACCGTGACTGAAGCGCCTCAGTCCCCTCGGCCACAGCGGCCGGCTCAGAATAACTGGCACAATGTGTCACGTGATCTTAGTCCTCCTTCACATCCTCGAAATGTACCGAAATGAGTTTTGAGAAAGATGTCCGCCTTAGTCATGGGCAGTAAGGATGGTGGGACGATCCTGAATGAAATGATTCGAATGTTGAAATGTTTGTAAAGTTATGGTATCAACAAACTGCAGTGGTAATCAGTCCCTAGACTTACAAACTACATATACTAACCTAAGGACAACACAAACACCCATGCCCGAGGGAGCACTCGAACGTCCGACGGGGAACAGCCCCGCACTCCGCAGAAACTGCGCAATGAGTGCAGATCATCTTACGAGATTTCTAAAGTAGTGGACAGAGTCAGATCGACAATTCGCTCGATAGTAGATCGCATTTCCGTAACAAAAATAATTATAATCCCACCTAGGTCCGGACGTCCTCACACACGTAGACGTGAGTTTATCGTGAGGGAAATCAAGAAAATAATCTAGGAATTAGCAATACTATCGAGAAGTACTGGTATCATGGCAGGGTAGTTCGCGAGGTATGACACTACTGGCCTTACTTAAATTACATAAAGATCTGATTCCTGTAAGGCCAGTAGTGTCATCATTTTCTGCTCCTTGTTACTTATTAGCAAGCGAGCTAGATTACATAATTAAAAAGAAAATAAGTTTTAAACCAAAATATGGAATCAAAAATTCCATAGCTCTTGTTAACAAAATTAAAGACATACAGGTCCCACCTAATTCTAAACTTGTATCGTTTTGATGTCACCAGTCTGTTTACAAATATTCCCACTGATGAAAGTATTAGCATCCTTACTGATCTTTTGCACAAATGTAAAGTAAACCCTGTTGAAACACATGACATAATCATTGCTACACAGACATGTGTGAAGCAAAATTACTTCCAATTTGAAAATAAATACTACAATCAGTCTGATGGCCTAGCTATGGGTTCTCCTTTTAGTCCCATTCTATCTGAGATCTTCATGGATCATTTTGAGCAGATTTTCTTACAGAAGGAACCACTGAGGTGCAAAATTGGATACTTGTTCAGGTATGTGGATGATGTGCTGTGTTTATGGACTGGTACCACCAGACAATTAGATTCCTTTTTACAACACTTAAATTCCCAACACAATAAAATTAAGTTCACTATGGAACTAGGAATCCTATTAGTTTTGATTCTTTACACATATTTATTATATTTTTATATAAATGTAAATAAGTCTCATAAATAAGTTTTTGCGATGAACTTTCCTGTGAAGTATCGATTTTCTGTGATAACATCTTTGTAAATCGTAACATGCTTGTAACATATTTGAAAACATGTATAGTACATCCAGTTGTCACCTGATGATGGCCTAAGAAGCCGAAAGCCGGTTTGTGACCAATAAAAAAGTTTTGCAGAACATCAGGAAGTTGTTCCTTTTTGATATTATTATCATGTTCTGTCAAGTACCGACGGAAAAATCAATTAATCAATTAAGTAATATTTTCCAATGGAAATAAAATTCGGGTCGGATAGCAGGCGAATGGCGTGGCGCAACATAAACGCGGAACCTTGTGTCAACGGTAAAAAAACACAATGGCGCTTTCATAAGGCGACCAGCCGTCCTGGATTCTGCGGGACAGTGACGAATGTGGACTCGTTGCCCCGCATTGCGATAATTACTGAAAATGACACGCGAAATGGCAAAAGCGTCCCGCATTCCAGTAATGTTAAAATTAAGTGTTTTATCCATTGCAGCAACTGTGTCAGGTTGGAAAATAAACAACCATTACTTGCGAGGTTGTAGATTTATTTACAACCGTTTTCGACCAATTACGCCCTTCTTCAGTTACATATAATTGCTCGAAACAGGCTGTAAATAAATCTACAACTGGTGGCTGTTTATTTTTCCAACCTAATTTTAAAATTGTTGGTCTAAGTGCACAAACTGAAACTATTTGTATACGGCACGCTAGGTCATATTTCTTGCAAGTCAACTTCACAGTGCATCATCTACTAATGAATGACACTCTTCTTACATTGCCGGCCGCAGTGGCCGAGCGGTCTGCGGCGTGCCAGCCACGGTCGGCACGGCCGCTGCGGTCGGGGGTTCGAATGCCCCCTCGGGCATGGATGTTTGTGCTGTCTTTAGTATAAGTTAGTTCATAAGTAGTTTGTAAGTTTAGGGACTGATGACCCCGTAGTTAAGTCCCATAAGCTTGTAATATGGCGCTTTCTTTATTCCGATCAGGTGTTGGAGTAGCAGTTACTGTTCGTAGCCGCTATTAAAGTTCACTAACGTTACAATATTACAGGAAGATAATATGGTGGATCTGACATATTTAGGTAACTCTATAAATAGAAGACTCAAAAAAGGAGGCGAAACCTGACTTTAAAGTTTAGCGGCAGCAGTAATTTGGAATGAAAGCAACACCTGAGCACAATATTACACGAAGAAACTAGCAGATTCCGCTATGACCTTTCTTACCATGATGATTATGTTAATTTGACTGGATGTAGTAGATGAAGCTGTAAAAACTCTTGCTGCATTGTGTAAAATGATGCTTGGTTGGCAGATTGTATTAACTCAATGACCGCGAAGAAAAATATTAAATTATCTTTTGTGACGAAAGAATGGTTAGATAGATCGGGTTTCGATTAATTCCGAAGATTTCCTTGCAGGCATTACTATCAAGTCGCTTTCATAAAAGTTACATATAATAGTATCTAGAAGTTTCTAGTAAATTATAGATGCAAGTCCAGCAATGGCTCCAAGCATCTTATTACATAATTGAGGTTACTGCTGGAAAAATAGAATCACTTCATGAATTATTAAAGGTGGGTCATTTGAAATAAGTAAAAGATTTATACGTAACTAAATATATTTTCACCATACTTCATAAGAAAAACCATCTCACACACACAATGAATAGTGGAGAAGTCCCTGACGTGCGACTGTTCTCAATGAGGTAGGTAAACATGAAAGACGAAGTTCGCAACCGCGTTGTGGGCAGCTCGTAAAAATAGATGAACATCAAAAATATATGGAGAGCGTAATTAGATGCCAGAGAAAGCTGTGGTCAGCGATAAGCATCGTAAATTATTCATCGAATGAAAATTTTTAATGTAATACTACAGGCTATACAAACATTTTCTTCTTACATTAAATACAAGAGAAAAACAAAACTACGACCCCGAAATTCGTTTTGAAAAAGTTGGGCGCCTTACGTTTTCCTGATTGTGTCGGGGAGTATGAGTGTTGCAGGCGTTGGACCAGAAAATGTGTATTGACGTCTTGAAGGAAAATGCAGTTTTTAGCGGAGACGAAAATGTGTCCCCAAGATAAATAAATTTTTAAAAACACAACGATCCGAAACATGCGACTCTAAATACTAAGTTCTGGCTGCTGTACATTACACCGAAGTAACTGAACACAGAGCCTATTTATTAATTACAAATGTTGAAATGCCTGTAATTCTATGGGAGTTAACTTGTTTGGTTATTACTCCCTAGTCTTACAAACTACTGACGCTAAGGACAACACACAGACCCAGGCCCGAGGGAGGTCTCGAACCTCCGACGGCGAGCAACAGCGCACTCCGCAGCAAGGCGCCTTGGACCGCTGGGACACTATTAATTCTACTGACCACCTTTGGAAAGTACTAGAAGCTAATATCAGAAGAAAATCACACATTTCTAACAAGAAAAATTTAAAAGAAGCACTTCAAGAACAACGCGACAAAGTTCTCCCTCACGGCAAACTTAGTCAACTCAATGCCCGGACGACAACGACTACAAGCAGTAACGTGAGCAAAGGGAAACCCCACCAAATATTAATTTTTGTAATTTAAATAATATTTTCAGATTGTCAAATATATGAGTGGACAAATAATTTTTTAAGTAGCTTTTGTATGCCCTTTAATTTTGTTAACTTTCTGATTGTCACTGATGTATTTATTCCTTTGTTTATCAATAAAATGATTTACCGACGGTCTTTCCACAAGATTGGTTCTTCACATTTTATGGTTACTTCTTTTCACGTGACACAGACTCAATTTAAAAAAATTACCGCTAGACGGATACTTTTTTGGCCCCACTGTATATACGGTACATTTCATTGCGTAGGAGGCGGTTGTGGCTGAGGTGTACTTTTCGAAAATGTCAAGCTAAACCATCATCATGTGTATTTTCTTTTTAAAATCAAATGTTCAAATGTTAGTTAAGCTTGAGGGACTTAACTACGGGGTCATCAGTCCCTAAACCTACAAACTACTTATGAACATAATTAGGTTACTTTCCATGGTTTGCGCTCCACGACTGTGATATGTTTCCATACTCTGAAGTTTGCAGCTATGAGTCGATCTTTTTTAAAGATTCTTTATTAGCAAATCATGATTTCGGCCAGTGACTGGCCATTATCAATGCATGTATTTTACTGAAGGCATTTTTAATATGGATATCTCACACCACGCCAAATATGACAACTGGACATTTTTGCCGTTTGAACAGCCGTTCGAACGGCAAAAATGTCCAGTTGTCATACTTGGCGTGGTGTGAGATATCCATATTAAAAATGCCTTCAGTAAAATACATGCATTGATAATGGCCAGTCACTGGACGAAATCATGATTTGCTAATAAAGCATTTAAAAAAAAGATCGACTGATAGCTACAAACCTCAGAGTATTGGATACTTATGAACTAGCTTATACTAAAGACGACACAAACATCCATCCATGCCCGAGGGCCGATTCGAACCCCCGACCGTAGCGGCCGTGCAGACTGTGACTGCCGCGCCGCAGACCGCTCGGCCACCGCGGCTGGCTTCTTTTTAAATTTAGATTGGAGAATTGGTACTGTGAATAAGGTGATTTTTGCCAACTAGGACGTCATGTGTGTGTGTTTTTCTATAATAATTTAGGAACATTTGACAAACTGAAGGTTATATTTTCGTAGAGCAATAAGTAAAATATTGTAGGGAAGGACAACACAGTATGGGACTGATGACCTAGCTGATGGCTCCTTTACTCAAACCGACCAACCAATCAACACAATATGCAGTTATAGATAACCAGAATGCATATAGAATCGAATTGTCATTCCTTAAAAAGAACTCACACACGCGCGTTTTCACAATTAGTGTTTTGTTTTCAGGAGTCCATTATTCAATAGGAATGCGCATGTACTGAAGTGAGTACACGTTAAATTTCGATTGCAATTAATTTTATTCCACAGTGAGACACTTTGCGAATGTGCTTTGTTAGGTGTGCCACTGATATTTTGGAATATCATTCACAATCACTTCATTATGCCAAAATTTTATGACTGGCGAAGTATCTGAATCACTTTAAATGATGAGGCTCTATATTAATGTGAAGAGTGGAAAACGTCTGGTTGAAATTATAATGAGGTATCTTAAAAATATATATTACAAACCAATAGCCGCAACAAAAATGATTTTATTAACTGGCAAGCAGTTTCAGCACCTCATTAGTGCGATCTTCAAACCCTAGATAAATAGAAAAAAAAATCAGCAGTTAAATCTATAAATCGCATTATACATTATATCATACAAAAAGTGAAGAACAAGCAAAAACAAAAATTGACATAGATGGTCCTGAAGTAATATAATGGCCACTATCTATTATGATTTTTAATCTAACTGGTATTAACTACCTTAACATTCTTGAATGTTTGTGCTGAGTATTGAGTATCTCCTGTAATTATTATGGGTGAATTTAATACTCCATGAGGATTCTGAATAGTCTATGTGTATTCTGCTTCCACTCATAGGCAATACATTTTTTGTCACTCTGTTTTCTAAATTGCCTTCATATGTACTTAGAGCCAGTATTGACTCTGTTTGCTCAGTTTGAAATTGTTAGGTACCTTGATTCATTCAGGCTCGGTATTTGGTCCACAATCCATTCTTTGCTGTTCATTCCATGTGAGCAATGCAGTTTGGTACCTTTCCTCACCATTTCATTTTGTTGTGGGCTGTTATATTTGTTTAATGTATTAATTGTTTTGTCCTAATTTATGAATAAATTAAACAAATAAAAATAATGCCGGCCGCGGTCGCCGAGCGGTCTGCGGCGCGTCAGTTACGGTCTGCACGGCAACTATGGTCGGGGGTTCGAATCCACCCTCGGGCTTGGATACTAGTGCCGTCCTTAGTATTAACTAGTTCATAAGTAGTTTGTAAGTTGAGAGACTGATGACCCTGTAGTTAAGTGCCATGTGTTGTTGTTATGGTCTTCAGTCCGGAGACTGGTTTGATGCAGCTCTCCACCCTACTCTATACTGGGCAAGCATTTTCATCTCCTCATAAGAACGACAACCCACATCCACTTGAATCTTGGTCTCCCTCTGCGATTTTTACTCCACACACTTCCCTCCAACGCTAAATTTACGATTCCCCGATGTCTAAGAATGTGTCCTACCAAGCGAACCCTTCTTTTAGTCAGGGTATGCCAAAAATTCCTTTTCTCACCAATTCTGTTCAGTACCTCTTCATTAGTTATGCGATCTACCCACCTAATCTTCAGCATTCTTCTGTAGCACCACATTTCAAAAGCCTCTATCCTCTACCTGTCCGCACTGCTTATCGTCCATGTTTCACTCCCGTACAAGGCGACACTCCACACAAATGCCTTCAGAAAAAACTTCCTTACCCGTAAATTAATATTCGATGTTAGCAAATTTCTCTTTTTCAAAAATGCTTTTCTTCCCATTGCCATTCTGATTTTATATCCTCTGTATTACGCCATCGCATGTTATTTCACTACCCAAGTAACAAAACTCATCTACCACCTCCATTGTTTCGTTACCTAATCTAATTCCTTCAGCATCACCTGATTTTCTAAGACCGCATTCCATTATTTTTGTATTGCTCTTGTTAATGTTCATTTTATACGCTCTCTTCAACACGCTGTCCATTCCATTCAACTGCTCTTCCAGGTCCTTTGCTGCCTCTGACAGAATTACGATGTCATCAGCAAAACGCAATGTTTTTATTTCTTCCCCCTGAACTTTAATTCCTATTCCAAATTTTTCCTTGCTTTCCTTCACCGCCTGCTCGATGTACAAATTGAATAACATCGGAGAAAGGCTACAACCCTGTGTTACACCCTTCTCAACTGATGCTTCCCTTTCATGCCCTTCGAGTCTAATAACTGCGGTCTGGCTTTTGTACAAGTTGTAAATAACTCTCCTTTCCCTGTATTTTACCCCTGCTGACTTCAGAATTTGAAAGAGTGTATTCCAGTCAACATTGTCAAAAGCTTTCTCCAAATCTACAAAAGCTAAAAATGTAGGTTTGTCCTTCCTTAATCTATCTCCTAAGATAAGACGTGAGGTCAGCTTCTACCAGCTTTTCCATTCTCCTGTAGATAATTCGTGTTAAAATTTTGCAACCATGACTTACCAAAGTGATGGTTCTGTAATTTTCACACCTGTCTGCGCCTGATTTCTTTGGAATGGGGATTATTACATTTTTCTTAAAGTCTGAGGGCATTTCGCCTGTCTCATACATCCTACACACTAGTTCAAATAGTCTTGTCATGGCTGGCTCTCCCAGAGACTTCAGTAGCTCTGAGGGTATGTCATCTACTCCTGGGGCCTTGTTCCGACCTAGGTCTTTCAAGTCTCTGTCAAATTCATCTCTCAGTATAGTATCTCCTACTTCATCTTGATCTACTTCCTCTTCCCTTCCTACAACATCGTCTCTAAGTTCATTTCCTTTGTAGAGCTGCTCTATGTACTCTTTCCACCTTTCAGCTTTCCCTTCTTTGCTGAGAACTGGTTTCCCATCTAAGTTCTTGATATTCGTAGAGTTGCTTTTCTTGTCCCCAAATGTCTCTTATTTTTCTGTAGGCGGTATCTTCTTTTCCCCTTGCTATACATTCTTCTACAGATTTGCATTTGGCTTCTAGCCACTCCTGCTTAGCTATTTTGCACTTCCTGTCAATCTCATTTTTTAGTCGTCTGTACTCCATTTTGCCTGCTTCATTTACTGCATTTTTATATTTTCTCCTTTCATCAATTAACTGTAGTATTTCCTGATATCCATGGATTTTTTGTAGATCTTGCCTTTCTACCTATTTTGTCGTCCGCTGCCTTCACTATTTCATCTCTCAATGCTACCCATTCCTCTTCTACTGTTTTATTTCCCCCTGTTTCTGTCAATTGTTGCCTAAATCTCCCCTCTGAAGTCCCATCTCCTTATTTTCCTACCTTTCTGCAGTTTTTTCAACTTCAGCCTACAGTTCATGACTAACAAGTTATGGTCAGAGTCTACATCTGCCCCTGGGTATGTCCTGCAGTTTATAACCTGGTTCCGGTACCTATGTCTTACCATTATAAAATCTATCTGATACCTTCCGGTGTCTCCTGGTCTCTTCCATGTATACAACCTTCTTTTGTGATTCTTAAACCACGTGTTTGTTACGATTAAATCATGTTCCGTGCAAAATTCTACCAGGCGACTTCCTCTTTCATTCCTTCTGCCCAGTCCATAATCACCTATTAATTTTCCTTCGCTTCCTTTTCCTACTACCGAATTCCAGTCTCCTATCACAATTAAGTTTTCCTCTCCCTTAACTGTCTGAATAATTTTCTTTAGCTCCTCATATATTTCTTCGATCTCCTCCTCATCGGGAGAGCTAGTTGGCATATAAACCTGTACTATTGTTGTCTGTGTTGGCTTCGTATCTATCTTGACAATGATAATGCGATCACTGTGCTGCTCATAGTGATCGCATTATAAGTGCCATAAGCTCTACAAACATTTGAAAATTTTTGAAGCACCATTCCTGGTAGAAATTAAGCCCTTCTGTGATTTTATCTCTATGCTGTTTATGTAAATTCTTGTATTAATTGTATGTCATTCATTAGGCCATTATATTACTTCAGGGCCATCTACGTCAATTTTTGTTTTTGCTTGTTCTTCACTTTTTGTATGAATACATTGTATAATGGAATTTGTAGATTTAACTGCAGATTATTTTTTCAATTGATCTAGGGTCTGAAGATGGCACGAATGGGTTCCTGAAACAGGTTACCAGTCAATAAAATCATGATATCTTCATTAACATTAATAAATGGTTTAAAGCCAACTCATTGTCATTGAACTTTGAAAAGACGCACTACATGCAGTTCAGAACATATAAGAGATTTCCTGACAGCATATGCATTAAGTATGAAGAAGAGCAGATAGAAGAGGTTGACAGTATTAAATTCCTGGGATTACAGCTTGATAATAAATTTAGTTGGGAGGAGCACACCACAGAACTGCAGAAACGACTCAACAAATCTGTATTTTCAATACGAGTGTTATCAGACATAGGATACATAAAAATAACAAAGTTTGCATACTTTGATTACTTTCATTTCTTAATGCCATATGGTATAATATTTTGGGGTAACTCTTCAAGTCAGTCAAAAGTCTTCAGAGTCCAAAAACGTGTAATACGTATTATTTGAGGAGTAAATTCACTGACGTCTTGTAGAAGCCTCTTCAAAGAACTGGGTATATCAACTACTGCCTCTCAGTATATTTATTCCTTAATGAAATTTGTCATAAATAATATATCTCTTTTCGCAACAAACAGCTCAGTTCATACATACAATACTAGAAATAAATATGATCTATACAAGGACTTACAAGCACTTACTTTAGTTCAAAAAGGGGTCCACTACTCAGGAACACACATTTTCAATAATTTACGATCAAGTATAAAAAATTTAGCTACAAATAAAGATCAGTTTAAGAGGAACCTAAAAGACTTTCTAGTGGCCAACTCCTTCTACTCCATTAGTGAATTTCTAAATTGTACCAAATGATGCATGCACTCATACTATATTATTATTATTATATTATCAGCCAAAATAAAAAAAAATAAAAAAAAAAAAATAAAAAACCTTAAAAATTTATGTAGCTGTATTTATATTATTAGTATTATCTATTATTCAACTTGTAAATTTTGTTTCTTGACATGTTCCACATCCACGAGGATCCCCTCAACATGGATCTACGGAACAAATAACTGCCGCGGTGGAGTGGCTGAGCGGTCTAAAGCGTCTTGCTGCGGAGCCCGCGGTTGCTCGCCGTGGAGGTTCGAGTCCTCCCTGGGGCATGGGGGTGTGTGTTTTGCCTTAGGTTAGTTTACCTAGGTTTAAGTAGTTTGTAAGCTACGGACTGATGACTATGCAGTTTGGTCCGATAGAATTACAGACATTTGAACTTTTTTTTAACAAATAACTAATCTAATCTAATCTAATCTATTATCACCACTATTGTTTTTTTATATATTTCGATCATGAATTACTTTAATCTGTTAGTGTAACTATTTTCTCACTGTTCCGTGCTCAACAGCGTGGCACTGATAAAAGTTTTAAAAACTGTCCTAGCAGGACAGCGCCTTAAGCGAGGAGCGATTAGACGAGGCGGAGAAGAGAACTACTGGGCAATTCAGCAGTCCATTACAGCTGCAGCCGCCTGCCAGCGGTTTTTTTTTTTCCTTCCTTTTTTTCCGCCGACGTGAGCTGCAGCACACATCGCGCTTGATCAGCTGTTGGCGTGACGTCACAGACGGGAGGAATGCGGGCTTCGGGTATCTGGTGCGGCTGCCTACGTGACTCGCGTGACACCTGGCGGCAGACGCAGCAATTAAAGCGTCGCCTTCGCAGGTGACAGAGCGGGCCGAAAAATGTGCGCTGGAGCGTCTGCCAGCAGCGAGTGAATGCACAGACAGCAGTCTGCCGCGTTCTCGGAAGTGACAGTGGATGTGATGTCCTTGGAAGCAGAAAACTGCATCACACGCGTAATATTAAAAACGGAGAACTTACTAGTCGCCTGAAAATCGTTTATACAGAACACACAAAAATGTTGATACGTAAGAGTGCTTAAATAGGAATGTATTACATTAACCCATTAATGCCCAAAATATTCTTTTTATTTTTATTTTAATGTAATTGCGCCAAAGTATCTTTTTAAGGGCAGTAGCACATGTCATTATTATTTTAATTTTTACATAGTTTTATTTCACGTCTGATAAAGCATACTATGACCATTAAAATTTTCATCAATACGACAATATCATTTTTATGTACCAAGAAAACACAGATAAATCTAATTGTACTGATAAAAACTGTTATTTTTTTCAATTCACTATTCACTCATTAATGATACTGGGAAAATAGAAACATCACTTTTACCAGCGATATGTTCTGCATCTTCTCCTATGGTATTGAAAGAAAAGAATGTGGGTGAAATCAACATTACATTGTATCCAAAGAAATTTGGATTTTTTTTTTTTTTTTTTTTTTTTTTTTACTCTTTTTACGTAAGAGTTCAACATCGTCTCTGTGAATGCACAGCCAGCTGTCTGCCGCGTTCTCGGAAGTGAATATGGACTTGATATCCTTGGAAGCAGAAAACTGCATCACAGACGTAATATTAAAAAGGGAGAACTTACTAGTCGCCTGAAATAGTTTATACAGTACAAACAAAAATATTGATACGCAAGAGTGTTTAAATAGGAATGTATTACATTAACACATTAATGCCCAAAACAATTTTTATTTTGATATAATTGCGACAAAGTATGTTTTAAGGGTACTAGCACTTGTCATTATTATTTTAATTTTATATAGTTTTATATCACGTCTGATAAAAGATAGTATGGCCATTAAAATTTTCGTCAATACAACAATATCATTTTTATGTACCAAGAAAATAATGATAAATCTAACTGTACTGATAAAAACTGTTATTTTTTCAATTCACCATTCACTCATTAACGGTACTGAGAAAATAGAAACATGACTTTTATCAGCGATATGTTCTGTATTTCACCTATGGTATTGTAAGAAAAGAATCTGGGTGAAGCCAACATTACATTGTATCCACCGAAATTTCGTACTTAGGATTAGCTAGTTCATAAGTAGTTTGTACGTTTAGGGACTGATGACCCCGTAGTTAAGTCCCATAGACTTTACAAACATTTGAACATTTTTCAGTCTGCCGCGTTCTCGGAAGTGAATATGGACTTGATGTCCTTGGAAGCAGACACTGCATCACACACGTAATATTAAAAACAGAGAACTCCCTAGTCGCCTGAAAATTGTTTATACAGACCAGACACGCACAAAATATTGATATGTAATAGTGTGTAAATAGGAATGTATTACAATAATCCATTAATGCCCAAAATATTTTATTTTTTATTTTTATTCTAATGTAATTGCGCCAAAGTATGTTTTTAACGGCAATAGCACATGTCATTATTACTTTAATTTTTAAATAGTTTTATTTCACGTCTGATAAAGCATACTATGACCATTAAAATTTTCATCAATACGACAATATCATTTTTATGTACCAAGAAAACACAGATAAATCTAATTGTACTGATAAAAACTGTTATTTTTTCAATTCACGATTCACTCATTAATGATACTGGAAAAATAGAAACATCACTTTTACCAGCGATATGTTCTGCATCTTCTCCTATGGTATTGAAAGAAAAGAATCTGGGTGAAGCCAACATTACATTGTATACAACGAAATTTGGTACTTTTTTTTACACTTTTTACGTAAGAGTTCAACATCATCTCTGCGGATATCATTTGGTACATCTACCCCGGCTTTTGGCATGGGCCCTCGAGGTTTATCCAATACTGTTGACGCCAGTGGCGATAGTACAACACTTCGTCGGGACTCTTAATGTTTTATATCTATGCATCTTACGCGACTGCTTCAGTTTGGCTACAAGGAACGTGCTCTATTATCTGTGAAATCTACTTGACTGCCAACATTCATGATTTTCACAACCTTTGATATCCATTTACCTGGTATTATTTTATATTTCCTTGATAGTTCTGGTGTGCTGTTATTTCCATATTTGCCTTCTCTCGCAGGCTGCACAATAACGTCATTTCTGTTTTCTTTCTGAAGTGACTTGTACCTTCATTGGCTGCGAAAGAATTGCATTACCAATGTCCCTGAAACTACGAGTACGATTTCGTCACAAGGAGCATCGTCTCAGTCAGAATCATTTCCATTTTGCGGTGTTTTACTGCAGATACTGTCATCATCACTGAGATTCTCAAGTGGTTTTAGAATCTGAAAATGTTCAAATGTTTATAATCCTATTGGGCCAATGTTAAAATGTTTGTTAAGCTTATGGGACTTAACTACCAGGTTATCAGTCCCTAAACTTACAAACTACTTATGAACTACCTTATACTAAGGACGGCACAAATATCCATGCCCGAGGGGGATTCGAACCCCCGACAGTAGTGGCCGTGCAGACCGTGACTGGAGCGCCTCAAACCCCTCGGCTACCGCGGCCGGCCCTAATTGGACCAAAAACTGCTATGTTTATTAGTACCTAGACTTACATGTTATATAAACTGACCTAAGGACATCACACACACCCATGTTCCAGGGAGGACTCGAACCTCCGACGGCGATCAACCGCGCGCTCCGCAGCAACGCGCCTTAGAGCACTCTGACACTCCACGGCGCTTTTAGAATCTCTTCTGCATTACGGGGATTGTCAGGATTATAATAGTGTTGATGTGATCTGCCGATAAAATGTACTACTTAAGTATCTAGCAAATTGGCCTCAGGAGACAATTGCATGTGTTACTTAACTCGAAAAGTAGATAAAGAAATGTTTTGCGAATTAAGTTTAAAAGTAGTGCCACTTTCTCAATGAATGATACATCTCACGACGAACAATTAGGCTATTAAATAAGCCTAGCTAAATATTTTACGGCTCAATTGTTACTCTGTGCTAATACTAAAAACCTAAGCGCAACTTTTATGTCATAACAAGCAAATTTCAGTATAAAATAAAATTCTTACCTGTCGCACGTGATCTTGCCGGTTGAGAGTAGCACTAAGAGGAAACGGATAACTGCACAACAATGGTATTATTGCGACATTGAAAACCAATATTGTTGTATAGAGGCTCCCACTGAATTTACACGAAAGTAGGCAACTTGCGCTATCTAGTGGTAACAACACAAAGTAAAAACATGTGCGTAACGTATAACATACGGTGGGCATTAATGGGTTAATGCATACAAAAATAATTAGATTAACTGAAAAAATTTGCTGAACATTAACAAGAGCATTATTTTGAGTATTACGATCATATTCTGCCAAGAACCAACGGAAAAGTCAATAAATTAAAAAGAGATATATAAACAATTTATTGCATCAATTTTAAGATGACCGCTGTCGGTCCAAGGTGAACCATTTTCATAGGATGTGCCGTGTACTTGTCGATAAAAGTAAGTAAATGTCCTTGAGCCATGCATGAACTGAGACCTGAATACAACAAATGTATCCACAATTGCAAATACTGATCAGCATCGTCTGTATTATTTAACGGTGATACGTGTAAATGTTTGCCGGGCCTGGAATAGAACCCAGACCTCCCGCTCTTTTTGCAAGCGGTGAGTAGCCGACACATCCCATTCCTACCCAAACCTCCGCATGCCTCGCGTTGCCTGCATGTGTGGAGGACATTTTCTTAGTGCTATCGTTAAACACCGACAGTGCACTTAATTTTTAAATCAGCCACAGTAAGGCTTGCAACAGGTATACTAAAATGTTTTTCCTTCTGCGGGAATTAGGGCACAGAACGCACGGGCAGCAGGCAGGGTGCGGCATTTGTGAGTTTGGTCGGTACGGAAGGCGTGCACGGGTAGCGCAAGGCTTAAGCGAAGAGCGGCAGATCCCGTCCGGCAGAAATTTGCATACATCACCACTAAATCGTACGGATGGTGCTCAACCATATTCGGATTTACGAATACATATCTTGCAATGAACGATTTCCTATTTGACTGTATCGGTTACATGAATAACAAAATGTTCAAATGTTTGTAAAGCCTATGGGACTTAACCACGGGGTCATCAGTCCCTAAACTTACAAACTACTTATGAACTACTTACGAACTAGGACGGCACAAATATCCATGCCCGAGGGGGGATTCGAACCCCCGACCATAGTGGCCGTGCAGACCGTGACTGAAGCGCCTCAGTCTCCTTGGCCACCGCGGCCGGCCATGAATAACATCATCCAACATTGGCAAATGCTCATGCTAATGTAAGTGTACCAGAGAATTCACATAAATATTAATGTGTAAAACCTATACTACAATTCTGGTTGTAACTTATTGTGATATGCCACATAAATCCCTATGCTTTACTTAGTACCAGTGGTCGGCTGTGCATAATTTGCCAAGAGCCTGTTACCTCCACTCAGTCACACTATTTGTCACCAATGGGGTGCAATTTTTTATTATTAGACTAACAAATCCGGCAACGTTTCGCAGCAGCTAATGTGTGTGGGATATATATCCCAATCTCTTCTCTTCTTCTCCCTACATCAATCCCGTCCTCCCTCCTCTATTTCCCTATCGCCTTCTCAGCCTTCCTTTGTACACCTCCTCTTCCCCCTATCTTGTTCCACCACCTTCACACCATTCCCTCTTATCCCACACCATATCCATCTCCTCCTCCCTTCTCTCTGCATCTGTATCATCCCCCACTTTTTAAATCCATTTCATTCCCCCATTCTCAATCTTCTCCTCCCACCTCTTTTTGATCTTATTTATTGTTGTTGCAATCGGGTCCCTGATTGGGGATAGAAGTCAAAATGAATGCGTAAATCATTTAGAAACGGGTTATTAAAGAGATCTGTGGCGCTGCTCTATCTTTGAGGTTAGTAACTTTAATGACCGTACTTTTAATGGTCGTTTTGTACGAACAGATATGATTATAAATGTTGAAAATGACTGTGAAAAAAATAAAGAACATGTTTGTAGCATAGCTTAGCATGTATTTCTTGCAGCGAGCAGAATAGAAATGCTTTTGATATGTTTGTATCTTGAATTTTTTAATTGAAAACAAAATAATTATTAGAGACGTGAGAGTATCGAAAAGATACGTATCAGTTTGTGTCCGTTACTAAAAGAAACAGTACTCGTTACAAACTATCGTTATTCGTTACTCTCGTTACCAGTGCTACTCAGAAATATGACGGCTACACAAACTTTGAAACTTTGAAAAACGTTTAACTGTTACTGTTAATATTACCTTAACATTTAAATTTGCTACGTAGATACTGTATGCCGGCTTATTGAGGCAATTATATTACTCAGGAAAGTATCAGTAGAGTCCATTTACTTCGTGATTACAATACAATTTTCATACAAATTGGTGAAAATTGGCGAGACCCACCCACGATCTTCATTTTAAGTACTGTTCCCGCACTTTACTTAGAGGCTTGGAATGTCAGAATCAATCGGAATATTTCGTGACGAATGCCAGTGTGACCGATCATAGTAGTAACACTGCATTTGTGACCACCGGGATTGTTATACTGGATTCTGTGACATTAACAATTACGATAATACGGTCACAAATGAAAATGTGTAGATGACAACTTTTGAGTACCTTTTAAGAAATTTTTTTATAGTAGACAAGATAAAAAGCAAATAGTTAAAATGAAACCTTTACAGGTAACAAATACAACGAAACGCATGTTTGAGTTAAAAGCGGACGTCAGATCGAGGATTAACCTGCAAACAATGGCCAAGAAGTATAATCAAAAATGTTTAAAAACAAAAATAATCATTTACAATCGTAGAGCTACGCAATACACACTTAGAAGTTCATCGCGGTTGTCTATAAGAATTCTTCATCTTGTAATAAATAGTTTCACAGAAAATACGCATTTTCCGTATTTGTTTTCGTTACAGAGTTCGTGTCGATACAGTTGATTCGATTAACGAAATGTATGGATGAGTAAGTTCGTATCGATACGATAGATGCGAGTAACGAAATGTATTCATGAGTAACGATTCAATATTTCGTATCAGCCAAAGTATTCGTTACTGGTACCGAATACGTACGATTTGCTACAGCTATAATAATTATAGCATGGTAAAAGCAGTCAACAATCCGAAGATTTGTTTGAACACCACAGTGCTTTACTAGGCATGGTCCTGTTTGGAGGTGGTATGCCGTTGCCTTCCTCCGACCTTCGAACTGACTTACCCAGCCAGTTATAGGGGGACCTACAGTTTAACGTGGGTTCCGAACCACGGTGCTTCTCGGTATTTTTCACATGAGCAATACTGCCAGAGGCGAAAGAAGTGGCAAGTGACAGATAAAAATCCTAGGACCTGGTGGGGATCGAAACCGGGACCTTTGGATTTGTAGTCTGGCACTCTACCACTGTGCAACCGAGGCAATATTATAGCATGATCGTACTTTAATGATAGAATTTCCGCATGAAACAAAACAATTAATTCAAATACAATAAGTAGAATGGACACACAACGTTTCGAAATTCCTTGTGTTGCATTAATTGTAACGCTTGTTTAATGATATTATCTTTCGCGATTTATCTCCAAGCGCTGTGAACGATCTTCGAGGATTGCGTTGCGCGTACGCCGACCGATATTACGACGTTTCAATGGAGGCATTAAAATAACAACCCACGATCTGTACTCAGATTGTTTGCAGCACTCAAAAATACCACGAACTGACATCAGTTCTATCTTTGCAACGCTCCAGAGATATCATCACCACCGATAATACCATGGAAGTAAGAACAATCCCATCAAAAACATAAAATGTACAAAAATGCAAGTCTCGCAACGGATTGCTATCACCATAAAAAGTCTTGAGATCTCATGGGAAACCAAGTCAGTTATTTTAGTTAGTGTTCATGGAACCAACTATTCAACACCTCGTCATAATTTCTTATCTAATTAGTTATCTACCAACAAATGTGGTGACTATATCAGAATTATACATCTTTATTTATATAATAAATATAATAGGGCAATTGCATATCGTCATAATGATATAACAATAATGTATATTCCACTATGCAACCAAACATAACACATAATAATGAAGTACACTCAAATGTGCATAAAGTTTTTTAAATACTAGTTTATGTTGTCATTGGAAACCAAGTAGTTTATTTTAGTTAGTGTTCGTAGAACCACTTATTTGTTATCTAATTATCAATCTACCAACATTTATAGCGATTATATTAGTATTACACATCTTTAATTCTATAATACATACAATTACTTTGCAATCGTGCAGTATTGTTCAAATGTTCAAATGTTTGTTAAGCTTAAGGGACTTAACTACGGGGTCATCAGTCCCTAAGCTTACAAACTACTTACAACTAAGGACGGCACAAATATCCATGCCCGAGGGGGGATTAGAATCCCCGACCGTAGTGGCCGTGCAGACCTTGACTGAAGCGCCTCAGTCCCCTCGGCCACCGCGGCCGGCGCGCAGTATTAAATGTTCAAATGTTTGTAAGGATTATGGGACTTAACTGCGTGGTCATCAGTCCCTAAACTTACAAACTAGTTATGAACTAGATTATACTAAAGACGGCACAAACATCCATGCGCGAGGGCGGATTGGAACCCCCGACGGGGGGCGGCCTCGCGCATCGTAGCATAGTGCCTCAATGCGCTCGGCCGCTCCGCCGCGGCGCACCATAATAGAATGACATCAGAATACATATAATTATCGGGCAATTACATATCTATATATAATTTATATTCCACTATGTAACAAAAGCAGGCCGCGGTGGCCGAGGGGACTGAGGCGCTTCAGTCACGGTCTGCACGGCCACTACGGTCGGGGGTTCGAATCCCCCCTCGGGCATGGATATTTGTGCCGTCCTTAGTTGTAGCTAGTTCATAAGTAGTTTGTAAGTTTAGGGACTGATGTCCCCGTAGTTAAGTCCCTTAAGCTTAACAAACATTTGAACATTTTGTAACAAAACGTAATCACGTAGGAATGAAATACCTCACATTTCCATAAAGTATTTTAAATATTAGCCTACGTTTCCATGCGATTGCCGAGTCATATTTATTACATAAATAATAATGTATAACTTTGATATAGTTACTACATATCTTGGAAGATAACCAATTAGATAAAAATTTATGACTAGATGTTGAATATTTGGTTCCATGAACACTAACTAAAATAACCGACTTGGTTTCCCATGAGATTTCATGACTTTTCAGGTGGAATCCGTTGCGAGACTTGCATTTTTGTACATTTTATGTTTTTTGATGGGATATCACTTGTTTCGTTTCCAGTAAAAATTTTTGTACATCAGTCACGGATTTTCTTAAGACCCATTCCCTGTCTCGTTGGTTTGGTGTGGTTTCATTGGGTTTGATGTAACAGTATTTGGGAATTCTGGAAAGTCGACTACATTGTTATCGTTAAATTCTTTAATCATATACAGTATTGCAACCTGTGGTGGACAACTATAGAAATATCAACAGGTTAGTGTTGTATTTCGCAACAGTTTGTGAACTTCATTATGTACGAATCTTGCCGATAAGGAACATTGTCATGTATAAGTGAAAAAAGTAGTTATTTTGCCTCATATTTATTCAATGAACAGTTTATTTCATACAACAGGAATGAAAAATTAGTTATTTTAGCGCATCAAAAGAATCCTTGCTTTATAGTGCATACGATTGTACGGTATGAAAATAATTACATTTAATTGCATAAATCTTTCTCCTAAAATTAATTCAATTAAAACTTATGAGAGTTACAGAATAGAAATAACCCTTTTCTTGAGAAATAAATCAAGCCTGAGAACGTTAATAATAACTATGAAATAAAAGAGTAATTTCTATAATTTTCATCATTGTGGGCTCCAGATGGAAGTTTAGGACATGATGATGATAATTTCGTGTGACATGTTTGGACGTTAGACCCCATCTGGGATTGTGTTCGACCTGCCTGGTGGAAGTCTTTTGCTGACGCCACTTAGGCGACTTGCGCGTCGATGATGATGAAATGATCATGAGGACAACACAACAGCCAGTGCCAGAGTGGAGAAAATCTGCGACCAGACCGGGAAACGAACCGGGCCCCCTACATGGTAATTTACTACGCTGTCCACTGGACTGCGAAGGCGGACGCTTTTGGAATACAAGCGCGTTTTGACATAATTATTTAGTGAACTTGCATTATAATGCACGTTGCATTAGTTGCGTATTTCATTCCCCACATTTTTCTGAGATACAACTAAATAACTTTTATTTCACGAAGGTCTATTTATTTTTGGAGATAATCGTCCTCTTCTTCTCTGGTATCATTTGTTGTATATCAGCAACGGATTTTCTTAAGGTCCACGCCCTATCCTTTTTTCAAAATTTTTCTAAGAGGCTTTAATGCAACGGTTTTCAGCATACATATTGACAGCACGTTAGGCTGACAATAACACCGATATTACACTAATTTTCTTTTTTGATAAAGAGTCTTCAGTACGCTGGCGCTCGTACTAACACCAATATTGCACTAATCTCCTCCACACATACGTCCAATATTGTTTGACAAAGAATCTTTAACTTGGCGCCGAGGCCGATCCACAGACGTACGACTCATAGACTTACTGTTAATAAATGTCTATGGCACATCGATGGTATGGAAACATAGGACTATCGATATTTCCCTACTGAAAATTCACCCGATGAGCTAAAAAATATTGTATAGCCTAAGATGCCTAGCCTCAAACGAGATGGATGAATATAAATGTATGATCCGTTTTGTATACTATATCTTTGTCTAATACATGGTCGAAGTTTACTTACGGCAGTGGTGCCGTAGTGTGCCGAAGTTGGTAGCGTCGACGAATGAGACATTTCGGAAAACCAGTTACGTATTATAAGAGGCATAGTCTTTCGTGTTACCATGAAGTAAATAATCAATTTTGTTACTGCTTTGCTGTTGACAGGTGCCTCTATGTATCCCTCAAAAAGCGAACATTTCGTTGCCAACATTTGCACACTATAGCAACACCGTAAGTAAAATTTAGCCTTTAAGTCAAAATTCTAAATGAGGCGTAATTGTATCAATTTACCCCTATTTCTTATGACTGTTACATCAGTACACAAATAGTTGTTGATACGTTGCTTAATGTGACAGGAAGTCCAATAATACTGTATTCGGTAGTGCCAGATTAGTAATGGGTGCCATTGATTCTGCCGAGGATTCTTTGTTTTGGCATCCAAAACATTGATATTCTCGGACGTCGATGTTTTCCTTTCGATGTTCATCGTACATCGATATCTTTGAATTTATGTTAACATTAATGATACCATCGATGTTTTTCTAATATCGATCATGCCTAGGGCAGCAGTTGGTAGAACTTCGATTTTTACGTTAACCTTTTATTAGAGATGGAGAATTTAAATCCTTATCACTCTTATTGCGTATGCACATTCCTGATTATTGTATTATGCACATCCACAGTAAACTATCTTTCGAATAATGTAAGTTTCCTTGGCCTCCTGATAAAATTATCGTAGAAAATCGGTATTTCAATTTTCAAGTTCGCGTACAATGGCGTCCTCACATATCTGCCGTGTTGTGGTTTGAAACCAGCATCTAACGTTTTTGCTCCTGGTCTAACGTTTTTGCCCCGCGTCATGTGACGGAATTTTCGACATTACGAGCAACAGTTTTCTCATTTATAGCTGAAATCAAGCTAGAATGTAGTTTGTCATTGATACTGTTTCCATTTGCAGCAATTTAAGCTACATCGTACCAGTTATTCTTCATTCTCTAGTCAGGTGCCACATGTCATTTCTGACGACTCTTCATTTACAGTTAGTAGAAAGATGACGCTTATGTTAAAATGAGGAAAGAAGAAGAAGAAGATACGCCACTAGAAATCAGACCCGCGTCCTCTCGGACGTGAACCCAATGCTTTACCACAAGACCATTACCAACCCAATCCTCACAATAGAAGATAGTAGATACTCTTCCGTCAAGTGAAAATGTCTTCGTGAACGGAATTAATATTTACAGATGTTTCCGTTTTTCCTTCCATTACGGAGTAAACACTATCTAAATACAAAATTTGACGTTTGTATGTCTGCTAGAAGTACCTTAGAATTTTGATGATCGGTGAGTCAGTGAGTGACAGAATTAGCGATTTTCGACTGTTAATATTTCGTAAACTATAAGGTGTAGAATAGTATAATTGAAAATATCGCTAGTTATAGTAGATACTGTTGGTAACCGAAATTTAAGGCTTCTATCTTTATCCACAACGGAGATACAGGGGGGGGGGGGGTCGAAAGAACCGGCTACTGCTTCGAGAAAGGGATGGTACGTGCGCTCGACTTGGCGCGAGCTGCTTTAATCTTGTGTGTATAGGCTTGTCGCTAGTTTTAGGAAGGATTTTGCTTTATAATGGTGAAGGGTTATTTTTACGACGCGATTCGACCCGTCTGAAACGTAATTTTACTTTATCTCAAAGTCTGATATGTTCTGGTAGATTTTTTGGTTGCTCCCTGGCTTCAAGCAATGCCTGTTCTCAGCATAAATAACGCCATCTCCCATTATTCTAACCTCCTTCGCATATTTGTTCGCTACATATTTCCTCGCTAGGCGAGTGGTGAATTAATAAGCTGATTGTTAAAGAATCGAGAAAATGATCCGAGCTGGAAGCGTGCTTTCACTTTTTCTCAAATTCTGATATTTTCCGGTAGATTTTCCAAAAATTTTATTTCAGTACAAACCTTGTCCTGAAAATTAAGGATGTTCGTAGAGGATGCTGTTATACATAAGAAAATCATTACATCAAAAACTGTAATGCTTTGAGGCAGGACTTTAGTTTAGTGGTTAATCAGTTTCCCTCGATTGTTGAAAGAATCTAATACCTTCGTATGAAATAGGATTGTCTGTAGATTCAGTGCCAAATGTATAGAGAGTGAAGTTAGAACTAACGAAGTAATAAATTGAAACTTCGTGCGTGCTGCTGAAATGTTACTGCGTAAACACCGAAAGTGCAACAGGAGATAAATATTTCTCCTATCATTATTTTGATTTTGTTTGTTGGCGACAAAAAGTTTACAAATGGCTCGAATTTAGGCGTAACGTTTGTTGGAAGCGCTAAGTACTACCATGCTTTGATATCGTAACTCCAACCGTAAAATCTTGTTGAGAGAAAGTAACAACGAGTTGCGCAACAGTATTTCGACCGGTTAGGCTGTACTCCTAGTGGCTCCGATATCGGTGGTTTTTACCGACGTCAAATCAGTACTCCACTGGGCACGGTTACAGTGTAGTCGACTTCATCGCCCGAACGTAGAGACTAAGGACGACAGTCGGTGAAATTCAGATTAGTTTGCTTTCTTCGGTCAAATCGACCGACGTTCTCACACAGTTGATATGGCCAGTGAGAAACTGATACGTTTAATGAAAGAAAGAGATTGTGGCACCCAGAATAACACAATTGCGATATAGTTCGGAATATGTGATCTGATAATATAGTTTATTGGAAATCGCAATTTGGTTAAATTCTTTTATTAGAAATATTAGACGTAAATTATAATATAAAAAAATGTGTTCACTTCGGAAATGTGGCGTTTCTTAAAGTTATTGTAGTGGCTCTCTTACGTTGTTTTACTTTTTGATAATCTGGTATTAGCTGTCCATGAATTATTCTTAATGGTTCTGGCGTATCTTCTTCTTCTTCTTTCCTCATTTTAACATAAGCGTCATCTTTCTACTAACTGTAAATGAAGAGTCGTCAGAAATGACATGTGGCACCTGACTAGAGAATGAAGAATAACTGGTACGATGTAGCTTAAATTGCTGCAAATGGAAACAGTATCAATGACAAACTACATTCTAGCTTGATTTCAGCTATAAATGAGAAAACTGTTGCTCGTAATGTCGAAAATTCCGTCACATGACGCGGGGCAAAAACGTTAGACCAGGAGCAAAAACGTTAGATGCTGGTTTCAAACCACAACACGGCAGATATGTGAGGACGCCATTGTACGCGAACTTGAAAATTGAAATACCGATTTTCTACGATAATTTTATCAGGAGGCCAAGGAAACTTACATTATTCGAAAGATAGTTTACTGTGGATGTGCATAATACAATAATCAGGAATGTGCATACGCAATAAGAGTGATAAGGATTTAAATTCTCCATCTCTAATAAAAGGTTAACGTAAAAATCGAAGTTCTACCAACTGCTGCCCTAGGCATGATCGATATTAGAAAAACATCGATGGTATCATTAATGTTAACATAAATTCAAAGATATCGATGTACGATGAACATCGAAAGGAAAACATCGACGTCCGAGAATATCAATGTTTTGGATGCCAAAACAAAGAATCCTCGGCAGAATCAATGGCACCCATTACTAATCTGGCACTACCGAATACAGTATTATTGGACTTCCTGTCACATTAAGCAACGTATCAACAACTATTTGTGTACTGATGTAACAGTCATAAGAAATAGGGGTAAATTGATACAATTACGCCTCATTTAGAATTTTGACTTAAAGGCTAAATTTTACTTACGGTGTTGCTATAGTGTGCAAATGATGTGCAAATGATGATTCTGTTCTATGAAGTGACCTGCAAATGTGGTGTACGTGTACTCCCACTTTTCAGTGGTTTCTGAATTATCTTATTCTTAACTTCACAGTTGTGTCACAAATATATTGAATGATAGATCAATCTAACTTCATTTCGTTCATCATAATCGGATGTTTCTTTGTAGCCTGTAACAGTCCCATCCATGGATTTAAATTCTGAAACACTGCAGCCACTGTGTATTTTTATACTTGGGAAACGCATGTTGTGAATTTTTCTTAGTGTTAGTGCATTTGTTTACATAAACACATCGTGACGTTTCCATGTGTGATTTTATGCAGCTCTTGCACAGATGAAGTCTTTTTGAGGTTACTATACAAGGACGGAAATCGTACATTACAAATATCAACAATATTTTTTTTTTTTTTTTTTTTAATATTCAAATATTTGTAAATGTATCGGACTCAACCGCGTGGTTATCTGTCCATAGCTTACAAACTACTTAAAGTAAGGTAAACTAACCAAGGACAACACAAACACCCATATCCGAGCGGGGACTCGGCACCGCAGAGCGCACGGATAATCCGCCGCGGCGGCAAGTTTTCTACATACTAATAGTATGTTTCCAGAATGATATTTTCACTTTGCGGCGGATTGTCCTCCGATACGAAACTTACTGACTGATTAAAACTGTGTGCCGCAACCGGGACTCAAACCTGGGGTCTTTGACTTTTGCGAGCAAGCGCTCTACCGACTGAGCTATCCAGGCACGCTTCACAATAGACTTGCGCATAATAGTTCGCGATTGTGAGTGCTCACTTTAGTTCGCGGCTCTGCCGCGAACTAGTTCGTTCTTTTAGTTGGTCTGCTCACAGTGACGGCTGAGCGGCGTGGTCTGGGCATGCAGGTGGAGGGGGAAGTTCCCCCACCTAGCTGATTCATGCGCTTGCTGCTTGAGCCGCTAACGATATCACGCAAACAAAAAGAAAGAGTTTAATCTCTATATCTTGAATATTGGAATTTATTAGTCAGATATTTCAGAGTGCAGAATACATCCAAACAGAAATTTTGTAGCACCGAACTATGTAATCTAGCAGGCAGACGCTAACCTCGAAATGGCTCTTATCAGCAGAAGGCAAAAACGTGATTTTATTATTCTGTTCGCGCCCTATCGCGCATATTTTAGTTCTCGACCTATTGCGCATAATTTAGTTCGCGACCTATCGCGCATATTTTAGTTCGCGACCTATCACGCATACTTTAGTTCGCGACCTATCGCGCATATTTTAGTTCGCGATCGGTAGCTCTCCTTTTAGTTCGCAGTTCGGCCGCGAAGTAGGTCGCTCTTTTTAGTTCGTCCGCTCGTTTTGGCTTTTGCTACCGCTAACTAAAACTACAGCTGAGCTGCAACTCAGCTCGAAATGACGGCAACTGGCAGAAGGGAATCACGCGATTCTGCGCGCTCTCGCGTCCTCTCGCTGTTACCCGTCAGTCTTCGGAAAGGAGCGGACGAACTAAGAGGCGAGGGATCTGCGAACTAGTTCGCTTGTGGGAGCGCTCTTCCGAACTAGTTCGCTCGCGAACTGCACAAGACTACGTCACAACCAGTTCCCGCAGCTTTACTTGCACCAGTACATCCCCTCCTACTTTTCAAACTTCACAAAAGGTGTCCGCGAAATGTAAAGGCCTCAGGTTCGATTTCCGGTTCCGCCACACAGCTGTAATCTGCCAGGAAGTTTGAGAATTGTATCTAGCCTCCTTGACATTTTCAGACATGTTCCGCCAGGTATGAGTAAGATTAAGAACGTTTTGGTATTCAGTAAGAATCGTGACCTCGCAGAATAGAAATAATCGTGAACGAATCGCAGAAAGCGATTAACATGTGGAATGGAATAGCAGGAATTTATTCCTAAAAGAGGATCGATTTGCCAAATAAGAGAAGGCCGTCATGTTGGCTTTAATGCCTGAGACACATCGTACTGCTTCCCTAGCCGTGCTTATGGCAGTGGGCACCACAGACGCAACTATTTTTTTCCTTACAGACAGGTTATTTCCACCTGGTATGCAAGATGTGTGAGACAGGGGAAATACCCTCAGACTTCAGGGAAAATATAGTCATTCAAATTCCAAAGAAAGCAAGTACAGACAAATGTGAAAATTGCAGAACTATCAGTTTAATAAGTCATGGTTGCAAAATGCGAACACGAATTATTTACAGTGGAATGGAAAAACTTGTAGAATCCGACCTTGAGGAAGGTCGGTTAGGAGAAATGTAGGAACACGGAAGGCAATAGTCACATTATCTTAGAAGATAGGCTAAGGAAGGGCAAACCTACGTTTTTAGCGTTTGTAGATTTGGAGAAAGCTTTTGACATTGTCGACTGGAATACACTCTTTCATATTAAGTAGGTAGTAGGAGTAAAATATAGGGAGCGAATAGTTATATTCAATCTATGCAAAAACCAGAGAGCGGTTATTAGAGTCGACGGGGAAGAAAGGGACGCAGAGGTTGGAAAGAGAGGGATATATGGTTGTAGCTTTTCCCCAATGTTGGTCAGTCTGTACGTTGAACAAGCAGTGAAGGAATGCAAGGAGAAATTTGTGGAGGAAATTAAAGTTCAGGGAGCAGAAATAAAAACTTTGTGGTTTGCCGATGACATAGTAACTTTGTGTGAGACTGCAAAGGATCTGGAAGAGCAATTGAATGGAATAGATAGTGTCTTGAAAGGAAGATATAAGATGAACATTAACAAGAGTAAAACGAGGGTAATGAAATGCAATGTCAGATAATCAGACGATGCTGAAGGAATTAGATAAGATAATGAGGTAATAAATGTATTAGATGACTTTTGTTATGTGGGTAGGAAGATAACTTCTGACGGCCGAAGTATAGAAAATATAAAATGCAGAATGGCTATGGGAAGAAAAGCGTTTCTGAAGAAGCGAAATTTGTTGACATCCAATATTAGTTGAAATGTTAGGAAGTTCTTTCTGAAAGTATTTGTCTGGGGTGTAGTATTGTATGGAAGTGAAACGTGAACGACAAGAAGTTCAGACAAAGAGATGACAGAAGCTTTCGAAATCTGGTGTTACAGACGAATGATGAAGATTAGATGTGTAGATCACGTAACTAATGAGGAGGTGCTCAACAGAATTGTGGAGAAAAGGAATATCTGGAATATCCTGCCTAAGAGAAGGGACACGTTGGTGGACACATTCTGAGACATCAAGGAATCGTCAACTTAGTATTAGAAGGGAGTGTATGGGGTAAAAATCGTAGAGGGAGACCGAGGGACGAATACAGTAAGCAGATTCAAATCGATGTTGGGTGCCGTTCGTATTGTGAGATGAAGAGACTTGCTCAGGACAGGGTAGCGTGGAGAGCTGCATCAAACCAGTCTGCGGACTGAAGCCCACAACAACAACAACAACGACAACAACAACACAGGTTACTTCAAGGACGCCGTGTAGCGTGAACTCGACTGGCCCCAAACCACTTTTATGGCGTGGAGCGAGCGCTCATTTCAGGTTGAGGTCGGTTGTGTTTTCTAATGGAGCCGGTTCTTGATCGGTGCCAGCGATGAAGCCAGGTGACCGCCTACTGCCAACTAACTAGAGGAGACACTAGATGGTACACGACGACAAACGCATAAAATAACCAACATCTTCGAAAGACACGGCGTAAACGTAGCACACACAACAGGCAACTCTTTTCAAAAATACACACCGAAACTGACAAAAGACAGACATGTACAGGTATGTATGCAAACAAGCAGAACGTTTGGTACCAGATATAAAGAACGCATTGACCGCGGCGAATTAGCCGTGCGCATCGGGTGCCGTGCTGCGGTGCGCGCAGCTGTTCACCGTCGGGGGTTCAAGTCCCCCCTGGGGCATGGGTGCTTGTCCTTAGATTAGTCTACCTTAGTTTAAGTAGTTTATAAGCTACGGACTAACAACCATGCAGTTAAGTCCGATAGTTTTTTTAAAGAACACATTACAGTTTGGAAGTATGGAAAAAAAAAAAATTAGCTCACACATCCACAATCCAGCATCCAGAGAAGAAGACATGAAAATAACAGCAATAGAAAGTACCTTCTAACACCACAAGAAAATTATCACATCAAAAAAACCAAAGCAGAAAAGAAAAGTCATTGAATGACTAAGTACAAATATCAAACAACTCATTGATCACATTAATAGATGAATTAGGAAAAAGACCCACTTTGTTCAGTTTCCCATTTCAGTCCCCCTCCAAAACCATTAAAGTCGAAGTTCATATTTTTAAACCGCAACAATTTCTTCTACTGTCCCTTAATTCGAACCAGGGATCGCCTGCTTACTAGGCAGACGCGTTGATCACTCCGCCACCGAGGACACAGAGAGCAACCCCACTGCAGACTCTTCCCTGCACCGGAGTGGCCGAGTGGTCAACGCGTCTGCCTAGTAAGCAGGAGATTCCGGGTTCGAACCCCGGGCGGGCACAAATTTTCATTCGCCACAGTTTGGTATTCCATCTAAACCTAATACAGTTAAGCCATAATATCGCATTTGCGATTTATTTCAGAAATTACATCAGCTTCTCTACACACAGAGAAAAGATACGCCGCACGTACGTAGTCAGCGATGTTGCCAACACGTGTTAACAAACGAATTCCTTCCAAAACGAGGTACAGCTTCAAGTCTGTGTAACAGTAAACATTAAAAAAAAAGTGATAAAATGATGAAGAAATAAATTGTGGTTAAGGTGTGCAAATCCACCGGGAAACCAGGAGGGAAGAACACGAGAACTCAGAATCGTACGACTACGATACATGACTAGCCTATACTTATTTCGATTAAAACAAAGGGAACTGTTTATAATCGGTTAAGGTTACACGTGTAAAAAAAAATGGAATTTCTAGATATGGAATCCATTGATTATGATCTAAAATAAGAGAGGGCGAAAGCATATGCAGGAAATGAAGAGATTACAGCAAGAGAGCAGGGACTGCATTACCAGAATCGAATGATACAGAGAGTCTGTTTGCAGCCCACGCGCATCGCGCTTGTGGTCTGGGCTGCCACTTCGTATGCCGGCAGGAGCACTCTCGAGGTTACATTTGTAGGTCAGTCCCGTGAATCAGCATTTGCGCCGACATTCACGAACAGCATTCCAGTGTGTGTGTCCCAACAGAAAAACGCCCGCCCGTATATCTCTGTTGTAGACCAGAAGTCACGATCCGTTTGGTCCACTTTTAGGTTAGATTGGGATGGCCTTTTTGACAGCTCGAAATTTAATTGCAAATAGCGTCTAATCCGTTAATCTGAGACGAAAATGTAATAAACGGTGAAATTAGCTTGTTAATTATTTTTAATTGAAAAGTCTCTGGCGGTAGAGATCAGAAAAAAGGCAAGTTAAAACGCTCAATGCTGCTCCAAATTACTTTGCGAATGGCCACAGTTCTTGCGCAAAGGAAATTTATCGAACTGATTACTCCTTAAGGGAGCAGCCAATGCTTTAACAAACACAAAAATAATATACAAGAAGGAATAGATAAATAGACATGGGACGGGGAGCATGAAATTATAAAGCAGGAGTTTGACACTTTAGATTATTATCTACTAAAAAAATAAACAAGCAAAAAAGAAGCACACACCTTGTGCAACAGTGAATTAAATTATTAAGTTACTACCTGTAATAAAATGGTTTCTGCCCGCCGGCCGCGGTGGCCGAGGGGACTAAGGCACTCCAGTCACGGTCTGCACGGCCACTACGGTCGGGGGTTCGAATCCCCCCCTCGGGCATGGATCTTTGTGCCGTCCTTAGGATTAGCTAGTTCGTAAGTAGTTTGTAAGTTTAGGGACTGATGACCCCGTAGTTAAGTCCCATGAGCTATACAAACATCTGAACATTTTGGTTTCTGCCCTTTCTGAATATGGAGGGAACATGGGAGGATATTAGCGATTACATAGGGGATAAAGAAAGCACACTCATTCAGTCACAGACACATGCATAATGCTTGCGACACTTACGCAATCGGGAACAATTAATGGCAGTTGCAAAACGAAGCGGCGGCAGCATTTTGACGAGATGGCAGATGTCTACAAGCACAAGCAAAGAAAATGTTCAAATGTTTGTATAGATTATTGGACTTAACTACGGTGTCATCAGTCCCTAAACTTACAAACTACTTACGAACAAACTAAGACTAAGGACGGCTCAAATATCCATGCGCGAGGGGGGGATTCGAACCCCTGACCGTAGTGGCCTTGCAGACCGTGACTGGAGCGCCTCAGTCCCCTCGGCCGCCGCGGCCGGCCAAGTACAAGCACAAGTATACTATGCATGACCGAACTTCTGTACTGGGAGTCAGCGGCATATTATCCTTAAGTGCCACATGGTGTACGGACACGGTGAATTACATAGAATTTACAAAAAGAAATTAATTTAAAATAAACAAGAAAAGCACACAGGTGAATGCAACAGAAGAAAGCTGGTATCTATAAAGAGCAAGGCTGAAGTCATAAGTAATGACCGTTACGAAATCACCTTGTGCACTCGGTCAGGCCAAGATAGGAAAGATGGAATCAATCCAGAAATTTCGAGAGAGAATTTAGCATGCTCGCAGAAAAAGACACCACACGAAAACGTTAGTTAAAAGCAGCAAGGAATTCAAACATACTAAGTTTATGCAGAGGCCGATGGCCACACACACGTGTATTCTAACTTGAGAATACAAGACTCAAAACTGGTTACCAGACTGGAAATACCGATACTAAATTCACCTTAAATTACTCGAGTCCTGAAAAATAAGGTACACTTTTCCCCGCATAGCTAAAGAATTACTTTCAGAAAAACCCTCAGTATTAACCCAGGAATGCCTGATCAGAAATAAAGTTCTAACAGCATGCCATCTCGTCAGCATGATTCGACGAAATACTCACATCGGCGGTCGCAGCAAGAGTGCGTCTGAAGGCCACATTCAGAGCGATTACTGGCAGTACTGGATGTTAGGGTGCGTCCAAAGCCTACTGTCTACCAACCCTCGATACCTGAAGAAGATAATACCCTCTACTACTGTTCTAAAGAGGTCCCTTTTGTTACCTCTTTGGTCCATGTTTATGTTGGTACCACACTAAGAACAAGCCACCTCGCCATCTTGTCAAGTAAGCGTGTCTCTGGCTACATAGCAGACAGCAGTGCAGACGACATACGAAACCATGCGTTTTTAATTATAGCAAACGAGGCCTAACGCGCGAAGCGGCGACAGTAAGCCATTGCGCGGCAGTCAGTCAATATTAAAACCAACCTTCCACATTCATTTGAACACACACGTTCAATCACACGGGTGGGAAAATATATAAACATGGGGTATTGATCATAAACAAAAGAATAAAATAATTAATGTACAGATAAACAAAAGTAAAGGGGTAGAAGCACTTTAGAGTAATGAAAGTAGACCTTTTTATAGTTCAAAAGTCAAAATGGAACACGACCACACATTCATTGGACGTGTTTCAACGGATTTGTAGAGGAGAAATTTCGGCTGAAGTGCGATTTATGAGTCCGCGAGTGTTGCTTCGTGTGCAGACGTTGGCAGCGGCGACGAAGCCAATCAGGAGTCGCGTTCGCCTGGCCAATAGGAAGTAGCTTTATTCTTTATGGTTGTAAACAAATCCGCGTAGTGGATGTCGAGATCATTAGATCAACATATTGTATTTCAATAAATTTGAAATTTATATTTATATTCTGTTATGGAGATTGATAATGACCTGGCTGTACTATGTAGTCAAAATTATTTTCACCAGTACGTGAGGGCGCATAGCGCTCGATTCTCCGGTTCTGAACCGAACTTCGAGATACACGGATTCTTGCAAATTACCCAACATCTGGTTTTTTCTTAGGGAAGTGAACACTAATTTTTAATAAGATTCATTATTCGCGTATTGCAAGACACTGGAAAAATTATAGTCAGTCGTATTACTTGAGAGACAAATTGCACTTCACCCGTTTTCTTATTTCACATCTTGTGAATATTCTGTGTAAATGTCGAAGTCGACATGCTATAAGCAACACACTTCGCTAGGCTCTCACGCCGAATTTCACCACTTTCGTAATTACACTTCACTATTACGAAAAGAACCACTACTGATGCTACATAGCCGTTTTCAGGGCGATTTTAGATTCTACATTATCGGGAAGTGCTACTTACATATAGTAAAACTTTACCACAGATCTACATTTACATCGTACGTGTTCTAAACGTGGCCGATAGTCATTACATGTTTCATTACAATGGTTTACTACTGTGTTTGACATGTATCAACTGCACAGTACAATTTTCACTCGCAAAGATTGCTGCAAAGTATGGAAAGTAGCGACACATTCGTAGAAAATATTGCAATGCTTTTGGTGAACAACAGTCAAAGTATTACAAAGGAATTTAGCAAGATCATTCTAAAATAGATGTATTTGCAACAAAAAACAAATTTATTCCTGTATGGAGAATAAGAATTTACATTTTTGCACATTGCTTACAAATTACAATTATGTAATGTGCTATTCTGCCGGAGCGATATAACGAACAACCGACTATTGACATGTACTTACAAATGGAATTAATATACTCAGCAGGCAAACGTACGTCAAGAACCTGTCGAACATAGAGAAGGATCAGTATTATTTATTTATTTCATGGTGGACACAAAATATTATTTACCTCACTGTCTGTCCATAGGTTTTGAAAGACCATAAACATTTTCTGAAAATTTTTACGAATATGTCATTATTTTAAACGATGTGGTTAGGCAGGAACCTAAGAGTACAGCTTAAATTGTTTCGAGTAAACATAATTATCACAGTGCCATCGGCATAATACTTTAATACCTGTGTATTGTAAGAGATTATATTTTTACGGTTGTCATAATTTTAAAGGATGTGCTTAGGAAGGAACCTAAGAGTACAGCTTAAATTGTTTCGAGTAAACATAATTTTCACCGTGCCATCGGCATAATACTTTAATACCTGTGTATTGTAAGAGATTATATTTTTACGGTTGTCATAATTTTAAAGGATGTGGTTAGGTAGGAACCTAAGAGTACAGCTTAAACTGTTTCGAGTAAACATAATTATCACAGTGCCATCGGCATAATACTTTAATACCTGTGTATTGTAAGAGATTATATTTTTACGGTTGTCATAATTTTAAAGGATGTGGTTAGGAAGGAACCTAAGAGTACAGCTTAAATTGTTTCGAGTAAACATAATTATCACAGTGCCATCGGCATAATACTTTAATACCTGTGTATTGTAAGAGATTATATTTTTACGGTTGTCATAATTTTAAAGGATGTGGTTAGGTAGGAACCTAAGAGTACAGCTTAAATTGTTTCAAGTAAACATAATTATCACAGTGCCATCGGCATAATATTTTAATTCTTATGTATTATAAGCGATTATATTTTTACGGTTGTCATGATTTTAAAGGATGTGGTTAGGCAGGAACCTAAAGAGTACAGTTTGTTCACGTGTAACAATTTAAGCTTATTCGGTGACTATATTAAATAACCTCGTAAGTACTCCGTGAAAAGCGGTAAACATGAACAATTAGTTGGGATTGTAAATTCTCTTCACTGCTTCCAAAAATGCCACAAACAAATCGTTTTGGTTCGACCATTTTCTCCTCCATATATATTCGAAGAGATAAGAATTAAAAGAGTTTCTACATTTGTTTGTGCACTTAAAATCTCTCTATATTGCTGACCAACTACCTTCAATGGTGTTAGTGTCGGCACCAGTTTCCGGATCTTTGAAATTTAGATAATGATTCACAGTGAGATGCACGAATCCTTCGTCTTAGAGACAATTATATGCAGAGAAGCAATCAGAAATCACTGTTGTTCCTGGCCGAACATATTTCTTCAGTATTGCTAATAGTGTGGTTTTAGTTTTCATAGGAACTACTTCGAAAAAAGATTTCTTGGTACCCCGTTCGACCCCCCCCCCAAAAAAAACAACAGTGTCCTGCAACTTTTTTCGCCAAAAACCCAGTGTCCAGCAACTGTTTTCCCTCTATGATATTTCCTTCTGCCAAATTTCTATTCATCAATTTCAACAACCTTTCCTATTCCCCCAATACGATCGCCGTTTTGAATACAATCCAGTTCACACACTTCACGGCAGAAACTCCGCCAATCCACCACTGTGTTTCGCTAGATGTTACTCTTTCATAATAAATTTATTTGATGCCTTTTCCAACCACAGGTATGTTAATTTTAGTATCTGTCCAATTGTTAAGTGACTGCCGGAAAATCAACTATTGCTTCTTACAGATAATCGTGACACATGTGATTGCCCTTTACACCTCCAGTCTATTTTGTCTATACTTGGAGAACATTTTAACAGTTTCATCTGATAACCAAATTTCTTACAATTCCTGTCTTTGACAATTAAACCGGTATCGAAACACCACTGAATGAGTTCTTCCTGAAAATATCAACGAAATACGTTCCGTTTCAAAACTTTTAAAATAGCACAAAATATTGAAGTGTACCAAAAACTACATCGATATTTAACAATCCTTGTAATCTTTTATGACTATATCTGAGAAATTCATTCTGAAATCACGAGCAAAAACCTGAAACATGGCTGTACAAATTGAATAATATTGTTTCGCCTGTCTTGTATCGATATTTGGATGTAAACTGTTATATGAACTTCTTTGAGTAACTACGTCTATAGTTTACTCTGTTGTGTAACATCTCTGTCAAAGACTATGTATGTGAGCAGTAGCTGAACAGAGAGGGAGTAGATGTATAGCTCGGGTATTGATCGCACGTGCTTCGGTTAGGTGCTTTTGTACGAGCTGATGGAATAATTTTGAAACCTTATTTTCACAGACACAGTACTGTCTTTATAAGATTTTGTATCATTTATATATGTATCAGTCTGAGAAGATTTTGTTGTTCTTCAATCATAAGGTAATGTAATCACTATTGTTAATAGTAATTAAGAAAGTTGAACCTCTTTACCTGTTTCAATTTCGTAGTTAGACAGCTAACCCTCGTCCTTTCATTAAAAGTTATTTCTTATTAAAATCAAAGCATAATATTGACTAAGCTGAGTTTGATTAACATATTTCTTTATTGGTGGTGTCGTTTAATAGTAATAGTGATTGTTGTGCAATAATACACATATGAACAAGATACTAAGTTTTTGCAATCAGTCGGTTAGCGAAATAAATTCTTGCAGTTGCATTATTAGAGAGTGGTTTGTGTTTTTCCAGATTTCTCTCGCAGTCAAATTTACTCTGTAGTCAGTGAGCCCTATGCAGACAACGCATTGTTCTTGTGTTCAAAATATGCGTTGCGCTTTCAATCAGTTTAAACGCACTGTTTCCTAATTAACTGTGGCCATAATAAAACAGAATTATACTGTTAATGAATAAAACAATGTGTTCAACTAATCTTTAATCAGCTTGATTGGAAGGTTAGTTACAGTAGACCCCTCATATCCGACCCCGGAATATCCGACTCCTCGGGATATCCGATCATGTACCCGACTGTCTTCTGCTGTGCACTGTTTCTCTGCTAAACTGCCAGTTGTGTTCTGATTGTCGACGTGAACGTTGCTCAATTTTATTGTTTTCGTGATTACTGTATCTTTGGTGATAAACTGTGTTGTGCGATTAGTGAAAGTTCGCTATGGCTTCTCAAAAACGTAAGCGTGTGTTCGTTTCCCTTCAACAAAAACTCGAAGTGCTTCAACGTTTGGACTGTGGTGAGTCACTAGTCAAATTAGCCGCAGAGCTAGGGGTCGGCGTGACAACTGTAAAAGACTGGAGAAAAAACCATGAAGACCTTGAAAGTTATTCTATGACAGTTGAAACGGAAGATGCTTTAAAAAATCGGAAAATGTTAAAAAAAAAAAAAAAAAAAAAAAAAAAAAAAAAAAAAAAAAAAAAAAAAAAAAACCTAAGCTAGAACTTGTAGACGAAGCTCCTTGGGTTTGGTTTTGTCACGAACGGCGCAAAGGGACTCCTTTGTCGGGACCTCTTGTGAAAGAAAAAGCCGTAAAGCTGTTTGAAAAATTGGGAGGAGATGTTAAGACTTTCCAGGTAAGCGAAGGTTGGTTTCACCGCTGGAAGCTTCGCCACGGTATTAGACATGTTGTTATTGCGGGCGAAAAGTTGTCTGCTGATGACGATGCTGCAAAAAATTTTGTAGAAAAGTTTCAAAATTTGGTGTCGGATAGTAATCTTGTAGCTGAACAAGTATATAACGTAGACGAGACCGGACTGAACTATAAAATGTTTCCGAAATCTACTCTTGCTGCAAAAACGAGCCTGTTTTGGGTACAATACTGTAAAATAATTTTTTATTGAATACAGTGATTACGATTAAGTAGCACTGTTGTATTGAGTGTGTATTTTGTACAATACTTATAATTTAGTGCAGTATACGGCTATTTTGACCCGAAAAAACGTGTTTTATTGCTCCTCGGTATATCCAACCTTTTGGCCGTTCCGACCACGGCTCGGTCCGGTGAAGGTCGGATATCGGGGGTTCCACTGTATTGTGAGTGATAACTACCAGCTGATGGCAAGTATTGATGCTGTATTTAACACCAGGTTAGTTTCGAATGAGAAGCTTTTAAAACAGGCCTCCTTTAGCTGGCTCACTATTGCCAAATCCTCGTAGCGACCCTGTTTTTCCCATCAATAGAACAGCCTTACCTATGTCCCACCAAACAACACACCAGTCTTAAACTCTCCACACAAAAGTAAGACAAAAATTTTGAAACTGACGTCAAAGTCATTACGCGGAGTCTTATTGGCCACCCGAAGGCGACTGCTTATTGGCCGCCTTCACCTGTGTCATTCGTCACGCCGTAGCCAACGTATACACACGAAGCAACACCCGCGGACTCATAAACTGCACTTTTACCGAAATTTCTGCACAACTTTGCTATTTTAAGTTTTTCCATAATTCGCAACGTTGCAGAGATATCTGCGAAAATAATGGCGACATGACCCTGTCTGTAACGTGTTCCCACTTTTTGTTGGTGCCGTCGAACCGATCGGCACCAAATGTTACAGACGTGTTTGTTGGCCGAAGCGACAAGAACCTCCTCTGGCGGCATAACCGGAAGCCGCCAGAGAGTGACGATATGTCTTATCTCGGCTATTATGAGTCCGAACGAAAGAAATATTAAGTACAAATAGTTCATGATTTAATATCGAGTGATTTTTGTTTGAATGTTTAATCGATATTTTGGTCAACGGCTGTGACTCAGTGGATACACAGGTTTCCTTTCGATAATTGAATTAAGCGCCGTCGGGCTTGGATAGCACTTGGATGGGTTACCATACTGGTCTACTGAGTGCTGTTGGCAAGCGACTTGCACGCAGCCCCTGCGAGGCCAACTGAGGAGCTGCTTGATTGAAAGTAGCGGCTCCAGTCACTAAGACTGACATAAGGGCTGGGAGTGCGGGGCACTGACCACGTCACTCTCCATACAGCATCCATTGACGCTTTCGGGCAGGGGATGACAAGGCGGCCGGTCAGTACCCAGTGGGCCTTTCGAGGCCGTGGTCCAGGTATAAAACTTCCGATATTTCGTCTCCAACTGTGGGAGACATCTTCCAGGGTATTCCAGCAACAGCCATTGTAGTCTGAGGGGCTCTCGCATTTATAGAGCTACACTGTCAGCGTCATGTGACTTATGGTGGTGCCCTCTATGCCCTTTACAAATGCGAGAGACCCTCAGACCACAGTGACAGTTGCCGGAAGACCCTGGAAGATGTCTCCTGCAGTTGGAGACGAAACGTCGGGAGGAAGTTTTATACCTGAACTATGGCCTATCAGCCCGGAAGTTTTACCTGTCCTACTCGTTAATACCCTCTCCCAACACTGTGTGGATGCCTTCCTCCTTAATTAAATCATTCTCGTTCCTCACCTACATGCCAACACCAACACCTATCTCTTCCACCGCCACGATTCTCCCCATCCACCTGCATGAAGCCGAGTTGCCTTTGGCCACCTCCAGCACCACCCAGTTTGGCTGCATCCCCTCCTCAATATCCTGTATAAACATCTCATACACACCCTCTTCCTACCATCCCTTACCATTGCCATTACCTGCACAACCATTTATATCCATTCCCTCACCCCTATTCATTATGACTTTCTTGCCCACGTCGATAGCACTTTCTCGACCTACATGATTGCTGCCGACCTCAACATCCATTCCTACTCTCCTGCTGAACTCCAGCAGTGGTATCACTTTCTTTCCACCATTAGTGGCGCTGTAATCCTCCTTCCCCACACACCCGCCCTTGTAGCAACACTACCCCTGAATTGTCATGATGTCTCCGAATCTCCTGGGGTACATAACAGCCGAAGTCCTTGATCCCATTGGCAGTATGTATGTATGTATGTATGTTTGTAGAGTTTATGGGACTTAACTATGGGGTCTTCAGTCCCTAAACTTACAAACTACTTATGAACTAGCTTATACTAAAGACGGTATAAACATCCATGCCCGAGGGCGGATTCGAACCCCCGACAGTAGTGACCGTGCAGGCCGTGCTGGAGCGCCTCAGTTCCCTCGGCCACCGCGGCCGGCCAAGCACAAGTATACTATGCATGACCGAACTTCTGTACTGGGAGTCATAGCATAGTGCCTCAATGCGCTCGGACGCTACGCCGCGGCCCACCGTACCGTATGTAACTTACTTATAAGGTCAAGCGTTCGAAATTTCGTGAAGATCGGAATGAAACTGTGGGTTTCGTGAATTTGTAGGAAAAGTATGCTCCGCCATCCACCTGTCACAAAATACTTCCTTAGCTAATTTTTTTCGACCTATAAACTACATTCCTGCCAAATTTCAGCTTCGTAGGTGAAGTAGTATTTGACATTTAATGTTTAGTCAGTCAGTGAGTGAGTGTCCTTTCGCTTTTACATAGATAGAGATTAAGAAAACAGATTGCTTAATTTTGGATGCAACAGAATTAAGGGAGACTTGCAGACAAAAATAAATAGTAACATGAAAATCTGTAATGCTAACTTTATTTGATACAAAGTCTGCAAGAGTTTTACGGCATCTACAACGACACTGCTGTGAGCGGTACACTTCTTTTCGTTTCATCATTTTGTTGGGCGGGAAGGGGGGCGTGTCATTTACAAAACGCTTCATAAACGACCGAAATTACATGGAAGCTTCATTGCCGGTCCCTAACTACTCCTATTTTCCAATAATTGACCCATAAATCTGGGTATTCTCACGCAGTGGCCTCTCATTATTTATGACGTCATATTTCCTGAGCTCTGCTCTGATATTTTTGGGTCAGGAACCTTCGTGGGTGTACGGTGAACAGTTCAACAAAGTTTCATTGCAGTCGAATGAATGGTTTATGTACAAATGGAGGACATACAGACAAACATTCATTTATATATGCATATAGATTCAACGATTTGAATCACCATTGTATTTTAAAAACTCATCGCAACCATTGTCAAATTCTGTAGGCTGAAGTGTGGCGTAACATGCTGCCGCCAGCGTGTCTAGTTCGGGCATCAAAATAACAATAAACAAGAAAAAGAACTTCAAAGTTTGTGAAACTAAGGGACCATAATATTAGGGTCATTAGTCTCTATACTTACACACTAAACTAATTAGTAAGGACAGGTATGAATGGGACAGTGTACAAATGGTTTAAATCATACCTAACAGGAAGAGTGCAGAAAGTTAACATTAGTAGTTCTCATAATATGCAAAATACAGCTGATTCCTCAAACTGGGGAGCAATCAAAAATGGGGTGCCACAAGGTTCGGCCTTGGGCCCTTTGCTGTTTTTAATATATATTAATGACTTACCATTCTATATTCATGAAGGTGCAAAGCTGTTTCTTTTTGCTGGGTATACAAGTATAGTTATCACACCTGACAGACAAGGAATAAGTATAGTTATCACACCTGACAGACAAGAAATAACTGAAGAAATTGTAAACGACGTCTTTCAGAAAATCATTAAGTGGTTCTCAGCAAATAGACTATCATTAAATTTTGATGAAATACAGTACATACAGTTCCATACAGTAAATGGAATGACACCGTCAATTAATATAGACTTTGGTCAGAAATTTGTGGCAAAGGTAGAATATTCAAAAATTTTAATTGTAAGCATTTATGAGGGGTTGAACTGGAAAAAACACATTGAAGATCTGTTGAAACGTTTGAGTTCAGCAACTTATGCTATTAGGATAATTGCAAATTTTGGTGATATACATCTCAGTAAATTAGCTTACTATGACTATTTTCATTCTCTTCTCTCGTATGGCATCATTTTCTGGGGTAAAAAAGTATTCATTGCACAAAAGCGTGTGATCAGAATAATTGCCGGAGCCTATCCAAGATCATCTTGCAGACAGTTATTTACAGGGCTAGGGATATTCACAGTAGCTTCTCATTATATATATATTCACTTATGAAATATGTTATTACCAATACCACCGAATTCAAAAGCAATAGCAGTGTACATAACTACAACACTAGGAGAAAGAATGATCTTCACTGTTGTTATTATGGTCTTCAGTCCGGAGACTGGTTTGATGCAGCTCTCCACCCTAATCTATCCTGAGAAAGCCTTTTCATCTCCTCATAAGAACGGCAACCGACATCCACTAGAATCTGCTTACTGTATGCGTCTCTTGGCCTCCCTCTGCGATTTTCACCCCACACACTTCCCTCCAATGCTAAATTTACGATTCCTCGATGTCTAAGAATGTGTCCTACCAAGCGATCCCTTCTTTTAGTCAGGGTATGCCAAAAATTCCTTTTCTCGCCAATTCTGTTCAGTACCTCTTCATTAGTTATGTGATCTACCCACCTAATCTTCAGCATTCTTCTGTAGCACCACATTTCAAAAGCCTCTATTCTCTTCCTGTCCTCACTGCTTATCGTCCATGTTTCACTCCCGTACAAGGCAAAACTCCACACAAATGCCTTCAGAAAAGACTTCCTTACCCTTAAATTAATATTCGATGTTAGTAAATTTCTCTTTTTCAAAAATGCTTTTCTTCCCATTGCCATTCTGAATTTTATATCCTCTGTACTGCGACCATCGCATGTTATTTTACTACCCAAGTAACAAAACTCATCTACCACCTTCATTGTTTCGTTACCTAATCTAATTCCTTCAGCATCGCCTGATTTTCTAAGACCGCATTCCATTATTTTAGTTTTGCTCTTGTTAATGTTCATTTTATACGCTCTCTTCAACACACTGTTCATTCCATTCAACTGCTCTTCCAGGTCGTTCGCTGTCTCTGACAGAATTACAATGTCCTCAGCAAAACGCAATGTTTTTATTTCTTCCCCCTGAACTTTAATCCCTATTCCAAACTTTTCCTTGCTTTCCTTCACCGCCTGCTCAATGTACAAATTGAATAACATCGGAGAAAGGCTACAACCCTGTCTTACTCCCTTCCCAACTGATGCTTCCCTTTCATGCCCTTCGAGTCTAATAACTGCGGTCTGGCTTTTGTACAAGTTGTAAATAACTCTCCTTTCCCTGTATTTTACCCCTGCTGACTTCAGAATTTGAAAGAGTGTAGTCCAGTCAACATTGTCAAATGCTTTCTCCAAATCTACAAAAGCTAAAAATGTAGGTTTGCCTTTCCTTAATCTATCTTCTAAGATAAGACTTAAGGTAAGTATTGCCTCCCGGGTTCCTACGTAACTCCTGAATCCAAACTGATCTTCCCCGAGGTCAGCTTCTACCAGCTTTTCCATTCTCCTGTAGATAATTCGTGTTAAAATTTTGCAACCCTGACTTATCAAACTGATGGTTTTGTAATTTTCACACCTGTCTGCGCCTGATTTTTTTGGAATGGGGATTATTACATTTTTCTTAAAGTCTGAGGGTATTTCGCCTGTCTCTAACATCCTACACACCAGTTCAAATAGTTTTGTCATGGCTGGCTCTCCTAGAGACTTTAGTAGCTCTGAGGGTATGTCATCTACTCCTGGGGCCTTGTTCCGACCTAGGTCTTTCAGGGCTCTGTCAAATTCATCTCTCAGTATAGTATCTCCTATTTCATCTTGATCTACTTGCTCTTCCCTTCCTACAACATCGTCTCTAAGTTCATTTCCTTTGTAGAGCTGCTCTATGTACTCTTACCACCTTTCAGCTCTCCCTTCTTTGCTGAGAACTGGTTTCCCATCTGAGTTCTTGATATTGGTAGAATTGCTTTTCTTATCCCCAAATGTCTCTTTGATTTTCATGTAGGCGGTATCTACTTTTCCCTTTCTTATACATTCTTCTACAGATTTGCATTTGCCTTCTAGCCATTCCCGCTTAGCCATTTTGCACTTACTATCAATCTCATTTCTTAGTCGTCTGTACTCCATTTTGCCTGTTTCATTTACTGCATTTTTATATTTTCTCCTTTCATCGATTAAATTTAGTATTTCCTGTGTTATCCAAGGATTTTTTGTAGGTCTTGCCTTTCTACCTATTTTGTCCTCTGCTGCCCTCACTATTTCATCTCTCAATGCTACCCATTCCTCTTCTACTGTTTTATTTCCCCCTGTTTCTGTCAATTGTTGCCTAAACCTCCCTCTGAAATTCACAAGAACTTCACGTTCCTTCAATTTATCTAGGTCCCATCTCCTTATTTTCCTACCTTTCTGCAGTTTTTTCAGTTTCAGCCTACAGTTCATGACTAAAAAGTTATGGTCAGAGTCTTTATCTGCCCCTGGGTATGTCTTGCAGTTAATAACCTGGTTCCGGAATCTATGTTTTACCATTATAAAATCTATCTGATACCTTCCGGTGTCTCCTGGTCTCTTCCAAGTATATAACCTTCTTTTGTGATTCTTAAACCACGTGTTTGCTACAATTAAATCATGTTCCGTGCAAAATTCTACCAGGCGACTTCCTCTTTCATTCCTTCTGCCCAGTCCATATTCACCTACTATTTTTCCTTCTCTTCCTTTTCCTACTACTGAATTCCAGTCTCCCATCACAATTAAGTTTTCCTCTCCCTTAACTGTCTGAATAATTTCCTTTAGCTCCTCATATATTTCTTCGATCTCCTCATCATCGGCAGAGCTAGTTGGCATATAAACCTGTACTACTGTTGTCGGTGTTGGCTTCGTATCTATCTTGACAATGATAATGCGATCACTGTGCTGTTTATAGTAGTTTACCCACATTCCTATTTTCTTATTCATTATCAGTCCTACTCCTGTGATACCCCCAACTGCTTTTGTATTTATAATCCTGTACTCACCTGACCAGAAATCCTGTTCATCCTGCCACCGAACTTCACTAATTCCCACTATATCTAACCCCAACCTATCCATTTCCCTTTTTAAATTTTCTAATTTTCCTACCCGATTAAGGGATCTAACATTCCACGCTCCGATCCGTAGAATGCCAGTATTGTCTTTCCTGATGACAACATCCTCCTGAGTAGTCCCCGCCCGAAGATCCGAATGGGGGACTATTTTACCTCCGGAATATTTTACCCGAGAGGATGCCATCATCATATGTTCATACAGTAGAGCTGCATGTCCTCGGGAAAAGTAACGGCTGTAGTTTTTCCTTGCTTTCAGCAGTTCGCAGTAACCGTGTGGCAAAGCCACATTAGCTAATGTTACAAGGCCAGCTCAGTCAATCATCCAGACTGTTGCCCCTGTAACTACTGAAAAGGCTGCTGCCCCTCTTCAGAAACCACACGTTTGTCTGGCCTCTCTACAGATACCCCTCCGCTGTAGTTGCACCTACGGTACGGTTATCTGCATCGTTGAGGCACGCAAGCCACCCCACCTCGGCAATGTCTGTGGTTCATGGGGGTGGGATCTTCACTATTCAAGGTTAAATGTAGCTTTGGCACAGAAAGGGGTGAATTATGCTGCCACGAAAGTCTTTGGTCGCTTACCAAACAGCATCAAAATCCTGACAGATAGCCAACAATCATTTAAAAATAAATTAAAAGAACTTCTGCATGGTAACTCCTTCTACACTATAGATGAATTTTTAGATATAAATTAGTAAATTTGAAAAAAAAAAATTTTAAAAATTGTGTCATGTAATATTTAGTACAAAGTAATAATTTGTTAAGACACCTTTCATTTACCTGACACGTTCCACATCATTACGAAGTGTCGTATTCATGAACTATGGAACAAGTACTGATACAGGGTGTCCAGAAAATGGCTCCCTGATTCCAAAATTAAATATCTCGAAAACAAAAATCGATAGAGGAATGCAGTAAACGGTATATTTATTGTGAAAGCTGTAAGAAATTTATACAGCAGTTTGAAATAATAGTTACAAAAGCTGCTAACAGATGGCGCTGTACGCTGTAGAGCTCATATCAGTATACATAAGTGAAATAATCGTATGAAAACACTCTTTGCAAACAATCACATCACAATGTTTTCAAAATGTTCACCATTGGCACTACAGAGATGGCGCAAACGAAGAATGAAATTAGCCATCACATTTCATAGTGTCTCAACCGAAATGAATTCACATGCCACAGATATCGCCGATTCAAGCTCGTCCAGAGTGGCGGGATGCTTCGGGTAGGCCATGTCTTTCACTGTGCCCCACAAAAAAAGTCACAGGGAGTCAAATCCGGCGAATATGGAGGCCGATCCATGCCTGCACCAGTAAATTTGGGATATTCTAAAGCAATGACGCGATTCCCGAAGTATCCCTCAAGAAAGCGAAACACTTGTTCGGACCGATGTGGTCGGGCTCCATCCTTGAATAAACCATTCAGTACCTGGTCAATCCTCTAACGCATGCTGTGTGGCGACAAATTGTTCCAAAATTGCAACGTAGCGTGCACCAGTGACCGTTTCTCGAATGAAAAAGGACCAAAAATGCCTCTGCTGCATACTGCAGCCACACAGTAACTTTAGGAGAATACAGGGGTTTCGCTTCACACCAATATGGCTTTTCGGAACCTCAAAATCGCCAGTTCTGGTTATTCACGTATCTATTCAGGTGGAAGTGTGCTTCATCTGTAAACCAGCCAACGTCAAATCCTTCACTATCAATCATTGTGAACATCTCATTAGCAAAGGCAGCCCTTTGTTGCACAGCTCGTACGGGTATGGCCTGGAAACATGTGTAGGCTCTTTCTCAGTATTTTCTGCGTGCTGGAACGCTTCAACCCAGTCTCCGATGCAATTCTACGGACGGATGACATTGGATTTTTCTGAATAATTCCAGAAACTGTGGCGATATTTTCAGGCGTAACTGCGGTTTGCTTGCGGCCAATTTGCCCCATTTGATGCTGCCTGTTCGTTTCCGCATCGGCTACTTTTGGAACATTAAATCGTGCTTGAAAACTTCGCCTTGTTGCCGTATGACTCCCTTCTAACCTGTGGTACTCTAGCACCAGAAAACGCGTTATTCAATGGAGTACATGGTTTTAATCTCTTCCTTCGGTGCCGCGGTGGAGTAGCCGAGCGATCTAAAGCGTCTCGCTGCGGAGCGCGCGGTTGCTCGCCGTGGAGGTTCGAGTCCTCCCTGGGGCATGTGTGTGTGTGTTTGTCCTTAAGTTAGTTCACCTAGGTTTAAGTAGTTTGTAAGCTACGGACTGATGACCACGCAGTTTGGTCCGATAGATTTACAAACATTTGAACATTTCTTCCTTCGGTACGCTAACCTCCTTTCACGTTTCAATAGTGGAACTGATTGCTCTGGGCTTCGGATCGCTATTTATACTAGGCATTACACGTGGCGATTACAGCGCCATCTGTTAGCAGCTTTTGTAACTTTTATTTGAAACTGCTGTATAAAGTTCTTACAGCTTTCACAATAAACATACCGTTTACTGCATTCCTGTATCGATCTTTGTTTTCGAGATATTTAATTTTGAAATCAGGGAGTCCTATTCTGGACACCCTGTATAATCTAATCTAATCTACACCCAAGCCCCAGGAAGGACTCGAACCTCCGACGGGAGCAGCCGCGCAGTCAGTGACGTGGTGGCTCAGACAGCACGGCCATCTCCACGCAGTGAGCTGCCTCAAGCCAGTCTTCAGGATGCAGCTCACAACAACAACAACAAGCGGTTCCCTCTTATCTCGCAACACAGGGACAGTTGCCACTGGATGTCACATTCCTTTGCTCTCTAATGACGCCAGTTTCTGTACACACACGAAACTTGTTCTCAAGACTGGACAAGGCGCCCTCCGAAGCACGTGCTCCTTCTGCGGGTACCGTTTCATCCAGTTAATGAGCTCCTGCGCAACCAGTTATGCAAATCGAACACTGTTTCTCTCCACCGACCTACAGCAACGTGTCATAAAGTAGAGTATATCTTCCAAGATATTCCAATGCGTAATGCTTTCAGAACTCGTTTACCTACTACGAATACCGCGTACCTTTTTTTGAGGCACAATACTTTCCAGAATGAAGAATTGAAACTATGTGATGCTGCAGACGCCGTAATTATAGATTTTAAATGGGTTATCGGTTTCGACTGTCAGTAGACTTTATCACCATACGAGATGGAGAAATGAAACTTTGTGGGGGGACCATGTTTCGTACCCTGACCCTCGTGCTCGTTATGCAGTTCTGTTCTCGCTTACTAAAATTCAGTTATGTTACCAGAACCAACATGACAGCATAACCTACACTTATCGGAAGATAAATGTTCCTGTAAAGTATCCACTGAAGATGAGCCTGTAGTGGCTCGAAAATTAGTTCTGGATTAAATTAAAAAATCCAAAAAGGCAGCTGGTTGCAATTCTTTTAACGAAAATAAACCGTCTATTTACTCTACAGCTGCAGTTCGTGTCCAACATTTATATATTGAAAATAGTTCCCATATTTCTATTGTGTATGATATATCACCTGATTACCTAGTTGTTTTGAGAAGCGTATTTCGACCATTGTAGCAGTTGGAGGACATATTGAAGTTTTCCGTGTGTTACGCCCGTGTGCCTGGGGTGGCACAGACGCTGAGGAGGAGGGCTAGGGTTCAAAACACCCTCCCGGCACGAAATCTCATATGTCCATGTTGTATGTTTACAAAACCTACTAGCAGTCGAGACAGGTGAACCATTTAGAATCAATACATTTCAGAATTCCAAGTCACTTGTTTATTTTAATAAGCGAATTGTTTCAAACAGCAAACCGAAATTGGTAGAACAATTGATACCACATTTTTCTCTAATTATGACACAGGCAACAGGTTTCGTTGGTTTTACTGATGCTACTAAATATAATTCACAGCCACAGCCGTGAAACATAATTGTTGCGTACAGGTTATCGTCTTAAGAATACGAACATTTTTTCAACTTTCTAATAGTTATTCTTTACTTAACCTTCCATCCTTTGGAGCACTTTACTTTATGCTTGTACCAAATAATATTGGATACCTCACAGTCAATAAGTTTCCAGTTATTATTTTTAAACTGAACTGCTGGTATTTGTAGCTCATGTCAAAAAATTTAAACAATATGCAGATAAATTAATTATCGAACATCACTCGTTTGGGTATTTATATATTGCAATGTAGTATCTGCGACAAAATATAAATAAGGTGGACAGGAAGAAATTTCATAACATGCTTCAGGGAACATCTTTACCTTACTGGCATAAACGCATTCTCATTTAACTGTCATATCAACGTCCGAAAACGTTGCTGGTAATTCTAGGCACACGGCCACAGAATGTTAGCCAATGTTTTGTGATCATGTCTTTGAGTCTTTTATTCTGTTATACGAGGAGTGTTCAAATGAAAAGGTACGAAACATCTTAACAACCAAACGGACTGAAATATGAATACGACACTTTTGGATAACGTAGCGCGACATCTATGAACGCGAATCATGCGTCGTCAGCTCCTCCTAAATAATTCAAGATTGCCCACCGTAAGGAAGCTGATGCTCACCGTCTTTTCAACGTCCGAGATTTGGTGCTCGTGGAATTCATCGGTCATGGAACAACGATAAACAGTAACGTGCGTAACACTACATCACAGTCATCGCATTGGAATATCCATTTCAGTACATTTTAATGTGCATTAATATTTGTAAGCGGCAGAATTCACATTTTTTTTTTCAAAATTTTAAAGAAATCTGTTATATCTTTGTAAAGTCAGAATAGTTAAAGTCATAGAGTAACCGGGTCTATGGACTTTAATTCGGGATTAGGCTACGGAACGTAGAAAAATTCTGCCTCCCGTCGAGATAGTTAATATTCAAGGGGACTTTAAAAGAAAAAAACTGACAATTAATTTCATTGAGAAAGGATAGAGTGTATTAAGGAACTTTAATTTGGCTTTGGGAGAATATTCTGAACTTTGATTGTACCAGGGATATAATGAACTATCAATGTGAAGAAATATATTTTGAGAATTGTGTCTCAAATAACGGGTGACTTTATTCAGTGTATGTTGTAACTGTGTGCTTCAAAAGTGAAAAATATAACAGAAATTGTGTTTGAAAAAAGTTTCTCGAAAACCTTCTTACGTAGACAGTACCCTTTCATCAAATCGATGATATTTGAAAATTACTTTTAAATAACATCCTTGACTGTGTTTGAGATAGGAATATGGAGGATAAATTTATTAAAAACATTATTCAGTAAAAGAAAAAATCAAGGTTCAGGCCAATTAGGAAAGACTATTTTTCACGAAAGAATTAGTAATTAACTTCTCATGTGACGTACTTGTATAAAATGAACTACCCGGACAAATAAGATAAAAGTTAAAAAAGACTTTGAAATTTACCTAAAAGTCCTGAGAGAGAGAATTCTTATGCTCAAACATTCTAAAGGTTATCTAAAGACTTTATTAGGTTAAAAGAAAAATATGGTTCACTTTTTACTTACGTTAAAAACAAAAAGCCGTAATTGAATATATTAAGAACTATCTGAAAACCCGGCGTTGCCCGGGTATTTATTTATTTATTTATTCGAACCTTGAGTTAGTACTTTTCCTATCCACTCTCTCTGTCCATCTCCTTTTTTTTAAACACATTTATCAGAGAATATATAAGAAATAACAGGTAAAAATGCACTCGTTTCGAAGAATCCAATCACGATATTTAACAATAATGATTGTAATAATATCACAAATGGATCACTTGATGTAATTCGCGAAACGTCAAATCGATTTTTTAAAGCGATGTATTAAAATAAATTTCTTTTTTACTGCTTTATTTATTCATTCTTATATTTCCTTATTCGTATGCTTATCCTTACAGAGAAAGAGCTGAAGAGTGGACATTGTAGCACGCATAGACCAAAGATATGGTCTGTGGCATCACGTTTCGCTGTATGTAACGTCCTTGCTGTAGAGTCGCAAACGTCATCGCTGGCATTCAGTCCAATTTTTTTTTTTTTTTTTTTTTTTTTTTTTTTTTTTTTTTTTTTAATTTGACGACTTTCAACCACCATATCTTCCAGCCCCTTATAGCTATCGGCATGGAACTGCTATGGTGTACAACGGGAGACTTCGGACAACAATTACACACAGACCATTCGTTTGCGTTCTGTAGTTTTCGATGCAGAGCGAAATATTAACATACACACACGTAGAATTTCATATACACCGATAACCTTCCATCCCAATATACTCCACCATTTTATCATTATCAAACTTCAAGCAACAATGCAACCAAAAAATAAAATAAAATTTTAAAAAAATTAAAAAAAAAAGTTTTCAAAGAGTAAATATAATTTTCAAAGAGTAATTATTGTTCCGCATTTTTCGTTATATTCTTCAAATTACTAAATATCTATCAGATCGCTATAAAACCGTACCTAAAACCTTCCTCAGGTATAAGTAACTGTACAAATATTTAAGTCTCTGCGTCTTGTCGTTCGGACGTGATAACAGACATTCACATTAATAGATAGATATATAGATAGATAAATAGCTATCCGATTGCCATAAAACCGTGCCTAAAGCCTTCCCCGGGTAGACATTAGTAACTGTACAAATTTTTAGCTCTTTTATGTCTTGTGGTTCAGACGCGATAAAAGTACACCGAACAGACATTCACATATATAGATATAGATTGACAGGCTTACCAATCTAAATTCCTGATGTGCAAAGCAACTAAAATTTTGAGAGCCTAGTAAACCAATACATCGACGACGATGAAAGTCTTGCACATCATATAACCGTCGCCTACGTGTACCGTGAGACACTCTATAGCCTGCGCAAGTATATTAAGACAAAACAGTCTGGGCTGCACACGGACAGAACGATTCTGCTCCATGAGAACGTCCGCCCACACCTCTCCAGGGTCGCACAAAGTGTACTGGCCAAGTTCAAGTGGGAGCACCTAGACCTAGAGCATTCGCCCTACAGCCCGGGCACGTCACCCTGACTTCCATCTGTTTGGTCCGCTAAAAAAACACGTGAAAGGTAAGCGCTTCAACTCGGACGACGAGCTAAAGGACTCAGTAGAGGACTGGCTCTTGTCCCAGCCAAAGGAATTCTGGGAAAAGGAATTATTTCAGCTCTTTAAACAGCGGGGTAGTTGTGGACTGGCCTCTGGTGACGTCTTCTGAATAAAGACTTCAGTTACACTCACTGTGTCGTTTCGTACATTTTCCTTCATTTGAACACCCTTTGTGTACAGGGTGTTACAAAAAGGTACGGCCAAACTTTCAGGAAACATTCTTCACACACAAAGAAAGAAAATATGTTACGTGGACATGTGTGCGGAAACGCTTAATTTCCATGTTAGAGCTCATTTTAGTATTTCTCTTTAAATGTAAATTGAAATAATTCGTGCAGACAATTGTCAAAATACCCAATTGTTTTGTTAGTGTGTACTTTACTCCCTCGATTCACGTCATCAACACAGATTTTATGTGAACGTTTGGGCAGGAATTGTTGGTGATGTCTTGATTGGGCCTCATGTTCTTCCACCTAAGCTCACTGGTACACGTAATCATGATTTCATACGGGAGACTCTACCTGTGTTGCTAGAACATGTGCCTTTACAAGTACGATACAATATGTGGTTCATGCATGATGGAGCTCCTGCACATTTCAGTCGACGTGTTCGTACGCTTCTCAACAACAGATTCGGTGACTGATGGATTGGTAGAGGCGGAGCAATTCCATGGCCTCCACGTTCTCCTGTCCTCAACCCTATTGACTTTCATTTATGGGGGCATTTGAAAGCTCTTGTCTACGCAACCCCGGTACCAAATGTAGAGACTCTTCGTGCTCGAATTGTGGACGGTTGTGATACAATACGCCATTCTCCAGGGCTGCATCAGCGCATCAGGGATTCCATGCGACGGAGGGTGGATGCATGTATCCTCGCTAACAGAGGACATTTTGAACATTTCCTGTAACAAAGTGTTTGAAGTCACGCTGGTACGTTCTGTTGCTGTGCGTTTCCATTCCATGATTAATGTGAGTTGAAGAGAAGTAATAAAATGAGCTCTAACATGGAAATTAACCGTTTCCGGACACATGTCCACATAGCATATTTTCTTTCTTTGTGTGTGAGGAATGTTTCCTGAAAGTTTGTCCGTACCTTTTTGTAACACCCTGTATAAGGCAAAGACGGCCATCGACCTATTCATCAGTGCGGATGCACACTAAGCTAGGACTCTTTCGTGAATCGTTGAAATGGCGCGCGTAACGAGTAACAAAGGACAGTGGGAGGGACTATACCCGGCCCGCTGAAACTTTGCACTTGACGTTTACAAATAACAAGTGAAGAGCAAGAAGCGCGAGGCGCTAGTCGCTAAGGACGATCCAATCACAGCGCGATAAACACTTGCAGTGATCACGTGCCGTGACGTCAACGTTCCCGCGATGCCGGTTTTTTTCAGTGCTACCGTAAACAAAGTTGTGTATCGTGTGTATCGCGTGTTTATGTTGTGTGTGCTTTTTTCCTTGCGATTTGTTTTACTGTGAGTGGCTTAACTTGACTTTCCGAGTTCAAGTAATTGGATAATGTCACTGAAAAGACGTTTGTCTAGTGACGTTTTCTGAGTAAGTTCTCATTTTCGTATGAATAAAAACTTCGAAGCTTATGCTCTGAGAAGGAAGTTCATTCTCGCTTCAAACGATCGGAAAGAAGTTATGGTGCAGTGGTTACAAGAAAGAAATATTTCTGCAGATATTTCAATGTCAAAACTTCTTTTATATTCGCTCGTGAAACAAAATAAGCCTGTTACACCCACATATGCAGTAGACGAAATCGCAAAGGAGCAGCGTCACAATGAAATAAATCTGCCCCCATTTCACTGCCGTTTTAACCCTATAAAATTGGTATGGAGTAACGTGAAGAATTACTTAAGGAACAATAAGTCTTTCACAATAACAGAGATGAAAAAGCTGTTGCATGAAACTGTTGCCAATGTGGATGCTGCATCTTGGAGAAAAAAGGGTCGATCACGTCGAAAAACTGATCCGGGCAGCGCAAACAATGGAAGGGATCATGAACAGTTAATGATTTGTCTTGGTGATGACGACGATTTTGGCAGCGACGACAACAGTGAAGATGGGGAGCTGGATGTAATTGTACCATTGTCGCCGTAAATTGGTGAGTGAAAATCATTGATAATAAAACGTAGAGAGAGAAGTTACTGTCTTTGTTATTGTTTATTTCGTATCTGTCGTGATGCAATGCTAATTTTCTATATTGCTTTGCTCCGTTATTGAAAGCGTGTGCATTGTTGTGCTCTGGTCTTCATTAATATGCCGTTTATTAATTGCTGCTAAAGAACGAATTATTATATGCACTTTTATTGCTCAATAGATTACATTTACGAGATGCAACTGAAAACCGTTTCGTCTGCTGTGTGTATAGAGGCTAGTGTTGCAACGTCGCTAAAGCAGTGTAACCAACGTAACTCGACGTAACGCGAAACGTCAAGTGCAATGTTTCAGCGGCTTGGGTATACGCAAGTAGTGAACGTGGATGAGCTGGGAATTTGGGTCTGGAGGAAGGCTAGTAGGGTTAGCCGGTGTATTAGAGATTACGCGCACCCTTCAAGCGGGACTGCCTAGTGTGTACGACGACCAGGGTTGGAATCCCAGCCGGGCACAAGGTTTGAGCTTACTACATTGATTTATTTCGATGCCCACAAGCAAATGACGTCGTAAATTGCTTCATGTGTTGAGGTACATGCAAGGATGGAAACAATCCCATGTCAAATGTTATTTGTTTCGTAGGAGAAAATATAATAAACTAGCTTATATGCCCGTGATTAGCGACGGTTGTTAAAGAGGAACCTGTGAATATCACGGTTTTTAGAGTTCCGGACGTAGATCAGCAAAAAAGAATCCATGTTGGATCGCTCTGTCAGTGAACTCAGTTTTCCTAGCCAAGATGTCAAATTTAAGTAGAAGTCATTTTCGAAAACGGTGAATGTTCATAAAGTTTTTCATACAAAAAGTGAATTTAAGTCCACACTCCGGAACGATATAATTTCAATGTTAGATTGTGTTCATAAAGTGGGGTGTGTAATTGTCTGTCTGGCATACAGTTCTATCGTTGAGATGAGAAATAGTAATAATAATAACAGCGTCATGTACTGGTTCTGTGCTGTAGTACTGAATTGTTAATCTTTTACCATAAGTGTATGCTGAAGTATTAGTGTGTTGCAGCGTTGCACTGGATACAATGTAGTTACTCTGTATGCAGTGCTCCCTATTATCGAAAACTCGACAAATGCTGAAAGTCTGGAAATTCAATCAACAGAGCTGTTCATGTCTGTTTAAATAAGACATCATGGTGGTGTCAATGTGCGATAAAGTAAGTACGGGTAATCGTTGAAGGAATGGCGTCATTTGATCGTCTGAATTGAAATTTCCATTAAATATAGTATTTCCAATGAATTGTCTTGACTGTGTTAGCAGTATCGGTCACTCTTTCAGCTAATAAATGTCTCCACGTCCTGCAGTGATTACTTCGTAAATCACAAAGTTGAAATCTCTGCAAAAGAAGACGTCCTTCTCTATCTTAACGTAGTCCGCACCAATAGTAAGTAATTACAAATTTTAATCACAATATTGTACGGAACAATTATGAAAGCAGAGAGGTTTCTGATGAGTTTGATGCTCGTGTGTGTATTTATCTCTAGTGGCAGGCACAGAGCAGAAATATCTCTGCAGCGAACATCCAGATGCACAGAACAGGTTTTGTGTCCTCTACATTAAGGTGGAAATGACACTTGATATTGGGAAAAATTTACTTGGTCCTTTTTTGTTCATTAAGATGGATGACTATATGTAAATTGCCCTTTTAGCGACGCTTCCTCAACTTTCTTGTTGCTTCTGTGACACATTTATTTAGATTATAATTCATGTTATGTGGTTGCTATGCGAAAAGGAGGTGAGGCTTCTTTGCAGCCAATCGTAAGAGTGAATTTGTCTCAGTATCACGTAGTTATTCCAGCTTAATGTCGAGAAGATGCGCAGAACGCAATGCTCACTCCATAGATATTTCTACTCCATGTACAACTTAGTGGTTATACCCGTCGAAAGATGCACATCTTTTCTTTCCATGACATTGCAAAGCATATGGGATACATCTAGGACGAAAAATTTTTGTTGTGTCCTACCTGGGTTAAATGTTTCTTGCAGTGGCAGCGGTTTAGTTTACTATTGTTGGCAACGAACTATTTGCTTTAGGAGGATGATTAATTCACTGAATATAACAGCATAAATTATTTATTTAATCGTGAACATAAATAATTTTTCACCTCATTCTACATGACTAATTTTTGAAACAGCATTTAACGGCCGTTGCCAACATCAGCACACTTCGCCAATGGCGTAAGTAAAATCGTACTTGAAAAAATAAAAAATAAAAATAAAAAAGAAAAAAAAGAGAAAAAAAAAGAAAAAAGAACGAAGCATCGTCATGTATTAGTTATTTGTTGTGCTATGTAACTAACCGCCGCGGTGGAGTAGTCGAGCGGTCTAAAGCGTCTCGCTGCGGAGCGCGCGGTTGCTCGCCGTGGAGGTTCGAGTCCTCCCTGGGGCATGGGTGTGTGTGTTGTCCTTAGGTTAGTTTACCTTAGTTTAAGTAGTTTGTAAGCTATGGACTGATGACCACGCAGTTTGGTCCGATAGAATTACAAACATTTGCTATGTAACTAACATCTCCTCAGTTTTGTCCTTTCCTGTACTATGGCTACATACACAGATGTTAGTTACTCACCTAACTGAATGGTATTTATCTGTTAGTAACCTGATACTGTCCGGTAAACCAAAGTAACCAATGACTTACTTTCCGTCACAGACATACATTTACGTATGTCTACAATCTGTGTATTGCAGTGGGCTCAAAGATAATATGGAGATGGAACTATGCATTATGAAACAGTGACGCTCGACGTATATTTGTCTCTATAATCCAGTTGTTAGTATTTTGATCCTAAGCACTACAGTTGTCTTTCCAGTGTTTATATTGAAATCATTGGTGTATTGCCCTTGTAGTTAATGCTCAGTTAATGTATGTCTGTGTTTCCCAGTGTTTTATCTTTGAGTCTTTTTATCTTTGAGCATCTGTTGATCGTCGTATTGCTCCACATTTTATGGATTTTTGTTCGCTACACTCACCCACCGCCACACACCGCGACCAAAACACCATAGTGCACACCGCGAACCTAAAGGCTTCTCTCATGCATAACTGCCATTGGTCTGCAGTGAATAATTTTGGCTACCAAGTGAAATATACAGACACACGTCCCACGTTCCATTTTTATATATGTATATTGATAGTAATGGGTATAGACTAAAGGCGTTTTCATTAAATAATGAATTAAGAATGACAAACACATTCTTAAGGCATTAACAGATCCACAAATGTATCTGCTCTGTTAGAGGTTCTACTACTATTATGATGTAATTGCGAATGAGAAGGCCTGGTACCGTATTTCGTGCAACGCACACGAAGCTGCAGATATCCGGATGCCACTTCAGATCATTTACTGCCTAAATTTAAAACCAGATAACATCAAAAAACGATTGAATAATATAAAGGAAGAGATAACTAAAGCAGCAATGGCAGCAGATTAGATGAAGAAATACATAGTCTAATTTAAGTAGATAAGTGTTAAATTTCCAGGCGGATCAAGATCTAAGGCTTGATTATAAAAGAAAATCAACTCTACCGAAAAAGATGACAACAATTTGAAACGAAAAAAATCTGAGTCTAATTGGTTGAAAAGGCCTACTATAAAAACTCTAGAAAAACACTCAAAAATACGTATCATTCTTGATGAACGAAATAGGAATGTAGATTGTAACTAGCCCTTTCTCAGTGAATAAATTAAATAAGGTTTACGACGATTTTAAGTGTTATTGCTTATTAATAAATAACGCTACTGATTTTGAGTGATATGGTAAGCATATGTTAGCGTTGTTGCAGCACCACACTTAACAGTAATGCAGTAACTGATATAGGGCCCTACGACGCATTGACAATGAAAGAAATACGCTACAGTACATTAGGATTCCTTGGATTTTGAACGCACTTGACACTTTAAATCACGAAATCCGCCTTGATTAACTACCATAAGCTACCAAGATGTAACAACAAACTTGTTCACATGTCAAATAATTATTCATATATTGTTAAATACGTCTCAGCTAATTATTAAGCCTTGTCTTATGAATGCCTTGAAATTAGAGATCACATACTCCTCAAGTAAAGCTGAGTATCCAGTCTTACCTTGTATAGGGATCCCTGAATCTTACGAAATACAACAACGTCGTAACTTTACGTAGTGACCTGAAGTTTTGAAACTTCGCCAATCAGTAATATGCAGAAAATTTCTACTTGTCTCACAACTGACCTATTTACAGTAAACTTTCGTTGCCTTACGTCCTTGATTTAAGTTTCTGTCTGTTGTAAATTACATTCGTCACAGATATATTTTACCTCCAAAGGTTACATACGTTGGGGAGAATTCACAGACATACATTAAGTAGACTGACAAACAAGTCCTTATTTCGACATGCGGAAATTGTTTCCGTCCAATGAGAACTCGCTAGTGTCAGCCAATTAGAAGCTGCGTGTGCTGTCGGCCAATGAGTTGCTGCGTGTTTCTTAACTGAAGAAAAAACCTTGTTTAACATATACCTAACCTTCTTAAGGCTACGCTACAGATCACTTTTTTTAAGCAAAAGCTGGTTAAGTATGGGTTAAAAAAGGTTTTCTTTTTAGTACGTGAGGGCGTGTAGTGCCCAAATCTCCGGTGAAGAAACACGCAGCATCTCATTGGCTGACAGCTAGCGAGTTCTCATTGGCCGGAGACAATTTCTGCATGTCGAAATAAGGACTCGTGACTGGCAAAGTAGCTGATTTTAGTGAAGCCTGTAGAATCGTATTAAAAGACGAACATTAACATACATACGCTCACGTTTAAAGCATACTGCAGTTTTCATAAGAACACACACTCGTTATTAACAACAAACAGCCATCTTTGCGTACAGGAGCACTTTCATAGCGATCATACTGTTCTAGGAAAAGACGAAGTTGATTGCAACTGGCGACGGACTAATATGCTAAATACAGTAACTGAAGATACTTCTCATTCCCAGACGTCAACTCTATAAAAGGTGGCGCACTTTGATAACTTTAGTCTTAATTACTACGACTATTCTCCATTTAACTTGGTAGTTGTTTACAAGCCCTTTATGGTAGTAAGATGGCGACAATCCTTCAGTGACACAAACAAGGCCCCACAATTCCGTAAGCGGCGACTGCGAACAGCGGGAAAATTGAAGAGCACTTAATTGAAGAGCGCTTCGGCGGCCATTATGGTGGTAAACTTTCCCGCGAACGTTAAATGTGCGTAAGACTCTTTGGATTGGCGGGTGTATTCATTCGAGTCAAGTCGCGAAAACTATGTGTCATGTAAATACATAACTACAAAACAGCTTCAAATTCTTTGAATACATTACAACTATCGGTTGTAGAAATCGGCCAACACCTTTTCTTCTTCCTAACTAATTCGAATTATAACATTTAGTTTTTTAGCGTTCTAAGTGCAGCATATGAACGGAATTTATCGTCAGACACGGAGTTTTGGCACGTTCTCAGTATATTCTACGATGGTGAAACGTTTGTACAAACATAAATTTCGGAAGAGTTTCACAAACCTTTACGTCTTTGAGTGCCTGCTGTAGTCTTCCAATATTCAGATATTCTATACCATAAAAATTAGACAGAGCTACCTGAAACAGCTAATGTTAAAAAATAGGCTGAAAATGAAATATCCCTCAGATACATTACTGTAAAATAGCTTCTTACCTTGTGAATACAGCAACCAGCGACTACCGAATTCTTTTAAGAACACGAAGTATGCCATAACTTTTTCTTAACTAGCTGCAAGTAACGTTAGCATTAGGGCATCTAGAACGAATATTAGAATTTTTAATGCTGTAAGCAAACGACAGGAGCGTGAACTGCTCAAAAGTCAACAATTGTCATCATAGGGTTCATCTTAACAATGTGCATCCAGTGTGGCTATGTGTCATTCATATAAGTAACTACACAAAGTTCTGCAAAACCCTTTCAGCTGTTATACCTACATGTAAAGCAGAGGACCTTTAAATTCTGTGTTACAAGTTGCTTATATTAATTTCATAAACAAAAATTAGAACTGAAGTGAGGTAAATGATCTCGTACCCTCATCTTAAAATGAAACTTGCTAAACTTCCATCCACCAGTACTGCCTATAGTAGCTCACTTCTAAGAGCTACCAGTAGTGTAAAAGCCTGTTATTTATTTAATTCAAAATCCGATATTGTCTTGACTGACAGCCTCTTAAGCAAGAATTACTATCTCTGAACACAAGGAAGAGGACTACTTGTATTCCTGAGAAATATAAATGGGTGAGAGTATTCGCTCTTTTAATTCCTTTCTTAAATAGATTTATGCAGTTAATCGCTGAGCAGCTCTTCACCATCGTGCTTTACGTATACTGCAATAGTCAAACAGTACAGACGTGACTATGAATTAGGCATATACCCCTCAGTAGCTATATAATACACGTTTTATCTCCTAACAACGCTCCTATTTCTCAGAGGCTTACCACTATCATGGCGGCCGGCCGAAGGTTCAAATTATCCCGCGACACCACGCCCTACTGCGTAGGGCATTGCCCAAAGAGCTTGAATATCATAGCACGGCGATAGGTCCGCCATTTGGAAGCAAATGGAATTAGTATCCGTCATACTATTTGGGGTATCGGCTGACACCCACTGTAGAATTTTTTCTATTTACAGTTCCAGGTTTTAAATAAAGATTGGCTATTGAATACGGATGCGCATGAAGTTCCATCAGACTTCATCGAAGCTACGAATTCACGAGCCTGCTAGTATATTTCTTAAAGATGCGGTAATGAAATACCAGGAACCTGTCAGTAATACAGTTCCAGTTCGAAGTATAACAGTTAGGTAAGGTTTGAAATAACGACGAAAGTGTCATTCTGAAACAAGTAAGGTAAAGGCACCTGTAGTTGACACAACACTGGCAGTTGACACTTTTAAATAAAAGTTCTTAAAATAAGAAAATCGCTTTATTCAGAGATAGAGTTGTGACTGTTGTTGAATGGTGGTGCCATTTACAGTGTAATTTGATAACTATTATGTTTTTCCAGCAGCCATATTGAAGTGGGTGCTTCTGTTTGTAACAGCATGTTTGTGTGTCTCTGCTTTTGCTGATTTTCTTCTCGAAGTCGATAAGGAGCAAACATAAGATATTATTCATTTTTGTGTATAGTGTTTTAGATGGTTCCAGTATTAAACAGTCAGTAAATTTGTGAAATATTTGTGAATTTAGGTTATGGTCATGTATCAGGTGTCAAATACTGGTGCTAACATGTTCCTTATTTTGAGTAGTTGAAACATCTGTCAACTACTGAGTCCAGCAACTTTTTAATACCTTTTCCATTCCCTGCATAGCTCTGTGGAGTTTGTGTTAAATATATCTTTGCATGTATAGATCTAGTAGTTGACACCCTATATCAACCACTGGCTCATACCATGTCAACTGCTGGAAATCAAGTAATGTGACTTTCTGACATTATGTTATATATTATTTAGGTCATTATAATGCCTCCTGAAAAGGGAAGATGCTCAGAGGAAAAAATGCAGCTCGCCATCGATGCAGTACTTAGTGGAATGCCGGTTTCTACATTAGCAAAAAGTATCTTGGTTCCTCGTATTACTTTTATGGCCGGCCGCGGTGGCCGTGGGGACTAAGGCGCTCCAGTCACGGTCTGCACGGCCACTACGGTCGGGGGTTCGAATCCCCCCTCGAGCATGGATATTTGTGCCGTCCTTAGTCTTAGCTAGTTCATAAGTAGTTTGTAAGCTTAGGGACTGATGACCCCGTAGTTAAGTCCCATAAGTTCTACAAACATTCGAACATGACTTTTATGTACAAAGCCAGAGGGAAGACGCCTATAAGTCGTCATATGAGCCCTGATAGAGTTCTTACCAAAGATGAGGTTATATTAGTACACTGGATTTGTACTATGGCTAAGGCCGGATTCCCCATAACAAAACTCAAACTTCTGGACAGTGTTCAGCACCTGATTGAACAATTGAAACGTAAAAATTCCTCTGTTTGTAACCGCTCAGGGAAAACTTGGTATAATCTATTCTATATCTATATATAAAAGGCTTGTGTGTGTACGTGCTGATAGACTTTTCTCCATGACCACATACTGCCACCCACTCGTGGTTGTGGTGGTAGATAGCCCTTGGTCTAATGATGTTAGTAAGGGAGTTTGGTCGCGGTGCGTGGCAGTGGGTGAGTGTGACGAGCAAAAATTCGCAAAATATGCAATAAATACTCTTAGGAAAATATATATACTCTGTGACTTACGAACTTTACGGTGAGTCAAAATCTGTTTACTCTTTCAATCGTCAGACAATGCGGTCCTTTCAGACTTTAATAACGACGAGGAATATCAAATACGCAATTTTTTAAATAGACCACATGTTTCCGTCAACCACACATTACTGACTATGAACAGAGACACAAAACAAAGATAAAAATCCAGATAGACTCAAAGATAACAATACTCATGGAACATTGATCACTGTCATGGAGTCGTGCTGGAAACATAGACTTACTAAATAACACAGACATACACTACGTTTACATGCAACACATCTTCCGGAAGACGAAAACCGATTTTCGTAAACCGTTTTTCGCTGTCGTGTTTAGATGGCATAGCCTGAATCGGATTTCATGGCTCACTTAACATGGCGGCTGGAAAACAGCTGATTCAGTTCCTTATTTTGTCTGCACAATCGCTATTTTTCTTTATTTAAATATACAGATTTATATTCACTCTAATATTTATACTTTTATTTCACATTAGAAAATATCACTCTTTCCATATGTGCCGAAAATTCGTAACAAGAAAACACAATCTGACAAGCTAAGAACGCTTCAAAAACGGTTGCGTTTACATGGGCACGAAAAATCGATTGTAGAACTGGAAAACGGCTTTAGAGAAGCGGATTTCCAGAATCGATTTTGGAGTGTTTCCACGACCAACCAAAAACGGAATTGACAAGTCGGTTTACGAAATCCGGTTTTGGAAGCCCATGTAAACGGAGTGATAAATTAATGAATGTCTCTTATATTGATATGCCTGTGCCAGTAAGCTCACTGGTCTGTGCTAATCAGTGATCTCTGATACATATAGCCGCGACACTCTCTGCTGTGAAAGGTGTTATCGTTTGACAGCTGGGTCAAGAAAAACTATGCGACGTAGTCCTACTCATATCCCGGCGGCCTCCTGTGATAATGTTGGCAATAGATGTTGAATAACGAGAATCATGTGACATCGTCATAAGCCAATTGCGTGACACGCAAATATTTTGTCGTGAAATCAAGCATACAGCAGGAACAGCAGTATTTATCTACACTCTATGTGGTTCAGTCATCTTTGCAACGATTTATTGTTGCCAACATAAAAACACGAGGCCGCCAGGATAGAAAGTAAAATTTTACCAAATCAGATACATCCATTGTCACATCTCATTATGACCATCACTTCCACGCGAAATTTTTTTATATAGCGTTTCATGATTCACACAGTCTTACAATTCATTCCAAATTCCTATTCAAGGAGATATTTGTGAAAGCTGTTACAAATAAATATTCGCACTTATCCAATAGCGTTTTCAGAAATGTAATTTGCCAGCCGCTTTCGGCGCTACTGTTGCAATGTGTAACAAAATTGAGAACAACGACACATAATATCAAATATATAAGTTCTTAACTTCACGGCGCGTTTTCCTCAATCACACTTTACCGACGATCAACAGAGACAAAGATGAAAATGCAGATAGGCTAACAAATGAATAATAGAGCGCTACACTACAGTCACAGTCATACTTCTATTAGTTGGTGTGGGTGATTTAATTATTACTATTTCTCACCTGAACGATAGAAGTGTTTTCAGAAGTTTACTTCCAACAGAGAATTACACACCGCAACGTTAACTTTATGAACAAAACCTAACATTGAGTTTACATCGTTCCGGAGTATGGTCTTAATTTCACGTTTTGTATGAAAAACGTTATGAACATTCATTGTTTTTGACATTTACTTTTACTTAAATTTGACATCTTAGCTAGGAGAACTGAGTTTATTGACAGAACGATCCAACAAGGATTCTGTTTTTGCTGACCTAGGTCCGAAACCCTAAAAACCATGATTTACACAGGCCCTTCTTTAACAACCGTTGCGAAGCACGGGCACATAAGCTAGTGCTTTTCTAAAGGGCCTTCACAATATTGGGATTCCATTGGCACAAAATATGACATCATGCAGGGCAGGAGTAAAGCAGGGAGCTAGAAGAAAATGGTTTGATAAGATATTTAACAGAGAACAATTTTAAGTCAATTCCTGAAAGTCTTGAAAGAGTTTTTACTTAGATGAAACTGCTTTCTTTCTGAACGCCAAAGGAAACAAAATGTTGGCCCTAAAAAAACCTGAAAGAAAGAATGAAAGACCCAGCAAGTGAATGTTGACGAGAAAGAATGTCTAACGCTTTTGTCGACTGGAAATGCACATGGTGATTTAGCAGCTCCATTGACAACGTTTAAATATATTAGAATGCCAAAGGAACTAGCAAAGAGTGTACCAAAACATGAGGAATAGGTAAATCTCAAGCAGTTTGGATGACAGTTCCAGTATGCTTTGAATTTATAACGAATGTTTCCCGTCCTTACCTTCAAGAAAAGAAAATACCAATGCCAGTCATTGTGTTTATAGATGGCCATGCGTTACATCTCACCTTACACACTAGTAAGTTTTGTAATGAGCTTGGGATAATATTCGTAGCTTCCCAATTCTACACATCCTCTTCAAACTATGGATGTTGCTCTCTTTCATTTGTTAAAGGGAAGTTGAAGAAAAACAAGGTACATAAGTGGAGATTGGAAAATTTGGATCAACCAGTGCGAAAGAAGATCCATTTTGCACCCTTACTGTAACAAACTTTTGATGAATTCATTAACCCTTCTGTCCTGCAAAATGGATTCAGGAAAACCGGAAAAAACGTTTCAAATGTTTGTTAAGCTTATGGAACTTAACTACGGGGTCATCAGTCCCTAAACTAACAAACTACTTATCAACTACCTTATACCAAAGACGGCACAAATATCCATGCCCGATAGGGGATTCGAACCCCGACCGTAGTTGCCGTGCAGACCGCGGCCGGCGGACTTTATTCCATGGAACTCGGAGGCTCTAGACTATTCAAAAATTCCATCAGTGAGTGATGATGGCATACTTACTACTCACAGAACTACCAGTTCTGAAGAATTAAACTTAAGAATTGGATTAGAGGTTCTAGAAAAATACATTGAGAAAGATAAACTTTCAAGTTTTGAGTATTCAAGTGATGTGTGGGAAGGAAATATAAATGACCAGTCTTTGTGCCGCGGTGGAGTAGTCGAGCGGTCTGAGGCGCCTTGCTGCGGAGCGCGAGGTTGCTCGCCGTCGGGGGTTCGAGTCCTCCCTGGGCATGTGTGTGTGTGTGTGTTGCCGTTAGGTTAGTTTACTTTAGTTTACATAGTTTCTATGCCACGGACTGATGACCACGCAGTTTGGTCCGATAGATTTACAACCGTTTGAACATTTTTGAACCAGTCTTTGTTTTTGCTCTGGAAGGAAATGACAAATGATTGTCATAATTCTATCCTTTTCCAGTCTGTTGATGTTATTGACACAAATAACTGTGGGGCAAATCAGAATGAAAGAGATGAGGAAGGAAATGTCCATTCAGATGAAAAACAAAATAATGAAACCTCCTGGCAGATTGAAATTGTGTACCGGAACCGGAACTCGAACCTGGGACCTTTGCCTTTCGCGGCCAAGCGCACTACCGACTGTGCTATCCCGACACGACTCACGATGCCGCCTCACAACTTTACTTCCGCCAGTACCTCGCTTCCTACTTTACAAACTTCACAGAAGCTCTCCTGCAAACACGCAAGACTAGCACTCCTGGAAGAAAGGATATGGTGGAGAAATGGCTTAGCCACAGCCTAAGGGATGTTTCCAGAATGAAACTTTCACTCTGCTGCGGAGTGTGCGCTGATATGAAACTTCCTGGCAGATTAAAATTGTGTGCCGGAACCGGAACTGGAACTCGAACCTGGGACCTTTGCCTTTCGCGGGCAAGTGCACTACCGACTGTGCTATCCCGACACGACTCACGATGCCGCCTCACAACTTTACTTCCGCCAGTACCTCGCATCCTACTTTCCAAACTTCACAGACGTTCTCCTGCGAAACTTGCAAGACTAGCACTGCTGGAAGAAAGGATATGGTGGAGACATGGCTTAGCCACAGCCACGTATTTACAAATTTAAAATTGCACTTACGTCAATAAAAAGACGATTTTCAATTACCTTTCCTTGGCATAACGCGCACGGCGCGTGCAAATTTGCGATTCTTTAGGGGCCCATATCTCAGGTCCTATTCATCTCAGAGTGAAGGGGTAAATTTTTCTGGATAGATCTTGGGTTAGTGACCATTTGTGTACATATTAGAAGAATGGGTATGCTAAAGATATCATACAGTACATCGTCAATTTCAAAGTTACACACTTCCTGGAGGCCATCCAAATTAAGCAAATCAGCTGGCTTTTGTACGTGACGTGTAGTCTATGGTGGGCTTTAAACGGCTTACAAAAACACCATTCATTCATGCGCGGTCCCTGAAAAAAACTTAAAAAAAAAACATGATTTTTGGGTAAAAAAAACGAATTGTGGGGATAGTCACTTCAATACTTTCTATTCATTGCAAATCTTCGAAATTTTTACCAGATGTTCTTATGGTCATATTCTCGAGGCCGTTTTTAAATTTTTTCGGTTGAAACTTATCGTAGTTTTGCACAAAATCACAAAACCAGATTTTTAGCCATTTTAGCACCGTGAATCGCAAATATCCGAGTAACTAACCATAGAAAAGAGTTCAAATATTTACAATACATCCTGTAGACATTTACCTAAAATCGTCCTTTTTTAGATGTTCAGATGTTTGTAGAGTCTATGGGAGTTAACTACGGGATCATCAGTCCCTAAACTTACAAAATACTTATGAACTAGCTACAACTAACGACGGCACAAATATCCATGCCCGAGGGGGGATTCGAACCCCCGACTGTAGTGGCCGTGCAGACCGTGACTGAAGCGCCTCAGCCCCCTCGGCCACCGCGGCCGGTCCGTCATTCTACAGTTTTCGTAAATCTTAGTTCGTTAGCAAGATACGGCCGAAAAACCGCGATATTTTGCTAGAAAAGGTGCTTATTGTGCTGAAAGATGGCGTTCGGACAGCTCTGAAACTTACCATGCGATTCGAAAAAAGGTACTCGACGAAAAAAATTGATTTTTGTACATCTTAAAGATTGAAATCTTCGATCGATGAAGCGGTGATTTTTGTTTTCGTTTACTTTACAGTTAATATGCAGTTTCCGGTTTAGCGAACTACTGCAACATGTTTTAAAGAGTTTGCAGAGGTAAAACACACATTGCGTAGACTTCTCGTATGGTTAATTTTAGGTTACACATAGCTGCGTATGAAATGTAGATAACATATGTAAGTTTTTATTAAATGATATCTTACGTGGTTCTTGTGATATCGGTCCGTGAATGATAGCACGCGACAATAATAGGTTCAAAAACGCTATTTCTGATTGTGAGGTAACGTATCTTGAGGAATAGGAAATGACTAAAATGTTATGTGTATGTTGTTTAGGAGTTTATCTGGAAAATCCGTTTCCCGTTTTTAGAACGCGATACGCTACAAAAATCATAATTTTTGGTATCAAAAGATCCAACTGTGTGCAAATCTACACTTCTATTCATGGCAAATAGTCGAAATTTTTACGATGCGTTCTAATATTATACTATCCAAATTTTACTCACCATTGATTTCGTGTCATATAAGCAGTACACTCTGATGAAACAGGAAAAAGATAGGAACCAGCTGAAAAATGGTCCTGCCGAAGCACAGAAAATGCGAATTTGTTCTCTGACACAAAAGTGTGAAACCAGCCGCCTCAATCCTTATTCCGACTTCCTCACCAAAAATTTTGGCATGCGAACATATTCGCGCTTTTTTAGGCTTAATGTGAGTAGGACAGAGACAGTGCAACAGGCAGAGATAGGCATATATGATGGAACAGAGAAAGTGTCAGTTCAGGAGAAAGGCATATGCATGAAAACAGCAGTGGGAAGCGAAATGAGAAGTCGGAAGTCAGGAACAGTGGCAAAAACAAACTAAGGCAGATGCAGATAGTAGCAATTGGAGCAAAAGAGAAAACAGTGGGAAACTGAGACGAATGGAGACCATACATAAAGCATGATCGTGCGCCACTCCAATACTATAGCACGAAACAATTTGTCCAATTTTTCCCATCCCAAGTACCCGCTTGCTAAAGTTTTCCGGTCTACAGGTCAAACCCAAGTAAACCATCCCCATGGACATATGTGTAAAGCAGACAATCGTGATTGAAGTCAATGAAAGTCGACTCTAAGAGAAAGAAAGGATATTGGTAACAGGACAGGAAGTGAATGGGACAAAGTCAGTGAGGCAGAGAGATGATCAAAGTGGCAGAAACAGACAGCGGTGAGGAATCGCGAGGGAAAGGGATGAAGACATTGAAAGTTTGACACAGACAGAAAGCGGCTATGGGAGAGACAGCAAACAAACGGACAGAGACATATACAGGGTGTTTCACTAAGTATGTTTGCCTCTGTAACTTATAAAATAATAGGTGACGGCTAATTTTAATGCGGTAGGTCAACACAAGAAATGTTAAACTTTCTGCGGAGCTATGAACATAGTTTATTGTATCATTTTCCAAAGAGTTACAGCACAAAGATATAATTTTTTAAATGGAACAATAGTTTTTTTTCTATCGTGCATTGGATTCGTTGAAACCAGCTGCGTCCAAATCAATTTAAACGACATTCCTTTCACTGTTAACTTGGAAGCTACAACCCTTCAAAGTTCCTGAGGCGGAGGCTGCGATAGAGTAGCTGGGTGGCCGAGTGGCTATCCCCTGGGGCACGGCCCACTGTCTCATGACCACCAGCCAGTCAGATACGCTGTCGTAGCCTCCGTCTCCTAAACTTTGAAGGGTTGTAGCTCCCAAACTAACAGTGATAGGAATGTAGTTTAAATTGATTTGGACGCAGCTGGTTTCAACGAATCCAATGCACGACAGAAAAAATCTATTGTTCTACTTAAAAAATTATATCTTTGTGCTGTAGCTCTTTGGAAAATGATACAATAAACTATGTTCATAGCTCTGCAGAAAGTGTAACATTTCTTGTGTTGACCTACCGCATTAAAATTTCCCGTCACCTATTATATGTTACAGAGGCAAACACACTTATTGAAACACCCTGTATAGACACTAACAGTGAGACGACATTGCTGACTATGACGGCTTAACTGGGCAAAAGTATTTACAAAGTTATGCGCTAAAAGTGCGTGAATATGTTCGCATGCCAAAATGTTTGGTGAGGAAGTCGAAAATGAGGGTTGAGGCAGCTGGTTCCACACTTCTGTGTCAGACAACATATTCGCATTTCTGTGCTCCGGCAGGAGCATTTTTCAAAAAAAATGTCCAAATGTTTGTTAGGCGTATGGGACTTAACTACGGGGTCATCAGTCCCTAAACTTACAAACTACTTATGAACTACTTACGAACTAGGACGGCACAAATATCCATGCCCGAGGGGGATTCGAACCCCCGACCGTAGTGGCCAACAGACCGTGACTGGAGCGCCTCAGTCCCCTCGGCCACCGCGGCCGGCGAGCAGTTTTCAGCTGGTTGAAAAGTAATGCCTGTTTTGTTTCCAATGCCAGATGTAACAGTTGATGCTTGTGAGAGACATTTCTGACGGCTGGTTCCTGTATCGTTTGCATTGTCGGGTGTTGTATAAGATGCAGATGTGAGACCCATTTTGTCATATTCAGGATACACTCTTGCGATGTCTGTAAAAACATCGGTAAAGTTCACATGCGATACTTTTTCCTGCTAATTTCTAATTGTGGAAAAATGGGTACTGAAATAAATATGACTTATCTCTATCGCGTCTTTCACAGATTTACGTAGATCTGCCAATGGTTGTCTACAGTATTTCTTTGAATGTAAGTCACATCTGGTTTACGCTCTCATTGCTAGTTTCGAAAGACTGGAGATTCTCACTCAGGAAAGCATTCATGGAAGTTTTATCTGCTTTTTTGAATAAATACACTTTTCATTATTTTTGGTATATATGGGAAATCCGATATTGAGACGCACCACAAATACTCTGTGTTCACTAGTTGCTGTGTCTTTTCTGATGCTCTTTACTAGCTCCGAATTATTTGTTGCTAAGAGGTCAAGTAAGTTTTCACAACCTTTACTACACTAATGAGTTCATGAACTAATTGCTATAGATAATTTTCGGAGAATGCGTTCAGGACAACTTCCGACGATGTTTTATGCTTGCCTCCGGTTTAGAACATGTATTTTTGCCAACATATCGAGAGTAGGTTAAAGTCACCACCAATTAAATTGTATGCTTTGGGTACGTTTTTGAAATTTGATTCAAGATTTCTTTGAATATTTCTGCAATCGAATCGTATGAGTCATGAGGTTGGTAAATAGGACCAATTACTAATTTATTTCGGTTATCAGGTATAACCTCTACCCATACCAACTCACAGAATTATCTACTTTAACTTCGCTACATTATAAACCGCTCGTGATAACAATAAATACGCTGCCACCTATTTTATTCAACCTATCCTTTCTGAACACCATTTGTCCCATCGTAAAAATTTCCGTTAAACGTTTCGCAGGCCTTAACCAGCTTTCGCTACATATAATAATTTGAGATTCAGTACTTTCTAATAGCGCTTATATCTCTGGTACTTTTCCCACACTAAGGCGGTTATAATAAAGAGAGATGGCATTATATAGGCCGAGCACATATGTCAGTTGAAGCCTGTCCGCTATCTCGGTCAGTTTTGGTATGCTATTTCTCCGGTAAAACTATGCGTTAAGTCGACCCTCTTACTATTAATGAATTGAACTGACAGCCCCTGCAAAGTCTGTACTTTCAAACGATATACTTTCTTGAATAAATAGTAATAAATAACCATCATAATATATTTGAAAACATAATTTTAACGGATAATTTGCACTCTTTTAACACGTTCTATATCACGGCTATATCGTCGGTCGTTTTATTTGAACTCTACAATACGAACGCTTCTCCAAAACTTAGCAATATGGTGGATGCAGGCTTCACTTTTCTCACTGTATTATAACCTACTTGTCTCGCACACCTACGACAATTTACATGTGTGAGACCAATGGTTTTTAGATCTGTATTGGTCCTATCTTCGACCTGCACCCGTTCAGATTGAAATCATTTCTGTACGTTCCCGAGGCCCTCTAACCGATAATACCGCCCTGTCCACGCCACACAGCCCTCGCTACCCGCCCAGCCGCTTCCAATGTGTAGTAATATAAATTTTTTTATCGACCTCACATTGTTAAACCTAAATCACTGTCGTCTCAAGATATCTTCACAGTCAACGGAATTAAAAGATAATCACAAATCCGAGGCGTTGTAGGAATGTGAAAATAAAATGTAAATACACCTACAAGCCACTCAATAATGCCAGTATGTTGAACATTTGTCATTTAAAAAATAAATTGTAAGTGATACAAAGTAGTAATTAACGGTAATGTTAAACACGTGTTACTGTCAAAGATTTCGGACAAAAATAATAATGTAAATAATAAAAAATTATAGTGATATGAGTACGATTCTACTATTGTGATAATATCTATGCACCCAATACGTAACCCTTTTAGGAAAATGGAGAAAAAAATATTTAGGAGAAGCGGGTCTCGAACCACGGACCATGTGCATCACAGTCCAACACACTGCCCACTACACTATAGCAAACAGTTACGAAGTTCATCCTATTGACGGCAGTTGTTAACTGAAGCTAATATGACATTTTTAGACACTGGATTATCATTGATCGTACGAAGAACGACGTGTTTTTGTTAATTCTTCAGTGCACCGTAGCTTTGAAATAGCTTTATAATAAGAAAATCATCAAATAAGCAACGCAAGATGGCGTATGCCAGAGAGAATTCTGGACGTGGAATGTCACGTGACGTCTGCGAACGGCTGGTTTTCGTAAAATCAATAGACGGCGTCAAATCGACGTTATGTTTGCAAATATCTCTCAAACGAAACGAGATACGAAGAAAACATAAGAGAGCAAAGTTGTAGAGAATTTACTCCTCTACAAATTCGGTTATTCAATTTTCGCGTCAGATGAAAGGTTTGTTTGCAATTGCAATTATATTACAAACGCCTTTTTTTAGTTTTACTGATGGCCTACAATTATGTCTGTAAAGTTTGGTGCTGATCGGGTGACCGGTTCGTCTTAAAAACAGGGAACACGTTACGGACAGACAGACATACATCCCAAAATCGCCGTTATTTTTGCAGATATCTCTGAAACGATACGAGATATGAAAAAAACATAAAAGAGCAAAGTTGTAGAGAATTTTCTCGTCTACAAATTCGGTTATTCTGTTTTCGTGTCAGATGAATGGTTAAGCCGTTATTTTCATTTAAATTTCGAGCTGTCAAAAAACGATCGTCAAAGCCCAATTTTAGGGATGCTACCGTAACCTAAAGTGGGCCAAAAAGTACGTATATACAGTTACCCTGTAGAACAGGTTCCCAATATTTTTCATAATGAGAACCACAACGTTCCTGGAAAATACTTCGCTACCTATTAAAACGACTGCACCTGGTGTATATCAATTAATAGCAGTATAAAAATTGCAGGTAACATAAAAATAAAGAGCGTGTGAAAATCGATAATCACAATCACACAACTTAAATTTTCGGCCATGGCCTTCGTCAGAAAGAGAAACACATAGTCTCACAATGACTCAGTCAACTACACACTCAACCAACATGTCCGTCTGTGGGGCTGGAGTGGCTGGACATGGTGATTGTGTGTGTAGTTGTCTGAGCGACTGCGTGAATGTATGTGTTTCTTTTTCTGACGAAGGCCAGGGCCGAAAATTTAAGTTGTGTGAATGTGATTATCTGTTTTCGTGCCTGTCAGCAGCTCAGAGAGCCTCCTTATGGTGAGTTATTATCCAGCCTCCATTGCTAGAAAGTGCACTCTCTTATAAGTAGCAACTATGAATCCAACTAATTTCTCTAAGGCTAACTTGTAAGCACTGGACATCCTTCTTTTATTATGATCGAAAATGTGATAAAATTTTAACCTGCAAATAAAATTTTCAGAAAACAGTCGCATGGTAGTTCCATCAGAAACGTTTCCTCAAACGCTGAAAATTTTAGATTTTTTAGATTTTTGAGATTGTCCTCTACAAACGAATTTCATAACTATAATTCTTGGAAAGTTAGCTCCTACAATAAGTATCAATGTTCAGTAATTGTCTTGAATAAACAAATAACTTTTAGTGGACCTAACGTAAAAATCTGCCCGCAAAAACATTCAAGTTAAAACATTAAGACTTCATCATTATCATTTTAAATTAAGAAGCGAGAGAACTTAATTGTTACTTTCCTTTATTGAGTAACTAGCGGAAAACTCGGCGTTGCCGGGGAATTTATTTATTTATTTCTTTATTTCTGCCATTTTTCAGGAATATATTCATTTGTATAATGGCTGTCAAATCTCTTGGGAATTCAATTAGTAGTAAAGAATTAATAGATTAAAACTTGGTTCGGGAAGGGGCGGTTTTCCATGAACGTTTCTGTTTATGTGCTCGTATCTCATGAACTACGAGTCGGAATGTGATACAATTTAGAAGGTACATTCAACTCTCGGTAAAATTTCCTGCGGCTAAAATTTGTTGGGTACAAATTATGAACTGTAACGTCATTCCGAATGCCGGAGTTTTTACTCCATAAAGTCGTAAGCGTGAAACTTTTTTCCTTCCATTAGTTTGCTATGATTGTCAGCGAGAAAAAGTTTAATAAAGGTTTGAAATTATGTTTAATGTTTGTTGCAATTCGATATAAGTACTCTCATTTTCATACAGCGTATTTTTAAAGTCTCGCCGCATTATGTGGCAATTTTTTGCGATTTCTACTGTTTATGACGTCATATCTTCTGAACCATGTGTCGTATGAAATTCTTAATCCTGCAGCAATTGTCACCTCTCGGTAAGAAATGTGTGTACCAAATTTGCTTGAAATCGGTCCAGTGGTTTGGGAGAAAATGACCAGCAATGTCGCTAAATGCAGCAGTTTTGCGCGCATCTCATTGCTTATGACGTCATATCTCGTGAACTATGTGCCGTACGTGATTCTTACACATACGGCGACCATCCTCGTGGATTAAAGCTTACGTATACAAAATTTCATAGAGAGTGGAACAAAACTGTAGATTTGTATGCAACATGTACACACAAACACACAAATCCACAAACATACAGACACTCCACTTTATATATTAAAAAGTATTACACCGGAAATAATAAGATTGATGATATATCTACAAATTATTGATAAAGGAGGGGAAGGAAGATGGATTAGGAAAGAAATGATCTACAGTGGCTGCATTACGGCATTTAAATTCATCAATGGCGGCGAGTGGAAATGTGAGCTGTCTCTCTTTTCTCTCTCTCTCTTTTCGCTAGTGCTTTCCCTTGCGATCGCTGATGGTGTTTGTTCGATGTGTTCTTGGCTCGGCTTTTTTTTATTACAGAGGCCGTTCAGCTCTCTGACCGGGCGTGCTGAACCACGGCGTCCGGCTACCACTTGGCTACCCGTGCTCGTCTCCCGTCCGTCTCAAACTCCCACAAGTCGCACCCTATGGCTGTAGCGCCCTACCGTCCATGCCATCTTACACTTGCCATTACGGGTTCCCGTGCGAGGTCGCACGTATGACCGCATGTGCGGTGAAGTAATTGAAGCTAACGCCATCTTCGCGTGTAAATACTTATTATATTGGTGTGATGTCTGTTCTTTCGACCTGAAGAGATACCGCGACCCACTGCTGTACAACATACACAGTATTGTGCTTTTCATTTTTAGTGTCATACAAGCTTAAACGCTCGCGTGTTGGTTGTTTACGTCACCGCTGGCCTTCAGTCAGAATTTTTTTATAATTTGACGACTTTCAACCACTATATCTTCCACTCCCTTACAGCTATCGGCATGTAACTGCTATGGTGTACAACGAGAGACGTCAGACAACAATTACATACAGACCATTCGTTTGCGTTCTGTACTTTTCGCTGCAGAGGGAAATATTAACACACGCAGACACAGAATTTTATATATACCGATAACTTTCCATCCTAACATACTTCACCCTTTTATCATTATGAACCCTCAAGCAACAATTCCACCAATAAAACATTTTCAAAAAGAAAATATAATTTTCGAAGAGTAATTATTGTTCCGTATTTCGCGTTATATTCTTAAAGTTACTAAATATCTATCAGATCGCTATAAAACCGCGCCGAAACCATCCTCAGGTATAAATTAGTAATTGTACAAAAATTTAAGTCTCTGCGTTTTGTCGTTCGGACGTGATAAGCGTACACCAAACAGACGTACACATCGATCGCCATAAAACCGTGCCTAAAGCCTTCCCCGGGTAGACATTAGTAAATGTACAAATATTTAGCTCTTTACGTCTTGTGGTTCAGACGTGATAAACGTACACCGAATGGACATTCACATTTATAGATTGTCCTACCAAGAAACTGCGGAAAATCATTTAAAATGACTGCAATGTTATAAAACTTGTACGAATTTTGTACTGACAATTTAATGAACGGTCCTTCATTCCAGAGATCTCCGTTCTTCTCGACGGCCATTTAAAGCAAGTAATTTAAAATTCAAATGCAAGATTATTAATTCGAGTCAGTTTCAAGCGATAATATATTCTGCTATACAAGTACGTAAAGCACGTCCCACTTGCATTTCTGTGCCATTTCAGCTTCTTTTTCGTGGGCACAGGCTTTCCAGATATCACCTGTCAACGCATTCTCTGTTTGGTGAAACCGTTCCGAGATAGTTGCCACAGCCCCGAGCCTGCGACGATCACGCGAGCAATTGCGTTTGCGTGTCCTCGAGACGCCGGGGGACCTTGAGATCGGTACCGCGTGCAGCAGAACTGCAGTCGCGCTGGCTCACGCAAAAAATAAGCGCATTTCTCATTTTTGCCAGACGGCGCTTCAGTTCCTGGAAGGAGCGCGAAATGATGACGGTCGCTGCATCGGTGCCTCGTCTGCAGGGACTGACGCACATGGCTCAAGGGCAAGTGTCACCTGCTTCAGCGTATGCAGCACGCGCTTAGGTAATACCATTCGTGGGCACGACGTAAGCAATCATACGGAATGACCAAACGCGAGACGAAAATTGTGTGCATTATTAAATAATGTGACCATATTTTATCAAGCTGAAAACGGGACACTTCTCAAATGACAACCGCCCTACCCCCATCATCCCCCTTAAAAATTTTTTTTTAACCTTTCCTTTTTATTTATTTATTTGTTTATTTAGCCTGATCAGATTAAGGCCATCTGGCCCTCTCTTACATCGGACCAGGGTTTTACACATACAGTATTTCTTTACATGTGAGTTACCTATTACGTAACAATGATTTTTACAGATAAACAATTAATAACATAATTTATACAAGTTTATTACATGTAAAAGGATTTAAATAAAAGGTATTGACTTAATTCTAATAGGACACCTTCTGCTGCTGTTGGTGTAATAATAGAAGTAACAACATTGTTATTAGCAGATACAAGATGTACTTTTGCATATATCGAGACTGGTTAAGGCATGGCGAATTCTGAGAGAAGGAAGTTAAGAAAGCTGTACCTGGTGAGAGCAATGGCAGTAGGAGAATATCTGGGAGGAGGAATGGATATGACGTACCTGGACCGTAGTGCATTAAAGACTAGCGTAATTATTGCTTTAGTAGGTAATCCATTAACTGTCGTTTGAAGCTGGCAGTGTTATTCAGTTCTCTGATATACTGAGGTAGATTGTTCCAGAGCCTGGTTCCTGCTACTGAAAAGGCTGAGTGATGGATAGGGACAGAAAGGGTTTTGCTCTGACAGGAACGAGTAGTTCTGTTATGTTGATCAGATAAGAGTGTTAAGGTCGAAGAAAGATATGAGGGACAGTGTACGTTAATAAGAGAATAGAGGAAACAGTGTTTATGAAAATCTCTGCGCTTAGTTACTGTAATGCAATTACTACTTACGTATTTACTTGCTTAAACCCGCGCCTCCGTTCGCGTGTTGCTTGATTATGATAGGTAAGCTATCTTTCAGTAATGTGCTATTTATTTATTCTTATATTTCCTTATTCGTATGTTTACCCTTACAGAGAAAGAGCTGAAGTCATTGTAGCACGCATAGACCAAAGATATGGTCTGTGGTAGCACGTTTCGCTGTATGTAACCTCCTTGCTATAGAGTCGCAAACGTCATCGCTGGCCTTCAGTCCGATTTTTTTAAATAATTTGACAACTTTCAACCACCATATCTTCCACCCCCTTACAGCTATCGCTATGGAACTGCTATGGTATACAACGGCAGGCTTCGGACAACAATTACACACACATCACTCGTTTGCGTTCTGTAGTTTTCGCTGCACATACACATGTAGAATTTTATATACACCGATAACTTTCTATCCCAATATACTCGACCCTTTTATCATTATCAACCCTAAAGCAAGAATGCAACCAATAAAACCATTTTCAAAGAGTAAGTATAATTTTCAAAGAGCAATTATTGTTCCGCATTTCGCGTTATATTCTTCAAATTTCGAAATATCTACCAGATCGTTATAAAACCGTGCCTAAAACCTTCCTCGGGTGTAAATTAGTATAACTGTACAAATATTTAAGTCTCTGCGTCTTGTCGTTCGGATGCGATAAGCGTACACCGAACAGACATTCATATATATATATATATATATATATATATATATATATATATATATATATAGAGAGAGAGAGAGAGAGAGAGAGATAAATATATATACTTATCCGATCGCCATAAAACCGTGCTTAAGGCCTTCCCCGAGTAGACATTAGTAACAGTACAAATTTTTGTCTTTTTATATCTTGTGGTTCAGACGTGATAAACGTACACCGAACAGACTTTCACATTTATAGGTATAGATTATTAATATACAGAATTAATGTAATTATCTGGGAACTCATTATATTCTTTACGAAAACATCACTTTTATTACAATATACAAAATAATAATGTGTATAGCATTGCTGTTACTATAAATATTAACACCAAAGAAATTATCATGTTATATAATTCATAAAAATGTTTATTAATGGACATATTTTTTCTGAAGAAAGAATGTTCTTCAGAAGACGTTTAGAAGTCTCTCGCTCTGCTTCAAGTAATTGAAAAATTCAAGGCAGCTGTATTTGAAATTTATTTTGGTAAGCAACAACGCTTTCGTTTCAACTTTCAATTGCTTTTTTTTTCTGATGTCCATATTTTGTTCATGCTTGCAAAAACTCTCTGTACAGGTGCGTCAGTACCTGGCAGGATAATCCAAATTCTACTACTTTGGAAAAGTTACTGAATGATAACTTTTGAGAGAAGAAATACTGAAACATTTGTACCCATCTCAAACGAACTTGTTTCCCCTCATCATTCCACTGAGCAAATTTGTCTGCAGTAGCAAATTGCTTAACATAAACAAATTCGCTTAAAATGGCATTATCATCGACATTTGTTGATTCACAAGATGCGTTTCTAATCACTGACATATACTTTTCGACATCACTCTATTATAAGACGTTGTTAAGTAAAATCCATGCAAATTTCTCATAAACTTTAAATCTGTCAGTCCAGAGTGTCAGGTAGTCAATACATGAGCAACAGAAAGAACCCGCTACTGTTTGGAAATCCTCTACTTTCGCCTCACTTTCATCTTCTAATTCATGCAAAGCACATTTTACAACATGCGGAATAAAGTAGTTCTTCGTGTGTATCATATTTTCTTTCAAATGGGAAAGAGCCATAGCTACTTCAATACCTGTTGTAAGCTCACCTTCTGCCTGGAGAACTGCTAGGTGGAAAGTTGTTAGTTGGTTGTCAAGAAAAAGAACAACTTTTGCCAAAGGGTTTTCAAAAAAGGATTTTTTTTATCACTGGACATTTTTCCTGACTTAGAAAATAGAACCTCAGTCCTTCAAAAAGTGCAAGAATTTTTTCAACTGCTGGCGTTAGTGCTAACCATCTAGTGTTACTACAACCTAATAGTTTCCTGTACTCAATCTCAGCAAAACTGCAGAAATCTTTCAGTGACTCTACTCGTACTGTGTATGAGTGAAAATGATAGTAAATTTTGTGAACAACCATTTCTACGTCAATAGGTAAACAATCTGCAGCCGTCCTAATTGTGTTGTGCACTATATATGCTGCGCATCCAACCCCAAGGATATCGCGACCCAATACCATTTTAAGTTTGTTAAAAACATTTCTTGTTCCTTTACGTGCAGCTCCACCAAAGTTACCATTGGAATTATCACCACAGAACGCAATTATTTTGTTTTAAATGTGTTTATTTCCGTCAACAGTTGCAATAAAATTGTTTAATAACATGTTTCGATCACTTGGACCATCTTCAGATCTTATAGTTGCGTCCGCAACTCGTCTGGCTGAGTACCAATTAGTACTCAGCCAGACGAGTTGCGGACGCAACTATAAGATCTGAAGATGGTCCAAGTGATCGAAACATGTTATTAAACAATTTTATTGCAACTGTTGACGGAAATAAACACATTTAAAATAACATAGTGCAGTTGCGGACACTATCCATTCGACCATGTCGACTATAATGCAATTATTTTGCTATGTAGGTAGTATTTTGCAAGCACATCAGTCAGGTGATTGGTAACAAGATCAGCTGTTTCGCCGGGACGTTCATCAAGTTCTAAAATTCGGACAGAGACACCCTGTAGCGGTAAAAAGTACCTGATCATAACAGGAAAAATATTTTTCTCCCCGTGATCGGAAGCATCTGTAAACACTGTAACATAACTGACTTCCTGCAACTCTTTTTGTAACATTTCACAAGCATGAGGGGCAATTACTTTCAGAACAATGGCTTCAGTCTTCGTGCGACCGCAAGAGAATTTCGGCTCAAACCAGTTTTTTAGCAGTTTCGAAGCACAGACATTTGAGCGAAAACTATGATTTTCTGCAACCACATGATAAGCCCAGGCTCTTTCAATTGCAGTCATTTGTAATTCACGCTCTGTTGCTGAATTTCGCCGGAAAAATGTAGTTATACTTCTGGATGGCGCAGCAGTAATTTCTGCCTTTTTATGTTTACTGGAATTAAGATGTTGTTCAATGTCACTCTTCCCTCCATGAGAGACGCAAAACTCCGTGTTACAAGTGGTGCAACGAACATCAGAATCGGACCGCGTTTTCTTTATGAATGTATACCTATGGCAGAATAATATAGTACTTGTCAATTTACGCATGATTATTCCGAGGTAATTTAAATCGCTCCATAAATACTAAGTCCTCTGCCATAAAATAAGGTACTTACTTTTCTTGCAACGCAGCAGTGAACACACACTTTCGTTTAGGCATCTTGAATCTCTCGCGGAACTGCTTAAACAATGTCCATCACAATCCGAACAATCCGACTGTCGCTGAGAGATTGGAATCGAATTGTCGAAGTGAAGGTCGGCATACAAGCATTGTCGGCAGTGTCGTCATATGGATTAGTTATTTTTCGTAACGAATTTTGCCCATCGATAACATAACTTTCATTCTCAGCAATTATGGACATAAAGATTTAAATATTACGTAGCGTATCACCAGGGCCGGATCTGTGTGTGTGTGTGGGGGGGGGGGGGGGGGGGGAGGGGGCAGTTGCCCCGGGCGGCAGAATTTAGAGGGCGGCGAAATTTGACCATCTAATTTTTTTATTTTTACTTTTTTTTTTTTTTTTTTTTTTTTTTACAGAGTGTATCTTTCTGGCATAATCTAATAAAATTAACTGACACAGAATTATTAAAAGTAAAATGACTGCAAGAAATACCGAAATCATTTAATAAAACTAAAATTCCAGGTTGCTGACTTCAGTGTTGCCCTGTCACAGGTACTTCAGCTAATCAAACTTTAAAAATCTTCTAGATATTAGCCAGAATGAGAGAGATGTTTGCGTTATTGCATAAGTAAATGCACAATGTTTATTAATTTGCATAGATTTCCTTTTTCAGATAAATGAATATTTATATTTCATATCAAGGTAATATTTGTAGAACAGGTGAATTTGAATATCGTTCCAGTCCTTAAAAAAATTAAAGTGCGCACTCTTCTTATTGAAAGTCAAAAGCCGGCCGCGACGGCCGAGGTGACTGAGGCCCTCCAGTCACGGTCTGCACGGCCACTACGGTCGGGGGTTCGAAACCCCCTCGGGCATGGATATTTGTGCCGTCCTAGTTCGTAAGTAGTTCATAAGTAGTTTGTAAGTTTAGGGACTGATGACCCCGTAGTTAAGTCCCATAAGCTTTTCTAAAAAAAAAAAAAAAAAAAAAAAAAAAAGTCAAAAGCATTAAGGATCTAAAGTGCTCTCTCGGTAGCGGTGGAATTGATAGACATCTACACAGGATACTCTGTAAATCACATTTAACTGCCTGACAGAGGGTTCATCGGACCACTTTTATACTATTTATCTCCCATTCCATTCTCGAATAGCGCGCGGGAAGAAAGAACATCTGAATCTCTCTGTTCGAGCTCTGATTTCACGTATTTACTCAGATGATCTTTTCTACTTATGTACGTGGGAGGCAACAATATATTTTCGCATTCGGAGGAGAATGTTGACGTTTGTAGTTTCGTAAGTAGCCCACGTCGCAGCAATAAACGCCTTTGTTCTAATGATTTCCATCCCAGATCCTATATCATTTCCGTGACGCTTTCTCCCCTGTATCACGACAATACAAAACAAGCTGCCCTTCTTTCGAGTTTTTCGATTTCCCCGACAAACCCACCTGTATTCTTGATGCTGTCCTTTTTCTAGCTAAGCAAGGACGTCCTTTTAGAGGAACAAAAGAAAATGGTGATTTTGGTGATTGACATAGCGGCAAATTTCTAAATACAATTGATCTCATGTCATGCTATAGTGTCCCCCTTCGACTGCGTATTGAACGCCACAAGAAAGGCCAGATTAGCTATTTTAACAAAAATATACAAGATGAGTTCCATGATTTGATTGCTGACAAAATAAAACAAGATATAATTAAAGATATTTTAGCTGCTAAATACTTTTCACTGATGTTTGACTGCACTCCAGATATCAGCCACAATGCGCAGATGACACAAGAAATTCGATATGTCAAGTCGAATAACTCAGAGGTTGTGGAAAGTTTTACTGACTTTTTTACAGTTACAGACAAAACAGGAGAACGGCCTTAGTCAAGAGATACTGCAAAAATTGGAACAAGATTGGTTGAACGTTAAGTACTGCAGGGGGCAGTCTCATGATAATGGGGCAAACAGGGCTGGAAATTACAAAGGGGTCCAGTCAAGAATACTTCAGAAGAATGAACTGGCCTATTTCGTACCATGTGCTGCTCACTCTTTAAATTTAGTAAAAGCAAATTCAGCAGACATTTAGCAAGACTAGGTGATCTGCAAGAGTAGATGCGGTTGGGGCTGTTTACAAGCATTTTCATAAAGTTTTGAAGGCCCTGGAAGAAACGGAAGCTTATAAATTGTCAACACCAGAAATAAAATCAGAGACAAGATCTATTTTAAAAAATATGAGAAAATTCAGATTCATTACATTAGCTTGTTTCTGGTATGCAATATTAAAATAAATTGCTTATGTTAATCAGTTTCTGCGAAGTTAATACTTTACAATTGATAAAGCTGTTCGAAACATTCAAGGACTTCTCAAAACTTTCCGGGGTTCTTGTACCTCTGAAGCTATTTCTGTGGCAAAAGTGCTAGCAGAAGATAATGAGGTATCAACGGTATTCTCCGAAAAAAGGATTCGAAGAAAGAAGAAAATGGCCGATGAGCTTTGTGAGGATGAAGTATCCAACATTCACAGAAAAAAAAAGAAATAATTGACAGAGCTTAGTACCAGGTTTACCGCACTTGAGAAAATTGGTGCCAACATTAGTTTTCTGTGTGGTGTGCAAATTCGAGAAATAGAAGTGGAGGACTTGAAGGCCAAAGCAGTGGAACTGGCAGAAGATCTCAGCGAGGAAGAACTTGAAGTTGAAAGTTTCAGACAACATGCGCTGGCAGTAGACAGAGCCTTGCAAGATTCCACTGCATCATCAACATTAAGTTTAATTTATAAAAATAAATTGGTAGAGGGGTATCCCAACCTTACTACAGCGTTAAAATATATCTTACCATTCTAGTTTCTGTTTCGTCTGGAGAAAGAAGTTTCAGCAATCTGAAATTAATTAAATACACTTGAGGAGCACGACTGCTTAACAAATCTGAGTATAATATCCATAGAGCACAAACGAGATGCGTCTCTAAATTATGATGATATCAAAAAGAGTTTTGCAGCAAAAAAAAGCTCGAAAAGCGAAATTTTGAATTGATTGTTATACGATGAGTAATCTTGTAATATTTTTGTATGTATTAAAATTGTTCTGTTTTCCTTTGATCTTAATTCAGTCAATAAAATAAGTTCATGTTGTGAGATTGCGACATTTATTTAGAAATATGTAACCCAATTAGCGTCAAAAAGTCGATTCTTACAGGGAGGGGGGGGGGGTGAAAAAAGGGGCGGCAAATTTAAGCTTGCCCCCCTGGCAAATGTTGTAGATCCGGCCCTGCGTAACACACAATAAAAAATAATTCCTATTTTCTAACAAAACGGGACAAACAGGCGTCCCTACAACAGGCTATATAACGGTACTGCCCCGTTCTGGTCACTTTAGTTAAACGAAGTGCTGTCATCTACTTTAAAATCTAAAGCTGCTTAATTCCATACATCTTGCTGCGGTGGAGTAGCCGAGCAGTCTAAGGCGCCTAACTGCGGAGCGCGCGGTTGCTCGCCGTGGGGGGTTCGAGTCCTCCACACATTGGTGTGTGTGTTTGTCCTTAGGTTAGTTTACCTTAGGTTAAGTAGTTTGTAAGCTGCGGACTGATGACCACGCAGTCTGGTCCGATAGATTTACAACCAAACAAACATCCATACATCTTATTCTACTCTATATTATCTACAAAAATGGATGTGTGTTTGTATGTTACCTGCACGTGGTGAATCACTATTGCCACCAATAAGAACTCTGAAAGTATGACAGGAGCTGAAACGTTTGTGGGACAGAAGTTGCATGTAGCAACGGGGGTCAGAATGTGTGGTTGGGTTTTTGTTGATAGGAGGAGTCGCTTCAGAGATATGAAGGTCAACTTCTTTTAACCCTCTCATGCACGCATTATCAACCCGACAATGAACAAAATTTCTGATACATTATTTGATAACTTAAGACCTATCTTGTGCAGAATTCATCATAATTTATCTAAAATATTAGTTTCATAGACCCATACGGAGCTGTCCTCAAATGAGGACATTGAGTAAGAAAACTACATTTTACATATAACATCTATGAATAGTATCAAAGAATACATGAAGAGTGTTCACTATTTTGTATTTTACGCACAATGAAATTGTTTCCAGCACTCATGCACACAGCAAGTTGGCACTTTTCTCAAACGTAACGTGTTTTTCGCCGGCAGTCTCAGTCACGAAACACCTTGGCATTGGGATCACCTGTCTTGGCTGGCCAGTGTTATACCCCAACGAAGCGTAATTCGTTGGGTACCGAACCACAGGCTTTCTTTTCTTTCGATGTTCAGAAAACAGTGTGCTTTCGTCTGAAGCCTACCTCTACTTTTTCTTGTAATCTCTACTCTCCTTTCTTTGTTAGCCCAACGACTAACACTTCCGTCTAGGAGACATTGTAGCATTCAGTATTAGTCCTCATATGAGGTACCTGTGCCTTTACGGTCACCTCAGATGTAAAAGATGACAGAAATGACACAAAATGTAAGTGTCCTCATTTGAAAATGCGACACATGAGAGGGCAATTTTTTAAAAAAAATTGTAATGGGATGCTATAGTTTGATACATATATTTTGATAGCGGCTATCGAGAAGCATAAAATGTTGTGCAACAGTAAGGTCTTTGATATTCAACGAAAGACACAAAGCTGACATGAAAGATTTACAGTTGTTTGAAGTGTTGACCATTGGTACCAATGCAGCGCTGCAATCTTCTTATCATGCACTGAGAGGTATTTCGTATCACTTCGGCACTTGCAGGCGTTGCCACTGCAATTAGAATGAAATGTTCACTCCCCATAATTCCGCTAGCGACCCATCTTGCCAAGCGCTTGACGCCATTGTAGCGCGATAGAACAGCTGGGCGGCTTCACAGTGCTTATTGCTGGCACCTTTTTTGAACTTCTTTGACCTTCAAAAGTCCAACTGTTACACATCATTGGATTCGTTTCGATAGCCGCTATAAAAAAAATAAATTTCAAACAATAGCTTCCCATTTTTAAATAATAATAATAAAAAAAGAACATCACCTTAATATCTCTGAGGCGACCTCACTCGGCAACAAAACGCCAACGTCATATTGTGGCTTCCGTTGTCCCATTATTAAAATATACACGTAAAATTTTACGCCTAGAACTTAGAACGACAGTAGCCCCCCCTGCCCCTCTAACAAAGAGTCAACCGCCATACTTCTGTAATTGTAGTTACAGAATGTTGAATATTTATTGTAAACAGATAAAATTATAAATTGCGACAGCACCCAATAACGATCCAAGAGGTCTTATATGCTCTCTCAGCTGGAGTAGCTGTAACAGGGCAATATAATGTGTGTGTGTGTGTGTGTGTGTGTGTGTGTGTGTGTGTTTGTGTGTGTTGTAGTAGTTGTTGTTATGGTTCTCAGTCTAGAGACTGCTTTGATGCAGCTCTCAACCATACCCTATCCTGAGCAAGCCTCTTCATCTCCTCATAAGAACGGAAACCCACATCCATTTGAATCTGCTTACTATATGCGTCTCTTGGTCTCCCTCTGCGATTTTTACCCCCACACACTTCCCTCCAACGTTTAATTCACGATTCTTCCATGTCTAAGAATGTGTCCTACCAATCGATCCCTTCTTTTAGTCAAGGTATGCCAGAAATGCCTTGCCTTTTCTCCCCATTCTGTTCAGTACCTCTTTATTAGTTACGCGATCTACACACGTAATTTTCAGAATTCATCTGTGGCACCACATTTCAAAAGCGACTATCCTCTTCCATTCTGAACTATTTATCGTCCAACTTTCACTCCCGTACACGGCAACACAACACACAAATGCCTTTAGGAAAGATTTTCTTACACTTAAATTAATATTCGATGTTAGCAAATTTCTCTTTTTCAAAAACGCTTTTCTTTCCGTTGCCATTCTGCATTTTATATCCTCTGTACTGCGACCGTCGCATGTTATTTTACTACCCAAGTAACAAAACTCATCTACCACCTTTAATTTTTCGTTAACTAATCTTATTCCTTCAAGCATCGCCTGATTTTCTAACATTGCATTCCATTACCTTTGTTTTGCTCTTGTTAATGTTCATTTTAAACGCTCTCCATTCCATTTAACTGCTTTTCCAGGTCCTTTGCTGTCTCTGACAGAATTACAATGTCATCAGCAAAAGACAATGTTTTTATTTCTTCGCCTTGAACTTTAATCCCTATTCAGAATTTTTTCCTGATTTCCTTCAAAGCTTGCACGATGTACAAATTGAATAACATTGGTTAAAGGCTACAACCCTGTCTTACTCCCTTCCCAACCACTGCTTTCCTTTCATGCGCTACGACTCTAATAACTGCGGTCTGACTTTTTTACAAGTTGTAGATAACCCTCCTTTCCCTGTATTTTACCCCTGCTGACTTCAGAATTTTGGGAGAGTCTATTCCAATCAATATTCTCAAAAGCTTTCTTCTAGTCTACAAAAGCTAGAAATGTTGGTTTGCCTTTCCTTAATCTATCTTCAAAAACAATTCGTAAAGTGAGTGTTGCCTCCCGTGTTGCTACTTTCCTCCTGAATCAAAACTGATCTTCCCCGAGGTCTGTTTCCATTCTGCTGTAAATAATTCGTGTTAAAATTTTGCAACCATGACTTATCAAACTAATAGTTCTGCAATTTTCACACCTGTCTGCAGTTTGTTTCTTCGGAATGGGGATTATTAAACTTTTTGAAATCTGAGGGTATTTCACCTGTCTCAAACATCTTACACGCCACACGAAATAGTTTTGTAATGGCTGGCTCTTCCAGACACTTCAGTTGCTGTGGGTGAATGTCATATACTCCTGGGGCCTTGTTCCGACTTAGGTCTTTCAGGGCCCTGTCAAACTCATCTCTTAGTATAGTATTTCCTATGTCATCTTCATGTACTTCCTCTTTCGTTCCTATTGTCTCGAAGTTAATTTTCTATGTAGAGCTCCTCTATGTACTCTTTTCACCTTTCAGCGTTTCCTTCTTTGCTAAGAACTGGTTTCCCATGTAAGTTCTTGATATTCGTAGAGCTGTTTTCTTGTCCCCAAATATCTCTTTTATTTTCCTGTAGGCGGTATCTACTTTTCCCGTTGTTATATATTCTTGTACAGACTTGCATTTGGCTTCTAGCCACTCCTGCTTAGCTATTTTGCACTTCCAGTCAATTTCATTTCTTATCGTCTGTACTCCGTTTCGCCTGCTCCATTTACTGCATTTTTATATTGCCTCCTTTCATCAATTAAATTTAATATTTCCGGTGATGCTGTCTTCACTTTCATCTTTCAAAGCTACTCATTCTACTTCTACTGTTTAATTTTCCAGTTTCCTCCAATTTATCCAGGTCCCATCTCCTTATTTTCCTACCTTTCCACAGATTTTTCAATTTTAGTCTACAATTCATGACCAATAAGATATGATCAGAGTCAGCATTTGCATCAGGATATGTCTTACAGTTCAAATCCTGTTTCCGAAATCTATGTCTTACCATTATAAAATCTATCTGGTATCTTCCGGTGTGTCTTGGCCTCTTCCACGTTTACAACCTTTATATTACTATTGAACTAGGATTACCGGACGCCCGCAGTTATGCGAAACAAGTCCGCATTTTCAACGTTTAATCTGGCGTCCGCATATATTTTTAGGATTTCTGTTTATGTCCCCATTTTTTAGTTTTGGGAAAAGATAGTTTGATATTTCATCTTGTATCATCAACAATGTATATACTTTTTACTTATGCAACTGAATTACATAATGTGTTATTTTCTTATCATGGTAGATCTGCTATGCTTCGGGAACTTGTTCGAAAAGTAAAATATTGATTTATGTTGCTCAAAATAGATGTTTCTGGCTGAGTATCATAATATGTGCACCTAACGAATAGAAGATATAGTTTATGATGTAGATACAAACATTTAATGAATTTTATTGTTTTAAGAAGCTGGAATTTTAAGATGCATTCTGCACTTATGTAGAAGAATGTATAAAATCCTGTTGCATAGTAATATTGCATCTGAGGACTTGGATGCAGTAACAGCGTTATTCTATTTACGCCGTTATTGCATAAACAATTCCTTGAACCTTTTGCTATTAAACAAGACGGCTGGTAGTTCTATATGACGGGTCCAGAGACTATAGGAACAACTAACGCTGTTGTTGTATCCATGTCCTCAATTGATGATGACGAGTGTTTAGACGAATTTCCAGATTTGAAAAAAAAATCGTAGTTACATACCATAGGAAATGTGAAACAAATCAAAATAAATGTTTATAATTTAGTAAACTGGTTAAGACCACTTAGTTATCTGCACTGCCAGCCCATAACGTTTTTGTTGAAAGGTTTTCTCCTTAACAAACCAACAATGGACAAAACGTTGGTGTGGCGTTTGGAATTTTTAGAGGCATGAACAACAATGTCCCCTAGACAAAAGGAGAAAAATAGACTGCCAACTGCGACTCTGTAAAAGGCATTCGGTGCAATGAAAAAGATACAAGAGGCATAGGTCTTGATGTAAATATGTCTGATTCAATCAATAACATTCCTCTTTGTACCCTTTCTAATAAATTTAAAATATGGAAAGTGTCCTAATTTTTTATTCTAAAATATATAAACAGTCCTCTCGTTTGCATTCCAAAGTCTGGTAGCCCTATACTGAACACATGGTGCGATGACAACTGCATGCACATTGATGATTAATACACAACTAGAGGAGCTGAAAGATATTATTCAGACCGTTAAAGGAGAAGAAAACTTAATTGTGATGGGGGACTGGAATTCGGTAGTAGTAAATGGAAGAGAAGGAAATGTAGTAGGTGAATATGGACTGGGAAAAAATATTGAAAGAGGAGATCGTCTGCTAGAATTTTATGCAGGGCACAATTTAATCAGCACAAAAACTTAGTTTAATCATCATGAAAGAAGGTTATATACATGGAAGAGACCAGAAGACTCTGGGAAGTACCAGTGTGATTTTATAATGGTAAGGCAAAGGTTTAGAAACCAGGTTTTAAACTGTAAGACATATCCAGGGGCAGATATAAAATCTGACCATAACTTATTGGTTATGAACTATAGATTAAAACTTAAAGAGACTGCAAAAGGATAGAAAATTAAGGAGTGGCACATGGACAAATTGAAGGAACCAGGGGTGGTTGAGAGTTTCAAGAGGAGCATTAGGCAAGGATTGGCTGAAAGGGAGGAAGGTAATACAGTAGAAGAAGAATGGTCTGAGAGAGAGAGAGTAGTGAAGGCCGCAGAGGAACATATAGGCAGCAGGACAAGACCTAATCGAAATCCTTGGATAACACAGGAGATAATGAACGTAATTGATGTAAGGAGACAATATAAAAATGCATCAAGGGAAGCAGACAGAAGGCAGTATAGACGTCGGAGAAAAGAGGTTCACAGGAAATGCTCATTGGCTAATCAGGAGTGGATTGAGGAGAAATACGACCGTAGAAGAATGTATAACTAGGGGAAAGATACATACCGCATACAGGAAAATAGAACAGACATTTAGAGACAAGGAAGGCAGCATTCTAGAAATGGAATACGAAGTAGAGAAAGATGAGATAGGAGATAGTATACTGCGAGAAGAATTTGACAGAGCACTAAATGATTTGAGTAGAAACATGGCCCCTGGAGTACATGATATTCCGCCTGAGCTGCAATTAACGTTAGGAGAGACAGTCATGAAGAAATTGTACCACCTGGTATACAAGATGTATGAGACAGGAAAAATACCCTCAGACTTCAAGAAAAATATAGTGATTCCAATACCTAAGAAATCATGTGGAGACAAATTTGAAAACTATTAGTTTGAAAAAACATAGCTGCAAAATATTAACACGAATTATTTAGAGACTAATGGAAAAACTGGTAGAATCCGACCTTGGGGAAGATCAGTTTGAATTTAGGATACGTGTTGGAACACGCGAGGCAATACTCACATTACGAATTATCTTAGAAGATAGCTTAAGGAAAAGGAAAACCTACGTTTTTAGCAGTTACGGATCTGGAGAAAGCTTTTGATAATGTTGACTGGAATACACTCTTTCAAATTCTGAAGGTAGCAGGGGTAAAATATAGGGAGCGAAGAGTTATATCCAATCTATACAAAAACTAGACAGCAGTCATTAGAGTCGAAGGCATGAAAGGATCGCAGTGGATGGGAAGGGAGTAAGACAGGGTTGTAGCGTTTCTCCAATGTTGTTCAATCTGTCCATTGAGCAAGCAGTGAAGGAATGCGAGGAGAAATTTGAAGAGGGAATTAGAGTCCAGGGAGAGGGAATGAAAACCTTGCGGTTTGCTGATAACATAGTAATGGACATGGTAGAGCAGTTAAATGGAATGGACTGTCTTGAAACTGAAGGAATTAGATTACATAATGGGACGATAAAAGTAGTAGACGAGTTTTTTTTTTTTTTTTTTTTTTTTTTTTTTTTTTTTTTTTTTTGGGTAGCAAGATAACTCCTGATGGCCGAAGTAAAGAAGGTATAAAATTCAAAATGGCTATAGGAAGAAAAGCGTTTCTGAAGAAGCGAAATTTGTTGACATCTAGTATTAGTTTAATGGTTAGAAAGTCCTTTCTGAAAGTATTTTTCTGGAATGTAGTATTGTATGGAAGTGAAACATGGACGAAAAAGAGATTAGACAGAAAGATGATAAAAGCTTTCGGAATGTGGTGCTATTGACCAGAGCTTTTCAAACTGGGTGTCGCGACACCCTTGGGGTGTCGCGTAGTAGTATCAAGGGTGTCGCGAGACTAACAAATTTAGTTGTTGTTGTTGGTTTTTGAGGGGACTAAACAGCTAGGTCATCAGTCCCCTGTTACTAGCTCAGAGTCCACTGTCAATAACGACAAAAATTAAACGAAGCTCTAAAAATGATCACGCACATAAGGGACAGGTTGACAATGGACAAACCTCTGATAACTTAAAACGAAGACACACAGAATTGGTAAAAGAAAGTCAGGAATAAAACTGGATAGCAGAGTACCTTGGCTGGCCGATCACAAAGAAAAAACAGGATGAGCCAGCCATACTGCATACACTAAGAACCCCTAAGGGTGTGAATAGGTAAAAAGCTGGATTGGTGGTGGCCTAAGATATCAGGCCACAGCACCCACCGTTAGATAGAGTCATAAAAACCAGCAGCGCGGGTAAAACTTAAAACTCTATAAACAAAAAAAAACTTGTCATAAAATAACACAAAATATCCTTCTTTTCATATTACCATGAAGACTAGCCTGCAGCTAATCATCCTTCTCTTCATTCAGTGTACCACAGATCACGTATTAAAGGAATGATGTGTGCACATCAATTGCGTGGTCAGCCGCTAGGCGGCAGCTCTGCTTCAGCAGCAGTAGACACTCGGGGTTCTTTCAAGCAGCTGCCACTTGCCAGATTTCAGCAAACTGGGCATGCGCAGAGCTGCTGCTGATACTCGATAACAGCTCTTCCCATATGCATTTTGCTGGAAGTGGCAGCTGCTTGAACGAACCTTGACTGTAGTCTGCTTTCCTTCTCAAAAAGCTGCACCTGAGCGTTTTTTGATGTATTCATCAAAGCCACGTCACCCTCGGTAGCGTTTCTTACAATTAAATGTCAATCAGTGACACAGTGGCTGTAAAAGCTGTCACAGATTGTAAAAGCAGTCACAATTGTCCACTGACCTAAGCTATTCAGTAGTGATGTTTAGTATTGAGTATGGCCGGGTGATTAACAGAGAGTAGTATTTTAAATGCAGTGATCGTTGGTTCGAACCCTGGTATGCGTTAATAGTTTTTACTCTGTTTCCTGTATGTAACAGATTCTGCGACCAGAAATGACATTAATATTCTTACTTGTCACAAATATTTATATATTTTTTCTGAATATGTCGGGACTTCCGAGATCCTGGTGAACCTAACAACAGAACTTAAATAATAATTCATCACTTGTCATAAATACTTCCTCTTTATTTCTGAAAATAATGTGATAATATTGAACTGAAAGGGAACAGCCACTGTGCTGTCTAAATCAGAAATCCGAGCAGCTGATTTCCAGATGCCGTTTTCAATCGATCCAGCAAAACCGTATCTGGCCCTGACACGTACACACTACAGCGAAAAACGGTTTCCGAAATTCAGTTTTCGTGTTTCGGAAGTTGTGTCGCATGTAGAAGAAGCAACTATTACTGTGTGAGTTGGACATTGTTGTCCGCGGTGTTACTCTGTTGTACATCTCCGTAGTTTCGAATGTTTCTTGCGATGAGTGTACGTAATTACTGCAGTCAGGATCAACATTGAACATGCCAATGCGTACGAGGATTGCAGTTTCGTTTACATACTAAATTTAAGCGATACTTTATTCCCCCCCCCCCCCCAATCCTTCGCTAGAACCATCTAAATTCTACCATATGTATTTATATTAGTGAAAGGGTGTCGTGCAAAACTGTAAGCTATAATAGGGTGTGGCCATGGGGGAAAGTCTGGAAAGCACTGGTGTAGATAGATACCGAATGTTGTAGGGAATTGAAATAAATTCAATGGCGAAGTTTTGTGCTGGTCTGGGATTCTTACCCATTAGAACATTCAGACACGGTTCCCGTCCCATTCAAATACTCGACTGTTACTTGGATGTTACTGGCCACAGCCCAGTACTTCCACTTGCTTGCAGCTTTAACTTCATTCCCGCAAAGAATCGAGCGCATTGGTGCATCCGGACAGAACGTGTGATCGGCCTGATGGAGGCATACATAAAATTATAGAAATGCCGAAATTACATTTCTAAAAATAGGTCCAAATGTTTGTAAATATATGGAACCAAAATGCAGTGGTCATCAGTCTCTAGACATACAAACTACTTAAACTAACATAGGATGTAACACCCCATACCCATGCCCGACGAAGGACTCGAACCTCCGAAGGGGAACTGCCACGCACACTGCGGAAAGACGCCTTAGTGCGCACAGCCGGACGGAACAGCATACCTATTAACTATTTTTGTTTATACATCTTTTAAACAGAAGTTCTGCAATAAAGTGAAGGAAATTTGTGACTTTCAGTGTTACACCACAAGCATTTAAACGCCTTGACCAAAGAGAAACAACAAAATATGCTTTCATCTAGTTGTTGACGAACAAACCGACACTGTAATACTAAACTACAATAGAAGAAAAAGAAACTTCTGAAATCTATGTCTATAAATGTGAATGTCTGTTCGGTGTACGTTTATCACGTCTGAACCACAAGACATAAAGAGCTAAAAATTCGTACAGTTACTAATGTTTACCCGGGGAAGACTTTAGGCACGGTTTTATGGCAATGGGATAACTATATGTATTAAAGTGATGTCTGTTCGCTGTACGCTTATCACGTCCGAACGACAAGACGCAGATACGTGAATATTTTTACAGTTACTAATTTATCCCTGAGGAAGATTTTAGGCACGGTTTTATATTGATCTGACAGATGTTTAGTAATTTGAAGAATATAACGCGATATGCGGAACAATAATTACTCTTTGAAAATTATATTTACTCTTTGAAAATGGCTTTATTGGTTGCATTGTTGCTTGAGGGTTGACAATGATAACAGGGTGAAGTATATTGTGATGGAAAGTTATCGGTGTATATAAAATTCTACGTCTGTGTGTGTTAATATTTCGCTCTGCAGCGAAAACTACAGAGCTCAAACGAATGGTCTGTGTGTAATTGTTGTCCGGAGTCTTCCCTTGTACACCATAGCAGTTCCATGCCAATAGCTATAATGGGGTGGAAGATATGGTGGTTGAAAGTCGTCAAATTATAAAAAAAATTCTGACTGAAGGCCAGCGATGACGTCTTCGACTCTATAGCAAGGAGGTTTCATACAGCCAAACGTGATGCCACAGACCATATCTTTGGTCTATGCGTGCTACAACGTCTTCAGCTCTTTCTCTGTAAGGCTAAGCATACGAATAAGGAAATATAAGAATAAATAAATACCACACTACTGAAAGATAGCTTATCTATCATAATCAACCAACACGCGAGCGGAGCCGCGTGTTTAAGCTAGTATATCATAAAGTAAGGCGTTGTTTGTTTGTAATGACACTCCGGTGTGTGGCCCAATATTCTGGAGAAATACTCGTTTCTATAAACGATTTGTGGAAGGGAGATAAAAACTAGGTCGCTATACGGAGAAAAACTCAGAAAAAAAAGTTCAAATGTTTGTAATGCTATGGGACCAAAATACGATGGTCATGAGTCCAACTACTTAAACTAAGTTAAACTAACAGAAGGACAACACACACATCCATTCCAGAGGGAGGATTCGAACCTCCGACGCGGGAGGCCGCCCGACCTGTAACGTGGCGCTCCAGACCGCTCGGCATCTCCCGTGCGGCACTCAGAAACCATTTTGGAATTTACTGCCACATCCTGTGGAAACACGTTTAATGAAATTTATTTCTTGACGCTTTTAATCTGTCAATATTGTTTTGTTTCTTTCCCTCTTATAAATTTCGAGTGTCCGAGTTTGCAGTGGTTAAGTTCGATGCCGTTCCTAACAGCAAGCATTTCGGCAGCCCATAGCGGCTAGCCACATTCTTTAAACTTTCATAAACCCTGCTGGTATCATTTAGCATATTTTTTGTTATGAAGAAAAGTGACGTTATTTTATACGCCTTGGGAACACAACATGTGATTTTACGTCTCATGAGAGTAACAATTTTATACATATGTTGAAGACACCTTTATGTGGCGTCGAAAACTGGATGAAGTGTATTTGTAACAAAGCAACGTGCGTGGCAGCTGGTTTGCACTTACAGTAAACAAACTGTTACGGTGGCGGCTTGTAAGACAAGCTATGTTGAGAATCATAATAATAACCAAATAAAATACAGTAAATGATATTTAAGTACGCATATTTAATGTGAACAGTGGCCTGGAACTTATTTGGATAGTTTGACTAGGTTCACTTAATATGTTGTGATTTTTAACTTCACGCAAGATGTTCAATGTTTGTTAAACTTATGAGACTGAACTGCGGGGTCATCAGTCCCTAAACTTCAGTAAACTTACAAAATACTTATGAACTAACTTATACTAAAGACAACACAAACATCCATGCCCGAGGGAGGATTCGAACGTCCGACGCGGAAGGCCGTGTCGGCTACTTCCGCGCGGACCTTGTCTAGTTCTTTCAAAGTAGACATTTGTGCCGTGAACTAAGGTCAGTTTTTTTTTCCTTTCTCTGATTGTTCCCAATCAGAATTACGATGTTTATATTTGAAGCTCAATGATTCCTTGTTTTTTTTTTTTTTTTTTTTTTTTTTTTTTTTTTTTTTTTTTTTTTTTTTTAGCTTAATAAACTACATTTCAAAAGTGTCAATGTTATTATCAAAGTAAGAAATGTTTAGTTTTGGTAAGCTAGCATTGAGTAGATTAATGCTAATGACCCTTTGCTTAATCTGAACTCCTGAAATCTTTACAGGAAAGCTTCACTAAAAAACACCTCTGAGGGAAAGTTATATGGATTACTAAATTAATAACAGAAATACCCAAAGAGCTTAAATTTCAAAGAGTGGGGATAGGTCCGCCATGTTTGAGGAAAATTTAACTGGCGTCGGCCATGTTATTTGGGGTATCGGATAACAGCTGGCATGACACACCCACTAGACAATTTTACCTATATACAGTCCCACGTTACAAATGAAGACTGACTATTGAATACGGATGTCCATCAAGTTCCGTCAATCTTCATCGAAGATGCGAATTGACGAGCCGGGTAGTATATTTCCTAAAAATGCGGCGATGAAATCTCACGAAGCTGTCAGTAATACACTTGCACTTCGAAATATAACAGATAGCTTAGGTTTGTAATTTCGCCGCGACGGGGCGGCCGAGCTTTGCAAGACGCCTAGCTGCGGAGCGCGCCGTGACCGCCGCCGGAGTTTCGAGTCCTCCCTAGGGCATGGGTGTATTTGTTGTCCTCAGTATAAGTTAGTTTATTACCCGATCACTTTACAATTGCCGATTTGAGCTGAGGGGGCTGCGAACTGTTGACGTGTTCTGCTGTTGGTTGTTCGAATGAAGCACGAGCGGTATAGTTGCGCTCAACTACAATGTTCCTCATATGTAGCAGATAAAATAAATGTACATTCTGTTAAGAGATTCTTGTTCAGATAAACAATCCAAATAAAAATTAAGATATAAAACTGTGATTTTTTTACGGTCCGACAAAACAGCAGTGCTTTTACAAAACGATGTTACATTTGCTTTTAATATGTTTTTGTGCAGGAAGGCGTATGAAATGAAAAATAACTGCATTGTTACTATTGAACAACAGAAGCGATCCATAATACATGTAATTTTAGTACATTACTTCTACAAAAAATAGCACGAAATTAAAACTATTGGTTTACGATGTAACAAAGAGTCGGCCGTGTAGCTGAAAAATACAATTTGCTAGTAATACATTATTCTACAGTAAAATGTAATGAAAATAAATATAGCTTTCGGTGCATGATCTAAAAACTAGGAAGAAGAAGCCTCTGCTGGGAGGATCGACGTTTTGAAACCATTATTATTCGCTAGTGCAAGTTTGTGATATTACAGATATAGGGCGAAGCTGATTGTTTTCATGTGAAAAGCGGTTTTTGCCAGGCTGTTGTGTTCCCCAGCCGGCCGGCTAACAGTTTGGACCTAGATAATCAGGGGTTCCCTAATGTGCTCGGAAACCGGAAACACTCTTGGCTGAGCGAGGGCGGCTAACCCAGATTGCAACTGAAATACAATATAGCCACACACATTATTCTAAAAATCCATATAAAATCAGAGAATGATCATACGGCAAATATAATTATATGAATGGATTTAACCTGGGAGAATAAAACACCGTAATTACAATTTCACTATCCCTTACAGATAAAATCCGATAAATTTCAGTACTATAATAATATTATTATAAGAGTTATATTTACAATTATTGATACATAGTGTTTATCAGTAACAGATTAAGAGGCAAATGGGCAGCATTGCACCATGCTACCTATCTTAAAAGACGTACCACGTTATTTCCGTATTCTTTCCATAAACTTTGTTTTACTCTCTTGTTCTGCTTTTCGGTGAGTTAATAATATTCTTGAGTCAGAACATAGATTCCACCACAGAAACACAAAACATGAATCCAGCAAAGCGCATTACATTTATATATGTATTTTATTATATTTAATATTATTCTTAGTAACGTTCGTTTTTTTTATGTTGTAGACTACAAGTTAAATATTTCATGGCCGACTAAAATAGTAGATATGCAGAAGATAACTTATATATAAACAAATATTTATTTGTGGACAAGAACTGAATATATTTGTATAAAAAGCCATGATAAATTAATATTAATTGTGTAATAATATTTCGACGGAAGCATTATATTTGAACAGTGAGACGCCACACGTAATGGCTATCTGAGCAAAGAGCTTCAGTCTCAACCGTTATTTGGTATTGTTAAATATATATTTGTTTGTTAAATGTAAACAACATACGTAGGGAGGTGGTCAAAGCATTTAATTCTGTGATATTCAAATGTATAATATTTTGGAAGGGAAATTATATTTTAAAGATAGTCAGAGGTTTAATTTATGTTTGTTAAATGAATTTTCACGTCATTATATGCAATTTTGGGAGCAGGTAGAGCATGCTTTTGAACGCTTGGGAAGGGACTCGAAACTTGGACGTGGTGGTGAAATGTTATGACACTTGGCGATCTGAAGCCGCGTTACGAACCTGTGATTAGAAGAGATAGGCATGTGTGGACTTAGAAAATTTAAGGCACTGTGACTACAGAACTTAGTCTCTGCTTGAATAGTGATAAACTATGCACAGTAGTCAGGCTGTGGAACTGTTAAAATTCAGCAATCGTGTACTCTTGTGATTACAAACTGTGTTTTATAACAAATACTTTAATCACGGATTAATTTGGAACTGCCATGTTCGATGGACTAAACAAATTTAAGCGTGATGATTTGGAACTTTTACTCTCGAGTGCATATGATACTTATTGTGCCTCTCATGAACAACAGTGTGAGAAAATATTCAGTTATTTACCAATATATAAAGTAGGACCACCTCCGCGTTTCATGTCTAATAAGAGTAATAAACTCCATTTATAAAGAATTACTTCGTGAGTGAATCTCTTCTTTATCTTAGAATCCATTTTGTTGGTCAGTCAGAGGTTTAATTTATGTTTGTTAAATGAATTTTCACGTCGTTATATGCAGATTGATAGACTGGTTAAACTACAGATTAATTATTGATCAGATTGGGTAGCTGTTTAGGGAATAGAAGCTGACATACATAAATCACTCCTATGAACAGAGACAACGAGCCATAAACTTTTACTTCCCAGAGTCATGTATTGCCCATTTCTTATTGGTGAGTACCGATAGGAAGGTCGCAAGTTGGTGAGTGCTCCTTTATGAGTAAGCGACAAAAAACTTTCGAAATTTTGCACAAATCTCGAGAACCTTAAAACAGAAAAGATTAATATAGCTGGCGAAGTGCTTGTTTAAGAATAGTCAGTTATAGAGTGTATCACGGAAGCCGCTGCAGCTTCTTCATCTAAAGTGTATGTCCTTTTTTTTCGAAATTTGTGGGCAAGTATATAATTTTACCATGAAAAGATTTTTCAATAATGAGAAAAAGGAATATGAATAAAAATCATAATTAAAGCAATCAGTCAATAGAAATTGTGATCAAAGTGATATCGATAAAGATATGAAAATACAAGAACATTGAAGAAGCACATAATAAGATGTTCAAATGTTTGTTAAGCTTATGGGATTTAACTGCTGGGTCATCAGTCCCGTTTTGGTACCAAACTGTTTCAAATTTCTGTAACCGACTTTTGTACGTTTTGTAGCCTTTACTGTATACCAATCCACATGTTTGTCTGTATAGAGACCAGAAGAAGGGCACTCAAGCACTCGAAACCGGTCGTCTAAAATAAATAATCACAAGCAACTGGTTGCTGAATTTAATTTATAACTGCTTATAATCTAACTTATACTATAGACAACACAAACATCCATGCCCGAGGGAGAATTCGAACCTCCGACAGGGAACGGCCTCGCGCAGCAGAGCATAGCGCCTCAATGCGCTCCGCCACTCCGCCGCGACTTATTAAGTTCTGCACTTCTTTAACATTAGGCAGACGAGTGATCCACTGCGTTCTGCTAGCTATTAAAACAGACGTTCTGTTGTAAAGATTCAGAACCTTGACCAACACTGAAACTTTTTTCATCGATTACTCGCGAACGAAATCCTAGTCAACTGAATGGACAACCACCGAATGCACATTATAATACGATGAAACAAAGGCAAAACTGCATTTGCTATTAACACACCATTATATAAGCCTATGTGTGGATATAAAATGTGTTTTACAATCAGATATATAACATGTCGTGAGATGCAGCATAACAAAAGGCACAAAACTTTAATCCATATCTAAGGCCTGAACACCTGGCTCTTCAGCACACAATTCCGTCTCATCTGCTGACTGGGTGGAGCTGTTGCTGATGTCCGAAGCAGCTGTCTCTATTGACTCTGAATCTGACACATCAGATACGTCGACAAGACGAAATTTCACTGTCACTGTCTGCTTGAAGCTGGATAATTACACTCTCACTAGCTTCAACTGCAACCGCTTCGTCCGTGTTTCATTTTATTGATTGCGCCGTCATGATCTGCGTTAGTCCACTAAAGAGCCTGAAACGCTGTTTTCTTGGTTAAACTCGTTACTCTCTACGCATGTCTCCCAGTACTGAAACGTCGCCAAATTTAATCACACGGCAGAGTGCGTTGTTAATATGTTCGTAAACGGCGCGTGCTTATCTGAGATTCTTCAGGGTCGAACATCTCGGGTTCTATTCATCTGAAAATTCAGGGCTAAAGTGTTCTGGATAGCCCGTTGCCTAGCGACGATTGGTACACATATTAGAAGAATGGAAATGTTGTAGCTATCATACAGTATAGCGCCAAAATTGAGAAAATCGGTTATTTTTTGGACATGATGTGTGGTCTATGGTGGAAAGGCTTACATTCATGAGGGGATCCTGAGAAAGTCACGAAAAACCATTGTTTTCGGGTACCGTACGAAAAACACGAATAGTGGGGAAAGTCACTTCCATATTTTCCACTCATTGCAAATCTTTTAAATTTTTTACTATATTTTCTAATGATTATTAGAATTGAATTATCATGAAATCCATCATCGTATAAAACGTAATTCTCAGCTGGACTCTAAAACGTTTGCAGGCTTTTTACAGAACCATTTTAATAGTTACGGAACCATTTTAATGGTGGTGGACTATGTACTAGTTTACTTTTTAACGCACATTATTAATAATATATGACGTTGTACAAATGTATCAAGGTATATAAATAAACAATCCAAGTTTTACTCAGTATTGATTTCAAATTGTATCAGCAGTAGGGGACCTACACTCTGCTGTAATGGATAAAAGATGGGAACCAGGTAAAATGATCATGTCGGAGCACAAATAAGGCGAATGGAACAAGTTGACTAGTCGTCATTCCGACATCCTCAAAAAAATTTTGGCATGCGAAGATATTCGCGGCTTTTTTTTTTTTTTTTTTTGCGGAAAGTGAGTAGGAGAGAGACATAGCAAGAAGGAGAGAAAGAGGAGCCGGGTATAAGGGAATTGAGAAAGTGGCAGTTCAGGAAAAAATAGCAGTGTGAGCAAAACGAGATAAGGGTGTGGTTCCACAATACCACCGAATTGCACTACAAACAATTTGTCCGGTGTCTCCTATCTCCAGTAGCCATGTCTTAAAGTTTCCCAGTCTACGGTTCAAACCACAAGCAAACCATCTCCGTGGACGTATCTGCAAAGGAGACAGTTGTGACGGAAGAGAATGAAAGTGGACTGTCAGTGAGAAAGAAAGAAACGCTGACAACAGGGCAGGAAACGAATGGGACGATGTTATTAGAGCAGAGAGAGACAATGAAAATGGCAGGAACAGACAGCGGTAAGGAATGCTGAGGCACAGAGTAACATATACAGAGGAGAAGACCCCCCCCCCTCCCAAACCACTGTCCTACGCTCCCCGCGTAGTTCCGTAAGATGCTAGCAGGTGCCAGGCCGTTTCCTGGCTTAGGGTGCCTCTCGCACGTCAGAGGGTAGCGTGGAGGGGAGGCTGAGGGGAGAGCTCATGCCGCCTGCCGAGGCCACGGCTGTGTCCCGCTTGCTGGAGTTTGAGGGGAGGTGGTGGTGGGGACAGCCGCTACCTGCCGCCTGCTCTGGCCAGTTTAAAGAGCTGCTTCTCACCGCAGCGCCATCATGGGACATCTTACGGAACTGCTGGAAACCCTCCCTCCCCGCACCCCTGAGCGTAGGACCGGGCCCTTACGGAGGTTTCCTGTCTGTATATACTTGTCTGTGGCTGAGGGAAAGGGATGAAGACGTTGAAAGTTTAACACAGACAGAGGAGGAAGTCTCAAAGGGAGAGATAGAAGACCGGCGGACTGAGATACACTTGGACACTGACAATGGGACGGCACTGACGTATATGAGGCTTAATTGGGAGAAAAAGTATTTACAACGTTCTGCGCTAAGACAGCGAAAATATGTTCGCATACCAAAATCTTTGGTGAAGAAGTCGGAATGAAGTCTGAGGCAGGTCGTTACACGCCTTTCTGTCAGACAACATATTCGCCTTTTTCTGCGATCCGACAGGTGCATTTTTCAGCTGTTTCAGTTATAAATGTGTCCAGCCTTCCCTGACCAGTTTGCTTCGCAATTGCCGGCCTACACTTAGTCACGCCTCGGGTACAGGTTTAGCGCTTAACGCCAGGGCACTGGGTGCCTCTCAACACTTAATACTCTGACCCACAGCCCCTTTGACAAAAAACTGGGCTAAATCGTAAAGGAATTTTTTTTTTCTTTTCCACTCAGAAGCCATTTCGACTGTATAATTAATACTAAAAAATTGTACTTCAGTTTTCATGTCCCTGCATTTATATAATGTCGATAAATAACGTTATTTCGTTACTGCGATATTTCGATTTCCACTCTGACAATATGGTCGACCTTCTACTGCTAGATGGATCTAGAACGAGAGCTGTACCTCTTGTGGTGGATCGTTATCTAATAACCCCATTTGTTCTGAAATCTTGGCTTGGTAGTACAGTGGCAGAGTGTTAGTCTCCGAGCCCAAAAGGTATCAGGTTCCATTCCTGACATTTACTAGTATTTTTATCTGTCATTTTGCACTTATTTCATCTCTGGCAGTTTGCTGATGTCAAAAATGGCGAGTAGCAACGTGATTCGGGATGCACATGGAACGGGCTGGCTTGGTAAGCCAAGTCGGAACACGGACCATGTGTCGTGAAGCACTGTGGGATTCGAACCAATCTACGGATTGTTGGCTGCTTTGCCTGTTAGATACGAAAACACCCACTTCTTTTAACCACTCATAACGGCTGCGCAAGCAAATTATTTTTGAAACTTCCTGGCAGATTAAAATTGTGTGCCGGAACCGGGACTCGAACCTGGGACCTTTGCCTTTCGTGGGCAAGCGCACTACCGACTGTGCTATCCCGACACGACTCACGATGCCGCCTCACAACTTTACTTCTGCCAGTACCTCGCCTCATACTTTCCAAACTTCACAGAAGCTCTCTTGCAAACACGCAAGACTAGCTCTCCTGGAAGAAAGGATATGGTGGAGACATGGCTTAGCCACAGCCTAAGGGATGTTTCCAGAATGAAATTTTCACTCTGCAGCGGAGTGTGCGCTGATATGAAACTTCCTGGCAGATTAAAATTGTGTGCCGGAACCGGGACTCGAACCTGGGACCTTTGCCTTTCGCGGGCAAGCGCACTACCGACTGTGCTATCCCGACACGACTCACGATGCCGCCTCACAACTTTACTTCTGCCAGTACCTCGCCTCCTACTTTCCAAACTTCACAGAAGCTCTCCTGCAAACACGCAAGACTAGCACTCCTGGAAGAAAGGATATGGTGGAGACATGGCTTAGCCACAAGTAGGAGGCGAGGTACTGGCAGAAGTAGAGTTGTGAGGCGGCATCGTGAGTCTCTTGCAAACACGCAAGACTAGCACTCCTGGAAGAAAGGATATGGTGGAGACATGACTTAGCCACAAGTAGGAGGCGAGGTACTGGCAGAAGTAGAGTTGTGAGGCGGCATCGTGAGTCGTGTCGGGGTAGCACAGTCGGTAGTGCGCTTGCCCGCGAAAGGCAAAGGTCCCAGGTTCGAGTCCCGGTTTCGGCACACAATTTTAATCTGCCAGGAAGTTTCATATCAGCGCACACTCCGCTGCAGAGTGAAGTTTCATTCTGGAAATTATTTTTGCTTTGTGAACTTCTATGACAGAGCCCCTTACGAATTATTTATGTTTTATTGCCCTCCATGTATAACTTATTTTAAAAATCTGTACTTAAATTTTCGTCTTCCCGTCTTTACACAATGATGATTCGCAGAAATTACACCTATGCCTTTCTACTATTAAAGCATCTTATTTTTAAGAGTTTGTGTTGGGGAAAGGGTAGGTGTATTCAATTGTTCAAATGTTTGTAAAAGCTGTGGGACCAAACTACTGTGGCCATCGTACCATAGACATACACACTACTTAAACTATCTTACGATAAAAACAAGGCACGCATCTACGCCCGAGGGAGGGTTCGAACCTCCGCTGGTGAGCAGCCGCGCACTCCGCAGTGACACAATAGTAAACACTGTCTAGACCAATTCGACCTAGTAGGGGTTCAAAACACGTATCAAATTATGTCAAACAGTACTCTAAACACAACATTCCGTTCCACCTTGTACTTGGAGACTCGACACCTAATCCTAGAGTGATACTTAATTCGAATTAGACATAACCATATCTAAAATCGCTATCTATATAAAAGCGAAAGGATACTCACTCACTGACTAAACACGAAATCTTGGAAACTACTTCACCTATGAAGCTGAAATTGGCAGGAAGGTTTATAGGTAGAAGACGTCAGCTAAGAAAGGATTTTGCGATAGGGCCGATAGTTGAGAAGGTATGATGTAATAAACAATGAAAACCTGCTTGTCTTGCGGCATGTGATAGTGTGACTTTATCAGTCTACTATTTGAGAAGGAGACCACTTAGCAACTTGCAGCAAACTAAACATACTTTACAACCTTTAGGAAACTTTTTCTCGCTGACAACCCCAACAAAATGATGAAAGGAAAATTGTTCGTCGCTTACTACCTTTACGGCGTTCATGCAGTAAAATTACGGCATTTGGCATGACGTTACAATTTGTTACTCGTACACTATAGATTATATTCACTAGAAGTGTTACAGATAGTATACACACATTCTATTGAACGTACGTTCAAACTTTTTTCATAGTATACGACACACAGTTCATGAGATATGGAGACATAAACAATTAGGTTCATGAAAAAGACACTCATCACGCAAGACGTTTAGATTTATTACGTCTTTTCTACTAACTCTGTTCGCGAGGTATACTGCAGACATCTTACATATACATCTCTGTACGTACCTTCTAAATAATATCGTATTACGACATATATTTCAGGTGCTATGACGTCAAAGACAACGTATTGCGCGAATATTCGCCCTAATAAGCATGATGTTGTAATTTACTAAGTCTTTACTACCAACCCCATTTACAACAAATTTCGCAGGTAGATTCGTGATAATACGCTCTACGAACCTCGTAAATAATGTTTTTATAGGACACATAATTCAGGAGATATTACTGTGGTGTCGCACAAGTATGAACTGCGCGACACGTACTTTCGCCGCGCGCCGCCATGCACGCACGGCGCGGCGTTCTTACGACGTCAGCCACGAGCGCCCTCTGCTGCAACTCCGCTCGTAGCCACGACTGCTGCATCGTTCACTTGGGAATCAGATAGGCACTAGGAATCATCAGTAGGCAGGCCTCTATCTAAACTATGAATCAACATTCTACCAGATTTCGAATTACGAACAGATGCCGTAATGAGTAACGTAGAAGTAGATATCATCGGAGTAGTGCAGCAACTAAAGTCATTTAACAAGAACAAGTCTTCTGGTCCAGAATGTATACCCATTAGATTTCTATCTGATTATGCTGAAGCGATAGCTCCTTACTTAACAGTCATATACAACCGCTCTCTCATAGAAGGATCTGTACCAAAAGATTGGAAAGTTGCACAGGTCACACCTATATTCAAGAAAGGCAGTAGGAGTAACCCACTAAACTACCGGCCTGTTTCATTGACGTCAATTTGCAGCAGGGTTTTGGAACATATCCTGTATTCAAATATTATGAATTATCTCGAACAGCACGATCTATTGACCCAAGGTCAGCACGGATTTAGAAAATGTCGTTCATGCGAAACACAACTAGCTCTTTATTCACACGAGGTGATGGGTGCTATCGACAAAGGTTCGCAAATCGATTCCGTATTTCTTGATTTCCAGAAAGCTTTTGACACCGTACCTCACAAACGGCTTTTAATAAAATTGCGTGGTTATGGTATATAGCCTCAAATTTGTGATTGGATAGGGGACTTCTTGTCAGAGAGGACACAGTTCGTAGTAATCGATGGTAAGGCATCGACTAAAACACAGGTGATATCGGGCGTTCCACGGGTAGTGTTATTGGTCCTCTGCTGTTCCTTATTTACATAAACGATTTAGGGGAAAATCTAAGTAGCACTCTTAGGCTGTTTGCAGATGACGCCGTCATTTACCGTCTAGTAAAATCATCTGAAGATCAAAACCAACTGCAGAACGATCTGAATAAGATATCAGTATAGTGTAAAAATTGGCAATTGACTCTAAATAATGAGAAGTGTGAAGTCGTCCACATGAGTACGAAAAGAAATCCGTTAAACTTTGTTTACAACATAAATTAATCAAATGTGAAGGCCGTAAACTCCACAAAAGACCTAGGAATTACTATTACTTCAGACCTAAACTGGAAAGAACACATAGATAATATCGTGGGAAAGGCGAACCAGAGACTGCGTTTTATTGGCAGAACCCTTAAAAGATGCAACAGAACTACTAAAGAAACTGCATACACTGCGCTTGTCTGTCCATTTTTGGAGTATTGCAGCACAGTGTGGGATCCTTATCAGGTGGGTTTGACGGAGGACATCGAAAGAGTCCAAAGAAGGGCAGCTCGTTTCGTATTGTCACGATACAGGTGAGACAGCGTTACGGAAATGATACAGGATCTGGGATGGGAATCATTACAACAACGCCGCTTATCGCTGCGGCGTGGGCTACTTGCGAAACTCCAATCGCCAACGTTCTCATCCGAATGCGAAAATATATTGTTGACTCCCACTTACATAGGTAGAAATGATCATCAGAATAAAATACGAGAAATCAGAGCTCGAACAGAGAGATTCAGGTGTTCTTTCTTCCCGCGCGCTATTCGAGAATGGAATGGGAGATAAATAGTATAATTGTGGTTCGATGAACCCTCTGCCAGGCACTTAAATGTGATTTGCAGAGTATCCCATGTAGATGTAGATGTAGTCTGCTGCTCTCCAAGTTAAGTAATGTATTATTTCTTTGAAATATATCTCGTATACTAATCTAGTTTAGTGTTTCTAGTTTCTGCTGTCCCACTGGCTGGTCACCTCCGTACCTGCACACGCGTGCATCCTATTTTCCTGTGTCGGTCTCTCTCTACTCGGGCACCGACACCCAGGACAACCGTCGGAAACGAGACACAAAAGTGGCGACGAGGCTGTGACACAACAATTACGTCATCCGTAAGTAGGTACTGCACTATGTTTGACATTTTCTTAAGTCTTTATTACTGTGTTCGCAGCACATTCCGCAAACAATATCCAAATATGCCTCTGAAAAGAGCTATAATATTATATCGCAGAGCCACACATTGATCTGCATTTACCACTTCACAACCACTGAGCTGTTTGAAAACGAAACTGCAGGACGAATTTCGCTGTAGATTCAAGCGAAACGTTGTGTACAAATACCGCAGATGTCGTCACCATGGCGATGATCGCGCTCAAGGCGAACGTCTACTACCCGGACGACCTCATTGGCTGCAGGGTCGCAGGCGGCTTCGTCCTATGTGAGTCTCTGCAACTCATTCATCTTCACGGGTTTAATGAATTACGCAATACAACGTAAATAAACAAACACGAAATATTAATAGTCTCCTGGATAAACGTACGTTTTTTAGCTATAAAAGGAGCCCACACGAAAAGTACTAACTTACGGCAAGAATAAATAAATAAAAACCAGGGTTTTCAGGCAGTCGATTATAAAATTAGTAACGTATTATTTACTACAAAAACGATTATGAAATTAGTGACGTATTGTTTACTACACCACACGATGAGCCAGGCGCGTAAGCGCGCGTCTTGCAGGGATCCTTCGGCGACGGTAATACACATATAAAACAAATACAGACTTATGTTCAATGTGGCAGACACACACACACACACACACACAAAGTTATACCCTGAACAGGAAAAGAAACCGGTATGTACATCTACATGGGCTACTCTGCAAATCACATTTAAGTGCCTGGCAGAGGGTTCGTCGAACCACAATTATACTATTTATCTCCCATTCCATTCTCGAATAGCGCGCGGGAAGAAAGAACACATGAATCTCTCCGTTCGAGCTCTAATTTCCCACATTTTATTCTGATGGTCATGTCTACCTATGTAAGTGAGAGTCAACAATATATTTTCGCATTCGGAGGAGAATGTTGGCGATTGGAGTTTCGTAAGTAGCCCACGCCGCAGCGATAAGCGCCGTTGTTGTAACGATTCCCATCCCAGATCCTGTATCATTTCCGTAACGCTGTCTCTCCTGTATCGTGACAATACGAAACGATCTGCCCTTCTCTGGACTCTATCGATATCCTCCGTCAAACCCACCTGATAAGGATCCCACACTGGGCGGCAATACTCCATAAAATGACGGACAAGCGTAGTGTATGCAATTTCTTTAGTCGTTCTGTTGCATCTTTTAAGGATTCTGCCAATAAAACACAGTCTCTGGTTCGCCATTCCCACGACTGTTTCTATGTGTTCCTTCCAGTTGAAGTCTGAAGTAATAGTAATTCCTAGGTATTTTATGGAGTTTACGGCCTTCACTTTTGATTGATTTATCTTGTAAACAAAGTTTAACGGATTTCTTTTCGTACTCATGTGGACGACTTCACACTTCTCATTATTTAGAATCAATTGACAATTTTTACATCATTGTGATATCTTATTTAGATCGTTCTGCAGTTGGTTTTGATCTTCAGATGATTTCACTAGACGGTAAATGACGGCGTCATCTGCAAATAAGTTTTGATAGCTGTAAGAGTTGTGCTATTGCTCCTCTGTGTGAAGTTGCTGCATAAGACTAAACATAAAAAGAATAAGAAACGTGTTTGGGTTAGTGACTGGATTAAAAAAAGACGTCAGCTCGGTTGCTCAGCGACCTTGCTGAAAGAAATTGCGATTGAAGACCCTAGAAGTTATTTTAATCAACTTAGAATGTCACGAAAGCAGTTCACGTTCCTTGTAAATGGAGTTAATAATGCAACAAAGAAGCAAGATACTGTTAAGCGTGAAGTATTGTTACCAGAACTGAAATTACAAATTGCATTACTTTTCTTGTCAAGTAGATATTCGTGTCTACAGTACCTGCCGGCCGCGGTGGCCGAGGAGACTGAGGCGCTCCAGTCACGGCCAAAAAAAATGTTCAAATGTTTGTTAAGCTTAAGGGACTTAACTACGGGGTCATCAGTCCCTAAACTTACAAACTACTTATGAACTACTTACGAACTAGGACGGCACAAATATCCATGCCCGAGGGGGGATTCGAACCCCCGACCGTAGTAGCCGTGCTGACCGTGACTGGAGCGCCTCAGTCACCTCGGCCACCGCGGCCGGCTCCAGTCACGGCCTGTACGGCCAGTACGGTCGGGGGTTCGAATCCCCCTCGGGCATGGATATTTGTGCCGTCCTTAGTCATAGTTAGTTGATCAGTAGTTTGTAAGTTTAGGGACTGATAACCCCGTAGTTAAGTCCCATAAGCTATACAAACATTTGAACATTTCTACAGCACCTGTACCGTCTTCCGAAATTCACAATTGCCATAGTTCGTTTGTATAGGTATTTCGAATTGAATGTCTTTTAGTCTGCAATTCACTAATCGTCAACCCATCAATATTTAATTCGCGAATAATTGCTCCAAGGGCACTAACACGCCGCTGCTGATTCCTGAAATTTTCATCGTTAAAATATATGTTCAAAAACCAAATCACTTCTTCCGTTCCCCCCTTTATATTGTATTTTGTTCAGTATTATTTTTAACCTAACCTAAAAACACGTGCAATCAATTTCGCCAAAGTCGAAAGGTGCCGAAACTGTTTAGTTTCGCCAACGCAAATGCGCACTGGCCAGTGCCGCAGTTACCAGAAACGTAGGTCGTCGTGTAAACTAGCCTTTAGTTTAAGTAGTTCATAAGCTACGGAGTAAAACCCGAGAGCCGGCCGCGGTGGCCGAGGGGACTGAGGCGCGTCAGTCACGGTCTGCACGGCCACTACGCTCGGGGGTTCGAATCCCCCCTCGGGCATGGATATTTGTGCCGTCCTTAGTGTTAGCTAGTTCACAAGGAGGTTGTAAGTTTAGGGACTGATGACCCCGTAGTTAAGTCCCTTAAGCTATACAATCATTTGAACATTTTCTGAAAACCCGAGAAGTTGAGTCCAATAGATTTACAAACATTTGAACTTTTTTTTTTCGAGGAATGCATCGAAAGATCATCGATATGGTCTTTCTGAAACGAAGGCTCACTCGTGAAACCTTGCTGACTGCACAACACAAAGCTTTTCCTCCTCGCATGGGCCCTTCAACACCGACATTGGACTGTTGATGACTGGAAACACGTTGCCTGCACTGACTGTGTTGTTTCCAACTGTATGGAGAGGATGGACGTACGGGTATGGAGACAACCTCGTGAATGTCAGCTAGTGGAGGCTCTATAATGGTGTTGCGTTGAAGTGATATGGGATCCCTGCTACGCCTAGATACGGTAGGTTGCACGTACGCACGCATCCGCCTGATAATCTGCAACCATTCACGTCCACTGTGCATTCTGACGACGGACTTGGGCAATTCCAGCAGGACAATGCGACACCCCACAGTTGCTACAGATGGGTTCCGGAAACTCTCTTCTGAGTTTAAGCACCTCTACTGGCTACCAACCCCCTCCCCCAAACATGAGCATTATTGAGCGTACCTGGGACGTCTTCAACATGCTGTTCGGAAGAGGAATCTCCACCTTTTAACCATACGCATTTATGGTCTGTTCTGCAGGACGCATGGTGTCAGTTCCCTCCAGTACTTTGATATCCACCACGGTGATTAGACCCAGGATCACCTATGGGGCGGTCGTGTGGTGGAAGAAGGTAGAACAGCAGGTTGCTGCTAAGGAGCTTGGTAAGGTGCAGAGATTAGCCTGCTTAGCCATAAAGGCGGAATTAGCAGCACACCAACTGCTGGGATGGAAACCATGCTGGATATGCCGCCATTACACCTTTGGGTCAAGATGGAGGCAGCGGCTGGTGCATACAGACTCAAAACTGGCAACAACTGGAACTGTTTGGGATATCCAGAATCACACACTAAAATAGTGAGTGTGGTAAATATAGGAAAATTTGGGGAAATGCCAGCCGACTATATTATAACCCCATACTGCTTCAACAAGCCTTTCAATATAACAATTGGCAGCGGGGAGCAGTGGGAGAAAATAGTTCGACACCATACGGGGGATATTGTCTGGTTCACTGACGGGTCAAAATCAGACCAAGGTGTTGGTGCCGGGATATATGTGGTGCAGCCAAGACTGGACGGCGTCATCTCACTGGCCTCACTATTCCAGGCTGAAATCACTGCCATCACGGCGTGTGTGGAGGAGAATTTGCGTAGGTGCTACAAAGATCGTAGCATCTATATCTATTCAGACAGCCAGGCAGTCCTGAGATCACTGGCAGCTCCTGCAACAAGGTCTAAAATTGTTGCAGAATGTCACAGGGTTCTGGCGGAGCTAGGGGAAAGCAATAGAGTAAACCTATTGTGGGTTCCTGGCCACTCGGGGATCGGTGGCAACGAACATGCCGACAGATTAGCCAGGATGGGGGCAGAGGCTCCATTTATTGGACCGGAATCTGTCCTGACAATCACCAAGGCAATGATCAAATTGGAGCTACGTAACTGGCTCAGAAGACAGCACGTAGAATATTGGACCAAAGTCCACCAACAAAAACATGGCATGGTAATGATGCCAAAGCCATGTATTAAAAGAAGCTCTGAAATCCTGGGTCTGAACAGGAGAGAGATTAGACTCATGGTTGGATTGCTGACAGGCCAAGGGAATTTCAAAAAACACCTACATACAATGGGAATAACAGAAGATGACCCTAAGTGTAGGATCTGTGATGACGGTGATGAAACTGCATCACATCTAATCTTCGAATGCATTGCATTGGAGAGTAAAAGGCACAGAACATTTGGGACAACCAGACCCGAAGAAATTGTGTCTAATAAAGGACTGGTAAAGGGACTCCTTGCACTGTTCAAGGGCATTGGTTGGCTTTACTGGATATACAGGGAGCGATACCGCACAACAAATTTAGTTTCGGTGCGGGCAGTGGCGGGTTGGACCAAGACTGTTTTGGCTTCCCTGAAAAAATCAAATCAAATCAAATCAATCCCTCCAGTACTACTTCAGACATTAGTCGAGTCCATGCCACGTCTTCTTGAGGCACTTGTTCGTACTGGCAGGGACCCTACAGTGCTTCAATGAATAGAACTGTGTTGTACGTATCCTGCAGATTATTCATCTTATATTGGGATATGGCCCAATGGGTAAACGCTGCTGATGACCTGTTGGGTGAGGCAGTCAAAGTACTTTTATAGCGAAGCACGCATGTTGCACACAGCGCAATCATCTTCTCACTCGGTTTATCCATACCCTCCAGCTATAATAGCGTCGGGCCAATTTCATGGTTTAGGTGCGTACGTAACAGGAGGGAGAGGAGTGGCGTACGAGTCTAAACCCATTCCCCCCCTTCCACCCCTCTCACCGAACAACGTTCACAAAATTTATTCTTATTTATTTATTTTGGAAACGCTCACAATCCAACCTGTGTTGCGGCTGTAAAATTTGCCGAATTTACTGAATGAACCTCTTGTAGTAGAGAAATTAAGCCCCTTCCCCGAAGGGGAGTGAACCGCTACTAGAAGAAGAAATTATCTACGACCCTGGTTTGGTGCTGACTACACCTTAATCCTAGACCTTAATCCCACACCTTAATCTTATTTTTCAACTCGTAACTGATTGTCACTCGATAACTCGGGTTTAAGCGTTTCACTGGGAAACACTAAACCAAAATAGCTATGGCTCCTTTAGTATAATTTCGGCATTGTTGCAGCATTCAATCGACTTAAAGTTATCCTAAATGAATACTGATTTTTCCACTGGCAAAGATTTTTGCTGTATCCGAAATAACTTGGCAGAACACCTTTTATTCACCTGAGACTGAAATAAGGCCTTACATTTTCAAAATAGAAGTAAAATTAATTTCCAAAGTACTGCATATTTTAAAAAGCAGAAAAACATACGCAGAAAAACAGGATGAGTCTTTGAAGTTTTATGTAACAAATTGATAAACACTGAAGTTAATGTCCAGTTGATTTCCACGGCCGCCTGCAATCGGCAGCTATGGTCGGCCTGAGTATGGTCTCACAAGCAGACAAAAATTTTTTCAAATGTTTGTATAGTCTATGGGACTTAACTACGGGGTCATCAGTTCCTAAACTTACAAACTACTTATGAACTAGCTAAGACTAAGGACGTCACAAATATCCATGCCCGAGGGGGACTTCGAACCCCCCACCTTAGTGGCCGTGCAGAACATGACTGGAGTGCCTCAGTCCCCTCGGTCACCGCGGCCGGCACACAAGCAGACAAACCGGTTGCCTAACAACAACAAAAAATTCCCTTGCGATTGAGACTGTGTTTTTAAAAATATAAGTTAATGTCCTTGGTGCAACAGAAGCAGGCGTGCTTCCCACGGGATGTAGTTATGAACCAAGACATTTTCAGTGTGGAGCGGAAGTTCACACATCTGTATAAAGATTGCGCGATGGTCCTTAAACAACCAGCGTACCACAGCATGGCGAATTTCTTTGATACTAAGTGCCCACCACGACAAATCAAATATTTGTAGACCTAAAGGACCAAGCTAGTAAAGTCGTCGGTCCCTATCTATACATGTAAAAATAAATGTTTGTCTGTATCCTTTATGTGTTCATAAACCATTCATTCGAATTCAATGAAACTGGTGAACTGTTCAGCGTACGCCCACGAAAGTTCCTGAGCCAAAAACAAGAGAGCACGACACATAGCTCAGGAGATAAGACGTCATAAATAATGAGAGGCTACAGCGTGAGAATACCCAGGTTTATGCGTCAATTATTGGAAAATGGGAGTAGTTAGGGACCCGCAAAGAAGTTTTCATGTAATTTCGGACGTTTATGAAGCGTTTTGTAACTGACCTCCCCCCTCACCACCACGAACTCACACAAAATGATGAAACGAAACGAAAATAAGTCTACCGCTAACAACAGTTTCGCTGTAGATGCCGTAAAACTGTCGCATCAGGCATGACCTTGTATCAAATAAAGTTGTCATTACAGTTTTGGATCTACTATTTATTTTTGTGTGCAAGTCTTCCTTAATTCTCTAGTATCCAAAATTAAGCAATTTGTTTTCTTAATCGCCATCTATACAAAAGCGAAAGGACACTAACTCAGTGACTAGACACGAAATCTCGAAAACTACTTCACCTATGAAGCTGAAATTCGGCAGGAATGTAGTTTATAGGTAGAAAACATCAGCTAAGAAAGTATTTTGTGATTGATGCATGGCGGAGCATATTCTCCTACAGACTCAAGAAATCTACAGTTTCATTCCGATCTTCAAGAAATTTCGTACGCTTGACCTTGAAACCAAGAGTAAGGTTACGTTTCATACGGTGCATGGGGGAGGGTACCTTACAAGATGAATCCGTAAATACCTTGGTCGCGCCATAACTTGAGAACGACTCGACTGCTTTCACTGATCTTTTTGTGTTGTTTTCGTTATTATCAGAACAAGGGTCGTATGAAATAAAATTGGAATATTTGAGACCAACAAAGTGCGTTTTTCAATGTGACACTGCATTTCTATTGCATAGAAATCTATAGTTTTCTTCCCATATTGATGAAATTTCGCACACTCTACCTTAAAAACATTTGGAATGTCAGTGTCTGTATAAAATTTCGTTGGGTGCACGGTGGAGGGTACTTACGCAATTTTACAAAATGCATAGCTTTGCTCCAATCTTTATGAATTTTTGCAAAGATGATCTTTAAACTAAGAGGAAGATCACTCGGTACATAAATGTTTGTATGGTACACGACAGACGTTACCTAGCAGGAAACTTTTCCGAGAGAGGGAAAGGTGGACACAACAGAGAGATGGTGAGGACAGAGGTGCATGCAGAGAGAGGGGGAAGGGGCTGAGGTCTACGAGAGTAGTACGAATAAACACCTGGGCAACGCCGGCTTTACAGCTAGTACTACATGAACTAATTTAAGCTAAGGATAACACACACACACACACACACACAGCTATGCCCGAGGGAGGACTTCCGTGCGGTGTGCGGTGCAAACGGAATTGAGACAACACTCAAAGCTGGGTCTGATGTTTCATTTGTCATCCGGCGAACAGTCTACATCTACATCTACATACATACTCCGCAATTCACCGTAAGGAGCGTGGCGGAGGGTACGCTATACCATTACTAGGCATTTCCTTTCCTATTCCGCTCCCAAATTGAACGAGGAAAAAGAGAATGTCTATATGCCTCCGTACGAGTCCTAAGTTCTCTTATCTTGTCTTTATGATCTTTGCGCGAAATGTAAGTAGGCGGTAGCAAGATCGTACTACACTCAGCTTCAAATTCCGGCCCTCTAAATTTACAACAGAAATTCACGAAAAGAACGTCGTCTTTCTTCTAGCGATCCCCAATTGAGTTGCCGGAGCATTTCCGTGACACTCGCGCATTGGTCGAACCTACCGGTAACAAATCTAGCTGCTCGTCTCTGAACCGCCTCTATGTCTTCCTTTAAACTGATCTGCTGCGGGTCCTAAACACTTGAGCAATACTCAAGACGTGGTCGTACAAGCGTTTTATACGCGGTCTGCTTTACAGGTGAAGTACATCTTCCCAAAATTCTCCCAATAAAACGAAGTCGAGAACAACACAATCCGCCTGTTGCCCTTCGTCCATGGCTTGCAATATGTCATGTGAGAAAAGGGCAAGCTGAGTTTCACATGAACAATGTATCCTAAACCCGTGCTGATTCATGGTAAGAAGCTTTTCCGTTTCAAGGAAATTTACTATATTCGAACTGAGAATATGCTCCAAAATTTTACATGAAACTGAAGTCAACGATATTGGCCTGTAAATGTGTGGGTCAGTTCTCTTCCATTTCTTGTCAACCGGAGTCACTTGCGCTTTTTTTCCAATCACTAGGAACTTTGCGCTGAATTAAAGATTCGCGATAAATGCAAGCTAAGTAGGGGGCCAACGCCGCAGAATAGTCTTTGTAAAACCGAACTGGTATTCCATCCGGACCAGCAGACTTTTTTCGTATTTAGCTCTCTCAGCTGCTTCTCTACACCGGAAATACCTATTGCTATGTCCCCCATTTCTGCATTAGTACGTTGGTCAAATGATGGTACATTTGTGCGGTCCTCTTGCGTGAAAGATTTCTTAAAGGTGAAATTTAGAACTTCAGCTTTCCGTTTGCTTTCTTCTATTACTGCCCCGGAATGATCAACTAGTGACTGGACAGTGGGCTTTGACCCGCTTATCGATTTTACATAGGACCAGAATTTTTTTCGGGTTCTCGGAAAGATCTTTTGCTAAGGTATGGCTGTGATAATTATTGTATGCTTCGCGCATCGATCTTTTTATAGACGCACGAATCTCTACTAACTTTTGCCTGTCATCATTTGCGTGTTCTTTTTTGAATCGAGAGTGCAACAGCCTTTGCTTTCTCAGCAGCTTTCTAACATTATTATTATACCACGGTGGATCTTTTCCATCCTTAATCGTCTTTAATTGCACATATTTCTCTAACCCTTTATTAACAATGCAGTCACTGGGAATTCTTCTAGCACAAACACCTCTCGTGACTCGACGTAGAAGCGTGATCTTTCCTGTTGACGGGAGCACTGCGACAGTGAGTGTAGTGTCTGTGTGTGGGCCAGTATGTCAAGTGGCTCTGGCGGTTACACAGCAGAGGGCTGGGCGGCGCTCCACATTCTGCCTGTCCGAGCGGTCAGCGGGCCTCCTCTGGCAGCGAAGCTTCAATTACGAGTTACGACCAGCCCGTGTGCAAATAAACAAGATAGCGCTACCACTTCAGCTGCCGGCAGCTGTGTCAAGGTGTGTCTAAAAACGAATCAGAGGCACATACGGTAATTAGGTGCTGTACAGGAGCCATACTTTCACACACGAATGGCTCCCGACAGTTGAAAAATTGCTTTTAGGGCGCAGTAGCTACTGTGGGCAAAAAAAATTTGGCAGCTTTCTTTTTCGCATTCAGGATATATTTAGCAATACCTCTTTCAGTTACTGCAACCGTTTCCACATCACGATCCATTCGCATGCTTTTTCAGTGTATTTTTCCTTTAGATCGCAATAAAATAAAAAGGTGCATTCACTGATTGTTCCGTCAGTTCTTGACAGAATATTTGATACATTATGAATGAAATACACAAGATAACTGTGAGATATTCTGCAAATTTATTGGTTCACGAACCGGTTTTTGGCTGTTACACCATCATCAGGTAAACATTGCAAGTTTAAGGGGAGACGGAAGGCAAATTTTATCCCTATTCTGCCAGTGCTATTTTACCATATGAATAGGTGCACTTTTCAAAGGAACTATAAGTGATAAAACAACGAAATTTTTACTGAATATATATATAACATATATGCCTCAATTTACAAGTAAAATGAACATAATAACTCTAATGGTTTTGAATAATTATTTTTATTCTTTCACCAGTAAAATTTACCTTTTTTAGTACATTAATTATTATAAAACAGTTGATGATTGTTTTGTGGTTCTCAATTTACTTGTAATGATTTATTACCATCTTCAGTACAAAAAGACCACATTTCATCTTTCTAACCCCATTAGTTTATCAAATAATGGTGCCTGAAAGGAAAAAAATGTAGTTTTGAGAAAAATCAATTTAAAGTTTAATATTGCAATTCTAGTACAGTTATTGATGAGGTTTACTTACCACTAATATTAACCTGCACCATATTGAGCATCATCTGAATCATACTGATCTTTTCTTCTCTTGGTCCCTCTTCTTTTCTGTCTAGCTTATTTTGTGCATTTTAAATTAGCAATATCGGCTTTGCGGATTCTCTCTTTATCTATTTGCACCAAGGATTTTGTAGTATTTCCACTAGATTGTATGTCCACTAATCTGCAATTATTATTTGCCATTTTGATGTCATTGTTGTAGCGACTGCACTATATTTTGTACAGCTCAACGTCAGGTTTTTCACAAACCATTTACGAAGAGAACTGATTCTCACCCAAAGATACGCCACCACCACATATTCTGCAGACAGTATTTTTGGAAATTAAATCACAGAGCATGCTAAGATTCAACACAATATTTCCAAATGAAAGTCCATTTTCACAAGCTGACTGGGAGGAAATGCCTTGAAGACACTGCAGTTTATTTCTTGATGTGCTGATTTTCTTTATGTCTAACATTCTCGGCACCTTTGACCCACTAAACTCATTTATCTTTATGTATGTATTTCCTCTGAATTTTAATTTAGACGAGAATTTCTTTATTCACGGCATTTTTATGAAAACACGCGGGACCGACGAAAATACAAATCGAGACATACTTCACTCACAACAAACTTTGTGGTGTCGCACAAGTCTAAAGTGCGCGTCACCTACTTTCGCCGCGCGCCGCCATGCACGCACGGCGCGGCGTTCTTACGACGTCAGCCACGAGCGCCCTCTGCTGCGATCCCGCTCGTGGCCACCACTGAACGACATCGTTCACTTGGGACTGAGATAGGAACCAGCTCAACTGTGTATCAGCATTCTGCAATACTGTGCTATGTAAAAGTTAAGTATTACTAAGTCTCTAAGTCTCTAAGTCTCTACGATCTTAACTTACTAGATATATAACTTTGAGGAGACTAGTGTTTTGGTTTATAAGTAACCAGCGGGAAATTATTACAATTCAAGTTGTGGTGTAAATTCCTCATATTGATAAAATACGTGACAATATAATAGATTATGACGTTGTCCTGTGAAATATAAAGTGAAACAATAGAAATTGGCCGAAAAATATTGATCGAAACGTATATTATCTTAAACAGATCTAATGTCTAGAAACATGGAAGCGTTGTGAATATAAGTTAACATTTTAACTGGTTAAATTAAACTTGACCAAAAAATTATCTTAAGCAGGTCGAATGTCTGTAACGTGGAAGCATGTGCCAAAGTTGAATAAAACATCTGTAAATATAGCTATTTTTAACTGGTTAAATTAAACTATGGTTACTAGTAAAATAAGACATTAAAGTCTTAAGACATTAAAGCAGTCAAAACAGTCGTGATTACATAAGAATTTTATAAATAGTAAAATAGGGCATTACAGTTAATATCTAGTAAGCAGCCAAACAGTTGTGATTACACAAGGCTTTTTATAACATGGCTATGAAACAGTAGTAGAGGTATGAGACAAGTGGGTAGGGGATGGTAGTTTACATTGTCAGCACAGGGTTATGATTAGGTTCTGCAGACAGAAGTGGTGAGTATGGAGATAATGTCTGATCATTCAGTACCAGGTCTGGGGAAGTGTACATATGTCTGTTAATTTCTATTATTTCAAAGAAGTTCATTTTCCTTCCTTTTTGTACAAGATGTAGGGCTTCATGTGTTACATTATAACTGTGGCCTTCTTTTAACAGGTGGTCTGCAAATGTAGAATTTCCTTGTCTAAGTTTCCAACCTCTGTGGTGTTCCTGTAGTCTGTCCGGCCGCGGTGGCCGAGGGGACTGAGGCGCTCCAGTCACGGTCTGCACGGCCACTTCGGTCGGGGGTTCGAATCCCCCTCGGGCATGGATATTTGTGCCGTCCTTAGGATTAGGTAGTTCATAAGTAGTTTGTAAGTTTAGGGATTGATGACCCCGTAGTTAAGTCTCATAAGCTCTACAAACATTTGAAAAAGGCTGGAGGGTTATCTTTACCATTCGGTAGAAAGTGAACAATGGTATTGTGTGTATAAAATGATGTTTTGAAATTTCTGGATTTGAGTTTCTTGGCCACATTCACAGAAACCTTTCCTAAATATGGTATTGGGTGTTAATAACAGGGTAAAGAAGGGAAGAGACATGTTGTTTCTGTTTTTTGTTCAGTATAGAATTTACCAAGGTAGGAGGTAGCCATTTTTGATGCTATTTGTCTGATGGTATTTAATTCAATTTTGAAGCTTTCTTTACTGCTAACGTCTTGTTAAAACGTTCTGTAAGACCATTTGTCTGAGGATGGTAGGCAGTTGTTATTCTGTGGACAATGTCGCAATGTGACATTACCTCTGATACTAGTTTTGACATGAATACTTTTCATTGATCAGATATCATCACACATGGTGCACCATGCTTCAAAATAATGTCTTCTACTAGAAATTTTGCGATCTATGGAGCTCCTGCAGTCGGCACACGTTTGGTGACTGCGTAGCTGGTAAGGTAGTAAGTGCAGACTATTATCCATCAGTTAACGGTTGTCGACTTCAGGAACCAATCCGGTGGAATTGAGGTGCTGCAGGTGGAATTGGTACCAGATGATCTGGAGGTAAATTCGGCACATGCATCCGTCTTTGGCACACCTTACAATGACTCACACAGTGCTTGACAGATCGCTAGACACTTGCCAGTAATACCTGCGTCTGATTCTGTCCAGTGAATTCACGAATCCCACATGACGGGATAAAGGAGAATCGTGGAAATACTTGAGAATAACTGGCCGGATATGAGCTGGAACAACTAGAAGCCATTTGGGACCCAGTGGATCGTTCCTCTTATACAATGCTCCGTTTATAATTTGACACTTTCCTTTGGTCGGTTCTCCTTTCTCCAAGGCCTCTATGGTTTGTAATAATTATTATTAAAACATGGAGAAACAGATTTACTCGCATTGAAACCTTTATTTGAACTATAAAACGTTTCAGTGCTGACCTTCTTCAGTGCTAGAATCGAAACCCTGTGTGTCGGCAAATACTAGCGGTTTGCATGTTAACTGTATTACAGTTCTTGTATAATGTTAACACGCAAACCGCTAGTATTTGTGGACACACGGGTTTTAGATTCTAGCACTTAAAATGGTCAGTTAAAATAAAGCTTTCAATGCGCCCAAAGCTGTTTCTCCCTGTTTTATTAATTTAGGTATAGCCGCTCTGCAGCAGACTCCAAGTGAAGTCGTCTACATGTTCCCTCTGTTCAGCTGAAATGTCACCTAACTCAGTAAGGGCTGAAATTTCATCCATGTCGTTGTGTTCGGCTAATGGATTCCACGAAAGGGAGTCGACGTCCTTGGGTTTGCGTTCGTTTTTGAATACCACTGTGATATCGTAGTCTTGGAGTCTTAGTGTCCATCTTGCTAGTCGATCTGATGGATCCTTCAAATTGGTCATCCAATATAAAGAATGGTGGTCTGACACGACAGTGAATGGTTTACCGATTAAATATGACCGGAACGTGTTGATGGGCCAGATAACGGCGAGACACTCCTTCTCGGTTGTAGAGTAGTTTATCTCGGACCTTGAGAGAACTCTTGATGCATTTGTACAAGCACTTCACCAATCCCATAAGCGCTAGCGTCTGTGTGTAATTCGGTTTCCGCATTCTCGTCATATAAGGCCAGAACAGGTGCGGGAGTTAAAGCCTCCTTAAGTCCTCGGAAAGCTCTTTCTTTCGTCTCCTCCCAGCAAAACTTGGCGTCTGCCTGCAGAAGTATTTGCAATGGACGTGACTTGTTACAGAAATCTTCTATGAAACGACAGCCCAAAGGAAACTTCTCACATCACGGATGTTCTGAGGAGTTGGAAATTATGTGCCTGCCCTCACTTTATCTGGATCAGGATGGACACAATCTCCGTTTACTAGGTACCCCAAGATTTTTATCTCTTTGGCGACGAAGAGACACTTCTTCGGGCTAAGGCAAGTCCTGCTGTCTTAACACACTTCAACACAGTTGACAGGCGGCTTAGATGTTCCGCAAATGTTCTTGAGAAAACGACAATGTCATCTAGATAACAAAGAGATGTTGTCCATTTAAAATGTCAAAGCAAGTTGTCCATCATGGCTGCGGCGGAGCAGCCGAGCGCGTTGAGGCGCTATGCTACGATGCGCGAGGCCTTTCCCGCCGTGGGTTCTAATCCCCCCTCGGGCATGAATGTTTGTGCCGTCTTTAGTATAAGCTAGTTCATAAGAAATTTGTAGATTTAGGTATTGATGACCCCGTAGTTAAGTCTAATAAGCTCTACAAACATTTGAACATTTTGTCCATCATTAGTACAAATGTGGCCAGGGCACTACATAGTCCAAATGGCATGACTTGGAATTCATAGAGGCCGTCAGGTTTAATAAAAGCAGTCTTCTCCCTGTCAGCTTCGTTGGCCTCGATATGCCAGTAACCTGTCTGTATGTCCATGGTGGAGAAGTATGTAGCTCCTTTCAAGCACTCTAACGTGTCATCAATGCGCAGTAATGGGTAACATGTTTTTTTTGTTGTGATTTCGTTCCGCCAATAGTCGACACAGAAACGCCACGTACCATCCTTCTTCACGAGGACCACCGGAGACGACCAGGAACACTCTGAAAGTTGAATAATGTCATCGCGCAACATCTTCTCCACTTCTTCCCGAATTATCCGTCTTTCAGTTGGTGTCACTCTGTATGAACGCTGGATAATTGCTGGATGATCCCCAGTATTGATTCGGTGTTTTATCGTGAGCGATTCCATCTGATCTTCTGCCTGGCCTGGAATACACCTGAAAATTGGTGTAAATGGTTCATACCTGCTGACGTTGTTCCTGGGTCAGACCGGGCCGTATATCAATTCCATAGTAATTTGCTCTAGTGTGTTGTCAGCAATAACAGCAGAGCATGAGACTTCGTCGATATTGAGCTTACCATCCTGGACTGGTTCAGCTGTTCAAATACACTTTGGGAATGAGTTGTGATAGCTCGTGAAAATTAGTGATCCAAAGTTCTCCTCGACCACCTGTAATGCCTATGATAGCCGATGGTGTGTATATTTCCTTCGTTATACTGATCAGCTTTTTGCGGTCACCAAGCACTTCACAATTGTTCTGGTCATCTCGGTTGCTGACTGGAGCTCTTCTCATTATTAACGGCGGGATCTCGACAATAAACAACCTCCATGGGGAGTTCGGGTTAGCGTACTCGACGGAAAGGCTTCCTCAATTTATAGCTTAGATCTTCTACAGTCAATGTCAGCCTGGGATGCCTAAAGGAAGTCCCATCCGAGGATGGCGTTGTGGCTACATTCTGTTAAAACGAGATATTCAAAAGGCTGCGTCCTGTTGTTGATAGTCATACTTGCGAGACATGTTCCTGCCGGCCGGACGTATTTTCCATTTGCGACCTTCAGCACAGTTGCTCTTGTATCACAGAACATTATCTTCTGTAGTTAGACAATACAGAGAAGGAAGCTCTTGAATCGACTAGTGCCCGGACAGGTTGGCCGTCGATGATGACGACCATGAGATTTCCCGACATCTTAGCGACTGTCGTCCATGGAGGATTTTCATATGCAGCGGCCTCACCACCATAGATGGTCGCCTCGCCCAGTTTTCCTGAACACGGCGGCTAGGCGAGCAGCTGATATCCCTGTAGGCGATAGCGGCGTGTTGGAGAGCGACCACGTCCAGGATACGGGGACAGGCTTCGCCCCATAAGTCGACATTAATCGTCTGCAGTTGATTGCCCTTGAAAGGACTGCTTCGACGGTTGGCGTCTGGTGGCATAATAATTGTCAAATACTCGTCTTCTCTCTTTACAGCTGTTACTGTACGTAACAAGGGCCTTATTTTATCACTAAAATGAGTAAATGAGGTCCGTGTGAACTACTGGTTACTCCCTGCTAAAAAGCCTTCTTCCCTGGCCCAAACTGAGAACTGACTCGTTTCAAATTACTTCAATAACAGGAAGTTAATACTACAGTGGTCAATATACATAGCAGCTCACACGTTATTACACACAGGCATTAATAAGCAAGCCACAACAATTAAAGTTATCTTAGAAAGGAGGCTAACAAAACATTTATGGCGCAACGGAATTTAGATCTTAATTAAAATTGCATTTGAGCTAGTTCTCAGCACTTGTGAAGAACAATATTAAATAAAAGAGGGAAGGTGCTCTAAAACTACAATTTATAAGCAACTTACGGATTATGCTGAACTTAAGCTTGTTTATTCAGATAGAAAACAAGCAAAATGGGGAACCAATTTTGTTAATACAATGAAATGCACCTCTTACATGGATTTAATGCGGACGGTGCCCAGCCTAAATTATACATGATTTAACGCTACTGGGGAGAAGGAAGCAGGCGCCGCTATCGTAGGCGAAATTCAGCAAGTCGGAGGTACGAAACACAATATACAAACACTTTGAAGCTGGCTCTGGTCTGTCGTGCCTGTTTTGAGATGGTGCGCGTGATAGCAAGTTAAATTACATCTGAAAGAAATCGCGAAAAAACACGCTAACGGCGACACACGGCTACGTTACATGAACGCACTCCACTGAAGCTGAAGTGGTTGAAAGTCGGACTCATTATACAAAATTACGGTGGATTCTTAAGTTGCAGTCTGTTAGAAATCGATCTAGGTACTGGTTTTATATGAGAAGTGGCGTGAACTCTGGCGACTAGCTGCAAACCCCGGAAGTCGGAACTCGGATCCACGTGGTTCCGAAAACCGATAAAATTGAATACATTCAGATTCCGAAAAATAAAGAAAATTAACTACAGCATGCAACCCATAGAAATACTTAGAATTATTTAAGGAAGCGAATGAAATACAGCTACACGCGATAGGGGGCGATTACAGAGACGGATGAGGTCCTGTCTCAGGAAAACCACAAAAATGAAATAATTACGAAGTCGCAAAAATAAAATTAAAAATTACAGCATGCAACCCACAGAAATCTTTAGAATTACATAAGAAGGCTATTGAAGAAGGTTGTACAAGGCTCAGAGAGAATTACTGACAAAGACAGAGTGGGTACTACCAGTCGGAGAAGAAACAGAAACATTAAAATAGGCGGGGTGAGAAGATCGCGAAATATTAGTGGAAATCAGAAGGATACCCGCATAGTTACTTGCCTGATGGGCGTGGAACAATCAAGAGTGGAAGCGGAAGGCTTTGTTCTATGAACCAACCATGTGGAACACATATTACTCGCGGGAGGAAAGGATGAAAAGATTTTTACATGCACTGTACAAAAATGAACATATCACCTATTAAAAATCGGACCCCACAAAGCTAGAAAGTTTTTACACAGAGTTCATACACCGCCACATGATCACAAAAGGTTTTAACATGTCAAACCATTATCAAACTGCAACTATAATCACACACACCGCGTTTATCTATTGGAAATCACTGAATTGAAAAACGAGAACACATTTCCGCACATGATCGGAGAAAATATTCCAAAAATGATTCTAAGTTCACGTATCTAAGTTAAACATGCTAGTCAATGAAATGCTACCGTCTCCAGAAACAAGAGCAGAACCAACCTTACCAAACCAGACCACCAGCCCAGAAGGAAGATCCAGGAGTTATGAGGCGGGCAACTGCTACCGGACGCGGGAAGCCACCGGAAGCCGGAAAATCCAAGAAGACAGCAGTGGTGGGGACGGACAGCGATACTCGCGCTGGAGGAAAGGCTCGCTAACTAGACTGTAACCAAAGGGTGTAGAAACCTGTTTGATACCACGAGCAGCTGTCGACTCTGAGCCAGAGAGAACGATGCAAAGCTCTCTCTCTCTCTCCCCACATTCGAACAGCCATAGCTTCTCAGATACACTTAAAAGTACAACAACTGCACATTCTCACAGGGACAGTGGCGTAGTGGAGAAGTCGTACTTATGCCACTTTAATTAATATAATAATAAATAATTAACATAACAAAATAAGAGAATCCTAGAAATATTAACTGATATTTTAACACATGAAATAAAAACGCTATTCCTCAAGCCTTGAAAGGAGTGGGGTTCAAGTTTTAACAAAATGATAATCTAGCGGCATTAAATGAATTATATATTTACAGAAATATACAAAAAATATGGAAGACGTCAGACGGTCGTCTTTCACAGTATTATACGAGATGTCCAGGAATCCCACAGTGAAAACACAATGGCGTGTTGCCTTGTGTGTTCCAGGTATCTGTCCTCCTGCGAGGCGTCATAGTTGTCGGAGGATTTGGTTGTGGCCGCGTTGGACGGTTACTAGGCTGCCGTTTGGCGGCTGCGGTGTCAAGTCATAGTAGGGAGAGGCCACTCTTCACGTCGGGTGCGACTGGCGGGGCTAACAGGCGTATAACGTTTGAAATACCTCTTCCTCAGCGGCGTCGGCTTCCTCATGATTTACAGGGCTTACATCCATGGCCATAATCCGGTGCTCGCTTGGTCCAACAGTTCCGGCTGCCAAAATTGTTGTAATTCTTCTCTCACAATTTGTCGTATGAGAGAAGCAAAATCATGCTCGTCTTCCAGAACGGCCGTAGGGACTACATTTGGAAGTCTGTCATACTTCTTTCGTCCAACCCTCCTCTGTTGCATCTCTTCAATTTTCTGACACCATTGGGTAAACTCTTGTGTAGTTGAAACGTCTTTTAACAGCAGAGCTCGATACATGTCTTCTGCAATGCCCTTCATCAGGTGTGAAATTTTATCGGCCTGGGCTAAAAACGTGACATATGGACTAAACACTCTGTATAGGCTATACGACTGCGTTGACTCACCATGTCGTTGAGCCCTATTCTTTATTTGCTTTTCTCATAAGCTGACTTGTTGCTGGTGGTCTCCAAACGTCTTCTTAAGTTCTGTCTGGAATTTTTCCCAGCTTCCAGCTTGTCCTCGTTGTTTTCAAACCACTGCTGGGCCGTCTCATCCGGGCAGAAACATACGTTTGCCATTCAAATAATGTGGTTCCACCTATTATACTTGCCGGCCGCGGTGGCGTAGGGGACTGAGGCGCTCCAGTCACGGTCTGCACGGCCACTACGGTCGGGGGTTCGAATCCCCCCTCGGGCATGGATATTTGTGCAGTCCTTAGTTAGTTCATAAGTAGTTTGTAAGTTTAGGGACTGATGACCCCGTAGTTAAGTCCCATAAGCTATACAAACATTTGAACATTTTTTTGAACCTATTATACTTGGTGATTCGGTTGAATCCTTTCAGTCATTTCAGTGTGAAGAGTATCGTTTAAATTGATTTCAACATACTTTTTACAGTAGGGCAGGTATATAATGCATAAACATCGATGTTAACGTAAATGCTTTCAACAACGATATATCGACGTTACAACGATGACAGAAGTGCCAAGCCTTCGACATCGTTCCACAATGAATTGTTAACTCCGCTATTAGTTGCTCAGCCAGTGACGAAACACTGACGTTTTCAAAACATCATAATATGGTTTGCATCCCTATACGTTAGTCGGCGAACAGAAGTCAGTCTGTCAACATGAAATGTAGTTTCAAAAAGATAGAAGCAGACCTGCCAAACAATAAAGACAGCAAAATTGCAGAAAAATTTATAAATATCTTTGTAGAGAGATTCTGATGAGATATACAATGTAACGATATATTATTATCAAGGTAACAGCATTTTTTAAAATTTTGTAGTCGTTTTGTGCTTTTGAAGGTTTTCTTAATAAAAGACAATTAACGTGGAATCCCTAGTTTCATATGGAGTATAGATTTTCATTCATTCCGTATACTTCATCATTTTAAAGATTTTTATTTCATATTTAGTATATAGACAATCTAATAATGTGAACACTGTATTATTACGCGTCACATGGCACTATTGTGGTACGGTAAGGAATGAGTCTAACTATTTAATACAAAATGTGAACACTGTATTATTACGCATCACATGGCACTATTGTGGTACAGTAAAGAATGTGTCTAACTATTTAATACAAAATTAGCGAGCTTAGTTTTGAAGGAAATAAGATGCATGACTAAACTAGAGTTTCTCCATGCGCAGGTTGCCATGCAGAACAATTTAATGAATGCTGAAATTCATTATCAGAATCTTGGATTGTTTAGCATTATTCTCAAGGGAAGTTGCACTGTCTGTATTTGTGGTTTTTGTTTTGTCTAAAAGAATTGCTTGCCTGATTATCTGTTGAATTTGGAAGTTCACATTTCATTTTGCCATACAGGTATACGACTATTTTCTATCAGTGATTGTTGAACAGTGATATGAAGAACAAGTCCTTAAATTAGTGACACTTTTATTTTGAAACGAAATTCTTTACATTACAGTCAGATAGCGTATTCAGATTTATTCAAAACAGATCACTTTCTGGCGGGCGATTTATTCGTGTTACCGGTCGATTTGCATTCCAAATCGTGTTGACATGTGTTCCGCAGCGGTGGATACCAATTAAAAAACATCCCAAAACTCTTGCTATCAGATCAGACTAATCAGTAGTTTGTCCCCTCATATTTCAGACTTAGCTTATGCAATTAAGTTTCGCAGTATCTTCGTTGCAAGTACTTGTTAAAACCGTTTCATCATTTCTGCTTTAAATCCATTAAGTGTAAAACGCAACCTGTTTTCTGTTAACTCTTTCAGTCACACTTTTACAATAGGAACATAATTACCAATGTCTGTTCACACTTGTACAATAGGAACATAATTATCAATGTCTGTTCATTGAAGCAACTGTTGCAACTGAAATATCACAGACAATAGAAGAAAAATAATATAAGGCATTCAGTGATTGTGAACGTTATTTATTAGACGAATCATTATTACAAACGTGCAAAACTAACAAAAACAAATTATTTTTTATGAATATCTGCAAAACATGTTTTACCTTCGCGTAAGCAAAGAGGCACTTTACATGTACTACACTGCCATACAGTACGCACGGGAGATATTTTAGTGCTACAACTGCAGCATCTTCTTGATGTGCTTCTTTCAGGTTGATGGCGACTGGATTCTAGACGAATTTCCTGTGGGACTGTAGGTTTGTGGTGTTTTATAAATGCAGGTCCTGGAGATGAGGCCGCGGAATTACGGCTGCTGTTCACTGAATCCGCCCCGTGTTTGTCTCTGACATATGCTGGTGCCAGTAGGCCCCGATATACTACTCTCCGGAAGTCTTTCAGAATCAGATTGTCGAGGTCTGGGCGTGAAGAGGACTGCGTTGTACCCGTTGCATTGATGTTTTTATCAGACACTCGAGACAAGATACGTTAGCGCTATATTCAATGCAACTGGTATGGACTGTCATTCATGCAATGTACCCGGAATGTGTCATTTGTTTTGAATCACAGTCCAAACGGACATACTAATTCAACCGTTTATCGCTAGATGGCGTGGAACAGAAGTACCGTGATCGAAAAGAGGTGGTTAGTAACACTAACCACCAACAAGACTGAAAGAGTTAATCCATCCACATGCATGTCGCTTTGGTACTTATTGAGTGCAGAAAAAAACGCTTTTTTAAAATTCTGTACTTTTCTGCATTACTGCCAGCTAGTCATCAATTGACTCGTGAATATACCGTCATCGTTATCCTGCTCCCAATGGCGTACTAAGGGGGGAGGGGGGCGAACCGCCCTGGGTCTCTCGTATTGGGGGGCCTTCAAATACCTCGAAAGCATGTAGCAGATTTAATTTTTTTTATTTTTTTTTTAATTCTTTTGGAGCGCCCCTGGCCTCTCGTTCTGAGGCCTCCAAATCTCGAAAACTATTTTTTTTAGACTGCTACACGCCTTTCGTCCTGGGGACCTCTAAATCTCAAAAGTTACTTTTTTATACTAACACATGTATTTGCAAGTTGACGGAGAGGGGGGGGGGGCTCATTTGTTTTTGCCGCCGCTCCACGCCTTCGACGGCCTTAGTGCGCCACTGCCTGTATCGTTACTCGTGATGAGATGTGGTGTCTTGACGATTACGTAAGTTAGTCTTGTGTAGTTCGCAAACGAACTAGTTCGAAAGAGCGCTCCCACAGGTGAACTACGCGAACAAGTTCGCACGTCCCTCGCCTCTTAGTTCGTCCACTCTTTTTGCGAAGACTGACGGGGAACAGCAAGAGGACGCAAGAGCGAACAGAATCGCGTGATTGCCTTTCTGCCAGTTACCGTCATTTCGAGCTGAGATGCAGCTCAGCTGTAGTTTAATAGTTCACGGCCACAAATTTTCTTTTCTAAGGTATTCAGCAGTGTCTAAATAATATTTACAACGAGTAATCTGTATGCAATGTAGTTGAATACAATTGTATCACCCATTCGTGTGTATAACTGGTTTATTTGCTTATGTATTTGATGTCTAATTGCCCAAAAATACGGGTAATAGCACACGCTTGGGCAACACTGATCATTATATGCCGGCCGTGGTGGCCGACGGGACTGAGGCGCTTTAGTCACGGTCTGCACGGCCACTACGGTCGGAGGTTCGAATCCCCCCTCGGGCATGGATAATTGTGCCGTCCTAGTTCGTAAGTAGTTCATAAGTACTGTAGTTTGTAAGTTTAGAGACTGATGACCCCGCAGTTAAGTCCCATAAGCTGTACAAACATTTTAACATTTTTTATCATAATATATGAAAAATATCATAACAAAAGAAAGAGCTCTTTTAGTAGCGGTAGCAAAAGCCAAAAAGAGCGGACGAACTAAAATGAGCGGACGAACTAAAGAGAGCGACACCGGTCGCGAACTAAAAAGAGTGAGCTGGCCACGGTGGCCGAGGGAACTGAGGCGTTCCAGTCACGGTCTGCACGACCACTATGGTCGGGGGTTCGAATCCCCCCTCGGGCATGGATATTTGTGCCGTCCTTAGTTGTAGGTAGTTCATAAGTAGTTTGTAAGTTTAGGGACTGATGACCCCGTAGTTAACTCCCATAAGATTTACAAACATTTGAACATTTTTGAAAAAGAGCGACACCGGTCGCGAAGTATAACATGCGTTAGGCTACCGGTCGCGAACTATTATGCCAAACGGAGCTCGCTTCTTCGTTCGTTGAATTCTTTTCCGAAGACCAACGGGCAATAGCGAGAGGGCGCACAGCAGAATTAAAAATCACGTGTTTGCCTTCTGCTGATGAGAGCCATTTCGAGGTGACATCTGCCTGCTAGATTACTTAGTTCAGTGCTACGAGATTTCTGTTTTGAAGTATTCTGCACTCTGCAATATCTGACTACAGGGTGTAGAGATAATTCTAAACTTAAACCCGAGAAATTATCCACAAACTGTTTCTTTCGGTTTGCGTGGTATCGTTAGCGGCTCAAGCAGCAAGCGCATGAAGTAGGTAGGTGGAGGAACTTCTCCTTCCACTTGCATGCGCAGACCACGCCGCTCAGCCGTCACTGGGAGCGGACGAACTAAAAGAACGACCTAGTTCGCAGCAGAGCCGCGAACGAAAGTGAGCGCTCCCGATCGCGAACTATTATGCGCAAGTCTAACATAAGTAAAGGACAGGAATGCCTGATCACAACCAAATCAGTAACAACCCGTACAAAGGCCCTCGGACATCCACGAAAGATGATGTTATGCATCCGGTGGAACAGCGACGCTTGGTTTACTCCAGATCGCCTCCCAGAGGTGTAACCAGCACTGACGACATTTATTGTCAACATATGATACCTCTAGCAGACGCAGTGGAAGAAGAACGACACCACCCAAAATGTCGCAAGTATCCCACGGTAAACAAACCGGTAAACAAAAATATCATCATCATCATCATTAGAGACTGATTATGCCTTTCAGCGTTCAGTCTGGAGCGAAGTACCTCCTACAAAATTCCTCCATGATCCCCTATTCAATGCTAACATTGATGTCTCGTTTGATGTTATGCCTTTTACTTCAAAATCATTCTGCACCGAATCTAAGTACTTTCTTCTTGGTCTACCTCGACTCATCTTACCCTCCGCTGCCGAGCTCATGAGTCTCTTAGGTAACCTTGCTTCTCCCATGCGTGTAACATGATCCCACCATCTCAGTCTCTTCGCTCTAAATACTTCATCTATGGTGTACATTCCCAGTTTTTCTTTGTTTTCCTCATTATGGACACCCTCCTGCCATTGTTCACATCTATTAGTACCTGCAATCATTGTTGCTACTTTCATATCTGTAATCTCTATCTTACGAATAAGGTAACCTGTATCCACCCAACTTTCACTCCCATACATAAAGTTGCTCGAATGGTAGAGTGGTGCACTGCAACATTAGTCTTGTTAATTACTTCCTTCTTGCAAAAGAATGCAGATCTTAGCTGAGCGCTCACTGCTTTAGCTTTGCTGCACCTCGATTCCAGTTCTTTCGCTAAGTTGCCATCCTGTGAGAAAATACATCCCAGGTACTTGAAACTGTCTACCTGTTCTAACTTTGTTCCTCCTATCTGGCACTCAATCTATCTGAATCTCTTTCCCACAGACATTACTTTCGTTTTGGAGATGCTGATCTTCATATCATAATCCGTGCACCTCAGATCGAGTTCTGCAATATTAGTTTCTAACCTTTCAATCGAATCTGCCATTACAACTAAGTCATCCGCATATGAGAGACTGCTTATTTTGTTGACGTTGGCAACGGCCATGGAATACTCTTTGAAACCCATATCAATTAGAATGAGAGAAATAATCTTTTGTGTTGTCCAGGAAATTAAAAAAAAATTCTCTTCCTGATGTACCTCTGTGAAATGTGTATATTTGATGTTGAACGTATCATATACCGTGAAAGAGGCAGCATGTAAATATCCCATATTCTTCAGACTGTTTGAAAAAAAAAATCCCTTTGTCCCTTCTGAAAAATATTTGTCAAAATTTCCCAAAATGTGCGACAAATCCAACGAGTTGGGAACACTTCCCAAACACTCTGCAAGACTGGGCAGACAAAGTACACTATATGTTGTTGTTGTTGTTGTTGTTGGGGTCTTCAGTCCGCAGACTGGTTTGATGCAGCTCTCCACGCTACCCTGTCCTGTGCAAGTCTCTTCATCTGAGAATACGTTCGGCAACCTACATCCTTGTGAATCTGCTTACTGTATTTCTCCCTCGGTCTTCCTATACGATTTTTACCCCACACACTTCCTTCTAATGCTAAGTTGACAATCCTTAATGTCTTAGAATGTGTCCAACCAATCTATCCCGTGCCTTAGTCAGGGTATGGCAGAGACTCCTTTTCTCCCCGATTTGGTTAAGCAACTCCTCATTAGTTACGCGATCTACCCATCTAATTTTCATCATTCGTTTGTAGCACCACATTTCAAAAGCTTCTGGACTCCTTATCGTCCACGTTTCACTCCCATACAATGCTACACTCCAAACAAATGCTTTCAGAAAGGGTTTCCTAACATTTAAATTAATATTGGCTGTTAGCAAGTTTCGCTTCTTTAGAAACGCGTTTCTTTCCATAGCCATTCTGCATTTTATATCTTCTTTACTTCGGCCATCAGAAGTTATCTTGCTACCCAAATAACAAAATTCATCTACTACTTTTATTGTCTCATTATCTAATCTAATTCCTTCAGCATCGCCTGATTTTCTGACATTACATTCCATTACCTTCGTTTTACTCTTGTTAATGTTCATCTTATGACTTCGTTTCAAGACACTGTCCATTCCATTCAATTGCTCTTCCAGATCCTTTGCGGTCTCTGACAGAATTACTGTGTCATCGGCAAACCGCAATGTTTTTATTTCTCCCTGCACTTTAATGCCCTCTCCAAATTTCTCCTTCCATTCCTTCACTGCCTGTTCAATGTACAGGTGAACAACATTGGGGAAAGGCAACAACCCTGGCTTACTCCCTTCACAACCTTTGCGTCCCTTTCTTGCCCTTCGACTATAATAAGCGCTGTCTGGTTTTTGTATAGGTTGAATATAACACTTCGCTCCCTATATTTTACCCCTGATTTCAGAATTTGGAAGAGTGTATTCCAGTCGATATAGGAGTTGGATTAGGAATTCGTTCCTAACTATAGTTGGCGCCATGTAGGAAGGCGCATCCGCGCATAGAGCTATAGGGAAAGCGTGGAGGGGAGGCAACGAGCTTAAATTTCACAGAGTGACGATAGGTCCGCCATGTTATTTGGGGTATCGGCTGATACCTCGTATGCCACCCCCACTCGGGAATTTTACCTACTTACAGTTTCACGTTTTAAATAAAGATTGACTATTGAATACGGATGTATCAAGTTCCGTCAGACTTTTTCGAAGCTGCGAATTGACGAGCCTGGTAGTATATTTCCTAAAAATGCGGCAATGAGATATCTCGAACCTGTCAGTATTACAGTTCAAGTTCGAAGTATGTCGGTTAGATGCGGTTTGCAATAACAATGAAAGTGCCGCTGTGAAAATATTTGTGTAGATTTTAATGCAAGTACATGGTCTAAACGTACAGTGAGTAGTACTTGTTATGACTAACAATCATGACCATGAATTTGAAGCTGTTGTTAATGTATTCATAAAGTGTAGTATACACTTATCTCCTGTTTACTAAACCTATTAAGTGCACAAACTTGTTCAAATGTTTGTATATTCTATGGGACTTAACTACGGGGTCATCAGTCCCTAAACTTACAAACTATTTATGAACTGCTTACGAACTAGGACGGCACAAATATCCATGCCCGAGAGGGGATTCGAGCCCCCGACCGTAGTGGCCGTGCAGACCGTGACTGGAGCGCCTTAGCCCCTCGGCCACCGCGGCCGGCCACAAACTTGTAAAATTGCTGTTAAAGAGTTTCGTTGTGAACTTTGGTGGACGAAATTTGCGTACATAGACGAAAGTGACAACAAAATACTGCAGTTAAAAATGCGCCTGGTCATCTGCCACAAAAGCATTCCACGTGGAAGTATGATTAAAAGTCTACCACTGTACGAAACAAGAGCCTTGTTTCATCACTAAAATTAGCAAATACGGTCCGTGTGAACTACCGGTTACTCCCTGCCATAACGCCTTGTTCCCTGGCCCAAACTGAGAATAACAGGAATACTACAGTGGTCAATATACATAGAAGCTCATACGTTATTACAGACAGACATTAATAAGCAAGCCGCCGCAATTAACGTTATCTTAGAAAGGTAGCTAAGAAAACATTTATGGCGCAAAGGAATTTAGATATTAATTAAAATTGCATCTGAACCTACTCTCAGCACTTGTGAAGAACAGTATTAAATAAAAGAGGAAAGGTGCTCTAAAACTACAATTTATAGGTAACTTAAGGATCACGCTGAACTTAGATTTGTTTATTCAGATAGAAAACAAGCAAAATGGGGAACCAATTTTGTTAATACAATAAAATGCATCTCTTACATGGATTAATGCGGACGGTCCTCGCCTAAATTACACATGATTAAACGTTACCGGGGGAAAGGATTCACCAACAACACTCATTCTCTCACACAGACGCAATGCCACAGCGAAAATCACCAAAATCAGCGTGCTGAGACGAGGCGGAAGCAGGCGCCGCTATCAGGAAGTCGGAGGTAGCACAAAACACAATATACAAAAACACTTTGAAGCTGGCTCTGGTCTGTCGTGCCTGTTTTGAGATGCTGCATGTGTATAGCCAAGTTAAATTACATCTGAATTGAGCCATGAACAAACACGGTAACGGCGACACAGGCTACATTAAATGAACGCACTCCACTGAAGGTGAAGTGCTGAAAATCGGATTGATTATACTAAATCACGGTGGATTCTTAAATTGCAGTCTGTTAGAAATCGATCTGGGTACTGGTTTTATATGAGAAGTGGCGTGAACTCAGGCGACTAGCTGCAAACCCCAGAAGTCGGAACTCGGACCCACGTGGTTCCGAAGACCGATAAAATTGAATAAATTCAGATTCCGAAAAATAAAGAAAATTAAATACAGCATGCAACCCATAGAAATGCTTAGAATTACATGAAGGAAATGAATGAAATACAGCTACACGCGACAGGGGTCGATTACAGAGACGGGTGAGGTCCTGTCTCAGAAAAGCCACAAAAATAGAATAATTAAAAGTCGGAAAAATAAAATTGAGAATTTCGGCATTCATCCCATAGAAATGTTTAGAATTACATAAGGAAGCTATTGAAGGAGGTTGCACAAGGCTTAGAGAGAATTACTGACAAAGACTTCCAGTCGGAGAAGAAACAGCATGATTAAAATAGGCGGGGAGAGGAGATCGCGAAATATTAGTGGAAATCAGAAGGATACCCACATAGTTGCTTGTATGATGGGCATGGAACAAACAAGAGTGGAAGCTGAAGGCTTTGTTCTATGAACCAACAACATGGAACACATATCACTCACGGAAGGAAACGATGACAAGACTTTTACATGCACTGTATAAAATGAACATATCACCTATTAGAAATCGGGCCCCACAAAGCTAGAAGGTATTAACGCAGAGTTCATACACTGCAACATGATCACAAAAGGTTTTAAGATATCAGACCGTTATCAAACTGCAACTAGAATCACACGCACCGTGTTTATGTATTGGAAATCACTGAACTGAAAAACGAGAACACATTTTCGCACATGATCAGACAAAATATTCCAAAAAATGATTGTAAGCTATCTCCAGAACGCTACTATCTCCAGAAAAGAAAGCAGAACCAACCTTATCTCACCGGACGACCAGAGCAGAATGATCTGCCCGAGAGGCCACCGGCCGCGGTAAGCCAGAAGCCGGAAAATCCAGGAAACAGCGGTGGTGGGGACGGACAGCGAGACCCGCTCTAATCAGGCTCGCTGAGTGGACTGTAACCAAAGGGTGTAGAAACCTCTTTGGTAGTATCAGCAGCTATCGATTCTAAGTCAGAGAGAACAATGCAAAGCGAGCTATCACTCCCCACATTCAGACAGCCATAGATTCTCGCACCCACTTAAAAGTAAAACAACTGCACATTCTCACAGGGACCGTGGCGTAGCGGAGGAGCCGTACTTATGCCACATTAATTAATATAATAATAAATTATTAATATAACAAAATAAGAAAAAAACCTAGCAATATTAACTAATATTTAGCACATGAAATAAAAATGCTATTCCTCAAGTTTTGAAAAGAGTGGGAATCAAGTTTTAAGAAAATGGTAATGTAGCGATAATAAATAAATTATAACTTTACAGAAATATACAAAAATATGGAAGACGACAGACGGTCGTCTTTCAAGATGTCGTTAATAAGTTGCCATGCTGAAACAAGTAACGTTTGGTACGTGAAATTTCGGTACAAAGACGAAAGTGACAACAGAATATTGCGATAAAAATGCGCCTGGGTAAGCTGCCACAAAAGCATTCCACACCGAAATAACGTATGATTAATAACTTTCATTGTTTCCACGCTGAAATAAGTGCATATTTGGTACAAAGAACACAGACATATACAAGCGAAAACATTCTGGCTGTCACTACACCTTCAACCGTACTCGATCAACTATTGCCAACAACAAATGAAAATACTTTTGAAGAAGGTCTTTGTTTCGTCAACCACAGGAGCGACAGAAGAAGAAATATCTCAAACCACACTAGGTAGGAAACTGAGCATTTTTTTATGGTGTGTACTTCAAGGGAATTGCAGGATATGTCATCTGAAGCTTCACTCTTTGGGCATCTAAGAGCCATCAGGAATTTTGTTTGAGTATAGGCAGACTTAGATCAAACAAGACAAAACATTTGGTGTTCTTGGGCGAAGTACTTGTCCTTTTATCACTTTGATTTGTGCATTTAAATGCTGAACACACTTTAGACATATTTCATCCACAAATATTGCATAGGCAATACACACTAAATACAATATAAACTACTGTTGAAATGTCTTGGTCGCAGTTAGCTTTATTTCATGACGCGTTTCGAGAACATCATCATCAGAAAAAGATTTTAAAAAACGATGGGAATTACACCATCTTGGTATAGATTCATGAATACAAATTTAAAATACCATCATGGATGTCTGGTGAAGGTGTTCAACCAGACTTACATGCTCAACTGTCTGAGCATGTAAGTCTGGTTGAACACCTTCACCAGACATCCATGATGGTATTTTAAATTTGTATTCATGAATCTATACCAAGATGGTGTAATTCCCATCGTTCTTTAAAATCTTTTTCTGATGATGATGTTCTCGGAACGCGTCATGAAATAAAGCTAACTGCAACCAAGACATTTCAACAATTTTTTCATACATGCCAACGTAAGGTCGCGTGTCCAACAAGAATGGATGGTTTTATGAACCAAGTGATAAACAATATAAACTAAATACACTTCAAGCTCAACAACATCCTACGATAGACATACTCCTCTCAAGTGTACTGACCGCCAAAATTATGGCGGCCGAGTTTACAGAAGTTGCCTCAAAGAGTGCTGTAACTCCTGTGTTAGCCACTCTATGAAACTGAAGCCCATTGAGGGGAGGAGCTACGGCCGAACAGCAACAGTTGTGCCTGCAGAAGAAGCATTGCGTAACTCGCTGCCAGTCACGTGACTAGAGAAAGAATATTATTGGCTGCCAGTGCAGTAATGAAGGGAGGTGCGCAGAACGGCTGATAACTGGGCCGCCTTCGTATGTGACGCCGTCTATAGTGTTGCCAGGTGACCCAGTCTTTGCTGGACGTGCCTTGCCCAGGGGTCTGGCGACATGTACCAGTTCACCCTAGACTAGGACAACATATGTCCCTTATTTGGGTCCATCGAAAATTATAAAAAATTATAAAAGTCTAGAAGATGAAACATTGGTTCGGAACAGACATCTCATTATTGTATACGGCCATTGTCGTTCACATGTTGTGTGCCACTCCACGTTTCACGTACTGTGGCAGGCACAGGTTTTAGTGTGTTTTAGTGTGTTGTTCGCTAGGAATACTTCGATATATCAAATTTTTATTAAGGTGGCTTGAAACAGCTGTAACGTACTTTAGGAACTGCACGTTATTAACGATGAGCTGTTTATTTTTCTTATATACGTGGATTGCGTCGATCGGTTTTGATTTTAAACCATCATCACATTCTGAGAGGTTAAATAAAAAAAAAAGACCAGTGTGAACCGTACAGAAGTCAAATAAAGTGCATAATGTAAACCAGTATTTACATCTATCTATAGTATGATTAAAATCACGCGCTAGTTGGCAGCTCACATGCTGGAGCTACTTTCCTCCAATCAGAGTGCTGAACATCACACCCGAACTGTTTCCCGTTGCCTGATTGCCACAAATGGTCAGTTCACATCCAGTTCCGTATCTGGCTCCCTTTCTCGATTTCTTTTCTTCCCTATTCATAGGTCTGCCTTTCTGTATCACATTTCATCACTTAATGATAGCCATACAACAAACAAATCATTTGACAACGGTCGCAACGAAAAATGCATACACAACACTAAGCACACGATACTGAAACCTTTCCTACAGGATGTGATTCAATATCACATATGCAAGAATTATATGAGCTGTATCAGGTTATATTGGATGAACTTCCTATGAAATGTTCAAATGTTTGTAAATCTATCGGACTCAACTAAGTGGTTATTAGTCCGTAGCCCGCCGCAGTGGCCGAGCGGTCTGCGGCGCGCCAGTGACGTTCTGCATGGCCACTACGATATAAGTCCCATAAGATCTACAAACATTTGAAAATTTTATTAGACAGGAGCTTACAAACTACTTAAACTAAGGTAAACTAACCTAAGGACAACACAAACACCCATGCTCCAGGGGGGACTCGAACCCCGAGGGCGAACGGCCGCGCGCATCGCCTCAGTACGCACGGCTACTCCGCCGCGGCAGAATTTCCTATGAATTAAGTAAAAACAAGCTCTCCGAAGGCTATAGTTCAGTGTCGTGACGGGTATACGAGCGTTGGAACTTAAATAGTGGCAACTTTTACTCTCAATCGATATAAAAGCGTTACTTGTTTGCATCCGTTACAGTCCTTCAAGATAGTCACCAGCGTTATGTAGAAACCGTTGCCAGGCGTTGCGTACCGTTAGCAGAGCCTGTTCTGTTGATGGTGCAAATGGAGTGGTCTGCTGCGTGACGAATCTCTGGAACATTTCTGAAGCGAATGCCTCCTAGTGGCTTCTTCATCTTCCGAACCAAATAAGTCACAAGGACTTAACTCCGGGGACTATGGTGGATGGTACAGTACTTACCATTCCCATCGGCCGAACAGAGCAGCCATAGCTTGCATGTCATGCAAAATAAAGGGTGTGTTGCGCAGAAAGTGTTGCTGCTTCTTTCACAAAACTGGTCTTAGGTGATGCTGCAAAAAAAGGACAGTAATATTGTGCATGGACGGTCTGCCGTGGAGGAATGTAATGCTTTAGGATGACACCATCACAATCGTATACGAGAATCACCTCTGACGCACTTTCTACTTTAGAGGCGACCCATAATGACGCCACTGGTTGCATTGGCTCGTACAAAAGTGGGCCATGTCTCATCCAGTGTTAGGATGCGGCTTAAGAAAGCCTCTCCTTCGCACTCATAGTGCGTGTGAGCAGCGTCGTAACGCATCCATTTCTGCGTTTCCGTCAATTCATGCAGAAACCAATGTGATGGAGTTTTTGCGTGCCCAGGACTTCCTTCAGGATGCAAAACACAGTCGTATGCGCTAATACGGTTTCGTGGGCGAGCTCACGAATAGTCTGGCGTTGGTCACTGTCCACTAACGCGGCAACAGTCCGCACTTCTTCTTCAGAGACGCTAGGACGACCTGCCCGATGCATGTCTGCCGCAGTTGGCCGACCTTCGTTGAAGGCTTTTACCCAACGTGCCACTGTTGTATAGGGTGATTCTATTTACACTTCGGTAAAATCATACGTGACGTCATTATGACGTATCCACACTATCGATGTCCAGAAGAGCGGCGCATCGACTTTTGCGATCGTTCGAGACGCTGGTTTTGGGTGGGACAACAGCTTAATTCGACATTCTTTCTGAACAGCATACTTTTTTCCTTCGTAATTTAGTGACAAAACTAGGCCTTACTTAATATTGGTATCATGTTTTGGAAAGCACTGACGGAAATTTCAGTAAATGTAAATTGAAAATTATGTCAGAAATAACGCAGACCGAGCCTTAAGAGAAATTCACACATTTTCAAAGAAATGAACTAACATGTTGCAGCAACTTGGCGGTAGATGAGTACCCAGATTTACGAAATGTTTTACCTGATGTTCGCAGAGCCTCTGTAACAAATGCCTGTATTAATATCCAGCTCATTTTATTTATAGTTTCGGCGAAAACATACATATACCTACGGCGACTATATGTTGTTTTTGTATGTCGCATATTTTGACGTGTCCAAGTACACATTATCGCTTCATAGCCTGGTAACCGTATTTTGTCCTCTAAGTTTAACGTAGACTCCGTACTACAATGCAACTCGGTAGCATTTTTCGCTTAGAGAAAAAGTTTCCATTAGTTTTAAACACAACCTTCACAAATGGGCCACGATGACAACATCAGATTTGACTGAATAACGTTTCAGAGCTCACAGTGTAGGTCCTTTTTCGGAAAGTTTATAGTTTCTTACTTTTAAAAAAAGAAAGCAATGTTATACCTTCCGAAACTGTAATGAATCTACCATTACCAACTGAAGATATTATCAGCTACTCCTTTAATTCGTCTGCTACAATTGCAACCGCAGTTTTGCGTCTAGAACGACCACACAAATTGATCATGGCTCCAGTCGTCTTCGATAGTGTGGTTACGTCATAATGACGTCACGTCTGATTTTACCAAAGTGTAAATAGCATCACCCCTGTTGTGTACGGCAATGCCGATTCCCACACGCCTCCTGTCGTGCTGTACGACCACTGGCACATTCTATCTTGATCCATTTCCGCTGTTCTTGTTTCGAAATTATAATGACGCTGTTACGTTACACCGATCGGTCACAAGCGACTGTTGTATTCTATTGTGCAAACGCCGGTGACGTGGGACTGGCGAGGTAGGTAACGTTGGCATACCAACAACGTGTGCTCTCAGTGACAATAGTGGATTCCATTGCATAGTGTCTCCACCGCAATGTTACCACTATTTAATTTCCAACCTTCCTGTATGATCAGTGAGACGTCTTTTGCAAAGGAGTTGCGTAGCACCATGGTAAAGCATTAGCTACCCATGCGAAATTTGTACGTTCAAAAAATCAAATGTTAAAATGTTTGTAAAGCTTATAGGACTTAACTACGGGGTCATCAGTCCCTAAACTTACAAACTACTTAACAACTAGGACGGCACAAATATCCACGCCGGCCGCGGTGGCCGAGGTGACTGAGGCGCTCCAGTCACGGTCAGCACGGACACTACGGTCGGGGGTTCGAATCCCCCCTCGGGCATGGATATTTGTGCCGTCCTAGTTTGTAAGTAGTTCATAAGTAGTTTGTAAGTTTAGGGACTGATGACCCCGTAGTTAAGTCCCATAAGCTTTACAAACATTTTTTACAAATATCCATGCCCAAGTGGGGATTAGAACCCCCGACCGTAGTGGCCGTGCAGACCGTGACTGAAGCGCCTCATTCCCCTCGGCCACCGCGGCCGGCAAATTTGTACGTTCGAATCCCGCTCTGTGCTATTTACTTCAATTTCTGAAGCAAAATTATCTTGTTATTTTTATTAAACATGTTTAGTTGAAGTGATCCGTCTTTTTCATAATAGTATTGGACTTTTTATTTGCCCTTATTTTTCATCTTATGATTCTTTTATTGGACTGGAATCTACTTGTATCATTAACAACATGTAATTAAGTGCCAAGACAGATTGCTGACTGGTTTGTAACACGGCATTTCTTGTAACCAGTAGCCAGTATGAGGATATTTCAGGTAAACAATGATAGCGAGAAATTACAGTTGGGTTTTAGCGCTGTATCTAAAATGTTTCTGTTTGTGTTTGCTCATAGAACTAAGCTTCAATAGCCCTGAACGAAGCGATCACGACTTGTTTGCTGCTGCCGCCGCCGCCGTTTTGGCGGAAACATACTGCGTCACGCTTGGTTAGGTTACAACGTGGGGTTACATTGAGAATTACATGACGCGTCCACTGCTGCAGTTCAGTCACGGAGCACATAAAATTACCTGTCCAGAGAGATTTCCATGATGCCGGCATTAATTCTTGATTGCCTGTTCCAACACTGCTCCCCTTTATCTTCTTCTAATATATAAAGTAGAGTGTCCGTATGTGTGTACAGTTTTGATCCAATCTTTATGAAATTTTGTACACGTAAGCTTCAATTCATGAGAACGGTCGCCGTAAGTGTAAGAATCACGTACGATACATAGTTGACGAGATATGACGTCATAAACAATGAGATGCGCGAAAACTGCTGCATTTTGCGACAATGCTGCTCATTTTCTCCTAAACCATTGGGCCGATTCCAACCAAATTTAGTACACACATTCCTTACCGTGAGGTAATAATTGCTGCATGGTTAAGAATCACACATGGCACATGGTTCAAAAGATATTACGTCATAATCAATAGAAATCGCAAAAAATGCCATATAATGCGGCGAGACTTTCGAAATACACTGTATGAGAATGACAGTACTTAGCGACTTGCAAAAAACTTTAAACATAATTTCAAACCTTTATTAAACTTTTCCTCGCTGGCAACCATAGTAAAATGATGAAATGAAAAACGTTTCTCGCTTACTACTTTTCCGCTGTTTATGGAGTAAAACTACGGCTCTCGGCATGACGTTACAATTTATATTTTGAACACTACAATTTGTAGCGACAGAAAATTTTACAGACAGTATACCCATATATAGTTGAATGTATCTTCTAAATTGTATCTCATTCCGACACGTAGTTCATGAGATATGAGCACGTAAACAGTAACGTTCATGGAAAACCCGTCCTCCCCGCACCAAGTTTTAATCTATCACTTCTTTACTACTAACTGTATTCCCAACAGATTTTACAGACATATAGCCCACACACAAATGAATATATACCTGAGAAATTGGCAGGAATAAATAAATATATACCAGGGCAACGCCGGGTTCTCAGCTAGTTACATATAAAGCTGGGTGTGTGTATGGTTGTGTGTACGTACTGCATACAAATCTACAGTTTTGTTCGTCTTTATTAAATAATGCACACGTAAGCTTCAATCCATGAGGACGGTCGCCATAAGTGTAAGGCTCACGTACAACACATAGTTCACGAGATTTGTCGTCATAAACAATGAGATACGAGAAAAATTGCTGCATTACGCGACAATGTTGCACACTTCCTCCTAAACCTCTCGACCAATTTCAACCAAATTTGGTACACATGTTCCTTACAGTGAGGTATCAATTCTGCAATGATAAGAACCATTTAAGACACACGGTTCAGGAGATATAACGTCATAAACAACAGGAGTGTCAAGAAACTGTCACATTATGCGACGAGACTCCATGAATAGAGCAAATGAGAACGAGATTACTTAGTGACTTGCCATAAAATTTAAACATAATTTCAAACCTTTATTAACCTTTTTTTCGCTGACAACCTTGGCAAAATAATGAAAGGAAAAAAGTTTCTCGCTTAGTACTTTTCCACTGTTCATGGACTAAAACTACAGCATTCAGTATGATGTTACTATTTATAATTTCTACACTACAAATTGTAGCCACAGGAAAATTTAAAGACAGTATACACATATATAGCTGTTCATATCTTCGAAATTGTACGACAGTACGACACATAAACAGTAACATTCATGGAAAAACCTCCATCACGCATCAAGATTTAATCTATTACTTCTTTATTACTAATTGTATTCGAATTCAGAACTTATATAAATGAATATATACTACAAAATTATACATTTTTACAACATATAACTCCATAAATATGAGATCGTACGAATTTTGTAAGCCATTTGTATCTTGATTAGTATCTTTCTTTGTTTGGATATGCACATATAATTTGTACATTTTGCAAGACAGTCTTACTTCTCATATATTCTCCGATAAATATAACATGTTTTAGAGGAAAGGAGGTGGACAGAGAGAGAAGGGATAGGAGAAGTGCTAACCCGAGTCAGGAATAAATAAATAAATACCCGGGCAACGCCAGACTTTTTGCTAGTCTTTGATAAACGTCATAGGCTATATCTTTGATAAGGGGCAAGGTTAATTAATAATAAGGTAGGCCAGTAAGCCCTCTGCTCTGCCATTGGCAGTCGCAGATGACGTCAGCGTGGAAGCAGGCGCTCGCAAAAGACGACATGGCATGCGCTTTTCTTGTGAAAAAATTTCTTTATTCCGTAATGCAGTTGTCTAAACTACTTTTCTGCTGCTAAAATGTTGCAGTTAAAAGTGCTTAGTTATTTTCTGCCGTAGCGTATGCCTTATGGCTCGGTAAAGTATCACTTCACAGCCACATTGACGTGGACTCGAAATAGACTCAAATAAATCAAATCATTAGTTTAATCGCATTGACATAAATTTACATAATAGCATAATCACTGGAAATTACGATTTTATTAATAAATACGAAGTTTACTCACCATTTCTCCTCTTCAATGAAGCTGGAAGCAATGTTGTAAATACCGGTATGCAATATCGTTCATAATGTCAGTCTTGTAAGGCCATGAGAAAATTCGGGAGAAGTTTACAAACACAATATCATACGCAACTACATACAAGATTTTTATTAAAATTAAAATGTTCAAATGTTTGCAGAGCTTATGAGACTTAACTAAAGGGTTATCAGTCCCTAAACTTACAAACTACTTATGAACTAGCTAATAACATATACAGTCGCGACACTCACTGCTGTAAAAGTTGTTACCAACTGACAGCTGCAACGACACTAGCGCTCCTAGCGGTGGGTAAGCGACCGAAAGAGTGATGTTTGTTTGTAATTATTTGTGTGCGTAATTAATGAAATAGTTAATACAATTTTTGTGTTACAAGCATCAGTAATATATCAAGAGGCATACATAACACGGAAAGTAATGTAAAAACAGTCGCACTTACTGATTCAGTGGTATAACGAAGAACTTCGTCATGAACCAATACTTACGAATATGTGTATATTTGCAGCTTATTCCGTTGAAAGTAAGTAGAATATAAACATAATATAAAAATAAATTTCTATTTTGGTGTGTTCTTACTATGACAAAGAGTTTTTTGACACGAATCGTTGTTGTATGGGGTCTAATGATTCGCACATGTTTAGGCTTCACTCGTCTTTATTATAAGCGCATATTCTTTTGAGTGTGATTACTTTAGCTTAAGAAGACATTGTCTTGAAGATTCTTGCCGTTTGTGGTTCAGCTGTAGCAACAATTGTAGAATTGGGTTCTTCTTTGTTGAATACAGTTTGGTTGCTTTTTCAGTTTTCTTGTCACGTTTCTGATGTTTTCCTTCAGCGACAGTTGTGGTGACTGATTTGGTATGTTAAATACCGTAGTTATTGCATTCTACATTCGTTTCCTACGTTCCACGCTCACCGATTTCACTGGAATTAGAGTGGAGAAACGTTAACGTTCTTCAGAAGAAAAAACACGTCTTTCTGCCAAAGGGTGGGTATTCGGTGTTTCCTAGTCATTTTTCTATTTTAATAGTAATTTAAATTATTTAGTATAACCCTGTGGGTTACAAGATTACAGTAAATAAACTGTGCCGCAATGTACCGTTTCCAACCTTGTCAGTGATCTTAGGAGACGTAAGGAAGAAAAAGGTGGAGCTATTTTTAAGTTATTATCTATTTTATGATACTACATACGTTCTCTAATGTAAAAAAATGTAAAATCGATATAAACGATACTATTCGCACACATCCACTATCGTATTCATAAAAGTAGCTTGCCCTCCGCTTGGAGCGCTGCTGTCGCAATGTATAACAAAAACCCGCGGAAGTGTCGTGACTGTATTTGTTAGACTGTGCTAATACTAAGGACGGCACAAATATCCATGCCCGAGGGGGGACCGTAGTGGCCCTGCATAACGTGACTGGCACTCCGCAGACCGCTCGGCCACCGCGGCCAGCGAAAAGACAGAAAACTAAAGACGGCTCAACTAACACCATCTGAAGAGAAGGCGTGTGCAATCCCGTGCCACGTCACGCAGAGTAGGTGGTGATCGCGTAGCCCAATGGCTGGCTGATGTGGTGGTGGGCTGGCCCCATCAGCCAGCCAGTGAGCTACGCGGTCGCGGCCTACTCTGCGTGACGTGGCACATCAGTGCACAGGCCTTCTCTGCAGACGGTGTTGGTTCAAAGCCATCTGTAACTGAGTAAAATTCTCAACGAGCAACCCAGAACGAATATGGACAACCGACCGCAAAGCATCGATTTCACTGAAGAAAAACTATTTTTTGACCCACTTAATTTTTCCTCTTGCTTCCTAAAAAGTTTTCGCACACTCTTATTAATTGTATACAACTATATTCTGCAAGATTCCGGATAGTTCAAATGTAACAGCGCTTTCTCAGAAAAGTGCATTTGTTCTGTTTAGAGAACATCCCATGAAAAACATAGCAACTAATTGTTAACATAGACTTCTTTATCACATGTACATAAACTGGGGAGATACTGTTACCATGAATATTGTAAATGACATATTGATAGTATTAACTTTGTACATATATTAAGTACTAGAGTTGTGTGGAATTCAGTATTACCACACTTATTCCGTTTGTGATTTTAGCTGAAAAAGAAAACGTAATCACGGTTTGCTCTTTATTTTAGCGCATAACAGAGTAATATGAACCAAGTCATATCTGAAGTACAAGAAAGGTAATACCATCTACGTTAAAACCGTCCATAGCAACAGTGTCAAAGGCAAACATTTTAATAGAAGCATTGGTTTTAATTAATGACTTTCAATATATTCCATAAATAGTGAATAATCGCTTAGAAAAAAATAAACAAGATAATTTGATGAAATGTATACACTTCCCTTTCGATTTCATTAAGGAACTACACTTGCCGCATAAATCTAGAACCTTTATATACGAAACTACCTGTATCAGCACGTTCTTCAGAATGTTCATTATCGCCAGAAACGACACGTGGTTCGGATTCCACGTTAAGATGTAGGTCCCCTTTCCCCGGTTGGACAACTAGGGTAGGCTAGGGACACTCGAGTCGCCGAAGTGGCGTCTAATTGAAAGAGTTGCACCAGGCCAATGAGCCACACGAAATTATAGTTATCACAGTTTACGTCCATATGCTTCAGAAGACATTGTTCAATTCCTTGTTACGTATTTCACGGCATGTGAAACTCTAAACATTGAAGAACATAGCTCTATTTAATTAATTAGAGTGCCCGAAACCCTTTTAGGAAAAGAGGAGAAAAACATTTGAACTAGTGGCGGTTTCCGAACCACTGACCATGAACATCACAGTCCAACGCGCTGCCCACTACACTACGGCTAGCAATTACAACATGCGACCTTTTAATCTCGTACTATTGATGGCAGTTGTTGAATGATGCTAATATGGCATTTTTAGACAATAGATTATCATTTATCGTACGAAGAACGACGTGTTTTTGTTAATTATGCAGTGCGCCATTACTTTGAAATGACGCCGGCCGCGGTGGCCGAGGGGACTAAGGCGCTCCAGACACGGTCTGCACGGCCACTACGGTCGGGGGTTCGAATCCCCCGTCGGGCATGGATATTTGTGCCGTCCTAGTTCGTAAGTAGTTCATAAGTAGTTTGTAAGTTTAGGGACTGATGACCCCGCAGTTAAGTCCCATAGACTATACAAACATTTGAACATTTGAAATGACAACGTGTACGTTACAATAAGAAAAATCATCAAATATGCAACGCAAGATGGTGTGTGCCAGACAGAGTTCTGGACGAGGAATGACCTTTTTCGTTAATTCAATGGAGGGTGTCAAATCGCCGTTATTTTTGCAAATATCTCTGCAACGATGTAAGATATGAAAAAAAAAAAAAAGTTAGAGAGCAAAGTTGTAGAGAATTTGCCCCTCTACACATTAGGTTATTCAATTTTCGTGTCAGATGAAAGGTTCGTTTGCAATTACAATTACATTACAAACGGCTTTTTTTGTGTTACTAACGGCTTTTTGTCCGAAAATTTGAAAAAGGGAGGTTCTGGTCTCTGGTGGCTTACAATTATGGCTGTAAAATTAGGTGCTGATCGGTTGAACGGTTCGACTTAAAAAGTAAGAACACCTTACGGACAGACAGACATGCCAAAATCGCCGTCGTTTGTGCAAACATCTCTGAAACGATACGAGATATGAACAAAACATAAGATAGCACAGTTGTAGAGAATTTTCTCCTCTGCAAATTCGGTTATTCAATTTTCGTGTCAGATGAACAGTTAAGCCGTTATTTTCATTTAAATTTCGAGCTGTCAAAAGAAGATCGCAAAGGCCCACTTTTAGTGTTACTAACGAAACCTAAAGTGGGCCAAAAAGTAAAAAATAAAATAATAAACTACGTGCTGAGCTGATCATTATTGTGATTGATATATGCCATTTTCTGGCTGTTTTTCGATGTGCTACCTCAGATATTCTTGATCTCTCTTTTGATGAAAGCCAGCGCAAACGAATGAATGTGCGAGTTCTGGCATAAATTCTAATAATCTCAATTGGGGAACAGCTCACCAAGTGTTGCACACAACTTAGTAATTATGCCCTTTTCTCTGGACAAATTGTTACGGCCATGAAGTTGAGCAAAAGTCAGCTAGAATTTGCTCATTGTCTCGAACCATGATTCTGAAGGCACAAAATATCCTCTTCAAATCATGCGCAACCAGCTGATAGATTGGTCTTCAGGGATTGACATGAGCTCGTCAGTAGGTATGACTAATTTCTGTCGTACTGTCGGCCCCGGTGAGCAATACATCCGGCAATATACTGAAATCCCTCCACACTGCAGCCCGAACCCGCGGATGCTGAAGAACTCTCATAATTTTCTGCAGTCATTTCTATCCCTCAATTTCTTTCTGCCCTTCAACCATTGATAGGGCATCAGACATTTAGGCAAGAGTGCCGCTGGACATTGCTGCAGGTCACAAATGTCCCTTCTTTATCTGGTTCAACAAAAAAAAAAAAAAAAAAAAAAAAATGTTCAAATGTTTGTTAAGCTAATGGGACTTAACTACGGGGTCATCAGTCCCTAAACTTACAAACTACTTATGAACTACTTACGAACTAGGACGGCACAAATATCCATGCCCGAGGGGGGATACGAACCCCCGACCGTAGTGGGCGTGCTGACCGTGATTGGAGCGCCTCAGTCACCTCGGCCACCGCGGACGGCTCAACAAAAGAACATTAGATATAGGAATATCAGATGTATTGGCTCTTAATGATAATAGCCTTATCCTGTTTTTTACATCTACTGGAGTAGGATGGTCATAAAAATGCCCCAGGCCCATTACAAGAGAAAAGAAATTTTCCAGGCAGTCCTGATTCAGTCGGGCAGTAAGAATATATTTAACATCGTATTGTCGTAAGTCACTGAATAGACCTGAAAGTGAGCGAATAGATTTCATGAATCCTTTTCGAAAAGGTAACAAGTGTTTTGATGATCCAGCGTGCATGCTCTCACAGATTTGTAAAACTTGTGCAGACACTGCTCTTGTGCTTCGAAATGAATTCCGAATTCACATACAAGCGGTTTCTTACATTCGTAATTCCTCGAATTACGGATATCGAAAGTATCATCCGCCAGTTGTATGAAATCACTAGCGAGTTCTTCTTCTGGCATTAAATACCGAACGGCCTGAGAACTTTTTTTTTTTTTTTTTTTTTTTTTTTTTTTTTTTTAAATAGAAGCTTAAGGGACTCAACTACGGGGTCATCAGTCCCTAAACTTACAAACTACTTATGAACTACCTACAACTAAGGACGGCACAAATATCCATGCCCAAGGGGGGATTCGAACCCTCGACCGTAGTGGCCGTGCAGACCGTGACTGAAGCGCCTCAGTCCCCTCGGCCCCTTGTGCGAGAAAGCAATTCGGCTGTTAAACGCACCTTCTGCCTTTAACATTGATATGTTGCGGAGTTAAATTGGGACACATTTTCATCTCCCCACTGTCTAAAGCCAAAAGTATCTCGGAAACTGTTTTCGTTACTGCTTTATTTTGTAGAATAGTTCCTTAACAACTTCAGCAAATGTGGAACAACTGCGAATACCTACACACGTTTCCGTGGGTCGCTAGGATGCTGGTAACAACTGTTTTCGTGCGTCACATTAAGCTCGTTTCAAATAGGAATTTTTTTTTGTTTCCATGTCTGGAACACAAGCTACAACTTCATATGCATTATTAGCAAAGGCGAGAATAATTTCGTTCAGGAGGACAGCTGTCATACGAGTATCAAAAGCAAAATAAACAGGTTGTTTCCAACTTGCAAACAGCCCACGACCAATAACAACTAAAACATTACTGTGGGGACCTAACACCCTGTCTTCTTGTTGATCACAACAAATCCTGCTTTTCAACGTTCATTTCATCGAAGGACAAAACGCAGACTCGTTCCCTATCGATCAATGTTTCAACCTACAATTTCCTCATAGTTAAAGCAGCTTTCAAAATGCCAGGACTGCAAATAAACGAGCGGTTTATCCACGTCCTGAATGTCGACACTGCGGTTAGAGGATTTCTAATTTTTTCCTCACACTTTTCTGGGGAAAAAAAAACCTTTTTGCGATATAACATGCAGAGTCATGGATTTATATATGTTCTCTTTACTCCACCGAGCCCTTTTTGAATCATTTAAAAGTCTTTTGATTTGAGTGGGTGAAAATATTTTTCTTAACACACGAGTGATTTAATCAGACACAGCAACTCCCTTATGAGTTTTTTCCTCGCGCAGAAGTCGTCGTATTCTTAACAGCAGACTCTGAAGATTTTTATTACGTGCTCGAAGTCGGACATACTTATTTCTAAAAACAGCATTCCTTCTTTCCAACACCGCTATAGTATTCATCAAAGTAACTTTATCTATGTCAGGAGAAAGTTGTTCATCCGTAAATGTTCCCTTATCAAGATGTTTCTTAATTGGTGACAGATTCTGTAGCGCCTCGAGAGATCTTGTACGTAGTTCGCGTTTGTCATACCGTTTGCTTCTGTCTTCTATTAGAGGTAAGTCACTGACAATCACACTACTGAGTGGCAAATTGCCCGACGGAACTCGTCTGGCTTAAGAACTCTTTTTAGCGACAAATTGAGCAACTCAGACTGTGAATCCCTCACTTAATCTGATTCTGCGAAATGTCGATAGCATATTCGTGCATGCGCAACATATACACTGTCTTTCTTACAACATTTGGACAGCCATAGGTTTTGTAATGTTTCATTCCGAAAACTATGATACATTACGTCAGTTCCTTTTGTGTTCCGGTTGTAGGAATTGTACGCAAGTTAAATAAATATCAAGTAAGTACTTAGAAGCTAAATAATACACTTAAGTGAGTACATCAGCTAACGCCCTCATCCATGTTTACAGGCAAATCAAATCATTGAAATCCGTAAGATGTCACCTGACATCTAGTCTCGGTTGAAAAAAAAAATAGAATAGTGATGAAGGGTCCCTGTGAGAATGTGCACTTGTTGTAATTTTTGGTGTGTGTGAGAATCTATGGCTCTTTGAATGTGAGGAATGATAGCTTGCTTTGCATCGTTCTCTCTGGCTCAGAGTCGATAGCTGCTGAGGTTACCAAAGACGTTTCCACACCCTTTGGCTACAGTCCAGTCAGCGAGCCTTCTCCAGCACGAGTGTACTCGCTGTCCGTCCCCACCGCCGCTGATTCTAGGATTTTCCGGTTTCCACTCGCTTCCTGTGTCCGGTGGCCGCTCGGCGTGATCATTCTGGGCTGGTCGTCTAGTGAGGTTGGTTGTGCTCTTGTTTCTGGAGATAGTAGCATTTCATTGACTAGCAATGTTTAACTTTGATTCGTGAACTTAGAATCATTTTTTAGAATATTTTCTCCGATCGTGTGCGGAATGTGTTCTCGTTTTTCAATTCAGTAATTTCCAATAGATAAACGCGGTTTGTGTGTGATTCAAGTTGCAGTTTGTTACGGCCTGCTATGTTAAAACTTTTTGTGATCATGTGGCGGTGTATGAACTCTGTGTAAATACTTCCTAGCTTTGTGGGGCCTGATTTCTAATAGGTGATATGTTCATTTTTGTACAGTCCATGTAAAAATCTTCTCATCGTTTCCTTTCATGAGTTATATGTGTTCCACGTGGTTGGTTCATAGAACAAAGCCTTCAGCTTCCACTCTTGTTTGTTCCATGCCCATCAGGCAAGCAACTATGCGGGTATCCTGATTTCCACTAATATTTCGCGATCTTATCTCCCTCAGTAATTTTCTCTGAGCCTTGTGCAACCTCCTTCAATAGCTTCCTTATGTAATTCTAAACATTTCTATGGGATGCATGCTGTAATTCTTAATTTTATTTTTCCGACTTTGTAATTATTTCACTTTTACAAGCATTTTGAGACTGGACTTTATCCGTCTCTGTAATCGCTCCCTATCACGTGTAGCTGCATTTATTTCGCTTCTTCATGTAATTCTAAACATTTCCATGGGTTGAATGCCGTAATTCTCATTTTTATTTTTCCGACTTTTAATTATTTCATTCTTGTGGCTTTTCTTAGACAGGACCTCATCTGTCTCTGTAATCGCCCCTATCGCTTATAGCTGTATTTCATTCGCTTCCTTATATAATTCTAAGCATTTTTATGGGTTGCATGCTGTAGTTAATTTTCTTCATTTTTCGGAAACTGAATTTATTGAATTTTATTGGTTTTCGGAATCATGTGGGTCCGAGTTCCGACTTCCGGGGTTTGTAGCTAGTCGACTGAATTCACGCCACTTCTCATATAACACCAGTACCTAGATCGATTTCTAACAGACTGTAACTTAAGAATGCACCGTGATGTCGTATAATGAATCCAATTTTCAACCACTTCATCTTCAGTGCAGTGCGTTCATGTAACCTAGCTGTGTGTCGCCATGACACCTTATCAATGATATGACCTATGATGAATACTTAGATTATTTTATATTAATATAATATTAATTAATGTGACATACATATATATTTATTCTATATGAGTGTGCGATGTGGCGCAATAGGGATTCGTTTTTAGTTTCACGAAAATATCTGTGACTTTCACGGCAGTTGCGAGCCTCTTTTTTTAATTTTTTTAAATTTTTTTTATTTAATGTTTCTGCTATGGATGCACATGTAACCTAGATGCAGTGCGTAATAATAAATAAATGTGGTCGCGTGTGTGTATTGGAATATGATGTATGCAATAAGCCTGACGCGTTTTTCCCTACGTAATACTGGTTCGAGAAAGGGCGACATAAGTTACATTAAAAAACATATTTCTCTCATTCTCCGCTCGATAGTTTTGTGGGGAATAGGAAAGAGAGGGAGAGGATCGTAAAAAAGCATGATCTGGTCGTTGCTGACACTGCTTTTGAGATTGAATTGATTTGATTTTCTCAGGGAAGCCAAAACTGTCTTGGTCCAACCCGCCACTGCCCGCACCGAAACTAAGTTTATTGTGCGGTATCGCTCCCTGTATATCTAGTAAAGCCAACCAATGCCCTTGAACAGTGCAAGGAGTCCCTTTACCAGTTCTTTATTAAACACAATTTCTTCGGGTCTGGTTGCCCCAAATGTTCTGTGCCTTTTACTCTCCAATGCAATGCATTCGAAGATTAGATGTGATGCAGTTTCATCACCATCATCACAGATCCTACATTCAGTGTCCTCTTCTGTTATTCCCATTGTATGTAGGTGCTTTTTGAAATTCCCATGGTCTGTCAGCAATCCAACCATGAGTCTAATCTCTCTCCTGTTCAGACCCAGGATTGCAGAGCTTCTTTTACAACATGGCTTTGGCATCATTACCTTGCCATGTTTTTGTTGATGGTCTTTGTTCCAATATTCTACGTGGTGTCTTCTGAGCCAGTTACATAGCTCCAATTTGATCATTGCCTTGGTGATTTTCAGGACAGGTTCCGGTCCAATAAATGGAGTCTTTGCCCCCATCCTGGCTAATCTGTCGGCATGTTCGTTGCCACTGATCCCTGACAATCACACTACTGCGTGGCAAATTGCACGACGGAACTCGTCTGGCTTAAGAATTCTTTTTAGCGACAAATTGAGGAACTCAGACTGTGAATCCCTCACTTAATCTGATTCTGCGAAATGGCGATAGCATATTCGTGCATGCGCAACATATACACTGTCTTTCTTACAACATTTGGAGAGCCATAGGTTTTGTAATGTTTCATTCCGAAAACTATGATACATTACGTCAGTTCCTTTTGTGTTCCGGTTGTAGGAATTGTACGCAAGTTAAATAAATATCAAGTAAGTACTTAGAAGCTAAATAATACACTTAAGTGAGTACATCAGCTAACGCCCTCATCCATGTTTACAGGCAAATCAAATCATTGAAATCCGTAAGATGTCACCTGACATCTAGTCTCGGTTGAAAAAAAAAATAGAATAGTGATGAAGGGTCCCTGTGAGAATGTGCACTTGTTGTACTTTTTGGTGTGTGCGAGAATCTATGGCTCTTTGAATGTGAGGAATGATAGCTCGCTTTGCATCGTTCTCTCTGGCTCATAGTCGATAGCTGCTGAGGTTACCAAAGACGTTTCCACACCCTTTGGCTACAGTCCAGTCAGCGAGCCTTCTCCAGCACGAGTGTACTCGCTGTCCGTCCCCACCGCCGCTGATTCTAGGATTTTCCGGTTTCCACTCGCTTCCTGTGTCCGGTGGCCGCTCGGCGTGATCATTCTGGGCTGGTCGTCTGGTGAGGTTGGTTGTGCTCTTGTTTCTGGAGATAGTAGCATTTCATTGACTAGCAATGTTTAACTTTGATTCGTGAACTTAGAATCATTTTTTAGAATATTTTCTCCGATCGTGTGCGGAATGTGTTCTCGTTTTTCAATTCAGTAATTTCCAATAGATAAACGCGGTTTGTGTGTGATTCAAGTTGCAGTTTGTTACGGCCTGCTATGTTAAAACTTTTTGTGATCATGTGGCGGTGTATGAACTCTGTGTAAATACTTCCTAGCTTTGTGGGGCCTGATTTCTAATAGGTGATATGTTCATTTTTGTACAGTCCATGTAAAAATCTTCTCATCGTTTCCTTTCATGAGTTATATGTGTTCCACGTGGTTGGTTCATAGAACAAAGCCTTCAGCTTCCACTCTTGTTTGTTCCATGCCCATCAGGCAAGCAACTATGCGGGTATCCTGATTTCCACTAATATTTCGCGATCTTATCTCCCTCAGTAATTTTCTCTGAGCCTTGTGCAACCTCCTTCAATAGCTTCCTTATGTAATTCTAAACATTTCTATGGGATGCATGCTGTAATTCTTAATTTTATTTTTCCGACTTTGTAATTATTTCACTTTTACAAGCATTTTGAGACTGGACTTTATCCGTCTCTGTAATCGCTCCCTATCACGTGTAGCTGCATTTATTTCGCTTCTTCATGTAATTCTAAACATTTCCATGGGTTGAATGCCGTAATTCTCATTTTTATTTTTCCGACTTTTAATTATTTCATTCTTGTGGCTTTTCTTAGACAGGACCTCATCTGTCTCTGTAATCGCCCCTATCGCTTATAGCTGTATTTCATTCGCTTCCTTATATAATTCTAAGCATTTTTATGGGTTGCATGCTGTAGTTAATTTTCTTCATTTTTCGGAAACTGAATTTATTGAATTTTATTGGTTTTCGGAATCATGTGGGTCCGAGTTCCGACTTCCGGGGTTTGTAGCTAGTCGACTGAATTCACGCCACTTCTCATATAACACCAGTACCTAGATCGATTTCTAACAGACTGTAACTTAAGAATGCACCGTGATGTCGTATAATGAATCCAATTTTCAACCACTTCATCTTCAGTGCAGTGCGTTCATGTAACCTAGCTGTGTGTCGCCATGACACCTTATCAATGATATGACCTATGATGAATACTTAGATTATTTTATATTAATATAATATTAATTAATGTGACATACATATATATTTATTCTATATGAGTGTGCGATGTGGCGCAATAGGGATTCGTTTTTAGTTTCACGAAAATATCTGTGACTTTCACGGCAGTTGCGAGCCTCTTTTTTTAATTTTTTTAAATTTTTTTTATTTAATGTTTCTGCTATGGATGCACATGTAACCTAGATGCAGTGCGTAATAATAAATAAATGTGGTCGCGTGTGTGTATTGGAATATGATGTATGCAATAAGCCTGACGCGTTTTTCCCTACGTAATACTGGTTCGAGAAAGGGCGACATAAGTTACATTAAAAAACATATTTCTCTCATTCTCTGCTCGATAGTTTTGTGGGGAATAGGAAAGAGAGGGAGAGGATCGTAAAAAAGCATGATCTGGTCGTTGCTGACACTGCTTTTGAGATTGAATTGATTTGATTTTCTCAGGGAAGCCAAAACTGTCTTGGTCCAACCCGCCACTGCCCGCACCGAAACTAAGTTTATTGTGCGGTATCGCTCCCTGTATATCTAGTAAAGCCAACCAATGCCCTTGAACAGTGCAAGGAGTCCCTTTACCAGTTCTTTATTAAACACAATTTCTTCGGGTCTGGTTGCCCCAAATGTTCTGTGCCTTTTACTCTCCAATGCAATGCATTCGAAGATTAGATGTGATGCAGTTTCATCACCATCATCACAGATCCTACATTCAGTGTCCTCTTCTGTTATTCCCATTGTATGTAGGTGCTTTTTGAAATTCCCATGGTCTGTCAGCAATCCAACCATGAGTCTAATCTCTCTCCTGTTCAGACCCAGGATTGCAGAGCTTCTTTTACAACATGGCTTTGGCATCATTACCTTGCCATGTTTTTGTTGATGGTCTTTGTTCCAATATTCTACGTGGTGTCTTCTGAGCCAGTTACATAGCTCCAATTTGATCATTGCCTTGGTGATTTTCAGGACAGGTTCCGGTCCAATAAATGGAGTCTTTGCCCCCATCCTGGCTAATCTGTCGGCATGTTCGTTGCCACTGATCCCTGACAATCACACTACTGCGTGGCAAATTGCACGACGGAACTCGTCTGGCTTAAGAATTCTTTTTAGCGACAAATTGAGGAACTCAGACTGTGAATCCCTCACTTAATCTGATTCTGCGAAATGGCGATAGCATATTCGTGCATGCGCAACATATACACTGTCTTTCTTACAACATTTGGACAGCCATAGGTTTTGTAATGTTTCATTCCGAAAACTATGATACATTACGTCAGTTCCTTTTGTGTTCCGGTTGTAGGAATTGTACGCAAGTTAAATAAATATCAAGTAAGTACTTAGAAGCTAAATAATACACTTAAGTGAGTACATCAGCTAACGCCCTCATCCATGTTTACAGGCAAATCAAATCATTGAAATCCGTAAGATGTCACCTGACATCTAGTCTCGGTTGAAAAAAAAAATAGAATAGTGATGAAGGGTCCCTGTGAGAATGTGCACTTGTTGTAATTTTTGGTGTGTGTGAGAATCTATGGCTCTTTGAATGTGAGGAATGATAGCTTGCTTTGCATCGTTCTCTCTGGCTCAGAGTCGATAGCTGCTGAGGTTACCAAAGACGTTTCCACACCCTTTGGCTACAGTCCAGTCAGCGAGCCTTCTCCAGCACGAGTGTACTCGCTGTCCGTCCCCACCGCCGCTGATTCTAGGATTTTCCGGTTTCCACTCGCTTCCTGTGTCCGGTGGCCGCTCGGCGTGATCATTCTGGGCTGGTCGTCTGGTGAGGTTGGTTGTGCTCTTGTTTCTGGAGATAGTAGCATTTCATTGACTAGCAATGTTTAACTTTGATTCGTGAACTTAGAATCATTTTTTAGAATATTTTCTCCGATCGTGTGCGGAATGTGTTCTCGTTTTTCAATTCAGTAATTTCCAATAGATAAACGCGGTTTGTGTGTGATTCAAGTTGCAGTTTGTTACGGCCTGCTATGTTAAAACTTTTTGTGATCATGTGGCGGTGTATGAACTCTGTGTAAATACTTCCTAGCTTTGTGGGGCCTGATTTCTAATAGGTGATATGTTCATTTTTGTACAGTCCATGTAAAAATCTTCTCATCGTTTCCTTTCATGAGTTATATGTGTTCCACGTGGTTGGTTCATAGAACAAAGCCTTCAGCTTCCACTCTTGTTTGTTCCATGCCCATCAGGCAAGCAACTATGCGGGTATCCTGATTTCCACTAATATTTCGCGATCTTATCTCCCTCAGTAATTTTCTCTGAGCCTTGTGCAACCTCCTTCAATAGCTTCCTTATGTAATTCTAAACATTTCTATGGGATGCATGCTGTAATTCTTAATTTTATTTTTCCGACTTTGTAATTATTTCACTTTTACAAGCATTTTGAGACTGGACTTTATCCGTCTCTGTAATCGCTCCCTATCACGTGTAGCTGCATTTATTTCGCTTCTTCATGTAATTCTAAACATTTCCATGGGTTGAATGCCGTAATTCTCATTTTTATTTTTCCGACTTTTAATTATTTCATTCTTGTGGCTTTTCTTAGACAGGACCTCATCTGTCTCTGTAATCGCCCCTATCGCTTATAGCTGTATTTCATTCGCTTCCTTATATAATTCTAAGCATTTTTATGGGTTGCATGCTGTAGTTAATTTTCTTCATTTTTCGGAAACTGAATTTATTGAATTTTATTGGTTTTCGGAATCATGTGGGTCCGAGTTCCGACTTCCGGGGTTTGTAGCTAGTCGACTGAATTCACGCCACTTCTCATATAACACCAGTACCTAGATCGATTTCTAACAGACTGTAACTTAAGAATGCACCGTGATGTCGTATAATGAATCCAATTTTCAACCACTTCATCTTCAGTGCAGTGCGTTCATGTAACCTAGCTGTGTGTCGCCATGACACCTTATCAATGATATGACCTATGATGAATACTTAGATTATTTTATATTAATATAATATTAATTAATGTGACATACATATATATTTATTCTATATGAGTGTGCGATGTGGCGCAATAGGGATTCGTTTTTAGTTTCACGAAAATATCTGTGACTTTCACGGCAGTTGCGAGCCTCTTTTTTTAATTTTTTTAAATTTTTTTTATTTAATGTTTCTGCTATGGATGCACATGTAACCTAGATGCAGTGCGTAATAATAAATAAATGTGGTCGCGTGTGTGTATTGGAATATGATGTATGCAATAAGCCTGACGCGTTTTTCCCTACGTAATACTGGTTCGAGAAAGGGCGACATAAGTTACATTAAAAAACATATTTCTCTCATTCTCTGCTCGATAGTTTTGTGGGGAATAGGAAAGAGAGGGAGAGGATCGTAAAAAAGCATGATCTGGTCGTTGCTGACACTGCTTTTGAGATTGAATTGATTTGATTTTCTCAGGGAAGCCAAAACTGTCTTGGTCCAACCCGCCACTGCCCGCACCGAAACTAAGTTTATTGTGCGGTATCGCTCCCTGTATATCTAGTAAAGCCAACCAATGCCCTTGAACAGTGCAAGGAGTCCCTTTACCAGTTCTTTATTAAACACAATTTCTTCGGGTCTGGTTGCCCCAAATGTTCTGTGCCTTTTACTCTCCAATGCAATGCATTCGAAGATTAGATGTGATGCAGTTTCATCACCATCATCACAGATCCTACATTCAGTGTCCTCTTCTGTTATTCCCATTGTATGTAGGTGCTTTTTGAAATTCCCATGGTCTGTCAGCAATCCAACCATGAGTCTAATCTCTCTCCTGTTCAGACCCAGGATTGCAGAGCTTCTTTTACAACATGGCTTTGGCATCATTACCTTGCCATGTTTTTGTTGATGGTCTTTGTTCCAATATTCTACGTGGTGTCTTCTGAGCCAGTTACATAGCTCCAATTTGATCATTGCCTTGGTGATTTTCAGGACAGGTTCCGGTCCAATAAATGGAGTCTTTGCCCCCATCCTGGCTAATCTGTCGGCATGTTCGTTGCCACTGATCCCTGACAATCACACTACTGCGTGGCAAATTGCACGACGGAACTCGTCTGGCTTAAGAATTCTTTTTAGCGACAAATTGAGGAACTCAGACTGTGAATCCCTCACTTAATCTGATTCTGCGAAATGGCGATAGCATATTCGTGCATGCGCAACATATACACTGTCTTTCTTACAACATTTGGACAGCCATAGGTTTTGTAATGTTTCATTCCGAAAACTATGATACATTACGTCAGTTCCTTTTGTGTTCCGGTTGTAGGAATTGTACGCAAGTTAAATAAATATCAAGTAAGTACTTAGAAGCTAAATAATACACTTAAGTGAGTACATCAGCTAACGCCCTCATCCATGTTTACAGGCAAATCAAATCATTGAAATCCGTAAGATTTCACCTGACATCTAGTCTCGGTTGAAAAAAAAAATAGAATAGTGATGAAGGGTCCCTGTGAGAATGTGCACTTGTTGTACTTTTTGGTGTGTGCGAGAATCTATGGCTCTTTGAATGTGAGGAATGATAGCTCGCTTTGCATCGTTCTCTCTGGCTCATAGTCGATAGCTGCTGAGGTTACCAAAGACGTTTCCACACCCTTTGGCTACAGTCCAGTCAGCGAGCCTTCTCCAGCACGAGTGTACTCGCTGTCCGTCCCCACCGCCGCTGATTCTAGGATTTTCCGGTTTCCACTCGCTTCCTGTGTCCGGTGGCCGCTCGGCGTGATCATTCTGGGCTGGTCGTCTGGTGAGGTTGGTTGTGCTCTTGTTTCTGGAGATAGTAGCATTTCATTGACTAGCAATGTTTAACTTTGATTCGTGAACTTAGAATCATTTTTTAGAATATTTTCTCCGATCGTGTGCGGAATGTGTTCTCGTTTTTCAATTCAGTAATTTCCAATAGATAAACGCGGTTTGTGTGTGATTCAAGTTGCAGTTTGTTACGGCCTGCTATGTTAAAACTTTTTGTGATCATGTGGCGGTGTATGAACTCTGTGTAAATACTTCCTAGCTTTGTGGGGCCTGATTTCTAATAGGTGATATGTTCATTTTTGTACAGTCCATGTAAAAATCTTCTCATCGTTTCCTTTCATGAGTTATATGTGTTCCACGTGGTTGGTTCATAGAACAAAGCCTTCAGCTTCCACTCTTGTTTGTTCCATGCCCATCAGGCAAGCAACTATGCGGGTATCCTGATTTCCACTAATATTTCGCGATCTTATCTCCCTCAGTAATTTTCTCTGAGCCTTGTGCAACCTCCTTCAATAGCTTCCTTATGTAATTCTAAACATTTCTATGGGATGCATGCTGTAATTCTTAATTTTATTTTTCCGACTTTGTAATTATTTCACTTTTACAAGCATTTTGAGACTGGACTTTATCCGTCTCTGTAATCGCTCCCTATCACGTGTAGCTGCATTTATTTCGCTTCTTCATGTAATTCTAAACATTTCCATGGGTTGAATGCCGTAATTCTCATTTTTATTTTTCCGACTTTTAATTATTTCATTCTTGTGGCTTTTCTTAGACAGGACCTCATCTGTCTCTGTAATCGCCCCTATCGCTTATAGCTGTATTTCATTCGCTTCCTTATATAATTCTAAGCATTTTTATGGGTTGCATGCTGTAGTTAATTTTCTTCATTTTTCGGAAACTGAATTTATTGAATTTTATTGGTTTTCGGAATCATGTGGGTCCGAGTTCCGACTTCCGGGGTTTGTAGCTAGTCGACTGAATTCACGCCACTTCTCATATAACACCAGTACCTAGATCGATTTCTAACAGACTGTAACTTAAGAATGCACCGTGATGTCGTATAATGAATCCAATTTTCAACCACTTCATCTTCAGTGCAGTGCGTTCATGTAACCTAGCTGTGTGTCGCCATGACACCTTATCAATGATATGACCTATGATGAATACTTAGATTATTTTATATTAATATAATATTAATTAATGTGACATACATATATATTTATTCTATATGAGTGTGCGATGTGGCGCAATAGGGATTCGTTTTTAGTTTCACGAAAATATCTGTGACATTCACGGCAGTTGCGAGCCTCTTTTTTTAATTTTTTTAAATTTTTTTTATTTAATGTTTCTGCTATGGATGCACATGTAACCTAGATGCAGTGCGTAATAATAAATAAATGTGGTCGCGTGTGTGTATTGGAATATGATGTATGCAATAAGCCTGACGCGTTTTTCCCTACGTAATACTGGTTCGAGAAAGGGCGACATAAGTTACATTAAAAAACATATTTCTCTCATTCTCTGCTCGATAGTTTTGTGGGGAATAGGAAAGAGAGGGAGAGGATCGTAAAAAAGCATGATCTGGTCGTTGCTGACACTGCTTTTGAGATTGAATTGATTTGATTTTCTCAGGGAAGCCAAAACTGTCTTGGTCCAACCCGCCACTGCCCGCACCGAAACTAAGTTTATTGTGCGGTATCGCTCCCTGTATATCTAGTAAAGCCAACCAATGCCCTTGAACAGTGCAAGGAGTCCCTTTACCAGTTCTTTATTAAACACAATTTCTTCGGGTCTGGTTGTCCCAAATGTTCTGTGCCTTTTACTCTCCAATGCAATGCATTCGAAGATTAGATGTGATGCAGTTTCATCACCATCATCACAGATCCTACATTCAGTGTCCTCTTCTGTTATTCCCATTGTATGTAGGTGCTTTTTGAAATTCCCATGGTCTGTCAGCAATCCAACCATGAGTCTAATCTCTCTCCTGTTCAGACCCAGGATTGCAGAGCTTCTTTTACAACATGGCTTTGGCATCATTACCTTGCCATGTTTTTGTTGATGGTCTTTGTTCCAGTATTCTACGTGGTGTCTTCTGAGCCAGTTACATAGCTCCAATTTGATCATTGCCTTGGTGATTTTCAGGACAGGTTCCGGTCCAATAAATGGAGTCTTTGCCCCCATCCTGGCTAATCTGTCGGCATGTTCGTTGCCACTGATCCCTGACAATCACACTACTGCGTGGCAAATTGCACGACGGAACTCGTCTGGCTTAAGAATTCTTTTTAGCGACAAATTGAGGAACTCAGACTGTGAATCCCTCACTTAATCTGATTCTGCGAAATGGCGATAGCATATTCGTGCATGCGCAACATTTACACTGTCTTTCTTACAACATTTGGACAGCCATAGTTTTTGTAATGTTTCATTATGCGGAAAACTATGATTCATTACGTCAGCTAAGCAGGCTAATCTCTGCACCTTACCAAGCTCCTTAGCAGCAACCTGCTGTTCTACCTTCTTCCACCACACTACCGGTGTGGGACTAAACACCGTGGTGTATATCCAGGGCATACCCTTGGGGCTCAGGCGCCAATTTTTGCCACAAGCTCTCCTGGTACTTACCAGAGTGCCTTTTGCCTTGGAGCAAATATTCCTAATGTGAGGGGTCCATGTCAGTTTCTCATCTAAGGTAACACCTAGATATTTCACTATCACCTTCACAGGTAGCGCATCATTGAGAAGCTTTATATTCCAACTTCAATGTTGGATATGCTTCTTTGTGAATGGTACAATGACAGTCTTGTTTTCTGCACCAGTCTTGCACCATGTCCAACGCACCTTGTGCCATATTCTTGACTGTCCAAGTATTACTATGACAAGATCATCTGCGTATCATTAGCAAAAGTACTGCCTAGAGTTTAATTCTCCAATGAGATCATTCACCACTAGATTCCACAATAAAGGGAAAAGAACTCCTCCTTGCAGGTAATTCCTAGTGGTGTTGATTACCATTTTTTCATTCATCATGGTAGCCTCTACCTTTCTTCCACTGAGCATGGCCCTAGTCCACATACATATAGTGGTCCCTAGGTCATGCACCTCAGCTGCCCTAACCATGGAATCGAAGGTCGTGTTGCTAAAAGCCCCCTTGATGTCCAGGAAGATACAGAGGGCTATTTCCTGAAAGTGTAGAGCTTTCTCCACCTTCCCAACAAGTTGGTGGGGAGCTGTCTCACATGATTTACCTGGCAGATATGCATGTTGGTTTGAATGTAGAGGAGCCCTACTTAACCTCCTTTCTCCAACATGCACATTAACCAGCTTTTCCAATGTCTTAAGAATGAAGGAGGAGAGGCTGATTGGTCTCATATCCTTGGCCTTGGTATGATCAAATCTCCCTGGTTTTGGAATGAAGACAACCTTCACTGCCCTCCAGGCATTGGGAATGATTCTTGCTGCTAGGCTAACCCTGAATAACCTGCATAGGAATCTAATAAGTATCTCCCACTTGTTGCAGGAGACTGGAAATATTCCATCGGGGCCAGGTGACTTGAATGGTTGAAATATTCCCACCGCCCATAGGACCGTGCTGAAATTGACACACTCCTTGTCCAAATCCCAGTCCTCTTTGCGAATACCTGAGAACCATTGTCTCTCAGGAATCGCATTTTGGTCTGAGTTATCCACCAGAGTATATTGAGGAAAGTGAGTCTTGAGGAGCAGTTCCAGCGTTTCATGTGCTGTCTTTATATACTCCCCATCCTCCTTCCTCAATGTTCCTCCTGGATTAGTTGGTACCCTAGTGAGGATTTTATGAACTCTCACTTGAGCAACCGTGCCTTCCACTTTCTCACAGAATACCTTCCAGGATGCCTCCTTTGCCCTTCTGATGGTAAGGTTGTAACAGACAAGGGCCTCACGGTACTTTGCCCATTGCCCTTTGCGCCTAGCAAGGTTAAACAGTCTTCATACCAATTTCCTTTGCATTTCCCGGTTATTATTCCACCAAGGCACACTCCTATTTGTGCACTTCTTGGTGATTGAGCAGTTGTCCTGGTATTATGTCACTATAGCAGAAGTTACGGCCTCTGCTACTTCCTCAGACTCTGCTGGATTCCTTATCGAAGTTTTAATTTCCGATTGGCTGAAGTCAAAGTTTCTCCTATATGTCTCCCAGTCCGCTTTCCTGGGATTCCTATAGGCCATGGTCTGTCTGGTTCCCATTTCAACCTTGAATTAAATATACATGTGATCTGATGAGGATGGCTCCAGGACCACATGCCACTGTTTGACATAACTGCCCATCGTCATGGAACAAAAAGTTATGTCAATTACTTATTCCCTTCTACTATTCCTGAATGTAGGTTCATCACCCCTATTCAGGATCTCGAAGTTGTTAGATAGGAGAAATTCAAGAAGGTGCTTACTTCTACTGTTGGTGTCCTTGCTGCCCCACGATAGATTGTGGGCATTGGCATCACATCCCACCAACAGTTCATCACCTTCCCGATGGCAGGCTTCTGTCAGTCTCCTCACTTCCAAAGAAGCCGGAGAGCTGTATCGTAAGGAAGGTATGCTGTGGCCAAAACAATTTCCCTCGTGAACCTTCCTCAAGCTGCTGCATCCTGATGGTCACCAGGAGGTCCCTGGAACAAAAATCCATCATTGGTATGAAAGGGATTCCATTTCTAACATAAATGCATGTTCTGGAGTTTTTTAGATTTCTAGCATAAATAAGCTTACCTCCAGTACCACTGTTGCCCGGTACACCCCCTTTGTATAAATAGGGTTCTTGTATCAGGGCCACGTCCACCTCCTGTCTCACCAGGCGACTGCTCAGGGCAGCAGTGGCTCCTTTACTGTGCTGCAGGTTTATCTGCAGCACTTCCAGTCCCCATCTTGCTGCCATTATTGCCTTTAAGGTCTTTTATTACCCTGACGGCGAACTATGAGAACCCTAAAAACAGTTTCAGGCCTTGCTCTCGCATTGCCTTCAGGGACTTCTCTCCGACCTCCACCACCAGGGCTCGTCCTTCCGGAACGACCTTTTGATTAATTACCCTCCAATCCTCTGTCGAGACTTTTGGGTTCTGGACCCTTATTTTCTCGAACAGAGTCTTTGGAGAGACATCCGTAAGGATCTTTGCTACCCATATTGATACCTTTGCGGTCTTCAGGAGTTCGGCTACTGTCTTGACCAGCAGCTTCACATCCTTCCACAGGGATATCATGGGCACCTTGCTCTTAAGCCATTCTGCTGAGTACTCCCCCTCGCAGACAAAAACGAGGGCACCACGATCTAGATAGACTGTCGTGAATTTGGGTCCTGGACCATCGTCCCCCCCCCCAATCTCTTCAACGAGGGCCATCTGCACGAGCTCCTCCTGCTGCAAGGTGATGCTCACCAGTGGGTATCCTTCTTGGACAACCACCATTCTGAAGTACAAGACTGCAGTACTATAGTACTGTTTCCCTATTTCCTGCCTCAGCCTTGATCACGCTTGTCCATAGAAAAGGGAGTCTTAGATTCCTCCCTAACCTTCTTGCTACCTGTCTTTGATGTCGGGGGGGTCTGTGTATCCCCTTCAACCTGAGGCAGTTTCTTTTTGGGGGTCTTGGGCTCAAGCCCTTTTGATTCTCTCCACTTATGTTTAGGAAGCCATTCTTTTCCTTCCTTTTGCTTCTGTTCCTTGAGAAGTTTCCTCCTCTAAGCCCCAGACAAGGCCTTAATCCTAATCTGGTCCAACTTCTCTGTTACAGTTCCCACTTCTTGCTCAGGTCTAGACCCTGATTCAGAAGTAGGAGTGCACTCCATCGGTCCTGATCCCGATGTCTGAGTATCTGAGGTCTCAGATTGCCCCTCCGATTCTTTTAAAATACTTTCTTTCTCTGTGTTCATATTAGTCTCACGAGATTTGGAGATTTATATGCTCTACACCATGATAACCCTATGCAGTGCAAGGCTACTTACTCAGGGAGGTCGCCCGGTATAACTGAGGCTCCGTTCGAGACACATCCACCCATGTGCCATGCACCCCTCGGCACGGATCGCATCACACCTTCGGTTGGGAAAGGGCTGGGAGAGGATAAGGAGGACGGGACGTTGTGGGAGACTCTTAGTCTGATCCATCAGCTGAGGCCTTTCCGGCAGTAGGTTGTCTACCTTCGGTATAGCCCTCAGCTTCCCACAGATGCACAAGCCTCTCCACCCGCACGGACAGTGCTTTGTCAAGGTGGTGTCCCCCGGAGACATGCTTCTGAGAAGCGATATACGTTTGATAATTTTTAAGGTTCGTCTGCAGAGTGCAGCGACGAGCTTTCTTCTTCGTGCGTGTGGAGTGGAGCTATTTGCTTACCCTTTACAGGTAATGCTCGGACAAATTGCGATGCGACTGCGTGCATTGTTTTGAAAGGCTTAGACTGGAGGGAGGGGGAATCAGGTATCAGCAAGGGGTTGGATGGAGCCGCTATTGTCAGAGATCTATTGTCGCCGCGAAAGTCGAAAATGGGTCAGGGCCCTAGTATGGTGAAAGTTATGGTGATTCTCGTGTATGACTGTGATGGTGTTATCCTAACGCATTACGTTCCTTCACGGCAGATACGTCTGTGCACAGTATTAATATTAGTTTTCAGAGCTTCACCTGCGACCAGCTTTGCGGAAGGAGCGGCAAGAGATTCTGCGCAACCCTCCCATAATTTTGCACGAGAATGCGCGGGCGCATACAGCGCAAGCTGTGGCTTCTCTGTTCAGTCGATATGACTGAGAAGTACTGTACCATCCACTATACTCCCCGAACATAAGTCCTTGTGGCTTTGCTTTAAATCCGAAGATGAAGGAAAAACTTCATGGCATTCTCTTCAGAACTGTTCCAGAGATTCCACACGCAGTAGACCGCACCATTCGCACCATCAGCAGAACAGGCTATGCTAACGGTATACTATGCCTTCCACACCTCTAATTTCTACATAACACTGGTGTCTACTTTGAAGGACAGTAACAGGTACAATCATGTTACGCTTTTGTATCGGTTGTGAATAAATAGTTGCCACTAGTTCAGTTTTCAACTGTCACAACTGTCACCATTAGTTCCCAAGTGCAACATTTCTAGGTTAAGAGTCATCCGTCACAATGTCTTCAAGGAAGTACAGACCGAATAACTCTCTTCACTTACTCCTGGTAGGTAAACAGTCGTGTATTGCAGCTGAATCTTCTTTAGGCCAGTAGGTGCAAATACAGACATTAACTGCTTCGTTAAGTCTGAAGGTCACTTCGTCGTGGACACATTCACATTTTTAACACTTTCTTTTAGACAATATTTTGTGTACAGTTATGTTGTTTCACTATCGATATTTCGGCATCACACCATTTTCAAGTGCTATTACATGACAAGAGTCATCAGCTTGCGGTACAAAGAAACACATAAATTTTTCCGTTTTAGAGCGGATTTGTTACAGAGACTGCAGTCGAATACACGCTGTAGAAGCTCGTGCAAGAATCGTGACCCCTGCGTTCTCAATTTATGCACGGCCTGGTCAGTGTGACGTAACACGGAATGTTGTGAAGCTTTGTCTCTAGGTGGTGTTGGGCCGCCTCAGTTGCGTGTTGTCTACTTGTCGCGGGGTTCAGTTAAAAGCTCACTGACCGACGAAGCGTACGGCTCGGCAGGCAACGAGCAACTGAGCTGGCTGCCCCTTCAAAACAACGGAATGGACTCTCCCTGCGCACAACTAAGGAATGCGTTTCTGTGCACAGGTCACATCTTCTTACACGAGCTCTACCATGCAGCCACAGTTACAGTTGCAACATGGCTTCCACATGCCTCAACTCATTCGTGTTCATACTGCTTTTGACACACTCTCGCTAAAATCACAGTGGTGACAATGCTGCGTGAATACCCTGCTCCGATGCCTCCACATCTGGATTGGGCTCTGCACACACAATGCTTGTGAGATGGACCCATATCCAGAAATCGCAAGGTTTGAGATCCAGTTAACCATAAGGCCATGCAACTGGACCTCATCATCCTACCCAGTGACCAGTTACAGTACCGTCTGAATCAGCAGTGGCGCAGTATGAAGAACAGAGCCACACTCTAGGAGCAAACCATCCATACCGTAACTGGCTGCATGGTTCACCACGTATTAGACTGCAGTATCTGCAACAAAGTATACACTGGTCCAAAAAATATTCCCACCTACACATTTTAAGAAAAAACATATTTTAAGAGATCATTGAGAAATAATTTGAATAGCAATATACAGGATTTCTACAAGATATGTGACTTGATTTGGTACTTTGTGGACCACCTTTAGCGCTTTTGAGGGCTTGTACACTTTGTGTCATTGACTGAACAAGTTTTTCGCCAATAGCAGTCTCAATTTCATGATACCACACTTCAACATTTTTTTCAGTCAATTATTTTCTGTTAGGGTAACATGTTTCTTGAGTTTTGAAGACTTAATAGCCCATAAATTCTCAATGGGGTCCATACCAGGTGATTTTGGGCCCCACTTCAGCAGTCGAGAGATGACACGACGCATTTCCAGTATTTGCAAGGTTTGCTCTTCACGTATGAAACAGCTTTGAGTAACCATGATAATTTACATTTGCATAATGGGCAAACAAAAATCCTTTGACATGTGCAACATCAATGGAAATCAAAATTCATAGAATATATGTCATCAACTGCGATTGGGCAAAGCTGAAAATGTGTACCCAGCCGGGATTCGAACCCAGGTCTCCTGCTTTCTAGGCAGTTGCGCTGACCACTACACCACTGGGGACACAGTGATCATCGCACCTGCAAGGACTACCTAAGCACGCCTCCCGTCAGATACAAATTCCCAGCTTCGCCCTGCCCACAGTACTCAAACTCGTAGTTACGAACTAATTCCCGTAAGAGTAAGGGCTTTAAACTTTGCCCACCCCTCCCCACTAACGATACGATCATTGCCCGTCAACGGCATATTATATATATATACATGTGGCGTCTGTTCAGAGAGAACAGACGTCACTTCTGATCCTACAGTTGTTATTATTCAACATTCATAGAATATATGACATCAACTGCGATTGGGCAAAGCTGAAAATGTGTACCCAGCCGGGATTCGAACCCGGGTCTCCTGCTTTCTAGGGAGTTGCGCTGACCCCTACACCACTGGGGACACAGTGATAATCGCATCTGCAAGGACTACCTAAGCACGCCTCACGTCAGATACAAATTCCCAGCTTCGCCCTGCCCACAGTACTCAAACTCGTAGTTATGAACTAATTCCTGTAAGAGTAAGGGCTTTAAACTTTGCCCACCCCTCCCCACTAACGATAGGATCATTGCCCGTCACCGGCATATTATATATATACATGTCATATATTCTATGAATGTTGAATAATAACAACTGCAGGATCAGAAGTGACGTCTGTTCTCTCTGAACAGACGCCACATGTATATATATAATATGCCGGTGACGGGCAATGATCGTATCGTTAGTGGGGAGGGGTGGGCAAAGTTTGAAGCCCTTACTCTTACAGGAATTAGTTCATAACTACGAGTTTGAGTACTGTGGGCAGGGCGAAGCTGGGAATTTGTATCTGACGTGAGGCGTGCTTAGGTAGTCCTTGCAGATGCGATGATCACTGTGTCCCCAGTGGTGTAGGGGTCAGCGCAACTGCCTAGAAAGCAGGAGACCCGGGTTCGAATCCCGGCTGGGTACACATTTTCAGCTTTGCCCAGTCGCAGTTGATGTCATATATTCTATGAATGTTGAATAATAACAACTGCAGGATCAGAAGTGACGTCTGTTCTCTCTGAACAGACGCCACATGTATATATCAATGGATGTATGGTGTGGCAGTGTATTGTGGGAACTTATTTCATCCTAGGAGTGTAAAATTGACTTTTGAACCCACAGTTCCTTCTGATAGTTCTTCTAGAGCAGGAACCACTGCTATTCAAAAGTAGTTGTATGTGGCTACAACACAACAGAAGTCCAGTTCACTCATCCCATGTTAGAACACAAATACTGGAGAAAAATTTTCCTGGACTTTGAATAAGACGAAATACAGTTGTCAAAATGGCCTGTGGGGTCCCCTTGGTAGTATAGTAATGCCAGTTTGACCCCACCGATCTCCCATTAACATTAGTGTCATAAGCGTCAGGTACCAACCCTACACCCTAGGCCACTTGCCTGGCCTCTGATCAAAGGACATCACCTCACACTTCTGGGAACTGCCTCTCTCAACAAAAGATGATTGACAGCATACATGGAATTGCACTTAATATTAGCCCACTTACAGGAACCGCCGTCCTCAAACAAAGAAGCGTTGCATGTAAACAACTCTACCTACCTGCCAGCCTCCTCGACATGTCTGTAATTGCGTTACCCCACCCCTGCTACTACCACCTCCCAAGCCGCCAGCCGTCGCCTCTGCTATCGGCCCGCTTCGATCTTTTTTTAAATTCATAACTGAACTGGCGCCAGCCGATGGCGCCACAGCGACCTCTGTACTTACACAGTCGAATTATGTGTTATATGTTTTGTAAATGGTTAGGATTGTGGAGTGTAATATTGGCTACAACTTCAGGTTCAAATTCCAGCAGGCATAAGGAGAAAGCATATGAATCACCTCTTATGAATATACGAGCTTATGGATTAGGTTCACAGATTTGTGACTGGCTGGAAGACTTCCTAAGTAATAGAACGCATATGTTGTTCTCGATGGCGAGTGTTCATCAGAGACGAGTGTATCGTCATGCGTGCCCCAGGGGAGTGTGATAGGACCACTAATCCCATAATCCCATAATGTTAGAATTCAACATTCGTAGTGAGCTTCTTGATGCTGTCGGGTCATTCAAATATCTAGGCTTAACATTGCAGAGCGACATGAAATGGAACGAACATGTAAGGACAGTTGTGAGTAAGGCGGACAGCCGACTTCGGTTTATTGGGAGAATTTTGGGAACATGTACTTCACCTGTAAAGGAGACCGCGTATAAAGCGCTTGTATGACCACATCTTGAGTATTGCTCAAGTGTTTGGGACCCGTAGCAGATCAATTTAAAGGAAGACATAGAGGCGGTTCAGAGGCGAGCAGCTAGATTTGTTACCGGTAGGTTCGACCAATGCGCGAGTGTCACAGAAATGCTCCGGCAACTCAATTGGGGATCGTTGGAGGAAATATGACGTTCTTTTCGTGAAATTCTGTTGCGGAAATTTAGAAGGCCGTAATTTGAAGCTGAGTGTAATACGATCTTGCTGCCGCCTACTTACATTTCGCATAAAGATCACAAAGACAAGATAACAGAAATTAGGGCTCGTACGGAGGCATATAGGCGTTCTTTTTTCCCTCGTTCTATTTGGGAGTGGAATAGGAAAGGAAATGCTTAGCAGTGATACAGTGTACTCTCCGCCACGCACCTTATGGTAAATTGCGGAGTATGTGTGTAGATGTAGATGTACTGGTTGTCGCTAGTGTTCAGCTGATGTTTGCACATGCGACCGAAATGGATGCGATGGGTGGCCTCTATGCAGTGCTCGCGGGAGCAGTGCATGTCAGACCATGTGTCTGGAGAGAAGCGGCCGCTCGAGCAGTGCTAGTCAGCACATGTGTCTGGAGAGAGGCGGGCGCTCGAGCAGTGCTAGTCAGCCCATGTGTCTGGAGAGAGGCGGGCGCTCGAGCAGTGCAAGTCAGCCCATGTGTCTGGAGAGATGCGGCCGCTCGAGCAGTGCAAGTCAGCCCATGTGTCTGGAGAGAGGCGGCCGCTCGAGCAGTGCAAGTCAGCCCATGTGTCTGGAGAGAGGCGGCCGCTCGAGCAGTGCAAGTCAGCCCATGTGTCTGGAGAGAGGCGGCCGCTCGAGCAGTGCAAGTCAGCCCATGTGTCTGGAGAGAGGCGGCCACTCGAGCAGTGCAAGTCAGCCCATGTGTCTGGAGAGAGGCGGCCGCTCGAGCAGTGCAAGTCAGCCCATGTGTCTGGAGAGAGGCGGCCGCTCGAGCAGTGCAAGTCAGCCCATGTGTCTGGAGAGAGGCGGCCACTCGAGCAGTGCAAGTCAGCCCATGTGTCTGGAGAGAGGCGGCCGCTCGAGCAGTGCAAGTCAGCCCATGTGTCTGGAGAGAGTCGGCCACTCGAGCAGTGCAAGTCAGCCCATGTGTCTGGAGAGAGGCGGCCGCTCGAGCAGTGCAAGTCAGCCCATGTGTCTGGAGAGAGGCGGCCGCTCGAGCAGTGCAAGTCAGCCCATGTGTCTGGAGAGAGGCGGCCACTCGAGCAGTGCAAGTCAGCCCATGTGTCTGGAGAGAGCCGGCCGCTCGAGCAGTGCAAGTCAGCCCATGTGTCTGGAGAGAGGCGGCCACTCGAGCAGTGCAAGTCAGCCCATGTGTCTGGAGAGAGGCGGCCGCTCGAGCAGTGCAAGTCAGCCCATGTGTCTGGAGAGAGGCGGCCACTCGAGCAGTGCAAGTCAGCCCATGTGTCTGGAGAGAGGCGGCCGCTCGAGCAGTGCAAGTCAGCCCATGTGTCTGGAGAGAGGCGGCCACTCGAGCAGTGCAAGTCAGCCCATGTGTCTGGAGAGAGGCGGCCGCTCGAGCAGTGCAAGTCAGCCCATGTGTCTGGAGAGAGGCGGCCACTCGAGCAGTGCAAGTCAGCCCATGTGTCTGGAGAGAGGCGGCCGCTCGAGCAGTGCAAGTCAGCCCATGTGTCTGGAGAGAGGCGGCCCCTCGAGCAGTGCAAGTCAGCCCATGTGTCTGGAGAGAGGCGGCCGCTCGAGCAGTGCAAGGCAGCCCATGTGTCTGGAGAGAGGCGGCCGCTCGAGCAGTGCAAGTCAGCCCATGTGTCTGGAGAGAGGCGGCCGCTCGAGCAGTGCAAGTCAGCCCATGTGTCTGGAGAGAGGCGGCCGCTCGAGCAGTGCAAGTCAGCCCATGTGTCTGGAGAGAGGCGGCCACTCGAGCAGTGCAAGTCAGCCCATGTGTCTGGAGAGAGGCGGCCGCTCGAGCAGTGCAAGTCAGCCCATGTGTCTGGAGAGAGGCGGCCGCTCGAGCAGTGCAAGTCAGCCCATGTGTCTGGAGAGAGGCGGCCGCTCGAGCAGTGCAAGTCAGCCCATGTGTCTGGAGAGAGGCGGCCACTCGAGCAGTGCAAGTCAGCCCATGTGTCTGGAGAGAGGCGGCCGCTCGAGCAGTGCAAGTCAGCCCATGTGTCTGGAGAGAGGCGGCCGCTCGAGCAGTGCAAGTCAGCCCATGTGTCTGGAGAGAGGCGGCCACTCGAGCAGTGCAAGTCAGCCCATGTGTCTGGAAAGAGGCGGCCGCTCGAGCAGTGCAAGTCAGCCCATGTGTCTGGAGAGAGGCGGCCGCTCGAGCAGTGCAAGTCAGCCCATGTGTCTGGAGAGAGGTGGCCGCTCGAGCAGTGCAAGTCAGCCCATGTGTCTGGAGAGAGGCGGCCGCTCGAGCAGTGCAAGTCAGCCCATGTGTCTGGAGAGAGGCGGCCGCTCGAGCAGTGCAAGTCAGCCCATGTGTCTGGAGAGAGGCGGATGCTCGAGCAGTGCAAGTCAGCCCATGTGTCTGGAGAGAGGCGGCCACTCGAGCAGTGCAAGTCAGCCCATGTGTCTGGAGAGAGGCGGCCACTCGAGCAGTGCAAGTCAGCCCATGTGTCTGGAGAGAGGCGGCCGCTCGAGCAGTGCAAGTCAGCCCATGTGTCTGGAGAGAGGCGGCCACTCGAGCAGTGCAAGTCAGCCCATGTGTCTGGAGAGAGGCGGCCGCTCGAGCAGTGCAAGTCAGCCCATGTGTCTGGAGAGAGGCGGCCGCTCGAGCAGTGCAAGTCAGCCCATGTGTCTGGAGAGAGGAGGCCGCTCGAGCAGTGCAAGTCAGCCCATGTGTCTGGAGAGAGGCGGCCACTCGAGCAGTGCAAGTCAGCCCATGTGTCTGGAGAGAGGCGGCCGCTCGAGCAGTGCAAGTCAGCCCATGTGTCTGGAGAGAGGCGGCCACTCGAGCAGTGCAAGTCAGCCCATGTGTCTGGAGAGAGGCGGCCGCTCGAGCAGTGCAAGTCAGCCCATGTGTCTGGAGAGAGGCGGCCACTCGAGCAGTGCAAGTCAGCCCATGTGTCTGGAGAGAGGCGGCCACTCGAGCAGTGCAAGTCAGCCCATGTGTCTGGAGAGAGGCGGCCACTCGAGCAGTGCAAGTCAGCCCATGTGTCTGGAGAGAGGCGGCCACTCGAGCAGTGCAAGTCAGCCCATGTGTCTGGAGAGAGGCGGCCGCTAGAGCAGTGCAAGTCAGCCCATGTGTCTGGAGAGAGGTGGCCACTCGAGCAGTGCAAGTCAGCCCATGTGTCTGGAGAGAGGCGGCCGCTCAAGCAGTGCAAGTCAGCCCATGTGTCTGGAGAGAGGCGGCCACTCGAGCAGTGCAAGTCAGCCCATGTGTCTGGAGAGAGGCGGCCACTCGAGCAGTGCAAGTCAGCCCATGTGTCTGGAGAGAGGCGGCCGCTCGAGCAGTGCAAGTCAGCCCATGTGTCTGGAGAGAGGCGGCCACTCGAGCAGTGCAAGTCAGCCCATGTGTCTGGAGAGAGGCGGCCGCTCGAGCAGTGCAAGTCAGCCCATGTGTCTGGAGAGAGGCGGCCGCTCGAGCAGTGCAAGTCAGCCCATGTGTCTGGAGAGAGGCGGCCGCTCGAGCAGTGCAAGTCAGCCCATGTGTCTGGAGAGAGGCGGCCGCTCGAGCAGTGCAAGTCAGCCCATGTGTCTGGAGAGAGGCGGCCACTCGAGCAGTGCAAGTCAGCCCATGTGTCTGGAGAGAGGCGGCCGCTCGAGCAGTGCAAGTCAGCCCATGTGTCTGGAGAGAGGCGGCCGCTCGAGCAGTGCAAGTCAGCCCATGTGTCTGGAGAGAGGCGGCCGCTCGAGCAGTGCAAGTCAGCCCATGTGTCTGGAGAGAGGCGGCCGCTCGAGCAGTGCAAGTCAGCCCATGTGTCTGGAGAGAGGCGGCCGCTCGAGCAGTGCAAGTCAGCCCATGTGTCTGGAGAGAGGCGGCCACTCGAGCAGTGCAAGTCAGCCCATGTGTCTGGAGAGAGGCGGCCGCTCGAGCAGTGCAAGTCAGCCCATGTGTCTGGAGAGAGGCGGCCACTCGAGCAGTGCAAGTCAGCCCATGTGTCTGGAGAGAGGCGGCCGCTCGAGCAGTGCAAGTCAGCCCATGTGTCTGGAGAGAGGCGGCCACTCGAGCAGTGCAAGTCAGCCCATGTGTCTGGAGAGAGGCGGCCGCTCGAGCAGTGCAAGTCAGCCCATGTGTCTGGAGAGAGGCGGCCGCTCGAGCAGTGCAAGTCAGCCCATGTGTCTGGAGAGAGGCGGCCGCTCGAGCAGTGCAAGTCAGCCCATGTGTCTGGAGAGAGGCGGCCGCTCGAGCAGTGCAAGTCAGCCCATGTGTCTGGAGAGAGGTGGCCACTCGAGCAGTGCAAGTCAGCCCATGTGTCTGGAGAGAGGCGGCCGCTCGAGCAGTGCAAGTCAGCCCATGTGTCTGGAGAGAGGCGGCCGCTCGAGCAGTGCAAGTCAGCCCATGTGTCTGGAGAGAGGCAGCCGCTCGAGCAGTGCAAGTCAGCCCATGTGTCTGGAGAGAGGCGGCCACTCGAGCAGTGCAAGTCAGCCCATGTGTCTGGAGAGAGGCAGCCACTCGAGCAGTGCAAGTCAGCCCACGTGTCTGGAGAGAGGCGGCCGCTCGAGCAGTGCAAGTCAGCCCATGTGTCTGGAGAGAGGCGGCCACTCGAGCAGTGCAAGTCAGCCCATGTGTCTGGAGAGAGGCGGTCGCTCGAGCAGTGCAAGTCAGCCCATGTGTCTGGAGAGAGGCGGCCACTCGAGCAGTGCAAGTCAGCCCATGTGTCTGGAGAGAGGCGGCCGCTCGAGCAGTGCAAGTCAGCCCATGTGTCTGGAGAGAGGCGGCCACTCGAGCAGTGCAAGTCAGCCCATGTGTCTGGAGAGAGGCGGCCACTCGAGCAGTGCAAGTCAGCCCATGTGTCTGGAGAGAGGCGGCCGCTCGAGCAGTGCAAGTCAGCCCATGTGTCTGGAGATAGGCGGCCACTCGAGCAGTGCAAGTCAGCCCATGTGTCTGGAGAGAGGCGGCCGCTCGAGCAGTGCAAGTCAGCCCATGTGTCTGGAGAGAGGCGGCCACTCGAGCAGTGCAAGTCAGCCCATGTGTCTGGAGAGAGGCGGCCACTCGAGCAGTGCAAGTCAGCCCATGTGTCTGGAGAGAGGCGGCCACTCGAGCAGTGCAAGTCAGCCCATGTGTCTGGAGAGAGGCGGCCGCTCGAGCAGTGCAAGTCAGCCCATGTGTCTGGAGAGAGGCGGCCACTCGAGCAGTGCAAGTCAGCCCATGTGTCTGGAGAGAGTCGGCCACTCGAGCAGTGCAAGTCAGCCCATGTGTCTGGAGAAAGGCGGCCGCTCGAGCAGTGCAAGTCAGCCCATGTGTCTGCAGAGAGGCGGCCACTCGAGCAGTGCAAGTCAGCCCATGTGTCTGGAGAGAGGCGGCCGCTCGAGCAGTGCTAGTCAGCCCATGTGTCTGGAGAGAGGCGGGCGCTCGAGCAGTGCAAGTCAGCCCATGTGTCTGGAGAGAGGCGGCCGCTCGAGCAGTGCAAGTCAGCCCATGTGTCTGGAGAGAGGCGGCCACTCGAGCAGTGCAAGTCTGCCCATGTGTCTGGAGAGAGGCGGCCGCTCGAGCAGTGCAAGTCAGCCCATGTGTCTGGAGAGAGGCGGCCACTCGAGCAGTGCAAGTCAGCCAATGTGTCTGGAGAGAGGCGGCCGCTCGAGCAGTGCAAGTCAGCCCATGTGTCTGGAGAGAGGCGGCCGCTCGAGCAGTGCAAGTCAGCCCATGTGTCTGGAGAGAGGCGGCCGCTCGTGCAGTGCAAGTCAGCCCATGTGTCTGGAGAGAGGCGGCCGCTCGAGCAGTGCAAGTCAGCCCATGTGTCTGGAGAGAGGCGGCCGCTCGAGCAGTGCAAGTCAGCCCATGTGTCTGGAGAGAGGCGGCCACTCGAGCAGTGCAAGTCAGCCCATGTGTCTGGAGAGAGGCGGCCGCTCGAGCAGTGCAAGTCAGCCCATGTGTCTGGAGAGAGGCGGCCACTCGAGCAGTGCAAGTCAGCCCAAGTGTCTGGAGAGAGGCGGCCACTCGAGCAGTGCAAGTCAGCCCATGTGTCTGGAGAGAGGCGGCCGCTCGAGCAGTGCAAGTCAGCCCATGTGTCTGGAGAGAGGCGGCCGCTCGAGCAGTGCAAGTCAGCCCATGTGTCTGGAGAGAGGCAGCCGCTCGAGCAGTGCAAGTCAGCCCATGTGTCTGGAGAGAGGCGGCCACTCGAGCAGTGCAAGTCAGCCCATGTGTCTGGAGAGAGGCGGCCGCTCGTGCAGTGCTAGTCAGCCCATGTGTCTGGAGAGAGGCGTCCACTCGAGCAGTGCAAGTCAGCCCATGTGTCTGGAGAGAGGCGGCCGCTCGAGCAGTGCAAGTCAGCCCATGTGTCTGGAGAGAGGCGGCCGCTCGAGCAGTGCAAGTCAGCCCATGTGTCTGGAGAGAGGCGGCCGCTCGAGCAGTGCAAGTCAGCCCATATGTCTGGAGAGAGGCGGCCGCTCGAGCAGTGCAAGTCAGCCCATGTGTCTGGAGAGAGGCGGCCGCTCGAGCAGTGCAAGTCAGCCCATGTGTCTGGAGAGAGGCGGCCGCTCGAGCAGTGCAAGTCAGCCCATGTGTCTGGAGAGAGGTGGCCACTCGAGCAGTGCAAGTCAGCCCATGTGTCTGGAGAGAGGCGGCCGCTCGAGCAGTGCAAGTCAGCCCATGTGTCTGGAGAGAGGCGGCCGCTCGAGCAGTGCAAGTCAGCCCATGTGTCTGGAGAGAGGCAGCCGCTCGAGCAGTGCAAGTCAGCCCATGTGTCTGGAGAGAGGCGGCCACTCGAGCAGTGCAAGTCAGCCCATGTGTCTGGAGAGAGGCAGCCACTCGAGCAGTGCAAGTCAGCCCACGTGTCTGGAGAGAGGCGGCCGCTCGAGCAGTGCAAGTCAGCCCATGTGTCTGGAGAGAGGCGGCCACTCGAGCAGTGCAAGTCAGCCCATGTGTCTGGAGAGAGGCGGTCGCTCGAGCAGTGCAAGTCAGCCCATGTGTCTGGAGAGAGGCGGCCACTCGAGCAGTGCAAGTCAGCCCATGTGTCTGGAGAGAGGCGGCCGCTCGAGCAGTGCAAGTCAGCCCATGTGTCTGGAGAGAGGCGGCCACTCGAGCAGTGCAAGTCAGCCCATGTGTCTGGAGAGAGGCGGCCACTCGAGCAGTGCAAGTCAGCCCATGTGTCTGGAGAGAGGCGGCCGCTCGAGCAGTGCAAGTCAGCCCATGTGTCTGGAGATAGGCGGCCACTCGAGCAGTGCAAGTCAGCCCATGTGTCTGGAGAGAGGCGGCCGCTCGAGCAGTGCAAGTCAGCCCATGTGTCTGGAGAGAGGCGGCCACTCGAGCAGTGCAAGTCAGCCCATGTGTCTGGAGAGAGGCGGCCACTCGAGCAGTGCAAGTCAGCCCATGTGTCTGGAGAGAGGCGGCCACTCGAGCAGTGCAAGTCAGCCCATGTGTCTGGAGAGAGGCGGCCGCTCGAGCAGTGCAAGTCAGCCCATGTGTCTGGAGAGAGGCGGCCACTCGAGCAGTGCAAGTCAGCCCATGTGTCTGGAGAGAGTCGGCCACTCGAGCAGTGCAAGTCAGCCCATGTGTCTGGAGAAAGGCGGCCGCTCGAGCAGTGCAAGTCAGCCCATGTGTCTGCAGAGAGGCGGCCACTCGAGCAGTGCAAGTCAGCCCATGTGTCTGGAGAGAGGCGGCCGCTCGAGCAGTGCTAGTCAGCCCATGTGTCTGGAGAGAGGCGGGCGCTCGAGCAGTGCAAGTCAGCCCATGTGTCTGGAGAGAGGCGGCCGCTCGAGCAGTGCAAGTCAGCCCATGTGTCTGGAGAGAGGCGGCCACTCGAGCAGTGCAAGTCTGCCCATGTGTCTGGAGAGAGGCGGCCGCTCGAGCAGTGCAAGTCAGCCCATGTGTCTGGAGAGAGGCGGCCACTCGAGCAGTGCAAGTCAGCCAATGTGTCTGGAGAGAGGCGGCCGCTCGAGCAGTGCAAGTCAGCCCATGTGTCTGGAGAGAGGCGGCCGCTCGAGCAGTGCAAGTCAGCCCATGTGTCTGGAGAGAGGCGGCCGCTCGTGCAGTGCAAGTCAGCCCATGTGTCTGGAGAGAGGCGGCCGCTCGAGCAGTGCAAGTCAGCCCATGTGTCTGGAGAGAGGCGGCCGCTCGAGCAGTGCAAGTCAGCCCATGTGTCTGGAGAGAGGCGGCCACTCGAGCAGTGCAAGTCAGCCCATGTGTCTGGAGAGAGGCGGCCGCTCGAGCAGTGCAAGTCAGCCCATGTGTCTGGAGAGAGGCGGCCACTCGAGCAGTGCAAGTCAGCCCAAGTGTCTGGAGAGAGGCGGCCACTCGAGCAGTGCAAGTCAGCCCATGTGTCTGGAGAGAGGCGGCCGCTCGAGCAGTGCAAGTCAGCCCATGTGTCTGGAGAGAGGCGGCCGCTCGAGCAGTGCAAGTCAGCCCATGTGTCTGGAGAGAGGCAGCCGCTCGAGCAGTGCAAGTCAGCCCATGTGTCTGGAGAGAGGCGGCCACTCGAGCAGTGCAAGTCAGCCCATGTGTCTGGAGAGAGGCGGCCGCTCGTGCAGTGCTAGTCAGCCCATGTGTCTGGAGAGAGGCGTCCACTCGAGCAGTGCAAGTCAGCCCATGTGTCTGGAGAGAGGCGGCCGCTCGAGCAGTGCAAGTCAGCCCATGTGTCTGGAGAGAGGCGGCCGCTCGAGCAGTGCAAGTCAGCCCATGTGTCTGGAGAGAGGCGGCCGCTCGAGCAGTGCAAGTCAGCCCATATGTCTGGAGAGAGGCGGCCGCTCGAGCAGTGCAAGTCAGCCCATGAGTCTGGAGAGAGGCGGCCACTCGAGCAGTGCAAGTCAGCCCATGTGTCTGGAGAGAGGCGGCCGCTCGAGCAGTGCAAGTCAGCCCATGTGTCTGGAGAGAGGCGGCCGCTCGAGCAGTGCAAGTCAGCCCATGTGTCTGGAGAGAGGCGGCCGCTCGAGCAGTGCAAGTCAGCCCATGTGTCTGGAGAGAGGCGGCCACTCGAGCAGTGCAAGTCAGCCCATGTGTCTGGAGAGAGGTGGCCGCTCGAGCAGTGCAAGTCAGCCCATGTGTCTGGAGAGAGGCGGCCACTCGAGCAGTGCAAGTCAGCCCATGTGTCTGGAGAGAGGCGGCCGCTCGAGCAGTGCAAGTCAGCCCATGTGTCTGGAGAGAGGCGGCCACTCGAGCAGTGCAAGTCAGCCCATGTGTCTGGAGAGAGGCGGCCGCTCGAGCAGTGCAAGTCAGCCCATGTGTCTGGAGAGATGCGGACGCTCGAGCAGTGCAAGTCAGCCCATGTGTCTGGAGAGAGGCGGCCACGCGAGCAGTGCAAGTCAGCCCATGTGTCTGGAGAGAGGCGGCCGCTCGAGCAGTGCTAGTCAGCCCATGTGTCTGGAGAGAGGCGGGCGCTCGAGCAGTGCAAGTCAGCCCATGTGTCTGGAGAGAGGCGGCCGCTCGAGCAGTGCAAGTCAGCCCATGTGTCTGGAGAGAGGCGGCCACTCGAGCAGTGCACGTCAGCCCATGTGTCTGGAGAGAGGCGGCCGCTCGAGCAGTGCAAGTCAGCCCATGTGTCTGGAGAGAGGCGGCCGCTCGAGCAGTGCAAGTCAGCCCATGTGTCTGGAGAGAGGCGGCCACTCGAGCAGTGCAAGTCAGCCCATGTGTCTGGAGAGAGGCGGCCGCTCGAGCAGTGCAATTCAGCCCATGTGTCTGGAGAGAGGCAGCCACTCGAGCAGTGCAAGTCAGCCCATGTGTCTGGAGAGAGGCGGCCGCTCGAGCAGTGCAAGTCAGCCCATGTGTCTGGAGAGAGGCGGCCACTCGAGCAGTGCAAGTCAGCCCATGTGTCTGGAGAGAGGCGGCCGTTCGAGCAGTGCAAGTCAGCCCATGTGTCTGGAGAGAGGCGGCCGCTCGAGCAGTGCAAGTCAGCCCATGTGTCTGGAGAGAGGCGGCCACTCGAGCAGTGCAAGTCAGCCCATGTGTCTGCAGAGAGGCGGCCGCTCGAGCAGTGCAAGTCAGCCCATGTGTCTGGAGAGAGGCGGCTGCTCGAGCAGTGCAAGTCAGCCCATGTGTCTGGAGAGAGGCGGCCACTCGAGCAGTGCAAGTCAGCCCATGTGTCTGGAGAGAGGCGGCCGCTCGAGCAGTGCAAGTCAGCCCATGTGTCTGGAGAGAGGCGGCCACTCGAGCAGTGCAAGTCAGCCCATGTGTCTGGAGACAGGCGGCCACTCGAGCAGTGCAAGTCAGCCCATGTGTCTGGAGAGAGGCGGCCACTCGAGCAGTGCAAGTCAGCCCATGTGTCTGGAGAGAGGCGGCCACTCGAGCAGTGCAAGTCAGCCCATGTGTCTGGAGAGAGGCGGCCACTCGAGCAGTGCAAGTCAGCCCATGTGTCTGGAGAGAGGCGGCCGCTCGAGCAGTGCAAGTCAGCCCATGTGTCTGGAGAGAGGTGGCCACTCGAGCAGTGCAAGTCAGCCCATGTGTCTGGAGAGAGGCGGTCGCTCGAGCAGTGCAAGTCAGCCCATGTGTCTGGATAGAGGCGGCCACTCGAGCAGTGCAAGTCAGCCCATGTGTCTGGAGAGAGGCGGCCACTCGAGCAGTGCAAGTCAGCCCATGTGTCTGGAGAGAGGCGGCCGCTCGAGCAGTGCAAGTCAGCCCATGTGTCTGGAGAGAGGCGGCCGCTCGAGCAGTGCAAGTCAGCCCATGTGTCTGGAGAGAGGCGGCCACTCGAGCAGGCCGTGGGTTTAAAAGATGTGCGCGACACACATTGAACTTGACATGACGAGGTATTAATTCTCACATAACATTACATATTTATCATATGCATTGGCAGTATCAGTTTATTAAAAAGACGAGGTACTCAATTTTTAGTAGGTGTCAAACTCGGTATTTGATAATAGTAAGATGAACTAGGACTATAACAAATTACATGCAAGTATGCTAATAATCATTCACTTCTCCCTCCAGAGCTTCACTTAATAAATGAAATGTTTGAAATTTTGGTAAGTACTTATACCACCCCCTTGGAGGACCACTGCTCGTGGTTTGTAAGTACTGGGAAGAGTTGTTGTTGACACAGAGAGGAGGAAAAAGAGTAGTCCTTGTTGCAAGAATTTCACAACTACAGGTTCAGACAAGTCTTGGAATGCAGGCAGGGAGAGGCTCCTGACAGTTTGGGGCTCACTCCTTGTACACGCTTCTAGAGTGAGCTAAAAAAAGTTGTTCACAGCATTGTGATATATCACTTCCACTCTTACTATTTGACGAATCTCATTGTGTTGCTATTCATTTTCTATTTAAGCAAATTCAGTTACTCTTTTTTTGTCAATTATATTGTACAGCTAACCAGTCTCTTGAGATTTGAGAAATAACAACCTGACATTTATACAGCTAACAGTGGACATGAAACTCCTCCTTCTTCTTCAAAAAGAGGGTCACAGAACCCCACAAATAATTTCGTATGCTTTCGAAATATACTTCATGAAACTCTCTACGGAAATAAATCTCTCTCTAATGATATTAATTACTATTTGCAGTTTACTACTAAAATTGGACACGAAACTCCTCCTTCTCCTTTAAAAAGAGGGTCACAGAACTCCCAAATAATTTCGTATGCTTTCTAATCTCTGTACTTCTTTTTTTTTCATTATGAAACAACTCTCTCTCTATCGAAATAAGTTGCTACTTACAGTTTACTGCTAACTTAAGACGAGTTAATAAAAATACTTTTCCTTTTCAAAAAAGAAATGTTTCAGAAATAATTTATCGAAGAAAAACCTCAGGGTAAAGAAAATAATTTTTTTTTCAAATATATATTGTTATAAACATCCTCCAGCACATTCTGTTGAAGTTAATTACTATTTGTCAATCATTTTTTACAGCTAACTAAACACTCAGTTACTATTTGTCATGAATATTCTACCACTAACATTAGCTATCACGAACCTCATTTAAACTCACAACAACTTTTTTTTTCTCATGAACTAAATCTTTGAATGAAAATGATTGCTACTAACCATTTAGTGTCTGAGTTTCAAGTGACTAGTTCAAGGAGTGACCGTCAGGATCGTACTATCACCCACAATCTATCCCCCCCTCCAAACAGGGGAAATGCTGCGTTCTTATTGGTCAAGCGTTCTGAGGGAGGGATGAAGCTGAGTATATAAGGCAGACGAGAGAGGTCTCAGTCTCATTCTCTTGCCATCGTTCATGCAGTACAGTCGCCAGCATCAGCAGCAGCAGAAGATGAATTTTTTCAATGACAGCAGCAGCAACGCCATGTCATGTAAGTGATTGTTCTTTTCATATCAGTCTTGTGTCCGGTTTGTTTAGTAGCGTACTTGCCTTTCATACATCTGAAAATCGTTATATATTCGCTCAGATCACAGTTCATATTCCCACGCACTGCCACATTTCATAGCATTGAGGAGATGGCATCTAACTGCTGTTGAATCTTGAATAGTGCGTAGCATATTAATTACATTATGTGTGTTCCGTAAATTAGTTTCTGTCTTGTAGACAGATCTTGCAAATGTCTGTGAAAGTCTTTTACAAAGGCCTCTAACACTCTATGAACGAGAGAACGCTAATTATTAGTTTCCACATTAATGCTTCTGAAAGTCGCTATGTAGTTGTTGAGAATAAGCACACTGACAGAGCTAATCTCTTATAAACCTACTACCAGGATGAACTCTTGAACGGCTCAGGGCGCAATAATATTGTCTTCAGTCCTTTCGTAAATTAGTTTATAAGCATGTAGATATGAAGTCTTCTCTGGTTCTCGTGATAGTTTTAAAAGTAAGAAGGTACTGTGTTGAACTATTTGGTTTTTTTTTTTTTTTTTTTTTTTTTTTTTTTAAGCAACTCACCTTTCCTACTACGTATTTCTGCAGTTACCATAATATATTTAGTCATAGGCAGAAGTGCTCCAATCGCGCGTAGTACGAGGTGCATTCAAATTCTAAGGCCTCTGATTTTTTTTCTAATTGACTACACACCAAAAATCGATGAAACTGGCGTTACTTCTCGACGTAATCGCCCTGCAGACGTAGACATTTTTCACAACGCTGACGCCATGATTCCATGGCAGCGGCGAAGGCTTTTTTAGGAGTCTGTTTTGACCACTGGAAAATCGCTGAGGCAATAGCAGCATGGCTGGTGAATGTGCGGCCACGGAGAGTGTCTTTCGTTGATGGAAAAAGCCAAAAGTCACTAGGAGCCAGGCCAGGTGAGTAGGGAGCTGAGGAATCATTTCAGAGTTGTTATCACGAAGAAACTCTTGCGTAACGTTAGCTCGATGTGCGGGTGCGTTGTCTTGGTGAAACAGCACACGCGCAGCCCTTCCCGAACGTTTTTGTTGCAGTGCAGGAAGGAATTTGTTCTTCAAAACATTTTCGTAGGATGCACCTGTTACCGTAGTGCCCTTTGGAACGCAATGGGTAAGGATTACGCCCTCGCTGTCCCAGAACATGGACACCATCATGTTTTCATCACTGACGGTTACCCGATATTTTTTTGGTGGCGGTGAATCTGTGTGCTTCCATTAAGCTGACTGGCGCTTTGTTTCTGGATTGAAAAATGGCATCCACGTCTCATCCATTGTCACAACCGACGAAACGAAAGTCCCATTCATGCTGTCGTTGCGTGTCAACATTGCTTGGCAACATGTCACACGGGCAGCCTTGTGGTCGACCGTCAGCATTCGTGGCACCCACCTGGATGACACCTTTCGCATTTTGAGGTCGTCATGCAGGATTGTGGGCACAGAACCCACAGAAATGCCAACTCAGGAGGCGATCTGTTCAACAGTCATTCGGCGATCCCCCAAAACAATTCTCTCCACTTTCTCGATCATGTTGTCAGACCGGCTTGTGCGATCCCGAGGTTGTTTCGGTTTGTTGTCACACGATGTTCTGCCTTCATTAAAGTGTCGCACCCACGAACGCACTTTCGACACATTCATAATTCCATCACCACATGTTTCCTTCAACTGTCGATGAATTTCAATTGGTGTCACACCACGCAAATTCAGAAAACGAATGCTTTCACGTTGTTCAAGTAAGGAAAAGGTCGCCATTTTATGTATCTAAAACAGTTCTCATTCTCGCTGCTGGCGGTAAAATTCCATCTGCCGTATGGTGCTGCCATCTCGGGGGCGTATTGACAATTAACGCGGCCACATTTTAAAACAATGCGCATGTTTCCATCTCTTTCCAGTCCGGAGAAAAAAAATCGGAGGCCTTAGAACATGAATGCACCTTGTAGTAATTAAAGTTTCAGTGTTCGTCCATCAGCCAATGCCGGCAGGCATGGAGAAATGCCGACCTGATCTGTTGGGCGACGATTAGCCTGGTTATGCTCAAGCTAATCCCAGGTTAGCGAAAAAACATGTTTTGATTGATGTTTCTTATACAGACGTGGCGTGTGGATGATGAGTCCAGGCAGCGGGCTGATTGGGAGAATATTTGTAAGTACACGCTCGTATTCCGAGTTATGTTTATTTCATTTTTTGTAGACGTATATGAGAACTGAAGATTTTTTTTCCCTTCAGAAGAAGATGACGTCATCCTGCCGCCAGATTGGATATGCGCCGGGGATGCTAAAGTTTCGTGCCTTGATGCATGGGCTCGTAGCGAGGACGAGATGCCTGAGTGGGCACATCTAATGCTAGAGGAAGTCATGTGGGAGGAGGAGGAAAGGCAAAGAGAGCCGTTGAAAGCTAGGAGCCGCAGCGGAGCGGCCGAGCGCATTGAGGCGCTATGCTACAGTGTGCGAGATCATTACTGGGGTTCAAATCTCTCATCGGGCATGGATGTTTGTGCTGTATTTAGTGTAAGTTAGTTCATAAATAGTTTGGAGAGTGATGAACCTGCAGTTAACTCCCTTAAGCTTTACAAACATTTGAAAGCAAGGAATAAGGTGAATATACTTTGTTCTGTGTGCACAAGGGTATTGATACTGGTGGGTGGGTAAAAAGAAATGTCTAACTTTCTACCTATTGAATCTTGTACTCTTGCTCCACAATCACAGCAGCAGCAGGCAGCCAGATGGGATCTGTCAGCAATTGGTTGCTCGATGTCATCGCCTTCTGCTCAGGACACTGACATTCATCGACACTCACATAAGGTATGTCCTCCCTGGCATGTAGCCATTCATTCACATCCGATGTCATTGTCTTCGACGACTGGGTAGGCGTCGCCTTCCCCGTCATCCATTAGCAGTAGTTGTAGTAATAATAATGTTCCTATGGCTAGCGGTAGTTCCCTCTCCCACCCTGTCGGTAATGTGGTAGGGCATAGGATTCCAGGTGTTATGACACCACTTCAGTACCCAAGAGGGTTGCATCTTATAATGACACGGTTTCCTTTCCCCGCTATTATTAAAAGAAAATTTTGTATTTCTATATTATTTCGGCATGTAAAAATAATTATCTATGAATGTCAGAGAAAAAAATTTAAGAAAATCACTTTCAATTTATTTAAAAGAAAGAAGACAGTAACCACTCTTGCCTTGTACTTCGTAGCGATAGCATTCTGCAGACGTGAGCTGTACTTTATTATTTTTATGTGGCCGCTCTCACGTGGATTTGTACATTCAGGTAAATATATGTGTTGTGCGCGGTTCTTACTTTCTACATAAACCCCACCTCTCACTTAAATTTGCACTTATGAATTTTTATTATTAATTTTGCCTTTTCCTCCCTCCGCCCATGATACTTTTTTTCAGCCTTGTTGCATCGCCGCAACAATGGGTGGTACTGTTTTTAGTTAATATTGAATGGTGATATTTCGTGTAGCCTGCCTCTCTCTCTTTTTAATTTATTCCATACTATTATCATTTACCTGCAATAGCATCTACAGTCGATTTTCTTGTTGTTTTTTTTTTTTTTTTTTTTTTTTTTTTTTTGCAAGTCCGATGTGTTTGACTTAATGTTCCTATCCGAATTTTATCATGTCACGTATCTTACTTTACTTTCTGCTACACGAGTCGTAGTTTGATATTGACGAACTGTCATCCACTGTTCGGCGAGTGGTTATCATATATGAAAATTTCATTTACAGCGAAATTTCAACCACCGATGGATGTCTTGTTAAAGGTAATGCTCGTCGATTCTTTTTGTAATGTTCTGCTTGCACAGCACTCCACCGTTAATTAGCTTGCCATTTCATTTAAATGCATGTAATAATTTTCCAAAGCCGGCCGCGGTGGCCGCGGGGACTGCGGCGCTTCAGTCACGGTCTGCACGGCCTCTACGGTCGGGGGTTCAAATCCCCTCTCGGGCATGGATATTTGTGCCGTCCTAGTTCGTAAGTAGTTCATAAGTAGTTTGTGAGTTTAGGGACTGATGACCCCGTAGTTAAGTCCCATAGACTTTACAAACATTTGAACATTTGAATTTTCCAAATTTTTTGTCCGTAATTTTCTGATTGGGATCTTTCATAGCTTGTAACTTCAAACCTCTTCCTTCTGTAAATTTGTTAAACTCAAAAATTAATAGCCAGGCTGGAACATTATAATCTCTTTCACGAGGATTGAGAATCGCCTTGCAGGATATCGCGACTTACTTGTGTTCATAGAGGCATGCTATCCTGTGTTGGAGACTGAGCTTCTCAAAGCAATAAGTGATCCACGTAATCCCACTGTTAAATGCAGTGCAGTCCTGTGCTGCAAGTTAATGCATGCACGGAGTTCACAGGACATAGTGGAAGAAGAAATAAGTCTTCACTACCTCTAGGGATGTAACGGCGTGATTATGTGGAGCACTTCAATCATCGAGTGGTATCGCATATCAAAAAATGTTCAAATGTTTGTATAGCTTATGGGACTTAACTACGGGGTCATCAGTCCCTAAACTTACGAACTACTTATGAACTAGCTAATCCTAAGGACGGCACAAATATCCATGCCCGAGGGAGGATTCGAACCCCCGACCGTAGCGGCAGTGCAGACCGTGACTGAAGCGCCTCAGTCCCCTCGGCCACCGCGGCCGGCTATCGCTTATCCACCTTGAGCGTAATTATGAACCGTTTCTCCGAGATGGAGGTACGTAGTTCGACACATGCACTCAGCCAGGTAGTACACCTTGACATCCACGTTGATGTCTATGATCCTGTTGATATTATTAAAAAGCAGACATGTGTTAATACAAGTAACGGGCCCTAAAAGGTCGTAGTGCTCTGACCATTTCCGGAGACGAATACTGTTTCACATGGTCAATTCTGGCTTGTGAGAGAAATTATGCCCACAGAGGTCACCCTTATAAAGTACCCGAAGGCGAGGGTACAATTTTACAGGTATAGAGTTCCCAATCAAACTCCAGGACATTCCCTGGAGAATAAAAGCAAGCCAGAAGAAAATAAAAGAGGATACTCATATTGTAGTTGGACTCTACCATTTATCAAAATTTGTGTGTGAGTGCGACATATACGTAAACATGCAGCTTATCGCCAGTGGTGAAAAGCAGCATTACATATCAAAGAATTGTTATGCCTAATTTCCTCCTAAGTGTGTAGTCACAATGGTAAAACTCATATATGCTAAGTAACTTTTTACAGGAAAAGTATTTACAGAAACATCTTGTAGATTGTGAATCCCAAGAACCTGTATGTGTGATTATGACAACCCTCGAAAATAATTAAATTAAATTCAAGAGTGCTCACCATCAGGAAAGATGTCCCATAGCCATTTATAGCGATTTTGAGTGCTTACTTGCTCCAATTGATGGATGTGAAAGTAACCCCACATACCTTCTTCAAAATGTTCAAATTTTAAAATGTTTGTAAATCTATCGGACCAAACTGCGTGGTCATCAGTCCGTAGCTTACAAACTACTTAAACCTAGGTAAACTAACCCAAGGACAAACTCACACCCCCATGCCCCAGGGAGGACTCGAACCTCCACGGCGAGCAACCGCATGCTCCGCAGCGAGACGCTTTAGACCGCTCGGATACTCCACCGCGGCACATACCTCCTTCACACAAAAACATGTACTGTATGCGGCATCATTCCAAGTTGTATGCACAGTTACCGCTCTTTGTATAAATTCTAGTCATATGTAGGGAACAATCCCATGATATGGTTGCTCACTGAGCTCCAAGGGGCTGCCTGGGAAGTTGACAAACTTTACAGTCAAATTGTTCCAATGACTATGTTGCGAGAGGATGAGGAGTCGTTTAAAAAGGCAATATTTTGTCATATTTGTGGGATGCCGTTAGATAGAAAAGTGGAACATTCCTGTAGAGACCAATGTCATCTAACTGGTACATTCCATGGAGCAGCCCATAACCTCTGCAAGTTGAAGTATCAGGTTCCAAACCATATACCTGTATTTTTCTACAACCTGAGTAGTTATGACGCTCACATTTAGTTGAGCATTTGGATAAATTTGGATTAGATACCTATCTGGCAAGTGTGCTCCCTGATAGAACAGGGACATACATCTCATTCTCTAATTCAATGACGCCAAAAATTACACTGCGCTCCCTTGATTTGCTACACATCATGCAGTCGTCGATTTTCAAACTTATCGAGACTATACTCAGAAGGATATGCATATCACACGATCTGCATATTCTAATGAGGAAAAGTTTCAACTAGTAATGTGAAAAGAGGTTTTTCCATACGACTACTGAAAACCAAGCTTGCCAACATATCCGCATTTACCAGTTCACTCACAGGCGATGCCATAACAGATGCTATAAATGAGCATGCCGTAAATGTCTGGCGGAAATTCAACATCCCCCATTTCGGTGAATATGCGAGGATATACATGAACACAGACGCGCACTTACTTGCAGATGTTTTCGAGAAGTTCAGTAATGTGTGCTTGACATACTCCTTGGACCCCGCCTTTTATTATATGGCACCTCGGTTGTCTTGGGACACAATGCTCCAGAAGACGAAGTGTAACATCGAACTTTTAGCCGATTCAGATATGCTTCTCTTCATTGAGTACAGGATACGTGAGGGACTTTGCCAGTGTATTCATCGACATTCGAAGCCAAATAACCCACATATGGGAGCGGGGTATGATGCATCCCTTTATTCAAGTTATATTCTATATTTGGATTGAATAACTTGTACAGGCACACAATGATGCACCTTCTGTCAGTTGGGGGTTTCCAGAGGGTGTCCAAAGAAGAATTAGAGGGATTAGGTGGAAAATTAATTGGTCTTTCCTCGGAATCTGATGTTGGGTATGTAGTAGATGCAGATATTGCATTTCCAATTATTTTGCATGGGGAAATTAGCAACTTGCCATTATGCCCAGAGCAACTAGTTCCATCGGCAGCCAAAGATTCCATTCTCAAGTTGATGACAACTGTTGCAGACAATCAAAGGTATATTATTCCTTACCATAATCTGCAGCAGTGCATCGAAATGGAAATGCAACTTGTTAGTATCATGCGAGCTCTATCCTTCAACTAATCCCCATGGTTGAAGTCGTATATTGAACTAAATATGGCAATGAAGGCGGTTGTAATTAGCGATTTTGAGAAAAATTTTATAAGTTAATGAATAATTCAGTTTTTGGGAGGACCATGCAGACTGTAAGACATGAATGTGATATTAAAATTAGAATGAGCTGGGATGGGCATCACGCTGTACGAATTAATTGTGTCACCAAACTTAAAGAGGCTGCCATATTTAATGTGAACTTTTGCTGTGGAGATAATGAAGACTTCAGCAGAGTTCACAAAATCTATCTGGGGATGTGTATACGTGATCTGTCCAAACTCCACATGTACAGGTTCCACTACGAGATAGCTAAACCAAAGTTACTGTATATGGATACAGACAGTGTCATCTACTGGGTAACAAACTGCGATCCATATGTAGTAATGAAATGTATCGGTAAAGAATCCGATACTTCCGCTTATAAGGACGATAATCCTTATGGAATTGTTCATCAGAACAAGAAGGTTATCGGTCTTATGAAGGATGAATAGTTTGATGATTGTGCAGTTTGTAGGCGTCCGGGCTAAGATGTATGCATTTTGCACAATAGATGGGGACACTCAGAGGTGGGCAAAGGGCGTTAGACGATCGACATCTCGTGTACTGATGATCAAAGATTACTTGCAGTGTCTGTACAGAGGTATTTGCGGCGCCCTGATGTAGAACATGCATAGAGTTCATCAGGCTAGTACTCGTTTAGTAGGACACGAGGTGTACACCTTGCTGCAGTCTAAAGTTGGTTTATCTCTTCACGACGACAAAAGGGCCATCAGTGATAATGATATCAAAACTACTCAGGCTGTTCGCATAGGGAGAAAGAAGGCGTTGGGGGGACACTTACTGACAAACGATGAGTGAGACTAAGAGAGAGAGAGAGAGAGAGAGAGAGAGAGAGAGAGAGAGAGAGAGAGAGAGAGAGAGAGATTTCGTGTTTTTTGTGTGTGCTTTATCATATTGTATATTTGTTAGGTACTGTGAATCTGTTGTTTGGATGGGTGCCATATATGTATGTATGTGTGTGTGTGTGTGTTTGTGAAAGCGTGTGTGATTCTGTGTGTGTATCTGTGTAAAAATAAGTAAGACTGTTTGTGTATATATAATTTTTTTAATGGCATACCATGCATGTAAACTGAAAAAAAAACTTTAAAAAATCATAAAATATAGAGAAATTATAAAACTTTAGAAGAGAACAAAAATACAAAAGGCATTGTAAACAGATTTCGTTTTACTGTAAGCACATTGTGTGCTGTGTATAAATATTCCTTCAAAGAAAAAAATTCGTAACATTTTACGTAAGCAATAGGTGCTGTAGCTTCAGTTCATATCGGGTTCATTACTTTAGTTTACTTTTATAAGTTTCACCAACCTCTGCCCATCCAGTCAGCTTAGTTTTTAACTGTGTGAATTCCACCGAATTTTGTTCTAGTCGTTATAAAGGTAGCACCAGTTTGTTATTCAATATTATTAAGTTGATGCCTAGAAACATACAATCGATTGGAGCAAAAGAGCTGTTCGTATATCAACAAAAATTCGTATTCACGTTTACTGAATTGCGTGGAACAAGTATTCCAGATTGTTGTAACATTTCACTTGGAAGGAGTATTCCATCTTACTGAATTACAAGGAACAAGTATTGATCATTGTTAATATTTCGTCTGGAAAGAGTATTCCAGATCTTTGTACTATTGTCGTTTGGAGCAGGTGCTTCAGCTTTTTGTGTGTGTAATCGTTGTGTGCTGTCTGGGATGAATTTCACATTAGTTGTACTAATATCTCATGTAGTACTTCAGCTTTACAAACACGTAAATTTAAAAGGAAAAAAAAAAGCTGAATTACTATTTGACTTAGCTCTGCTTTAGTAATCTAAGTGTGCAAACATGCGCAGCGTAAATGCACATAGAATTTAAGAAATATGTAAAATGTTAAGAGCTCATACTGCTGTGGCACTAGTGCATCTAGTTTTAAGAAAATTTGCACAAAATTGTAAATGTTGAGAGTCTGTAATGCTCTAACATAAGTGTGAGTAGTTACAAGAAATTTTCGGAAAATTGTAAATGTTAAGAGCTTGTAATGCTCTGACATGCGTGTAGTGCGTGTAGTGTTAAGAACTTGAACAAAAAAAGAACTTCACGTGTGAGATGCAAAACTGTGACTATTTAAATAACGTGTGCTGTTCAAAAAGAAGAATACTGTTGTTTTTATTCAGTAAAACTATAAATTTGTTAATCGCATTATTATTTGATTTCCCTCATCCCCCCCTTAATTTCTTTTTTTTTATGTATATTTTTCACTCTTCAATAAGGAGAGAGATGATAATGTTTTTAATGATGTGTACAATGGGCAGAAACATCTGTATTGCACGTACTCGTCTGTAAGTCGAGGTGCACTTACATATAAGAAGTATAGTTCGATAACTAAAATTTTAATAAAATGAATGGCGCAAATAATAACGCAAAGAGTTTCTTAGGTAAAATAGAAATAATTTTTTCTTTCTTCAACCAACATACAAGCATATTTACATTATCTTTTGCACACACAACACTATTTTTCATGTCAAATTTTCGCAGACTTGTTAACAAATTGATTGTTGTTAACAAAACTTTAAAGGGGATGCCAAGATAGTTCCAGTGTAGTCCGTTGTAGTTTCGTGCCAACCACTTTGCGTTCGTCCTAGTTTTAACACACTTCACATCCTTGAATAGTCTTGGTGATGCGGCCGCGGTGGCCGAGGGGACTGAGGCGCTCCAGTCATGGTCTGCACGGCCACTACGGTCGGGGGTTCGAATCCCCCCTCAGGCATGGATATTTGTGCCGTCCTTAGGATAAGCTAGTTGATAAGTAGTTTGTAAGTTTAGGGACTGATGACCCCGTAGTTAAGTCCCATAAGCTATACAAACACTTGAAAAAAATGTTAAAATGTTTGTTAAGCTTATGAGACTTAACTACGGGGTCATCAGTCCCTAAACTTACAAACTACTTATCAACTACCTTATACTAAAGACGGCACAAATATCCATGCCCGAGGGGGGATTCGAACCCCCGACCGTAGTGACCGTGCAGACCGTGACTGGAGCGCCTCAGTCTTCTCGGCCACCGCGGCCGGCACAAACACTTGAACACTTGAACTTGGTGATGCAATTCTTGCTGTTTTTATGTTTTTTATCACTACATATTCTGCAACTGCTGGGAATGCCACGTCTTCAAATATGAATCGCTTGCACTCATAGTCGCAGAAACCTTGGACGTCAGCAGTGATGATGATCGTACTTCGAGAGCTCATGGATTCATGGTCTCACGGTCTGGCCACTTACACAGAACTCTGCACAATACTGGTTAGTGGGCTATTGTTAATTACTCGGGCATGCAGAACTAGGGCATATACAGAAGTTCCTGTTTAACGCTCATGATAAAGCACTGTATGTCCGCAAAGTACTCCATAAGCATTTTAGAGGCATACTTGCTGTAAACCTTTTGTACTCGTCCGCTCGATTTGCAATGAATCACACCGAGTTTTCCAGAGCATTCGTATACGCAGAAGCTGCAGAGACGTAGGTTTTCAGAGTTGATGTTGTTGTTGTTATGGTCTTCAGTCCGGAGACTGGTTTGATGCAGCTCTCCACCCTACTCTATCCTGAGCAAGCCTTTTCATATCCTCATAAGAACGGCAACCCACATCCACTTTAATCTGCTTACTATACGCGTCTCTTGGTCTCCCTCTGCGATTTTTACGCCAAACACTTCCCTCCAATGCTAAATATACGATTACTCGATGTCTAAGAATGTGTCCTACCAAGTGATTCCTTCTTTTAGTCAAGGTATGCCAAAAATTCCTTTTCTCACCAATTCTGTTCAGTACCTCTTCATTCGTTATGCGATCTACCCACCTAATCTTCAGCATTCTTCTGTAGCACCACATTTCAAAAGCCTCTATTCTCTTCCTGTCCGTACTGCTTATCGTCCATGTTTCACTCCCGTACAAGGCAAAACTCCACACAAATGCCTTCAGAAAAGACTTCCTTACACTTAAATTAATATTCGATGTTAGCAAATTTCTCTTTTTCAAAAATGCTTTTCTTCCCATTGCCATTCTGCATTTTATATCCTCTGTACTGCGACCATCGCATGTTATTTTAATACCCAAGTAACAAAACTCATCTACCACTTTCATTGTTTCGTTAGCTAATCTAATTCCTTCAGCATCGCCCGATTTTCTAAGACTGCATTCCATTATTTTTGTTTTGCTCTTGTTAATGTTCATTTTATACGCTCTCTTTAACACACTGACCATTACATTCAACTGCTCTTCCAGGTCCTTTGCTGTCTCTGTCAGAATTATATTGTCATCAGTAAAACGCTATGTTTTTATTTCTTCCCCCTGAAGTTTTATCCCTATTCCTAATTTTTCCTTGCTTTCCTTCACCGCCAGCTCGATGTACAAATTGAATGCCATCGGAGAAAGGCTACAACCCTATCTTACTCCCTTCGCAACTGATGCTTACCTTTCATGCCCTTCGAGTCTAATAACTGCGGTCTGGCTTTTGTAGAAGTTGTAAATAACCTTACGCTCTATATATTTTACTCCTTTCCCCGTATTTTACCCCTGCTGACTTCAGAATTTGAAAGAGTGTATTCCAGTCAACAGTGTCAAACGCTTTCTCCAAATCTACAAAAGCTAAAAATGTAGGTTTCCTTTCCTTAATCTATCTTCTAAGATAAGACGTAAAGTGAATATTGCCTGCCGGTCGCGGTGGCCGAGGGGACTGAGGCGCGCCAGTCACGGTCTGCACGGCCACTACGGTCGGGGGTTCGAATCCCACCTCGGGCGTGGATGATTGTGCCGTCCTGAGTGTTAGCTAGTTCATGAGTAGTTTGTAAGTTTAGGGACTGATGACCCCGTTGTTAAGTCCAATAAGCTCTACAAACATTTGAACAGTTTGAGTATTGCCTCTCGGATTCCTACATTCCTCCTGAATCCAAACTGATCTTCCCCGAGGTCAGCTTCTACCAGCTTTTCCATTCTCCTGTAGATAATTCGTGTTAAAATTTTGCAACCATGACTTATCAAACTGATGGTTCTGTAATTTTCACACCTGTCTGCGCCTACTTTCTTTGGAATGGGGATTATTACATTTTTCTTAAAGTGTGAGGGTATTTCGCCTGTCTCATACATTCTACACACCAGTTCAAACAGTTTTGTCATGGCTGGCTCTCCCAGGGACTTCAGTAACTCTGAGGGTATGTCATCTACTCCTGGGGCCTTGTTCCGACCTAGGTCTTTCAGGGCTCTGTCAAATTCATCTCTCAGTATAGTATCTCCTATTTCCGCTAAATCTACTTCCTCTTCCCTTCCTACAACATCGTCTCTAAGTTCATTTCGTTTGTAGAGCTGCTCTATGTACTCTTTCCACCTTCCTGCTTTCCCTTCTTTGCTGAGAACTCGTTTCCCATCTGAGTTCTTGACATTTGTAGAGTTGTTTTTCTTGTCCCCAAATGTCTCTTTTATTTTCCTGTAGGCAGTATCTACTTTTCCCCTTCTTATACATTCTTCTACGGAGTTGCATTTGGCTTCTAGCCACTCCTGCTTAGCCATTTTACACTTCCTGTTAATCTCGTTTCTTAGTCATCTGTTCTCCATTTTGCCTGTTTCATTTACTGCATTTTTATATTTTCTCCTTTCAGCAATTAAATTTAGTATTTCCTGTGATATCGAAGTATTTTTGTAGGTCTTGCCTTTCTACCTATTTTGTCCTCTGCTGCCTTCACTATTTCATCTCTCAGTACTACCCATTCCTCTTCTACTGTTTTATTTCCCCCTGTTTCTGTCAATTGTTGCCTAAACCTACCTCCGAAATTCTCCAGAACTTCACGTTCCTTCAATTTATCTATGTCCATCTCCTTATTTTCCTACCTTTCTACAGTTTTTTCAGTTTCAACCTACAGTTCATGACTAACAAGTTATGGTCAGAGTCTATATCTGCCCCTGGGTATGTTTTACAGTTTAAAACCTGTTTCCGGAATCTATATTTTACCATTATAGAATCTATCTGATACCTTCCGGTGTCTCCTAGTCTCTTCCACGTATACAAACTTCTTTTGTGATTCTTAAACCACGTGTTTTTTACGATTAAATCATGTTCCGTGCAAAATTCAACCGGCGACTTCCTCTTTCATTCCTTCTGCCCAGTCCATATTCACCTACTATTTTTCCTTCTCTTCCTTTTCCTACTACCGAATTCCAGTCTCCCATCAAAATTAAGTTTTCCTCTCCCTTAACTGTCTGAATAATTTCCTTTAGTCCCTCATATATTTCTTCGATCTCCTCATCATAGGCAGAGCTAGTTGGCATATAAACCTGTACTACTGTGGTCGGTGGTGGCTTAGTATCTATCTTGACAACGATAATGCGATCACTGTGCTGCTCATAGTAGTTTACCCGCATTCCTATTTTCTTTTTCATTATCAGTCCTACTCCTGCGATACACCCAACTGATTTTGTATTTATAATCCTGTACTCATATGAGCAGAAATCCTGTTCATCCTGCCACCGAACTACACTAATCCCTACTATATCTATTTCAACCTATCCATTTCCCTTTTTAAATTTCCTAATTTTTCCTACCCGACTAAGGGATCTAACATTCCACGCTCCGATCCGTAGAATGCCAGTATTGTCTTTCCTGATGACAGCATCCTCCTGAGTAGTCCCCGCCCGGAGATCCGAATGGGGGACTATTTTACCTCCGGAATATTTTACCCGAGAGGATGCCGTCATCATATTTTCATACAGTAGAGCTGCATGTCCTCGGAAAAAGTAACGGCTGTAGTTTCCCCTTGCTTTCAGCCATTCGCAGTAACTGTGTGGCAAAGCCACATTAGCTGATGTTACAAGGCCAGCTCAGTCAATCATCCAGACTGTTGCCCCTGTAACTACTGAAAAGGCTGCTGCCGCTCTTCAGGAGTTGATGTTATGCCTATGTAAAGTGTGCGGTTAATCTCAACCCCATTAAGATCACATCGTATCTCTTCAAAAATGATTGCTAGAGCATTATGAGTAAGCTTTGACCCTTCTACAGCATCTTCATTCTTATTTTTCTTCCTAAACGATCCATCCAGATATAGAAAACTCTTACGGGGCAGGGTTAAAGCATGCTGATGCTGAATGACGATCCTAATTTCATCATATTTGTTAAATGTAGTTGAAGCATAAGGTTTGTGCGAGAATTATTACTGACGAATAATCCACTAATCATACTCTGCTGATTCAAATATCAATTTAATACAAATAAACTATCCCTGAGCTTGTTTATTTGTATTAAATTGATATTTATATTCCCTTAAAAGGATTGTTCCAATATGTCCATTGCCGAGGTGCTATTCCGCTGCATGGAGAGCCTTGGCAGTAGTGGCAATTATCTTTGGAACACAGAAGCTGTATTAAAGTTTGTGACGTGGAGGGAAATCGTACTTAGACTATTCCAAGGCGCTCTAATCGTTAGTGGTCTGGTAGTCTAACGGTTAACACGTTTGCCTAGTAAGGATGGAGGTCCGGGTTCGATTCCAGGCCACACCACAAATTTTTATTCAGTGCTTCAGATTTATCAATAATGTCTGCTGATTCAGTTATACCAAGTGATGACATCTTTATAGGGTTTCCCACCAACTGATTTAAGAAACTCGTAGTTCCCACGTGTTACCGCTTTGAGGTACTGCTGCGAAGTTACGTGCTGCGATGTGCGTGCAGAGGCTTTATACCTTACTTCCATTCTGTCTTAGATGTAGTCTCACAATGGTTTCCTCATCTAGAAGATCGACAACTCTGTTATTCTGGTCCACAATATGCCAATACGCAGCTCCATACAGCTCAATGTCTGTACTCTCACAGGGAGGTATATTGCGTTGGTTGGCAGTGTTCGCCGGGCAGCCGTGCCGTGCTGACGTCTTGTTTACGTCCTCGCTACTTGGCGACCGAGCGGAGTTATACGGTGAGTGCGCGCTTTTAGCGTTCATATTTACCTACTAGAATGTCTTGCACACGAGCATAATGGATCGACCACAACGAAAAGACACGCTAAGACTGAGTTTCGACCCGAAATTTAGTAGACCAAAATCATTTGAAGTTGAATTGTTTGTCAGAGATGTTATGAAGATTACTATCGACGAACTGATAGGAATACACTTATCGATTGTCAGCAGTACAGTGTATTTAAAATTTATAAGCCCTGAAAAATGCAAGGAAATATTTGAATCCTGTGGAGGACGTTTACAATTTAAACAGTCAGACGGCAGTATTGGAGACGTTACAGTATCACGAGCTGGCATGGGTATTAAAACTGTACGTATCTTCGAACTGCCTTTCGAAATTCCTTCTGAAGCAATTAACGAACAACTCAGAGAATACGGCACAGTCATAAGTAACATCGCGGAACGATGGTCAGACTCTCACATCTTCCCGGTTTTAAATGGTGTCAGGCAAGTAAAAGTAGATATGATGAAGGACATACCGTCTTACATTACAGTTTGTGGCTATAGAGCGATCGTAATTTACGACGGGCAACCACGCACTTGCTCTGGATGCGGTTCGACAGAACACGTTCGCGCGCAGTGTTTACAACGGCGCGTGACGCAGATACCGACCGGCGAGCAAGACAGACCTGGCGTCATGTCTGCGTTGCCTATTAGCTACGTAGCCGCCGCGCGAGGAAACATTGCCCCACAACAAAACCTAGACGCAGCTCTGGAGACCTACAGCAATGGACACGAGCACACTAGATTCCCCTCCTTCTACTGCCCAGGCTGCGGAAGAAGGTAAACAGACAGCAGTATGTGAAAACAGCAATAACGAGCCAAGTATGGAACAAATAGCACAAGGAGACCAGACATCTCCGTCATTACCAACTGAAACAAACGAATTAACTCACCATGAGTCTACGAAATCTCCAAAAAACATAAAAAACGCCGTATTGCACGCGAAGGTGCCGAAGAAAATGCACGAATAATGCGCGAGAAAGGCGAGCAGATCCGCAAAACACTAACGGAAGGGACACCAAAAATCCCTCCGGGAAACCTTCCAGCGCGAAAGAAAACCCGAACACAGGAATCCGATTCTGACCAAATGCAAATAACGTCGAAAGAACATACAACAACCTATCAGGAAGGAAATCTTGAACATGGAAAAGACAGGGGAAATACGAACCCAAAAGCAAAAGCATGGTCAGATGACACGGTTGAGGACACTCGAGAGGAAGAGATGCCAGAGTTTCAGGAAAACACGGCAGGGGCGTCGTCTGATGTTCGTAGAGGCAAACCTGAACAACAGCAAAACACTGCTACTGCATCGGGTGGTATAGACGATGATCCAGAATGCTTTTAAGTAATGTGTCTTTAACAACAGTTAAGAGGAAGCATGACATCAAGTATGCCTGCACATGTGACATCGTTGCAAGCGTATCGGATTGCTACCGTTAATATTAATAAAATAAGCTGCACATTTAAATTAAAAAAACCTTCAAGACTTCTTGTACGCCGCAGATATAGACATTGCGCTATTACAGGAAGTAACAGACATTAACCTGGAATGTATAACAGGATACAACACCTTAATTAATCCTGGTTACGGCAGTGAACTCGGGACAGCGATCATGACAAAAGAAGGAATCCTGACAACAAACGTCGAGAGGCTCCCGAACAGCAGGGGCATAGCTTGCACAGTAAATAATACCAGGATCATTAATATTTACGCTCCTTCCGGAACGGGGAGAAAACACCAGAGAGCGGAATTTTTTAAAGAAGAAATAGTGTCACTCTTCATGCGGCGTCCCGAACAAATCATATTTGCAGGCGACTTTAACTGTGTCATCAACTCTAAAGATCAGATACCAAATTTCAATAACTGTATCGAACTTGCGAATATCATCAGAGAGGTCAACCTAATAGACACATGGGAACTCAAACATGGTGATAAGGCCGGTTTTACCTACATCACCAACCATTCCGCTAGCCGTATTGATAGAATTTACGTCACGCCGAATTTACAGCATCACGTTCTGCAAGCAGAACTATGGCCGAATATATTTTCCGATCATGTGGCCTACACATGCACCGTTAATCTACAAAAACAAGGAACGTAGAGAGCAAAAGGACAATGGAAACTGAACGTCACACATCTGACGGATCCAGGATGCCACGATACCTTACAGAATACGTGGAGAGAATGCGAGAGAAAGTTTCCAAAGTACGACTCAGCCCTTAAGTGGTGGGTGAAATGGGCAAAACCCGCGTTAGTAAAGGCCATGAAACATTACTCTTGGGAGAAAGGTGTTGGACAAAGAATACAATAGAATTTTATTATCAGTGCCTCAGAGATCTATACAAACAAGATGCTACCATCATAGAAAATTATACACAGATCAAAAGAATAAAGGCCACAATTTTAAGCCTCAAGCGAAAGCAGTTAGAAGGCCGCATAGTAAGAACACGACTACAAAATACAGTTCAACGAGAAACAACATCCATGTATCATATAATACAAGAACGGAAAAGAACAAACCGGAAAATTTTAACAGAATTGAAATCGGTAGACGGGAACATTTTGACAACACAACATGACATACGAGAAGAAATCTATAAATATTTTACGACACTTTTAACTGACAAACCAATGAATGAAATGGCGCAACAAGCCGTCATCGCAAGGCTAAACGCGAAATTAAATCCGGAAGAAGCGGCAAACCTGTCAGTAGATGTAACAGAAGAGGAAGTGGCAGACGCCATTCGAAGAAGCGCGAAGAATAAGTCCCCTGGTCCTGATGGATTACTAGCAGAATTTTATCATACGTTTGAACAACAGCTAATCAGCAAGCTTACGCTTATATGTAATGAAATTCTGAACGCTGGTAGTGACATGTTACTAGAATTTTGTGAAGGTATAGTGGTGTTAGTCCCTAAAACGCCAGGAGGGAAGACCGTCAAAAACCTGCGTCCAATAACACTACTCAATACCGACTACAAAATCTTCACGCGCATCTTGACGCAAAGGTTAACTTCGGTTATAACAACCATTACCGGGAAATACCAAACGAGTGTTGGGAAAAATAGAACCATTTACCAGTCATTGTGTGAATACAGAGATATTATTGCAACCGCAGAAGCTCTGGACATTCCAAGTGCGATAGTATCTCTTGATTTTGAAAAAGCCTTTGATAGAGTTAACCATTCATATCTTTTTCGGACCATGGAAGCAATGAACATTCCACAAAAAATTATCACTACAGCCAAAAACCTACTAAAGAGTTCCACCTCTCGAATATGTGTCAATGGCCAATTAAGCAGACCGATCAGAATTATGAGCTCAGTACGCCAGGGATGCCCAATGTCCTTGAGCTTGTTTGCGATAGCAATTGAACCTCTGCTATGCTCCCTGACGCAGGGCCTCGCAGGGCTACATATACACGGCCGCAAAATAACATGTCAAGCGTATGCAGACGACGTCAGTTTCGTTATCACGGAAAGTGACGAACTACGGAAAGCGCTCCTAACTATAAAGACCTATGAAGAGGCGTCAGGAGCAAGATTAAACCGTAATAAATCGGGAATAATGAACATCGGCCGGGGATTAGAACATAGAGCCGACGAACAAATAAATTACGTAGGTACTATCAAGACGCTTGGCATTGAATACACGCCAAATATCCGCCGCACGGCTGCCCTTAACTTCAAAAAATTGTTCGCAAAACTACGAGCTGCCATACAGCAACACAATTTACGTAATCTAAATGCCATCCAAAAAGTGCAATTAGCAAACACTTACATAACTTCTAAAGTTAATTATGTCGCCCAAGTACTACCAATACCAAAGATAATAGCTCAACAAATGCTAGCAGCACTCGGCCACTTTGTCACCAGAGGACAAATTTTTAAGGTCCAGTACGAGACCTTAACGCTACCTTTGAGGAACGGGGGCTTACAGTTGACACATATTTACAGTAAATCACAGGCGCTGTTCGTCAGCAAGTTCTACAAACAGTGGAAACAATCGCCCGATTCTCTTACAGCTCATCTTTTAAATGAAATGACACCGATTAGTATGGACGCACCCGTAGACGTGCATCACATCCCCAACTCGTTCCATCATATCAGACATTTTCTTATAGAACTGAGCTATATTCGACGAAATACTCCCGAGAAAGACCTATACAAAGTCAAAGACATCTATCACAACAAGACGAAAAACAAAACGAGAAACAGAATAGAGGAGAAGTACAAAGAATACAACTGGGAAAAGATCTGGGAAAACGTTCAAGACCCTTACTTACCGACTAACGTGCGATCGACATGGTACACGGCAGTTAACAGAAAAATTCCCTCAAATTCAAAGTTGCATGCAATTCATCTCGCAGAAACGCCTAATTGCATCACCTGTCATTTAGTTGACTCAGAGGAACACCGTTTCACATGCGACGCTGTGAAAAACATCTGGACACTCTGTACAACGAAACTCGCAAGTGTACTGCGAACATCTCCCAGAACAATCACACCAGCTAGAATGCTCCACCCAGACGAAGTCCCCTACCCAAACACAAAACGAAGAGCAATAAATTGGATTAAAGGTCATACTGTGTACTACATTTTTTCAGAAAAAAAACAAGACTAAAGAAGACTATTGGATTTATCTCACGACAGAACACGAAAAACTTACGAGACTAAGAAATATAAAGACAAGTATGCGAATTTTCTACTTAGAACCATAACATAAGAAAAGATGGGTAGCACCCATAGAAGTATTTTTAATTTTCTATATTTAAGTTTTAACTCTTTTTTTTAATGTCCTTAAAACTTATGGGATTTCGTAAGGTAGTCCTGAGCTGTTGCTGGCCGATACTTCAAGGTATACTGAGAAGACAAACAAATAGAAAACGATAATTAGGAAACAAAGAAAACGAGTGAAACGGCATAAACTGCAGTAGCAGCCTTTACGTGAAGACAACTTTGAAGTACTCGGTAAGCCGAAACAGCGCATGTGCAACCATGAAAGTACAGAAGAAGAAAAGGAACAATAATTATAATTTACTTGGAGACACATTTCATTCCTTTATGGAAGGAATGGGTTTTATAAACCCTACAAAGAAGGTCCTTAATTTGGTTTCAAAGGAATTAAGTTTTTCACGTCTGTTGATGAAGAAGCCAACAACACAATTTGATTATTTTCTAAGCGTCAGTTTCATTTCGTAATCAATAAGAAGTTTCCCTTCATTTGTCAATGAACACACAAATATCAAAGCTACAGAAGCTAGCCGCAGAAGGCGATTTTGGCGAGCGGAAGGACGGGTTGTAGGGGAGGAAGGAGACCCGAAAAAAAAAAAAAAAAAAAAAAAAAAAAAAAAAAAAAAAAAAACGGTTAACACGTTTGCCTAGTAAGGATGGAGGTCTGGGTTCGATTCCAGGCCACACCACAAATTTTTATTCAGTGCTTCAGATTTATCAATAATGTCTGCTGATTCAGTTATACCAAGTGATGACATCTTTATAGGGTTTCACACCAACTGATTTAAGAAACTCGTAGTTCCCACGTGTTACCGCTTTGAGGTACTGCTGCGAAGTTACGTGCTGCAATGTGCGTGCAGAGGCTTTATACCTTACTTCCATTCTGTCTTAGATGTAGTCTCACAATGGTTTCCTCATCTAGAAGATCGACAACTCTGTTATTCTGGTCCACAATATGCCAATACGCAGCTCCATACAGCTCAATGTCTGTACTCTCAGGGGGAGGTATATTGCGTTGGTTGGCGTCTCAGTCATATCCGGAACATGCTGACGGAAAAGAAAAACAACCTGCAAACTGGATGAAGCAATCTGTCGTTTAGGTTGGAGTTGCTTGGAATGGTACACTGAACCCGAATAGTACTGACTGGGAGTGTGTCCACAGTCTGGTCGGAACTGTAGAATTTATTGGATTCCTTCTTCAACGCTTGTCCCTTAGTGAAACGTAGTAGCCGTCCTATAGAGCCTTTTTGATTGAAGTCGATCGAGGCATTCAATGTCCTTATTTAAATTATAAGAGTACTGGCGTTTGCACGTAGTTCGATTCCTTTTCCAAACTGCTTTAGAACTTCGTTTAGTTCATCTATGTCATATGCACCAGGTTCGATTACTACAGTTCTTTTACACCGTTAACTTTCAGATGCGGTTTGTTGTTGGCTTCTGTGACATTCGGAATAGAGTTATGGGTTTCCAAACTAGTCTGCGCTATGCTCAAATCTCCTCTGCTTAAATCAATAGGAGGGAAATGATTTGCACTTAATACTGATGAACGATCCTTTGAAGTCAGAGTGTACAACATGTCAGTTAAAACCTAACTGATGTAATGCGTTGAATTTCATCCTTATTAGCCTTTCTTGTATTTATTAGTCACAAGTAAGTATCATAATCCTGGTATCGGAGGAAATTGTAAAAAACATGACTTCTGCTGTTTGTAAAGTATCGCCGTAGTTCTTCTGAAGGTTTTAGGTTACCAAATGAGTCAAAATATAATACGCTAGTTGTATTCTTCTTCTTTTTCTTCTTCTTGCTAACATAGGCTACCCAATGAGTTCCAGGTCCAGCAGCAACATCCGTATTAACTGTTCCACATTCACCTGATGTCCACAGACTCTTCGGTAATGTATCACACATTAACACACCTCTAAATCTTGAGTGTTGAATTTCTCTTCAGCAAGCTTGAGCAGATCGGTTTTAGTAAGCGTTCTATCATTTTTATTTTATTTTTTTTTAATTTTTTAATGTAGGTCTAGTCCTTTTTTTTATATGATCTCAGGTACATTCCTTTTCCTATAGCAGTTGCTTTCATCATTCCGGTATGCCTTCTCGCCTCCTCTAGCTGTTGCTCGGCATTTTTAGCATTATTCGCTGCTCTGGCAATAGCTGATGCAGCACCAGCCACAGAACCGATTGCTGAGAGTCCGGCAAGAGATCGAATTAGGAAAGGAATAATTCCACCTGACGTCTTCGGTAATGGTAGAACACGTGCCGTTTTAACCCATCACTTCCTCTCTGTTTATTGTTCTTCAAGACATCTTCAGCTGCATACAATGCGGACAATATACAGTTCTTCATACATCCACTTCTTCTTCTTCTTCTTCTTCTTCTTCTTCTTTAGTGCACGACGTGCAGTGTTCATAAATTGGCGGAACCCTGAACCAAGCTTAATTTTCGCGCTCATAGTTTTATCAAGTACAAGCACTGTAAGGCGTTGACCAAGTTCAAGATCCTTCCTCAAACGTATCGCTTGATCTTTATCGGCTAGAATTCTATCAGCTGCATGGCGGTTGTTATTCGATGCATATGCGATGTCGTGCTCCTTGCACGCTTCGTCGAGCAGATTAATTCCCTTTTCACCTCGCTCTGTACGTTTCTGAAGTTTTGTTCCGGATCCGCAGTAGTTATATCTAGGAATGTGAAGCTCGACTGGTAGTTTATCGAGAATACCACCACCTCCTCTAATGCGTCTCCTACCGTAAATGGTATGTTACAGATGCACGTGTGGTCCATGCATCTCGTTTTATAGCAAATCTTTGACTGCAATCCAACTATTTTCCGAAGCGGGAAAACCGAGCCATTTAACTAGAGCTCTATTCCCAAGACGTCTTATAACCTTCTCCACGAGAAACACATCAGGCTCAGAGCTTTTTTGTAGTTCTTCAGTGTAGAAACTTCCAGCGGTTTCCTCTCCTTTGCTATTCTTTAAGAGAAAACTTCTAGGATTCTTTCCCTGTACCTTGGCAATAGTCAACATCTCTGTTGACCAGTTTGGTAGATATGACTTCTCAGTAGTCTTGTACATTGAAATACGGATCTAGTCTCTAACGCTTAGCCGGCCGCGGTGACCGAGGAGACTGAGGCGCTCCAGTCACGGTCTGCACGGCCACTACGGTCGGGGGTTCGAATCCCCTCTCGGGCATGGATATTTGTGCCGTCTTTAGTATAAGGTAGTTGATAAGTAGTGTGTCAGTTTAGGGACTGATGACCCCGTAGTTAAGTCCCATAATCTTAACAAACATTTGAACATTTGAATTCTAACGCTGAACTGTTGAATACGTGGATCAAGCATCTTCACTCGAATGTACACTGTATTAAGGAGTTCATTATCTCGAACATCGATGGGATGGGTCTCATTTTTATCGTGCTGTGTTTGGTTCGGTTATACAGTGTTATTATCTCGGGGAGAATATCAGTCCAGTTGTGTGACCCTCGGAGATTAAAACGCATCCACATTGAGTTTTTATCGTTCTGTTCACACGCTCCACAATAGTCTCTTTCAGATGAGTGAATGTTGAGTAGTGGTTTATATTATACCGATCCATTCCAGTCTTGAAGTATCCGTTGTAGAACTCTGTGTCATGAACAGTTGCAAGGTTGTTAGGACATTGATTCGTTCCAACTTATAGGAGCTACTCAAACACACGTGCGACGTTCTATCCCGATTTTGTTTTCAGCGGTAAAGCCCATGCGAATTTGGAGTATGTGTCAATGATCATTAAAATATAGTTTAATCCGTTATTGATTCTAGAATACCGTTTCATGACTACAATATCAGCCTGCCGTAAGTAATCATAACATGTCTACGAGGATATGTATTTCACGAACCACGATCTCCATTCTACTTCTTTTTCTTATTCGTTGATACCTCGCTGTCTAAGTTCTGAAATTATCGAAACAATCTCATTCGAATTAGATGTATTACTAGCAGCAGTCGATTCCATCAGCAGACGTAGTTTATCTATTACTTCATCTGGATGACTGTAATATATATATACTCAGAGATTTGTTGGTCTCCACGTTTTTATTTTGAATGTCAATACCTTCGCCAATAGCTTCCTTCACGTCCAGTAGAGGTATTATAATGGTATTTCAAACAGCTCTGATATCCTCTCTTCTTATGCACCGCTGTGAATTGCAATATTTTTCCACGCTATTAAGAATCTGCTGGTGTATAATTCTTTTCTGCTTTAGCAGGTTTTAGGAAAATGTGATTCAATAGACCTGGGGTTCTTTTAAACTCCCTAACACCAATCTGAATTGTGTGTTCATTTAATTTTATAGGCTGATTGGCTAGCATGTATGTTTCTATTCTGCTGATGCCATATATCTTGTCTATTGTTGAATCGCGGTGACTATTAAGGAAATCGGCGAGTAGGTCCTCTTGTTGTTGTGGACATGAATTCGTTTTGAGATGCTTGAGAGAGTCAGTAACTGGTTTAAAGGTTTCTGTTAATGTGTGATCCCGGTTGAACTGCCCCAACTTTAACAATTTCTCTCGAACGGCTTTCCTCACTTGGATGATTTTCTGCTCGGTCGACATCTCAGCACATGCTAAACGGTTAACTGGGTTTTGTGCTCTATTATATACGTGTTCATCATCATCTTCTTCTCAATAATACGTGCATCCACTTCAACTTTTTCCTTCCCAAAGAAATTAACTGTCATGGTTAGGTCGTTAATTTTCCTATCAAGTCCATTAACACCCAAAGTTAATGTTGTAATAAAGTTTTGAAACATTCATTAGATGACTGTAGCTTCTTGCGCACATCTTCAACTGTACTCTCATAGAAGTTCAATAGATCATTGCGTGTCTCTCCGACCTCTTGCTCATATCACGATACTAACTCTTTGCGCAAACTCTCTTCTCTGAATTCATAAAGCTCCATTATTTCCTTGCGCACCTCTTCAGCTTCATACTTGATATATCTAAGTACATGCTCATGTTATGTTTTGTACACCCCGATCACTCGACGTACATGCGAATTTGTCCATATCGGTTACGTTAACTGATGCAGTGAGCTGAATGAAAGGATTATATATGCAAAAATTCTTGGAAGTTTCTTCTATATCGTCAATAGTTAAGTTTCCGTGTTTTGTCTATAACGATAAACCTGTAATGGGAATGATTCCAACAGTCTGTACATATCTTTGCAAAATCTGCGAACGACACATCGGTCCCTACATGAGCATTGTAAATATGTTTTGAATTCAGATTGCCTTGTTTGAAGGCTGTAATGAGGTTTGTATTATCTCTCAGAAATTGCTTTGGGATTCTGGAATACGTTTGACTTAGATAAAGTACATCAATACTCATATGCCTCCCAAAACAGAAATATCTGCGCATTTAGGCCTGATTTTCCACTGCCACATCATCGAATATGAATACTGTGTTGGGCTTTATTTGTTCAGCGGGGGGTATATCACCGCTTTCACTATACATTGTGCAGGTGACACCTCTTACACCTCATAGTACCTCTTGTAATAGCAGATATTTTGGTTGCGACAGTGTTTTTGAAAATACACAAACGCCTTCAAAGTAGACTCCATTTATATGGGTGAACAATGTCATATAAATCTTTATTTTCCCGCAGTTGGATAGTCCGACAGTTATTATTCGAACATTATAAGGAAGTCAATGTCCGTTCTTTTTCTTCTGAGAATCCTCACCCTACGCATCTCCAGACCGGTCACCAACTACGAAATTTTGTTGTGTCTCCCACCACGACAGGTTATCGACTAATTCATGTAGAGGCATACATTTAGATATATATAAGTAGGCTCAATATGACTGACCAAGAGGTTGGTGGCATAATTTGCGGATGCTGTCTGGTTGCATGCAGCGTTTGTGAAGCACAGGTGCAAAGTCACGTTCCATTTGCGCTCCCAATCTAGTGCATATTGCTGCCACTCGTCTCTACGAGCTGTATCGTGAGCGAATATCGATGCAATCATTAAGTGTGTCTCGTTATCGCACGTATATTAAAGCGAACCTTTCTCTCATCGATGCTCATCTTCGACTGGCGTTGTCATTGTGCGGTGTAATGTATTTATTTATGTTGGGTAATAAGTTTCTAGGTGGAGTCCAAACTGTACATAATAACATTAGTGAAAAAAATTAGACTGTGTAAGTACGGATCTTTCGGAGGCGGCGGCGGCTGCTGACATTACGGTTATGAAAAAAATAAATAAATAAAATAAAAATATGGTCGAATCGGGCAGACCGCAGAGACGGCGGCAGGCGGCAGGCGGCTTGCGGAGCTGGTATTAGCGGGGGTGCGGTAACGCAAGTACATACATGTCGAGGGGACTGGCATGCAGTTAGGCGGAGTTGTTTACGTGCAACGCTCCTTTGTTCGAGGGAGACGGTTACTGCAAGTGCGCCAGTGTCCAGTGCAATTCCATGTACGCTGTCAATCATCATCCTTTGTTTGAGGGAGGCAGTTCCCAGAAATGCGAGGCGGTGCCCTTTGATCAGAGGCCGGGCAAGTGGCCAAATGTGGAGGGGTGCTACCCGAGCCTCATGACAATAACGTCGACGAGCGATTCTCAAGGGGCCCGCACTATCATTACTATACTAGCTACCCCCCTTATATGCCTCATTCAGTTTTCTTTAGAAGACACTTAAAGTTACAGTCTATGACGAAGCCCCAAGTATGCGTCGTCGAATCGCCGGTCCATGCTCCAAAGTACCATCCTCTGTAATTACACCAGTTCATCGTTTTTTCGAATGGCGATTACAAGTGTGACTTTCAGTCCATGGCCAACATTTTGTACACATGTTTAAATAAACGATGTAGGTGTCTTTTCTGTAACATAAACATATTGTTATGCATTTTGTGTGCCGCGGTGGAGTAGCCGAGCGGTCTAAAGCGTCTCGATGCGGAGCGCAGGGTTCCTCGCCGTGGAGGTTCGAGTCCTTCCTGGGGCATGGGTGTGTGTGTGTTGTCGTTAGGTTAGTTTATCTAGGTTTCAGTAGTTTGTAAGCTACGGACAGATGACCACGCAGTTTGGTCCGATAGATTTACAAACATTTGAACTTTTTTTGCACTTTTTGCAGTTACTGAAGCATTGTTAGTAATTGTTATTATAATTACATGTGCATGATATTGTACTGCAATGTCAAATGAGTCGACAGCGTGTATTGCACGTAGTTGCTAACACTGTCCTTACGCATTTACATTGATCATGAAACGACGTTTCGTTAAGAAGAATATTTATTTTGCAGTGTACAGGTGGTCACCAAATTATAATTAATAAAATGTTTAGGTCAATGAATGTGTCCCATATGATACAACATAGAAGGATGTAGGTAGAGACGTTTGTCCGAGTGTATGACCGGCCGCGGTGGCCGAGGTGACTGAGGCGCTCCAGTCACGGTCTGCACGGCCACTACGGTCGGGGGTTCGAATCCCCCCTCGGGCATGGCTATTCGTGCCGTCCTAGTTCGTAAGTAGTTCATAAGTAGTTTGTCAGTTTAGGGACTGATGACCCCGTAGTTAAGTCCCATAAGCTTAACAATCATTTGAACATTTTTTTTTGTTAATTTGCAACATGGCCCCAACGATAGCCAGGAAAAACACCCTGCAATTTGAATTTGACAAATCAACACGAAACAAGCAACCGAGCTCACTGGAAGTGCATGATTGGGTAACGGGAACCTTTGGAATCAACACCGATCAGGTTCATACAGCCTACTATGATTTGGAACAATAATGTTTTTACGTTAAACTGATTAACCCGGTGCTACTGGAACGTCTGATGCTTCAACACGGAGGGGACGCTGAATTTCGTCATCGAGATGGATCGGTGAGTACTGTTAAAATTTCTAATGCCAGTGTGGAGTATAAAAATGTGCGAATCTTTTTAAACTGCCCCCTCAAGTAGAGAACTGCTGTCTAAAAGAGGTCTTACTGCAATACGGTGACATTAGGAACATTCGCCTTGAACGGTGGTCTAGTCAGCATAAATTACAATGCTTACAATGGCGTCCGCTCCCTTGAAATGCACGTCAAAGTAAATATCCCGTCACACATCACTGTTTGCGAGTATAGAGCGCAAGTTCAGTATTCTGGTCAGGTATCGACATGTTATATCTGTAATCAAAGTGGTCATGTAAGGCAAGAATGTCCACAACGTGTCACAATTTTGAAACCCACCCTCCAGCAGCGCAAAAAACTGACGCTAGCTGATCTCTTGCCAGATAATCGTGTCGAAGCAGCTAGTATACCAGGACCCTCTGTCACTGAAAAATATGCAGAGCAGACTCAGAGCAAAGAGTTCCCTCCGTTGCCTCAAAAGCCGGACGCCATCTCAAAAGTGTCATAACCACTGCACCTACCAAGCGGCGCAAAACTCGCGATGGTAACACCACTGATGAGGAAACGCAGGATCCCGAAAAATTGGAAAAACTTGAAAAGACAGACATTGTACGACCGTCAATTGACGTAGAAATGTACGATGACGTCACACAGAAACCCGCGATACAATCCGTAATTGAGCAGAAAGTAGAGCCGGAAGTAGTGCCTCCGTCAGAGTGTTCCTTGCCGTCAATATCTCAAAGCGCGGTACCAGCACAATCCCACCACGAAGCGGTACCCAATGTAAACATACACAGCATGGAAATCACTGCAGCTCAGCAAACCGTATCCAGGCAACACGAACACGAAAGAAACGCCGCTGGTGATAGCGGCAACCAACAAAGTGTCGTCAGCAGTGTATACACACTGCCTCATTCAGGAATTGTAAACACGCACGCGACCATTGCAGGCACTAGCGGCGACTCGCCGGACGACGGCAAAGTTCGGCGCGCACCAAAGACGCGGGAGCTGCAAATCTGAAGACAGAAGTGAGGCAAGATATTCTAACGTCAGTAAACGTTGAAAAATTGACCTCCACTTCTCGGACAAAGAAAACGGTACAGCCTAATGTGATCGTAACGCGCAGCAAAAACAAAAGTAAAGAACGGACTGATCACACAAAAACCAGTGAAGGATTAGATGTTCGAATAGACAGGAAGATGGACTGGCGAGATTCTGATGATCCTATAAATTTAAAGTAGCATGCTATCCAGTAGGTCACAAGCGTACAATCTGATAAGTGTAAATATAACTGGTATAACTTCCGATCTGAAACTTGCAGCATTTAAACAATTCGTTTACGATTCTGAGGCTTATATCTTATTTTTACAGGAAGTAGCTGTTTCTACATTACAAATCCCAGTATTTCACACAATAGAGAATGTAGCCCATGAAAAACTCAAAGGCACGGCCATCCTAGTCCAGGAAGGAATTTCCGTAACAGATATTGAAAAGCTCGAGTCTGGCCGTGGCATTGCTTGCAAAGTATTTGATGTCACATTCATTAATCTTTACGCGCCTTCAGGAAGTAGTCACAAATCTCACCGAAGTGTTTTCTTCAAAGATGAAATTATCTATTTATTACGAAAATATCCACCGAATGTCTTGCTAGGAGGGGATTTCAATTGTGTCCTCCACCGAAAAGACCAACGGCCGAACTTTAATTATTGTAATGATCTTCATGAACTTGTCAACAACATTAGGCTGCAAGACACATGGGAATTCTTTTACCCTACCCAAGTAAAATTCACGTTTTTCACTCCCACCTCCAGTAGTTGTATCGACAGGATTTATACATCGTCCCACCTAAGTAACCGTCTTAATGATGTTGATGTCATACCGGCTCCATTTACAGACCACTGTGCATACGCCGTGAAAATCACTCTAGATAGGCAACCCACTAAAAGGTTCAGAGGGCAGTGGATGCTGAACACGTCGCACCTCCAGGATATAGAACTTGAAGAGGTTATCCTAACAACTCGGAATACTTGTCTACGCTCTATGGATAGACACAGATCCAAATTAGAGTGGTGGACTCTCACAGCTAAGACGAAACTAAGGCAAGCTTTAATCTCTTATAGTTATCATAGAACACAGAATGAGAAACGGACCACCGAATTTTACTACACAGTTCTAAGAGAATTATACGAAAAATCCGCTGACAGTAACACTTATACAGCACAAATTAAGAGGTTAAAAGCGAAATTAATTAGTATCAAGAGACGACAACTGGAGGCACTAAAAATGAAGTCCAAAGCGAAATCTGTTAGTGAGAGCGACTTAACATCTCTGTACCATCTAAGCACAGTTAACGTCGTGCACGAACCCTTACCGCACCTAATGGTGCTCTACTAGTGGAACAAAAAGACATTGTGCTAGAATTCCGAAACTTTTACGGAGATTTGTATTCCGAGGTACCACTTGATAACAATCTAGCGTCTGTGTTCGTTCAAAAACTTGTATGTAATGTAACAGCAGACGACAACGCAGATCTGTTGTCGGACTTTACCGTTTCAGACATCACAGAATTAATCGTGCACTCCCCCGCCAACAAGTCCCCTGGGCCAGATGGACTGCCCAAAGAATTCTATCATCGTTTCTGGCACATCATTGGGCCGACCTTCACTGATATTATAAACGAAATTATCCGTGGGCAGAACATACCGGAAGTGCTTAAAGAAGGCAAAGTGGTTTTAGTTCCAAAAAACCGTCGTCACCACACCATTGACAACTTTAGACCAATCATGTTGCTAAACTTTGATTACAAGACTGTCGCGAGAGCAATTAAAAGTAGAATGACTCCAACAGCAGAAAAAGTCATCCAGTTTCACCAAACGTGTAGGACTATCATGACCACTATAGCCGAAATCAGGGATGTCATTGGGATTAATGCAGCAACCAATGTCGACTGTGCCTTACTTTTTGTCGACTTCTCGAAGGCTTTTGACCGTGTCAATCACCAATATTTGCTGAGAATCATGGGGAGGATCGGGTTAAATAACAGAGCTGTTACCGTGTTGCAAAACATGATGACGGGAATAACCACTCAAATTAACATCAATGGACAACTGATGAAACCCATCAATGTCAAGACAGGAGTACCCCAGGGCAGTCCACTCTCTATGATGTTATGTGCCTTCTCATTGGAACCACTTTTAAGAACACTAGAGACAAAGTTGCAAGGACTATCTCTTTCGCAGGCAACCTTTTCTATTCTTGCGTATGCGGATGATGTGGTAGCAGTCGTTCGTACTGAAGACGAAATAGGGATTTTGGAATCAGAGATAGATAGTTATGGTCGTGTGTCAGGAGCACGAATAAACGAAGAGAAATGCAAAATGGTCAGCCTTAGAGGTTTCGAACAGGTAACGACCACATGGGTAAACATAGTGGAAAATCCCAAATCCCTGGGAATTATTTTCGATAAAGATCCCCTTAAAATGGCTGCAAAAATTGTACTGCGGTCATAAATGGTATGCAGGGACTCATCTTTGAAAACAATTGGCGAGCTGTGACGCTTTTGGAAAAAACCAAAATTGTCAACATTTATTTTTTTTCCAAAGCATACTACCTGGCACAAGTATTTCCATTACCGACATTACCAGCTAAGAAGATCATGAAGTTAGCCGGCAAATTTTTATAGACGGGTAACATATTTAAACTGGACTGCCTCACGCTCATGAAACCGAGTATGGAAGGTGGACTGTGCCTAACTGTCGTCGAACCGAAGGCCACAGCACTGTTTCTCAAGCGAACATTACGGACGATATCTGACATTCCACAAACCCTGACTGCAAAACTGTTCCAAATAGTATGCCCAAAAAGTATGAGCCCACCGATCGATATCAGTAGGATCAACTACCATTTGAAGCATGTGCGACAGTACTACCTCGAACTAAGCTATGTCCGTGAAGACATGTTAACTCGCCCGAATTTAAACACCAAGGCCCTAATTCAGCACTAGCGTCGAAAAAATAAAGCAAACACCATTGAAACCAAGTTTCCTTCTTGCCACTGGAAAATTGTATGGAAGAATATCAGTCTTCAACCACTAACAATGGAAGTAGCATCTACATCTACATCTACATACATACTCCGCAATTCACCGTAAGGTGCGTGGCGGAGGGTACACTGTACCACTACTAGGCATTTCCTTTCCTATTCCACTCCCAAATTGAACGAGGAAAAAAAGAATGCCTATATGCCTCCGTACGAGCCCTAATTTCTCTTATCTTGTCTTTGTGATCTTTACGCGAAATGTAAGTAGGCGGCAGCAAGATCGTATTACACTCAGCTTCAAATTCCGGCCCTCTAAATTTACTTAACAGAAATTCACGAAAAGAACGTCGTCTTTCTTCCAGCGATCCCCAATTGAGTTGCCGGAGCATATCCGTGACACTCGCGCATTGGTCGAACCTACCGGTAACAAATCTAGCTGCTCGCCTCTGAACCGCCTCTATGTCTTCCTTCAAACCGATCTGCTGCGGATCCCAAATACTTGAGCAATACTCAAGACGTGGTCGTACAAGCGTTTTATACGCGGTCTCCTTTACAGGTGAAGTACATCTTCCCAAAATTCTCCCAATAAACCGAAGTCGGCTGTCTGCCTTACAACTGTCCTTACATGCTCGTTCCATTTCATATCGCTCTGCAATGTTACGCCTAGATATTTGAACGACGCGACCGCATCAAGAAGCTCACTACTGATGCTGTATTCGAACATTATAGGATTGTTTTTTCTACTCATGCGCATCACCTTACATTTTTCTACATTGAGAGCTAGCTGCCATTCTTCGCACCAACTAGAAATTTTGTCTAAGTCAACCTGTATGCTATTACAGTCAGTTACAGACGACACCCTCCCATACACCACAGCATCATCAGCAAACAGCCGCAAATTACAACTTACTCTGTCCATCAGATCATTTATATAGATAGAAAATAATAGCGGTCCTATCACACTCTCCTGGGGCACGCCTGACGATACACTCGTCTCTGATGAACACTCGCCGTCGAGAACAACGTACTGCGTTCTATTACTTAGGAAGTCTTCCAGCCAGTCACAAATCTGTGAACCTATTCCATAAGCTCGTATTTTCGTTGGCAGTCTGCAGTGTGGCACCGTGTCGAACGCCTTTTTGAAGTCGAGAAAAACACAATCCGCCTGTTGCCCTTCGTCCATGGCTCGCAAGATGTCATGTGAGAAAAGGGCAAGCTGAGTTTCACATGAACGATGTTTCCTAAACCCGTGCTGATTAATGGAAAGAAGCTTTTCCGTTTCAAGGAAATTTACTATATTCGAACTGAGAATATGCTCCAAAATTCTACATGTCAACGATATTGGCCTGTAATTGTATGGGTCAGTTCTATTTCCTTTCTTATACACGGGAGTCACCTGCGCTTTTTTCCAATCACTAGGAACTTTGCGCTGAATTAAAGATTCGCTATAAATGCAAGCTAAGTAGGGGGCCAATGCCGCAGAATAGTCTTTGTAAAACCGAACTGGTATACCATCCGGACCAGCAGACTTTTTCGTATTTAGCTCTCTCAGCTGCTTCTCTACACCGGAAATACCTATTGCTATGTCCCCCATTTCGGAATTAGTACGTTGATCAAATGATGGTATATTTGTGCGGTCCTCCTGCGTGAAAGATTTCGACGTGGTATCAAGTGGTGAATAACACAGTGGCCACTAACGAAAAATTGCATCGGATAGGATTGAAACAAACAGACAAATGTATTAAGTGTGGACTTGTCGACACATTAATATACCGTTTCACCTGCCGTAGACATTTAGAAAACTGGACATGGGTCACTGATACACTTGCACAGTTATCGAACGGGTCGCCAACACCCTATAGGCCTGAGTTATTAATAAAACCGGATAAAATGTTCTACCCACCAAGCAAAGAATAACACGGTGATGTGGCTATTAGCAAATTATGTCAATTATGTCATAACACAACGCGGAGAAGATGACTTGACCAGTGTCCGTGCTTATATGCAAACAGAACTCTGGAAACTCCGAAAGACAGAAAATTTGCCAACGTTCTTTGGCAATAGAATGAACATTGTTTTTGAGAAAGTAGGAGTCGGCTTGTACGCCACCCACAACTATCAATCTAGAGTGGTATTGCTGAAGTTGAACAGCAGTACAGTCTGTGCGTACTGATTCAGATGCTTCACGTAAGTAGTTACGTTTCTACGAAGGAATGTTATGTTTCGCTGGTTTTTGCTATTTTACCTGGTTTCTTTAGTCCAAAGTCTTAATTTCATGAAGAAAAAACACAGTATATACAGTAACTGTGGATTGTGGGTAGCTGGTGCTAACCCAGGGCGCTGCAAGTGCCATATATATGTATATAAAAATATAGGAGTTAAAAAAAGGGGGGACTGAGGCGCGCCAGTCACGGTCTGTACGGTCACTACGGTCGGGGGTTCGAATCCCCCCTCGGACATGGATATTTGTGCCGTCCTTAGTTGTAAGTAGTTCATAAGTAGTTTGTAAGTTTAGGGACTGATGACCCCGTAGTTAAGACCCATAAGCTCAACAAACATTTGAAACATTTTTTTTTTCGAGTTTATGCATAGTGCCTGTTAATAGAACACATCAACCTACATGAAACGATAGGACAATTATTCCTTCACTAATTTAGGTATTTAATACAGTAGTTGCTTTTGCGGTGTATAAGACCTCTTTATTTTCGGAGAATGAACAGGTTATTTCTCTCTTTCAACTCACTTATATCCGGGAAAGTAAAAAAAAAAAAAAAAAAAAAAAAAAAAAAAAAAAAAAAAAAAAAAAAAAAACACGTGAAAAGAAAAGAAAAAAAAAACCGCGAAGTAGTTTTCCTTAGATTCTAGCCTCTGTCATATGTCCATATACAATATTCGTAGGTGAACCATATTGCACTGTAGGTCTCAAGTTGGTCCAAGGGGAAACTCAGCGTCACTATAGTCAGCAGGCCTTCTTTGCTATATACAGTCACGTATCCTGGTTCGGGACGCCTGCTTGGTAACGTTTGCACCGCTAATGCCGATTCCAGCCACCGTTCCCTCAATTTCTATGACATTCATCGCATTTTTAAGGTAGGTTTCAACGTCAAAATTAACAAACGGTATTTAACTTTAAATGTCTTGTCAGAAGCCAGCAAATACAGTTATAAAAAAAGTAAGCGGTTCCATTAATAACAGTACTTGCATGCATACCTCCGTTGATACCAGAGCTAAAAGCGTTTACCAACCATACATTTTTGTCCCGCGAAATCCATGTTTCGGTATGTGTAACGGTTCACGAAATGAAATGGGTTCCACGTCGTAAGTGACTCACCCTACACTATGAATGTGTTCTCGCACCTACTCATTGCCGAATATATACTGTGTGATTACAGACATAAGTTGACTTGGAACCAGATGACAGAAGGCATTCACCACATGTGATGACGCCAGTATATTCGACAATGAATTGGGTCACGCCCAAGTGTATTGACTTTTATCTGTAATAGCACTTGAATATGTAAAGGCCGAAATCTAGATAGTGAAATAAAATAACAGTAAAACTGTCTCATATATATATATATATATATATATATATATATATATATATATATATATATATATATATATATATATATGAGAGAGGGGGGGTGTTACAAAAAGGTACGGCTAAACTTTCAGAGGAAACATTCCTCACACACAAAGAAAGAAAATGTGTTATGTGGACATGTGTCCGGAAACGCTTAATTTCCATGTTAGAGCTCATTTTATTACTTCTCTTCAAATCACATTAATCATGGAATGGAAACACACAGTAACAAAACGTACCAGCGTGACTTCAAACACTTTGTTACAGGAAATGTTCAAAATGTCCTCCGTTAGCGAGGATACATGCATCCACCCTCCGTCGCATGGAATCCCTGATGCGCTGACGCAGCCCTGGGGAATGGCGTATTGTATCACAGCCGTCCACAATACGAGCACGAAGAGTCTCTACATCTGGTACCGGGGTTGCGTACACAAGAGCTTTCAAATGCCCCCATAAATGAAAGTCAAGAGGGTTGAGGTCACCACTACGGTCGGTGGTTCGAATCCCCCTCGGGCATGGATATTTGTGCCGTCCTTAGTGTTAGCTAGTTCATAAGTAGTTTGTAAGTTGAGGGACTGATGACACCGTAATTATGTCCCGTAAGCTATACAAACGTTTAAACATTTGGTTGAGGTCAGGAGGGCGTGGAGGTCATGGAACTGGTCCGCCTCTACCAATCCATACAAACGTACCGCGCCACGGCTATTGCCCTGTGCTAATCCATACACCAAATGGGCATCTGCCAACTCCGCATTTGTAAACATTGCACTGACTGCAATACCACGTACGTGATGAACACTAACCAGTTGATGCTAGTACTGTAGAGCAATGAGTCGCATGTCATCACAAGCACTGAAGTCAACATTACCTTCCTTCAATTTGGCCAACTGGCGGTGAATCGAGGAAGTACAGTACATACTAACGAAACAATTGGGTATTTTGACAACTGTCTGCACGAATTATTTCAATTTACATCTAAAGAGAAATACTAAAATGAGCTCTAACATGGAAATTAAGCGTTTCCGGACACATGTCCACATAACACATTTTCTTTCTTTGTGTGTGAGGAATGTTTTCTGAAAGTTTGGCCGTACCTTTTTGTAAGACCCTGTATATTTGGTTCCACAACCAGCAAACATTTTTCATGCATGACGGACCACACAGAAAGTCCATTTCGGCTATCGGGATCAGCGCACTTCAGAGCACCGTGAAATGTCGGAGTCTAAAGCTTACGGGTCCGCAAAGTTCTCAGAACCATGGCTTCGCTAATCCTGGGCTCACCAGAGCCGTATCTTACAAGTATTTTCTCGATAATTGTGTGTGTTTTCCTGAATCACTGTGTCAACACTTTCATCTGCTGAACGTCCCGTTTTTCCGGTACCTCGCTTCTTGTCACCATGCTCCGTTGTGAATCGATTTCTGATAGTTGTTAAGAACGAAAATTTTGGTGTGCCACATTCAACTTCCCAATGTCGCCGAATAGCAATCATATGGTCTCTTTTATTGTAAAACACACTTCCGCCGCGCAAATCATTAAAAGAAAGCTATACCACGAATATTGCGAGTTTTCAGATGAAACACATGGTGATTTTAATGACTAATGTCTGTTTGCCTTTATCAATTTCTTTCCGTAAAATTATGGCCAAGGAGGAACATTCTGGTGCAGACGAACTTTGTGAGAACCAGGAGACTGCCAGGGCAGATATTCCTTCGCATTGGCACGCCGTGGGACAACACTCGTGACATCAGACGTGACGCCGCGGGACATCAGTATTCTGCAAGGTCGTAGCAGCCATGTTCCGAGAAAGATACTTTCTTTCAGTCGCATCTGACGCCCGAAAAGCGTTGTTCTATTGTCACAGGACGTAGGGGGAGGAGGTGGGTTTGCTTCCTGCCGACTGACTGGTCAGTGTATTTTTAAGGTCAGTGTCTTTTTGAGTGAGTCGACAGCATTGTTCGTCAAGACGAGCCTTGCATGGCTTTTGCTGTATTTTTGAACGTCTGAGGCCATTAAGTTGACACCGACACCACGGTTGACTAGTCCTGTGTCGTTCGCGAACGAACTAGTTCTTAAGAGCGCTCCTACAGGCGAACTACGCGAACTAGTTCGCAGATCCCTCGCTTCTTAGTTCGTTCGCCCATTTTCCGAAGACACGGGGAACAGCGAGAGGACGCGAGAACGAGCAGAATCGCGCGATTTCCTTCTGCCAGTTACCGTCATTTCGAGCTGAGATGCAGCTCAGGTGTAGTTTCATAGTTCACTGCCACAAATTTTGTTTTCTAAGGTATTCAGCAGTGTCTAAATAATATTTACTACGAGTACTCTGTATGGAATGTAGTTGAATACCATTGTATCACCCATTCGTGTAAATACCTGGTTTATTTGCTTACTTGTTTGATGTCTAATTGCCCAAAAATACGGGTAATAGCACACGCGTGGGCAACACTGATCATTATATAAAAAAGCTGTCATAACAAAAGAAATAGCTGTTTTAGTAGCGGTAGCAAAAGCCAAATAGTTCGGACGAACATAAAAGAGCGACCTACTTCGCGGCCGAGCTGTGATCTGAGAGCTATCGGTCGCGAACTAAAATATGCGCTTTCGGTCGCGAACTAAAATATGCGCGATCGGTCGCGAACTAAAATTTGCGCGATCGGTCGTGAACTAAAATATGCGCGATCGATCGCTAACTAAAATATGTGCAGTCGGTCGCGAACTAAAACATGCGCTACCGGTCGCGAAGTATTATGCCAAACGTATCTCGCTTCTTAGTTCGTTGGATTTTTTTCCGAAGACCGACGGGCAATAGCGAGACGGCGCGCAGCAGAATTAAAAATCACGTGCTTGCCCTCTGCTGATGAGAGCCATTTCTATGCCTGCTGCTAGATTACATAGTTCGGTGCTACAAAATTTTTGTTTTGAAGTATTCTGCACTCTGCAATGTCTGACTAATAAATTCCATAATGCCAAGATATAGAGATAACTCTAAACTTAAACGCGAGAAATTATCCACAAACTTGTTTCTTTTGGTCCGCGTGATATCGTTAGCGGCTAAAGCAGCAAGCGCATGAAGCAGCTAGGTGGGGGAACTTCTCCATCCACCTGCATGCGCAGACCACGCCGCTCAGCCGTCATTGCTGACCTCGACTTATTATCCAACATAGACTGTCTGTCGCCGATATACCACGAATTTGCCACGTACAACACAGAAAAATAACATACACAAAACATAGGGACACTACACTAACTTCTATGAACACAAGAGATATAAACAAATTATTATTATTGTCATAAACAGAATAGAGACATATATTACTGTGTAGTTATACTGATGTGCTAATTATATAAACAGAACTTAACCTACAAATACATTAAAGTAAATTACGTGTGATTTCCTGCAGTTTGTGACCATTAATTTCTATTAGTGCAGCCACTATCGTTTTCTTGCGGGATTGGTGGCCGTATTTCCATTATGTTCACTCCTCCTTGAGCGGTGGACTACTCGATCTACTCTCTTGCCATTTCCTGCCGTAATTTTGTTGGTTGTTGAACGATTATCCATACCGCCGCTGATATTGTGATAGACAATATGATCACTGTTCTCTTCAATGCCCCTTGTTGTTGTTATAATGGTGGCTTTGCAGTCCATGCCACTGCTGTTTTGCGGTGGACCCCACTTCTTTTTTCCTTGGTTCTTAGGCCATCGACGACCATCATTTTTCTTTTTGGCCGGCCGCGGTGGCCGAGGGGACTGAGGCGCTCCAGTCACGGTCTGCACGGCCACTACGGTCGGGGGTTCGAATCCCCCTCGGGCATGGATATTTGTGACGTCCTAGTTCGTAAGTAGTTTGTAAGTTTAGGGACTGATGACCCCGTAGATAAGTCCCATAAACTATACAAACATTTGAACATTTTTCTTTCTGCCCAAGTTACATTGGGGCGCCTGATTCTGCCTGGGTTGTTGGTGGTAATTCTACTGCAATCGAAAATTTCCTCTGTCACGCTTTCCAGCTAAATAATTGCCTCTCGGTCTTGATTTTCTTTCCTAAGCCATCCTTGTCTTTCCGTGAGGTATTCTGCTTTCCGAAGTACGGTGATGAACTCTTCTAAGATCCCGTTAAGTTTTCCGATAAGGTAAACGTTGATACTCAACTAGACGTTTTATGAAGGACATAGCGTATGTGTGCTCGAAGGATCTTCTTTTATATTTTTTTTAATTTAATTTTTTTTAATGAGGGACTCAAGTAACTTCATCAGGCTCTTGAATCCTGGAGCTTTCAGATCTTTCCACAATATACATTTCTGCGCCAACTACAACCAATATGTAGCCAGGAAAGTCTTACAAAAGTGCCAAAGGTTTATCGTAAGAAGCTAGTAAAGGCAAACAGACATAAAATTAATAAATTAAAATCAATATCTAGTACACCCGAAGCCTCTAGCAACCCCATGCCCTGTCATGGGGAGTGTCACTGCTAGAAACACGGTGTGACACAGATCAGAGAAATTGTAATGCGTAACTTACTACTTGCTTGAAATATTTCCTGTTTGTTTCTATTCGCACTAGATTCTCATTCACACATTAACTTTTACTTGCTGGAACTGATTTTTCTCTGGCCTAGCTAGCGTCTGTGCCAACTCCATACTTAATTGCTATGAACGTATCCAATACAATATCCACACACTCCCTTAATGGATACAGGACTTTTTATACGGGCACACTGACAATTATTACTGTTCCGGCACTTCAGATCCTTGACTGTTAATACACATTAACCTCACGCACAAAGAGATAGTATACATAATTTTATTTGGCAACGAGTCTCTCGATGTCCTTTAACATGTATCACAATTCATACTAATAACACAAACAAACCCACATTCTGTTTCTACTGCTGCATTTGTAGAAATTTGGTAATCTTATGATCTAACACGTTTCTTCGTTGACAGCGACAAAGATGTAAATAAATATGAGTGATGAGAATAAGCAAAAACCTTAAGAGAGCATACAACGGCATAATAAACACATATAGTGAGCATCATTATACGCATAAAGATTTGTAATCTTATAGTCTAACATGTTTTGTGTCTATAGTCCCAAAAACGATCTAACCAATAATAAATTGTAAAATTTTCAGAGCGTGAATACATTTTGACAATGGACAGAAAAGCTTGCTGTTCTGTTGTTTCATGTACAGAGATCTGTTTTATTATAGTATATATTTGGGTTAAGTGTTTCTGAGTCAAACGAAGGAGCTAGCAATGACCTGGAACTGGTAAGATGTCAGGAAACAGGAGTTAATGTTTATGTTTTATCTTATTTTGACATTTCACAGGTCAAAGAAATATCTGATTTCGTATGGACAATTACACTAATTTTTAAAAAAATCCTTGGATAAAAAAAACTTCCATTAATATGCTATCCTTAACAAGGTAAAAAAAGGGGAGGACAGAGCACATTCAAAACTGATTTACAAGGGCAATGGATAAAAAAAGCAGCCTTCGGTCGCAAATTAAAAATTGTTTATCCTGGTTTCGGCAGTGACTAAGATTGCCTTCATCAAAACTTATAAAATAAAACAAGTCACATAATAAAATATACTACTCAGCTGTAAAGCTTACGTCACAAGGTTTGAAAAGAAATTTTGAGAAAATGCTAGCCACTATGAGCTGCACGCCTGCACGTAGGCATCAGACTGGCGTGTGCTAAGTGGAGTTGTGAACAGGACGACGTCACCTCAGTAGTGCCATCTAGTAGCCGCAATTACAAGTAGGCTACTGTAGAGTGAAAAACGGTATTGATAAAAACATTTGCTATAAAATGCTTTAACATGTGATATGGCTGAGGCGTCATTTTGACAATACAATATTCGTAGAGAGAATAAACGAGTAACAAAGTCTTAATAAGCACAATAGTTAAAAATTAGCCTTTGGAATACAAATGCTTTGGATCAACTCAGAAGAAACATTTCGGACACTGTATGAAGTACAACATCAAAGACCAAGTAACGGCTTAATACCATTAAAAAAAACTTCTATTGCGAAGTTATAACTGTTCATTTAGAATGAGCCCGTCATTACGAGAAAAAATGTTTAAATATTTGAAATTCCTGGAGCACGTCTAATCTATGGCCTTTCTTTTCGGTATGCAAAATGTTCAGGTCATGAATGGCTTTAGGTGCGTGAGCTGTAATGAGAAAATGGTCAGCAAAAGACGAATTCTGTTTTTTTTTTTTATTCTCTTTTTTTCTATTGTTCAGTCCTTTCTTGTTTTCCCTTTCATGAAAAGTAGGTAAAGTAAAATTACTTCTTCAAGCAATAATGAAACTCAAAATTTTCTTATATTTTCTGTTTCTTAAATGAAGATTATTTGCAGCAATCTTCACTTTTGCTGCAAATAAATAAAAAAATAAAATAAAAAAATAAAGAAATGTAGCTTCTGTTGGTATACATATTGTTCATGCTAAATTAAATGTAAGTTTTTGCACATGAGCGGAAAAGGAAATTAATTAGAATAAAATAAAATGCAACAAGTCTCCTTTCTCTGCGGTTCGAATTCAGTGTACTCGCCGCATTAGAGTTCGTCTTCTCGAAGTTTGTTGTTAATTTTGTCCGTTTCTTTCCATTGTGGCACATCGGTTTTCCGAAGGTTTTTTTTCTTTTTCTTTTTTTTTCTGAACGGTTCTTCTCATGACTCTTGTAGCGTTATACGCTGAAAGATCCACGTTCTTACGTTAAAACATTTATGAAATGAACTTGTGTGAACTAATTTTGATTCACGTCTGGACCATGATTCTTAACATGTTACCATATGTTTCTTTATAGTCACTGTGTCCATTTATCTTTGCGTGCTCATATTCCATGTATGAGCAGTAATCTATAAGTGTCGCCTGACGGTTGAGGATGACGTAGGCATCAGTGTGTCCTAAGACCCAAAGAGTCGCGATGTTCTTCTTCCGGGGATACCGTAATTTCTCTGGTCATATGACTTCCATAAGCTTGATGTTGTGCGGCACGGTACGGTCTATTATGGCCAATTTTTCCCGCATATGTGCCACTATAAGCTTCGCATTACCGCAGGTAAACCTGTGTATTAACGTGTCCCCGAGACCACTTATTGCACTAGCGGGTGTTGCGCTCAGGTGAATGTTGTTGAGCTTGTCGTTAGTGGGTACCTGTCATTAGTGAATACCACATGGATCTTGCGTGATGGGAAAAGAGACTGTGGATGTTTCGCCGAATGGTATTCAACTTTGCATGCGGGTATTTTTGAGTGACTCTATTGTCTCTAGTATCTGTTGTGAGGAAGTCATAAATTTTCTTGTTCGTGTAAGGCGGCTGGATGTTGTCGGAATGTCTTAGGTAGCTGAGTTCACTGAAATAAATCCTGATGTGACGAAATGATATCGGTACCACGGCTTCATGGATAGGTTGCATAATACTGCGTGGCATCCAATATAACGTTAAAAATTTAATTAAACTTGATGGCTCTTTGGTTATGGTTTTAGTGATCCGGTTGATTAATAATGTTCGACGTTTATGTTTGACACTGATTAGCCCAAGTCCTCCTCGGTCAGTTGGTTATGTCAATGTGTCGAAGCTCACTTTGAAAAGTTGGCCTCGTAGGACGTACCAACAGAATGCTTTCTGTATGGTGTCCGCAAGTTGATGAGAGACAGATAATATTTGAGCCATCTACTACATTCTACTTGCTACAGTTACCCTTACGGTGTGCACCCTTTGAAAAATGTCCAAGTCCCTATCAGAGTAGATGCATATTGTTGCTCTTATTTTATGCAATAAGTCCGTCCAGTTTTTGGTCGCCATGTCGTCTGGTTTTGCACACCAGCAGACGCCGAGTGTTTTGTGGTGCATTCTAGTTGCACACCAGTCGAGATGGGTCATGTCGCAAGTGCCTCTTCCTATGTGAAGCAGCGTAGTCTTCTTCGAGTTCATCTTAGCGCCAGTGGCCGTATTGAAGATGCTGAGGAGATCCCTTACATTCGAAAGATCTTCCATAGACGTCACCGCTAAACAAAGGTCGTCAGCATACGCAACGCAAGCGATCTTCTCAGTTCCTATGGTGAATCCAGGTGATGTGCGTGTTATGGTCACGAGCAATGGTTCAACTGCTATGACGTATAACTCCATTGACAACCTTGCCGAGTAGATAGTTTGATCGGTAGTGGATCAGTCAGGTGGCCATTAATGAGCACGCGAGATGAGGCGTTGTAAATGTATTGTCTCAGTAGGTGGAGGAAACGTCGTCCAAACCCCATCTTCTTCATTACCCGTAACAGGTAGTCGTGGCTTATGCGGTCATACGCCTTTTCTAAATCTAGGAAGAGCAGAGCACCAGGTTCATTGTTGTGTGCAAACATGCATATGACGTCCCGAAGTTCGCAGGCGGCCGTTATGACGCTGCGTCCTGGTACCCCACCGAATTGGTGTTTCCCGAATATTTTGCTCAGTAAGGGTTACACTCGTTGCTTAATTGCCCTCATTATGATTTTGAAGTTTGCATTTAATAATGTTATAGGCTGCAGTTCACTAACTTTTTTGCTCTTACCCTATTTTGGTTAAGGAACAAGAAGTCCTTCCTTCAGTTCGTCTGGTACAGAGGCCTGCTGCCACATTTCGTTGGCGAGTTGAGTCAATGTAGAGCCTAAGATGTGGCAGTAATGTTGATAGAATTCCGCGCCGTCGGGTCCGGGTGACTTCCTGTTTGCGGCACTAAAGACTGCCTCTTTGATATCGTCCCCACTAAATGGAGATTCAACCGCTTCATTGTCTTCTGGTGAAATGACAGGTGCTATGCCAGCAATAACGTTATTACAATGTCCGTCGTTAATGTCTTGTAGGTCATAGAGGTCTTTATAGTAGTTACGTATCCGTGACATAATATCCCGCTGTCTTGTGATTATGATCCCTGATCCGTCTTCAACCCCTTCAATGAGTTTAGATTTTTGCCTCCGCAGTGTCCGTAATGAGTGGAACAATAACGCTGTTTCCTCTGATGCGATATCCTTCGGCTGTGATCGTATTACGGTGCCCTCCATTCGTTTGCGATACAAGTTGGTAATCTTCGCCTTGTACTTTTTTATGCACCTATAAGCATCGTTGGTTGGCAAGTCGGTGGAGTGATATAGCTGGCGAAGGCATCAGAAATAAAATTCTATTGTCTCTTTATACTAATAGGATTTCTGGTATGCGTAAATTTTAACTGTTTATCTAAGTTTGGGTTTCGCTTTTTGTGTCCACCAGTCTAACACCAATCGATATTGGGTTTCGGATCGTTTCACTTGCGTAAATACCCGCCGGATTTCTTCTTCCAGTTGTTTGTCTTTTAATAGGCTGGTGGTCAGCTTCCAGTATCCTCTCCCACGAAATACCTGGGGGCGGTGGAGGATCATGAAGCATCGGTGGACTCTGTTGTCCGAAAATCCAACGGGGGCGATGTCACTATTAACTACCTGTCGCCCTAGGTCTGCAGAGACATAGATGCGGTCGATTCGACTGGCTGAGTTGTTGGCTATATAGGTGTACGCAATGCGGTCGCCATATATTTTTTCCCACGTATCTACCAGTTTCATCCCATGGATTCGGTGGTCCAGTTCTAAACAGTTATTGAAGTGTGGCGTCTGATCCTTGGCGTCTGATCCTACAACAAAGTTCGCGGCATTTTCATTAATTAGGAATGGCACAGCATTTTTATAAAAAGAGGCACGTTCTAGGCGGTGGTTGTTGCCTGACGTCGCATACAGGTTTATTATTTGAACGGCATTAATCTCACACGATATGCCTCGGCCGTTTGTGAGCCGCATGATGTTGGTATAAGAAATGCCGTCACGTAGCAGGATTGCCGTTCCAGTATGATGTTCGACACTGATATTCGCTTTCGTGACAAATCCCGCCACATTTGGTTCTACGTTGACCTCCTGCAGTAGCTCGATGTCTACGTTACTGCTGTATAGGAAGTCTGTGAGCGCTCTGAATTTTACTTTACTCTTAATCTTATTAATGTTGATAGTTGTTTTATTATAGGTGAAGATATAGTTCATTTGTAGGAGGGGTAATGACAAACGTCTAACTACTATATCAAACACACACGCAGCACGCATTATTTGAGACTTATGTGGCCCTCGTTCGATCCATTTCCACATATTGCCACCATGGATCGACTATAGCATCTCGTGTACTGCCGTAGTTGCCGCGGCAGTGGCACTGGGTATATCGGCTTCGTCAGGTGGCCTGGTTCTTAGTTTTATGGCAACCTTTTGTGCTACCGGTGGAGGTGTTCGGCAGATTCTGAAGCACCGTCACGTTCTACGCGTAATTTCTTTATGTCCGGCGAGGTTTGTACTTTATCTTGTTTGTTGGACCCAGACGGAGACTTTTTAGATTTTTTTGAGGTGGGAACTGCTCGCTCAGGGGCAACCGACTGTACTTCAGTCGCCCACGAAGGGCCCGTCACATTTTTCCGATGTTTTCTGCATTATTTGCGGACTACTGTCTGCAGTACTTTGTGCTTGTGTTGAGGAAGCAGGTGTAGGTACGTCGGAATTGGTGCTAGTAGCTTCCGACGGTACACCGTGTGCACTTTCTTGTGGTCCAGTAACTTCAGTCAAATTTGTAGATGTTGAAAGTTGCATATAAGATGAACATTAACAAGAGTAAGACAAGGGTAATGGAGTGCAGTCTAAGAAAATCAGGTGATGCTAGAGGAATTAGATTAGGTAACGAAGCAATAAAGGAGGTAGATGAGTTTTGTTACTTGGGCAGTAAAATAACAAATGATGGTCGCAGTACAGAGGATATAAAATGCAGGATGGCAATGGGTAGAAAAGCGTTCTTGAAAAAGAGAAATTTGTTAACCTCGAATATTGATTTAAGCCTAAGGAAGTCCTTTCTGAAGGCATTTGTGTGGAGTGTTGCCTTGTATGGGAGTGAAACGTGGACGATAAACAGTACGGACAGGAAGAGGATAGAGGCTTTTGAAATGTGGTGCTACCGAAGAATGCTGAAGATTAGGTGGGTGGATCGCATAACTAATGAGGAGGTACTGAACAGAATTGGGGAGGAAAGGAATTTCTGGCATATCTTGACTAAAAGAAGGGATCGATTGGTAGGACACATTCTTAGACATCAAGGAATCGTGAATTTAGCATTGGAGGGAAGTGTTTGGGGTAAAACCCGCAGAGGAAGACCAAGAGATGGATACAGTAAGCAGATTCAGACAGATGTAGGTTGCCGTTCTTATGTGGAGTTGAAGAGGCTTGATCAGGATAGAGTGTTGTGGAGAGCTGCATCAAACCAGTCTCCGGACTGAATACCACAACAACAACAACAACAACTGGTGTACTCGGAGCAGAACGTGTTTCACAACCGACATTCGATGTGGGGTTTGGTTCTTTGTCTGAGGGAGCGTCAGACATCTCCACGTCACAGCTGACGGGCTTGGCGCTCGCTTGCGGTGCGGTGCTTCAGACACTGCCGCCGCCAGAGCGAGCACTACGTCATCCGGCGGGGCTGTGACGGTATCAGGACGTTTAAACAGGCGGCTCGCGACTTTTGCGTACTGGGCTCGCTGTCTGCCTTCCGCGTCCACCTCTACAGGTAATTGCACGGGACGCCTACGCGGACATTGTGCTCTGTAATGGCCAGCTAAGTTACTAACTACCTCGAAGAGAGCGACCTATTAACCAGTAGTCAACACGGATTCAGAATGTATCACTCTTGCGAAACACAGCTTGCCCTTTATTCACATGAAGTGTTAAGTGCCATCGACAAGGGATCTCAAATCGATTCCATATTTCTCGATTTCAGGAAGGCTTTTGACACTGTACCCCACAAGCGGCTTCTTATGAAATTGCGTGCTTATGGAATATCTCCCCAATTGTGGGGTTGGATTCACGATTTCCTATCAGAAACAACACAGTTCGTTGTAATTGACGGTAAGTCTTCGAGTAAAACAGAAGTGATATCTGGCGTTCCACAGGGAAGCGTTATAGGTCCCCTACTCTTCCTCGTGTTTATAAACGATTTAGGAGACAATCTGAATAGCACCCTTAGATTGTTCGCGCATAATGCTGTCGTTTATCGGTTAGTGAAGTCAACAGAGTATCAAAAGCAACTGCAAAGCGATTTAGACAAAATTTCTGCATGGTGCGAAAATTGGCAATTGACACTAAATAAAGAAAAGTGTGAAGTAATACACATGACCACTAAAAGAAAACCGCTGAACTTTAATTACGCGATAAATCAGTCAAACCTTAAGGTCGTAGATTCTACCAAATACCTAGGAGTTACTATTACGAACAACTTTGACTGGAGAGAACACATATAAAATATTGTGGGGAAGGCGAACCAAAGGTTACGTTTCATCGGCAGAACGCTTCGAAGATGCACCAGCTCCACCAAAGAGACTGCCTACATCACACTTGTGCGTCCTCTCCTGGAGTACTGTTGCCCCTTGTGGGACCCTCACCAGGTGGGATTGACGGAAGACATTGAGAAGGTTCAGAGAAGGGCAGCTCGTTTTGTTCTATCACGTTACGGGGGGAATTCGTCACGGAAATGTTGCACAAATTGGAGTGGAAATCATTAAAAGAAAGACGTTATTCATTGCGGCGTGATCTGTTTGCGAAGTTTCAATCACCGACTTTTACTTCTGAATGTGAAAATATTTTGCTAGCACCCACCTACTTAGGGAGACATGACCGCCCCAATAAAATAAGAGAAATAAGATCGAGAACGGAACGATTTAGGTGTTCTTTCTTCCCGCGCGCTATTAGAGAATGTAACGGTAGAGAAAAGTTATGAAAGTGGTTAATGAACCCTCTGCCAGGCACTTGAATGTGATTTGCAGAGTATCTATGTAGATGTACAGGAAGAACAGGTGCGAGGTTGCCCCTCATACACAACGAGGGCCCGGAAGCCACATACATTTATGAAGGACGGTATGTGTTTTTCTAAGTCAATTTTGACAGACCTCACACCATTATCTACCTTATAATGCAAATTTCCTCTCGGCTGTTACTGTGTATACGGTGCCGTAAGTGGAAAGAGCATCTTTTATATGACCCAGATCTAATTCAAAAGGCAGCAAGTGCACTTTTCACGTTTCTAAGACCCAGTCCCGCATATGTGATTGTCACTTTACTCACCTGGCCTTTGGTTGTCGTGTACTTAGCTGTTCCATTGGTCTTCTCCATGATCTTACGGCAGCAGTCATCGTATTTCAGCTTCGCCGTGTACACGTTACTGTGAAGTCGTACGCCACGCCGAATACGTCTTCTTCCGGTACAATGAACGTTCCGAAGAACCAGTCATCAAACTCGTAGATTTTCGGAAGGTCTATTTCAAAACTGAAACTAAATTTTAACGTACATTTCCTTATTTCAGATTCCATTTCTAGTCAATCAGTATCACACGCGCGCAAAGGTAAACGAAGCTCGCTCTAGCTGCACGTCCGACAGCTAAAAATATGTTCTTTAAACCAGATTTTAAAATCACGTCCCGTTTGACCTATGTCCTAGGAAGAACAAGTATCACAAATAATTTTGTAAACGCCGGCATTATCTAAGGGAGAACAGATTTATTTTAAATTATCAATTAAATTTTTCTTCAAATTATTGTTGGTCGAGAAGGCAACGTAGCAGTTATTACGAAGAAATCGTTGAATCTGATAGGAAATGGGCTCCAGAAATGGAATGGAGAAAAATTTTTTCTTTTCGTCAGATTCAATACGAGTTTCAAGTGTTGTAACTCTTTTAGCAGTTTTCTTTTTAAGGGTGTTGTCAACTATGGCAGGATCGTATTCATTATTTACTGCAATGGTTTTTATCAAATTTCTTTCCTTCTCGAATTTTTCTTTCGAAAGAATCACTTGGCACTGCTATTGAATACGTAGTGAGCCACGTCGCAAGCTCTGTGAAGCGCGTCAAACTTTGCAGCAGACAGGGGTTCGGGACAAGCGACATGACTAAGTACAGTGCAATCCTGTAGTGGACCTAGAGCCTTCTGCAACCTCTCCTTCTGAAAGTGCCCAGTACTGTGTAGCTAGTGACAGTAGACTCGATGTTGCTTCTCAAACTAGGTTTAGTGCAGCAGATGGTGTATCTGCGGCAGCATCGCATGCTTGCGCAAAGCCGATCCGGCGGTCATGGCATGTACCTGTGGTGACTTGCAGCAAAAGCGTTTCTCGCGCTCGCAATCGCGTACTTGTGATTCTGATATGCAGCGAGATTGTTCAGCCATCTAGGGACAGAATTGTAAACCTGCTGTGTGCCGATTCTGCGCCTCGTGCTACAGTACGCGGCTCGCAAAGTGTAGCAAGTGTAGCAAACAAACTGTATCACACGTCGCCCACATTCGCGCACCTGTCGCGCGCCACAAGCTAAAACTTTTATGACTCTTTCCGTGGTAAATGAGACTGTGCAATTTCAGCTCGACACTGGCTACGCTGTCACATTAATGTATAAAGATACGAATGATCTTCTGGGTTCGCCAAAATTGTCGCCGTCTCAACAAGTGCTAACAGCATATACTCATGTATATGAATGATTCCCGTACTCGTAACGTGTAGCCTGCCCGCCTGTTTTCACGGTGTTTGTCGTTCTACAAGCCAAATCTTCTCAAAACAATTTTGAAATCGATGCATTCGACTTGTATGGCTTATCAATTGAAAGAGATGTGCTTCAGATTTCGTCAGTAGTCCCTAGGAACAAAATTGATGCCTTGTATGAAAAATGTAGTGACTTGTTTTCGCTGGAACTAACTTGTGCAAAATACTTCGAGACACATGTAACTTTGAAAGAATCTGCAGTTCCACAATTTCGTAAAGCCAGGTCAGTGCCTATCGCCCTTCGGGATAAAGTTGCTGAAGAACTTCAACGTTGGCTGGATAGACGCGTGATTGTTCCTGTTTCTGCGAGTCATTGTACCTCGCCTTTAGTGATTCTAATCAAGGCGTCAGGAAAACATCGTCTCTGGGCGGACTTTAAATTGAAAGTGCACAGTCAAACAATTGTAGACACTTCCCCGACCTGAGGAACTGATGGACACATTAGGACAGTCTCGCTTGTTTTCGCCGCGCAGGAACAGCCGAGCGGTCTGAAGCGCCACGTTAGGGATAGCACGGCCTCTCGCGTCGGAGGTTCGAATCCTTCTTTGGGCATGTGTTTTCCTTACGTTAGTTTAACTTTGTTTAAGTAGTTTGTAACACTAGGAGACTGATGACCAACGTAGTTTGGTCCCATAGGATTACAAACATTTGTACATTTGGCTTCTTTTCCAAGATTGATTTAGCAGAGGCATACGTACAGATTCCGCTCGATCACTAGTGAAAAACGTTTTTCGTCATTAATACTGACATGGGCCTTTTTCAATTTCAACGTCTATCCTTAGGCAGTTCTTCCGCCCCCGCTATTTTCCAGCGTTTTTTGGAACAGCAGACGGTTTCTGTACCGTGCTGCTCAAACTAATTAGATGATATTATGTCCTCAGGGCGCACAGTTTAAGTACATTTATCAAACCTGGCGTACCTTTTCAGAGTGTTGATGCAGCAGGTCTACGTTGCAGTAAAGCAAAGAACTCTTTTTTTCAGACTGAAATAGAGTACCTAGGCCATGTGATTAATGCCCATGGAATCCATCCCTTACAGTCACATCTTTGAGCAATCCAAGACTTGCCTCCTACTAAGAATGTGCACGAATTGCAAGCAATGGGAAAGCTTAAAAATTATTTCAAATTTATTTCGAATGCCTCTCAGATTGCAGCTCCACTGAATTGCTTATGTAGGAAGAATGTTCCTTTTATATGGTCTAAAGATTGCCAGATTGCCTTTGACAAATTAAAGTCTGCACTACTCAGTGATGCATGTTTGATTCCCTTTGACCCAAAGAAGTCTGTAGTCCTAGCAGTGGATGCTTCTTTTCTTCTTTTACGGCCTCGGCGCAGTATTGTCACATCGTATTGGATCTCACGATCGTCCTACTGCCTTTGCATCCAAGCTACTGACGCCGACGCAACAGAATTAGAGTCAGATAAAAAAGGAGGCCTTAGCAATCATTTACAGCGTCACAAAGTTTCATCATCATCTCTATGGTAGAAAATTATGTTTGTTGACAGACCACAAGCCTCTCATGTCGTTGTTCTCCTGCAAAGCCAATTGCGCCACGAACGGCACAGAAGCTTCAGAGATGTTCCTTGATACTTTCCAATTATCAGTATGAGATTTTGTACCGACCTACCACTAAACATGCCAACGCGGACACACTTTCCCGACTTCCGGTTAGCCAGGATGTGTCGTTTGACTTTTCAGAATTTGGCATGTTGTCAGATAGACTCCAGAGATGCTTCTGCTGTAGCAGACTTCTCTTTGAACTCTCGTCGAGTTGCACAGGAAACCGCTGCGGATGCAGACTTAAGTGTGGTAGCACGTTTTCTTCCCTCTGGGTGGGCTGCCAGAGCCAAAGACATTGAGCGGCCTCTGGTTCAATGTTATTTTGTACATCATCATGCATTGTATTTAAGTCAGGGTGTTCTGTTGTTACATACCGACAACAACCAAACAAGAGTGATTGTTCCCCATTCCCTGCAACGATAACTCTTACGCCTCTTGCATCAAGGACATTGGGGTACTGTTCTGATGAAGCAGCTGGCCAGATGTCATTGTACCTGGGTAGGTATGGACGCCCAGATAGAGAGCATGACGTCACAGTGTACGGTTTGTACGGTTTGTGCGGAGCATCAGGCAGCTCCTCTGGAAAGTTTATCGGACTGGCGATGCCGCAAGGGACCATGGGAATGTTTACACATTGACTTTGCCGGACCTTTCTGGAATACGCGCTGGTTAATCATTGTAGACGCTTTCAGCAAGTTTCCTTTTGTGATTACCATGAACTCACCAATGGTGTCTGGTACAGTCAGTGCCGTAACATCAGTATTTTGCATCGAAGGTTTGCATGCAACTATCGTCAGTGACAGTGGACCGCAGTTTGTTATTGCAGAGTTTCAACAATTTTGTCGTGTGAATGGCATTCAAGACATGAAGACCACACGTTTTCACCGTCAGTCCATTGGTGAAGCAGAAAGTTTCGTTCGAACATTTAAGTCTCACGTGGAAAAGACGAAAGGTCAGCACTCCAGGCAGCAAGCTCTTCAAATTTTCCTGTCTACGAATCGGTGCATGCCACGTGACGGCCCGTCTCCTGCCGAGCTGCTACACGGCCGCCGTCACCGCACTCTCCTTCACCTGCCGCAGCCTCCCACGCCCCGAGTCAGTTCGTATGGCGCTTGGCGTTTTCAGCTTTCTACGCCAGTGCTACACAAGGTGTTTGCTGGAAACAAGAGACGGATACCGGTCCCAATTCATCGTGTGCTCGATCGCAATATTTATGTTCCAATAGGTCGGAACTGTGGAGCCACGCAAACCAGTTGCGCCTGCACAGGACACACTATCCTGTCTCTGGCTTTTTGATTCCAGACCCAGTTCTCCGCCAGGGAGCACAGCCACATCACTCGCCGACAGGCCCAGCGTCCCCGGACTATGAGTTCGTCCTGATGGAGGTCGATGCGCCTCCATTGCAGTGGTCCCCACTGCCGACGTCACCACCTGCATCACCGAGAGGGACTTTGGGGTCGTGCGTGCCCGTCCAGTCTGGGCCATGCAACTCAGAAGAAGATGATCCGTTTCCTCTGGGCAGAGGAGTGCGCCCTTCCCTCGTTTTGACAGGTTTTCCAGGGGATTGCAAAGTGGATACCGGGGCCCAGATGGCGTCTTGATCCTAGCCTCAGCTACGCCGCCCGTCCCGCCAGTAACTCCCCCTCCCCTCTCTCAGGCCATCCTCACAGCGCTGCCGCCATGGCCCTCAGCCCTATCCCACGACGGCGCGGCGTTTTGTTTTTGTGTTTTGTTTTTTTGTGGGGGGGGGGGGCGAAGGGTGTGGTGTTGCACAAGTCTGAAGTGCGCGCCACCACAGAGTAACATATACAGAGAAGCAGCCTACCCCAAACCACTGTCCTACGCCCCCTCGTAGTTCCGTAAGATGCTAGCAGGTGTCAGGCGGTTCGCTGGCTTAGGGTGCCTCTCACACGTCAGAGGGTAGCGTGGAGGGGAGGGTGAGGGGAGAGCTCGTGCCGCCTGCCACGAGGCCACGGCTGTGTCCGGTGTGCTGGCGTTTGAGGGGAGGTGGTGGTGGGGACAGCCGCTACCTGCCGCCTGCTCTTCCAGTTTAAAGAGCTGCTTCTGACCGCAGCGTCATCATGGGACATCTTACGGAGGTTTCCCGTCGGTATATATTTGTCTGTGGCGCCCGTACTTTCGCCGTGCGCCACCATGCAAGCACGGCGCGGTGATCTTACGACGTCGGCCACAAGCGCCCTCTGTTGCACCCCCACTTGCGGTCACCACTGAACTGTGTAGATCACTTGGCAATAGGACAGGCACTAGATAAGACACTCATCAGTAGGCATCCTTCTACTAGTCTTCAGAAAAAAAACCATGTACATGTATTTCTGTATTCCACTAGTCTGCAGCCATGAAACTTATTAAAGTTAAATATTGTTATATTTCTATGAAATATATATCTAGCTTAGTGTTTCTAGTTTCTGCTGTCCCAGTGGCTGGCCACCTCAGACTCCGTACCCGCATACACATGCATCCTACTTCCCTGTGTTGGTCTCTCCCCACTCAGCCACTGACGCCTAGGACAACTGGCGGTGATGAGACACAAAAGCGCATTATGACACCACACCAACTTCAATGTGCACAACGGATTGATTACCAAAGCATTAATTAAAGCTCACGAATGTAGCCACAGGTAACACTGTTTCAAATGCCGTTACATCAGAAAAGTATTAGGGTGCAGTTCACTAGTCAACACACACTACGGTAAGCGGTGCTTATCCACAACTTTCTTGTGTTTCTCTCGCTCCACGCTGCACGAAAGCCGAGTAGAAGGGAAATATGAGCAGTTGGCTTTTACGGCACATATTTCACCACTAGGCTGAGCCGCGCAAACCTGCACCACAATCCAAGTACAAGTTGTGGCACCCACTATCAGCCCTCGGTAACGCCTTATATTTAACATTATATCATACATAACTCACTTTAATTGTGTCACAGTTTTGCACATTTTTTGTAACATTAGCAGATAGTAGGTACCGTGGTTCGTGGCAGTTAACTGGAAGAACACTAAAGGGCTTTTTAAATGTGGACTACTGACTCCATTGCCTCCATTGCTGCAGTCGACTTCAGTTCAGCACATGTCATGGCAGAAGTCATTCGGTCTGCTCTGGCATGCATCAGTACTCCAAGATTTTGCAGTAGCGGGCCACATGTCACCGTAGCTGGGACTCAGAGGGCATCAGAGCACTGTATGTGAGAGTGGTGGTAGCTGCTAATTTATTCGTGCTTTCTCGTCATCCGTCAGTTCCTATTATCGTTCTGGCGTGGATTGCTTACTGGCAATTTGAGGAAGGTGGAAGTGGCTGGCAAGGGCGCTGGCTGAGACACGATGTACTCAAAACAGAACACACTTTTATTTTACACAGAAATTCTTCCATAGTGGAAATAAAGGAACATAACAGTACTTATCTTTTCACAGTCACTGCTGTATCATGAAAACAGTAACAAAAATCAAACTTGGTACAATGCCCTGTTCATGTCTAACTGAACATTCAATAGTAGACAAGATCTCCGTGACTTGAATATATACTATAAAACTTAAAACAGTCTGCAGCAGACCACATACTAATACAGACAACCTTTCGTGTAGCCCACTCTTCCAGGGCACGTCTACCACAAAACTCCCTTTTCACTTCACATAGCTTGCTTAACAAACGTCGGTTGGCGGTGGCGCTGCGAACTTCAGGAGGGCGTGTCGGCCACCTTGCGAATTCATTGGGGGCCGCTGGCAGCGACCGTCTCTTACTTCTTCTTCCGTTGCGTGGTGCCAATCTTGCCTTGGTGGTTAGGACACCACAACTGCCACTAGGACGGTATCAATGGGCCTCATGGCCTGTGGTGGCTCGCAGTAGGGTGACCCTTGTGAAAGGTCACAACAAAGCAGGTATCGGGCAGCAACACGTGGTTCTTTCTCAGCTGTTGGTACAGGCGTCCCTCAGGCAGGATGGATCGTTCATTCAGTTTCGCTCATCCTGGCTTCTCCCATCCCCCCAATGGAGCCTGGAACTGTCTCCATTGGGTGTCGTTGTTGACAGCAAATTGTGAAAAATCTCTGGGTAGTGGGTGGTGGCCCACTATCCCTTCCCACTGGCGTGCATTGCTGCTCAACAGAGACCTGACTGTTCTTCCATTCGCCATCCTGGGCGCGTGTCTGGAGAATGCTCGGGTTCACCTAGTCTTCTCCCGTTTCGACAAAAGCAGCTGTGCTCGCCGGCGTATATTGTAATGGTGGCGTGTTGAACTGCTCCGACCAGCTGAGCTCTGTGGATCAGCGCGGTGACCCGACAAGCAGGCAAGTCTTCCCTCTTCCTTCTCCTCGTGCCCAAGGTGGTCACGCCTGTCGTCTGGCGGAATCGTCCAGGTCGTGCCTGGACAAACCACCACAGCCTTATCAACATCTGCACAAACTAAAAGGGGTATTTCAATGCCACGATTTTAGAAATACTATACAGACCAACATATTTGTAATTACAATGCTGTGTTTTACATGGTAAATTCGTGGTATATCAGCGATAGACAGTCCACGTTGCATAATAGGTTGATGTCCTCAATCAGAGAACATCTCACGTTTCTGCGGCCAGAGCTCCGCCCTGTCTTCTCAGAAATAGGGACGATGACTCCGGGGAAACGCCGCAAAAACGAAGCATGTGACGTTACTTTTGTGTGGCCTCTCAGAAAATGAATAATACAAAATATAGTGCTTGCTTAAAAACTGTGTGCGAAGTTGGACTGATTTTCTTACGAATCATTATTTCAGATCACACAACATAAGTTACATTAGCGAGAGAGGGAACACACCTACTTTATGTCTTATACGTTTGTTTATATGTTTTTCATATAAGCACATTTTTGTCTGTCTCGCGGCAACCTGCATTTATATCTCTCAAGAGGTACAGAGAAGCTGGACGTGGGTTTTATGTTTTCTTTAATTTATGAAATCATATCGGAATATATTCACGAGTTACATGATTTTGTTTCACTATTTCCTTTAAAAGCTGCTTATTAGTCGTATTATATAGTTAACGTTATATTCACTAGTAATTTGATTATGGACATGAAAGACGCAATGTTGTTGGGTGTGCCGGCCGCAGTGGCCGAGCGGTCTGCGGCGCGCCAGTCACAGTCTGTACGGCCGCTACGGTCGGGGGTTCGAATCCTCCCTCGGGCATGGATCTTTGTGTCGTCTTTAGTATAAGCTAATTCATAAGTACTTTGTAAGCTTATGGACTGATGACCCCACAGTTAGGTCCCATAAGCTATACAAACATTTGAACATTTTTATGAACAACGAGGATTTTCAAGAGGTTCAATATCCCTTTCCACGCTACTCTCTGTGTGGTAGGTTACACCTTCCGTTGTCCTGCCATGTTGCTGTCTTATTTTGTGGTGTTTTTTCAGTCTCAAGTAAACTTTCATTCGCCGCTCGTCACTTGGCACAGTAATAACATCACTCGCTTGAGCATTGTCAGATTCGGTTTCCTGCTATCTATTTAATGTATTTTCCTCATCTGAACTATCCATAGTTGTCGAGTGAAACATTACATTAAGCATAAATTGTGTAAATATTTTTATGTCTTAAAAACGATCTTCTCTATTACGATTAGTACGATATCAATGTAAATAATTCACAGATTACGTCTTCATATACGATGATTCTACATCCATTATTCTCCTACTGAAAAATGTCTTGGCAGAAACAGTTGTGCGCCGGCCGCGGTGGCCGAGGGGACTGAGGCGCTCCAGTCACGGTCAGCACGGCCACTACGGTCGGGGGTTCCAATCCCCCCTCGGGCATGGATATTTGTGCCGTCCTAGTTCGTAAGTAGTTCATAAGTAATTTGTAAGTTTAGGGACTGATGACCCCGTAGTTAAGCCCCATAAGCTTAACAAACATTTGAACATTTGAAACAGTTGTGCAATCTTATGAGTGTTTGCACAAATGATCTCGTATAGATATTACTGGTGTCTACTCTCTTACAAAATCATTCTGCCATAATGTTTAGCCGGCGCGATGTAGCCGAGCGCCATCACGTGCTATGTCTGTCATAAACTGCGAGGCTACTCCCGTCGGAGGTTCGAATCCTCCCTCGGGCATGGGTGTATGTGTGTCTTTAGCACGTTAATTTAAGTAGTATAAGTAGTATGTAACTCTAGGGCCCTATTGCCTAAGCAGTTTGCTCCCATAAGAACTCTCTCTCTCTCTCTCTCTCTCTCTCTCTCTCTCTCTCTCTCTCTCTCACACACACACACACACACATGTTGTTTTGAATTTACGTTAGCATTTCCTACAGAAAAAAATGATCTACACTTAAGTGAAAATCTAACTGTTTTCTAGCAGTGGGCTATCATTGTCGTTCCCTCATTCAACCTGTAATAAGCAGTGTTGGATTTTACTTTACGTGCTATTTATTGCAGGCGAAGCGAAAATGTTCCTTTTTATAATTTTTTTATTTTTTATTTATTTCTTTTTTTTTTTTCGTTCAAGTGTTACTAAATATTCTTGACTACTTTTATCCGTTACTTTTTATTTTTCTTTCCCGTACACTCATAAGCATTTATAATACGTAAATTATAGTTAATGTTACGTGTATTTAAAAGTATATATATAGTGCTTCACTCGGTCTCCAGTGTAACGCTACACTTGTATAGTCTCTGAGAAAAGAAATAAAGAAAATTATTGTGCTTTCTCAAAAACAGTGTTCGAAGAGTGATTCTATTACGAAGAATTATTTCAGATCACAAAAAGGAGGTTACGTTAGCGAGAGAGAGAGAGAGAGAGAGAGAGAGAGAGAGAGAGAGAGAGAGAGAGAGAATACGACTATTTTTCATTTAAGCACTTTTTTTTCTCTCTCTCGTTTGGGTGCAGTGGAGGTGGTTCGTATTGTGTCTTAACTGACTTGAATGAAAAATTTCTTCCATTTTACTTTATAGCTAAGACTGTAAATAATCGCTTTTGTAATTCAGTTGAGCGTATAGGCGGACTTCGACCCTCGTCAGGCTGCAGATTGTATTAACTAATTTGAATTACTTCATTACTAGTTTTTCCCAGTCATAATTTGACGTCATCTCAAGTCAGCTAGTCCCACTAATTACGTTTTATTCATCTCATGCTACATGCGTTGTCATCTATATATATAGTGTTCGTGTGTTTGCTTGCGTGTATTGCACACAAATCTACATTTTATTTTAGTCTTGATGAACTTTTTTACACTTGACCTTCAATCCAAGAGCTCGGTCTCTGTTGGGGTAAGAATGACTTAAAACACAACACATTACTCAGGCGATATGACGTCATAAACAATGAAATGCGAGGAAAACTGACGCATCCTAGACAATACACCACCTCCGCTGCTAAACTAACAGGCCGATTTCAACCAAATTTGGTACAAATATACTTTACGGTCACGAATTAGTTGGTATGGTGGTAAAAAGCACCTACGATGCATAGGTTAGGATATGATGACATAAAAAATGAAAATTCTTTCATTTTGCGGCTTGTGATAACATGACTTTATTCGTTCACTATTTCAAAACAAGTGCACTTACAGAATTACAATAAAATTTAAACATAATTTCAAACTTTTGCGAAACATTTTCTCGCTGACAACCCCAGCAAAATTATGAAAGGAAAACAGTTTACGCTTACTACTTTTCCGCTGTTGATGCACTAAAACTACGGCGTGTGACATATCGTTACAATGTATGATAAGCATCCCAGAGCCGACCGCAGTGGCCGAGCGGTCTGCGACGCGCCAGTCACAGCCTGCACGGCTGCTACGGTCGGGGGTTCGAATCTCCCCCTTGGGCATGGATGTTTGTGTCGTCTTTAGTATAAGCTAGTTCATAAGTAGTTTGTAAGTTTAGGGACTGATGACCCCGCTGTTAAGTCCCTTAAGCTTAATAATCATTTGAACATTTAAAGCATTCCAGACAACGCCGCGTTTTCGTCTTGTTTCTGATAAAGTATGGAATAGAATACTTTTTTCCTCAAAAAATCTAACTGTATGTAATTATTAATCACTTAAAGCGATTGTCATTACTTAGACACAAGACAGAAAATTGATGTCTTATTTACCTGTTATCTTATAAAGATGTTAACACTAAATAAAACACTGTGTGTACTTAATTACACTTAGGCATTAGTTGTTTACATTTTAAAATATTATGGAGTCACTTCAAATTGTGCAACTAACAGCCCTCAAATAGACGATTTTGTTTATAAATTATTCGAAAATGACAGCACTTCCAACAAACTTGACACATAATTTCAAATTACTACGAAAATGTTGAAAACCCTCAAAAATGATGAAAACACTTTGTAGCTTACTTAATTTTCGCTATGCATGTGGTCAAACTTAAAAATAAGACATGACATTTTTACTTATTTCTTGTTTACTACTATGTTTATTCGCACCACACTCTGCACACACACTATTCGCATGTACCAGCAAATGTATCCGCGAGACTACACTATTCTACGACAAATAGTTCAGGAGAAATGAATAACAAACATTTAAGATACAGAGATAACTACGAATTGCATGAAATTGACCGCAATTCCTCTGTTTTATCCAGTGCTTCATAATGAGAGCACATACCGACTTTAGTTTTCAAACCTTAACTCAACTTTTTCTCGTTTACGGGTTAACTTCAAATATGTAACATATTAACTGTGACATTTTAAACTGTTTTATTCATCAGTGTTCGAATTGAGGTGTACTGGTATTCTATTAATTCAAATGTTTGTAAAGTCCTATGGGACCAAATTGCTATGACCATCAGGCCCTACTACTTTTTAAAGTAACGTAAACTAAGGACAACACGAACATTCATGCCCGAAGAAGGATTCGAACCTCCGACGGGAGTGACCTCGCAGTCTACGTCGTCATGACGTCATCGACCATTCGACCACTCCGCGTCCGCGGTATGTTATAAACGTTGATTGCGATATGGTCAATTACGACGAGTACCATGTTACATTCTGCGGTCCATTATAAATTTGGCTTTTAATACCGTACGCCATGCGATGCGGTGGCCGCAGTGAAAGATGTTGCTTTCACACAATCAGCTCCACGAATGAGTTATTCAATGAACAAGATATGATTGAAGTTGTTATAACAGTGTTCAATAAAATAACTGAAACGACAGACCACATTCGAATTTTATTACTATATATTTTTGCAGTTTGCAACAAACTAATTTTGACTTTTTATTCAGAAGAATGAAGAAATATAGTTAGAATCAGATTCAGGTTGGACTACTACTGTTCCTGACTCAGCACAACAAATACAAATACAAGACTTCGAAGATGATGAATATGGGGGCCTAAGTACATCTGTATTTCCAAATTCATGTTCATGTTCATATGCAGAGAACTTGGACCGTGCATATTTCAGAACAAAAGCAGTGTAAGTGGTACAGCACCATCAACTGAGAGTCCAATGGCAAAATCTTGGTTTTCTCGAAAGGTCGGTAATGGAGAAGAAGAAACTGAAGTTAACCGATCGTGGTTGTCGTATTCACCGGAAAATAATGCATCGTTCTGTTTTTGTTGCTTACTGTTTATTTTATCCAATTCCGCTACATAATCATCTTTCGTATGTGCACCTGGTTTTAATAAATGGAGCAATAAAAATAAATTGATCAGTCACGAAAGGTCCAAATCATCAAAAGTTCTTTACAATTTGGAAAGAAACAGAAATAAGGTTAACCAATAAGACGGGAATTGAGGCATCGTTGGACGCAATAATACTGTCCGAAAAAGAAAGATGGCGCAATATATTGCAACGAATATTAGCTTGCATGGCGTATCTGATTATGGAAAAACTTCCTCTGCGTTGTCATGTAGAAAATCTAGCAGTGCAAGATAGTACAAATGTGGGAAACCAATTATCTTTACTTAAACTTGTAGTACAGTTTGATCCACTATTAGCAAATCATCTTAAAAAGTCATAGAAACGCCAAGAACTGAATCATACCTAACACCACAAATTCAAAATGAATTTATTCATCTACTGGCATCCTCAGTCCGAAATCAACTAATAAATGACATCAGAATAAATAAATATCGTGGACTTTTATTTGACTCAACTCCTGATGTCGCTCATCGAAAGCAAATGTCACAAGTCTATATTGATTTTACCAACTGAAAAATTTCTATCAAAGAATCTTTTTTGGGATTTATTGAAATACATGCTAAAGATGCATCCTCAATTGGAAATACAATTTTAGACAAATTACATTACGATCAGATTTCATTGCAAAACTGTAGATCAGAAAGTTATGATAATGCTCCGGTGATGTCAGGTCACATACTTGGCGTTCAGCAAAGTATTTTGGAAAAAAATAAAGAGCTATTTGTAAATTACGATAATCACTCCTTAAATTTAGTTACTGCAACTAAGCAAGATCCAGCCGTTGTAACGTGTTTTGGAATACTTCAAAACTTATCTCTTTGTCACACGTTCAACATTACGATGGGTAAAAAAAGGTAAAGCAGTCCACAATCCGAAGATTGGTTTGAACACCACAGTGCTTTACTATGCATGGTCCTGTTTCGAGGTGGTATGCCGTTGCCTTCCTCCGACCTTCGAACTGACTTACCCAGCCAGTTATAGGGGGACCTAGAGTTTAACGTGGGTTCCGAACCACGGTGCTACTCGGTATTTTTCACATGAGCAATACTGCCAGAGGTGGAAGAAGTGGAAAGTGACAGATAAAAATCCCAGGACCTGTCGGGGATCGAACCCGCGACATTTGGATTTGTAGTCTGGCTCTCTACCACTGTGCAACCGAGGCGCATTTAAAAATGCTATAACTAAAACTGTCAAACGTGAAGCTGAAACACGCTGGAGTGCAATGGCACAAGCGGCTAGCGTTTTTGTCGATGGTCTGGAAGAATTAGTAGAACTATTAGAAAAATTTGTGGAGGACAGTACTACCACAAGTGACACCAGAAGTGAAGTTACAGTTTTATTGAAAAATATACTGAATTTCACTTTCATAACTTTAGTCCGTTTCTGCCATGAAATATTGAGGAGAAATGATTGCGAGCAGGTCAGATTACAAGAACCTGAATTTTAGAGAAGCGTCCCATGATCTTGAAACATTAGGACTGGACTTGCAGAAATTCGAGAAGAGGTCTGTGAACAGGCAATAGAAAAGGCTAAGCCCTCTGTGAAAAGTGGGATCTTGAGACAACAACCCGTATTTGAAGACGTCGAAAAATGCCCGAAGAATTGGCTGGTGATGCTGGCCTTTCTGCAGAAAGTGAATTTTCTTGCGTTATGAAAAGCGTTGCTGATCGTCTGCAGCAAGAAATAAGTACAAGATTGACACAACTACGTGATCTTAATTCCAAATTTGGATGACGTTGACTCTTTATTACAGGAGGCCAATGATGACAAGAGACATGAAAAAAAAATTAAAATTCTGCTTCAATTTTATGACACAGATTGTAATGGAACTCTATGTCGAACTATATGACTGCAAAATATTACTCCGCAGTCGAAAAGACAGTGAATTTAAAACGCCAGTTGAGCTCCTCGTATGAAGATCTTTATACAAACCTGAGAGTCGCACTTCAATTACTCCTTACTATTACAGTGTCAAGTGCTAGCTAGCTGTGAACGTTGTTTCAGCAAACTGACAATAATTATGATATATCTAAGATCAACTATGGGCCAAGATTGCCTACGTGACCTAGCATTTTTAAGTGTGGAAAGAGAAAAATTTTAATTAATCGACTTTGATGAAGTAATTGATAATTTTGCAGCATCAAAGGCAAGAAAAATGTATATGTAGTACTTACCTATATTAATGTTTTATAACATTATGATTGTTAAATAAGATATTTATGTGTAACTTTTTTAACATTGTTTTCTTGTTCAGAAACTGTATGCTTTCCACTGACGCAGATACATTACAGAATCCAATCCTACTCTTTGTAACCAGATTTTTGGCTCACATTAAAGATTAATTTTAACCTGTGTCGCTATTTATCAGAAAAATTTCGCATTTTGTAGAAGCGCAGCTAAATAGTAATATTTCTAGGTAGGTACAGCGTTATGCTGTAATTTTATAATAAATTGGAGGTGTACATTCTGTATATTATATTATTGTACACTCCTGACCATTAAAATTGCTACACCACGGTGATGACAGGAAGAATATGCTGTAATATGCAAATGATTAGCTTTTCAGAACATTCACAAAAGGTTGGCACCGGTGGCGACACCTACAACGAGCTGACATGAGGAAAGTTCCCAACCGATATCTCATACACAAACAGCAGTTGACCGGCGTTGCCTGGTGAAACGTTGTTGTGATGCCTCGTGTAAGGAGAAGAAATGCGTACCTCCACGTAACCGACTTTGATAAACGTCGGATTGCCGCCTATCGCGATTGCGGTTTATCATATCGCGACATTTCTGCTCGCGTTAGTCGCGATCCAATGACTGATAGCAGAATATAGAATCGGTGGGTTCAGGAGGGCAATACGGAACGCCGTGCTGGACCCAACGGCCTCACTCTCAGTCGAGATGATAGGCATCTTATACACGTGGCTGTAACGGATTGTGCAGTCACGACTCTATCCCTGAGGCAACAGATGGGGACGTTTGCAAGACAACAACCATCTGCACGAACAGTTCGACGACGTTTGCAGCAGCATGGACTATCAGCTCGGAGACCATGGATGCGGTTACCCTTGACGCTGCATCATGGACAGAAGCGTCTGCGATGGTGTGCGCAACGACGAACCTGGGTGCACGAATGGCAAAACGTCATATTACAGCATCATGATGGTCGCATCCGTGTTTGGCGATATCGCAGTGAACGCAATTTAGAAGCGTGTGTTCGTCATCGCCACACTTGCGTATCACCCGGCGAGATGCTGTGGGGTGCCATTGGTTACATGTCTCGGTCACTTTGAACAATGGCCGTTCATTTCAGATGTGTTACGACCTGTGGCTCTTCCATTCATTCGATCCCTGCGAAACCCTACATTTCAGCAGGATAATGCACGACTGCATGTTGCAGGTCCTTTACGGGCCTTTCTGGATACGGAAAAAGTTCGACTGCTGCCCTGGCCAGCACATTCTCCAGACCTCTCACCAACTGAAAACGTCTGGTCAATGGTGACCGAGCAACTGGCTCGTAACAATACGCCAGTCACTACTCTCGATGAACTGTGGTATCGTGTTGAAGCTGCATGGACGTCTGTACTTGTACAAGCCATCCAAGCTCTATCTGACTCAATGCCCAGGCGTATCAAGGCTGTTATTACGGACAGAGGTGGTTGTTCTGAGTTCTGATTTCTCAGGATCTATGCACCCAAATTGCGTGAAAATGTAATCACATGTCAATTCTAGTATAATATATTTGTACAATGAATACCCGTTTATCATCTGCATTTCTTCCTGGTGTAGCAGTTTTAATGGTCAGTAGTGTTGTGACCTCGTCGTCTTTTGTTGTTTCTCGTCCTGGTCTGGTTATCAAGAAATGTACTGGTGCAGGTATCGATGTCAACTGTAAAAAACTATTCAGATTAATGATACAAGTTTTATTGACTGAAAATGATAATACTCAACTTAAAAACACAAGTCTACTTTCTTCTAGCTTCTCGCCGCGTCGTCCGTATGATGCTATCTGCGCTGAGTCCTGGTTACTGCTAAGTTCGTAGCCGCATTCTGACTTACAAGGGCCGGCCGCGGTGGCCGAGGAGACTGAGGCGCTTCAGTCACGGTCTGCACGGCCACTACGGTCGGGGGTTCGAATCCCCCCTCGGGCATGGATATTTGTGCCGTCCTAGTTCGTAAGTAGTTCATAAGTAGTTTGTAAGTTTAGGGACTGATGACCCCGTAGTTAAGTCCCATAAGATTTACAAACAAACATGACTTACAAGGAAAGTACTTGGGCTCCAACAAACACATATACACCAAAATCGTACGAGAGATAATGTAAAGATCCCTTATTGCACTAGTGATACTTCCGCATCTGCAAAACTGTGCAGTCGTCCGTTAGAGGCCTCTGCGTGTGCCATGCCGCATTAAACTTTGACCTGTCGGTTCGCCAGACCAATGTTCAAATGTTTGTAATTCTATCGGACCAAACTGCGTGGTCATCAGTCCGTAGCTTACAAACTACTTAAACCTAGGTAAACTAACCTAAGGACAAACACACACACGCATGCCCCAGGGAGGACTCGAACCTCCACGGCGAACAACCGCGCGCTCCGCAGCGAGGTTCGCCAGTAGGGGCAGTGCAGAGTGCCTCCGAAGTTGCGTTTTGTGATGTTATTTGTGTGGTGAAGCATCAGATGGGGCGGCGATTGCTAATCAGTCCTTCTGATGTATTGCGATTAGTTGACATGAAGTTACGAAAAACCCTTCTTCGTGAAGATTGTATTAGTGTAGAAGATGAATCATTTGCATGCTTTCTCGTATCTGTTATGGAACAGAAATATGAGCATAAGTTAGATACTGTTGTTACAAACTCATAATAATGATAATAGGGATGATAAAGACGAACAATTCATTGCAAGCGGTAGTGCTACGGTAAGTGTGGGAAGAGACGATGGAAGCAGTGGCAGTGAATACCAATAGTCTTTCGGGAAGAAGGTTAAAGTTGCAAGTATCGTCACGGCTTTTGATGACAATTCGCTAGAGAACATGTACGTTGATTATTACATAAGTTATAGTTAAGATATCTGCATTACGTGTGGTGTCTACAATTACATCTACAGTGCTTTCTAGACCATGGTTGCAGAGCTTTGCAGAAAAACGACACCCACTACCACATTGAGGTGTACGTAGAGATCCTGTAACGAAATGTTCATACAGATTTGTTTGTTCGGGCCAATGTACTTTCCTTGTTAGTACTGCCCTATTTCTGACTTCGTAGCTGACTCGAAAAATTCAAATGTTTCTAGAACTTATGGGACTTAACTACGGGGTCATCAGTCCCTAAACTTACAAATTACTTATGAACTAGCTAAGACTAAGGACGGCACAAATATCCATGCTCGAGGGGGGGATTCGAACCATCGACCGTAGTGGCCGTGCAGACCGTGACTGAAGCGCCTCTGTCCCCTCGTCCACCGCGGCCGGCTAGCTGATCTGCCAGAGTTCTCACTAGTACTTCCCCGACTTCTGAATAGTAACTACCCGAGTTCTAACTAGTAACTGCCGGTCGTCCAGACGTATGTGGGGCTAGACATAGCCGCTTGTAGAGGGTGCGCATCTTGGGTTACTCCCTCCAGGATGCGCGGCTGCTGCTTTCGATTGGCTTTCGGTCGATGCCTGCCTTCTCCACGATCGTTCTCTTACGTCTGAATACTGGTCCTTTTGTGTCCCAACTTCGTCGCCGCTTTTGTGTCCCAGCCTCGTTTCCGTCGTAGGTGTCGGTGGCCGAGTGGAATGAGACCGACACAGGAATAAAGATAGTACGCTGGTGCAGGTGCGGAGGGGAGCAGCCAGAAACTATAAACACTAGAGTAAATTAGAATTAGAAAGAGATATATATTGCACAGAATGTATACAATACTTAACTTTTACATAGTACTGCAGAATGTTGATACATAGTTGTTAGAGGCCTGCCTAGTGCCTATACGACAGCCAAGTCTTCACTGGTGCCTATCTGATTCCGATGGTCCTAACTCGTTGCTATCTCAGTCCCAAGTGAACGATGTCTTTCCGGGGTGGCCACGAGCGGGGTTGCAGCAGAGGGCGCTCGTGGCTGTCGTCGTAAGAAAGCCGCGCCGTGCGTGCATGGCGGCGCGCGGCGAAAGTAGGTGGCGCGCACTTTGTACTTATGTGACACCACACCCCTCCCCCCCCCCCAAACCGCCGCGCCGTCGTGGCGTAGGGCTGAGGGCCACGGCGACGGCACTGGGAGGAGGGCCTGGGCGGGGGCGTTACTGGTGGGACGGGCGTCGTAGATGAAGCTGGGATCGAGACGCCGTCCGCGCCCCGGTATACACCTTGCGATCCGCTGGAAAACCCGCGAAAACCAGCGGAAGGGCGCCCGCCCCCGCCCAGAGGGAGCAGGTCTTCTTCTGAGGTGCGTGGCCCAAGCTGGGGGGGGGGGGGGGGAGGGGGCCCGCACGGTCCCGGAGTCCCTCTCGGTGACGCTGTCATCTGCGGCGGCGACAGCGGCGCCGACGACTGCGTCGAGGGTACGTCGACGTCCATAGGGATCTCGTAGTCCGGGGACGAACGATGTGGCTGTGCTCCCTGGCGGTGAACTGGGTCTGGAATCAAGAAACCGGAGACAGGATCGCGCGGCCTGTGCAAGCGCAATTGGTTTGCGTGGCGCCGCAGCTCCGACCCTGTTGAAGAACGTACAACATACATATTGCGACCGAGCACGCGCTGAATGGTGCCTGGCAACCATGTCTTCTTCATACCAGCAAACACCCTGTACAGCACTGGCGTAGAAACCTGAAAACGCGTAGCGCCATACGAACCGACTCGGTGCGTGGGAGGCTGCAGCAGGTGAAGGAGAGTGCGGTGACGGTGGCCGTGTAGCAGCTCGGCAGGAGACGGGCCGTCACGTGGCATGCATCGATACGTAGACAGGAAAATTTGAAGATCTTGCTGCCTGGAGTGCTGACCTTTCATCTTCTCCATGTGAGACTTTAATGTTCGAACGAAACGTTCTGCTTCACCATTGGACTGAGAGTGAAAAGGTGCAGTGGTAATATGCTGAATGCCATTCACACGACAAAACTGTTGAAATTCCGCACTAACAAACTGAGGTCCATTGTCACTGACGATACTTTCAGGCAAGCCTTCGATGCAAAACACTGATGTTAAGGCACTGATTGTACTAGAAGCTGTCGTTGAGTTCATGGCAATCACAAAATGAAACTTGCTGAAAGCGTCTACAACAATTAACCAGCGCGTATTCCAGAAAGGTCCGGCAAAGTCAATGTGTAAACGTTGCCATGGTCCCTTGGGGCGAGGCCAGTCTGAGAAACGTTGCGGAGGAGCCGCCTGATGCTCCGCACAAACTATACACTGTGATGTCATGCTCTCTTTCTGAGCGTCCATACCCACCCATGTACAATGACGTCTGGCCAGCTGCTTTGTCCTAACAATACCCCAATGTCCTTGATGCAGGAGGCGTAACACGTCTCGTTGCAGGGAACGAGGAACAATCACTCTTGCTTGGTCGTTGTCGGTGTGCAACAACAGTACACCCTGACTTAAAGATAATGCATGACGTTGTGCAAAATAACGTCGAACCAGATGCCGATCAATGTCTTTGGCTCTGGCAGGCCACCCTGAGCGAACAAAACGTGCTACCACACTTAGGTCTGCATCCGCAGCTGTTTCCTGCGCAACCCGACGACAGTTCAAAGGGAAATCGTCGACAGCAGAAGCATCTCTGGAATCTATCTGACAACATGCCATTTCTGAAGAATCAAATGACACATCCCGGCCAACCGGAAGTCGAGAAAGTGTGTCCGCGTTGGCGTGTTTAGTGGTAGGTCGGTACAAAATCTCATACTGATAATTTGACAGTATTAAGGACCATCTCTGAAGCTTTTGTGCCGTTCGTGGCGGAATTGGCTTTGTGAGTGAGAACAACGACGTGAGAGGCTTGTGGTCTGTCAACAAATAGAATTTTCTGCCATAGAGATAATGATGAAACTTTGTGACGCCGTAAATGATTGCTAAGGCCTCCTTTTCTATCTGACTGTAAGGGATGGATTCCTTGGGCATTAATCACATGGCCTAGGTACTCTGTTTCAGTTTGAAAAAACGAACACTTTGCTTTATTGCAACGTAGACCTGCTGCAGTCAAAACTTTGAAAAGGCACTGCAGGTTTGCTAAATGTTCTTCAACTGTACGTCCGGATACCACAATATCATCTAAATAGTTCGAACAACACGGTACAGAAACTGTCAGCTGTTCCAAAAAACGTTGAAAAATAGCGGGAGCGGAAGAACTGCCAAAGGGTAGGCGTTGAAATTGAAAAAGGCCCATGTGAGTATTAATGACGAAAAACGTTTTGGACTCGTCATCAAGTGGAATCTGTAAGTATGCCTCTGCTAAATCAATCTTAGAAAAGAAGCGAGACTGTCCTAATTTGTCCATAAGGTCCTCAGGTCTGGGTAGGGGATAAGTATCTACAATTGTTTGACTGTTCACTGTTGATTTGAAGTCCGCACAGAGACGAAGTTTTCCTGACGGCTTGGGTATAATTACTATAGGCGAGGCCCACTGACTTGCAGAAACAGGAGAAATCACCCCACTATCTTGCCAACGTTTAAGTTCTTCGGCAACTGTATCACGCAAGGCGATAGGCACTGGTCTAGCTTTACGAAATTTTGGAACTGCAGATTCTTTTAAAGTTACATGTGCCACGAAGTCTTTTTCACAACCTAGTTCCGGCGAAAACAAGTCACTATATTTTTCACACAATGCATTGATTTTGTCCTGAGGCACTACTGACGAAATTTGAAGCCCATCTCTTTGAATTGATAAGCCAAACAAGTCAAAAGCATCTAGTCCAAAAATGTTCTTTGTCGATTTGGCCTGAAGAACTACAAAAGCAACTGTTTTTGTTACACCTTGAAAAGAGGCGGGCAGGCTACACGTTCCTAGCACGGGAATATTTTGACCTGTATAAGCTGTTAACACTTGCTGTGACGGCGACAATTTTGGCGAACCCAGAAGTTCATAAGTATCGTTATTTATTAATGTGACAGCGGAACCAGTATCAAGCTGAAAGTGCACCGTCTTATTTTCTATGAAGAGAGTCACAAACAGTTTTTGCTTGCGGCGCTCGACAGGTGCGCGAATGTGGGCAACGTCTGCTACGGTTTGTTTACTGCGCTTGCGCGGGCCGCGTAGTGAAGTAAGCGGCGCAGACTCGGCACGCAGCGGATTAACAACACTGTCACTAGATGGCACTACTGCCGGATCGGCGTCCGCGCAATGCGAGGCTACTACAGAGTCACTAACTACTGCACTACACTTTTGAGTAGCTACTTGATGGCTACTGTCACTAGCTACACAGTACTGGGCACTATTACAAGGAGCAGTTGCAGAAGGCACTATTTTCACTACAGGAATGCACTGTTCATAGTCATTTTGCTTGTCCCAAACCCTTTTCCGTTGCACTGTTTTACGCGCTCGTCGGCGCTTGCTACGTGGTGCACTATATAGTTTTGCCATAGGCGCAGAACTACTTTCTTGCAATTGAGATCCAAGGAAAGCACTGTTCAATTCCACAGCCCGTACAACATTTACAGAACGAACTGTTCTCGCACTCTGCGAAGCACTGTTTCTAACGGTACCGTTCTTTGAGTTTTTAATTTGCATACACACAGACTGTACATGTACTGATTTGCCACATTGATAACAGGTTGCGTTGCGACTAGAGCAATGAGCACGCTTGTGGCGAGACACACACTGGGGGCAAGATTTACGTACATTTTTTTGAAATGAGCGTTGGCGCCCGTTATTCAAATTACTGTGTCTAACACTACGGGGCGACCTTTGCGTCGCACTTTTACACTGGCTACTGTTCACTGTCTGTTCAGCACGGCCGGTAGAAAAATAAGAATCACTAGTGCTATACTGAGAACTACGGCTAGGAAAGCGTCCGTTGCGGCGCACTGAATTTACACTATGGCTTTGCATTTCTACATCAGCTAAGTCAAAAGTATCATGCGCTTCTATAAGCTGCAGTACACTGTCTAATGAGGGGTCAGACTGTTTCAGAATTGCTGCCCTAATTCTGGGGTCCTGAATGTTCTGCGTAATCGCATCTCTTAACATAACGTCACTATAAGAAAGTCCACAAGAGCAAGTAAATTTACATTGGCGGGTTAAGTCCTTCAATTCCGTAATCCACTCTTGGTGTGACTGCTGCGGTAATTTTTTAAGTCTGAAAAATCGGTACCGTGCCGCAGCTACGAGAACTTTTCTCTCATAATGAGAATTTAGTGCCTCTACTATTTGTTCAAAATCTACATCACGAGGAGATGCTTGCGGGAAAAGTTTTTGCAATAATACGAAGGTCTGGGGGCCCACAATCGATAAGAAAAGGTTCTTCACTCTCTGACCTGTAATTTGATGAGCCGCGATGAGTTCTTGAAACTGTGCGAAGTAGTCGCTCCATTCTTCCTCACGTTTGTTGTACTGGCGAAACGTAGGAAGCGTTGCGGCGGCAGGTGTGGGCTGCTGAAGCGGCGGCTGTTGTTGTTGGTTAGCTGCTTGCGCTGTGAGCTGGGCCACAGCCTGGAGAAGTTGTGTTATTTGCGCCGTCTGTAACTGAATAATTTCCATTAAGTTTGGGTTCGGGGTAGTGGCCATGCTGACCGATTAGGCGCCGCGTATACAAGTAACTTATAACAAAACACAAATGCAATATGAAAGAGGACGCTCTGCAACAAAAAAGTCCACAAACACGTAACTGAAAATGTTCCCCCCAAAAATCTTATAATAAGGGAGGGTGGGCGGGCGCAAATTCTGCATGCTCCGACTGCTGCTGTCTGGCTGCTGCAAGCGGGCTGGTTCACTGATCGTCTATCACTCCTCGTCGCCACTTTTGTATCCCATCCTCGTCGCCACTTTTGTGTCCCAACTTCGTCGCCGCTTTTGTGTCCCAGCCTCGTTTCCGTCGTAGGTGTCGGTGGCAGAGTGGAATGAGACCGACACAGGAATAAAGATAGCACGCTGGTGCAGGTGCGGAGGGGAGCAGCCAGAAACTATAAACACTAGAGTAAATTAGAATTAGAAAGAGATATATATTGCACAGAATGTATACAATACTTAACTTTTACATAGTACTGCAGAATGTTGATACATAGTTGTTAGAGGCCTGCCTAGTGCCTATACGACAGCCAAGTCTTCACTGGTGCCTATCTGATTCCGATGGTCCTAACTCGTTGCTATCTCAGTCCCAAGTGAACGATGTCTTTCCGGGGTGGCCACGAGCGGAGTTGCAGAAGAGGGCGCTCGTGGCTGTCGTCGTAAGAACGCCGCGCCGTGCGTGCATGGCGGCGCGCGGCGAAAGTAGGTGGCGCGCACTTTGTACTTATGCGACACCACAGGTCCGCCTTCCGACGTGACGCGCACTATAGCAACCACAAACTCGGCGAGATCGTCATCTGTCACTGCCCTGCCCCACACGGCTGTAGTGGTGTCGGCGCCAACTTAATGGCCGCTCACGTCGCAAAATACAGGAGAAGCCATTCACAGCTCGTCTGGGCGGTCAGTACTCTGGACCGGTCAGTCGGCAGGAAGGCATCGGTACCAGCGACCATAGGACAGTGCTGTTCAGGCGAAAGTAGGAATCTTTCCCTGAAGAGGGCTGCTAATCCCGTGAAGAACACTGTTCAGGCCCAGGGGGTATCTCTGGCGAGGGAACATCTTGCCTGGCATAGGGTAAGGTGGTACAATTTCGATCATTTCGGACAAATGTTATTGAAACTGGAAATATATTGTGAAAAGAAATAATTTTAACTATGGCACTTGTTCTTTGATGTTTGATGATTATGTGACACAAATATTAGACAGTTACAAATGCTGGTATAAACACAAAAGAAGGTTACCGAATTGAGAAAAATTGATCGAAAATATACCACACTAGGTACAATTGTGATCACTTCCTTGTACAATTTTGATTACTGGAATCTTCTACATAAAAAGCACTTTTTCCGTCAGGCACCAACGCATACGTCGTAGTACCAAACATTGAATTTTTGTCAGCGTATCCAGTCACCCTTAACTATAAATTTACAAGAGCGCGTTAGATTAAGTAGCTTCGCTTACCTCTTAACAGGAAAAAATTAATATCTTCTTTGCACAAAGTGGTGTAATCTTAGAAAAGACAGGAGGAGCTCTAGAAACCTGCTACACTACAACGCCGCACAGCGAGACACTACGAGACTGACAAATGCCGCTGAAACTTACGTTGATCGGAATTGTACCTATATCGAATTTGTACCACCTTACCCTACGCCTGCTTGAAACGACACAATATAAATCGTAGATAAATAAATAAAAAATTAATTTCATGAATCAAAGAAATTTCGAGTAGGACAAAGATCGTTTTTCTTTCTCTCCCGTTAAATTATCTGTGATCCACCTTCCCTTGTTTTACTGCGGGAGAGAAGACACAGCGATTAACTTTTTTTTTGTCTTCGTATCGCCTTCTGGAGATAAGACGTATTCGATGCAGCTCTCCCCTGGCCATACTCAATTTTGTGTAAGTATAGTGCCGCTCTTGTAAATTCTGACTTTTAAATTGAAATACATTAATATCAAATTTTAAATAGCAGTCATCTTTCTTTTAACTGCCCTTTTCCACTAGAGTGGCGTGAACGTGAAGTGTGAAGGATTTGGACGCCATTACGGCTAATAATTATCAGTGCAGTAATTGTTAAATCGGTTTCATTGCTTTTTTCTATTACAATATTTCCTACATCAAAGATAGTGATGATTACAGGACCTGCAGTCGAATTTGTATAGCTATTTATTAAAACGAAGTCCGAATATTTTTTTCCGTTTATGTTACATTCTTGCCAACCACATACGCGGAGTCCACAACTAAAATTTAGAACACGGCCCACTGCACAATAACAGATTTTAATACGTCCAATTCCCGATCACGACGGTGTGTACCTGTAATTATATGATATTTGGTTACAGATCCCTGACATACCATCATTGCACATCAGATGGTAGTTACTGAAGGTAACATCGTCTTCTTTTTATAATGTAGAAGCAGCCCATATTTACCGTTATAGTCGTTCTAAATATTTTAGTTTTAATTTAATTTTTATTCCCTTTTTATCTTAATCCGCCATTTCCATTTATTCCCAGTTCAGTACATAATATTTCAGCTAACGACTCCCACCAAGCACCATACAGGCGCTACATTATATGCTTCTCACAATGTCCTTCCACACCAGACTTTATCTTTTCAGCCACAAGTCGATGGACGGGTGTGGATCTTGTTCTTCGCATAAATTAGTTTCAGTAGTTTGTAAGTCTAAGGATTGATTATCATTGCAGTTTGATCCCATCCCACACTTCAACATCTGTCATTGGGAAAGATTTATTTATACGGTTTGTCGTAAATTATTAAATTTGTGTGTAATGTTCGCGTTTTGTGATCTGTCTAATGCTATGTTTACATTTCAGCATTTATGTGTTACAGTATCATATCTCCTATCTCATCTTCCTCCATTTCTAGAATACTGCCTTCAAGTTTACAAAGGAAGTCGAAACAAGTCCCCTGGAATAGATGATATTCCGTCTCAACTTCTGATACCGTTAGGAGAGCCAGTCATGAAAATATTTTATCACCTGGTATGCAAGATGTATGAGACAGGGGAAATACCCTCCGACTTCAAGAAGAATATTATAATTCCAATTCCAAAGAAAACAAGTGCAGACAAGTGTGAAAATTACAGAACTATCAGTTTAATAAGTCATGCGTGCAAAATACTAACACGAACTATTTACAGACGAATGGGAAAACTTGTGGAATCCGACCTCGGGGAAGATCAGTTTGGGTTTAGGAAAAATGTAGCAACACGGGAGGCAATACTCACTTTACGAATTATCTTAGAAGATAGGCTAAGGAAAGGAAAACCTACGTTTTTAGCATTTGTCGATTTGGAGAAAGCTTTTGACAATGTCGACTGGAATACACTCTTCCAAATTCTGAAGGTATCAGGGGTGAAATATACAAAGCGAAGAGTTATATTTAACCTATACAAAAGCCAGACAGCGATTATCAGAGTCGAAGTGCAAGAAATGGACGCATAGGTTCAGAAGGGAGTAAGACAGGGTTGTAGCCTTTCCCCAATGTTATTCAATCTGTACATTGAGCAGGCAGTGGAGGAAAGGAAGGAGAAATTTGGAGAGGGAATTAAAGTGCAGGGAGAAGAAAAAAAAAACATTACGGTTTGCCGATGACATAGTAATTCTGTCAGAGACCGCAAAAGATCTGGAAGAGCAATTGAATGGGATGGACAGTGTCTTGAAAGGAAGATATAAGATGAACATTAACAAGAGTAAAACGAAGGTAATGGAATGTAATGTCAGAAAATCAGGCGATGCTGAAGGAATTAGATTAGGTAGTAGTAGATGAATTTTGTTATTGTAGCAACATAACTTCTGATGGCCAAAGTAAAGAAGATATAAAATGCAGAATGGCTATGGGAAGAAAAGCGTTTCTAAACAAGCGAAACTTGTTAACATTCAATATTAGTTTAAATGTTAGGAAGTCCTTTCTGAAAGCATTTTTCTGGAGTGTAGCATTGTATGGGAGTTAAACGTGGACGATAAGGAGTTCAGATAAAAAGATGATAGAAGCTTTTGAAATGTGGTGCTACAGACGAATGATGACAATTAGATGGGTAGATCACGTAACTAATGAGGAGGTGCTTAACCGAATCGGGGAGAAAAGGAGTTACTTGCATATCCTGACTAATAGAAGGGATAGATTGGTTGGAAACATTCTGAGACATCAAGGAATTGTCAACTTAGCATTAGAAGGAACCGTGTGGGATAAAAATCGTATAGGGAGACCGAGGGACGAATGTAGTAAGCAGATTCAAAAGGATGTATGTTGCCGAACGTATTCTCAGATGAAGCGACTTGCACAGGACAGAGAGCTGCATCAAACCAGTCTGCGGACTGAAGACCATAACAACAACAATATCAGGAAGTGCAAAAGAAGTCAGTCGTAAGGAAAATCGTATTCAGGAAGATAACGTTTTACTGTATCGTGCACACATTCTTAATAGCAGCTGGTGATGCTATAACAGGAATTCCCTTCAGACGAAGCAGTTCGATTAAGGCAGAAAAACAAAACTACCTACGACAGCCACTGGAGAGCCAATCAAATAATATCCCAGACGCTGTTTACTAGGTTCGAGAAGCAGCCGGCACATCGGAACTATGTTATCTACACTCCTTATAATTAAAGAAACGCTATCAAGACTTCTTGGTCTGTGTTAGGTGTTTCTCTTCTCAGATAACACGTTGGCAGGCTGCGCGCCACACACTCGAAGCCGCGGTCTCCGTCAGCGCTAACCCAGAACGAGGAACACAGACGTTGAGCACACGTATTCTGCCTGTCGCTGGTCTAATGGACAACTGGATACATTGTAGATTACGTTTGGCTACTCTACGCGGGTCGAGGTACTTCCTGGTTACCATTGAAAAGGGGAGGCCGCCAATTGTGAAATTCAGATTCGATTCATACTGCACGTAATGAAAGCTCATGGCCAGAGGTGTAATTTGGCAAAGCACCAAGATGCACTTCTCAGCCGTTGTCGAGAAAATAGACAATTAAAGAAAGCCGTTGCGATTAAATACTCTCTACGATCTCTACGACCAGTAACATTCTGCAGAGGCGTGGCCTAGCGGTAAGCCCTGGGGTTGGTAATTCGAAGGTCGCCGGATCGAATCTCGCGGCATGCAACTTTTTTATTATTATTATTTGTTTTTTGTAATTCAATTGTATACACACACACACACACACACACACACACACACACACACACACCAAAAGTTGTATTTCACAAATGTTATTAATTGTCTTCATAATGTTTAACACGTATAGTTAACGGAAGAAATATAAACGATATTCCGAAACGAATACGTATAATGTAAGTCACACCTGACGAACGATAGAATAATTTTTCAGAATGTCAATCAGGTGAAGTCTGCCGGCGGACGGCGAGGAGGAAGGTTGTGCCGTGCTGTACGCTGCGCCGACGCTGTTTACGAGTGGTGAGTCGCTGCGCTTGCTGCAGCGGTATTCGTTGTGCTGTACAGAAATTGAGAACGATTTCGTGATGACGCAACCGGTTGTAAAGGATAGGAAAAATACCCTGAGGTTCAGGTTTGATAAGAGCTTGACTCGACCAAAATCGTTCGAAGTTGAGGAATGGTTAGAGACTGAATTTAAACTAGGACTAGATGACATAATTGGGATCCATCTGTCGATTGTAAGCAGCATGGTTTTCGTGAAATTAGCTAGATCTGATTTATGCTCGAAAATTGTCGAATCTTGTGGAGGCGAGGCAAAATTTAAATACAGTGACGGAAAAGATGGCACTGTTTACGTCTCTCATGCTGGTTTTGGAATACGGACAGTTCGCATATTTGAACTTCCATTTGAAATAACCAGTGAAGAGATCGACGACGTAATTTCGAAGTATGGCAGGGTTATCAGTAACGTTGGCGAGAGATGGTCCAACTCCCATAAATTTCCGGTTTTAAACGGAGTGCGCCAATTAAAAGTCGATCTACGGAGACACATTCCATCGTACATTGAGGTTTGTGGTTACCGTGTGATAGTTATGTACGATGACCAGCCTAAGACGTGTGCAGCTTGTGGCAAAACAGGCCACGTGCGAGCCGAGTGCCTGCAGCGGCGCGTGGCACAGCTGCCCGCCGGCGAGGCAGACAGGCCCCCCGTGTTGACATCCATGCCCGTGACGTACGCCGCCGCGGCGCGCAGACCCGCTGCTACAACTGCGGCCCCCGAAATGAGTACGTTTTCTGAAGTATCTGAGGCAGATAACGTTATGGAGACTGTAGAAATTTCACAACAGAACCCCTCTACGCATATTGAAACTCCAACATCTGTTGTAGTCGTGGAGGAACAGGCTTCAGGTTTAATAATGGACACTAGTCCAGCGATAGTAGCAAACCGTCAAGAAGAAGAGGCTACTGCTGGTACTCAGACGGCACCGAGCGCAGAGCCTAATATTAATCTGAAGGACTTGACCGGAGAAAAAGACAAAAAGCTAGAGGTTTCAACCACAAAAGCCAAAGACCATGTTCGAGAATCAACTGTCGCTACAGAAGACAGTGGAGCTTCTTCACAACGAAGTCCTACAAGAAGAAATAAGAAGAGGAGACTTGCTGCTAAGAATGCTGAAGAACTAGCACGTCCCTTGAGAGAAAAAGCTAAGGAGATCAGCAAGAAGCAACGTGAGGAATCACTAAAGACCTCGTTTGCGAGCACGCAGCACAGTTCATTGTGTCATATCCCACCGGAACAGCTGCCACAAGGAAAAATGCAGCAGAAACCCCCTTGCGATGCAAAGGTTTCTTCCGCAATACGAGATTCGATCTCGGACACCCTGAAGAGCAACCAGCACAAAAGCTGGGCAGAGGAGTTGAATGAAAGAAGTGCAGATGAAGAAATGGCGGATATTGTTACAACCGCGAAGCCCATTGATCAGCAAGAAGATGAATTGACTGTAATGGATACAACTTCCTTGGAACAGATGAGTGGAACAGGGGATGTTTCCGACAGTACCTCATATGATGAATTTTAACATAAATTAGTAACAATATAAACGCAATACAAGCTTTCAAAGTCGCCACGTTAAATATTAATAAGATACGCTCTTTCATCCGACTCCAACACGTGAAAGATTTTGCGCACGCAGCCGATATTGACATACTACTTTTGCAGGACGTATCAGATATCAATCTCGATGCGATACAGGGCTATAACGCAATCACCAACCCTGGCAACGGTGCAGAACTAGGAACCGCAATTCTAACGAAAGAAGGCATTCGAGTCGAAGAAATAGAAAAACTTGTAAGCAGCAGAGGACTTGCGGCAACTATCAACAACACACGCATTATCAATGTGTACGCACCATCCGGAAATAATAACAGGCGTGCGAGAGCGGAATTTTATAGAAGTGACATCGTTCCTCTCTTTCGTAACCATAAAGACCATATTATCCTAGCCGGTGACTTCAACTGTGTTCTTAACTCCAAAGATCAGATACCTAACTGTAATAAATCCATCGAACTTGAGCGTATAGTACAACAACTGAAATTAACCGACACCTGGGAGCATACCCACGGTGCGGCACCTGGGTTTACTTACTTTACTAGTCATTCAGCCAGCAGGCTGGATAGATTTTATGTATCAGCTGATATGAAGGACCACATTCTCCAGTCTGAAGTGTGGCCAACTTGCTTCTCTGATCATGCGGCTTACATCACAACAATTAATTTGCAGAAACAGGAGACTTACCGAGCTAGAGGCTTATGGAAACTCAACATCTCACATATGCAAGATGAGTAATGTTGCGTGGTGATCACCAATGTCTGGCAACAATGTGAGAACAGAATACCGTCATACAGCTCGATCACAGCTTGGTGGCTGCAGTGTGCGAAGCCAAAGATACGTAAAAAGCTGATTGAATACTCACGACAGAGGAACTTTTGGTATAAAAAAACGACTGACTTTTATTTTCAATGTCTTAGGGATTTGTACACCATGGATGAACAAATGATAGACAATTACACAAGGATTCAGAACATCAAAGCAAAAATTTTAGCTCTAAAACGGAAGCAAGCGGAAGGTTTTAAAATACGGTCTAGAGTGCAGAATAATATAGACGGGGAAGAACCGTCAATATTCCACGTTATGCGTGAAAACAAGAGAGGGAGTAGAAAAATCCTGACAGAACTTAAGTTACCTAATGGACAAACTCTTATGAAACAAAATGAAATTAAAGACGCAATTCATAACTATATATCGGAATTAATGTCACATAAATCCACTGATGAAAATATGCAGGATGAGGTGACGAGGAACATATCAGGAAGACTCACTGTGGAGGAACGAGGACATCTCACAACGGATATAGAAGAGGAAGAGCTGAAAGATGCAATAGCACGGAGTCCTAAAAATAAATCCCCAGGACCTGATGGGATCCCCATAGAATTGTACTAAGTGTTCTGGCTTATACTGAAGAGCAAATTACTAAGTATGTGTAACTAACTTCTGACCGGCAATGTCGACATCCCAAAAGAATTCCCGGAGGGCGTTATAGTCCTAATTCCAAAGAACTCAGCAAGCAAAGGAATTGAAAATTTACGTCCGATCACACTACTGAATGGTGACTATAAGATTTTTGCACGCATACTGGCAAGAAGAATGAAACTGATCATGAATTCAATAACTGGCCAGTACCAAAAATGTGTCGGTAAAGACAGAAGTATCTTACAAAATATATGCGAATACCGGGATATCATATCAACTGCGGAAGTCTGTCGAATAAAATGTGCAATAGTGTCGTTAGACTTTGAGAAGGCATTTGACAGAATTAATCATCAATACCTTCTTAATATCATGAAAGTTGTGGGGTTCTCTCCGGGTTTCCTGCGGATAATTGAACAAATATTACGAAATAGCGTAGCACGTATAATGATAAATGGACAATTAAGCCAACCGACTATGATGGATTCCTCTGTAAGACAAGGATGTCCCATGTCAATGGCGTTATTTGCCATTGCGATCGAACCTCTGCTTTCCACGCTTACACAACAACTACAAGGATTGCAGATAAATAGCCAGAAAATAGTGTGTAATGCATATGCAGACGATGTTGGTTTTCTGGTTATGAACGAGCAAGAACTGGCGCAAGCTCTGCAGATGGTGCACAAGTATGAACTGGCATCCGGAGCGAAGCTAAACAAAAGGAAGTCAGGCATTATGAATATAGGTAAAGGGAAATGTACGCCAAGCCTAGAACAGTTACCAGAAGTTGACCAACTCAAGTGCTTAGGGATTGAATTCAGGAATAATATCCAGCATACCATCGCTATAAACTACAGACAACTACTTGCTAAAATACGTGCAGTTATTCAAGAAAACAGACTGAGGCACCTTGACGATCTTCAAAAAACCACGCTTGTTAATGCATACATGACATCGAAACTTAATTATGTTGCACAAGCCTTTCCTGTACCGCACGGCATCGCCAACAGAATCATGTCGGCATTGGGGAACTTTGTCAGCCAAGGCAATATTTTTAAAGTAAAGTTCAGCACACTCACACTTCCTACACAGAAAGGTGGACTGAACCTCACAGATGTCAACTATAAGCTAAGATCTTTGTATGTGTGCAAGACGTACAAGATATGGAAAACGTCACCCAGCAGCCTCACGGCCCATCTGCTAAATGAAATAGTTCCTGTCAGCGTACAACCTCCAATTGATGTACATCACATTCCTATTGGCTTTTATCATTTTAGACACTTTTTAGTCGAATATAGCTATCTATCTTCGACAATAACAGGACAGAAGATGATGATCGTGAAGGAAGTTTACAAGGAACTCATGAAAAACAAGGGAAATAATGCCATCGAACAAAAATATCCTGTTTACGACTGGCCAATAATTTGTAAAAATATTCACGACCTCAACCTTCCTTCTAAAGTAAAAGCCACATGATACAAAGCTGTAAACCGGAAAATAACAACTAACGACAAACTTCATGCCATACATCTCGTCAACTCTCCCTTGTGTACATCAGGCCATCTTACGGATACAGAAGAACACAGGCTGGTATGTAACAGCGTCAAGGACATTTGGCAGTTGGTCACACAAAAATTAGCGATTATCAATAGAACGACGCCTAATGTCTACAAACCATCAGATTTTTTGAATCCACAGGCAAATCCTTACCCCATGACCAAACGAAATGCCGTCAATTGGATAATAGGACACACAGTGCACTACATCATGACGCACGATAAAAAGAGCAAGGAAGATTACTGGCTCTACATCACGACCCAGCACCATACACTAACTCGAAGCAAAAATTACAAAAAGCATTATGCATATTTTCTGAGAAGAACAATCATCTGAAACACTGATTGTAACAAGAAATTCTTAATGAAATATTAAGCGCTGAAATTTTCGGCCGGTTGCGTATTCGGAGTTAAGAGAAGCCCCAGTTTTGCAATAAATATTGATTAGATGAGAGGATGAACATTTCGAATTTGAGTATCAACGGTAAACTACAAAATAAATTTCGAGAAGACGAACTCCGAGGGCATACACCGTGCTGGAAAAGGAACGCCTGTATAAAATGATGTAATTGATATATCACCCTTCTTCAAGACCCCTTTATTTCCAGCTCATGTGCATCCATAGCAGTTCAGGAGGAAGGAGAAGGATCAATTTTATTTATTTATTTTAGGTCCTGTTTATATTTAATTTGGCTTTCGCAGAAGAACGTTAAAAACAAAAACTTCGACGAAGAAGTTTCAATTTAGTTTCAGAAAAACATTTTCTTTCACAGACTCTAGAAGAAGGAGTCCTCACTACAATTTAAATCTTTTACAAGGAGAAATTTTATTTGTCTCTAAAGAAGAAATTACTATATCATAGCTACTGAAGCTAACCGATGAAGGCTATTTTGGCGAGCGGAAGGACGGGTTGTAGGGGAGGATGGAGACCCGCAAAAAAAAAAAAAAAAAAAAAAAAAACTTGGATACATTGTAGATTACGTTTGGCTACTCTGCGCGGATCGAGGTACTTCCTGGTTACCACTGACAAGGGGAGGCCGCCAATTGTGAAATTCAGATTCGATTCATACTGCACGTAATGAAAGCTCATGGCCAGAGGTGTAATTTGGCAAAGCACCAAGATGCACTTTTCAGCCGTTGTCGAGAAAATCGACAATTAAAGAAAGCCGTTGCGGTGAAATACTCTCTACGATCTCTACGACCAGTAACATTCTGCAGAGGCGTGGCCTAGCGGTAAGCCCTGGGGTTGGTAATTCGAAGGTCGCCGGATCGAATCTCGCGGCATGCAACTTTTTTATTATTATTTGTCTTTTGTAATTCAATTGTACACACACACACACACACACACACACACAAAAGTTGTATTTCACAAATGTTATTGATTGTCTTCATAATGTTTAACACGTATAGTTAACGGAAGAAATATAAACGATATTCCGAAACGAATACGTATAATGTAAGTCACACCTGACGAACGATAGAATAATTTTTTCAGAATGTCAATCAGGTGAGTTTCCCAACAGATAATTTAAAAAACAATTGTTCTTGTAAAAACGCATCGTTTATCAGATGCGCTCGATGTCGAGCTGTTTTCTGCTTTCCGTATTTCTATGATAACTATCACGTTCGTGCGATATCTATTACAAAAAAACAAATAATAAAACAATTTGAACGGCCCGAGATTCGAACCGGCGACCTTCGGATTACCAACACGAGCGCATACGGCAACGCCACGTCTCTATACAACGTTGCTAGCCGTAGATTTCGTAGAGAGTATTTTACCGCAACGGCTTTTTTTAACTGTCGATTTTCTCGACAACGGCTGAGAAGTGCATCTTGGTGCTTTGCCACATTACACCTCTGGCCATGAGCTTTCATTATGCGCAGTATGAATCGAATCTGAATTTCACAATTGTCGGCCTCCCCTTGTGAATGAAACTGATGCATTCACTTGATTTTTCATGTCATTTCCATTCAATGCTGTGTGTGATTTTCACTTAAAGTTTGACATAAAGTATCTAGTTAATTCGTGTTTTGAGTTCTGGGAAATCTTTCCAAGTGAGAATTACAACCATATCTTCTATTACGTTCGATTTATATGTTCTAGTCACTATTGTGACAGTGCTAAGAAACAAATACTGTTATTCTTCGTTTTTGAAGGTGAAAAAAGTCTTGTGTTTGCTGCAATTGTTTTCATTTAACCCAGATGCGTTTCGCCTTTTATTTTAAATCCATCTTCAGTGGGATCTACAAATACAATTTGTTGTGAGATAGATTGTCTCAAGATTATAAACAGTTAATTTTTTTGTTGCACATTGTGTAACTAACATTAATTTTGCACAGTTGTACACATTTTGGAGGTGTTTAGCAGACATGATTTACTTTCTGTATTTTCGTGTTTCATTTGATATGTTACCAAAATAACGAACTGTATGATGATTGCTAACTTTTGTGTGTGGACAAAATGAAAAAGTATGTATGTTATTTGAAACACTGTTGGTCTACGCTAGGTCTGTCAAAGCGGATTTGCATGTGAAACGATGGTATCTTCGGGTTGTAGAGCCATTCTCATTGAGTGAAAATTTTTATTTTGTACTGTGATAAAGCTACAAATATCAAGATTGTCAAGAACTAAGGAATTCCTAAGAAAATTCCCCAAAATTTGTTTTGCTGTTACGTGACGGCATCTCCTCACGTTATTTGAAAGTGACTAACAATTCTCAGTCAGTTTATCGATTTCGTGCCTGTGGAAAGTAACTGGTTTCGAGTTAAAGCCATCGACAGACCATGCAAAAGTGCATTTTAGTCCAGAAATAAATTTTCTTGACGGTTGGACAACTGATTCTAAAAATGAGTTACAAACTTTAAATGCTGTACAACATGTCTGCACCACCAGCTATAAGTAGATAATAATGGCAATAATGCCAGCAATAATCAAATTATGTAGTAATTTCACACTCTGCAGTGGAGTTTTTAAAACTAAGGAATGTATTGAAATGGTGGAAATTTGATAATGTCTTCCCATCAGGATACGATGGCTAGACTCGTTTTTACACCCTCCAGACTTTGGACTAGTTTAATTTCTGTGTCAGAAGCTTCCTTGCAGTTGATCATCTCATTGATTGCCACGTTGTCTTCAATTTACGGCGTGGTGGTCTCGTGGATCTACACTGTGTTTGTTCGATTCCCTCTTTCAGACGTATATTTTTAAGCGGCACGTTCATATCTACTTTAACTGCGGTAACGCTTTGTGAAGAGTCAATTTGCACCGTAGTTCAAGACCCGTATTAAACAAAAATCTGTTAGTTTTCAACTGGGGGAGAGCCGATTTATGATTGACAATAACAGGCATAACACACAGCAATCAGTTACTCTGTCGCCAGAAAGCTTTCCTTTCGTTACAAACCTTTTTTTTTTTTTTTTTTTTTTTTTTTTTTTTTTTTTTTTTTAATTTTATAAGCCAATGATCGTTTAAGGTCGTATGGCTCTTACTGACTTGAAAATATTCCGCTATACTGGGATTCTAATTTGGAACTCGTATTCGACCCTCTCGGAAATATATAAATGAATCATTTCGTTGCTCTCCGTGAGACTTCAGATACGTCTATGACTCCAGGAAAGGCAAGCATATGGATTCGTATCCTGGTCAGTTCAGATGTGCCGGCTGCTTCTCGAGCATAGTATATATATATATATATATATATATATATATATATATATCATTATTTTAATTTTCACTTGTAGATGAAGCACACTAGAGTACCAGTAAAAAATAATTTTAACGTCTCTTCATGCACTATCAATGACAACTATATGAACCGTTGTTTCTTGTCAGACACGTACGCATCATCATTTTTGTTAAAATTTGAGATTTAACCTTTGTTCATGTGCAGAAAGGACTTCAATAGGTTCGGGGTTCAATTCCCGGTCAGGTACGACGTACTTACATGTCGTTAATGGTAGAAAACTTCAGCTACTAACACGTGTCTTTACTTATTTATCAACCCATTCACGTTCAAATATGTGCAAAGTGATAATATCCTCCATCCTTCCCCTCTCCAACGGCGAACTGAAGACCTTAGAAGTTTGGTGCCGCTGTCATAAACAAACAAACAGCCAACCAACCATAGGACCACTGTAAATTGTACAGAACAGACAGTTGGAAAGGGTCGCGGTACGTGGTAATAACTTCGTAGGCTGCGCTTATGTAGACGATGTGGCCTTTCTAGTCAAGACAACTTCTGAGTTAGAAACGGCGATGGGAACAGTAGAGCAATAAAGGAAATCCGAGGGAGCTGAGCTCAAAGTGATGAAGTCTGGTGTACTGAACGTTGTCAACAGACTGGGGCCCCCATAAAAGTAAGTTCAGTGAAAGGAGTTCGAGGACATGAAGTATCTGGGAGTGAAATTTTCTCGCGATTTTCGACGCACGATTGCAGTTAATTACGTACATTATAATATGCGTGCCGGTATATGCCAGCACAACCTGACACATCTAGAGTAAAGGCAGCGGTCGGCCTTGGTGAACGTTTATCTTGTATGTAACGCGAACTGTACAGCACCAGTGTCGCCGTTACGTCGCGCGATTGCAATCAGAATACGAGCAGACTTTGGCCTTTGCCCGCTGGTATTAGTTCGGTGGGCACTGCTTATACATAACTTAGGTTTGAAGTAAATTGGCACAACCTGCAACACACTGTGGAGAGCGGGTTCATAGCTAGAATACTAACAGTAAACTCACTGGATCTAGATCTACATAGATACTCTGCAAATCACATTTTAGCGCCTGGCAGAGGGTTCATTCACCACTTTCATAACCATTCTCTACCGTTCCGTTCTCTAATAGCGCGCGGAAAGAAGGAACACTTAAATAGTTCCGTTTTCGATCTGATTTCTCTTATTTTATTGGGATGGTCATGTCTCCCTATATAGGTGGGTGCTAGCAAAATATTTTCATATTCAGAAGTAAAAGTCGATGACTGAAATTTCGCTAATAGATCTCGCCGCAACGAAAAACGTCGTTCTTTTAATGATTTCCACCTCAAATCGTGCAACATTTCCGTGACGCTTCCCCCCCCCCTCCCAGTAACGTTATAAACAAAACGAGCCGGCCGCGGTGGCCGAGGGGACTGCGGCGCGCCAGTCACAGTCTGCACGGCCACTACGGTGGGGGGTTCGAATCCCCCCTCGGGCATGGATATCTGTGCCGTCCTTAGTATTAGCTAGTTCTTAAGTAGTTTGTAAGTTTAGGGACTGATGACCCCGTAGTTAAGTTCCATAAGCTCTACAAAAATTTGAACATTTGAAACAAAACGAGCTGCCCTTTTGTGAAGCGTCACAGTATCTTTCTTCAGTCCCACCTGGCGAGGGTCCCTAACTGAGCAACAGCACTCCAGGAGAGGACGCACAAGTGGGATATAGGCAGTCTTTTTTGGTGGAACTGTTGCAAGTAGATTTACACAAGCTAACACATACACAACAGCAGTGCCCTTGATAATACAGAATACAACACTAGGAAAGTAACAAAACATATTGAAGAAGTAGAAATGTAGAAGAGGGTAATACTTAGAAATGTAGAACCAGTAGTAACAAATAGAAAATAACACAACTTTTAAACATGTTCAAATGTTTGTAAAGGTTATGGGACTTAAAACTGCGGGGTCATTAGTCTCTAACCTATACTAAAGACAACACAAACATCCATGCCCGTGGGAGAATTCGAATCTCCGAGGCAGGATGCCGCGCGATCCACAACGTGGCGCTCCAGACCGCTCGACTACTCCCGCGTGGCTTTTAAACATGTGGTTATGTCTGTTGTAATTTTATGGAGCCGATATATGCAACATAGGTGATCGGCGTGTATAGGAAGAGAACATATGTTACAAAAGTATATCGAAATATCTTAGTGTTAGAGGAAGTGCTAAGGCTCTGTGCAGCTTCGTGTAAACATCAAGTTGTGCTACAAACCAGAGGAGACTGCAAAATAAAATCGGATTTTTAATTTCCATGTGACTGACGCAAAATGTTGTCAATATGCTTGAACCGAACCTGCGCTGTCGGAGCTGAGATATAGTTTAATTTCGGATGACTCTGTGCAAATTACGTCGCAACTCCTACGTCTATCGATTCTGTCTATGCATTTATTGTATCGAATAGAATAATAGTGACTAGCCTGAATAGATCAGGCACCTTATCTTGTGTAGCTGCTCCTTGCAGCACTGCAAATTACCAAATAAATGTAAGCTTTGGCCCTGTATCATGACTAGATGATTTTAAGCAAGGATAACATAGATATGAAAGGAGCAGCCACAAAATAAGGGGCAGGTATCGGATGATCCGATAGACAACAGCAAAATTAGAGCTAAATGTATTTCCAGGGAACAACTGGTCAATTAAAATTTTTCATAATTTTGAGTGGGGTAGAGGAGAGGAGTAGATTTAAATAGAAGGCTTCCTTTTGACATTATTTATTGCTAACTAAAACACGAAGCAGAATAAAAACATATTAAACATACATAGATTTAACAGAAACTTGGCTTGGTTGCCATAGTTTAACATTGGGCTCCCAAGGTAAGAATAGCTGGCCGAAACAGTATCAAATCGTAACTGTATCTGATCTCTTACATGTAAAAGACTTGCAACCATACTAAGAGAACAGAAAGGACGCTTAAATGGTTTACTACCTTGAAGCTACTGGCATGCACAACCTACCATCGTTGTTACTTCAAAATAGGAGCAGAGGCAAGTTGTCTGAGGTACAGGTTCGTATCCAATAGCTTCAACACCATAATCAAACTATATTTTGCGCCGAGGACAACATAACTAAAACTGCTTATTGAGTGACTGGCGTGGTTGATTGTGTCAAATTCTCGTCCTTTAGGAACGTACTTTAGTTATTAGAAAATATTGTTATTTGTTACGAAATAAATAAGCAAGGTACTGCACTGCTTAACACTTGTATGAAAGTTTCTAAGTGTGAACCAATTTCAGATATTGATTAAAACGCCGGTCTTTCCGGTCACAACCTACTTAAATGAATAAATATCAATATTCTCTCCAAAATATATGACCAAGGTGGCCAATTTATAGAACGTCATCTACGCTTCTCAACACGTGAATGAAATTTTCAAAGTACAAACCCACTTACAGAAATAATATTAAAATTGCCGGTATTTACGGTCACACTCAAGTTAAATGATTTAATATTAATATTGCCCCCAAAACACGTGAACAAAATGACCAAATAACAGTACTTCATCTACGCTGCTCAACACGTGGATGAGATTGCATGACACAAAGAGGCACAGTTAAATCACAGATAAATAAATTCCGACCGAAGGTCCATTGCATTACTCCACAGATATAAAATAATTAATTTGAGCACTATTTCACTGAAAAGCATAGACTATAGAAGACAAGAACAAGTTTGTAAGGGCCTTGTCTAGAGGAAAACGTAGTCAGCAACAAATGAAACTAGACTGTCGAGGTTAATAATTCTTAAAATTCCATACTTTACCAACTAAGACTCCTACAAGTAACTCGACTGCCTTTCCACTGCTCCCTCGCTCTCCTGGCGAGCGCCTTACACGTTCCCTTCTACTGGCTTTCTGCAACTGACCTCGACTTTTAGTCATCTCCCTTGTCCTCACGCGAAACCGAACCCGATTTGCTGTAACGGAAATAGGAGATTCAAGTGCGAGTTTGAGTCTTCTACCAGATCAGGAAAACTACTCTCTACAGGGCACCCACGGATTCCAAATTCGTACTGGAGGTGTTTCCATTTCAACAAGTAAAGGCTGGGACACGCTCTTGCCGGCATTGTGCAACATTACAATTGAATATAATTAGAACAACTAACAGTATATAATTAAACAATCATTACAACTAATGACTGCAACGATCAATAGTAAATCCCATACAACCAGAGCAACAATGCACTGCTACCACTGAACTGTGTTATTAGTGGGAGGAATAACAATCAACAAAAAATAAAGACTTGGAAGATAGATCCAGGCGGGTAAAATTGTTCACTGCAGTCACTGTTTATGAGATAATTTATTGTGCATTCACACGAAGACATATGAAGAGCCCTTTACCTTAATATACAAATAACATTTCCAAAAGGGACTGAGCCAGAACATCAATCGATAACCTTGAACACAAGCATTATTAATACTGTTGCCCAAACAATAAACAACCTCCAAAGAGGTATAAACACTGATGTATACGTATTAACAACAATTAAAGTTCTATTTAAGATTAGCAATAAGGTACAAGATGGACCAGAAATATAAAAAGGTTTCAAAGAAAACATTTGTATAGTAGTGGATACGAACAAATTTCCCCTTGTGTTCAACTAAGGAGAGCCAATTAGATCGTCAGTACTGTTGCCAAAGCCTTCCTCAAACGCTTGGCCCAATAGCAAGACATCAGTTAGCAATTACTTCAGGACCCACAAACAGGAGAAACAAGGGCGACTTGCTATGGCTAAATGTTAAACAAGGCTCCGGAAATAGATTAATACAAATCAATTGGGTTTTGATTCAATCTTAAGAAAGTACGATTCTAAGTAAAGACTGGAGCTAAGTTGCGATTACATCAGTTAAATAACGACAGAAAATACATTACTAAGAAATCCACATGGTATTAAGGAGGCATAGGCCTAGTAACACTATAAACAATAAAATAGTAATCTTCAGACCCACCAGCGTAGAACAGTACATATGTATATCACTAAGGGCCCTTGAGCCTAGTAGGTGGTAGGGCAGAATCTGAGTAGACAGGTAATTGCAGTCAGCAAAAGTAATATTTGCCCTTTGATTTAAAATGAAACCACCTTTCAACGCGGACGTTCATGGATTCAGTAGAAAGGAAATAGCCGTCTAGCCAACAAGTTCAACTGTCCCTAATCACACAAACAGGCTAAAATCTGTTATATGGCTCCACATCAATCTTACGTGAAGCAAACCAAATAAAAAAATTAGGTAGTCGATTTACATTCATTTGAAACTGCAGTTTGGGAGAAGACATGACTGAAACCTGCAACTGTATTCAGAGAGGCTTGGCAACAAACACCATCAGTTTATCACATCAATAAATGACGCCTTGTTATTGCTGCAGGGAATACTCGATAAGGTTTAAATGAAAGCAAATACAGGTAAGACGTCTTACTTAAACCTGGGGCAAGAACACGGAGTGGCAGTATAATACACCAGTGGGACCAAAAAGTCGGCTCTACTGGTAACAGCTCTCTACCTGTCCCACACGCAGGAAATCAGAAGTACAGGCTTGGACTATCTGAAGAAATGCAAAATATAACTGACAATCTGAATGAACTATTTAGAGCAATGACAACTTGACCCCACAAGAAGAAGCTACAGCGGTCAACTAGTAAAGTATTGCCAACACATCAAGAATTCTTATGCATTAAAAGGGGAAGCGGAATTTCAAAAAAATCAAATGTTCAAATGTCTGTAAATCTATCGGACCAAACTGCGTGATCATCAGTCCGTAGCTTACAAACTACTTAAACCAAGGTAAACTAACCTAAGGACAACACACACACACACACATACCCATGCCCCGGGGAGGACTCGAACCTCCAAGGCGAGCAACCGCGCGCTCCGCAGCGAGGCGCTTTAGACCGCTTGGGCCGCGGTGGAGTAGCCGAGCGGTCTAAAGCGTCTCGCTGCGGAGCGCGCGGTTGCTCGCCTTGGAGGTTCGAGTCCTCCCTGGCTCATGGGTGTGTGTGTTTGTCCGTAGGTGATATTACCTAGGTTTAAGTAGTTTGTAAGCTACGGATTGAAGACCACGCAGTTTGGTCCGATAGATTTACAAACATTTGAACATTTGATTTAGACCGCTCGGCTACTCCACCGCGGCCGGAATTTCAATAAAGATTAATTTAATACATATAAGTATGCAGTATTGGCGGTCACACACGACCAAACGATTGACGACAGATAGACACAAGGTTAAATAACATGCACAATTTAAAATGATCAAGTCCGAAGTGGTGGCAACCATTCCGAAGAGACTCTGGTTCCAAGATACACAATTCTCAGCAGAAGCCTGCAGGAGCCGTTCTACACCGAAATATTCTTACGGCCAGCCCTCTCCACATATGTTGCTGTTGACGACCCTCCTAGACACAACAAATATACACTTACGTCGCGGCAGGCAAAGTAGTGATACCAGAATCACCAAAGCTCCCCTCGTGGGAAAAGGAGGGTAGAGAAATGCACAGCAAAAAAGATAACCGCTACGGCGGAAAATTTAATTGAGAAAAGAACCTACACGTTTCTGATGATTTATGAGAAGAGAAAAATTTTATCACCAGCTTCATCGTTTTGGGATTGCATAATTAAGGAAGCAATACATATTCATTCAGCTGATACTTTCATCGACAGGGATTGTCTTTTCGGATTTCAAGATGACGTCTGTCTTGTTTCGTGCCAGACAAAAAGGAACATCAATGCATGAAACTGCTGAAATAGAACCGCTACAGGCAAGTCTGTTGTAAATTTGGACTACAATGCAACAGAATGTGGAGTTGATACTGTGGATTATATGTGTACATCCTATTCTACACAAAGGACCACAAGAAGATGGCTCTTAGCATTGTTTTTTTGTTATCTGGATATTGCTGGGATTAATTCCTAGGTCTTGTTCTTTGCAAACAATCCAGAGAAAAGATTCAGAAGAAGAACCTATCTAACAAACCTGGCCTTGGCTCTGATGGACTGCCATTTGAAAGAAAGGGCTCAACTCTCTACTCTACCAAGAGATATTCTAGAATTTCTGTCACCTCATCGATCAAATCCCGCCAATCACGATGAGACTGTTAGAAAGTGTGGGAGGTGCCATATATGTGGTGGTAAAAAAACCTACTGTCACTTGCAATAGCTGCAAAAGATTCGTTTGCAAGCAACATTGCCACAATGTTGTCACATGTAATGATTGCAGAGCTTCTCCAGAGGAAGAAAGTGTGTGATTCGTGATGTCTATTTACTGGCTGCCTTATTCTTTATTAGTGCTACAAAGATTTTATACATATTACACTTTTTTGTAACACTTGCTTTAACAATGGTAAACAATCGAATCATATCTGTGGTTATAATTTATTTAGAATTTGTTATTAAAGTAGCGCTTACGAAATATCCTGGAAACTTATGTCAGATATACTGTAATAATTTTAATTTTCCCATGCACCCTTTATATATGTATACAGATAATATTAAAAGTTGCTGTTAAGAATGATGTTATACACAATAAATAATTAATTCCACACAAAAATTAAAAAAAATAGCTTTTCTTTGTATTTAAATGTAGGCGGCACTGAGAGCCGCACGCGCCCGCTGACGTAACCATCTTAAGCGCGCCTGCCGCACGGTTAATGTCCATGCCTATGTTATGTCTTCCTGTTCATTCTATAAATCAATCCGCTGAAGAACGGTGTACTAAGACGCTGCCGGCCTGCCGCCATGTGGGACTTAAAAGTTCAATTAAATATAATAATAATAATAACAATGCGGACATCGTCAGTCATACTCATCCACCAACAAGGTGTAACCACCTGAAGATGTGGGATATCTGCTCCGAGGAAATATTGTACGATTTGTGCAACGTTATCCGGCGCCAAAATCGTGAAGACTATTTCCAGCATTTTATGTTTCTCGTATGTTTATATTCGGTTAATACTTTCAACTACATAAGCTGCCAATCTAAGGGAAGAAAAGCGTTTCTAAAGAAGCAAAACTTGTTAAGATCCAATGCTTTCTGAAACGTGGACGATTAGGAGTTCAGATAAAAAAGATGATAGAAGTTTTTGAAATGTGGTGCTACAGACGAATGATGAAAATTAGAAGGTTAGATCACGTAACTAATGATAAGGTGCTTAACCGAATCGGGGGCAAAAGGAGTTTCTGGCATATCCTGACGAAGAGAAGGGATAGGTTGGTAGGCTACATTCTGAGATATGAAGGAATCGTCAACTTAGCATTAGAAGGAACTGAGTGGGGTAAAAATCGTAGAGGGAGGCCGAGGGACGAATACAGTAAGCAGATTCCAAAGGATGTACGTTGCCGAACGTATTCTCAGATGAAGAGACTTGCACAGGACAGGGTAGCGTGGAGCAGCATTTTATGTTCCTCGTATGTTTATATTCTGTTAATACTATCAACTACATAAGCTGCCAATCTATGGGAATAAAAGCGTTTCTAAAGAAGCAAAACTTGTTAAACTCCAATATTAGTTTAAATGTTAGGAAGTCCTTTCTGACAGTAGTTGTCTGGAGTGTAGCATTGTATTGGAGTGAAACGTGGACGATTAGGAGTTCAGATAAAAAGATGATAGAAACTTTTGAAATGTGTTGCTACAGACGAATGATGAAAATTAGATGGTTAAATCACGTAACTAATGATAAGGTGCTTAACCGAATCGGGGACAAAATGAGTTTCTGGCATATCCTGACGAAGAGAAGGGATAGGTTGGTGGGCCACATTCTGAAATATGAAGGAGTCGTCAACTTAGCATTAGAGGGAACTGAGTGGGGTAAAAATCGTAGAGGGAAGCCGAGGGACGAATACAGCAAGTATATTCCAAAGGATGTAGGTTGCCGAACGTATACTCAGATGAAGAGACTTGCACAGGACAGGATAGCGTGGAGAGTTGCATCAAACCAGTCTCCGGGCTGTAGACCACAACAACAACAACCACCTTGCGAATACAGCAACCAGCCACTACCGAATTCTTTTAAGAACACGAAGTATGCCGTAACTTTTTGTTAACTAAGTGCAAGTAACATTAGCATTAGGGTATCTAGAACGAATATTAGAATTTTTAATGCTGTACGCAAACGACAGTAGCGTGAACTGCTCAAAAGTCAACAATTGTCATCATAGGGTTCAACTTCACAATTGCATCCAATGTGGCAATGTGGCATTCATACATGTAACTATACACAGCTCTGCAAACCCCTTTCAGTTGTTATACCTATATAAAAAGCAGATGACGTTCAAATTCTGTGTTACAATTTGCTAACATTAAGTTCATAAATAAAAATTCGAACTGCAGTGAGATAACTGATCTCGTGCCCCCAATATTCATTTTACACATAATAAAATGAAACTTTTGGAACTTGCTGTCCACCAGTACTGTCTAAAGTAGCTCGTTCCTAAGAGTTAGCAGTATTGTAAAAGCCTGTTATTTATTTCATTCAAAATCCAATACTGTCTTCACTGGCAGCCTGTTAAGAAAGAATAACTATCTCTGAACACAAGCATACTGCGATAGTCAAACAGTACAGACGTGACTGTGAATTGGGCATAAATACCTCAGTAGCTATATAATACCCGATTTATCTCCTAACAACGCTCCTATATATCTGATGCTTACCACTATCATGGCGGCCGGCCGAAGGTTCAAATTATCCCGCGACAGCAGCGCCGTTAGTGAGTTTAGGTTTTTTTTTTTTTTTTTTTTTTTTTTTTTTTTTTTTTTTTTTTTTTTTTTTTTTTACAAAGTCTGCGGACTGAAGACCACAACAACAACAAGCTGCCAATAAGCTGAATAAATCATTGTTTATAGCCTTTTTTTACATTTATCTCGATACTTTAATAATGCTTTCAATACAAAAATTACAGAAACTGTTTGGTTGATTAAGTAGAAAAGCTATTATAAACAAACACCACTGTGACGACGCCTCTCTCACCGCGACTTTGTTATGTTAGACCGTGGTTTATTGTATTGGTGTGGTGTCTGTTCTTTCTGACGTCCGAAAGAATAGACACCACACCAATACAATAAGTATTTAAACGTGACGACGGCGTTAGCTTCAGTTATTTCACGCAGATGCGGTCATACGTCAACTTCGCACGGGAATCCGTAATGGCGAGTATAAGAGGGCATGGACGATAGGGGCGCTACAAACATAGCGTGCGACATGTGGGAATTTGAGACGGACGGGAGGCGAGCACGGGTGGCCAAGTGGTTAAGGCGACCGCTGGCCCGAAGCGGGAGACCCGGGTTCGATTCCCGGTCCAGCTCACATTTTCACTTGTCGCCATTGCTTAATATCAATGCCCAAATGCGGCCACTGTCAATCCTTTCCTTCCTATACTTCTTCCTTCCCTTCCTTTACCTATCATTTGCAGAGACTGTGGTTTAGTTTCGCATTCTACCGTCGGCAATTGTAAAGTGAACGGGTAATAACTGCACTGCTTGCCTTGCGTGCCATCAAAAAATTGACCAGAAAAACGGTTCTTCCGCCACTGACAAATGTACGTGAAAATGTAATCGAGGACTGCGAGAGCACTGGTGCTCACTCGAGCGCCCCGTTCCATGCCCGGTGCTTATACCCAGAGGGACGGAGACTCCACGTGCGGACAGCAGGTGCAAAGTCTGATCGAGATATCGCTTCACTGACATTCCAGCCAGTGATTCAGGCCGTGACGGAAGTCTCTCATTTCGGAACAATACGCGCGACAACGCGCCGCTATCTAATCTAAATAAATATTTTTTTGTCGAGGACGAAAGCGGCTGCAGACGTGACGCGGCGGTCGGCCGACGCGTGCGCAGACCACGTGGCGCCACTGTCTGGGAACCCCAACACTGCCATCGGCTCTGACACTGGAACCTGTCTGCGCCTCAAGTTCCCAGTCCAGCGATATCACGCTGACGACGCGTCAAACCCACAACACGTGTCTGCATTCGATCAACGTACAAATTCCGAAATGGGGGACATAGCAATAGGTATTTCCGGTGTAGAGAAGCAGCTGAGAGAGCTAAATACGAAAAAGTCTGCTGGTCCGGATGGAATACCAGTTCGGTTTTACAAAGACTATTCTGCGGCGTTTGCCCCCTACTTAGCTTGCATTTATCGCGAATCTTTAATTCAGCGCAAAGTTCCTAGTGATTGGAAAAAAAAGCGCAGGTGACTCCCGTTTATAAGAAAGGAAAGAGAATTGACCCACACAATTACAGGCCAATATCGTTGACATTAGTTTCATGTAGAATTTTGGAGCATATTCTCAGTTCGAATATAGTAAATTTCCTTGAAACGGAAAAGCTTCTTTCCATGAATCAGCACGGGTTTAGGAAACATCGTTCATGTGAAACTCAGCTTGCCCTTTTCTCACATGACATCTTGCAAGCCATGGACGAAGGGCAACAGGCGGATTGTGTTTTTCTCGACTTCAAAAAGGCGTTCGACGCGGTGCCACACTGCAGACTGCTAACGAAGATACGAGCTTAGGGAATAGGTTCACAGATTTGTGATTGGCTGGAAGACGTCCTAAGTAATAGACCGCAGTACGTTGTTCTCGACGGCGAGTGTTCATCAGAGACGACTGTATCGTCAGGCGTGCCCCAGGGGAGTGTGATAGGACCGCTATTATTTTCTATCTATATAAATGATCTGATGGACAGAGTAAGTTGTAATATGTGGCTGTCTGCTGATGATGCTGTGGTGTATGGAAGGGTGTCGTCTATAACTGACTGTAATAGCATACAGGATGACTTAGACAAAATTATAAGGTGCGAAGATTGGCAGCTAGCTCTCAATGTGGAAAAATGTAAGGTGATGCGCATGAGTAGAAAAAACTATCCTATAATGTTCGAATACAGCATTAGTAGTGAGCGTCTTGATGCTGTCGCGTCGTTCAAATATCTAGGTGTAACATTGCAGAGCGATATGAAATGGAACGAGCATGTAAGAACAGTTGTGAGTAGGGCAGACAGCCGACTTCGGTTTATTGGGAGAATTTTGGGAAGATGTACTTCACTTGTAAAGAAGACCGCGTATAAGACGCTTGTACGACCACGTCTTGAGTATTGCTCAAGTGTTTGGGACCCGCAGCAGATCAGTTTAAAGGAAGACATAGAGGCGGTTCAGAGACGAACAACTAGATTTGTTACCGGTAGGTTCGACTAATGCGCGAGTGTCACGGAAATGCTCCGGCAACTCAATTGGGGATCGCTGGAAGAAAGACGACGTTCTTTTCGTGAATTTCTGATGAGTAAATTTAGAGGGCCGGAATTTGAAGCTGAGTGTAGTACGATCTTGCTGATCTAAGAGAAATTCGGGCTCGTACGGAGGCATATAGGCATTCTTTTTTTCCTTGTTCAATTTGGGAGTGGAATAGGAAAGGAAATGCCTAGTAGTGGTACAGTGTACCCTCCGCCACGCACCTTACGGTGAATTGCGGAGTATGCATGTAGATGTAGATGTAGATGCTACGAACGGATCGTTTTAGAATTTAGTTCAAATCAAATGTTCAAACTGCTATGCTCATCAGACCCTAGACTTACAAACTAATTTACATGTAACATAACACACTCATACACACTCATGCGCGTGGGAGAACTCGAACCTCCAGCGGGAACAGCCGGCCAAAATTACTAAAAATTTCCGGGCTATTATGCCGTGATCTAGTGGATTTATTGTCGAAACCCAACGTTTCGTCCTCGACTGCGGAGGACATTCTAAAGGGGGATCGTGTCACTTTGAATGTCCGATACACACCCTGGGTCGCTACTGGCTAAGCCAAACTCCGTTTACGAGGGCTCGCGCGCAGAGGTGTGACGTCAGATGTTTGACATGCACGCGCAATTCGTCGTTGCCGATTGCCGCCGTCCGTTAATATCGTCCCATGGTGGAAGACTGTTACATTTCTTCTTCAACACCAGAATCCAGATTTCATTTAGTTTCACACCTTCCTCCATCCTATTGAAATTATTGGGGTGTTTAACAATTTCTATAGCCTACCTGTACAGTCTTCCGTGGTATCCATTTGTGGCTGCTAAAACCTGAGTTTTATCAAATTGAATAAGGTGGTCCCCTGGTTGAAAAACATGTTCAGCAACAGCTGAGCTGTCAATCTCTCTCATTCTACAATTCCCCTTGTGCTCCTCTAGTCGTTTTTTGACTGTTATTTGTGTGGTACCCACGTATACGTATCCACAGCTACACGGAATCCTATAAATTCCTGCTTTTTCCAGCGGTTTGCGAGCATCCTTTGCCGATTACAGATGATCGTGTATCTTCCGAGTAGGTTTGTGAATAACGGCAACATTCCGTTTCGTCAAAATTTTACCGATGCGGTCGGTGACGTCCTTAATAAAAGGTAGGAAGACTTTAGATTTCACAGGAACCCTTTCATCATTTTCAACTCTACATGTCGGTCTCAAAGCTCTCCTTATCTCTGTAGACGAATAGCCATTCTTAAGTAAAGCAGTACTCTGGTGTTTCAATTCCGCGTCGAGTAATTCCGGTTCGCAGATGTTTCTTGCTCTGTCCGCCAACGTCTTTATAATACCCCGCTTTTGTTGTGGGTGGTGGTTTGAATCCCGGTGCAGATAACGGTCTGTATGTGTGGGCTTCCGATAAACTGTATGGCCCAATCTGCCATTCCCCTTTTTGAAAACTGACACGTTGGAAAATTCAGTTTTCCGTCTGCCTCCTTCTCCATGGTAAACTGGATTCTAGGATTAATCCCGTTGAGGTGTTGAAGAAAACGATCTAGTTCCTTTCTACCATGCCTCCACACGACAAACGTATCGTCTACATAGCGAAACCAAATAGCAGGTTTTTTGTTTGCTGTTTTCAATGCCTGTTACTCGAATTTTTCCATATAGAAATTTGCTATAACCGGGCTTAAAGGACTCCCCATAGCTACACCATCCGTCTGTTCATAGAAATCATCGTTCCATTTGAAATAAGTCGTCGTGAGGCAATATTTGAACAGATCTGCAATGTCGGGTGGAAAGAGGAGATTCAGCTGTTGCAGCACCTCATTGACTTTATTCAATTTGATAAAACTCAGGTGTTAGCAGCCACAAATGGATACCACGGAAGACTGTACAGGGAGGCTATAGAAATTGTTAAACACCTCCTATAGGATGGAGGAGGGTGTGAAACTAAATGAAATCTTGATTTCGGTGTTGAAGAAGAATGTAAGTATTCCTCCATGGGACGATATTAACGGACGGCGGCAATCGGCAGCGACGAATTGCGCGCGCATGTCAAACATCTGACGTCACACCTCTGCGCGCGAGCCCTCGTAAACGGAGTCTGGCTTAGTCAGTAGCGAGGCAGGGTGCGTATCAGACATTCAAAGTGCCACGATCCCCCTTGAGAAGTCCTCCGCAGTCGAGGACGAAACGCTGGGTTTCGACAATAAATCCACTAGACCACGGCGTAATAGCCCGGAAATTTTTAGCCATTTTGACCATTCTGTCCGTGAAAGTTTACATTTTACAACAGCCGGCCAGTCCGTAGCACGACACCAAAGAGCTTAAATTTCACACAGTGGCCAACACACGAGTTACAGCGCTCTTTGGACCAATCTGTGTAAATACGGCTACCATACTAACGGTTGTCAGTTCACATGAGAGGAGTCTGTGGGCCGTCCGCGGTCGCCGAGGGGACTGAGGCGCTCCAGTCACGGTCTGACGGCCACTACGGTCGGGGGTTCGAATCCCCTCTCGGGCATGGATATTTGTGCCGTCCTTAGTCTTAGCTAGTTCATAAGTGGTTTGCAAGCTTAGGGACTGATGACCCCGTAGTTAAGTCCCATAAGTTCTACAAACATTTGAACATTTTTGAGGAGTCTGTCTGTAGTAAGTTGTTGTTGACCTTGAAGTGCTGTATTTAGTGTTGTTGTTGTTGTGGTCTTCAGTCCGCAGACTGGTTTGATGCCCCGTCTGGGGTTCGAATCGCCCCTCGGGCAGGGATGTTTGTGTCGTCTTTAGTGTAAGGCAGTTCATAAGTAGTTTGTAAGTTTAGGGACTGATGACCCCGCAGTTAAGCCCCTTAAGCTTAACATACATTTGAACATTGAACTGGTTTGTTGCAGTTCTCCACGCTACGCTGTCGTGGAAGGAATGAATATTAGGGTTTAACGTCCCGTCGACAGCGTGGTCATTAGAGACGGAGCTCACGCTCGGAATTTTAGGGAAGGATGGGGGAAGGAAATCGGCCGTACCAAATTCAAATGTTCAAATGTTTGTATAGCTTATGGGACTTAACCACGGGGTCATCACTCCCTAAACTTACGAACTACTTATGAACTACCTTATACTACGGATGGCACAAATATCCATACCCGAGGGGGATTCGAATCCCCAACCGTAGTGGCCGTCAGACCGTGATTGGCGCGCCGCAGTCAGCTCGGCCACCGCGGCCGGCGGCCGTTCCCTTTGAAAGGAACCATCCCGGTATTTGCCTGGAGTGATTTAGGAAAATCACGGAAAACCTAAATCTGGATGGCCGGAGGTGTATTAGAACCACCATCCTTCCGAAAACGAGTCCAGTGTGTTACCACTGCGCCACCTCACTCAGTTACACTGTCCTATGCAAGCCTCTTCAGCTGAGAATACATTCGACATCCGTTTGAATCAGTTTACTGTATTCCTTCCTTGGTTTTCCTCTACGATTTTTACCCCACATACTTCCTTATAATCCTAAGTTGACGATCCCTTGATGTCTTAGAATGTGTCCCATCAATCTAACCCTCCTCTTAGTCAGGATATGCCTTTTTTTTCCCTCAATTCTATTAAGCACCTCGTCATTAGTTACGTGATATGCCCATCTAATCTTCATCATTCCTCTGTAGCACCACATTTCGAAAGCTTCTATCATCTTTTTGTCTGAAGACCGTCCACGTTTCACTCCGTTTGAATCAGTTTACTGTATTCGTTCCTTGGTTTTCCTCTACGATTTTTACCCCACATACTTCCTTATAATTCTAAGTTGACGATCCCTTGATGTCTTAGAATGTGTCCCATCAATCTAACCCTCCTCTTAGTCAGGATATGCCTTTTTTCCCCTCAATTCTATTAAGCACCTCGTCATTAGTTACGTGATATGCCCATCTAATCTTCATCATTCCTCTGTAGCACCACATTTCGAAAGCTTCTATCATCTTTTTGTCTGAAGACCGTCCACGTTTCACTCCGTTTGAATCAGTTGACTGTATTCGTTCCTTGGTTTTCCTCTACGATTTTTACCCCACATACTTCCTTATAATCCTAAGTTGACGATCCCTTGATGTCTTAGAATGTGTCCCATCAATATAACCCTCCTCTTAGTCAGGATATGCCTTTTTTTCCCTCAATTCTATTAAGCACCTCGTCATTAGTTACGTGATATGCCCATCTAATCTTCATCATTCCTCTGTAGCACCACATTTCGAAAGCTTCTATCATCTTTTTGTCTGAAGACCGTCCACGTTTCACTCCGTTTGAATCAGTTTACTGTATTCGTTCCTTGGTTTTCCTCTACGATTTTTACCCCACATACTTCCTTATAATCCTAAGTTGACGATCCCTTGATGTCTTAGAATGTGTCCCATCAATCTAACCCTCCTCTTACTCAGGATATGCCTTTTTTTCCCTCAATTCTATTAAGCACCTCGTCATTAGTTACGTGATATGCCCATCTAATCTTCATCATTCCTCTGTAGCACCACATTTCGAAAGCTTCTATCATCTTTTTGTCTGAAGACCGTCCACGTTTCACTCCGTTTGAATCAGTTTACTGTATTCGTTCCTTGGTTTTCCTCTACGATTTTTACCCCACATACTTCCTTATAATCCTAAGTTGACGATCCCTTGATGTCTTAGAATGTGTCCCATCAATCTAACCCTCCTCTTAGTCAGGATATGCCTTTTTTTTCCTCAATTCTATTAATCACCTCGTCATTAGTTACGTGATATACCCATCTAATCTTCATAATTCCTCTGTAGCACCACATTTCGAAAGCTTCTATCATCATTTTGTCTGAAGTCCGTCCATGTTTCACTCCCATACAATGCTACATTGCAGACAAATGCTTTCAGAAACGACTTACTAACACTTAAACTAATATTTGATGTCAACAAATTTCGCTTCTTCAGAAACACTTTTCTTCCCATAGCCATTCTGCATTTTATATCTCATTTACTTCGGCCATCAGAAGTTATCTTGCTATCCAAATAACTAGACTCATCTACTACTTTTATTGTCTTATCACCTACTCTATTTCCTTCAGCAACGCCTGATTTTGTGACACTACATTCCATTACCCTCGTTTTACTCGCCGGCCGCGGTGGCCGAGGTGACTGCGGCACTCCAGTGACGGTCCGCACGGCCTCTACGGTCGGGGTTTTCGAATCCCCCCTCGGGCATGGATATTTGTGCCGTCCTAGTTCTTAAGTAGTTCATAAGTAGTTTGTGAGTTTAGGGACTGATGACCCCGTAGTTGAGTCCCATAAGCTTGACAAACATTTGAACATTTTTTCGTTTTACTCTTGTTAATGTATTTAGTGGATTTTATATTTAATGGTTTTTTTCTGTAAAATTTTTACTGCCGAAATATGGCTAAAGTGTGTTCAGCATTTAAATGCACAAATCGAAGTGATAAAACGATAAGTACTTCGGGCAACAACACAAAATGTTTTGGCCTGTTTGACCTTAGCCTGTCTATACTCAAACAAAATTCGTGACTAATGGCACTTAGCTGCCCAAAGACTGATGCTTCAGATGATCTACCCTGCAATTCCCTTGAAGTACACACCATAAAAAAATTCTCAGTTTTCTACCTAATGTTGGTGTGGTTTTTCGATGTTTCTTCTTTTGTTGCTTCTGTGGTTGACTAAACCACACTTTTTAGTGTCTATACCTACTTTAAAAATATTTTCATTTGTTGTAGACAACATTTGATCGAGCATGGTTGACATGTAACCAGTGCAAAGTGTAGAAGCAGTATCGACAGCCAGAGTTTTTGATATGTTATGGAATGATTTTGTTGCAGCTGCGCAGGAGCAGTTTTATTGCAGTATTTTGTTGTCACTTTCGTTCAAAACCAAACTTTTTCACAACAATTTTACAAGTTTGTAGACTTAATACGTTTACTAAACACTACAGGATTGTATACTAGACATTATTTAAACGCTTGGTACAACACATTAACAACATATGAAGATCCCTGATGATTATTGTTTGTTAGTCATAACAATTACTGTTCACTGTATGTTTCTCAGCTCGTTTATACCATATACTTGCACAATAATCAACACAAACATTTTCACAGCGGCACTTTCGCCGTTATTGCAAACCTCAGCTGTTATATTTCGAACTGGTATTGTATTACTGACAGGTTCGTGAGTCATCATTACCACATTGTTTAGAAAATATACTAGCAGCGTCGTCAATTCTGGACGGAACTTGATGCACATACGTATTCAATAGTCAATCTGTATTTAAAACGTGGAACTGTAAATACGTAAAGTTGCGTGGAAGTGGCATACCATCTGTCAGGCGACACCCTAAATAACTTCACAAGCAGGCTCGGGTTCAGTTTGTCACATACGAGGTGTATCTATCCCCACCCTATGAAATATATAAGCTCTTTTCTCAACACTTTAGACCACACGACCATCCCGAGCGAAATTTTGCAGACTTGAACTTCAAGACAAGGGGAAGGTCAATGTCTGCGTAAAATTTTGTTTGTTGCAAGACGGAGGATATCGTCTCTAAGGACATGAACAAAATCTACGGATTTCTTACAATCGTGATGGGTTGCCACGGATGTGGTCCGGGTTCGATCCCCGATCGGGTCATGGATTTTCTCAGCTCGTGGACTGGGTGTTGTGTCATTCTCATAACCATTAAATCATAATTATCACGCAATTCGCTGAAGTGGCATGAGCTAAAAACACTCACACCAAGCAGGCTGAACACGAGGTCTAACAGTCATAAATGCCACACGTGCACTGTTCATCACCTGCATAACAAGAGAAATATCACCGTCTGCCTGAGATGTCATAAGATATATGGTGGAGGATACGTTGCCATTAACGTAGACAATGCTTCACCTATCATCATGAAAGGTAACAGTTACATAACGTTCCACACATGGAGGAGGCAAGGGGATGAGGAGAGACGAGTAGGTGATTGGCAGAGAAAGCGGAAGTTGAAGACGAGCAGAGCGAGTTGTGTAGGATGAGACGAACATAGGGCAGATGAGGAGATGGACGGAGAAAAGGGGGAGGGGGTTGGAGAGAGAAGGAGATGGACGCAGAGAGAAGGAAAGAAAAGGTGTACAGAGAGAGATAGAGCATGGGGAGATGGACTCACTGAAGACTGGAGTAAATAAGTATCCTCAACCTTATTAATAAGATTCCCTGTATCCAACCAGCTTTCTCTCCAATGCAACATAGTTGGTCGAAAGTTTGTGCTATGCACTGACACCTTAGTCTGGCATGCGTGGCCAAGTAAGTGTTTCTGACAGTTACTTTGGAATAAGGTTGGGCATCTTGGACATCGGGTGAGTCGTGGCCACCTTAGTGCTCAGACGACAAACACTAAGAAATTCACCGGTTTGTCCCTCAACCGTTGGGGATTCTGACCAAGTAAGCCAAGCACCCACCCTCCCAGGTACTTCAAACTGATGCTTGGAGCTGATGGAGTCCAACTGGCAGACCAGACACTCCTCCGATACAAATCGACGAAAAAAAATTAATCAACAAAATTTTTACGCGTGGAGTCTTCCCTCAGCAAGGATGTGTGTGTTGTCCTTAGTGTAAGTTACAGTAGTTTGTAAGTTTAAGGACTGATGACCATAACTGTTGGATCCAATAGGTTATAAATTCAAACACGTGTACACTCTATATGATATATTAAAAAATATCGCACTGGAGTGTTTTACAACCAACTTTAGATTTGGTTGTAGTTTTATGATTTATTGCAAACATTTCGGATAAAAATCTACATCTACCTGGGATACTCTGCAAATCACATTTAAGTGCCTGGCAGGGGGGTTCATCGAACCACCTTTATACTATTCATCTTCCATTCCATTCTCGAATAGTGCGCGGGAATCTGAATCTGAATCTCTCCGTTCGAGCTCTGATTTCTCATATTTTATTCTGATGATCATTTCTACCTATGTAGTTGGGAGTCATCAATATATTTTCGCATTCGGAGGAGAATGTTGGTGATTGTCGTTTCGTAAGTCGACCACGCCGCAGCGATAAGCGCCGTTGTTGTAATGATTCACATCCCAGGTCCTGTATCATTTCCGTGACGCTGTCTCCTCTGTATCGTGACAACACAAAACGAGCGGCCCTTCTTTGAACTCTCTCGATGACCTCTGTCAAACCCACCTGATAAGGATCCCACACTGGGCAGCAATACTCCAAAAAAGGACGGACAAGCGTAGTGTATGCAGTCTCTTTAGTAGTTCTGTTACATCTTTTAAGAGTTCTGCCAATAAAACGCAGTCTCTGTTTCGCCTTTCCCACGACACTATTTACGTGTTCTTTCCTGTTTAAGTCTGAGGTAATAGTAATTCCTAGGTATTTTGTGGAGTTTACGGCCTTCACGTTTGATTGATTTATCTTGTAAACGAAGTTTAACGGATTTCTTCACACTTAACATTATTTAGAGCAAAAAAAAAAAAGTTCAAATGTCTGTACATCTATCGGACCAAAGTGCGTGGTCATCAGCCCGTAGCTTACAAACTACTTAAACCTAGGTAAACTAACCTACGGACAAACACACACACCCATGCCCCAGGGAGGACTCGAACCTCCACGGCGAGCAACCGCGCGCTCCGCAGCGAGGTGCTTTAGACCGCTCGGTTACTCCACCGCGGCTATTTAGAGTCACCTACCAATTTTTACACCATAGTGATATCTTATTTAGATCGTTCTGCAGTTGGTTTTGACCTTCAGATGATTTTACTAGACGGTAAATGACGACATCATCTGCAAATAACCTAAGAGAGCTACTTAGATTTCCTCTCAAATAGTTTATGTAAATAAGGAACAGCAGAGGACCAATGACACTACCCTGTGAAACGCCCGATATCACCTGTGTTTTATTCGATGCCTTACCATCGATTACTACAAACTGTGTCATCTCTGACAGGAAATCTCCTATCCAGTAGCTAATTTGGGGCGATGTACCGTAACCACTCAATTTGATTAAAAGTCGTGTGTGAGGTACGGTATCAAAAGCCTTCTGGAAATCAAGAAATACGGAATGAATTTGAGAACTCTTGTCGAAAGCACTCATCACTCCGTGTGAGTAAACAGCTAGTTGTGTTTCGCATGAACGTTTTTTCTTCTAAATCCGTGTTGACCTAGGTTCAATAGATCATTCTGTTCGAGATAATTCTGCTCCAAAATCCTGCTGCAAATTGACGTCGATGAAATGGACCTGTAGTTTAGTGGATTACTCCTACTGCCTTTCTTGAATATAGGTGTGATCTGTGCAACTGTTCAATCTTTTGGTACAGATACTTCTTTGAGAGAGCGGTTGCATATGGCTGTTTAGAAATGAGCTATCGCTTCAGCATAATCAGACAGAAATCTAATGGCTATACAGTTCGGACCAGAAGACTTGTTCTTGTTAAGTAATTTCAGTTGCTTCACTACTCCGAGGATATCTACTTCAAAGTTACTGATTCTGGCCTCTGTTTGTAATTCGATATCGGGAATATTGGTTTCGTCTTCTTTGGTGAATGAGTTTCTAAAAGCTTTGTTCAGTAACTCTGCTTCTGTAGCGATATCATCGGCAGGATCGCCGTTACTATCACGTAGTGAGGATATTGATTGTGTTTTGCTCCTAGTATATTTAACATATGATCAAAACCTCTTAGGATTTCAGTCAAATTTCGAGAAAGAGTTTCGTTGTGATAAGTATTGTAGGCATCTCGCATTGAAGTCCTCGATAAATTTCGAGTTTCTGTGTAGGTTCGCCAATGCTGGGAATTTTGTGTTCGTTTAAATTTAGCGTGCCTTTTCCGGTGCTTTTGCATCAGTGTCCTGACCTGTTTTGTGTACCAGGGGGGATCACCTCCCCCTTTTATTAATTTATTTGGTATAAAACTGTCGATTGCTGTCGATACCACTTCTTTGAATTTAAGCCAAATCTGGTCTACACTTACGTTTAGTGTTAGGAACGAGTGGATACTTTCAAGAAGCAATGTATTGCATTTCTGTCTGCTTTCATGAACAAATATACTTTTCGAAACCTTAACTTTTCTCGGCGTAATGAATGTTCAAACAACTTACGGGTATGCTGCCGGGTGACGTCGTCGACAACCGCCGATATTTCGGCAGGAGGACACCCTGTCATTCTCAAGGTACAACTGCACTTAAGGAAGCAATGTGCAAGCGTATTTAATACCTCCGTTTGCAAAGGGTAAACAAGGAAGATACCACACACAGTACAAGTCACTGCAGAGTCAACACAACCAAAGATGACCAAACATCAAAAATATCGAAAGTGACTTAATAAGCAGGTGAGGCAGCATTAATTTTGCCCCTCTGTTTTTTGACGAGAGACAGTGCCGGATTCCAAGCAGAATTTAAACAAAATCCACCACCTCTGTTTATAATGTCGCTTGGTAGTTTAATTTCAACAGCTTCCTTAATAACACTATCCCAATAGGTGGAAGTGCATGCCAGAATCTCCGTGTTGTTGTATTCCATACGGTGACCGGTGTCAAGACAGTGATCTGCAACAGCGGATTTGTTTGGATGTTGTAAGCGCGTGTAACGTTTATATTAAATTCACCGGTATTCCACAGTCGTGATTGTCTGACCAACATATGACATGCCACAACTGCAAGGAATACGATATACACCTGCCCTACGCAAACCAAGATCATCCTTTACGGACGCCAACAAGGCCTTTATCTTAGAAGGTGGTCTAAAAACACATTTCACATCATATTTCCGCAAAATACGACCAATCTTATTGTAAATGCTTCCTGCGTAAGGCAAAAAGGCCATGGATTTAGGTGCCACTTCATTACTATCGTCACTCACCCGTTGCACAGAAGGCTGATAGCGCAATGCACCTTTTATCTGTCTCTCACTATAACCATTCTGACTAAAGGTCTCCTCGAGATGGGACAACTCAGCTGAAAAACTTTCATGGTCTGAAATGACATGTGCCCTGTGAACCAACGTACGAAGTACTCCTTCACGCTGAGCTGTATGGTGACAACTATCAGCTCGCAGATACAAATCAGTGTGAGTAGGCTTCCTATAAACAGAATATCCCAATGTAGCATTAACCTTCCTTCTGACCAACACATCAAGGAAACGAAGACAGCCACTCTTTTCCACTGGAGGTGATATGTGTTTCGGTGCTTTCTATTTACGCTTGGAGTTCTGGTACTTCCCCGACGCAGCTACGACAATTCACAACTGTAATACCGATAGTTTCTAGGTCTATATTTCTCCTGTGATATACCTGCACCCTTTGAGAAAGCCCATTTACTGCTTCCGCATAGACCTCTACCCTAAAAAGCCGCCCAGACCACACCAAACAGCCCCCGCTACCCCTGTAGCCGCTTCCTGCGTGTAGTGGACTCCTGACCTATTCAGCGGAACCCGGTACCCCACCACCCGATGGCGCAAGCTGAAGAATCTGCAGCCTACACGATCACAGAACCGTCTGAGCCTCTGATTCAGACCCTCCACTCGGCTCTGTACCAGAGGTCCACAGTCGGTCCTGTCAACTGTGCTACAGATGGTGAGCTCTGCTTTCACCTTGCTAGCAAGGCTGGCAGTCTTTACCACTTCATATAGCCACTCAAAACCTGAGAGGATCTCTTCAGATCCGAATCGACATACATCATTTGTACCGACGTGAGCAACCACCTGCAGTTGGCTGCACCCCGTACCCCTCATGGCATCCAGAAGGACTCGTTCCACATCTGGAACGACCCCATCCGGTATGCACACGGAGTGCATGTTGGCCTTCTTCCCCTCCTTGGCAGCCATCTCTCTAAGGGGCTCCATCATCCGCCAGATACAAATGTAAATAATAAAAAATTATGGGCGATACGATCACGACTCTACTATTGTGATAATTAATAAGGGTGCCCGAAACCCTTTTAGGAGCCAAGGCAAGAAAGGATGGTAGTGGTGCTTGACGAACTACCGACCATGTGCATCATAACCGTTGCACCGTTGCACACGTTGCACATTACTCTACGGCCGTAACGGTTTCTTAATTCTCGTACTATTGATAGCAGTTGTTAACTACTAATATGGCAGTTTAGACTCTAGATTACAATTTTTAGTATTAAGAACGACGTGTTTTTGTTAATTCTTCAGTGCGCCATTGCTTTGAAGTGACAATGCGTAAGTTATAATACGAAAATCATAAAATACAGCAAGCAAGATGGCGTATGTCAGAGAGAGTTCTAGGCGAGGACTGTCACGTAACATCTCCGAACGCCTGGCTTACGTGAAATCAAGTGGCGGTGTCAAGTTGCCGTTATTTTTGCAATTACCTCTCTAACGGTGCGAGTTATAAAAGAAACACAACAGAGCAAAGTTGTAGAGAATATTCTTCTCTACAAATTCGGCTATTTAATTTTCGTGTCAGATGAACGATTTATTCGCAATTACAATTACATTGCAAACATATTTTTGCCCTAAATATTTCAGAAAGTAAGTTCATGTCTCTCTCGGCCAACTATTTAAACTATTATTTTAATATCTCTCCCATATTTTCATTACATTTTTCCGTTAAAGTATTATCACCTGTCTTGCCTTGGTAGTTTACTCAAAGTTTATTTTCTTTGCCTGTACTGGTTACCAATGACTATACCCTGGAAGGAACGTAGCGTACATTTGCATTTCGGGGGAGTGACTATAGCCTGGATGGAACACGGAGTACATTTGGCGTTCGGAAATCAGTCACGTGATATCCCTCGCCCGAAACTCTATTTTGCATACGCCATCCTGCTTTATTATTATAATAGCTCAATCGTTGTGAATTAAAAACAATGGCGCACTGAAAATTATCAACAACACGCAGTTCTTAGGACAATGGATTAGAATCTAATGTCTAAAAATGCCAATTTATCAGCTAATAACTGCCGTCTTTGGTAAGAGAATTAAGAATTACTCTCGCAGCTGATCGCCGTAGCGTAATGTGCGATTAATTAGTTTGTGATGTACAAACATGTTAGACGGTGGTTCAAAACTTGCTAGGACGCGTTGGCTCAGCGCGTTCGGACAGAGGGTTGCCAGCATGGTAGCTCGACGCCCTCTGTAACGAGAAAACTGAGTGTACGACGAAACGAACAAAATAGAACAAAACAAACCAACGTTCACAAAATACCAATCAAACCGAAGAACCAATAAAATGAGAGAAAAAGAAAGAGGGTTCAACGTCATCTGTAATTAAAAAAAAACTGAGTAAAATTCTCAACAAACAACGCAAAACGAACATGAACAAACGACCGCAAAGCATCGAACTCCCTGACGGCAAAAAATATAAAAAGAGATATAACCGCCAATGATAATTTTCCCCCCTCTTGTTTCCTAAAAGGTTTTCGCACACTCTTGTTAACTGAACACAACTATATTCTGTAAGATACTGAGTAGTTCAGAGGTAACAGCGCTTTCTCTGAAAACTGCATTTGATCTGTTTCGAGAACATGCCTTGAAATGCATACCAACGAATTCCAAACACAGACTAGGGAAAACAATAGGTAATTTGTTGGAATGTATACACTTCCCTTCCATTTCATTAAGGAACGATAGTTGCCACAGAAATTTAAGACTCCATTCATATATGAAACTACCAGTAACTGCACGTTGTTTAGAATGTTCATTATCACAGTATCCTTTCCGTTGTTGTGCAAATGGTTCAGAAGACCAGTGTTCAATTCGTTGTTGCGTATTTCACACCATTTGCACGAAATACAACAAACGCACACTTTAGAGGGAGCACTCTTACGTGTGCACAATTCTAACCATTGCAGAAAACAGCTCTTTTTAATTAATAAGGGTGCCCGAAACCCTTTCTAGTAGCCAAGGAAAACAAACGATGATAGTGGCAGGTATCGAACTACCGACCTTGAACATCACAGCTTAACGCGCTGCACACTACACTACGGTCGAAAGTTATGTAACAGTTTCTTAATTCTCGTACTATTGATAGCAGTTGTTAACTGCTAATATGGCATTTTAGACACTAGATTACAGTTTATAGTACTAAGAACCACGTGTTTTTATTAATTCTTCAGTGCGCCATTGCTTTGAAATGACAATGCATAAGTTATAATACGAAAATCATAAAATACAGCAAGTAAGATGGCGTATACCACAGAGAGTTCTAGGCGAGGAATGTCACGTGACATCTGCGAACGTCTGGCTTACGTGAAATCAAGTGGCGGTGTCAAATCGCCGTTATTTTTGCAAATATCTCTCTAACGGTGCGAGTTATGAAAAAAACATAAGAGAGCAAACTTGTAGAGAATATTCTTCTCTACAAATTCGGCTATTCAATTTTCGTGTCAAATGAACGATTTATTCGCAAATACAATTACATTGCAAACGGCTTTTTTAGTGTTACTAACGAATTTTTGTCCTAAATAAGTAGAACACGCAATAGCTTTGATATGGGTTCGGCAAGGCCACTGGTTTTAGGATATATCATCTATTTTAATACTATGAACAATGTGAGGGGATGTTCGTAAATTTTCTTACATCTTATCGGAAAGGACGCCTGCAAGCTCTATGAATTTGAAATTTTAATTGTAACGGTTGTCCCCTGTTGGTAATCTATGCGTCCTGACTTCAAGCCCCACTAGTAGGCTCTTGCCGTATTACGCATGTAGGAGACATATCGTATTAATTACCTGTGGTGTCGCACAAGTCCAAAGTGCGCGCCACCTACTTTCGCCGCGCGCCGCCATGTACGCACGGCGCGGCGTTCTTACGACGTCAGCCACGAGCGCCCTCTGCGACAACTCCGCTCGTGGCCACCACTGAACGACATCGTGCACTTGGGACTGAGATAGGAACCAGTTAGGACCTTCGGAATCAGATAGGCACCAGTGAAGACTTGGCTATCAGTTAGGCACTAGGCAGGACTCTAGCTCAACTATGTATCAGCATTCTGCCGTACTGATCTCTGTAAAAGTTAAGTATTGTATAAATTCTGTTCAATATATATCTCATTCTAATTTACTCTAGTGTTTCTAGTTTCTGGCTGCTCCCCTCCGTACCTGCACCAGCGTGCTATCTTTATTCCTGTGTCGGTCTCATTCCACTCGGCCACCGACACCTACGACGGAAACGAGACACAAAAGCGGCGACGAGGCCGGGACACAAAATTACCAGCTGTCGGTTTGAAACGCAGACGTGCGACGGCAGCGGCCATGTATTGCTATGTTTCCTGATATGTTTAAATTTATTAAAGCGCGCCTCTTTTTGTCATATCTTGGTTGTTGCTGCAAAATTATTTCAGCTAAATTTATCCATATGATAACGTTCAAATTCACAGCTTCATGCTTTGTTTCTCCATTCTTATTAGATTATCATGATGAGTACCTAGTTTCGGCAATGAGCACTTATAAAGCGCTACGCAGGGAGACTTAAAAACTTGGAATTCTTTAAACGTTTTGTTAACTTCCGTCTCGATCGTGCAGGATAAGACCGCACCTTAAATTCACTTGTATTTTTCCGTTTAAGTAGGTTTTTGACAGGTGCCCTACACCCAGCACCTCCTTTAAATACTGACACTGTCAGGCTTTGGCAAATAGATATAAATATTTGTGAAGCTTAAGGGACTTAACAGCGGGGTTGTCAGTCCCTAAACTTACAAACTACTTATGAACTACCTTATACTAAAGACATCCATGCTCGAGGGTGATTCGAACCCCCGACGGGGAGCGGCCTCGCGCCTCGGAGTGTAGCGCCTCAATGCGCTCGGCCACTCCGCCGCGGCCAGGCTTTGGCGCGAAATGCTCTCACATCTGACTGATGTAAAACAATATTATAAGGTCAGTAGTAATCTGTTTTACTATCACTGTACAAGATAAGACTAGGCCAAAGTTCCCCCTAACTTATTTTTCCAGATTCTGATGATGCCCCAAAAAGAAGAAACGCGTTAAATAAAATAAATCATTGCAAACAATACTGCATTTTATTCGAAGTTATATTTTATTGGTTGCTGTACCAGACGGTCTGATGGAGTGGAAGACAATTTACAAAAACTTTGTTGTATGTGGTGATTTCAAAATTAATTGTGTATGTGACGATGACTTTATTTATTTATTTATTTATTTATTTCTTGCGAATCTTCCCGATTGTGCAGGGCCAACCTGAGTGACTGAGATCGGCATGGTTAGTTTTAACGGGTGGCCGGAAACACTTTCTGCCTCAACTCTCCCTCGGCCTCTGTATGAAAAACCACATGTGTCTATCAACTTTCTAGGTGAACAGTGAAATAGTGTACACTTATTGGAATATACCTCTACCATTCACCATCCAGTAGCTTGCTGGATCGGAATAAAATGTAGATTTTGGCGAAGTCCGTATGTAATCTCCGCCATGCACCATACGAAATTTTATGCATACGTTGACCTTCCCGATGGTTTGAAGGCCAAGTGCGCAAAATTTCATCAAGATCGGAGCGAGACTGTGGATTTAGTCGACGTTCGTATGTGAACTACCCTCCGCCACGCAGCATCGCGTCATATCACCTGAACTAATGTCGTAGGTGGTTCTCAACCCTACAGCAATTGTTATGAATATATGCGCACCAAATTTGGTTGAAATCGCTCCTGTGGTTTATGAAGTGATGTGCGACGAATTCGCGTGATGTTGCACGTTTGGAGCTGTTGTTGTTGTGGTCTTCAGTCCGCAGACTGCTTCTTTACAGCTCTCCATACTGCCCTTCCCTGGGCAAGTCTCTTCATCTGAGAATACGTTCGGCAACCTACATCCTTTTGAATCTGCTTACTGTATTCGTCCCTCGGTCTACCTCTACGATTTTTACCCCACACACTTCCTTCTAATGCTAAGTTGGCGATTCCTTGATGTCTCAGAATGTGTCCAACCAATCTATCCCTTCTCTTAGTCAGGATATGCCAGAAACTTCTTTTCTCCCCAATTCGGTTAAGCACCTCCTCATTTGTTACGTGATCTACCCATTTAATTTTCATCATTCGTCTATAGCACCACATTTCGAAAGCTTGTACAATCTTCTTGTCTGAACTCCTTATCGTCCACATTTAACTCCCATACAATGCTACCCTCCAGACAAATGCTTTCAGAAAGGACTTCCTAACATTTAAATTAATATTGGATATTAACAAGTTTCGCTTCTTTAAAAACGCCTTTCTTCCCATAGCCATTCTGCATTTTATATCTCCTTTACTTCGGCCATCAGAAGTTTTCTTGCTACCCAAATAACAAAACTCATCTACTACTTTTATTGTCTCATTACCTAATCTAATTCCTTCAGCATCGCCTGATTTTCTGACATTGCATTTCATTACCCTCGTTTTACTCTTTTTAAAGTTCATCTTATGTCTTCCTTTCCAGACACTGTCCATTCCATTCAATTGCTCTTCCAGATCCTTTGCAGTCTCTGACAAAATTACTGTGTCATCGGCAAACCGCAAACTTTTTAATTCTTTTTAATTCCCTCCCATATTTCTCCTTCCATTTCTTCACTGCTTGCTCAGTGTACTGATTGAACAACATTGAGAAAAGGCTACAACCCTGTCTTATTCCTGTCCCAACCCCTGCGTCCCTTTCTTGCCCTTCAACTCTAACAACGGCTGTCTGGTTTTTGTACAGGTTGAATATAACTCTTCGCTCCCTATATTTTACCCCTGCTACCTTCAGAATTTGAAAGAGTGTATTCCAGTCGACATTGTCAAAAGCTTTCTCCACATCTACAAACGCTAAAAACCAGGTTTTCCTTTCCTTATCCTATCTTCTAAGGTAAGTCGTAATGTATTGCCTCCCGTGTTCCTACATTTCTCCTAAATCCAAATCGATCTTCCCCGAGGTCGGATTCCACAAGTTTTTCCATTCGTCTGTAAATAATTCGTGTTAGTATTTTGCAACCATGACTTATTAAACTGATAGTTCTGTAATTTTCACACATGTCTGCACTTGCTTTCTTTGAAATTGGAATTACGATATTCCTCTTGAAGTCGGAGGGTATTTCCCCTGTCTCATACATCTTGCATACCAGGTGGAACAATTTTTTCATGACTGGCTCTGCTAACGATATCAGCAGTTCAGACGGAATATCATCTACTCCAGGGGCCTTGTTTCTAGTCAAATCCTTCAGCGCTCTGTCAAATTCTTCTCGCAGTATCAAATCACCTTTCTCATCTTCCTCCACTTCGTCTTCCATTTCTAGAATACTGTCTTCAAGTTTATTTCCTTTGTATAGGCCCTCTGTATATTCCTTCCACAGTTCAGCTTCCCCCTCTTTGCTTAGTACTGGTTTTCCGTCTGAGTTCTTGATATTCATACAGCTGCTTTTCTTGTCTCCAAATATGTCTTTTATTTTCCTGTAGGCGGTATCTTTCCCCTAGTTATGCATTCTTCTAGGGTTCCGCATTTATCCTCTAGCCACTCCTGCTTAGCTAGTCTGCACTTCTTGTCAATCTCAGTTTTCGGACGTTTGTACTCCCTTTTTCCTGTTTCACTTGCTGAATTTTTATATTTTATCGTCTCATTAATTAAGTTCAGTATATCCTGTGTTATCCAGGGATTTCTATTAGGCCTTGTCCTTCTGCATATATGGTCCTCTGCTGCCTTCACTACCCTATCTCTCAGAGCTACCCATTCTTCTTCTACTGTATTACTTTCCCCCGTTTTCGCGAATCCTTCTATTATTTATGACGTTTATCTTTACACCAACAATACCGGTATCCTTCTTCTTGGTTTGAAGGTCCTGTATGCGAAATTTCATCAATATTGGAACAAAAATGTAAATTTGTATGCAGTACAAACACACAAACACACATACAAATCAAATGTTTGTATAGCTTATGGGACTTAACTACAGGGTCATCAGTCCCTAAACTTACAAACTACTTATCATCTAGCTTATCCTAAAGACGGCACAAATATCCATGCCCGAGGGGGAATTCGAACCGCCGACCGTAGTGGCCGTGCAGACCCTGACTGGAGCGCCTCAGTCCCCTCGGCGACCGCGGCCGGCAAACACACATACAATCTTTATATTAAGATGTTAGATGCGCTAGCCTACCCTCATAAACAACATACATTATCGAGCTGGGGTGACTTGCATGCCTCAACGATACAGTTAGCCGTACGGTAGGTGCAACCACAGCGGAGGAGTATCTGTGGAGAAGGCAGACAAATGTGTGGTTCCTGAAAAGGGGCAGCTGATGGTGATTATGGTTAATGTTTTAGGACACTCAATAGCCAGGTCATCAGCGCTCTTGCTGTAACTTAAGCAGATGGAAGCAAAATAGTGTATGTCGTATGTACAAGGATCACTCCAAAAGAAATGCACACTATTTAAAAAAATACAGTTTTCATTCTGCATGTCTGAAACTTTTACAGTGCGTAGATATATCCTTCCTGCTTGTTTTCAAACTTAGTTCAAACTGTTCCCGTGAGTGGCGCCGTCACAGCATGTCTTCAAGATGGCTGCTACACTTGATATTCGTCAGAAGTACCGTGCTGTCAATGAATTTCTATGCTGTGAAAAAGAGACAGTAGGTAACATCCACAAGAGGTTGAAAAATGTATATGGAGATCCTGCTGTCGATCGCAGTACAGTTAGTCGGTGGGCAAGCAGGTTACGTGATGAAAACGGGAGCGGCAATATTGAGGATTGTCCTCGCAGCAGGTATACAGACGCTCGTTCCAAGATGGCGTAAGGCAGTTGAAAGGGATGGGGATTATGTGGAGAAATGAAAATATTGTTTCTAAAGGATGTATCTACACACTGTAAAACTTTCAAACATGTATAATAAAAACTGTATTAAAAGAAGAAGAAGAAGAAGAAACAGTGTGCATTTCTTTTGCAGTGACCCTAGTACTTGGCGAAATTGAAAAGTACACATAAAGTTGTAGGGATGTCTTAAAACAACTTTTAAAAACGACTACAAATGAGAATAAAATATCGACAGATGTTTGTGGCCCGGAGACTACTTAAAAATAAAGGGTGACTGAGCAATACTGCGACACATCAAAATCGCACACCCAATATTTTGGGAAGAAGTCCAGACGTCATACAAAATCTTAAGACACGATCCACAAACGTCTCATCGTCACCTAAAATACATTTCAGGTCCCGCGAGAGACCTAAATTTGCCCTCAGACCGGCATATAAAATGCATTCCGTTAACATATTTCGGATCGACAGTTGTGTTCTGTCGCATTATGGAGGTTCCACGCGCCGTAAAAGAAAACCATATGTCAGTGGGCAGTGTGCGATTCTAAGACGAGTGAGGGCGACTTCATCAGCTCGTCGAGGGTGGACGGAAGTACGCCATGGACACACTGAAGATTTTAGTACGCGTAATTTATTATCCGCCACATGCGATCACTGATTCTCCCACGAAACCATGGTTTTATGTGTCACAAATGAGGTGACGGCCTTCAGTGGGACAGAACAGCGTACGGCTGGGGGGAGGGAGCAAGATTCTTTAGATTCTTTAGCTGCTTCATCGGCCAGCTTGTTTCCTTAGATTCCTATGTGCCCACGAACTCTACAGAAAATTATCTCCTTGCGGTGTTGTTGCAGTGCAAGGAGAGCGTCCTGTATGTCCTGCACCATGCGGTCTGTTGGATACATTTGGTCGACAGCGAGGAGGGCGCTGTGGAAGTCTGATGAGGAACTCCACACATTGATGCCTCTTCACCCGTTCTCGTGTCCTCAGGATAGCAAACAGTTTCGCATAGGGGCAGCAGCCTTTTCAGTAACTGCAGGGGCAACAGGCAGGATGATTGACTGAGCTGGCCTTCTAACATCATCTAACGGGACTTTTCAAAGCAGTTACTGTGAGCGATTGAAAGCAAGGGGGAACTACAGTCGTTACTTTTCATGAGGACATGCAGCTCTTGCGTAATGAGGAGGTGCTCCACAGAATTGGGGAGGAAAGGAGTTTCTGGCTAAGAGAAGGGATAGGTTGGTGGGACACATTCTGAGACATCAAGGAATCGTTAACTTAGCAATTTTTAATTAATTAATTTTTTTAATTGAGTCACCTAACCTCCCCTCCAACCGTTCCTTCTCACGCCAGAGTTTTATGGAAATAAGATGGCCCCCCTGCCAATACATAACGAAATGCGGTTCAGGGCTACTTGAATTAACGCAAAGCAAAACAGAAACAACCAGTCGCACATCCCATCAGTGGCGTATCCCCGCCAAAAAATAAACTTGGCACATTCCACGGCGCCGGCCGCGGTGGCCGAGGGGACTGAGGCGCTCCAGTCACGGTCGGGGGTTCGAATCCCCCCTCGGGCATGGATATTTGTGCCGTTCTAGTTCGTAAGTAGTTCATAAGTAGTTTAGGGACTGATGACCCCGTAGTTAAGTCCCATAGAAAGAAAAAAAAAAAAAAAACAAAAAAAAAAATAAATGAAAAACATTCCACGGCCTGGAAAGAAAAGTGCGCCACAACCAGTGTCCATTCACCGACAAAACACATTTCAAAGGTAAAACAAAGTCTTCCAGACACAGAGAGCATATAAATCGTGTCCTCTAAGTGGACGATACATGGTAAATGTAAAAACGGAAAAGAAAAATAAGGAGAACGTAAGACCACCACAGTCAGAGAAGGAAGTGTGTGGGGTAAAAGTCGTAGAGAGAGACCGAGGGACGAATACAGTAAGCAGACTCATAAGGTTGCAGGTTGCCGTTCTTATTCTCAGATGAAGAGCCTTGCACAGGGCAGGGTAGCGTGGAGAGCAGCATCAAACCAGTCTGCGGACTGAAGACCACAACAGCAGATGCGCTAGTATTTCGTGTGAAAGGAAAGTGAATGAAAAATATTTCACAGATAATAAAAGTCTCTTAGAATCATCACTACCTTGGTAAAAGTTCCCGATTTTCATGTAGATACTTTGCAAGAGTCGCGACTCATGGTGATGTTGCCTGTTGCACAATCGCTATTTCAGTGCGAACCGGTTATCAGCGCGTGGATCAATTATCTCCTCTGGGTGTGGTTTGATAAATGGGGTCAACAGTCAGCAGGTACCACTCAGGATTTTTCCACAGTTTTTCTTTCGTTGCGCGTGCACGTGAGTCACAACTTTCATGGCTCCTCCGAATAACTCTCGTTACAGCTTAAAGGATAACATACACAATCATGGCGACCCGGGAGAATCTCCCCCACCACTCTCATCCAACGCTGAGTTATCGACAATAGTAAAAAAGCAGTCGTTTACCCGCTATTACTATATCACCTGTACCTTATCTTGGAAGAATAAACTTCTTATTTAAGATGTCTAAATATCAATTTGTTGTTCTCTCTGTGTTAGGTAAATACGATATAAAAGTTAATAAAACTCTTCTGGATATTTGACCGCATCGTCAATCTATCAAGTATTTCACCAACGTTTCGGCCGCTATTGCAAGCGGCCATCTTCTGGGTGTTATGTTTACTTATGCGGTCAAATACCCAGAAGAGTTTTATTAACAATGACAACGGCGGCGGAAGCCTTCGTTTACACGATATAAAAGGTTTGTAAAACTATTGGACCAAACTCCTGCGATCATCAGTCCCTAGACTTATAAACTATTTTAACTAACACTAACGACACACACACACACACACACACACACACATGCCCGAAGGAGGACTCGAAACTCTGGCGGGAGCCGTCGCCCAGTTCGTGGCGTGGTGCCTTAGACCAAGCGGCCAATCCGCGCGGCGAGTACTACATCAATTAAAGATCAGTGGAAAGTGAAACTGTAACCAAGTCATTTAATAAGTACAAGGCTAATTAATAATCCAACAACTGTAGGTCTAAAACAATCATGAAGGACCGGAATCATTCTATCCTAATGGACCGGTAAGCAGAACAACTATGGAGGTCCGTACGAGCACAGATTTAGATGATGCTGTTTACAAGTGATTTACACAAAAAAAAAAAAAAAAAAAAAAAAAAAAAAAAAAAAAAAAAAAAACCTACCTCTGGTCTCACGGCTTGTGGAAAGAAAAATCATTTTATCAAAATCTTGATTCCTCACACGGTTGGTTGTTCTGCATGTGCTGGAGTGCTGGAAAAATATGAGGAACATGTCTGATAACATTACTCGTGAGTTTAGTTGTATTTTTTTCTTGAAATCTAACTGAAGCGCTTGTATCACTGGGAGCAGGAAAGAATGAGTGCGTAATTGTGCCCATAACTACAGATTCCATTCTCATAACTGTTCATTATTTCCGATGTTTTGCACATGGTACGCGCCTCGCTGTTGAGAATCCTCGCTTTCTGTTTGTTCACCTACCCCCCCCCCCTCGTGGTCACGTGACTAGGCCGAGCACTACGTTCCTGCAGAAGGTCCCAGAGTTGGCATGGATTACCCGCACTGTCTCGATTCGGCGAATGGAGTGTCAGTACCTGTGTTTATATTTTTCATACGTATGGAGTCTTGAACTCCAGACTGACTCTCATTTACGAAATCGAGGTATTGAAACTTTTCGAACGTTTCGGGGGGGGGGGGGGGGGGTCCGGCCTGACATAAATTCAACTGTCAACTAATGGAGTCTGTTCTTTCGGACATGTCCGAAAAGAACAGACAGCATATGAACAGCAATAAAAATGCCCATAACAGGCAATGGCAATTTCAATGCGGATGCATTCAATTGATTGATCCTTTGCGGGAATCCAGTATAGGCTGGGAGCAAGTGGAATTAGTGGACAGAGGGAGAATTTGAAATTTGGAAGGGAAGCGTGCCTGGATAGCCCAATAGATCAACGCGACCGCTAGCCCGAATCGTTCGTATCCCGGTCCACCACAAATTTTCAGCTCTGTCGTTGAATTTATTTCAACCCCTCCCCCAAAACGGTAGAAATGTTTCAGTGTTTCGATTTCGTAAATTTACGGCCGTTACTGTCAACTAAAAGTGTCTCTTCTTTCGGACATGTCAGAAAAGAACAGACACCATATCAATAATTGAATCTCATTTATTGAACACATTTTCATTTTTGGCAATTTTTATAATCCGCTTCAAAATGGCCATGTCCTGTGGGGTCTCCACGCCTCGAGATTTCGAGGCCCCACAGGAAGGTCTTTTACACGAGTTAACTCCATTTGAAAAGGAAGTAATTAGAAGTAATTTAACGCCCATGAAAACTGCGGGTAGGCTATAGTTTGAAAAGCATGGTTAGAGGGTTCGGACTGTTTCTCTTCATATATATATATATATATATATATATATATATATATATATATATATATATATATATATATATATATATATATGTTCTCATTGTGTCTGGTATCTTTATCTCCGTAATTACTTTACCGTTATTGTTACATCCACGGCTCATCTGACTTCAGGGCCCTTCTTCGGATATGATACTGTCTTCTTTAACTTGAATGTACCAGTAACGTTTCTTCGCCCAGAAACTGTAAGCATCTTTCTCAAGATCCGCTAAAACCAATTAAATTTCCTCATAAAATTCAGAGGCCGTTCTTTCTCAGTGAACAAGGTTCCATATTATCAGAGCGCTGTGCCAATAGTAGGAAAAACAGACATGCGCCTAGGTATACCTGTTGCGTCATGTCGATAAATAAATGGAATGATAAATGCTTCCTGTATTCTGTTTTTGTCGCTACACGTTCACTCGCAGATAGGCAGACAGTTTTGCACTTAATTATTTTGTCAAGTGGGCTCAACCACAGAGATCGTGTAAAAACACTACAATATGAAGCGGTTCAAGGGTCAAGCCCTTGAAAGGCGTCATATTGTAGTGTTTTTAAACGATCTCTATGGTTGAGCCTACTTCACAAAATAATTAAGTACACAAGCGCGACGTCACATCCATTATGGATATAATTAAATTTTGCACTTTTCTGTCTCGATCGTTTTCTCATAAGAATTGAAGAATCACAACTATTGTCACAACTATTACACATTCCAAGAGTCTAATTTTACAGTTTCAAGACTAATAAAAGTTCGGTTTTTCAAGTTATATTCTTTATTTTTGTTTAAGGTGATAATATATCTTCAGAGAAAGAGTACTGCTCAAATTCTACACATCTAGATATGAAGAATTATCATGAATGCGGCTCATACGAAGAATGATTGTAAAAACTTCATAACATATTACATTTTGCATTCAGTAAATAGTGTAGCTTGCTCTCCTTTATTACATATAATGACATACATGCTTGCTTCGAAACACGTATTTCTTGAACTTTTTAATTAAGGACAACATAAACAGTGACGTTATGAGATGCACAACGAAACAGTACCTTCTCTTCTAGGACGTGTGCTGCGTACAAGGACCAAAGTGATTATATCACATAAAAAGACGTGCATTTCATCATGACTTTCAAATTGGTTCATACTGTTAATAATATCCCCTTTATTTTCATCGCTGACAATATCAAAGGAATTATCTTGTGCAATGTGTCTGCAGTCTCAAATGTTTTGAGATATCACCAAACCGACGAAACTTCTTCCTTTCTGTAGTAAGCGTCTTCGTTGTCATTCTGTATCTTTCTTCACGACTACATTAGTCACTGTCTTTTTTATTCACATTACATCGACATAACAAGACGCTATATCGAACTTACTTTACCAACTCCACAAATCACCTTACACAACAATGACTGTGGAAACAATGATAAGTGGAAACAGGCCTCACCGCACGGGTCAGGAATCATTGCATCTATCGTCTATACTAATAATAAATCTGTAAATGTAGGTCTCTGGATGTTCCCTTCAGTCTCCAGAGCTAATGGACGAATCTTCATGCGTTTTTCACAGGAAATAAGAGAAAAGTTTGGGTCAACATGTAGGCATAATTTTATCAAAATCAGATCACGGAAACAAAAGATATCGTAATTTTAAGTGTTTTCAGTAACCGTCGTGTCTGTTTGTTCAACTATTAAAAAACAATTTCTCCAAAACTACCTCACGAATTTGCATGGGGTTTTCACAGGTACCTTGAGCGTAACTTTGAGCAACATATAGACTTCGTTTCATAAAAATCCGACCACGGAAAAAAAGAATATCGTAATTTGAAATATTTTATCAACTACCGTCATGTCCGTCTGTCTCTTTGAATACGTTTATCTCTTAAAATATTTGACGAATTTTCATGGGGTTTTCACACGTAACTTCTGCATATTGTGCGGTGACATAAAGGCTTCAATAATTAAAATCGGATCAGAGAGAATAAACATCTCATAATGTAATCATTTGTTTAAAAGCCATCGTGTATGTCTATTTGTTGAGGGTAATCTCGAAAAGTACTACACGAACTTTCATGGCTTTCCACAGGTAAATTTACAATAGTTTGGAGAGTAATACAGGCTTCATTTCATCAAAATCGGATCAGAGGAAAGAAAGATGCCGTAATTTGAAGTTTTATGTGTCTAGTACAGCAAATCTCCAAGAGTACTATACGAACTTTCATGGGGTTTCATAGGTCAATTGAGAGTACTTTAGGGCAACATATAAGCTTCATTTCATCAAAATCGGATCAGGAGAAGAAAATATATCGTAATTTGTAATTTCTGGTGTATGCAACGCTTGAATTGCAGCGTAGTATAGCAAAGATCCGATAGAGGCGCTGTCACATAGCATACCAAATAATTAATGGATGGCGATGCTGCATTAGAATCCTTTTTGAAAAATCAATCAAGTACACTGAGGGGAATAATTCTTTATGTTGATAATGAAATAAATAATTAATGTTGTTCCGATCAATAAATTAATGATCATCCTAAAGCGAATATTTCGTTGCCAACGTAAACATACTAAACCGCTACCACTGCAAGCAAAATTTAACCCAGGTACGACACAAAAAATAATTTTTTACTAGCTATATCTCGCATGCCTTGCAACGGCATGGAAAGAAAAAAAATGCTTCTTTCCGCGGGTATCATTTGAATTTAAAACATAACGACGTTCCAACGCGTCTATCGATGTTTTAATTTACTAAGTATTCTTTGCAAGGAAAATGGAATTTATGTAGTTCCCTTTCTGATTTCGGTGTATCCTCATTACATTTTGAGTGCGTTCTGTTGAGGAACACACGAAAACGCCATAGTACAGGAAAGGACAAAGTGAGCCGACGTTGGTTAAATAGTACACCAAATATCTAATTATGGTGTTCTTGCGGTTTTTTTTTTCATTCTCATAACTATGGTGTAATACACTACAATAAGGGGTACAATTTTACTTACTGCGACGGCCTTATGTTATGATGATGGTAACGGCCAATGAATGTTTTTTCAAAATTCCGTCACACAGAATGAGGTGAATAATTATTTAAGTTCACGATGAAATAAATAATTTATGCTGTTCTGGTCATTAAATTAATCATCCTCCTAAAGCGAATAGTTCGTTGCCAACGATAGCAAACTAAACCGCTGCCAATGCAAGAAAAACTTAACCCAGGTAGGGCAAAAAAATGTTCCTAGCTGTATCCCATATGCTTTGCAATATCATAGAAAGAAAAGAAATGCATCTTTCGACGGGTATAATCACTAAATGGTACCTAGAGTAGAAATATCTATGGAGTGAGCATTACATTCTGTGCATCCTCTCAACATGCAGATGGATTTACCATGTGATATTGAGACAAATCCATTCTTTCCACGCATTTATTTGCTCTTCGATTGGTTTGTACCGCATTGGCTACAAAGACGCCCCACCTCCTTTTCGAAAGCGCAACCACATAAAATGAAATAACATCTATATAAATGTGTCACAGAAGCAACAAGAAAGTTGAGGAAGCATCGCTAAAAGGGCCATTTACACGCAGTCATCCGTCTTAACCGAAAACAAAAAGGACCAAGATAACGTCAGCAATTAGTAGATGTTGCCCAATATCGCGTGACATTTCCACCTTAATGTTGAGGACACAAAACCTGTTCAGCGCATCTGCATGCTCACTCCAGAGATATTTCTGCTCTGTGCCAGCCACTAGAGATAATATACACACGCGAGCCACAAACTCATCAGATACCTCTCTGCTTTCTTAACTGTTCGGTACGATATTCTGATTAAAATTTGGTATTACTTACTTTTGGTACGGACTACATTAAGATAAAGACGTTTTCTTCTGCAGAGACAACTGTACTTAGATTTAAAAAACCGGCTTCTTAATTTCAGCATTCATCGAGTTTTCGATAATAGTGAGCACTGCATACGGAATAACTACATTGTCCTCAGAGCAACATACTAATAATTCAGCATGCACTTACTGTGAGAGATAAACAGTTTATTACTACACCATAGAACCAATACATGGCGCTGTTGTTATTATTATTTCTCACCTCAACGATAGAAGTGTTTCCAGAAGATTACGCCAAACAGGCAATTACACACCGTAGTCTTAACACAACCTAACATTGAATTTACATCTTTCCGGATTACGGACTTACATTAATTCCATTTTTTGTATGAAAAACTTTGTGAAATTCATCGTTTACGATAAAGACTTCTACTTACATTTGACATCTTGACTAGGAGAATTGAGTTTATTGACAGAGCGATCCAAAAAGGAATCTGTTATTGCTGACCTAGGTCTACAACTCTAAGAAACAATTATATACACAGGTCCCTCTTTAACAACCGTTGCCAAGCACGGGCATATAAGCTAGTTATAAATATTTATAATAACCAGGAAATTCTGTTTTGCGTCGACTTGCAATGGCGCAGCCAGAATTTGGGATTTTTTCAAATAAAGCATATTGAATTTATTAATCTATGACATATTTTTACACTTTTTATAATTTAATCAATTATACTACGTAAACAATTTCACAAGAGATAAAATAAGTAGGCTCGCATTAATTTGAAAGTAGAAGAGGTGCAACATGATGGAAATATACTGAACATAATCGGCTCATAATACAATTAAGCAGCTTCTCTGTTACTAGCCAAAGAGAAAGGTGTTTACAGTTTAATTAACTCTATGTAGAAAAATAGAAACTAAAATGACACTTTTGTTGTTCATAAGATTCCACTCGGTGGCGCCGCTGACCTGCTAAGCAGCGGGTCGCCGCATATGAACAATCGGCTCGTAGCTTCAGCATAGCAGTAACAACAGCGGCAGCATCAAAACTGGTCGCGGCGGCATTAAAACCGCTTACAGTAACAGCAGCACACGTTCTCAGTAGCGGCATCAGGTTGAAACTAGCCTGTTAAATTATTTAAACAAAATCTCAGGCAGTTGAGATCTGCAAATGAATCGGTCATTTCAAAAAGGTCATTAGTCATGAAAATAAAATTTTACAGGAGAAGGAAAAAACGTTCTACAGCATAAACCATTTATTTATTTATTGTTATTTTAATATCAATATTTAGTGAGGTGCCAAGCACTGTGTTGCACTGTGTATTTTTGTTTTGTAATTAATAGTTTAACCACAATATTAATTTAAAATTGCTGATTTATGACCTTTTTGCAATGAACAACCGTGTGTTGCAACAAATGAAAGCATTACTTGCAAATAATTGCCTATTTCACTGAAAAATCAGTTAATTTTTTACACAGTAAAATGAAATTTGAATATTATTATCTGCAGTAACATTTTTCGCAACATTTGTGTGTTTTATATAACAACATGAAAATAGAGTACAATAATCCAAGTCAATCTTCTTGATCATCATCTTCATTATTTGTCCCCCCCCCCTTCCGTTGCCCATTCTTCCAGTTGGTCATAAAATTCCACATATTCAACTGGAATATACCTCTTCACTTTCAATAAATCTTGTATTTTTTGACATTGATCGGCACTTGCAGAATACGCCCACTCGATGGGCAGTAGAGTAGACTTATTGAAGTTTTGGAGGGGCTGGAATGTCTCTCTGATGAGACCATCGATGAATTGCTCTGTTTTTACATGCCCAGGATAATGTGCATAATACTGAAAAGTCATCCATTTTGAAGGAGAAAAAGAACCTTTTTGTTCTTTGGGAATTATTCCCACACTTGACTCGGAGAGGCAAGCCTTTTTGAAATAGACAGGCCATCAGTTTTTAAAGGCTAATACAGCAATATTATCAATAGTTTCCACTGAGTATTTACTTGATGCCTTTTTGATCATTATGGCGTACTCTTCAGGTAAGTAGATCCGGTCATGACATCTTACTTTTTTATGGTCCCAAAATCTCTATCGTTTGGAAGGAAACTATGCCCGCGTATAGGGAAGTAATGTTTCATCTTCCTAAATTTACCAGTTGATACAAGTGTTAAACAAAAGCGAATCATCGGGTGAATTTTTGTTTCGACCAGCACACCCGTCAGTAAAGAGTTAAAAGCTCATTCACATCTTTTGAGATATACTTCTCGATGTGTTGCAACAAATACTGAAATGCGCCTTTCTTCACTTCGTTTTCGTGGTACACATGAGTGTGACTGCTTGGTTTTACATATTATGTATGCCAAAACATTCTTAATTTAGGATCCTCTTTTCGCTGTCTTCTGCTCTTGACATCTTGAACTTCGATTAGCCCTTGCAGCAAGATATCTTGTCGATTCTTAATTCTGAAACTGTTCATGTGAGCAATGATATCTATCTTCGCATCATCATCAAACAGAGAAAACAGTCCTTTTTGCACCTGAAAGAGTCGAAGTTATCAATTACGATAATGCTTAAATTGCATACTATGCATGTATATGCATTTACTTCCATACAGAAATCAAGTACACGTATTTTTACTCACTTGCAGTCATCTCCTGTTCTCCGAAGCTGAATTTTCTCACCTTTCCAATTCACGTATTCCACTTTACTTTTGAATCATGAATAATATTCCTTTTGTTCAAATGTTTGTATAGTCTATGGGACTTAACTACGGGGTCATCAGTCCCTAAACTTACAAACTACTTATGAATTACTTACAACTAAGGACGGCACAAATATCCATGCCCGAGGGGGGATTCGAACCCCCGACCGTAGTGGCCGTGCAGACCGTGACTGGAGCGCCTTAGTCTCCTCGGCCACCGCGGCCGGCCCTTTTGTAGTTATCAGCATTTCTTGTCCGTTTCTTGCCTATAGGAGGCGTTTCAGAGTCGGAAAAAGACGCAGACACAATTACATCTCGACAAATAAGTGGCTTCTGAATGCGACAGTAATGACCTATTATTTGAACCTACAATGCTGTAAACACAACAATGGATTGTTGTAGTGATGCTAACCTCAACGACAAAATACGCGGGAAAGCAGCACAACGCCGCCAATAACTTCTGCGTTCGATTAAATACACCTCCACACAGTCACTGCAGAAACGGCATGAGTCAATGGCTCATGCATGACCTTTTTGCAATGAACGAAGATTTCAAGGTTCGATAGTAACACCATTTGATAGCTGACTTCTGCCCTTATTGTATGTATGAATCCAGCTACACTTTCCCATAAATTTCCAATGGATAATTCATTTTCGTAAAAAAGTTGACTTATGACCTTTTTGTAATGACCGATTCAAATGCAAGTTAAAACGCTCACTGCCGCTCTAAATTACTTTGTGATTGGCCACAGTACTTGTGCAACGAAAATTTATCTAACTGCTCACTCCTCAAGGGAGCAGCCAATGTTTTAACAAACACAAAATTAATGTTAAAAATAAATGAATAGATACTTAAACATGGGACGGGGGGCATGAAAGTATAAAACAGAGATTTGATACTTTAAATCATCATCTATTCTATAAAATGAACAAGCAAATAAATGTGGGAAGACCAAACTAAGTACACACCTTGTACAATTGTGAATTGCGAACGCAGGAGAAGTTGGCCGCGGTTCGCGAACAGCTGAGCGTGCTGTTGGCTACGGTCAGCCGTCTTCAGGCTGCTGTCTCGGGGTGCAGCGATGGTGGGGAGTCTGGTGCGTCGAGTGGGACACCTCAGGTGTCTCACGCTGCGCTCTCTGTCCCTGCTACCGAGGAACCTTCAGGTGTACCGGACGTCGTCGAGCCGCCTTCTCCGCAAGGGGAGTGGCGGGTTGTACGGCGTTCGTGTCGCTCGAGGCGGAAGGCCAATGTGGAGGCTGGACGTCCCGTCCGCGCCCGTTCGTCCTGTGAGTGAAAGTGTGGCCACTCCTTCAGCAGGGTCCGAGCAGGTGCACGGGGGGAGGGGATTATTAGTTATTGGGAGCTCCAATGTCAGGCGCGTGATGGAGCCCCTTAGGCAGATAGCGTCCAGATCTGGAAGGAATTCCAACGTGCACTCGGTGTGTTTGCCGGGGGGCCTCATCCGAGATGTGGAGGCGGCATTGCCGGCGGCTATCGAGGGTGCGGGGTGCAGTCGACTGCAAGTCGTAGCTCCGGTCGGCACCAATGACGCTTGTCGCTTGGGTTCTGAGGACATCCTCAGGTCCTACGAGCGGCTGGCGGAATTGGTGAAGGCTGCTGCCTTCGCACGCGGGGTGCAAGCAGAGCTGTCGATTTGCAGCATTGTTCCCAGGGTTGATCGGGGTCCTTTGGTTTGGAGCCGAGTGGAGGGTCTGAACCAGAGGCTTCGCCGACTCTGTGACAGTCATGGCTGCAGATTTCTGGATCTGCGTTATCGGGTGGGGAATTGTAGGGTGCCCCTATATAGATCAGGGGTGCACTACACTAAGGAAGCGGCTACTCGGGTAGCAGAGTACTTGTGGAGTGCACATGGGTTTTTTTTTTAGGCTAGGCGCTAACTCTGATGAGCACTCGCCTGTCAGCATTCAAACAGCGAATTCAGGCCACGTTCGGAACAAAAATTCGAACATAAAAATATTAGCCGCGAACTTACAAAGTATTAGAAAAAAAGTTCCCGAATTTGCAGCGCTGCATGGAAGTTATTGCGCTCAGATAGTTTTAGGCACCGAAAGCTGGCTAAATGATGATGTGGCAAGTTCAGAAATATTTAGCGAAGCGTGGAATGTATATCGGAAAGATAGATCTGATACAACTGGAGGAGGAGTGTTCATTGCTGTGGACAAAGATATTGTTTCTACTGAGATCGAGGTTGAAAGTAACTGTGAAGTTATCTGGGCACGCATAACAGGTCTAAAAGAAGTAAAGTTAATAGTTGGGTGTTTTTACCGGCCCCCCAGTGCTGCTGTAGCAGTTTTAGAATCATTCAAGGAAAGTCTACACCAGGTAGTGCATAGGTATCCGGGCCATGCAATATTAGTCGGAGGTGACTTCAACCTTAAGAGTATAGATTGGGACCTCGCTAGTTACATTTCAGGCGGTACAGACAAGCAGTCTTGCGAGCTACTTTTGGACACATTCTCCGAAAACTGTCTTGAGCAGTTAAACCGGCAACCCACGCGCAATGGAAATATTCTAGACCTTATAGCCACAAACAGGCCTGACCTTATTAACGATGTCTGTGTAGAGACAGGAATTAGTGATCATGATATCGTCATAGCGTCGATGGTGACCAAAGTTCACAAACCAGTCAAGAAGGCTAGGAGCGTGTTTTTGTTGGGAAAAGTCGACAAGCAAATGTTACGATCGCACTTAGAAAATGGATGGACTTCGTTTAATTCCGGGACTATGGATGTAGAGGAATTGTGGACTAAATTTAAATGCATTGTTAATGAAGGGTTAGAGAAATATGTGCCAGTAAAGACGATTAAGGATGGAAAAGATCCACCGTGGTATAATAATAATGTTAGAAAGCTGCTGAGAAAGCAAAGGCTGTTGCACTCTCGATTCAAAAAAGAACACGCAAATGATGACAGGCAAAAGTTAGTAGAGATTCGTGCGTCTATAAAAAGATCGATGCGTGAAGCATACAATAATTATCACAGCCATACCTTAGCAAAAGATCTTTCCGAGAACCCGAAAAAATTCTGGTCCTATGTAAAATCGATAAGCGGGTCAAAGCCCACTGTCCAGTCACTAGTTGATCATTCCGGGGCAGTAATAGAAGAAAGCAAACGGAAAGCTGAAGTTCTAAATTTAACCTTTAAGAAATCTTTCACGCAGGAGGACCGCACAAATATACCATCATTTGATCAACGTACTAATTCCGAAATGGGGGACATAGCAATAGGTATTTCCGGTGTAGAGAAGCAGCTGAGAGGTAAATACGAAAAAGTCTGCTGGTCCGGATGGAGTACCAGTTCGGTTTTACAAAGACTATTCTGCGGCATTGGCCCCCTACTTAGCTTGCATTTATAGCGAATCTGTAATTCAGCGCAAAGTTCCTAGTGATTGGTAAAAAGCGCAGGTGACTCCCGTGTATAAGAAAGGAAATAGAACTGACCCATACAATTACAGGCCAATATCGTTGACATCGGTTTCATGTAGAATTTTGCAGCATATTCTCAGTTCCAATATAGTAAATTTCCTTGAAACGGAAAAGCTTCTTTCCATGAATCAGCACGGGTTTAGGAAACATCGCTCATGTGAAACTCAGCTTGCCCTTTTCTCACATGACATCTTGCGAGCCATGGACGAAGGGCAACAGGCGGATTGTGTTTTTCTCGACTTCAAAAAGGCGTTCGACACGGTGCCACACTGCAGACTGCTAACGAAGATACGAGCTTATGGAATAGGTTCACAGATTTGTGACTGGCTGGAAGACTTCCTAAGTAATAGAACGCAGTACGTTGTTCTCGACGGCGAGTGTTCATCAGAGACGAGTGTATCATCAGGCGTGCCCCAGGGGAGTGTGATAGGGCCGCTATTATTTTCTATCTATATAAATGATCTAATGGACAGAGTAAGTTGTAATTTGCGGCTGTTTGCTGATGATGCTGACAAAATTTCTAGTTGGTGCGAAGAATGGCAGCTAGCTCTCAATGTAGAAAAATGTAAGATGATGCGCATGAGTAGAAAAAACAATCCTATAATGTTCGAATACAGCATCAGTAGTGAGCTTCTTGATGCGGTCGCGTCGTTCAAATATCTAGGCGTAACATTGCAGAGCGATATGAAATGGAACGAGCATGTAAGGACAGTTGTGAGTAAGGCAGACAGCCGACTTCGGTTTATTGGGAGAATTTTGGGAAGATGTACTTCACCTGTAAAGGAGACCGCGTATAAAACGCTTGTACGACCACGTCTTGAGTATTGCTCAAGTATTTGGGACCCGCAGCAGATCGGTTTGAAGGAAGACATAGAGGCGGTTCAGAGGCGAGCAGCTAGATTTGTTACCGGTAGGTTCGACCAATGCGCGAGTGTCACGGAAATGCTCCGGCAACTCAATTGGGGATCGCTGGAAGAAAGACGACGTTCTTTTCGTGAATTTCTCTTAAGTAAATTTAGAGGGCCGGAATTTGAAGCTGAGTGTAGTACGATCTTGCTGCCGCCTACTTACATTTCGCGTAAAGATCACAAAGACAAGATAAGAGAAATTAGGGCTCGTACGGAGGCATATAGGCATTCTTTTTTTCCTCGTTCAATTTGGGAGTGGAATAGGAAAGGAAATGCCTAGTAGTGGTACAGTGTACCCTCCGCCACGCACCTTACGGTGAATTGCGGAGTATGTATGTAGATGTAGATGTAAATTATAAAATTACTGCCCGTACTAAAATTGTTTCTGACCTTTATGAACAGGGAGATAACGTGGAAGGAAATTTGTAAATACACAATGGGAAGAGGAAAGCACACTCATTCATTCACAGACACGCGCATAATGCTTCCGACACTTTCTCATACGGGAACAGCTCATAGCAGCGACAAACGAAGCGTCTGCTGCGTTTTGCGACCCATTGTCACGTTTACTTGTACTTGACACATTGTAGTTATGTTGTGATTTATTACTTGTCCAAATTTCCCGTGCCGACCTGTTTAAAGAAATAAAAACTGAAAAAAAAAAATTAAAAAATCTATGGGATGCCCTGGGGGGGGGGCTTCAGCCTAGCGCTACAGCGCCACTGTCGACTTGTAAGATTTTTTACCATGTACATTGTTACAAAATATAGAAAAAACTCTCCCAGATTTGTCAGATTTTTTACTAGTTCCATAAAACCAACTGAAACTACACTGCCTATTAACTTACGAAAAAGAAACTGAAAATCTGGAAGTTTTGTCTTATTAGGTTTTCTCTCGACTCTTCAAATTCGGACTTTCTCCACCAAGTCAACGATGCATTCATAGTTTTCTTCTTGCTTTGACCAGAACTATGTTTTTACCATATTTTCATTTCAGCTAGATACAATGACGAATATTCATTAAAAGACAGGATTGAGTAATACCTGAAAGAAACTTTTTTTTTTTCTTCAAATCGGCAGCTAAGAAAAAAAGGCAATACGTATACAACACGATAGTTGTTTCGTATTTAATCGACAGATCGATGTACGTCGCAACTCATATCAGCACAATAAGTTGAGAAAACCTTCTGCCTTGCAGTGTAATGTGATTTGCAGAGTATCCATATAGATGTAGAAAACTCATTCCCAACTTTGATACTAATCTGCCATTTAGATATTTATTCATAACCGAGTCAAAGAACATTTGGAGGCAGATACTTCACATTTTTATACCAAATTACAGGCACTCCAGTTCGTATTTTCCCGCCGCTAACGTCATGTGTAGGTAGGATTTTGTGAAGAAACGGGTGTCGTTTGTTTCTGTTAATGTCTCTGACAATACAACTGACTTTCTGTTATCGTGATACGAAAAAATAAAATCATTTTTGTGAATGTTTCCTAATATTTCTGAAACATATGAAAACATCGATGTATCATTTCTCAGAGCGATGTTTTTTTTTTAAAACATCGACGTCTGAATACCAATATTTTTATCAGCGATGTTGCATCCCTAGCTATTTTCATAGAGTTCTGTATAGACAAGCGGCACAGCGAATCGTTACTGAGCGTTACAGCACGCAAGTTCTGTATAGCAGTTTTGTCACGCTACCGTGCTTCTTTGCGTTGGCGGCCATTTCCGTTCCAAATCGCTGCTGTAGCAGACGGTATTCGGCTAATGTTTGTTTTAGTTGCGTTCTGCAGGGAATGTAAAATTGCGACAGAGTATGCAGTTTATGACAATGATGCTATATTCATTCTCACTGCAACGTGTTTGTGTTATGACTAACAATACAACAACCACTGTGAGGTAAAAGTAGCCTTTTAATTAACAAAATTCTGCTTTCGCTCAATGGTATATGTGTAACATAAGGTTATAAGTGTGTCCTCCTGATTTATTATTATTATTATTCTTTTCTTGTCAAGTTTCCATTAGCTATGGTAATAGGCGAAGGACTAACGAAAGTTACTTGTGTAACCGAGAACAGAATCTCACATGGAATGTCAGCTTCCATTGATATAAAATTTTCCTAGTGTGTGTGTGTGTTTCTAATGATTCGAAATTATGTAAATTGAAGAAATTTCCAGATACTGGATCTGTATCAGACTAACAATCTCAGCGCTTTAACTGAAATTAAGTTGGAAAAGATAGAAGAGATAACGGAAGAAGTCCATGAAAATCATTGCGCCAAGTGAGAAATTGCGAAACTAAAATTTATTTATGTAAAAAAATGTATTAGTTTCCGTTGTAATTACTTTGATTACGATAATTAATGTATTTAAACCATTTTCATTATTTAGTGAAGTTTTCACTGAAGAAAGGATTTAGCCGCGGCGGAGTGGCCGAGCGCGTTGAGGCGCTATATTCCGATGCGATAGGCCGTACGCCGTCGGGGCTTCAAATCCTCCCTCAGGCATGGATGTTTGTGTTGTGTTTAATATAAGTTAGTTCATAAGTAGTTTGTAAGTTTAGTGACTAATGACCCCGCAGTTACGTCCCATAAGCTTAACAACCATTTAAACATTTGAATTTGAAAAAAAAAATATTTACAGGAATTCTAGCAATTCTCTGCGAAAGTTACATTTAACTTGGTTGAACATCGTTAATAGAGACAATACGTATTTTTAGATTTCACATGCTATTCGGCAAGAGATTTTGTCCGAAAATTGCTTCAGTCCAAAGCATAGCCTACTTAATTTGTCATCCAAACGTGCTTAATGTTCTCGTATACTGAAATCGGAAATGTCTCATGAAGAGTTATCTCTTTTCCTGTGACCAACTCAGGCTAGATATTTAAGAAATTTAAATGGTTCATCTAGTCGGTTCTTCTCAGACAGTTTGAGCCAAATCTGTGAGAATAATCTTGTGACCTTTCCTTAGGGTTACCAAGTGTTCGTCATCAGAAAAGAGGACAATTCATGTAAAAAAGAGGACACTTTATTGTCAACATACAGTAATTTACAACTTAATTAATGAACAACGTAAAACTACTATAAACTAATCAGTAACCTTGTTTGGTTATTGTAAAACAAAATATTACGAACCTTGACAGTTTATTCATCATCACTAGAGACAATTGTCTCATTCTTGTCTTTTTCACTTTTGAACCTATATTTGCGATCCAGTATTGAACCTTACGATACTTCTACGAAAAATGTTGAAATGTTTGTATATCTATCGGACCAAACTGCGTGGTCATCAGTCCGTAGCTTACAAACTACTTAAACGTAGGTAAACTAACCTACGGGCAAACACACACACCCATGCCCCAGGGAGGACTCGAACCTCCACGGCGAGCAACCGCGCGCTCCGCAGCGAGACGCTTTAGACCGCTCGGCTACTCCATCGCGGCGATACTTCTACGACTTACCTTTGTTTACAACGAATATGTACGTTCCAGTAGGGCAAATCAAACATTCCGCTTCATGTTCGTTTCTTCCTCTCTTGTATGATTTGTATTTCTTCAAGGGCACATCTTTCAACACTGACTTTTCTTTCGGCATTTCGTAGTTGTATTTAAGTTCGCAATTTATTTTGAAGCAAAATTACAGCTTTAACCTAAACCACAAAGTATATCAAAAGCAACGCCAAAGAACATAATGCAGAACACAGAATGATAGACAATTGGGTTCCTTCGTAGAAGTTTCGAATCCTTTGCAACTGTCAGACCCATGAAAATGTTGTGAACTGCAATTTCCTCTCTGAGTATACGCGTGATAGTTGCGAACAGTTTGGAATTGCAGTACGAACAAATCCGTTGTCGCCAATGCCACATAAGTAAATTTTCTTTCTCGGAAAAAAAAAGAAAAGAAAAAAAAGGACATTTTGTAGAATTTTATAAATTCCGGCCGGACACATTTTCTTGCCTCAAAAAGACTATGTGTCCGGGAAAAAGAGGACGTATGGTAACCCTAGTTAAACTGTTCTAACGTGAAATTCTTAGAAGCCGGTGTATCTTGCATTGTTGCAGACCTTTGTTCTTAATTGGCTGCCTCGCAGCTACTATTCTGCGACAATTGTCACGCCAGTTACTTCAATTGTTTTAAAGTAGTTTTACCTCAGAGCGCGGCGGCATAGAGAAGAGAGAATTCTCTCTTCTTGAAAAACGGTTACATTATCTAGAGTTAGTGATTGTGACGCTTCAGATAGTTGTATTTACGCATTTTCAGATTGAAACAGTTGCATAACACAAAAAAGGACATTTCCCTATTTTCCTAAAAACCCGGTCGGACCATTTTTAGTGTCCAAAAAAGAGGACATGTCGGGGTAAAAGAGGACGTCTGGTAACCCTACCTTTCCTGGTAAGCATGAGCAGCCTTTAGAATTATTAATATTCTATTACTCAACGTAAGAATATAATTTCTGACTCAAACGGTACGCAAACTAGCTGGAGAATAGTAATGATTTGCAAAAGCGTTCGTTTTCTTTCCTAGCGATACTGCGCAGCGTCGCCTGCTCTAGAACCAAAATGGCGGCTCCGTAAAGCCCTTTCTATATGAGACGTGCTGCACGCACAAGGAGTCGTTGTCAGCTGCAGCGCCCCTTGCGATAGACCGTCGAACTATAAAGAAGCGTTCAAACGGTACGCATTTTTGAGTCGTCTACTTCGTTTGTTGTCAACTTACAGCAAATGAATCGCTGCGTTAACATCACTTTTAGAAACTGCATGATATATTGTGACGATTAAAACGTTTATTTGTGTTTTAGACTGCTTCTATGAAACTGTATTTAATTGTTTTCGTGGAGTTCCTGCGTAACTACGTCGCTCACATGACATTGTGTTAACGTCCTCATTATAAAATGCGATTACATACTTCCAGCCCCTGCGTTTTGAGGCACCTATGTATATGATGAACAAGCTCAGGTGTCTATACATAGACCTTTCGTTTTGATAAAGCTTCAAATAATGCTCAGCAAAAACAAATATTTCATCTGTTAACTACAAAATCAAATGTTTGTTAAGCTTATGGGACTTAACTACAGGGTCATCAGTCCCTAAACTTACAAACTACTTATCAACTACCTTATTCTAAGGACGGCACAAATATCCATGACTGGAGCGCCTCAGTCCCCTCGGCCACCGCGGCCGGCTGTTAACTACAGTGTGTTTCAGGAAAATAGCAAATATTTTAGAAGACGGTAATAAAGACGATTTGTACTTAAAACAACGTGTGTTCAATTTTTATAGGTTACAGAGATACAGCTCGTGGTATGTACAACAAACTGATTAGGATATTTTGACTAATTCTTTCGTCGGTTCTTGGTAGATCACCATATTGACTTTTATTTAAATAACCTGTTTTCGATGTAGTTTAAAGTTTGAATATGTTCTAGTAAGCCGAAAGCCGGGTAACTAATTGGAAATGAACGTGTAGAAGATACACAAAATTCCACTTTCAAGTAAGTGTGATGTTGTACTACCAAGAACCGACAGATAAATCAGTGAAAATTTCTTGATTTACATTTGCTCTACGTTAGGATTTCATATTAACAGTTATATCTTTGTATTCAATAAAAATTGTACACAGGTTATATTAAATTTTAATGCAATTTCTCTATAGTATCACCTCCTAAAATACTTACGACTGAATCGAATAACTAGCTTGCTCTCAGCAGGAGACACATGTACACATTCTCAGATTCCCGACTTGGCTTCGTTTGTCAGCTGGGTTCCCCATTCGGTCGTTTGCGCATGCGCGAAGCACTTCCATACGCGTGAGAATAGGATCCATCCTATTCCGTCTACAATGTGGATCAGGGCATAAGATAACATGCTAACTGGGCGACACTGGTGTTGCCCAGTGCTGAGAATTTGTCGCCCAGTGGCTATGGGTAGTGCTGGCAATTTATTTTTATTGAATGACATATCAAATGTACCGGGAATTAAAAAATAACCTCTTGTAAATCTTTTAGAGCATAGGTTCCCAACCTTTTCAGTCTTGTTACCCCTAAGACCTACTAGGGAAACTAATTTTACCCCACTCCCCCCCCCTTAAAAAAATATCACCCATTAAAATATTATCAAACAAAGCAATACATGAAAACTCTGCCAATCTTTGTTAATCATAATACACTGCATAAGACACATATCTTTTACACTTTCGATGTAGCAATGAAACAATTATATTCAATGAAAAGGTGGGTACTGTTTACCAGTCAAGTTTTCTAATGTTTGCTTTTGTTTTGCTTAAGGCGCAACTCAGGTCTTGTTCCACATTGAGACGGTTTCTGGTCTTACTTCCTTTTGTCAGTAGCTCTAAGAAGCCACTCTGATATCTGTGAGTGGTACCGATCTGTCTTAACGTTCTTAGAACTCTGTCAGCTATAACAGGATATTCGGCTTCTGCTTTTCGCCATAATGTACCAAGGTCATAATTTTGAAATTCCATTTTGAATGTGCTATCTTTGAGAAATCAGAAGGATTCTACTTTGGCTGAAACATCTTTGAAAATTTCCTCTTCAACAGAAAATGGTCTCAATATCCAAGTGTTGACGTGCTGATTATCTATAGCTGAGGAATATTGCTTAATTGAGTTTATAACTGCAGACGGATGCTAAATACCGGAAGTTTAAAACACGATTCTTTTATTTTCCTCTCCTACTCATTGATCAGACAGTTTCTTAAGCATCGATAGATCTCCGACTTGAACCCTGCGTTGGTAAAGTTCCAGTTTACGGACGAAACTTGAAATTTTATCCTGCGCTGTCAAAATATTAGTCCTATTTTCATGCAATGAAATACTCGGACTTAATTTCACTGAAAAAGTCAGCAAGATAAATCAACATTTTGACAGTTTTTTCTTTTACTTTTGAGTAAAATCTTTCTTTTCGTGTTCCTTGCTTTTTCAGAAGGAGTCCTATTTCTAAATGGGCAGAGAGAAGCAGCAATGAAGTGATGTGATGTTCCTCTGCAAAGTAAAATAAATCGTCGTTGCCGTGTTATTTCGTTAAAACGGACTAAAACGGTCATCTGACGCAAAATAAAAACCGAAAGTACACGAGGTGGTAAGGAATCTGTCATCAAAATGTTTTACGTCTCTCCGACGATATCAAAAGGGTGAGATGGAATGAAGAGCTTTATCGGCAAGTTAATATGCTTATTGGTGTAAGCGAAAAACACTTCAGGAATGGACAAAAAAATTTTAAATGCATACTGGGTATTCTAAAACATATCCTGTGTTTATTTAAGGCTGTGAGTGTGTTGCAACAAGTTCATTACTGCACGATTTATTACAGAAGATAACGAGATGAAATCTGTGTTTGTAGGTGAAAGCAAATCGAGTCTGCGAGGGGTAGAAGGTCTTATGGAATCGGTCAAAGTTTTATTGGAAAATTTAGACCTTGGTGATACAGCAAAAGGTAAGTTGACAGGATTGACTACAGATGGAGAGAGTGCTAATACAGGCAAATCCAGTGGCCTATAGGTTCGAATGAAAGAGTACTTAGGAAGAAACTTACTTTGTATTTGGTTTGTTCAAATGTTTGTAGAGTCTATGGGACTTAACTACGGGGTCATCAGTCTCTAAACTTACAAACTACTTGTGAACTAGCTAATACTAAGGATGGCACAAATATCCATGCCCGAGGGGGAATTCGAACCCCTGACAGTAGTGGCCGTGCAGACCGTGACTGGAGCGCCTCAGTCCCCTCGGCCACCGCGGCCGGCATTTGGTGTGTGGCTCATCGATCTGACCTAGCCATGTCAGACCTAGAATCAGCAGTCATTGAAGTTTAGCACTGGAAGACAAATTTAAAAGCCGTGGGAACGTTTTATAGGGCATCGGCTTTACGCTTTGAAGAACTTGAAGAGCTGGCTGAGTTAACCAAGAAAACTGTCTACCCCTTTCCAGCACACTTTGATGTAAGGTTCGTAGAACACCTCAACAATTTAGCCAAATCAGTTTGCAAAAACCTTCCATTAATGCAACAACATTGGAGTAATGTTCTTGGAAAGACTGATTCCTCAAAAGTTGAAAAAGCTTCAGCACGTGGGTTTCTACGTTTGTGTGAGACAGGTGGCGAACAACAGCGACTTAGCAGTCTGATGCTAGATCTTCTGAAACGTCTGGAAAAACTGCAAAAATATAGTTACAATCCCTGATATTGAAGTATCTAAAAATGTTTGTTGATTCATTATCTTTGATGGAATAACACTGTTATCCTGGTGGATATGAAGAAAAGTTGTGAAGAGAAGGTGCAAGAGAACTTGAAAGTGACGAATCAGATACTGAATATCTTCCTAGAAGACGTCAAGTAAACATATTTGTTTCAACAAAGCGACACTGGCCTGCAGCGAGAAGAGAGGTTGTAATGAGCTGCAAAGAGTTTTTCTTACAACGGCTTCCCGAAGATCAGAAGGAAATGTGCAGTAGGATTAATAGATTATTAAATTCTAAAAATCCTATTGAGCTTGTGAACACAGTTCGTGCAGACGTTGAAGGCCTGTTTGGTAGAGATAAAGTAACAGATTTTACTGATGACGTTGTAGGGTTGTTTGCAGCAGAAAAACTCCTTGTTCCGTCTAGTATGACACCATCTACTGGAAAGCTGTACCACTTTTTGAAAATATCTCAACCTCACTCGATCCTAAGAAAGTTGGTGCAGTCGTATATTTCTCTGACACCGCACTGTGCAGGTCCTGAAAGAGCAGTGTCACTACATACGACTTTAAAATCAAACAAAAAATCTGGCCTGTAACGAGAAGCTCTCAACACTAGAACGCGCATCGCTCTCAACGGTGTTGGGACAGCCTTTTTCGACCCAAGGCCATCCGTGGTAAAGTTCCTAGAGAAGAAAGAGAGAAGAAGGAAGCTGCCCGATTTTGAACTGTATCAAGACCAAGAGATTGTAAAAAAGTTTTTTTGCAAATGACAGTAACCTTTAAATTTGATGTTCTTCGATTCTTTTAGTTAGGGACTTTGTAACTTTTTTATCAAAATATTTTGTAAACCCAGTAATTTCATTATCCTTTAAAATTTTGTTGTAGGCCTATTTTAAAATATTTCTTCAAAATTGTTTCTTGTGTGCATTAAAACGTTTATAAAAACGGCAAAAGAATTGTTTTTACCTACAATCGTACAAGTGAAGGTATAAAATTACTGTTCAATACTCTTTGAAAGAAAACTGTTACACTAGAACTTTACGTTCTTTAAAGACGTTTTTAGCACCAGCATCTCATGACTCATTTTCTTCAGAATTAAGTACTTTTCTTAGATAGCTTAAAATTGTAATTGTGTTTCTTTCTCTTTGGTGTACAGAATTCTCTAGAGCAAAAATACAAATTGTGGAACCATAACGTAATATGAGCTTTTAAGGCAAATTATGATTTATTAATTTCTACAGAAAGTGCACAGGAAGGCATTATAAGTAATCATAGTACTGATATTAGTTTAATTTAATACTATTTTCAATCAGTAGCCACATCAAATTAAAGTGAACTGTACTGTATTCTGTTTAACTACTTAACAAATAAAAGACAACAAAAACAATTGAAAGGTTGTTTAACAAAATTAGGAGACATAAATGATTTCTTCAAAGTCCAAATTTAGTATTGTTCCACAAACATTTTTATTTATCATTAATAACATATATGAATAAAAAAAATCTATTAAGGAAAAATTAGGCAGCTTTGATTTTAATAAAAAGGGCTTAAAATACGGTTTTAGGCATCAATATTTTGAAATTTTTCCAGGGGAGGGTCCCCGGAACCCCCGGATCATCCTTCCAATGTCGCCCAGTGAAAATCCCTTAAAATATGCTCTGCTGTGGACGCGTCTACACTGTAGGCGGACGGCGTGACCGGTGCATCATGCATAATCTCGTAAGCTCTCACTTCCCGTGTAGAAAGGGCTTAACACTTTCGCTGCGGCTGAGGCTTATAAGCGTCCGCGCTCAGTGTAGGATAGCGTGAGCCGCAGCGAAAGTGTTAAAGCGACATTGGTGCCCAGACCTGTCTTCTGTGGGCCTTGATAACTCGCGGTAAACAACCTGACGCCTAGCGAAGGCCTTGTTTAAACTAGACGGAGAGTAGGAAGGCGGCCAAGGACGAAACCTTGAGGGACACCATATTCTCAGTTCCGCCGTTCTGATTTTAGCTTCGGATCGTAACCGCGTAATACGAAACGGGGCCGTTGCATAATAGCACGTGCCGCGCCGTTAATCAAACGCCTGCCTTCCTGGCGATTGCACGCTGGGAGGCGGCCGGCGAGCGGTCGTTCGGCGAACCGCCAGCAGGCGGCAGCAGCGGCGCCCGCGGCGGCGGCTAATTGGCGGGCGTGAGATTTGGGAGCCGACCAAGGCCGCGCGCGGCCAGCAGCACACAAACACACACACACACACACACACGGCCTCCAAATCCCAGCCACGTGCGCGCGCAAAGTGCATTCGCTGCCGCGCCTCTTCCTGCAGGATTTTCCCGCGCACGCAACGTCCCACGCTGAGTCGACACGTGTCACTTTTTCGGGGATGCCCCGATATTTAGCACGTTGTTATTAGGTTGCTCTCTTCTCGTTATGTTAATTGCCTACATCCGTACTGCTCAATCCACCTCAAGCAAATGTTCAAATGTTTGTAGAACTTATGGGACTTAACTACGGGGTCATCAGTCCCTAAGCTTACAAACTACTTATGAACTAGCTAAGACTAAGGACGGCACAAATATCCATGCCCGAGGGGGGATTCGAACCCCCGACCGTAGTGACCGTGCAGACCGTGACTGGAGCGCTTCAGTCCCCTCGGCCACCAAGGTCCCGTTTACATGGGCTCCCAAAACCGGATTTCGTAAACCGATTTCCCAATTCCGCTTTTGGTCGGTCATGTAAACACTCCAAAATCGATTCTGGAAATCCGCTTCTAGTTCCACAATCGATTTTCGAACCCATGTAAACGCAACCGTTTTTGAAGCGTTCTTGGCTTGTCAGATTGTGTTTTCTTCTTAAGAATTTTCTGCAAATATCAGTGACAGTTTTTCGGGGATGTCCCGATATTTAGCACATTTTTATTAGGTTGCTCTCTTCTCGTTATGTTAATTACCTACATCCGTACTGCTCAATCCACCACAAGCACCCCGTTTACATGGGCTCCCAAAAACGGATTTCGTAAACCGATTTCCCAATTCCGCTTTTGGTTGGTCATGTAAACACTCCAAAATAGATTCTGGAAATCCGCTTCTCTATAGCGGTTTTCCAGTTTCACAATCGATTTTCGTGTCCATGTAAACGCAACCGTTTTTGAAGCTTTCTTGGCTTGTCAGATTGTGTTTTCTTGTTAAGAATTTTCTGCACATATCAATGTCAGTTTTTCGGGGATGCCCCGATATTTAGCACGTTTTTATTAGGTTGCTCTCTTCTCGTTAATTACCTACATCCGTACTGCTCAATCCACCTCAAGCAAATGTTCAAATGTTCTATGGGACTTAACTACGGGGTCATCAGTCCCTAAGCTTACAAACTACTTATGAACTAGCTAAGACTAAGGACGGCACAAATATCCATGCCCGAGGGGGGATTCGAACCCCCGACCGTAGTGACCGTGCAGACCGTGACTGGAGCGCTTCAGTCCCCTCGGCCACCGAGGCCCCGTTTACATGGGCTCCCAAAACCGGATTTCGTAAACCGATTTCCCAATTCCGCTTTTGGTTGGTCATGTAAACACTCCAAAATCGATTCTGGAAATCCGCTTCTAGTTCCACAATCGATTTTCGTGCCCATGTAAACGCAACCGTTTTTGAAGCGTTCTTGGCTTGTCAGATTGTGTTTTCTTCTTAAGAATTTTCTAATGTGAAATAAAAGTATAAATATTAGAGTGAACATAAATCTGCGTACTTAAATAAAGAAATATAGCGATTGTGCGGACTAAATCAGGATGTGAATCAGCTGTTTTTCAGCCGCCATATTAAGTAGCCTAGGAAATCCGATTCAGGCTGTACCACGTAAAAACGGCAGCTAAAAACAGTTTACGAAAGTCGGTTTTCGCCTTCCGGAAGATGTGTTGCACGTAAACGTTGTGAAGCTGTGTGGCGGACCTATCATTTCGTGTCTCTATTCCAGTCGCGAATGCTTCAGGAAAAAAAAAAAGGTTTGCCGCTCTCTTTGTGGTCTTTTCGCGAGATATACGTAGAAGCAAACACTTCTAGCTGATAACCAGGCGCTGCCCTGGTATTTATTTATTTATTCAAGCCTGGATCTATTACTTCTCTTATCCCAATTGCGCGATTGGATTCACGATTTCCTATCAGAAAGGACACAGTTCGTTGTAATTGACGGTAAGTCATCGAGTAAAACAGAAGTGATATTTGGAATTCCACAGGGAAACGTTATAGATCTCCTACTCTTCCTTGTGTTTATAATCGATTTAGGAGACAATCTGAATAACTCCCGTAGACTGTTCGCGGATGATGCCCTCGTTTATCGGTTAGTGAAGTCAACAGAGGATCAAAAGCAACTGCAAAGCGATTTAGATAAAATTTCTACCTGGTGCGAAAATTGGCAATTGACACTAAATAAAGAAAAGTGTGAAGTAATACACATGACCACTAAAAAAAATATCCGCTGAATTCCAATTACGCGATAAATCAGTCAAATCTTAAGGTCGTAAATTCTACCAAATACCTAGGAGTTATAATTACGAACAACTTACACTGGAGAGAACGCACAGAAAATATTGCGGGGAAGGCGAACCAAAGGTTTCGTTTCATTGACAGAACGCTTCGAAGATGCACCAGCTCCACCAAAGAGACTGCCTACATCACACTTGTGCGTCTTCTCCTGGAGTACTGTTGCCCCTTGTGGGACCCTCGCCAGATGGGACTGACGGAAGACATTGAGAAGGTTCAGAGAAGGGCAGCTCGTTTCGTTTTATCACGTTACGGGGGGGGGGGGGGGGGAAGTGTCACGGAAATGTTGCACGAAATGGGGTGGAAATCATTAAAAGAAAGACGTTATTCATTGCGGCGTGATCTGTTTGTGACATTTCAATCTCCGACTTTTAATTCTGAATGTGAAAATATTTTTCTAGCACCCACCTACTTAGAGAGACATGACCATCCCAATAAAATAAGAGAATTCAGATCAGAAACGGAACGATTTAGGTGTTCTTTCTTCCAGCGGGCTATTAGAGAATGGAACGGCAGAGAAAAGTTAATGAACCCTCTGCCAGGCACTTAAATGTGATTTGCAGAGTATCTGTGTAGATGTAGATCCCTTCTCTCCCTGTCCATCTCCTTTTTTCTAATCTTTCACTGTGGAGGTGAGCATTCATGACATATCAAGGGGCATGGGGTGTTCACAGCATCCTACATAAATACGATACTGAGGTTTCGATCTTTTTCATAAATTGTTTACTACACAATAAACATTTCATTAGTCATTTGTTAATTCATTTAAGTACAATTTTAAGCACTAACGTAGTTGCATAATTATCAATAACTGACAAATCAGTAACGAGTGTAATGGTTTCAAATGTCCGTATTCATACTATTTTTCAAATAAGTAAAGCTTTAAGTATTTTAAAATTATTGATAGATGTTAACAGAGAAAACAACAGACATATTTACATTGCATAAAACAATCATTCATATAGGGTTACCAATATGTTCATCATCAGAAAAGACGACAGCTCATGTAGGAAAGAGGACACTTTATTGTTAATGTAATTTACAGCTTTATTAACGAACCACGTAAAACTACTACGAACTAAAACAGTAACTTTGTGTGGTTATTGTAAAACAAAATATTATGAACCTCGACAGTTCATTCATAATCACTCCAATTGTCTTATTCTTGACTTTTTCACTTTTGAACGAACTATATTTGGAGGACGGCGAAATATCTCTGAGGAGCTTTTTGTTCTTCAAGAACTACTGATAAAATGTTTGAAATTATACTATACATATACAATAGCTTTTATATTTTCTGTTTTAAATCTATTCCTGTCTTTTGTCCACTTTGTGTTCACAAGAGAAAAAGAGAAATCACACGTTCTGTGTTGGGAATGTGACTACGTATAGAAAAAAGAAAAAGAACAAAGAATTCTACAGTTTTATAAAATTGCAAAACTGATCGAAGCACAATGTATCATTAATGTTTACATTTGTTTGATCCTTGAGATACATGAAACAGTTTTCAACATCCCCCCGATAGGTATTCCTAAGAACTGCATCCACATGCCTGTTATGAATCGTTTGCAACTGTCGGACGCAAGGGGAGAGCGAAATCGTGAACGGCAAATTCCCTCTGTGTATGCGCGTAATTGCGAACAGTTAGGAACTGCAGTGCGAACGAACCCGCTGTCGCCAATAACACAAAAATAAATTTTCTTTCAAGGAACCCAAAAAAGAGGACGTTTTGTAGAATTTTATAAATTTCGGCCGGACACATTTTCTAGCCTAAAAAAGAGGACGTGTCCGAAAAAAAGAGGACGTATGGTAACCCTACATTCATATCAAAATTATAGACTAAAATCACATTTCAACACCGAAAATTGTCATCATCACTGGGAGACGATTCTGAATTGATACATTTACTGCAGATGTTTTCATATGATTTAAACACATGATTTGCTTACACATGTAACAGAACAACTTCTCCGGCGTTGTTGAAAATTAGGAAGCTGTATCTTCACCAGTATAGCTGGCCGCGGTGGCCGAGGGGACTAACGCGCTCCAGTCACGGTCTGCACGGCCACTACGGTCGGGGGTTCGAATCCCCCCTCGGGCATGGATATTTGTGCCGTCCTAGTTCGAAAGTAGTTCATAAGTAGTTTGTAAGTTTAGGGACTGATGACCCCGTAGTTAAGTCCCATAGACTATACAAACATTTGATTTATCTTCACCAGTATCATCGTCAAATTTGTCACTTGCAGTTTCATTATAGATTCCTTCCAACTTCTTCTTTATTGTCATCCGAATATTTACCCTCTGGAATCTCATGGTATTCATCTTCATTAAAAACTTCCTCCTTCTAAGACGTTTTTGCTCCTCTTCATATGACATCATGATGCGCATTGCTCAACACAGGAAGTCGCAGTACTATGTAGGTGGGGTGTTATCATCAGCAGCCCAGCGTTTAAAATTAGTTGTGTGCAGTGTTACATACGTTTAAAAACAGAAACAATGGTTTTGCAAGAAAGTGAATCCGTTTGAAAGAAGGTAACAAGCCGCTACACAGTGTATCCAATCTGCTTCACTAAATACCAACAAACTTTTACAACTAGGGTGCGTGAACACCCCACGTCCATAGTTAAAGGCTAATAACGTGTTACAGCCGGACGCGGTGGCCGAGGGGACTGCGGCGCGCCAGTCACGGTCTGCACGCCCACTACGGTAGGGGGTTCGAATTCCCCCTTGGGCACGGATATTTGTGCCGTCCTTAGTAGTAGCTAGTTCATAAGTAGTATGTAAGGAACTGATGACCCCGTAGTTAAGTCCCATAAGCTCTACAAACATTTGAACATATAACGTGTTATATTTATCAGAGAATGTATCAGAAATACGACTGTCTTACTTAATATACAAAATTTTAAGTACAAAGAAAATAGTAATCTAAATACAAATGATATGTAACATTCATACCTCCATTTATTTCACAACTTTACTATAAACAGTATTTCTTGTTACTTGTCCAGGATCTAATATGCATAATTTCTTTGATGAGGCCACCCATGAAGACGGGAGATAAAGCTCTCCGTGTCACAAACATGGGCATGTGAAATCCACCCCCCAGCAGTGGCGTAACTAGGACTTGGCTTTGGGGAGGGGGGGAGGGATAGACCTGCTTGAAGAACAAAATTTTAGACAGTTTCCTGACAGACTATCATCTACCACTCCCATCGAAGAAACTAATTCACTCCCATCCAATGAAAGCTTATGGTAAAACACCCCAAGTTTCCAATTTTTACCTTTACCAGATTGCTGTTATACAATTTCTTTCCCTTTTTTTCCCCCTCCATTTCGGGTTCTGGAGGGTTCTATCCCCCTCATCCCCCCATAGTTACGCCACTGCCCCCCAGTACTTAATAGATTGCCCTGTGGTTTATTAATCGTAATAGAAAATGCAAGTCTCAATGGAAACTGCAGTCTCTTGAAATTGAAAGCCAAATCTGTCGTAAAGAATGGGTATTCGTTTGATGTACTCTTGTTGCATTCTCTTCCTTACCTTATGATGCTATAGAAGTCTATTGCTATCGCCTGCATCCGTGGGTTATAAGTTGTATAATTGTATAATTTTGCAGTTGTATATTCATTAGTATAAGTGCTGTATGTCGGTAAAATCAGTTGCGAACAGAGTTAGTTGAAATGAAGTAATAGATTAAAAACCTGATGCGTGATGGGGCGGTTTTCCATGAGCGTCACTGTTTTTGTCATATCTCATGAACTACACGTCGTACTGTGATACAATTTCTAAAGTACATTTATATGTATGTGTGTATACCATCTGTAAAATTTCCACCGACCTTAATTTGTAGTGTAGAAATTATAAACTGCAATGTCATACCGAATGCCGTAGTTTTGCTCAGTGAACAGCGGAAAAGTAGTAAGAGAGAAACATTTTTCGTTTCAGTATTCTGATGTGGTTGCCAGCGAGAAAAAGTTTAATAAAGGTCTGAAATTATGTTTAAAGTTTGTTACACATCGCTAGGTACTCTCAATCTTGTAAAATCTGGCAGTTTCTTGCAACTCCTACTGTTTATGACAACTTCTGAACCATGTGTCGTATGTGGTTCGTACTCCTTCAGGAACTGTTATCTCACGTAAGGAATATGTGTACCAAATTTGGTTGAAATACGTCCATTGGTCGGAGAAAATGAGCAGCATTGTCGCTTAACGGAGTAGTTTTTCGCGCGTCTCATTCTTTATGACTCCATATCACATGATCTGTGTGTCGTACTGTGATAAAATTTCGAACGTGCGTTCAGTGGTTCGTGTGTATACTGTCTGTAACATATCTCGCGAATACAATTAACAGAATAAATGGTAACGTCGTGCCAAATGCCGTTATTTTACTGCACGAACGACGAAAAATTAGTAAGCGACAAACTTTTTCCTTTAATCATGTTGCTGGGGTTGTGAGCGAGAAAAAGTTTCCTTAAGGTTTGAAATTATGTTTAACGTTCGTTGCAAGTCGCTAAATGCTCTCCTTCTCAAATAGTGGACTGATAAAGTGACACTATCACATGCAGCAGGACGGGAAAGTTTTCATTGTTTTTGACGTCATATCTCCTGAACTATCGGCTCTATCGCAAAATCCTTTCTTAGCTGACGTTTTCTACCTATAAAACACATTTCTGCCAAATTTCAGCTTCATGTGTGGTTTTCGAGATTTCGTGTTTGGTCAGTGAGTGAGGGTCCTTTCGCTTTTATACAGATAGATATGAGTAGCCTGTTATCAACTGCCGGACAACTGTCGTTTGCAAATAACTGAGATAATGTAAATTTGTTTTTTTGTTTTTTTGTTTTTTTTTACGAAACATAGAGTTAATACGTATGTATGCTAGTGTGGTGATCATTTACAACTAAATGATGACGAAACTAGCATACATACGTATTAACTCCACGTTTCTTAATAAAAAATGGCGTTTATCTCAGTTATTTGCAAACGACAGATGTCCGTCCACCTTTGATGACAAGCTACTCATATATTGGTTGACTCTTCATATAAACGCTCTCCGAACTTTGCCACGCCTGTACCCCATTGCAGAACGTCTCTCTTCCAGCGTCTGCCAGTGGAGCTTCAGGTACAGAAATGGAAATCATAAGAATAAACAATAACAAGAAACACCTCACCTTTCAATAAAATTACAATATCCAAAAAACAATAACAGAAAAGAGACTCTCATAGATGACCAAACCAATCTAGCAAATCACACACTTTTCAAGCTTATTGACGACCTAACAATGAACACGTATATATAAACCCCTTCCCCCCCCCCCCCCCCGCGCACACACACTCTTAAAGACAACCCCCCCAAACAAACACTCAAACCACTACCCACATCCCTACGTCGACTACATCCAAATCAAACCTGCATTTACCTTTCTGACAAACATCTAAGACGTCCTGTTCACTAAATTTAAATATTACAGATGGACATACGCACACACATACACAGAAATTGATTTCAAGTAAATAGAAGTATTAAAAATGGAAATAAATCATTGTCGACACTCACGAACCACACGAAAAACAGTTGGACATACGACCATCTGACCATCGCAGACATGTGGCGAGATGCTGTAGACATCGTTATCAAATATTGTTATAATAGTGGATTTCAAAAAGCTGTCAAAGATATTGGCTTCAGATACTCTAAAGACAATAATAAGATCGAGAGGCTTATGACAAAAGAACGTGGCTGTTAAAGACAACTGAGTCACAACCATCAGAAATATTCACTAAACTAAAACCTAAATTACAAATAAATAACAAATTTCATATTAAATAACTGAACACTGCCTGGAACAAAATAAAATGAAAAGAAAAATGATGACACGATCGGGAATCGATCCGCAGACGTCCATGACCATTGCACCACGTCGCGAATTCGGTTTACGAAATTGCTATTACACTGTATTCCATTAAAAAGGATTCAGTGTGTGTATATCTTTACAGTAATCAAAAAAACTTTTAGCTTGGTGAAATAGAGTTGCTCTAAATCAGTAGAGCCGCGGTGGAGTAGCCGAGCGCTCTAAGGCGCCTTGCTGCGGAGAGCATGGTCGCTCGCTATCGGGAGTTCCAGTCCTCCCTCCGGCACTGGTGTGTGTGTGTTATCCTTAGCATAAGCACCTGAGATCCAGGTTCGAGTTGCGGTTCCGGCAACCAATTTTAATCTACTGCTGCACAGTGAAAGTTTCATTCGAGTTGAACGTAGTTTGTAAGCCTAGGGACTGATAACCTTAGCAGTTAAATCCCTTTGATTTACATACATTTGAACAATTAAATCGGTAGGAAATTCTAACCCATTATTAATGTAGTTCGACAACTACGCAGTTCCTTTCGACAACTAAAACCTCTCATAAAACTGTCTGCCAAACACAGTCTTCAGAAGTGTTTGTCCATTCGACAATCGTTTGGGTACGGTTTGGGTAACGATTTAAATTTTTGAAGTATACGAATTCTTCGTGCGCCTCGGTTGCAATGTGGTACAGTGCCAGACTACAAATCCAAAGGTCGCGGGTTCGATCCCCGCCAGGTCCTAGGATTTTATCTGTCACTTTTCACTTCTTTCACCTCTGGCAGTATTGCTCATGTGAAAAATACCGAGTAGCGCCGTGGTTCGGAACCCACGTTAAACTGTAGGTTCCCCTATAACTGGCTGGGTAAGTCAGTTCGAAGGTCGGAGGAAGGCAACGGCATACCACCTCCAAACAGGACCGTGCCTAGTAAAGCACTGTGGTGTTCAAACCGATCTTCGGATTGTTGACTGCTTTACCTTTTCTTTACGAATTTTTCCTCAGTGATTCCCGATGTATGGAGCCCGAAAAAACCGGCCGTAAGCCACGGTCAATGTAAGCGCGGTCAACTGCCTCGTATGACTTTGAACGAGGTCGGTGCAGCAGGATATTGCGTTGAAGGCTGGTAGATGCCTACGTAGCCGCGGCGAACATCTAATCAACATTGGTGCATTCCACAATCAAGCGTCAGCCAAACGAGTGTTTTGCAGCGTTGCCAGATGGCAAAATGTTCAAATGTTTGTTAAGCTTAAGGGACTTAACTACGGGGTCATCAGTCCCTAAACTTACAAACTACTTATGAAATACCTACAACTAAGGACGGCACAAATATCCATGCCCGAGGGGGCATTCGAAACCCCGACCGTAGTGACCGTGCAGACCGTGACTGGCGCGCCGCAGACCGCTTGGCCACCGCGGCCGGCGTAGAAACTGGGGTCAACCACGTAATGTACACTGGGAGGCAGGGCCGGCGCAAGGCACGTGCGAAACGTGCGGCCGCACGGGGCGGCACTTTCCGAGGGGGAGGGGCGGCAAATCTGCCCCCCCCCCCCATTTTTTTTTTTTTTTTTTTTAGGAAAAACTCAACATTCATGCCCAAGAGGGGATTCGAAACGAAATGTCGGAGAGAGCGGCTTTGGGAGCTGTGGCATGACGCCTCGACTACCTGCCGGCCACCCCTGTTGAACAAGACGCGGCAGGAGGACTGATTCCTTCCTCACCACGATGGCGGCGTCGTCGTGTTTACGCCGAACAAACAGATAGGGGGATACTCGCCAGTATTCTTATGAGTGGAGCGCTGCTGCCTGTTACGCGCCGTGCGTTTACTCACAACTAATTTTGCAGAAGACGAAATCTAATTTGGAAATTCGAATGGAATATTCGATACTGCCGTTACATCTTAAGCCTGAAGCAATTTTGTTGAATCCTTCAAAGGCAGTTTTCGAGTGTTTTATTCTTCCCGCTTTATGGAAAAAAAATCGTTGAATATTACTACACTCAAACATGTCCAACAGCTACAATGGCTACAAGTATACCGAATGGGTAAATACGCTGCGAGTAATTACAAGGGATAAAGACACTGGTAGTAAAGCTTGGCATAAGCTGGGTTTCCACGCATTTTTTTTTCAAAATTTTTGTTATCTGTTTCTGAGTGATACTCGGACATTTTGGCTTTTGAGCCATGAAACACCTGTCTACGCAGGCATGAACAACAATTAAACTCTGACCGGCACTTTTGTTTGACAATACTACTCGCACACTATCAGTTTTTCAACATTTATTTGCTGTATACAGTTTAACGTTGAATACATTATCTGTTCACAGTAATTGAAACATGTTTATTTACTTTCATGCCGCGCGAGATTAGCCGAGCGGTGCAAGGCGCAGCGGTCATGGACTGTGCGGCTGGTCCCGCGGAGGTTCGAGTCCTCCCTCGGACATGGGTGTCTGTGTTTCTCGTTAGAATAATTTAGGTTGAGTAGTGTGTAAGCTTAGGGACTGATGACATTAGCAGTGAAGTCCTGTAAGATTTCATACACACTTGAACATTTTCGTAAATTCACAAGGCTTATTAAAATTAGCTAGATTTCTTCAGTCAGGTTTGACGTCATTTTTGAGGTAGCGACCAGCAACTGTTTTGTACAAAACTGTAGAGAATGTCACCAATCAGTCGCAATTTTTGTTTTTATTTTGCAGATCTACATAGATTTCGGGCACAGTGTGGCTATTCTCACTGCTTTGAGTTATGTTTACATCTATATCGTCGTGCTGATCGTGACTGTCAACATGACGCTTTATATAGGTATATTTGAAAAGTAAAATCAAATATTGCGATTGATTACTGACATTTCCTACAGATTTGTTTAAATAAAATTCAACAAACATTTTGAAAAACAGAAAAAAACTGGGGGGGGGGGGCGGCAATTTAGCAGCTCGCACGGGGCGGCACTTGGGCTTGCGCCGGCCCTGGCCTAAAGTCACACACAAATGTACCTAGGTTTTCCCTACTTTATCCCTACTACCTCATCAATGTCCCTACATCAGGCTCGTAGCCAGGATTTGGGTCTGGGAGGGGTTGAATCCAGGAGACCGGCCAGCAAACGTTAACCAGTTGATTAATGTGTCAAGCTACAATTTTGAAAAACTTTAAAATAAATATTTGGCATCATGCTTCACTTGCTAGATATGTTTTTCCAGTGATCGTTTCTGATGGAGTCAAGTGTAGACTATGCCGCGAATTCCAAGTGCTCTGTAACAAGAAGATTAACTGATTTATAGATTGGACAAGGGTACATCAAGAACCTGGCAACCCCAGAGAGGAACAGCATTAATTAGTTTCTCCCAAATATGCCGCTAATTCCGAGTGCACTGTTACACGAGGATAACTGATTTATTGACCGTACAAGTATACATCGAGACACTATCAACAATAGAGTAGGAACGGTAGTAATTATTTAGTTTACAGTCAGTACAAAAAAAGGAAGTCCGTCACTATACATGACCCGATTTTCAAAGAGTAATGCTACGTTGACAACGAATATCTAGCGCTTTGTTCATTATAACGTTGGCTGTCGCAAATGTTTTAGCGTTTTCTTGTCAGCATCTTCTCATGTACTTACTAGTTGATCGTCCTCTCGTAAATGAATAACAGTCTAGTCGACGTAATAAAACGTGTTTCGTTCATGGAAACAATGAATTTTTCTTGTGCTGACATTTTCTAACACTATTTCCAAACGGACTCTCCATTCCACTGATATAATTGAAATCATCGTAATTCGCATCAATTTTAATGTGTATGAAACTAGATTTTCAAATTAATAATGTTTACTATGAACAGAAAACAACTCTGCCGTCTAAAAATTATTGGCTACTTCAAACATTGCCACAATTGGTCAGCTTCATTCCCACGTGCTAACAACTGTTCTGTTGCCAACATTACCCGCTAGGCCTGTGTCGGCGATTGTAAAATTTTACCAAAGTACCTACGCGTTGGGGACTTTTGGATGAAAATTCCTATCATGATTTTAATGCTTAAAAGTACCTACGTGTAGGGAAAATTCCCTACATGTGGCAACACTGGTGCTTTGTAACCTACCTCCTTTGTTGAAGGACTACACCGTCATATTCAGATCAAACATGATAGAGTACGTATAAATTGCCAACTTTTTTGTGGAAATGCATGCATATGTGTTTTACCAACTATAAATCAAAAGACTGTTTGGTATATTTCGATTAACAGAATTTAGTCACTAAACTTTTCGGCCGCGGCGGAGCGGCCAAGCACATTGAGGCGCTATGCTCCGATGCGCGAGGCCGTTCCCCGTCGGGGGTTCGAATCCCCCCTCGGGCATGAATGTTTGTGATGTCTTTACTACAAGTTAGTTCATAAGTAGCTTGTAAGTTTAGGGACTGATGATCCCGCAGTTAATTCCCATAAGCTTAACAAACATTTGAACATTTTTGTGCTTTTTGTCTCAAACACAGCTTCAGCTCAGTCAAGGCTAAGATATACGGCATTTGAACAAGATCTCTTAAAACCTATTTCAGTAATTCACTGTGGAGAAATCAGCTTAACTTTTTTACAGTTACCTAAAGACATGTTTCGAACGATGTATATTGATAAAAGATTGTTTCTGAATTGAAGGAAAACTGAATCGATGCGATTTAACGAGTATTTTGATAAATTACCTTGCACTCACGGTATGTAATTAATTTTTAAATGCATTATGTATTCAAAATTGATACAAAAACAGCTGGACGATGAAAAGGAGGAATCTGTCAAGTCAAGTAACGGAAGGTTGACGGAAGAGTAACACCACCATTTTCTGAAACGGAACGGGCTCTGAAGGGAACGGAAATGCACAGAAGCGAAGACGGCAGACGGATAGTGTAAACTGCCTTTACTCAGAACGTTGTATAACGATCTGCATAAGCGCAGATGGTCTGTACCTGTTCCGACACCAATCTGCTGTTTTACTCAGATATTGATGAAATTTTACTCACTTGACCTTGAAAATGAGATGTACATGACCGTCAGATGTCATAAAGGTTCATGGCGGAAGGTACGGTAGACAGACGTCGCCACCAAACTACATTTTTATTACGATATTGATGTGATTTTGCACTCTCTAGCATCCAAATAGGAGGAAAATACTTGCCATTTCTTAAGGCCTATGAACGAATAATACCGTCCAACAATTTGCGATCATGTACAACCGCTAGTTCAGCGAACGATCCGTACCCAAAGACTGGAAAGTTGTACAGGTTATCCCAATATTCAAGGAAGGCGATAGGAGTGCCCCGAAAAATTACTGGCCTACATCACTGACATCGGTTTGCAGCAGGATTTTAGAACATATACTTGTCTCAAATATTACGAACTACCTCGAAGAGAACGACTTATTGATCCATAGTCAACACGGATTCCGAAAGTATCGTTCTTGTGAAACACAGATAGCTCTTTACTTACATGATGCGATGAGTGCTGGTGACAAGAGATGTCAAATAGATTCCGTTTTTCTAGGTATCCGGAAGGCTTCGGACACTGTACCTCACAAGCTTCTTCAAATCAGACTGCGTGCTTATGGAATAACGCCGCAATCGTGCGATTGGTTTCATGATTTCCTGTCGGAAAGGACACAGTACGTTGTAATTGACGGAAAGTCATCGAGTAGAACAGAAGTGATATCTGGCGTTCCCCACGGAACTGTTCCTTAGTTTGATAAACGATTTAGGAGACAATTTGAGTACCTCCGTAAGATTGTTCGCGGATGATGCTGTCACTTATCGGTTAGTAAAGTCACCAGAAGATCAAAGCAACTGAAAAATGATTCAGATAAGATATCAGCATTGTGCAAAAATAGCAATTAACTCTCAATAATGAAAAGTGTGAAGTCATCCATATTGCCACTAAAATACTGCCGTTAAACTTTATTTACACGGTAAATCAGTCAAAACTACAGGCCTTAAATTTAACTAAATACCTAGGAGTAACAATTACAAACAACTTAAATGGGAAAGAATACAAAGAAAGTATTGTATGGAAAGCGAACCAAAGACTACGTTTCGTAGGCAGAAGATGCAACAGCTCTACTAAAGAAACTGCTTACACCACACTTGTATGTCCTATTATGGAGTATTGTTGCGCATTGTGGGATCTCCACCAATTGGGATTGACAGAAAATTTAGAGAAAGTACAGTGAAGGGCAGCTCGTTTTGTATTAGCGCGATATAGGGTAGAGAGTGTCACGGAAATGATGCACGAGATGGGGTTGAAATCGATAAAAGAAAGGCGTTACTCGTTGCGACGGGATCTATTTGCGAAATTTCTCTTCCGAATGCGAGCAGATTTTGTTAGCACCCAACTACATAGGAAGACATGATCATCAAAACAAAATAAAATAAGAGAAATCAGATCGAAAACAGAAAGATTTAGGTGTTCCTTTTTTCCGCGACCTATTACAGGATGCAACTGTAGAGAAACATCATAAAAGCGGATCGATGGATCCTTAACCTTACACTTCAATGTGACTTGAAGAGTATTTCTGTAGATTAGGTTTCAGCGTTTGCCATAAAAAAATGTTATTCGTTATCAGACCTACTCCTGCAATATCCCCCCAACTGATTTTGTATTTATAATCTTGTACTCACCTGACCAGAAATCCTGTTCCTCTTTCCACCGAACTTCACTAATCCCCACTAGCAGGCCGCGATGGTCGAGGGGACTGAGGCGCTCCAGTCACGGTCTGCACGGCCACTACGGTCGGGAGTTTGTAAGCTTAGTGACTGATGACCCCGTAGTTAAGTCCCATAAGTTCTACAAACATTTGAACATTTGAATCCCCACTATCTCTAACTTCAACCTAACCAGTTCTCTTCTAAAATTATCTAACATCCCTACCCGATTAAGGGATCTAACATTCCACGTTCCGATCCGTAGAATGCCAGTATTGTCTTTTGTGATGATCACATCCTCTTGAATAGTCCCCGTGATCCGAATGGAGGACTATTTTACCTCCGGAATATTTTACCCGAGAGGATGCCATCATCATCTGTTCATACAGTAGAGCTGCATCTCCTCGGGAAAAGTAACGGTTGTAGTTTCCTCTTGCTTTCAGCCGTTCGTAGTAACTGTGTGGGAATGCCACGTTAGCTGATGTCACAAGTCCAGCTCAGTCAATCTTCCAGAATTTTGCCCCTGTAACTACTGAAAAGGCTGCTGCCCCTCTTCAGGAACCACACGTTTGTATGGCCTCTCCACAGATACCCCTCCGCTGTGGTTGCACCTACGGTAATCCAAGTCATATATCGGGTTGAAAAGTCAGATCTTTGACATGGTTTCATTTGTCTTGGTATCTTCTTAAATAGTCGAATCGTTACTGCTCTGTAATAGATCTGGAATTATTTTATGTTTTACAAAATTTGATTACTTTTTCCTATAGTTGGTATTTTTCTAAAGTCTTTGATGTTGTATCATTATATACTTGAAAAAGTCTTCCTTGGTTTTGTCTTTGACACTGAAAGTGTAATAAACTGTATGACCCTTTAACCAGTTAACTACATTACGTTTAGTCTGCGGGTACGGTACAACATCTGGAGTCAGAAAATCCGCTGGTGTGATGGTAGTCGACGATGTACTGGTGATACTCGCCAACAGACGTCTAATGACCCACCAAATACCGCTGACTTTGTCACAAACAAAACGGTGCTATTCCGTATCCTGGAGATTGCATCTGACGCACAAGGGAGACTCAACTAAATGAATCGAAAAGAGCTTGGCGTTGGTTGCTGTTTTTCTGTTCACTGCGTTGTAAATTAAGCGTCAGTTGTAATTTATATATTCCTCTTCGATATTGCTCCTGGGCTTGGTTACGAGTAACGCCTTATAAATTTTCTTTCCCTTCTGTATTTCTTTAGGTAAAAGCTTTTTTCGTACATATCTGAATTCTAGCAGAAAGTGCCGTGGACGATATAGGTCACGTTTAATATGGTGAATATCAATCTGGGGTTGGTGGTCCGACGGCGCAATTGCGTTGATCAGGTAAGCGGTTATTCTGTGCGGAGAGTTTTTCCACAACTTGTACGTGTTGCACTGTTAGAGAGCTTGGGCCTTCATGTGTATGTCTGTGAGACCTAACCCCTAACCGTATCATACTTTAAATGTTTTGCCTCTGCTCACAAAATGACCAAGGGCAGACACAATCCTCTGTGCGATACAGGAACAGGATATTGGAACAGGCAGCACCCCTGCCTGGACAGAGTAAGTTGTAATTTGTGGCTGTTTGCTGATGATGCTGTGGTGTGTGGGAGGGTATCGTCTTTAACTGACTGTAATAGCATACAGGATGACTTAGACAAAATTTATAGTTAGTGCGAAGAATGGCAGCCAGCTCTCAATGTAGAAAAGTGTAAGGTGATGCGCATGAGTAGAAAAAACAATCCCATAATGTTCGAATACAGCATTAGTAGTGAGCTTCTTGATGCTGTCGCGTCGTTCAAACATCTAGGCGTAACATAGCAGAGGGATATGAAATGGAACGAACATGTAAGGACAGTTGTAAGGCGGACAGCCGACTTCGGTTTATTGGGAGAATTTTGGGAAGATGTACTTCACCTGTAAAGGAGAACTCGTATAAAACGCTTGTACGACCACGTCTTGAGTATTGCTCAAGTGTTTAGGACCCGCAGCAGATCAGTTTAAAGGAAGACATAGAGGCGGTTCATTGGGGAGCAGCTAGATTTGTTACCGGTAGGTTCGACCGATGCGCGATTGTCACGGAAATGCTCCGGCAACTCAATTGGGGATCGCTGGAAGAAAGACGACGTTCTTTTCGTGAATTTCTGTTAAGTAAATTTAGAGGGCCGGAATTTGAATCTGAGTGTAGTACGATTTTGCTGCCGCCTACTTACATTTCGCGTAATGATCACAAAGACAAGATAAGAGAAATTAGGGCTCGTACGGAGGCATATAGGCATTCTTTTTTCCTCGTTCAATTTGGGAGTGGTATAGGAAAGGAAATGCCTAGTAGTGGTACAGTGTACCCTCCGCCACGCACCTTACGGTGAATTGCGGAGTATGTATGTAGATGAAGATGTAGATGTAGAATTTATTTTAGATACAAATATCGACAAGTTAAAACTCTCAGTAATATAAGTTCCATAAGCTATAAGACCGTGTACCAGCTCTAAGTTTATTGTGCAACGTTCTGTAATTGACAGCAATGGTGGTCTGAATCTGTCTCCTAAACTCGATCCCAAAACACTTCATATTAGTAAGAGCCTGTAATCTTGGGTGGTGTAGCCCTTCGAGTCCTCGACCAATATTCATTGTGTAGGATTTTCCCCAGTTCACTTAACACCAGAGGCTGCCTCGTATTTTTGTATTAAGTCAAGAGCAGACTCCACTTCTTGTTTATTTACCACAAGGAAACCGACATCGTCTGCATATGCGTGGCAGGCAATCTTCTGACCTTGGATTTCCAGACGTTGTAGATGGTGTGTCAGCGTGGCGAGCAAAGGTTCGATGGCAGTGGCGAACAAGGCCATTGACAGTGGACATCCTTGCCGTACAGAGCTTTCGACCTTGACTTCGCTGCTGAGTTTACCATTAATTAAAATCCAAGATGTGTTGTTTTGGAACATATTCTGTATTAATCCTATAAACTGGATAGGCAATTCCATTGCCCGCATTGTATGGAAAGAGGAATTTATGGCTCACCCTATCAAATGCTTTTCAATGTCTGACGTTACCATTGCACACTTTAATTTGCAAGCTTCTGCAGTAGCCATTACATCTCTGTAATCCGTAACTGTAGGATAGATTGTCCTATCTTTACCTACACTTGTTTGACAGGGACCGGTAATAAAGTGCATAACTGTCTGCAACCGTCGACTCAGGACACAAGCAAATACTTTATAATCACTATTCAGGTGGGTGATTGGCTTCAAATTCATAAGTGTGCTACTATTTGGGTACTTGGGTATTAATACAAGAATCCCCTGGCGAAACTCAGGTGGAACAATTCATTGCATATAGCACTGAATTTCGACTTTATTTCCGCCCAGAATGCTTGATATAATTCCACTAGTAGTCCGACACAACCGGGTGGTTTATTCTCCGGGCTCTCTTTGATAACATCTTCCAAGTCTTCTTCTGCAATTGGTGCACTCTCATCTGCAGGGCTAAGTCTTCTAGTCAGAGTTGCCTGAAATTCTGTCTCATGAACCATTCGACTTGATAGGAGGTCGGTATAGTACGCATGGAATGCTTTTTAAAGTCGCTTTGTTGATTTAGTGTCATACCGGTGGTGGTTTTGGCTGATCGGTTCGGAACAGTGAGCCAACAGCGAGTTTCGCGACAGTGAGATGTCGGCACTGACAACAGTCCGCCTGCTGTCACCGCGGATTCGACTGTTCCCGGTTTGCTTCGCGGCAGGGGGCCATGTTTTCATGGTTCAGTAATACTTCTTCATTGTTCATTTTTACCAGCTTATGCCTGCAACTTCATTCACCTAGTATGGAGCAACTTCGGAAACTATCCCAAATCTATCCCTCTGCAAAATTTCATTCAAATACGCCCAGTAACTTTTGCGTGAAAGCGTAACAAACAAACCAACTTTCACAGTTATAATTATATTTGAGAGTACAATTAAATATTATCTGCTGCGTGACACATAATAATTTACTTTGTAGTATTTAGGTTTGCCTTATTATGTCTTCCTGTAGGCGGTAAGAAGCTGATGATGAAGTAGTTTTGCATCTGTACAATATTAGTGTAAAGAGGGCCCCAATGTCATTTTTGCCCCGGGGCCCTTGGTGACATAGCTACGCCACTGGTCATTTGGCCAGCCTACTCGACAGAAGTTATGTTTCTCAGGGTCTAACAAACCACCTGTTACAAACTGAAAGATGGCCTACTATTTTTTCCGATCACGCGGCTTTCATTTGTACCACCAATATGACAAAACAGTTCACGTTACGGAGTCGAGGCGTCGAGTCGAGTCGAGGCGTCTGGAAATTTAATACCACACACTTGGAAGACTCTGCCTATAGAGACGTGTTTCTACGCACTTGGTAAGCCTGTGAATACAAATTCCTTGCCTACTGATCAGCTATCAATATCTATAGAAAATCAGCCTAATTTCGTTGATAGCCTAACCAAACAAGGAAAATAGGGGAAATATTCGTGTAGGACGGTTTCGTTTGATGGAATACTTTGGTTTCAGCCATGCCCCTACCAGGCTTCATGAAGTATATAATAATGTCTGGCCACGAAAAAGTAATTAGTAAAATAACTACGTTGACATCTTCGCTTATTATAGCGGCCGTGGGGTACAGGGTAGTGTCTTGAATGCACAATTTACTATTGTGACAAAGTAACCATATTTTCTTCTTCTTCCACGAATTTCAGAGTGCAATTGGTTACAGCAATTCATTCGGATCTATGATTATGGGGCACACCCTTGGGGAATTCACTACACAAACTTTTGAGTTACCATAATAATACAGTTCTGTAGTAATACATTGTAGAGACTTCATATTCAAATGTGTCTGCTGTCAAACAGTGTGTTCAGCAGCATTCACTGTTATTTCGCATAGATTGGCAGGCACGGCAACTCCGACTTCAACCGACAATACGCTGACGATGGCAGGGTCCACGTCTTAGCAGACAAGCAAAATACCTATTCCTTCAAACCGTCCTTATTGCAAATTTTTTATTAGTTAATGACGCGTTTCGCCCTTTAGCAGGGCATCTTCAGATTATCTGCGTGACAGAATTTACACAAAATTACAAGGCGGAATTACAAGCGGTTAAATGGTACATGGGCTTATTTTGTGTTAAGAAGACAGTATAAATGGTAAACAAAGCTTACAATGCGCTCTCCGTGGTGTGACACCGTAAGTTGTTATTGCGGTGTATACAAATTCCCAGCTTCACCCAGTGGGAAGGGGTGGGCAAGTTTGAAGCCCTTACTCTTACGGAAATTAGTTTCATAACTACGAGTTTGAGTACTGTGGGCAGGGTGAAGCTGGGAATTTGTAATTGACGGGAGGCGTGCTTAGGTAGTCCTTGCAGATGCGGTGATCACTGTGTCCCCAGTGGTGTAGGGGTCAGCGCAACTGCCTAGAAAGCAAGAGACCCGGGTTCGAATCCCGGCTGGGTACCCATTTTCAGCTTTGCCCAATCGCAGTTGATGTCATATATTCTATGAATATTAAAGAATAACAACTGCAGGATCAGATGTGACGTCTGTTCTTTCGGAACAGACGCCACATGTATATACGATTTACCTTTGATCGAGAGTAATGACGCCAGCCAGAGATAGTTCTACTGTTGACATCACGTGACGAGTGGTGGCGCCCTCTATGCCCTCTATATAAGCAGGATCTCCACGGCCCAGCAGACAGTCGTTGACTCACCTCAGAAGATGTTGCCCGCAGCCGGCAACGAAACGTCAGGGGAAGAATTTTCTACTATTCGACCACGGCCTCTCAGCCCGGAAGTTTTAATTACTGAAGCGCCGGCCGTGAAAGCCTACACGTTAAAATGTTTTATTGTTTTAATGGCTTTATTTGTGGCCCAATATCATTGTCTTAGGTTTTTTCCCCCTCGGCGGAGTTGTGCATAAGTGATGGGGGGCAAAAATGTACCAGAAAAGGCGGTATTTTTTCCGTTTTGTGAGTATATCTCGTAAATGACTCACATTATCGAAAACATAATGGGATTAAAAGTTTTAGGGCATTCAATTCTGCATTGGATGAGACCAGCCACACATTTTTTCGTCCATCCGTTTCCATACTAGTCCTCATTTTTCATGTTCATGAAATATTTTCGTTTTAACCTCTGGTTTTTGGTAATATCGCTGAAACTCAGCCATCTATCAGTAAAGTGGTTCATACAAACGATATAGGGGAATACATTCTGCATTTGATGTGATCAAAAGTGAAATGAACCATCCATTTAAATACGGCTAAGTTTGTACTTCCATTGCTATGCATGTAAGGTACTTCACATTTACATATCTAGGTCTCTAGATCAGTTTTATGCAGAGAACTCAAAAATAACATTATCATGAGTAGAGTTTGAACAGTAATAATTTTTTATAAATATTATATATGAAACTTTTTAAATATTTTTCAAATATTACAAAATTTTAATATTTTATTCTATTACTGTATTAAATAAGACAATTTTTGCTATAATTATGTATTTAAAAGAGTGTACATAAGAATTACTGGAGAACTTATTGCCGCGGTGGAGTAGCCGAGCGGTCTAAAGCACCTCGCTGTAGAGTGCGCGTTGTCCTTAGGTTAGTTTATCTAGGTTTAAGTAGTTTGTAAGCTACGGACTGATGACCACGCAGTTTGGTCCGATAGATTTACAAACATTTGAACATTTGATTGAGAACTTATTTTGAAATAGTCTTCACTGATGATGAGAAATGTTTCAATTGTAATGAGAGACTGTACACAAATGGGTGGTGCAATAAATACACTATTGGTTTAATCGATTGCAGAGTTTATCTCGCTATATCTTTTTCATGAACCACGTTATTGATAGAAGGGATAGTTTCAACGATATCACCAAAGAACAGAGTTTAAAAAGAAACTTTTTCAAGAACGTGTAAAATTGCTGCAAATATGCAGAGCAATAGTATGGAAATGGATGGTCAAAAAAAGAAAAAAAATAATAATAATAAATGCGGATGGTCTCATTCAATGCAGAATTTCATCCCCTACAACTTTTAATACCACTGTGTTTTCGATATTGTGAGTTATTTACGAGATATAAAGACAAAGCTGAAAATACGCCTTTTTCGGGTACATTTTTGCCCCCTCCCCTCCTACGCCCCCCCCCCCCCCCCTCCACCACTTATGCACAGCTCCGCCGAGGGGGAAAACCTAAGATAATCATATTGGGCCGCAAATAAAGCCATTAAAACAATCAAACATTTTGTAACAATTATTTCCGATTTGAATGGTAATTCTACGGGACTGCGCTGCGTACGACGCTGGCAGTATCGTCATAGCAACTGAGTTACGTGCTTCTGCACGCATTCTGATTTCACGTGACCCGTAAAATTACATCGTGCGCAAATTTACGGTTGGCCGGCGAAAATGACAACCGCTTGGTAGCCACGCACTGTATTATACGATGGTATATGTCGCCGAAAGTCTACTTTAAGTTGCCTAACGCCGTTCAGCATAGGAAACTTACGGTCAGCAGACAACCGCTCCGAAAAATTACTCAGAACTGTCCCATATGGCGCAATTGCCTTATTAATAACCTCAGCAGGCACTTCAAATGGTAATTCGAATTGTTCTAATTCCAAATCCGGAATTTGAAACAGAAACTTAACACGCAGTAGCATCGCGATGTTTGAACTTTAGGACACCTCGAACATAATCAACAATACGTACGCAAAATTCTGCATCTCTCGTCTTCACATGAACGACACTAGCCAGAATCGACAAATGAAATCCCATAACACCATCAAGGCCTACTTTCAATTCTGTTTCAAGAAAGTCTTCGTCTTCGAAAGATGTTGGTCATGTATATTGATTATCGAAAGTTAACTTCAACAACAACCTCAATAGCTGAGCCATTATCGAAATTCGGACATCATTCTTAACACGAATAATAGCCGGTAAACAACGCAGAGAGCTCGCGTCTTACCGCTGGGATGTAAACACGCCGTTCACAGCACAGGGCACAAACGCGAGGTCCGAACTTCAGCGCCGCTGCCAACCATGTCGCTAAAGCACTATATATACCGAACTGAAGAATCCGCCATTTTGAAGCCCAATCCGACGACAGTGTTGTATGCTTTTGTGTGGTGTAGCGAAGTGAATCTACATCTACATAGATACTCTGCAAATCACATTTAAGTGCCTGGCAGAGGGTTCATTAACCACTTTCATAACTTTTCTCTACCGTTCCATTCTCTAATAGCGCGCGGGAAGAAAGAACACCTAAATCGTTCCGTTTTCGATCTGATTTCTCTTATTTTATTGGGATGGTCATGTGTCCCTAAGTAGGTGGGTGCTAGCAAAATATTTTCACATTCAGAACCAAAAGTCGGTGATTGAAACTTCGCAAACAGATCACGCCGCAATGAATAACGTCTTTCTTTTAATGATTTCCACCCCAATTCGTGCAACATTTCCGTGACGCCCCCCCCCCCCCCCCCCGTAACGTGATAAAACAAAACGAGCTGCCCTTCTCTGAACCTTCTCAATGTCTTCTGTCAGTCCCACCTGGTGAGGGTCCCACAAGGGGCAACAGTACTCCAGGAGAGGACGCACAAGTGTGATGTAGGCAGTCTCTTTGGTGGAGCTGGTGCATCTTCGAAGCGTTCTGCCAATGAAACGTAACCTTTGGTTTGCCTTCCTCACAATATTTTCTATGTGTTCTCTCCAGTCAAAGTTGTTCGTAATTGTAACTCCTAGGTATTTGGTAGAATTTACGACCTTAAGGTTTGACTGATTTATCGCGTAATTGAAGTTCAGCGGATTTCTTTTAGTGGTCATGCGTATTACTTCACACTTTTCTTTATTTAGTGTCAATTGCCAATTTTCGCACCAAGTAGAAATTTTGTCTAAATCGCTTTGCAGTTGATTTTGATCCTCTGTTGACTTCACTAACCGATAAACGACAGCATCATCCGCGAACAGTCTAAGGGAGCTATTCAGATTATCTCCTAAATCGTTTATAAACACGAGGAAGAGTAGGAGACCTATAACGCTTCCCTGTGGAACGCCAGATATCACTTCTGTTTTACTCGATGACTTACCGTCAATTACAACGAACTGTGTCCTTTCTGATAGGAAATAGTGAATCCAATCGCACAATTGGGGAGATATTCCATAAGCACGCAATTTCATTAGAAGCCGCTTGTGAGGTACAGTGTCAAAAGCCTTCCGGAAATCCAGAAATATGGAATCGATTTGAGATCCCTTGTCGATGGCACTTAACACTTCAAATGAATAAAGGGCAAGCTGTGTTTGGCAAGAGCGATACTTTCTGAATCCGTGTTGACTATTGCCGGCCGCGGTGGCCGAGGAGACTGAGGCGCTCCAGTCACGGTCTGCAAGGCCACTACGGTCGGGGGTTCGAATCCCCCCTCGGGCATGGATATTTGTGCCGTCCTAGTTCGTAAGTAGTTCATAAGTAGTTTGTAAGTTTAGGGACTGATGACCCCGTAGTTAAGTCCCTTAGACTATACAAACATGTGAACATGTGCGTGTTGACTATTGGTTAATCAGCGAATAGTTTGGGATTTTATTGTTTCATAGAGTGAAATGGTTGGTTGCGCAGCTCCATACTGCCCAAATAATAGCAGACATGGTCGCTATAAGTTTTATCTGTTTCCTTCAAACATAGATCGGTGTTAAGTGACGATTTGTAAATTCCAGACGCTAAGTATGGACGCCAGCATCGTTAACTACCTTTGTAACGTTACGAATAAAACCTTTTTTTGTTTATAGTTATGCTCAAACAAAGGGAGTAATGAAAATATAGGCCTAAACATGTAAGCAATGGTTTATTTTAAAAATGTTCAAATGTTTGTAAATCTATGTGACTTAACTACCGTGGTTATCAGTCCCTAGGCATACAAACTACTTAAACTAACTTAAATTAGTTTACACCATGGGCGACACACACACACACACACACACACACACACACACACACACACACACACATGCCCGAGGGAGGATTTGAACCTCCGACGGCGAGCTTCGCAGGAAGGCGCCTTAGGACCCTCGGCCACTCCACTGCGGCGGTTTACGTTATTGTTGCAACTGATTTACATGACTTACAGTGATTTTATTTAGACCAACCAAGGAATTATTCTAAGGGCTGTTAATTGTATTTTAAGTGATGCACTACCCAGCTAGTGGTTTTTAAATTACATTATTTCGCATTAGTCCAGTGATTATCTCCTCTCAAATATGGTGTGTGTAAAATATGGGTCACATTAGATGGGGGGGGGATACGGTAAGTAGAGTTTTTTTATTATAGTCGTCATGATCGACTGGAGAGTGTCCACAACTGCACTGTGTAATTTTAAATGTGTTTATTTCCGTCAACAGTTGCAAAATCAAATGTTCAAATGTTTGTAGAGCTTATGGGACTTAACTACGGGGTCATCAGTCCCTAAACTTACAAACTACATATGAACTAGCTACAACTAAGGACGGCACAAATATCCATGCCCGAGGGGGGATTCGAACCCCCGACCGTAGTGGCCGTGCAGACCGTGACTGAAGCGCCTCAGTCCCCTCGGCCGGCCAACAGTTGCAATATCATTGTTTAATTACATGTTTCGATCACTTGGATTATCTTCAGATCTTATAGTTGCGCCCGGAATTCGTCCGGCTGAAAAAAAAGAAGAGGTAAGTAGAGTATTGCAGTTTAACATTATTCCGTTGCTATATTCTAATGCAACTCTTAGTTACCGTAAACGTATGTGGACGCACCATGTATAAACCAGAAAATACGATAATTGTATTTAACTGTATGTGGTAAATATGTAGAACGGCCACATATGCTTTCAAAAAAATGTTCAAATGTTTGTTAAGCTTATGGGACTTAACTACAAGGTCATCAGTCCCTAAACTTACAAACTACTTATGAACTACTTACGAACTAGGACGGCACAAATATCCATGCCCGAGGGGGGATTCGAACCCCCGACCGTAGTGGCCGTGCTGACCGTGACTGAAGCGCCTCAGTCACCTCGGCCACCGCGGCCGGCACATATGCTTTAATATGGACTGTAAGTGAGTGTATCATATCTCTAAATAAGCCTCTAGTCACTAATTTTAAGTTGCTTGCCTCTTCCAGTCAAATGTAAGACAATAAATTACTATGCTGTAATATTTTCTGCGTCAGGGAAGTATATTTAATGGCCCAAGAGCATATTAAAAAGCGTAAGGGTTCCATAGTACTTAAATTCGCGCCTTCTACATGGGATTCAAAATGGCGGATTGTTCTGCTTGTACTATACAGTGCTCTAGGTATGGTCACTCAGCAGGTCTAGGTTTGTGATGGGGAAGGAGTCGCTGTATCCGGTAAGTCACGGAGGGTTACTGGTACAGCGCTTGCCTAGTAAGAACGAGTCCTGGGTTCGAAATTTTTACACGATGCCTCTCCTTTCATGTACATTGAGACGAAATATGTCTCTGGACATTGATTTATAATTTGATATTTGTATCATCTGTGCCTGAGCTACACGGCAGGATCGCCCCATTTTCTCGACTTCAAAAAGGCGTTCGACGCGGTGCCACACTGCAGACAGCTAACGAAGATACGAGCTTATGGAATAGGTTCACAGATTTGTGTCTGGCTGGAGACTTCCTATGTAATAGAACGCAGTACATTGTTCTCGACGACGAGTGTTCATCAGAGACGAGTGTATCGTCAGGCGTGCCCCAGGGGAGTGTGATAGCACCGCTATTATTTTCTATCTATATAAATGATCTGATGGACAGAGTAAGTTGTACTTTGCGGCTGTTTGCTGATGATGCTGTGGTGTATGGGAGGGTGTCGTCTGTAACTGACTGTAATAGCATACAGGATGACTTAGACAAAAATTCTAGTTGGTGCGAAGAATGGCACCTAGCTCTCAATGTAGAAAAATGTAAGGTGATGCGCACGAGTAGAAAAAACAGTCCCATAATGTTCGAATACAGCATTAGTAGTGAGCTTCTTGATGCTGTCACGTCGTTCAAATATCTAGGCGTAACATTGCAGAGCGATATGAAATGGAACGAACATGTAAGGACAGTTGTGAGTAAGGCGGACAGCCGACTTCGGTTTATTGGGAGAATTTTGGGAAGATGTAACTCACCTGTAAAGGAGACCGCGTATAAAACGCTTGTACGACCAAGTCTCGAGTATTGCTCAAGTGTTTGGGACCCGCAGCAGATCAGTTTAAAGAAAGACATAGAGGCGAGCAGCTAGATTTGTTACCGGTAGGTTCGACCAATGCGCGTGAGTACAGGAAATGCTCCGGCAACTCAATTGGGGATCGCTGGAAGAAAGACGACGTTCTTTTCATGAATTTCTGTTAAGTAAATTTAGATGGCCGGAATTTGAAGCTGAGTGTAGTACGATCTTGCTGCCGCCTACTAACTACCGTCTCGTGAGATATCGCTAGAAAACAGCAATCGAGGCTGGCTGCGAAGTCTCGTTTTGTTCGTAGACTGACAGACGGAAGCGGCCCGCTGTGTGCTTCATCATGCCCCGATGGCACGTGGCCAGTAAAATACGCCTCGTCTGACTGGTTAGGTAACAAACCAACAGGTGAGGCAGGAAACACTCTGATCCGACCTTTGCTCACATGAATGGGGCCAAGTTCCAGCATGTTTCACTTCGGCTGCAGATTCCACCATGATTCTCGAGACATTACACACAAAGAGAACAGCTATCATCATCAAAATGTAAATAGAAGACTTAGTAATGAAGCCAGTACCGGGCTTTCACCGAATCCAGTCCAAAAGTGCCTTTGAGCTAAAACAACTGCACAAACGAATTGTAGTCATTACTACTTTGTCCATTGTTGTTGTAGTTCTGGTCATCAGTTCAAAGACTGGTTTAATGCACCTATCCACGCTTATTAATATGATAATGCACAGAATGAGCCACAGTTGTGTACGGCAGGTTGCTTTCTGAGGGGATGAGAGACGTCGAAAGTCAGATTTTTTTTTTCAGCTGTTCATTTGGGTATTCCCCATATTCCTCTCCACCCCCCAGACTAAAAAAAAAAAAAAAAAAACAAAAAAAAACTGAAATCGGCGAAGACATTGTCGCTTTTCAGCTACAATAACGTACAGTTATTCATTTGTATATACAAATATATTTGTGGCAGTGTGAGGTTACCGATCAACTATCTTATACTGAGAAAAAGAGTCCTTTGAAAAAAGTACTGAAGTGCGGTTAAGGTCAACACATGGTATTTCGTTCTAGTCTATTTCATCATTCTGATCCCTTAGATGCGGATGTCGGTCGATTACTTGTGATTTCAGTCTGTTCTGTCAGTAGCTCATAAGTTGTTGTTCTTGTCTTCAGACTGTAGGCTGATTTGATGCAGCTCTCCTCCCTACTGTATGCTGTGCAAGCCTCTTCATCTCATAAAATTGATAACGCACGTCCATTTTAATCTGCCAACTTCATTCATCTCTCGACCCCTTCTTTTAGTCAAGGTATACCAGATATTCTTTTTCTCCACAATTCTGTTCAGTACCACCTCATTATTTACGCGATGTAACCACCTAATCTTCAGCAGCACCATATTTCATAAGTCTCTGTCCTGTTCCTATCTGAACTATGTATCCGTCCTTGTTTCACTTCCGTAGAAGGCAAAACTACACACGAATGCTTTTCAGAAAATACTTCGTCACACTAAAATTAGTATTCGATGGAGCAAATTTCTCTCTCTCAGAAACATTTTTGTTGCAGTTGCCATTCTTTATTGCATATTATCTGCGATAATCTCACGTTTCTTGCTACCGAAGTAATAAAACTCATCTGCCACTTTTATTGTCTTGTTACCTGATCTACACTGCTCAAAACATAAGTATTTTATTCACATATTGGTTACAACTGTAACTTGTGTGTGATACAGTACGATATTTTGCTGTATTTACTTGAGGTTTACATGCCGGTTACTTCGGGAGAGGCATCTTAGGGCTACCATAATAGCGAAAAAGTCATTCTCGTTGCCCCTTAATATGGTGTGTTATTCCCTCGGACGGCCAGTACAGTTGCACACCTGTGTGGCTTGGACAGTATGAAGTTATCAACTGGATGTTGAGGGGTATTTGACCATTCTTCCATCAGTGCAATATCCAGCCTTGCAATATCCAACCGTTTTGTGAGGTGTCTGCCAACTGCTCCATCGGCTTTAAGTACGGTGAACAAGCTGGTAACTCCATTCGTTAACTTTCCTCAGCTTCAATCATGTTGTCCACCACTTCAGGCAGATCTTTGGGGACGAGCGTTATCGACCACCAGAAGGAACTCTTCTCCTATGGCACCAGCCTAGGGCACAATAAAAGGTCGAAGGATCTCGTCTCTATACCTCTAAGCGGTCAAAGCGCTATTCTGAAAGACAAATAAATCAGTAGGTCCGCCAGTACTGAGTCCTCCCCATACCATTCGCCCACCGCCATGATATGGTGATGTTTCGCGCACATAAGCAGCATTGTTCCGAGTTCCACTTTCTCTCCAGATGAGGGAACGACGATTGTCCTGCTGAACACAAAATCTTGACATATCTATTAACAAAACGAGACGCCATTCTTTGCGACTCCAATCCTGATGTTCCTCCGTCCAGTATCTGGGGGCTGTCGTGGTTTTCATGGGACACACACCGCAGGCCACCGTGCGTAGAGTCCACATTCCCGGGAGCGATTTCGGACTGTTTGTGTTGATATTGCGCATGCTATTTCTGCTTCAAGGGTGAATTGCAGTTAAGTTGCATTCAGCCTCCAATCTCTAGGGGCTGTTAACCTGTCATGTTTTTCTGACGATCTTGGCCTTGGCTTCCTTTATCGGATGTCTGAAATCGTGTCCAGATTCGTGGAATGTTCTAAATCTTAATCGCTTAGGTAAGTTAGAAAAACTGAAAAGAGAAATGGATAAGCTAAAGTTAGATATAGTAGGTATTAGTGAAGTTCGGTGGCAGGATGAAAAGGACTTCTAGTCTGGTTAGTACAGGGTTATAAATACAAAATCAGTTGATGGTAACGCAGGAATAGGTCTGATAATGAATGAGAAAATAGGAATGCCGGTATGTTACTATGAACAGCACAGCGAACGCATTACCATAGCAAAGATAGACACAAAACCAACACCGACCACAGTAGCGCAAGTTTATAAGCCAACTAGCACGGCCGATGATAAGGATATCGAACAAATGTACGAGGAGATGAAAGAAATCATTCAGAAAGTTTAGGGAGACGAAAACTTGATTGTGATGGGGGACTTGAACTCGGTAGTAGGAAAGGAAAGAGAAAGAAATGTAATATGTGAATATGGACTGGGAAAAAGGAATGAAAGAGGGGATCGCTTGGTGGAATTTTGCGCAGAGCACAATTTGACGTTCACTAACACCTTGTTTAATCATCATGAAAGAAGACTGTATACGGCGAAGAGGCCATAAGACACTGGTAGGTACCAGACTTACTTTATAATGGTAAGGAATAGATTTAGAAACCAGGTCTTAAACTGTAAGACTTATCCAGGGGCAGATATAGACTCTGACCATAACTTATTGGTTATGAACTGCAGATTAAAAATTAAGAGACTGCAGAAAGGTAGAAAAGTTAGGAGATGGAACCTGGACAAATTGAAGGAACCAGAGGTGGTTGAGAGTTTCAGAGGGAGCAATAGGCAAGTATTGGCTGAAATGGGGCAAAGTAATACAGTAGAAGAAGAATGGGTAGCTCTGAGAGATAGGGTAGTGGAGGCAGCAGAGGATCATTTTGGCAGAAGGACAAGACCTAATATAAATCCATGGATAACACAGGATATACTGAACTTGATTGATGAGAGGAGAAAATATAAAAATTCAGCAAGTGAAGCAGGCAAAAGGGAGTACAAACGGCCGGCCGCGGTGGCCGAGGTGACTGAGGCGCTCCAGTCACGGTCAGCATGGCCACTACGGTCGGGGGTTCGAATCCCCCCTCGGGCATGGATATTTGTGCCGTCCTAGTTCGTAAGTAGTTGATAAGTAGTTTGTAAGTTTAGGGACTGATGACCCCGTAGTTAAGTCCCATAAGCTTAACAAACATTTGAACATTTGAGTACAAACGTCTGAAAAATGAGACTGACAGGAAGTGCAGACTGGCTAAGCAGGAGTGGCTAGAGGACAAATGCAAGACTGTAGAAGAATGTACAATTAGGGGAAAGATAGATACCGCCTACAGGAAAATAAAAGAAGTATTTGGAGACAAGAAAAGCAGCTGTATGAATATCAAGAAATCAAACGAAAAACCAGTACTAAGCAAAGAGGGGAAAGCTAAACTGCAGAAGGAATGTATAGAAGGCCTATACAAAGGAATAAACTTGAAGGCAGTATTGGAAAGGAAGCTTGGAGTTTAACGTCCCTTCGACAGCGTGGTCATTAGAGACGGGACTTACGCTCGGAAGGTTCGGGTAAGGATGTGGAAGGAAATCGGCCGTTTTCTTTCAAAGGAACCATCTCGGAAATTGCCTGGAGTGATTTACGGAAATCACGGAAAACCTAAATCTGGATGGCTGGAGGTAGATTTGAACCACCATCCTTCCGAATGCGAGTCCAGTGTGTTACACTGCGCCACCTCGCTCGTTGAAGGCAGTATTCTAGAAATTGAAGACGAAGTAGAGGACGATGAGATAGGTGATATGATACTGAGAGAAGAATTTGACAGTGCGATAAAGGATTTGAATCGAAACAAGGCCCTTGGAGTTGATGATAGTCCGTCTGAACTGCTGATACCGTTAGGAAAGCCAGTCATGAAAAAATTGTTTCACCTGATATGCAAGATGTATGAGACAGGAGAAATACCATCAGACTTCAATAAGAATATTGTAATTCCAATTCCTAAGAAAGCAAGTGCAGACAAATGTGAAAATTACAGAACTATCAGTTTAATGCGTCATGGTTGCAAAATACTAACGCGAATTATTTACAGGCGAGTGGAAAAACTTGTGGATTCCGACCTCGGGGATGATCAGTTTAGATATAGAAGAAATGTAGGAACACGGGAGGCAATACATTACAACGTATCTTAGAAGATAGGCTAAGGAAAGGAAAACCTACGTTTTTAGCGTTTGTAGATATGGAGAAAACGTTTGACAATGTCGACTGGAATACACCGTTCAAATTCTGAAGGTATCAGGGGTAAAATATAGGGAGCGAAGAGTAATATTCAAGCTATACAAAATCCAGACAGCAGATATTATAGTAGAAGGGAAGAGAGGGCCGCAGGTTGGGAAGGGAGTAACACAGGATTGTAGCATTTCCCAGTGTTGTTTAATCTGTATATTGAGCAAGCAGTGAAGGAATTCAAGGAGAAATTTGGAGAGAGAATTAAAGTTCTGGGAGAAGAAATAAAAACTTTGCGATTTGCCGGTGACATAGTAATTTTATCAGAGACTGCAAAGGATCTGGAAGAGCAACTGAATGGAATGGACAGTGTCTTGAAAGGAAGATATAAGATGAACATTAACACGAGTAAAACGAGGTTAATGAAATGTAACGTCAGAAAATCAGGTTGAAAGAATTAGATTAGGTAATGAGAGAATAAAAGTAGTAGATGAATTTTGTTATTTGGGTCGCAAAATAACTTCTGATGGCCGAAGTAGATAAGATATAAAATTCAGAATGGCTATGGGAAGAAAAGCGTTTCTAAAGATGCGAAACTTGTTAACATCTAATATTAATTTAAAGGTTAGAAAGTCCTTTCTGAAAGCATTTGTCTGGAGTGTACCATAGATGATGGAAGCTTTTGAAATGTGTTGCTACAGACGAATGATGAAAATTAGATGGGTAGATCACGTAACTAATGAGGAGGTGCTTAAACGAATTGGGGAGAAAAGGAGTTTATCAAAGAAAAACTTATGGGTCTCGGGGGAGTTTTGCGATCGTCATATGAATAAAATTCTTGAATATCAGTCTCCAGATCGTTTTTATTTTCTAGAAAATTTCCGGTTTCGAGACAGCTGCCGATCTTCAGATTAAATTTATGAATTTACAGAGTAACCTATCCTTTTTGAGGGGGCTGACATGGAACCATTTATCTCACATGTCAATGTATTGGGTGTTGGAGAAGTTTTCTTGGTTGGAGGTGTGACGTAACAGAAAGGGTGAGGAGAGAGAGATAGTAGATGAGCTTGTATCCCGTGGAAAAGCTCCGCCCCTATTGCTAGTTGAGATCTGATTGCCTCCCGCCTATACTAGTTGTCCGCCAAAACTTTAAGCCACTTTTATTAATATTTAACTTTCCTATGTCTATTAAAATCATCTGTATACTTTCTGTAATGCTTTTGTGCTAATCTATATTTCGGGTAATTCAAAGATTTAATTATTTGTATATTTTGTAATAAGTTGAACAATGTTAGTGTAGAAGTTTCGCTTGGCGCCAAAACGGTGGCCTGTGGCGCGCAGCGAGGTGCGGCGGCAGTCAGTCGAGCGCCGACCGCGATACCTTGCACATTCATGTTAGTTCAGTGCGGGCCAGGGACACTTTATACGTTATGCAACGTTTATATTTTTAACATTACTCAGTCTGTATATTTGTGCTTGGATATACATCGGCATTTCTTCAATAAAAACAAGCACTGGCATCCTACGAAAGCTGAAGTTATTCGTAGTGCAGTACTTCCAAGTCACATCTCAACACCTCTTTTAGCATCACTTCAGGTACAACGGATGTGCGACCTGTGTGCTTCACCTGTGCAATGGGATATCAACTACGACAGAAGACACAAGGTTAGTAAAAGAGTGATTTTAGATATGCACTGAAGTTGTATATCGACACGGCACCTCGCGTGCAGTGCTGCCCCGTTTACAAACCAGGGCACTGGCACGAAGTGAGTTGGTAACATCGCCGAGGGAAGGCATGAAAGAGGGGAGGTGTTTTAGGAAATGTTCAAATGTTTGTTAAGCTTATGGGACTTAACTACGGGGTCATCAGTCCCTAAACTACTTATGGACTAACTAAGACTAAGGACGGCACAAATACCCATGCCCGAGGGGGGATTCGAACCCCCGACCGTAGTGGCCGTGCAGACCATGACTGGACCGCCTCAGTCCCCTCGGCCACCTCGGCCGGCTGTTTTAGGAACTTTGTCAACTATGCACTGACCGACCCTCCCTGTCTTTTTCAAATGTTCAAATGTTTGTTAATCTTATGGGACTTAACTACGGGGTCATCAGTCCCTAAACTAACAAACTACTTATGAACTAGCTACAACTAAGGACGGCACAAATACCCATGCCCGAGGGGGGATTCGAACCCCCGACCGTAGTGGCCGTGCAGACCGTGACTGGACCGCCTCAGTCCCCTCGGCCACCTCGGCCGGGTGTTTTAGGAACTTTGTCAACTATGCACTGACCGACCCTCCCTGTCTTTTTCAAATGTTCAAATGTTTGTTAATCTTATGGGACTTAACTACGGGGTCATCAGTCCCTAAACTAACAAACTACTTATGAACTAACTAAGACTAAGGACGGCACAAATATCCATGCCCGAGGGGGGATTAGAACCCCCGACCGTAGTGGCCGTGCAGACCGTGACTGGAGTGCCTCAGTCCCCTCGGCCACCGCGGCCGGCCCCCTGTCTTTTTATAAAGATACCCCGTCGTACCTGTGATGAACGAACATTCAATCATCACAGGACAGGTTACTCTGTAACTTCATAATTTTGATCCGAAGATGGGCAGCTGCCCCGAAACCGGAAATGTTCTAGAAAATAAAAGCGAGCTGGAGACTGATATTCAAGAATTTTATTTGGAAAATGAGTTTCTGGTATATCCTGACTAAGAGAAGGGATTGATTGATGGGAAACATTCTGAGACATCAGGAAATTGTCAACTTAGCATTAGAAGGAAGTGTGTGGGATAAATGTGGTAGAGGAAGACCGAGGGACGAATACAGTAAGCAGATTCAAAAGGATGTAGGTTGCCGAACGTATTCTCAGATGAAGAGACTTGCACAGGACAGGGTAGCGTGGAGAGCTACATCAAACTATTCTGCGGACTGAAGACCACAACACACACACATTCGGTAGATTACTCTTTTGGACACTCCAATAGCTGCAGCAGTCTCCCTCTGTCTCTGTCCCGCTTCCAACCTTCCTATGGCTTTCCATGCCTGCTCACTACACTATGTCAACCCAACTGCTTGTGTTATTCCTTTGGTAGGGTGAACACAAGTCAACACCAACCACCTTTGCAGCAACTTTCTGTTATTACCACTGTCTCGGTTGCCGTAATGTTGCTGTCTCCACTCCGTAGAAATAACAGAAAACATCGAACATTCTGGTTCATTCTGTAAATGATAATACTGCAGAACCGACATATCTCAACTAATCCGCCAATTGTTTTGACCAGTGTAATTCATTCAGCATTGCCAGATTTCCCTAAAGTAAATTCCGTAAACCTTCTCTTCATCTCGTTAATGTTAATCTTATACCCTTCTTTAAAGACACTGTCCGTTCCTTTCAGCTGCTATTCCACGCTCTTTGCTGCCTCTGACAGAATTAAGTAATCGGAAAACCGCAATTTTTCATTTCATCTCTATGAACTTTAATTATATCCCCAAATTCCTCCTGCTTTTTCGTTCACAGATTGCTCAGTGTACAGACTGAATAAATTGGGGAAAGGCTACAACCCTGTCTTACTCGCTTCGTAACCAATGCTTCTCTTTCATGCCTCTCGTCCCCTAAACCGTTTTCTGGCTCCTATACAAGTCTTAATTTACGATGATATAAATTAGTCCTCGTATTCTACAAGAATGTGTTGCACTTTCGCTCAAGGCGTTAATGCTAATCTTGGTAAAAGCTAATAACAAGCATTCCCAAGACATTTTAGGTAGATTCACATGGGAGGCAGAAGTCCACTACACAGCACTGTTTCGGGTACGTTTCCATGTTGCACCTCAATGTCGTTGAACCAGCGCTTGCCCTAAGATTGCAGGCAATTAGTCTCGTAATTTGTGCATAGGAGGCCAATTTACCGAATGCATGCTGCCGTGTCCGGCTGCAGTTACTGCATTTCTTGCAAGAATTTCGACGCAAAATTACACAGCCTCGGGATGAAAATTGCCTTTAAATGCAGTTCCCCTATATAGTAAGCTACAAACTGAAAAAAGAAGTTGATTTGCCGACGGAAGTTCCCAAACAGGAGGTAGTGGTTTAGCTGAAAATTTGTCAAGTAGGTCTAGATTATCTAGCACTTTGCGAATGTCATGATTTTACAAATTGTAGCTCAAGGCTAAATCGGAGACACTGCTACACAAAAGTGCATCCGTTTATACCAACTTACTATAAACCAGCCTTCATCTGATATATTTCAAAGCCAGCAGGAGAGATCAGGCATGGAGGAGAATAATGTCTAGAAGAAAAACTCACATTCTCCTTTTATTTATTTATTTATTTTGCCAAATTGATTTATCTGTGAAGGCATGGTCGCTGCTTTAATACTAGAACGGTGGAGTTTCTGACATTCCTAAAAAGATGTCAAGGGGTCTTTTGACCCAATATAAAATATATTCATATTGAACTTAAACAAGTACTTTTTTGTTAATCCACACCTTTTTCTCTAGCACGGACAATAATCATTGAACACCAAAATTAATAATTATTTATTTCAACATCAAAATATTGTACAATTTTTTTGCTGCTAATGCTAACAAGTTTCCTATTTGTACAAACGTGTAGACACATTTATTACACTTGGTTCATATTATTCTCGTACGTGGTCTACACACACCTTTCTGTCACTTTTCTCTCAAGTCACTGGAATCTGCTAGACGCACTTACTACACAGGTGATCTCTGTTTTATGCGCATATTTTCCGCACACATCTTTGTGGCATTCTTCACAGTTTCGGGTGGTCTTCTTGCCTTTTCAGAGGCTGATTTTGCACTTACTTCGCTTTCTAGGTGATTTCAGCCCAGTATCCTCTTCCTTTGCCTGATGTTCTGGCTCTTTCATTAGCTTTAATTCATTACCCAGCTGAAGTATAAACTTCTTCCTTTGCTTGTGATATGTTGCAGATGAGCCATACATTTATTGCCTCCATGTCCAAGATGTTGGAAAAGACATCCATCGGCCATCTCCTGCATGCAGCCTTTGTATTATATTTACGTGTCATTTGATCTACCACGTATACCCCATACTTTATTGGATTGTGGAATGTTACTATTTCAGGTTTCTTCTTTACTTCCTTGGTCATTGCAACATCAGAATGTAGTGTACTCAGAAGAGTGACAAATTTAATCTTTTCCTGGCATTCTGGGTTGCCACTATGGTGCAGGGTGCTGGTGGAGTATATTTCAGCATTGCTTTTCCTTACTGCATCAGGTATATATATATATTTTGTCGTCATATCGACAGCCAACCAGAAATTGAGGGCATATTTGACTGTTTTATTGGACATGGACTGAGTGAACCTGCATCTTGTTTTGCTTGGTAATAGTTGCTCATCTATATTTATATTTTCTCCATGACGGTAAGCACGAATACTGTTTTTAATTAACTTTCCCCAAATTTCAAATACAAGAGCGAATTTGTTGACTGCCAGGAGTTTAAATGGAGTTGATTTTTCATTGAAACGGAGTAATCTGAGAAGCTCCTGATATCTGCTCCTCTTTGTAATATCCTTGATAAACGTCGGCCCCCAAGAGTGCGACCAGATATTATCCACAGACATACCTTCTGTACAAATCTCACCCCGAGCTTACATGATGGCTATCAGTTTCTCCAGTTCCTCGTGTGAAACATTGCAGTTATTGTTTTTCAGTACTTTTCGTGCATTTGACATCGCGGTGAACGCACATTGGAGGCGTGTATTCGTCCTCGCCATACTGACATATCACTCGGCGTGATGGTATGGGGTGCCATTACTTACCCGTCTCGGTCACCTCCTCTTGTTCTCATCGACGGCACTTTGAACAGTGGCCGTTACATTTCAGATGTGTTACGACCCCTGGCACTACCTTTCAAGCGATCCCTGTGAAACCCTACATTTCAGCAGGATAATGCACGACAGCATGTTGCAGGTCCTGTACGGGCCTTTCTGGATACGGAAAATGTTCGACTGCTGCCCTGGCCAGCACATTCTCCAGATGTTTCACCAATTGAAAACGTCTGGTCAGTGGTGGCCGAGCAATTGACTCGTCACACTACGCCAGTCACTACTTTTGATGAACTGCGGTATCGTGTTGAAGCTGCATGGGAATCTGTACTTGTACACGCTATCCAAGCTCTGTCTGACTCTACACCCAGGAGTATCAAGGCCGTCATTACGGCCAGAGGTGGTTGTTCTGGGAACTGATTTCTCAGGATTGATGCACGCAAATTGCGTGAAAATGTAATAACATGTCAGTTCTGGTATAATATATTTGTCCAAAGAATGCCCGTTTATCATCTACATTTCTTCTTGGTGTAGCAATTTCAATGGCCAGTAGTGTATCTTAATGCACTGACGGCAGACGAATATAACGCTGGAATACAAAAACACGGCATACGTCCCGAAAAAACCTTTAAATTTTCGTGGTGTCTATGCAGAGAAGTAGTTTAATGTGTATTCTTTTCCTATAAAAACTTAAATTTTTTCTAATATTTACTAGTTTTTATTTTTGTTTCCAAACGGGCAGTACTTTCCGGACGACCCTCGTACATGGCACGAAGACGGCCGAAGACTTGTTCCGTGTGTTGCTGATATGTGTATTTGCTGTCGCCAAACAAGCAAACTAAGCGGACTTACTATTTTCTGAACAACTGATGTATGTAATGTATTTGTGCTTTACAATATTTGCATTCATATTATTGTTATTTTAGTTTAAATAAGCTGAATTGAAGATGAAGCCTGATGCTTTGAAACTAGTGGCCATCTGAAGGTAATGCAACTTAGGAAGAATCAGAATACAAGTTTTTTCATAAATCACCACACGCCCGGCGGTTCATATTTTTTAACGGTGGGTAGTTGTCCAAAAGTTGCGAATGTTCAGATGTTTGTAAATCTATGATACTTAACTATTGTGATCATCAGTCCCTAGGCTTGCAAACAGCTTAGACTAACTTATGATAAGAATAAGAAATACTCCTATGCTAGAGGGAAGACTCGAACCTCCGAAGGCTAGCAGCGGCTCGTTCTGCAGCTATGCGCCTTGGAACGCTCGGCCACTCCACCACAGCACAAATGTTGTCCCCCCCCCCCCCCCCGGCCCGGTCAGTAATCTTTATACATAAAACTGCTCTGTTCTTTTGTGTGTAGCCGATAATCTCCGAGCCGGCCGCGGTGGCCGAGGTGACTGAGGCGCTCCAGTCACGGTCAGCACGGTCAATTCGGTCGGGAGTTCGAATCCCCCCTCGGGCATGGATATTTGTGCCGTCCTAGTTCGTAAGTAGTTCATAAGTAGTTTGTAAATATAGGGACTGATGACCGCGTAGTTAAGTCCCATAAGCTTAACAAACATTTGAACATTTTTGATAATCTCCGAAAGTTCTTGGCGGATTGCTTTGAAATTTTGACACCTCGTCGGATTGTAATACAGCAAGTTTCTAGGTACATATTTCTTGAATATATTGTATAAAACCTATACCTAGGGTAAGTCAGGGAGAGTTGGACAACTTTTTTTCTTTAGGGTGAAATACGTCGATTTTTAATTTTTCTAAACTTCTGGCAGAATTTTCCTATAGTCATATAAACTTACATACAATACATTATTGAGGCTCTGCCACTCAAAGGGAAAGTCACACAACTAAATAGAAATATACATCAGTGGTCCATCTGACCTGTAGGTGCATGTGTGAGATGGACCAGTGTAGTGGGCGAGATGGACCACGTAAAGAATTGCTACACATGAAGAAAAGAGTGAATGGAAATCATATATTTTTATTATATATAGTAATAAATACAGTAAGACATTTAAGACCAAAACAATTTTATAATTTTTTTGTAAATAGTAAGTAAACACTGGATTTTCATTGATTTGTAGATTTTGTGCAAACTTTAGGATATTTTTCTCCTACCACAGGTCTTACAGTTTCTTAATGTCAGCGATGACTTTTCGTTCACTCTCAATACCCAGTAAAGGCTGAGGTTCCATACTAAGAATAATTTTTTGACTGCAGTCTTCTTTTCAATGTAGTTTGAAGTATACCAAAAGCTTTAGCTGCAGCATTAACACCAACGATATTATCCCGCACAGCATGTATAGCTTTCATCAATCCATCTTCCGTCTATTTGTCTCGCTCACAAGATCCGGTCCTTTTGTAATTAGTTGGCCTTTTTTCTGAAAGAGAAAAATAGCAACTATACAAAAACATATTATTCGATCAGTTTTTAAAATAATAATGTAATTTCCATGGTTAATTAAGAGGTATTTAATTGTGGTCCGTCTCTACCTAATTAAAATGCATGGTCCATCACTCACAAATAGAACTGGTCCATGTATCTTGATTGTCTGGGAGAGGTGGACTACTCCGATTTCAGTCTGCAGGTTTAGAGCTCGGTGGCCATTTTAGGTTAGGTACATGCTAACACATTAGTCAAGCTTTTAGTAATAAAACTGCAGGAATAGTGTACAAACTGTGCCATAACACAAAAAGAAAGTAATTACATGATTAAAGTTTTGGACTTAGCAAAACAAAAAACGCGATTTTTCTCCTGAACTAACACGATAATAACAACAACACTCCTGCATGACGTTCGTTTAACAAAGAGCTTACTCACAAGTGAACGGTGATGCTCTCTAGCGGCGCATTCACGAAATACGTCACTGGTCTGTCTTACCCAGTGGTCCAGCTCACCCAGAGCTACCCTCTATTACTTTTGTGATTTTTCGTATCATCGTTTGTCCATTATAAAAATTTTACAAATTTATATATGACATATACTGAAAAATTATGTACGTAATGGATGCGCATATTCCAGTAGAACTTCAAAACATTCGGTCAAGAAATTTCTGAGGTACATGATTTTGAACATAACACTGAACAAGGCTCTAGGTTATATGTAGTTCTAAGAGAAGACAGAGGAAGCGGAGGAAACTGATGTAAAGAGAGGGGGAAGGGGACGAACAGGTAGAAAGCGATGATGAGATGGATATTAACACGCAATTATTCGTTGAATGAGAAAGGTTCATTGCAACAATCGTTTCAAAAATTTCTCTGTACTATTTAGTTCTATTTGACTCGCTGTAATATATGGTCTACAATGCATCGAACAGTAACCTACCTGCTATCGAACTTTTTGAATAAATTACGTACATATACTTGACAAAGAGTGTCACTTTTAAAACGACTGTTAACAATTAAGATTAGTACAATGTTTTATTACAAAGCTAAGATGCTGTACTATCACATGTCAAACAATCAGATCCTTAAACCGTATGCTTTCTTCAAAATAGAATGAGAAGCCTTATGAACCTAAAAATTCACGCAGAACGAGAATTAGGCATTTTCGATTTTCATAAGCAGTGGAAGACATGTAAGGAAAAAATAAGTTGGTAAAACGATTTGAGGTGGTTCTATATACCGCTAACAGTTTCTACTGCGTGAAAATCAGATAAGTGATGTCCTCCCTTTTTCAAAGCCCGGCCCGACCGGGAGTGGCAATCCCCGCGCGGCTCAAAGTAAATAAACATTCCTCCAATTAAGAGTGCGTTTTTCTACCCATTCTCAATTTTTTGAGTGGGTGCTGCTACCGCGGTACCCACTTCAACCGCCGGGCCTGAATGTCGACACATCACAAAGGACAGCACTTAAAAAGTTACCTACTCACCAAATTATTGTTGCCTTGTCTAATATAAATGAAATATGAAAACCACTGTTCTTCAATGTGAAGTGGTAATACTAAGTTTAAAAACACTGGGTAGAATTGTAATAAATATTTTAATTATTGGCGTGTTTACCGAGTCAAACAATGTCGAAATCTGAAGTGAAGAAATAACAGCAGCCAGAGGTTTTTTTGGTCCCTGGCTTTCAGGATGACATGTGAGAAATAAACGAGTTCGGTTTCGCATGATCTTTGTTTTCGTAATCTACATCTGCGTAGATACTCTGCAGGTCACAGTGAAGTGCGTGGCAGAGGGTTCATCGAACCACTTATAATTCCATTCTCTTATAGATCGTGGAAAAAAAAGGATTATTTACACCTACCTGTTTTCGACCTGGTTTATTTTATTATGATGATCATGTCTCCCTGTGTAGGGGGTGCTAACAATATATGTTCACATTCGGAAGAGAAAGTTGGTGAAAAAAATTTCGCAAATAGATCCCGCCGAAACGAATAATGCCATTCTTTTAAGGATCTGCCTTTCTCTGAACTTTCTCGAAATTGTCCGTCAGTTCCACCTGGTGTGAAATCCCATAATGCGCACGAGTACTCCAGAATAGGACGCACAAATGTAGTGTAGGCAGTTTATTTAATAGAGCTGTCAGATCTTGTGTTCTGCCAATGAAACCTAGTCTTTGGTTCGCCTTCCCTACAATACATATGTGTTCTTTCCAATTTAAGTAGTTCGTAATTGTTATTCCTAGATATTTAGTTGTATTGACGGCCTGTAGATTGGACAGATTTATAGTGTAACTGAAGTTTAACGGATTTTATTTATTTATTTATTTATTTTTAGTGGTCCTATGGATGACCTCAATTATCATTATTAAGGGTCAATTGCCAATTGTTGCGCCATGTAGATATCTTATCTAAATCATTTTGCAGTTGCTTTTGATCTTCTGGTGACTATACTAACCGATAAATGACAGCAACTTCCGCGAACATTCTAAGGAAGCTTGTCTCCTAAATCGTTTATAAAAATAAGGACCAATAGGGGCCCTGTAGCACTTTCCTGAGGAATGCCAGATATCACTCCTGTTCTACTCGATTGCAACAGACTGTGTATATTCTGACAGAATATCGCGAATCCAATCACAAAAGCGTGGTGATATTACATAAGCACGCAATATGATAAGAAGACGCTTGTGTGGTACAGCGTGAAAAGCCTTCCAGAAATCTAAAAATATGGAATATATTTGACATTCCTTGTCGATAGCACTCATCATATCATGCGAGTAAAAGAGCCGCTGGTTTTCACAAGAATGATACTTTCTGAATCCGTGTAGACTATGTGTCAATAGATCGTTCTCTTTGAGGTAGTTCCTACTGCAAACCGACGTCGGTGAAATAAGCCTGTAGTTTTGTGGATCGCTTGTATTGCCCTTATTGAACATTGGAGTGACCTGTGCATCTTTCCAAACCTTGTGTACCGAACGTTCTCTGCGCAAGCGGTTATGTAGGGCAATTGCATCAGTATACTCTGAAATGAACCTAACTGATATACAATCTGGACCGGGAGACTTATTTTTGTTAAGTGATTTATGTTGCTTTAATACTCCAGGGGTATCTTCATCTGACTTAGACATGATGACATGTGTACTTGATACGAATTCTGTAGTATTTGATTCGTCTTCTGCAGTGAGGGAATTTCGGAAAGTTGTGTTCAGCAATTTTGCTTTAGCAGAACTGTTATGTGTAGCATCACCATTTATATCGTGTAATGAAGGTACTGGTTGTTCCCCGACGAGGAACGGCCTCGCGCATCGTAGCATAGCGCCTCAATGCGCTCGGCCGGTCCGCCGTTGCCCTGAAAGGAGTAACGGATAGCGGAGATGCGCGCCCTCTACAAGCTGCTATATCTAGGCCGACATTCGTCTGAACGCCCGTCAGAACTCGGTCAGAACTAGGTAGTCATCAGGAAACAGCGCAGCTGGCATCGTACAGAAGACGACGCCGCCGCGACCAGAGAGAAGAGAAGAACAGGTAGAAGTTGAGTATTGTATTCTTCAGACAATAAAACTTGTATTAATAATCTGTAGAACTGTTATAGATGACCACGCATGCTGCACCGTACCTTTCTTGAAAACTAGACCGGGACGAGAACTCAACTACTTTCTGGAAGAGAGAGAAATAAAACTGTAAATTTTGTCTAAGTCCACAAGTAAAGTACTCTCCGCTATGCAGCATTCCATTTTTATGAGGAATTCTTCTTACGAACTGGTTCTGCCTACTTAAAAGCGGCATGAGTCTTAATCTGAGTAGCAGCACACACAAAATATAGCCATCAACCAAAGGATTTCTCAGGGAACTTGTTTGTCGAGTGAGAGGAAGAGTTTTAAATCAAATGTTTGTATAGCTTATGGGACTTAACTACGGGGTCATCAGTCCCTAAACTAACAAACTACTTATGAACTACTTACGAACTAGGACGGCACAAATATCCATGCCCGAGGGGGGATTCGAACCCCCGACCGTAGTGGCCGTGCAGACCGTGACTGAAGCGCCTCAGTCCCCTCGGCCACCGCGGCCGGTAAGAAGAGTTTTAAAAACAACCAAAAAAAGAATACGCTATCGTGCTTCTTCCAGGTGGCATTAGTCTTGAACTGAATAGAAACACACACAAAATAAACAGCACAACCAAAGACCTTTCTAAACGAACTTGTTTGGCTATTGAGATGCAACGACTTGAAAACAACCATGAAAATAATACGAATTCAGAAGCTACTGAAAAACTATCTACGTTTAAATTGTATAAAGAAATTTCGTTTTAAGGTTACGTTTATAATAGCATGAATGGGTAAAAGGAAAATGGTTTTTACGTTCTTGTGTGCAATTTTTGCAGTTTTTCTTTTCATAAGAACCTTTCTCGGTCCTCAAGAAATACTGGCAGAAATTCAAGAAATGAACTTGGCAATTCCTAATATGAATCAGCATGAACTGTATAATTTAATGATAACACACAATCATTTTTGTCGCGAACGCCTCCCAGACTGATCCAAACTAACATGCCCACCAGTGCTCGTACATTCCACTGTGTAACTTCCGCATAGGTAGAGACGTTAGTTTAGAATGTCGCAAGCTTTGCTGTGGCTCGTATAAATACGACGTGTAGTGTCCATGTTTATCGATGGAACGAATGTAAATACCCTTTAGACATGAGGGCATGTATTGCGCTTAACAAAACGTTTATTCTCTCTGACTTTTGTTTTGTTTTCTCTTTTTTGTAATTTTGATTCCTGTAAACGGGACAGGCAATCTGCAGAGGCAGGCGCTCTTCAGCAGAGAGATAAGAACTAAAATTAATATGGAGTCCATAGATATTAAAAAAATTGTGACACAAAACAGAATATAACCCAAATTTGCATGGTGATGGAGTTGAACAATTACAATATGATTGTATGCGGAGAAAACATTGCTGTCTCTAAGTATGACAACGACGGCAAGGAAGAGAAAAAAATGAAGGACAACTACAAAGGCAGTCCAGCATGTGGGCAGGTGTTGACTGCGGGTTGTCCGTTCATTATTCAGTAATTAAAAACACCACACTGAAACGACACCTTAGTCACGAAGCACTCACTAAAACACTAGAGATGATAGGTTGGGGGGAGGGGGTAGAGGGGCGTGACTGCTGGGACAGTGGAGAGCAGAATGTGGGGAGGGGTGGGAGGGGCCAGAGTGCTAGAACAGGGGGTGGGGAGGACTTGGGGGGAGGGAAGTTGTCTCAGGTAGCTGGGGGGGGGGGGGGGAGACGAGGGTTGGGGAGGGGCCGGAGGGAAGGCTGTTTGGAGTAAGGATATAAGAAGGGGTGGAAGGTGTAATGTATATACCGTAGAATATCCCATTGGTTTGGATTAATGAAGTATACGATACCATAGTTGGTCGTGGTATTCTAACCTAATATTCCATGTTTATATTACATAAGTATTTTATGGCACGTCTGGCTGGTCACTTTGACTTGATTGCTTCTTTCCTTGGATCTCCTAACAAACTAAATTAATTAATTATTGAAAGTCGCAAGCTTAATGTCAGATAATAATGTGTTTGTAAATGAAATTGTTAACTAACAATATATGAGGTCCTCTATAATGTATTGAGCGTAATGTAAAGCGCTCTACCACTGAGCTACCCCGACACGACTCACGACACCGCCTCACAACTCTACTTCCGCCAGCACCTCGCCTCCTACTTTCCAAACTTCTCAGAAGCTCTCCTGCGAAACTTGCAAGACTAGCACTCCTGGAAGAAAGGATATGGTGGAGACATGGCTTAGCCACAGCCTAAGGGATGTTTCCAGAATGAAACTTTCACTCTGCAGCGGAGTGTGCGCTGTTATGAAACTTCCTGGCAGATTAAAATTGTGTGCCGGAACCGGGACTCGAACCTGGGACCTTTGCCTTTCGCGGGCAAGCGCTCTACCACTTTTTTTTTTTTTTTTTTTTTTTTTTTTTTTTTTTTTTTTTTTTTTTTTTTTTTTTTTTTTTTTTACGGGCCTCCATGCTCCCCTTTAGCCCGTCCTTCCGCTCGCCATAAATCGCCTTCCTCGGCGTGGGCTTCAAAGCCGTACAGAAAGGAAAACTGCTGTGTCTTCTTAAGTAAATAAATGTCTTCTTTCAAGAAAAAAAAACTATTTCTGCCTCCATGTTAATGTTGACCTGAAAAGTCTTATGGCTCCATTGCCGTCTATAACCTAAAATCTTTTTTCTTGTTAATGTTGCCATTTACTGATCAAACTAAACCAACAGAAATTAAAAGCATGTCCTATCTTTCGGTAAAACGTGGTGACCATCCTGTCCTCAATATTAAAACATAATACTTTGACTCCTGAACTGAAGGAAAGGTAAAACAATGGCGATATCTAAATTTGGCTTCGAAACTAACATATAAAGAATAAAAATTTCCTTCCTTCCTTGTTATGGTAATGTGTTGAGTAAGATATTAGCGTAATGTTTCTTGTAATGTCTTGTTTTCATCAGCTTGTGATGCTCCGTGGTTAGGTGTACCCAGAAATCTTCCAATTACATGTCCGTGTTTGAAAAAATGTAGTGGACCAATGCCCCCTTTAGCCAGTTGATGACGTTTCTTTTTGTTTTGAGGAACGGTTGAAACGTGTCCATAAAAAATTATTTTTGTAAGAAAATGTCTAATATTGTGCCTCCTGTTTTGTATCGAGTAACTTGCTTGCAAGAAAATGTATATCGCTTCTACTGTATGTATCGATATGTGTGAAGTTTCAACTTTGGCAAAGATCATGTATTGCATAGCATTGTAGCTCGCACTGAGAGAGAGTAACACTTGTGGTTCAGCTCGCTTAGAGAGCGGTTGAGTTGTGTGTATGGCTCCGATGTAGAGCAGAGGCTGCTTTGCCAGCAAGTCAGAAGTTGTATTATGTAGGTAATGTGTAACACTTGTGGTTCAGCTCGCTTAGAGAACGGTTGAGTTGTGTGTATGGCTCCGATGTAGAGCAGAGGCTGCTTTGCCAGCAAGTCAGAAGTTGTATTATGTAGGTAATGTAATGCTGATTATTAATAATAAGTAACTTGACCTTTCTTTCCTGTTTCATTTACTAGTTAGAAAATTAACCTACTTCCTTCATTTGATAATTAGTTATTAGTGGATTTAAAGTGCAGCATTGATTTTAATAATATTGTTGAACAGATTTCGTTGTTGGTGCCATAGTAAATGATAGTTAATTGAGTATGAGACTAAATTTCAATAATTAGAAACTGATCTGCATAAAATTCTCACAGTCAAGCATTAAGAAAGTGATTTGTGGTTTTTTAATATCTTTCTCGCAGTCAAAAATTTTGAATATAGTCAGTGTCTGTTTCAAATGGTGACTTGTCACAGTTGTTCTTTGTTTAAAATATCCGTTGCGCACATAATCAGTTTAATGCACGGTCTCTTATTTAATAGTATATACATCAATATCAGGGCCATAATTAAACCAAAGTGCTGTGTTAATGAACAATTTGTTGTCTGATTTAACGATAGGTTCAACATCCACAACACACGCACAGCTTTTACAGTACGTCTTCTGGGAACAGAAAATCGGAAGCTGTTATGTAGTTTGGCGACGTTCTGCTGATGGATGCCAATTTCCGTCTTATATACATCCATATTTCTTTGACTTTGTCGCATCCGAATCGGTGTTCTTCGGTATCCAATACGTTGCACGTGACACAAAGTGGTGAGTTTGCCAGGTGGATGTTGTAAAGTTTTGTGTTAGTTGCAATTTTGCGATTTACAGCTAAGTACCACGTAGTCTTCATCGTGGAAGGTAAGTTACGACAATGGATATTTTCCCAAATTATCTTCCAGTTGTGAGATCTGTATTTGTCTTCTATGTTGTTTTTCTTTTTACCTTTCATTAATTCACGGTATATGTCTTTAACTTTCTTCTTTCTGACATCGGGGATTCGTGCTTGTAAATAGCTATACTCTAATAGAAAGTATTTCAAGTGATAAAGTCCGTTCGGGACATGTTGTACACTGATTGGTGGACTGAGGTCAGCCGGAGCTATTTCATCCAACAAGTGTGCAACAAGACTGTTGGTACAATTCTTCCATTGTTCAGTAGTTTTAGCGATGTATAACGCCTGTGCCTTCTTACCAATGTCTGTGAGATTGAGACCCCCACTTATTGGCGGAAGCGTTAGGGTGTCATAATGCACTTTGAAAATGTGACCGCGACTGACAAAGTGGCCAAGTGCGGACATGAATTGTTTTGTCATACTTGCAGGTATGGGCAGGACTTGAGCGACATAATTAAGTTTTGCAGTTAGGCAGATGTTGGCTACTGTTACTTTCTGGATTTCATTGAGGTTCCTGATGCTGTATGTCTGTGCACAGGCGCGTAGTTTATTTAACAGTGCCTTGTAGTTTGCTGCTATGGTACGACGGATAGTATTGTGAAAGTCAATACCTAGGCACTTGAAAACCGACAGCTCACGTAGATGTCCAGATGTGTGTGGCCCTAAACCACCGATATTAAAAATTCCAGATTTTGTTCTGTTGAGCAGCGCGCCAGATGCACGTTCATACTGTTGTACGATCTGCAAAGCGGTCTCTATTTCAGGTCTGTTGATGACAAGGAAACCAACATCATCCGCATAGGCCTTGCAAACTATTTTGTTTCCATGTATTTGTAATCCTTGTAGACGCTGCATCAGCGTGGCAAGCAGGGGTTCAATTGCGATGGAAAAGAGCGCCATAGAAACTGGACAACCCTGTCTAACAGAACTGGCTACTTCTATTTTCCTAGTAGGCTGTCCATTGATGATGATTTGGGATGTATTGTTCGTTATAATATGTTGCAAAATAGTTACGAACCGAGGCGGAAAGCCCATCGCATGCATGGTACGGAGGAGATACCGGTGATTGACCCTGTCAAAGGCTTTGTCAAAGTCTAATGATATTATGGCACATTTAAGTTTACAGACCTCGGCAGTTGATATGAGATCGCGGTAGTCACACAGGGTGTGTAAGAGTCTCCTATCTTTGCCCACACTCGTCTGGTAGGATCCAGTTATGCTGTTGATGGTCGATTTAAGCCTTTGTGCTAAAAGTCGAGCAAAGATTTTATAGTCACTGTTAAGAAGCGTTATAGGTCTCAAATTGTCAATTTTTTTACTAACAGGATTTTTTGGAATCAATACTATGATGCCTTCGCGAAATTCTTGTGGGATCTCATGTGTGGGCTCTAACAGTTCGTTACAGTTGAGTGTAATTTTTGTTTTGATCTGATCCCAGAACACTTGGTAGAATTCCGCTGGGATGCCATCCGCTCCTGGAGATTTATTTTTGGCACTTTCCCTAACTGCGTATTCCACGTCTTCTTCGGTTGCGTGTGCAACAAGTTTCTCTACTTCCGTGTGGTTGACTCTGCCTTGCACATTTTGCAGTAGAACATTTTGTGCTTCTTCGTCCACTTCTTTATGAGACATCAAGGCTGTGAAATGGCTTAATATTGCTTCCTTGATTTGTCTATGTGTGGACAATGTAGTACCATCTGCCGCTGTTAGTTCTGTCAGTATCTTGCTGTGTCCTCGTTTCCTTTCTTGTTTGACATGATAAATAGACGTATTTTCTTGTTGTATCATGGTTTGGACCCGTGATCGAACTATGTATCCTTCTAGTTGTTTGCGACGCAGGGCCAAGATTTTGGCTTGTATTCTTTTGATTTGTTCATAGTAACCAGTATCTGACGTGCCTAGCATGTAGAGTTCTCTTAAACAGTGAAAATAAAATTCTATTGTTTTTTTATGCCATGAACTTTTATCTCTAGAGTAGTTAATAAAACATCTCCTTATTTTAGGTTTTGCACACTTTAGCCACCATTCTATTGCCGAAGTATAAGAGGCGAATCTGTGCTCGCACTCCCTCCAGGTGTTCAGGAAGGCCTCTTGACATGCCCGGTCTTGTAGGTGTGAAACATTTAATTTCCACAGACCTCTGTATCTGCACGTGCCTTGTCGTTCCATATTTATAGTACATAAATATGCTGCGTGATCGGAAAAGGCCACTGGCCAAACTTCAGATTGCAGAATGTGAGTGCTCAAGGCTGACCTGACATATATCCTGTCCAAACGGCTTGCTGAATGATTGGTGATGTGGGTAAACCCAGGTGCCACTCCATGTTTGTACTCCCACGAGTCAATGAGTCGTAAGTCTCGGACTATGCGCTCCAGTTCAATCGACTTGTTCATGTTGGGAATTTGATCTTTAGCGCTGAGGACGCAATTAAAGTCACCTCCTAAAATGACGTGTTCGTTGTGAGCACCAAACAGAGGTACGATGTCTTCCTTAAAGAAGTCTGCTCGTAGTCGTCTATTACTGGATCCAGATGGAGCATAGACATTAATTAGCCTGATGTTATGGAAGGTGCCAGCAATACCCCTACTATTGGGTAATTTCGTGACATCCTTGATTATTACGCCTTCCTTCACAAGTAAGGCGGTACCCATTTCAGAACCCATACCAGGATTAATGAAGGCATTATAGCCTGGTATGCATTCAAGCCTGATTTCTGTTACTTCTTGCAGGAATGCTGTGTCAACGTCTGCAGCATGTAAGAAGTCTTTTAGAAGTTGTAATTTCAGCTCAAAGATTTACCGTTGCGAGCCTATAGGCCTGTAGTGGAATGATGAGTGGCTATACGCAAATTAAGCTTAGAAAAAGGGATCGTGGTACTAACCATGAAGTGAGTCTAAAGGAAAGTTTCTAAACGCATATAGAAAGATGTTTGTGTAAAAATCTACCACCACGTAAATCAAGAGCTGTTTAATAGTATTCGTCATTAGGGAATGGATCAGTAGAACTTGCTTGTTGTGCGTTAATTTCTGTAGAGCCATCGTGGAGGGGTTGACAGTCGCCGTCCGTTCGGAATGGACCTGCGTGGGTCTCGGTTACAGCGGTATCCATCTCCTCTTCCGTACTAGACCCCATTTCTTCGGCCCAGGTAGGTGGTACTAAATTTTCCGACGTGCTGAGTACCTTGTCAGGAGAAAGTTCGGCGACAGTCTGCTCATCAAGTCCGGAATCGGGGTGTGAGGTGTATTCAGTATTGAATATCACAGAAGTCGTGGCCTTTTCCATTGTTCCTGACACATTGGTGGACGTGTGTTCTGAGCTCCTAAGTTGAGCACCTATCTGTTTTGCCTTTTCTCGTAAGGGCGGTGCAGTGACCTCCGCTCCCTGACGCGCAAGCCTCCGTTTCCGTCTTCTCTTGGGAGATGAACCTCTTGACGGACTTTGGTCATTTCCGAGCGGAGCTTCTGTCGGTGTAGGAGTCTCTGCTGGTGGGTGCGCTACAGTTTTTGGGACAAAGAGCTGTTCCTTAATACTCTCAATAGGTGTTGGTTGTTCTAAAACTGACGGTGCGGGTTGTACAAACGTTGGAATAATTTCCATAGGGGCCTCTGGTAGGACGTCAGAGGTTGTCGATTCCGTCGCTTGTATTGCAATGGCCTGTTCTTGTACGGCTACAGCAGGTGGCGCTGTCTGAGAAGTCTGAGGGAGGGCCTGCGCAGTTGGTTCAGTTGTCGCCGTCGTCATCTCTATCTCAGGCACGTTTAGAGAAGCATTGACTTCGGGGCCCGCGGCAGCAGGGAGACCGCGCGCCGCGGCCGCATACGTCACAGGCAGAGTCGACAACACGGGCGGCCTGGCCGCCTCGCCGGCCGGCAGCTGCGCCACGCGCCGCTGCATGCACTCGGCTCTCACGTGGCCCGTAGAGTTGCACGCGGCACACGTCTTAGGCTGGTCAGCGTGCATCACTATTGCTCGGTATCCGCAGACCTGAATGTATGACGGAATGTGCTTATGCAAGTCGACTTTCAGCTGTCGTACCCCGTCTAGTACCGGAAAGCGATGAGCAGTAGACCACCTTTCAGCAACATTACTAATCACTCTACCGTGTGGCGAGATCACTGCGTCTATATCGGCACTTGTTATCTCAAAAGGCAGTTCAAAAATGCGCACAGTTCTTATTCCAAGGCCTGCATGAGAAACGAAAACCTTTCCAACATTGCCATCACTGTATTTATACTTCATAACTCCACCACAGGATTCGACTATTTTGGCACACATATCGGATCTAGCGAGTTTCACAAAAACCACGCTGCTAACAATCGATAGATGGATGCCAATAATATGCTCGATTCCTATTTTAACGCATTGCTCTAGCCATTCCTCAATTTAAAAAGATTTCGGTCGGGCAAATTCTCTTTCAAAAGTAAACTTCAGGGTATCCTTTCTATTCCTATCAGTCATCACTGTTCTGTATTCATCTTCTACAACTGAACACGAATAACTGCAAGAAGCAACAGCAAGCGCAGAGACTTACCACGCGGAAGCAGCAAGCAGCGCAGCGCACAGCACGGCGTGTGTTGCCTCCATGCTGTCCGCCACTAGACACCACTGAGCTACCCCGACACGACTCACGACACCGCCTCACAACTCTACTTCCGCCAGTACCTCGCCTCCTACTTTCCAAACTTCTCAGAAGCTCTCCTGCGAAACTTGCAAGACTAGCACTCCTGGAAGAAAGGATATGGTGGAGACATGGCTTAGCCACAGCCTAAGGGATGTTTCCAGAATGAAACTTTCACTCTGCAGCGGAGTGCGCTGTTATGTTGTTGTGAGTTGTGAGTCGTGTCGGGGTAGCTCAGTGGTAGAGCGCTTTCCCGCGAAAGGCAAAGGTGCCAGATTCGAGTCCCGGTTCCGGCACACAAGTTTAATCTGCCAGGAAGTTTCATAACAGCGCACACTCCGCTGCAGAATGAAAGTTTCATTCTCGAAACATCCCTTAGGGTGTGGCTAAGCCATGTCTCCACCATATCCTTTCTTCCAGGAGTGCTAGTCTTGCAAGTTTCGCAGGAGAGCTTCTGAGAAGTTTGGAAAGTAGGAGGCGAGGTACTGGCGGAAGTAGAGTTGTGAGGCGGTGTCCTGAGTCGTATCGGGGTAGCTCAGTGGTAGAGCGCTTGCCCGCGAAAGGCAAAGGTCCCAGGTTCGAGTCCCGGTTCCGGCACACAATTTTAATCTGCCAGGAAGTTTCATAACAGCGCACACTCCGCTGCAGAGTGAAAGTTTCATTCTGGAAACATCCCTTAGGCTGTGGCTAAGCCATGTCTCCACCATATCCTTTCTTCCAGGAGTGCTAGTCTTGCAAGTTTCGCAGGAGAGCTTCTGAGAAGTTTGGAAAGTAGGCGGCGAGGTACTGGCGGAAGTAGAGTTGTGAGGCGGTGTTGTGAGTCGTGTCGGGGTAGCTCAGTGGTAGAGCGCTTGCCCGCGAAAGGCAAAGGTCCCAGGTTCGAGTCCCGGTTCCGGCACACAATTTTAATCTGCCAGGAAGTTTCATAACAGCGCACACTCCGCTGCAGAGTGAAAGTTTCATTCTGGAAACATCCCTTAGGCTGTGGCTAAGCCATGTCTCCACCATATCCTTTCTTCCAGGAGTGCTAGTCTTGCAAGTTTCGCAGGAGAGCTTCTGAGAAGTTTGGAAAGTAGGCGGCGAGGTACTGGCGGAAGTAGAGTTGTGAGGCGGTGTTGTGAGTCGTGTCGGGGTAGCTCAGTGGTAGAGCGCTTGCCCGCGAAAGGCAAAGGTCCCAGGTTCGAGTCCCGGTTCCGGCACACAATTTTAATCTGCCAGGAAGTTTCAATGTAATATTTTGCTGACTGTAGAATTTTATAGTTGCTTTGATTTAACAATTTTAAATAATGTATAGATATATTAACACAACACTAATTGCTATTTACTTACGATCTTTTGTATTGTTTTGTTTTGATACGTAAAACTTATTATTACATTTGTCAGAATTTTGTGTATCTTTATGTAAAGCAAAAGTCATTTATGTTTCATAAACAAAGTATGTAATATGAAATATTGTAACATCCGTATTGTAGAATGTTCTAGAAACTATACTAGTATTAATACGGGCGAACTCAGTCAGTCTAAAGTCAGGTTATAAAGGGAGTTGTCATACAGTCTAAGTGTAGTCATTATGTTGTTTACATGCAGTCTTATTTTTGTTATTATGTAACAAGCAGTCTTAAAGTTGTACTTTTATTTGTGCTTCATCAAGAATGAAAACTAAATGTATTTTAAATGAAAAGTGTCACATGAGTAGTTTCCACAAGACGCCTAAGAATCCGTCGGCCTAATATTGGCATATTTATTTAAAGGCAGACGAGCATTTAAAACAACATCTACCACTGAACAACCGACAGATAAAGGTGAAGTATTAATAATGTGGCTTTAGTGTAAGGGCAATAAAAAGCACCACATATGGTGCATTCGGCGCGGGAAAAATTGTCGATTTTTGGAAACCTGCAAATGTGACATTGTTTCAGAAACAATGAAGAAGCAACATGAAGAAGAAACGATATATGTATACATGTTTTATGGATGAAATCTTAATAAATGTAACCGGTATGGGATTTAAGATAAAATAATTTGTTAAAAAGGACACTGCAGCAAGACAAAAGTTACGGTATGTTTGAAATTGAAATGGACTGGACGCCGAAAGAAGTAAGTCATTCAACTTTGATTTTGTTAAAGTGTGTGCAGTTTATTCAATATGGACAAGGAAAAGGGAAACATTAAAGCGTCTAATGTAGAAGGGGATTTTGCTTCAGACATGCTACAATCAGTGCTTAACAAAATGGAAAATAATTTATTAAAAAAGTTAACAGACCAACAAAATGTAATTAAAGATGAATTAATTAAGAAACTTAAAGTTTCGTGTGAAGATACTGAGTTAGGCCTAATAAATGAAAGTTATGTAAAGACTTCTTTTCATGAAGCAGAATCAGCAGGACGGACAGTTGAAAGTGCAGACTTTGGTAATGAAGTTAATGCGGAAATGGTTAAAAATTAATAATAGTTGATTTAGTGAATATTGACCCTGTAGCAAATGTCAGTCATAATTTTGGTTTATGGTCTAAAATTCCTGTAAAGATATTTCCAGAAAATGATTTGCACCCTGTAGATTTTATTATGTACTGTGAGAATAATTTTGTTGTGCATATGACAGATGACAATAAGACAAAATACGTTAAGTATCATCTGAATGGTGAGGCATTAAGTTGGGCTAATCAAAACAGAAAACTTTGGACAAATTTTCAGGAATTTAAATATAGTTTTGTAAATAAGTTTTGGTCAGAAAGTGATCAACACACTGTTAAAAGTAGAGTTTTGTTCGGACCTATGTAGAATGGAAGACCATGAGGACTGTTTAATTTTTGTAAAAAAGAGTTAAAGAAACTAATACATTGAAGTGTCCCTTAGATGTTAGGACACAAATTTATCTGTTAAAAAATAGGCTACCAAAATATTTGCAAAGGGAATTCATACATTCATCTGATATGATGTCTTTATTATCTACAACTAGTTTCGGCGAATTTATGTATCAACTAAAATTGTTTATAATAAAACAATGATTAAATGCTTTATCCATTGCAGCAACTGTGTTTCATAGGAGAAACAAAGAAATGCTCTGAGTAAACCTATAGGTCAGAATCAGTATTCCTGAAGAAGTGCAATAATTCCTCGAAACCGGTTGTGAATCAATCTGCAACTTTGCAACTGGTGGCTGTTTTCTTTTCTAACCTATAAAACAATGATATTGAATTTCTAAATTTCCTTTACTTCACAAAAATAAATTCAAATACTGTCTCTATTTGCCAAATTAATTTTTAAAAAATATACATATTCCATATGTTAAGGTTATTACATCGTTCCTAGAGTAAAGAAATAGGTCTGGAGTGAACCACTTATAGCTTTTTTTTTTTTCAAATTGTGAATTTGTCTTCTTGATTGGACATTTGTTTGTTCTCTTTACTGGACAATCATACGGTTTCTCCAATTTTATGTTATTACAGATAAAGTTTTGGGTAATTTTGGTTGTGTTTCTTTTCTTCTTCTTCTTTTTATTTATTTATTATTATTTTTTTATTTGACGATGTTGTTTCACATGGCCATACAGGTACCTGGTGAAAGTTAAACAAATGCTCCTTTTCAGGATGAAGTGGTACTGGTTGATTTGCGTGTGGATTTTCTGTTGCCCATATTGGACAATAATTCTATTTATTGAAATATCCTATCTGATAGAAGTGGGCTTCGTCTCTCCCCAAATCTTCCACGACCATCCATCGTCCACTTCATGCGAGCAAGAAATTGTGAAGCAAGCTTTTCTTCATGGCAGGTCTACAGGAAGAAACTCGTGTACGTAACTGGGAATGGAATACAAATAAGGATGTTTCTCGGGATTTTATGTACCATGCTCACAGGTTTGTGCAATAATCTGTGTACTTCTCTGTGTACTACGTGTTTGCACACCACCATTCAACTCCTGCATTTCTGTGGCCACTACTTTCACTGACGACAAATCAATTCTATTCTTCCATCTACCAGGTTGCACACCAAAGGAACCCATCTTTTCGCATTTCGGAATCATTTTCTCTAGATATACAGCAGTTATCAGACCTGTGCCTTTCTTCAGACACTTCGGAACTTCTGCAGAGCGACTAACGCACAGTCATCATAGTTGTAAAACAGTTTTACAAGCAGAGTGCGATCCTGCATTCAGACAGTCGTGGCGGACGTCTCAGACGCGAAATGAGGAATAGCCGTCCACCTGGCGTGTTTATACCAACTTCAATTTACATATTATGACACACAGAGCGCTATCTGTTGATTAATTTTCACACTACTCATTTTTCTTGTGCCATACTTTTTGGTTCGATAATGTTCCATTGCAATTTGACACCATTCTGACGATTGGTGCTATATTTATAATGTTTTCAGAGTTTACATTTAATTATAATCATCCTGTATACCTGCCAAATTTAATGGGATAGTATCTTGTGGGCGCACGACAGCTAGGTATTTAGCAAAAAGTCAAAAAAATGTTCAAATGTTTGTAAATCTATGGGACTCAAAAACTTGGTTATTAGTTCCTAGCTTACAAACTACTTGACCTAAGGTAAACTAAACTAAGGACAACACAAACACCCATGCCCGAGGGGGAAATCGAACCCCCGACGGTGGATAGTCGCGCGCTCCGCAACACGGCGCTCTATGTAATTAGGCGACACGCGTGACTGAGGAAAAGGAATTGAATAAAAACAGGAAACCGAAAGGTGAGTAACCAAACGAGACAAACGACAAGGGAGACGAAGCAAACACACAAACAAATATTGCAAGGCAAGAATATAAGTCGGCCCACTAAGGAACATAGTCTTAGACGTCCCCAAAATACTGTACCAGAGTATCATGGACAGCTGATTCCTGATAAAAAGAAGGTGGGTCGGCCATTCTTTAACACCCTAAAACCTCTAGTCTAAAAGCTTCGGCCAGAGTCCAGAAAGTTCAGAAAAATTGAAAACTTTCGTCACACTCGCCTCGTTGTCAGCTAAAACAGAATGCAGAGCACTACCAAAAGTCACTGCTGCTCTTTGCAGTACGGTATGAAACACATTGAAGCACAATGTGGTGTACAGTGGTTTGCACGCCACAGGCATCACAATACGGGGGATTCTCTCGACGGAGTAAATAGCCAAGTATCAGAGGACAATGCCCGATTCGGAGACGTGTCTAGGCCACTTCATGCTGCCTCGATGAATGACAGGCGGTTCGCCACAGTCGGACAGTTGGCCTAACCAACCGCAGTTCATTGCTTGTCACTGATTGCCACAAACGCAGAGACCTCCGCCGCACCACAGAGAGGATGTTCGGCAGGGGGATGGCACATTGTGTGATATCACAGCCTCCGCAGGCCTCCTTGGCAGCCCAGTCGGCCATTTCGTTGCCACGAATTCCGACATGTCCTGGTATCCAACAGAACGTCACTTGCTTTCCCCGCTTCTGCAGAGAGTACAGCCTGTCATGTATGAGCTGTACTATCTTTTCAGCGCACTGAGTAAATCGGAGCACAGAAGAAACCGTGTGCCATGAACACGCTGCATTTACTCCAACCCATGCAGAATCGCGTGTAGCTCCGCTGAGAAAACGGAGGTCGCGTGGGAATAGCCGAGCGATCTGGAGCGCCACGTTACGGATCGCTCGGCCCCCAGCGTCGGAGGTTCGAATCCTCCCTCGGGCATGAATGTGTGTGTTGTCCTTAGGTTAGTTTACGTTACTTTAAGTAGTTTGTAAGTCTAGACACTGATGACCAACGTAGTTTGGTCCCATAGAGCTACAAACATTTGAACATTTGAATTTGAGAAAACGGAGTATGAAGGGGGGAGATGAATCCCTATGGTGCTGTTAGAGAACGCTACAGAGCAGCCCAGCAAGTCTCCCTGTATGGACCCATCCGTGTAAACCACGGTAAAATGACGATGCTCATCTAAAATGTTTGAAAACATAGACTGAAATGTAAAATCAGACGTACAATCCTTCTTAAAACGTGTGAAGTCTGAAAATAATCTGGGCTTCTGGAGAAGCCAGGGTGGACATTTACCCCAACCTCGATGTAAAACATTAAAATCAGACACACCCACATCCAAAAGACAATCCTGAGAACGTATCCCAAAAGGCCTCGTTGCTCGTAGTTTGGTACGAAAAAGCCGTTCCAGAGGAGGATGAGCAATGGCAGGAAAGGCTGGTGTATCTGACGAGGACAACATGGTATACGCCTGGCGTGCCACGAGGAACTGTCGCCGCATGAGAAGTGGCGGCTCACCAGTCTCAGCACAGAGTCTTGGTACGGGGCTGGTGCGGAATGCCCCAGTCGCGAGCCGAATCCCCTCATGATGCACCACGTCCAGCATCTGTAAATAAGAGGGTATTGTAGACCCATAGACGGTGCACCCGCAGTCAAGACTATAGGCACAAATGTTCTATAAAACCGGAGCAGACAAGTCCTGTCTGTTCCCCAATAAGTGACACTTTAAAATACTTAATGCCTTGAGGCAACGTCGATTCAAATCTTTAAGATGTGGCAACCAGGTAAGTTACAGTCAAATTAGACACCCAGAAAACGCACAGTGTCTTTAAAATTCGGAACAGTGTCCCTCATCCGCAGAACTTGAAAGGTTAAAAGAACACACACAGACTTCTCGGTTAAAAATTTAAAACCGGTCTTCTGTGCCCATTCGTTCAGCCGTCTGAGAGTGAGCTACAACTGACGAGTTGTCGTTGCAAGGCTAGAAGATGATAAAAAACAGAGAAATCATAAAAATGGACAGAACTCATCAGAAGTAGTACTATTAATTGATATGGCAAACAAGTTCACTCTTAAAACGCTACCCTGAGGGACACCGTTTTTCCGTTCAAAGCGGTCAGAGAGCATACCACCAACTCGATATCTAAAATAACGCGGAGAAAGAAATTACCGAATAGAAATGGGAAGACAACCACGAAATCCCCACTTATGGAGCTGTCGCAAGATAACATGCCACCAAGTAGTATCGTAAGCCTTCTCGATATCAAAAAATACACCTAAAAGGTGATGACGGCGCAGGAAGCCTTGTTGTATAGCGGCCTCCAGGAAGGCCAAGTTATCGAACGTGGATTGAAATTTCCTGAACCCACACTCGAAGCAACTTAGAAGCTGCCTGGATTCCAACATGCAGACAAGGCGGCGGTTGACCATCCGCTCTAGGGTCTTTCCAACGCAACTAGTGAGGGCAACACTTCGATAACAGCTGGGGCACGTGGGACATTTCCTGGGTTTTAAAAGAGGAATAAAAATCATCCCTCTCCACGAGTCGGAAAAGTGGCCCGACATCCAAATGACATTAAGAAGGTTAAGGAGGTTCAGTTTGTTTCGCTCTGTAAGGTGCCTCAACATAGATAGCATAGTGGATTCCATCCTGACCAGGCGAAGTGTCTTGAGCCACACACAATGCAGAACCAAATACCCACAGGGAGAAAGGGCAGTTGTACTCCTCAGTAATTCCGGACCTGAAGTCTCAGCAGCCACTCTGTAGCGCCGAAATTCTGTATCCTGACTAGCAGTGGCAGTAACGATAGCGAAGTAAGAAGCCATGGTCTGGGCAATGCGTGCTGGGCGTATCTGCAAAGTGCCATTACCCATTACGGCAGCTTTGCGACACCTTCCTCATTTTCCACAAATCATCCTGATGGTCTCCCGTACTTGTAACGCCTTTACTAGTAACAGTTACTTTTCAAAGGGACGGTAACAGCGTTATTATTTGCCTCAAGTAACTTTAACTAAGTTACTTTTATCGGTTAACGATTTAACGGAGGTATCGTTACATTTTTGTTGGTAGTGGCGTAACATATATTCTGTAAGAATCTCAAGACTACAGAATACCAGACTTTGATTTTAGTGAAGAGAAAAAAGAAAATATTTATTTCTAAATTACATATTTTCAACAACGTACGTTGGGACTGTAAGATTTATATATGTTTCTTACTAAACATTCATTCTTAACATTTTTATTTCATAATTATGTACGCAGTAATGAGTATATAAGAATCACCTGATGCTTCACACATAACGTCTTTGATTACTTTCCACACCTTTCGACACGGAAAAGGAAGAAGACACACGCATGTCTTGGCCAGCGTATGATGAAATGTTCAAATTTTTGATGTTGGATGGAAAAAATGATTCCTTTTGCGGCAAATTATGTCGCGATGGGAAAACAATTCAAAGCACTCGAAACGCCAAAGCAAACTTAACAATTTATGTACAATTAGTTTATTGCTTGCTGGTTAGCGTTAAGGCTTGTTTACAATGAGTTTAAAACAAGTTCTGCAACGTTGCTAGCTGGAATACGGTACAGATTTTCACAACCTGATGGCAATAGGTATAGAAACAATGTCCGTGGCTTGCTAGCACTAAATGCTCCTTTGCAGCGGTAGTGTTCGGTTTTTGTTTGTGTATCTATAGAGTTACATTTTGTCTTTCCGTGTGTTCATTCACGAAATTTTGTAGACAAGAAGCAACATCCACGAATTCGCCACCTAGTAAGAGGCAGAGGATGTCTGTGAAATATTTGATGTCATAAAAATAATTAAAAAGAAGCATGACTCCCTACAGAAAATTGCTACACTCTTTGACACCAGCCATATGTGAAGCAGATAAAACAATTCTCTCATTTCTCAACACGGCAGCAATAACAACAGGCCAATGAAAGAGCGATGACAACATTTTTTAAAAACGCTTATTATGAAGCAGAAATGAACGTACAGTGAGTACAAAAAGTACTCGTCTAGCTCCATATTTTTTAAAAACTACCAAGTCTGCGTCACGTGAAACGAAACGAATACAAAATCTGAAGAGCCAGTCCTGCAAAAAGTACTTCGGTAAATCGTTTTATTGAAAAGGAAGGGAAGGAAATACGTTCTAATCGATAACAATATTAACAAAGTGGAAAAGTATTGAAAGAGATACTTCATAAAGTATTCGTCCACCATCGGAACGTGCCTAAAATCTTCGTCCAATGATTAATCTATAACGCTGGCCCATTGTAAACACTAACGTCAGCCCCAGTCTATAGCCTACTGTTGTTTTGCACGGCGCCGGTACACTAAAGTTAGCGCGACAATCGTAAGGGTGGTGAGATGACCCCGAGTGAAAGGAAACTTATTCTGCGCTTGCACAATAAGTGCAGATCCTCTTACGATGTTTCTAAAGTAGTGGATAGATCAAGATCGACGATTCAGTCGGTAATAGATTGCATTTTCATAACAGAAACAATTAGATACCAACCACGGACAGGAAACTCTCACACATTGACTGATGCAGACGTGAGGTTTATCGTGAGGGAATTCAAGAAAAAAGAAAAACCCTACAGTCAGTGCTCCTGAGTTGGCTGGGGAGTTAGAATCTAGGGCAAGAAAGTATGTGCAAACACAATCAGAAATACCATCAAGGAACACGGGTATCACGGCAGGGTAGCTTAAAGGGAATACGTCTGGAATAATGTAATATTTGCCGATGAAAGTAAATTTAACATTTTCGGATCGGATGTGGCTTACGAAAAACGCCGAGATGTTGCCGTGTCGCGGCGGAGCGACCGAGCGCATTAAGACGCTATGCTACGATGTGCGAGGCCGTTCCTCGTCGGGGTTTCGAATCCCCCCCCCCCCCTCGGGCATGGATGTTTGTGCCGTCTTTAGTATAAGCTAGTTCATACGTAGTTTGTAAGTTTAGGGACTAATGATCCCGTAGTTGAGTCCCGTAAGCTCTACAAACATTTGAACATTTTGAATTTGATTTGATGTTGCCGCAGAACGTTGTGACAACGGCGAAAGATAGTGGCGGTTGACTGATATAGTGATAGTGTAAGAGCGCTGCAGGCGATGGAAAATTACGTTTGATAGAGGGTACCATGGAACACAAAATGTATATTAACGTTTTAAAAGAAATTATAAATGTTGGCGCCGAAAAATTAGGTCTCCGGGGAGATTTTAATTTTCAACAAGACAAGCATACGGCTCTGAATTAGGCAGTGGCTGCTGTACAATTCGCCGAAGCAGCCAAACACATCTCATAAGAGCAGATCGGTATATGTCTTTTGAGCACTACTATTCAGTATGTCGTGTGGCCATCATAGGCTTGAATCAGAGCTGAGATCGTGGAAACGATTGAGGTATACGAATTCCACGTGGGTACATTTATTAGAACGTACCGCTTATCACATATGTTTCAACTACCCATAGAAAAAAAAATTGGGTGAGTGGATAGGCTGACGCTTTATGAACGCAATGGGAGCGCGTTCGAATCCCGTTTGAGTCAATTTATTTATTATATTTAGACCTCTTTCCGGTAATATTTCAAATATTAATTCGCTAATATATATAGACCGCTATATTAAGCTGCTATTATTCTCGACATATACTGTTTATTGCGCCTCGGTTGCACAGTGGTAGAGTGCCAGACTACAAATCCAAAGGTCACGGGTTCGATCCCCGCCAGGTCCTAGGATTTTTATCTGTCACTTTTCACTTTTTTCACCTCTGGCAGTATCGCTCATGTGAAAAATACCGAGTAGCACCGTGGTTCGGAACCCACGTTAAACTGTAGGTCCCCCTATAACTGACTGGGTAAGTCAGTTCGAAGGTAGGAGGAAGGCAACGACATACCACCTCCAAACAGGACCATGCCTAGTAAAGCATTGTGGTGTCCAAACCAATCTGCGGATTGATGACTGCTTTACCTTACCTAACCTATTATATTGCTTGTCCTTGACGATGTAAACATCCAGCTGAAGTTGGCAAACACTCGCACTTCGGAACTAGGGAATGTGCAATGCTTTACTCTTGGAATATTTATATATATAACTCCAGCGGTCTACAGAACTTCATTGTCAAAGAGAAGCAATATAATAGGTAGGATACGGTATATGTCGAGAATCATAGCAGCTTAACTCATGTAACATTTATTTTGGAGGTCTTTATTTGAGCACGTAGGTATACGAACTCTACGTGGGTAGATATACTACAACGAACCACTTCTTACGTACGTTTCGTTTGGCTGAGTGGTTGCCGGGCACCGTGGCTCAGCGCGCCCGGTTAGAGGGCTAAACGTCTACAGGGATACTCTGCGAGTCACAATGGAGTGCATGGGAGAGGGTTCATCGAACCACTTTTATGAAATTTCTCTATAGTTCCAATCTCTGATAGCTCGCGGGAAAAAGGAACATCTAAATCTTTCTATTTTCCATCTGATTTCTCTTTTTAAGATGATCATGTCTCCCTATGTATATTATTCCATATATAACAATATATGTTCGCATTCAGAAGAGAAAGTTGGTGAAAGAAATATCGCTAATATATAACGCCATCTTTTAATGATTTCCACCCTAACTCGTGCATCATTTCCGTGACACTCTCTCCCCTATATCGCGATAATACAAAACGAATTGCCCTTCCCTGAATTTTCTCTAAATCGTTCGTCAGTCCGACCTGGTGTGGATTTCACAATGCGCAGCAATATTCCAAGATAGAACGCACAAGTGTAGTAGAAGCAGTTTCTTTAGTACAACTGTTGCATCTCCTAAGTGTTCTGCCAATGAAACGTAGTCTTTGGTTCGCTTTCTATTCCCTACAATATTTTCTGGTTTTTTTTTTTTCAGTTTAATATTTTTTTGTTATTGTTACGTCCTCTGTAATAAAAAAAGTCTGAGAGAAAAACTTTACGAACACAAAGAACGAACGAACATAAACAAACGACCGCAAGGCATCGGTCTACCAGAAGAACAGAAAAAAAGTGAATAAGTTGGCGGTTTCTGAACGCAACGGATGTGCGAGTTCGAGTACCACTGATGTCAACTTTCTTTTTTATTATTTTTTTTTTATTTTAACTTGTGCGGGCGATATTTTTTAACATTAATTTGCTACGAATTTTACACTTTGCTAAATACCAAATTCTTAAACATATTTATTTTGTAACAGCCTAATCTTTAAACGACGACACAATTGATAGCGCAGTAGAAATGTTGAAAATGGATGCAGGTGTTTGTGATTACTGCCACACGGTGAATCTATAGTGTTAAGCTAAGATAAATGTACCAGCAGGTAGGCACAATTTTCCAAATCCTTACGCTCGGTTTACACGAATGAGTGGCTCTGCCTTTAATTATCTGTTGTTTCCAGTTTAATACTCGTTCTTCAACTCCGGTAGGACAATTCGACCGTTACGCTAACGAGAAAGGTCTGGTATCTCATTGATAATGATTATCCAAAGAGACAATCTCATCGTTGATCTGACATAAAAATATACCAACAAAATTCAAAAAATTTTCAAATGTTTGTATAGTCTATGGGACTTAACTACGGGGTTATCAGTCCCTAAACTTCCAAATTACTTATGAACTACTTACGAACTAGGACGGCACAAATATCCATGCCGGAGGGAGGATTCGAACCCCCGACCGTGGTGGCCGTGCAGACCGTGACTGGAGCGCCTTAGTCCCCTCGGCCACCGCGGCCGGCACCAACAAAATTATCAAAGATGAAAAAAACCCAACAAATTTCGTTTAATTTCAAATAAAAGCCTTCCCTCAAACGCACAGAATCGACACTACACTCAAAAAACGATCATATAATCTATCTTTTAACACTCATAGATATATATTCTCTGTGCAAATAATGTAAAGCCGGCCTCGGTGGCCAAGGGGACTGAGGCGCTCCAGTCACGCTCTGCACGGCAACTACGGACGGGGGTTCGAATCCCCCCTCGGGCATGGATATTTGTGCCGTTCTAGTTCGTAAGTAGTTCATAAGTAGTTTGTAAGTTTAGGGCCTGATGACCCCGTAGTTAAGTCCCATAAGCTTAACAAACATTTACTTACTTTTTCTGTATAAAAGAAGTATGCAACATAGTACTAAATATCAATTTAATACAAATAAACAATCCCCGAGACGGAGATTCAGATTAATCAATAATGTCTTTGGCATATTCGAGACGAAAATCCGTCTCAAGGATTGTTTATTTGTAATAAATTGATATTTATATCACCTTAACAGGATTGTTCCAATATGTCCATTGCCGAGGTACTATTCCGCTGCGTGGAGAGCCTTGGCAGTAGTGCCAGTTATCTTTGAAACACAGAAGCTGAATTAAAGTTTGTGACGTGGAGGGAAATCGTACTTAGACTATTCCAAGGCGCCTTAAGCGTTGGTGGTGTGGTAGTCTAAAGGTTAAGCCGGCCGCGGTGGCCGATGGGATGCCGGGCGCCGTGGCTCAGCGCGCCCGGTTAGAGGGCTCAACGCCCTCTGCAATAAAAAAGCTGAGCCAAGAACACACCGAACAAGAAAGAACAAAAACGATCAGCGTCCGCAACGAAGAGAACTACCCTTAGAAGAAAAAAAAAATAAATAAAATAAAAAAGAAAGAAAGAAAAAAATGGGGGGAGGGGGAGGAGACTGAGGCGCGTCAGTCACGGTCTGCACGGCCACTACGGTCGGGGGTTCGAATCCCCCTCGGGCATGGATATTTGTGCCGTACTTAGTGTTAGCTAGTTCATAAGTAGTTTGTAAGTTTAGGGACTGATGATCCCGTAGTTAAGTCCCATAAGATCTACAAATATTTGAACTTTTTTTTCTAACGGTTAAGACGTCTGCCTAGTAAGCATGGAGGTCCGGGTTGGATTCCCGACCGCACCACAAATTTTAATTCAATGCTTCAGATTTATCAATAGTACTAAATGTTATGAAAACTTATGTATTGCAGGCGTAACACCTGAAGATGACGTTTCAGTCGAAATAAGCTTATAGTTTAATTAATACGAATTAAGAATATACAGTGTTGAAATTATATAATTCTCATTATTAAAATGTCGATGTACGACGTCACTAACACTGTGGGCCCTGCAGATAACAAGTCATTGATAGAGTGTCGGCCTTCCTGGTTAACTGGTGTGCTTCTAGTAAAAACCTATATAAAAGCCCACACCTGCACAATTTTTAGCGAATTAATATTTAAAATATTACCTGAAAGAGGTTTAAAAATAAAAAAATAAATTGACTCGAACGAAATTCGGACGTACGATCATTGCATTCATAAACCATCAGCCTATCCACTCACCCAATTTTTTCCCATGGGTACATGAAACATATGTGGGAAGTGCTACGTTGTAGTAAATGTACCCACGTGGAATTCGTATACCTCAACCGTTTCTACATGCTCAAACAATGTTTTCCAAAATAAATGATACGGGAGTGAAAGTGTAAAGAATCTCGACATATGCTGTATCTTAACTATTGTACTGTTTCTATTTAACGATGAAAACTGCAAGCTGAAGCTGCACAGACCGCTGTATATGGCAACAGTCGCGCTTATGAGCTCGGGCACAAAATTATGGAGTATAATAAGGAATATACAGAGGAAACTCCCGCTGTGCGCATGTGCACGCGTTTTGGGTCGGTCGTCCATCTTGAAAAATAAAAACGCATAGTTACTCCCTATTTTGAGGCGTAGTGATTTGCCGTCTTTGAAGCGATACAGGAGTAGGTAAGTTTCCTTTGATTTTTTAATTGTCAGCCGCAGTCGCCGAGCGGTCTGCGGCGCGCCAGTCACAGTCTGCACGGCCGCTACGGTCGGGGGTTCGTATCCCCCCTCGGGCATGGATGTTTGTGTCGTCTTTAGTATAAGGTAGTTCATAAGTAGTTTGTAAATTTACGGACTGATGACCCCGCAGTTAAGTCCCTCAATAATTGTAATACAAATAAGGACATTAGCTTCTTCACCTTCCCAAAAGATGTTGAACGGTAAGTGAACGTCGCTTTATATTTAGTAAAAGTTAAATGTTATCATTTTCGAATTTGAGCAGTCTCTGCATAATTATTAAAAGTAGCCTTGCTTCTTCTCATAACGATAAATTTTGCTGTTGCTGTAGCAATTCAGCAACATCGAAAAGATGAAGTACATTTATATTTTATAAGTTTAACGTTGCAGGGAATAATATAAAATGAAAGTCAAATAATAGCTCGTAAGTAGTGGGACTACAATCTTTTGCGCGTGCGTTATCTTTTTCTATTGCCCACATAGGCGAGATATTTCAGGAATTTTTAAGGCTCAATACCTGCTCACCTTCATATAATTTGATGCAAACGGCAGCGGAGGCTTTGTGTGCTAATGTTGTCAGCGACCATTCAATGCGCTTGGGATATTCAAACAAACAGAATAAGGGGAATAATCTTGCTGTTCCTGCACTATAGCTGGCAGGTTCTTGTATCCTTTATCTGGTCGGTAAAGTAATTGTCCTTGAAAAACTAACATCATGTTGCCAACATTAAAACATTACTCATCTACTGCCGTAAGTAAAATTGAACCAGTTAAATCGATGACACTCATCCTGCCTCCTCCCCTTGTTATACGCTACTTAGATATGTAAAATTTTACTTACGATAGTGGAGGCGTAGTGTGATTAATGTTGGCAACGAATGCTCTTCGGATACTCAAGCAAATATTTTTTGCTGTTCAAGCTCTATTATTGACAGGTTCTTCTACGTGCCTTTCTCCGATCAGTAAAGTAATTATCCTCCTACAGCAAATACAACTTTTCCAACATTAAAACACAAATACATCACTGCCATAAGTAAAATATAACATATAGGCATGTTTTAAAGGCAATATTAATCCGTGTCAAATAAAACGTGGCAGTTGGTAACTCATTTTCTGTTTATTACTAATTTCCTAAACATAATTTCTCGTTACACTTGGGACTTTTTAGAGATAAGCACCAAATAAAACGATCATTGATTCCATCGTACATTTTCGTAGTTGTATTAAAATTTAGGCCTACATTTTAGATGGATTATAATTTGGTGCACGAAATTGGCGCAAAATAGAGGAGGACATAATGAAAAGCCGTTTCCTTTCGTAAGAGTTCGTAAAAAGTCCATTTTCAGCGGTAGTACTAAGTGGCTATAGTTCCGCGTTTAGTATCTTTCAATATGGCGTCGAGCACAACGCTCGGCCACATGTATATCAAAGGCGCCGCCCCCAGCTTTCCCTTCTGTATGCTCCCTATTCTGTGGCTGGGCATGCGCAATGCACTGTTCTTTAAATCTTTTTGTCCTCCGTTGTACATAATACAAAAAGTTCACAGTTGCAGATCTGAAGGCTACAACTAGGTTTGTCGAAACCTCTTGTCAAAAATATGATACTGAACAAGCAGTTTTGATATATACAGTCTTAACAAATAATAGATGGCCCCCTTGCTTGAAAAATGTGAAGCATATACAGAAAGAAATTCTAGTTTTGAAGGGGAACAATTTCATTAATGTCTGAAGAAAACTAGCTTTTGGCGATGTCCGTAGCGCATGTACATTTACTCCGCTATTGACCATGCGAAAATTTATGGAGAAGGTGATATTCCTCATTTTATCGCAATCTGATGAACGGTATGGCAACACTTAAAACACGAATCTAAGCCGAATGACCAATTCTTTCTGGTTTCTTAGCTTCACCTGCCTGGCTCAAATGTGAATCTAGAGCATCCAGGAGGCTACTCAAACACAGACACAAAATTTCATCAAAATCTGTCCATTGGTTTAGAAGATCAGTGACATACACATGTACACAACTATGAATGGGTAAAAGGAAAATAGTTTTTACGTTTTATGTACAATTTTTCCGATTTTTCTATTAACGAGGCGCGTCCAGAAAGTAAGTTTGGTAATAAAATGAAATTGTACACAGATACAGAAGAATTTTTATCGCACAAAATTCTACAATTCTTAAACTACTTCTCCACATAACTGCCGAAATTTTGCAGTCATTTGTCATAGCGTGGCCCCAGGTTTTGTATACCTTCTTCATAGAAATCTGCCGCCTGAGTCTTCAACCAGTTGGAAACAGTTTCTTTCAGCTCGTCGTCATTGGTGAAGTGATGACCGCCAAAGAAAGACTTGAGATGTCCTGGATCTTGTCATCAATCGCGTGAATCAGTTCTTCTGTAACCAAAGGTGGACGCCCACTTCGTTCTTCATAGTGCACATCGCTACGCCCGCCATTGAACTGTCGGACCCATCTTCTCACCATCGAATCACTCATCGCATTTGGTCTGTAAACATCGCAAATTTGCCGATAAATTTCACATTCCTCGCATTCAGAAACCGAATCACCGACCTGATTTCACAGGAGGCAGAATTTTCAATCAACGCCAACGTTTCAAACAAGCACAACAAAGCGTACGTAACTGACAGCGATCTCCAAATGGCGCACGTTCTTCTCCTTGATACACATCGTCTACAGCGCAAGTGCGGAACTGCAGTCGCAGCGCTGCAGCGGAGATAAATTGAAATGGAACTTACTTTCTGGACGCACCTCGTATATGAACCGTCCTCGAACTTAAACGAATATTTATAAGGGGAAAAAAAGTCTTTTAGAATTGGTCCAGACGTTATCGAATTTTGCGCTTACCAGTTATTAAAGATACAGGAGAGGGACTGTCATGGAAATGCTGCACGCGTTTGAGCAGAAATAATTAAAAGAAAGGTGAAAGATGTTTCTCGTTTTGGCGAGAGCCATTTGCGAAATTTCTTTGACTAACTTTCTCCTCCGAATGCGAACATATTTTGTTACCACCGACCTACACAGGGTTCAAAACAATTGTTCAAATGTTTGTATAGCTTATGGGACTTAACTACGGGGTCATCAGTCCCGAAACTTACAAACTACTTATAAACTAACTAAGATTAAGGACATCACAAATATCTATGCCCGAGGAGGGATCTGAACCCCCGACCGTAGTGGCCGTGCAGACCATGACTGGAGCGCCTCAGTCCCCTCGGCCACCGCGGCCGGCCTACACTGGGTGACGTCATCATCACAATAAAATAAGGCACATCAGATCCAAAACGAAAAGATTTCTTTGTATCTTTTCCCCCGCGCGATATTAGAGAATGGTAGACAAATAACATGAAAGCGGTACGATAGCCCTCTGCCATTCACTTAAATGTGATTTGCAGAATAATTATGTATATGTAGAAATCAGCATTGCGTGATGGAAATGAAACCTCAGCATATGATGATGAAATTAACCCTTTAAGCCGATTGATTCCCAGAATTGATTCGAGTACCCTGTTTCAGGAAGGGGCAATATGCTCCGGCTTGCCTCCCGTTGTGGACGCCCAAAGGACGATCGTGAATGAAGTTAAGAAAATGGCTGGTCGCTGTTGTTTTGTTTCAGACTGGGACGCCCCCTCCCGCTGGCGAAGAAAAGCGAGCAGCAGCAGCAGGCACGCGAGTTGGCGACGGCCCGGTGCATCGCCATGTTATTTAGCGGCGCGGCGTGGCCTTCGGCTTGGCAGCCGGTTCGGACACACGTGGCTGCCCGAAGGGCAGCATTTGCCGCAGCATTTGCCGCTGCATCCGGATGCGCCCGCTTCGGGCATAGTCTAACATTCACACTCGCGACACTCACTGCTGTAAAAGTTGTTACCAACTGACAGTTGCTGCGACACTAGCGCTCCTAGCGGTGGGCAAGAAGGAGAAGGAGAGATGTTTGTTTATAAATATTTTTGTATTTATTTAAACAAATTGTTGGTATAATTTTGTGTTATAAGGATTAGTAAAATATCAATTGATGTACATAATACAGAAATTGAAGTAAAACAGCCGATTTTAACCGTTTCAGTGGTATAAACTTCCTCATGAACAAATACTTACTAATAATTGTAAATTTGCAGCTTATTCCGCTGAAAGTAAGTAGAATACAAACATACAACAAACATAAATTATTAATATGACATCTCATTCCACAACAAGGAGGATTTAGACCTGGCAAGTCCTGTACCGGCCAAGTCCTTGCACTGACAGAACATATTGAAGGAGGGTATGAAGGGAAGCTCATAACAGGGGCAGCCTTCGTAGATCTGACAGCAGCCTACGATACCGTCGGGCACAATATATTACTCCATAAAATCTATGAGACACTCAGTGATTACCATCTAGTTAGGGTCGTACACTCATTGTTACAGAACAGAAGGTTCTTTGTATTGTTGGAGGGCAAAATGAGTAGATGGAGGGACCAAAAGAACGGCCTCTCTCAGGGAAGCGTCTTAGCTCCAATCCTCTTCAACATATACACAAATGACCAGCCTACACCGGCCCACACTAAGCAGTTCATCTACGCCGATGACCTTGCAATATGCGTTCAAGGAAAAAGATTTGAAGAAGTAGAGGAAAAACTTGAAAATGCCTTAAAATCGATGACTGCCTACTAAAATAAAAATTCCTTAAGACCCAACCCTTCCAAAACTCAAGTTTGCGCTTTACACCTTCCCACGAAAGAAGTCAAACGGTAACTCCAAATTACGTGGAACGGGAACACCTTAGAACACACAGACCACCCTAAATATCTTGGCGTGATTCTGGATCGGTCTCTAACTTATAAACAGCGCTGCATCAAAACGAGACAGAAAATAACGACGAGAAATAATATACTTAGAAAGCTAACGGGTAGCAAATGGGGTGCATGTTCTGGTGTGCTACGAACAACGGCACAGGCGCTCTGTTTCTCAACGGCTGAGTATGCGTGCCCTGTATGGAATAGATGCGCTCACACGAAACAAGTAGATGTGGCCCTCAACGAGACATGCAGGATAGTGACAGGGTGCATGAAACCAACGCCAGTCAGACTCTTGTACAAGGCAGCTGGTTTTGCAGATCCCACAGCTCGCAGAAACGCTTTAGAACATGTAGAAAAAGTAAAACAACTCGCAGATGAGCGGCATGTCCTCTACAGAGCTCGACCACCAGAGACACGACTGAAGTCTAGGAGAAGTTTCCTTGTAACCGTCCAGGACGAACCGCCTGAAAATTTCCCTCTCCCCCCAGTTCAGTGGACCGGTCAAAACCTAAATTTTAAAACCTGGAGAACCTTGAATAGGCTCAGAACGGGGGTCGCCCCAGTAAAAGTAAATATGCTAAAGTGGGGTATAATCGACCAAACCGATAAACTGTGACTGTGGAGAAAGTCAAGATATGGAACACCTTCTTACATGTGAAAAATGTTCACACCGGTGTACCCTCGAAGATTTGTGGCTCGCGAATACTAATGGAATAGACGTAGCCCAGTACTGGGCCGATAACCTTTAAATAGTCCGATAAAGAAAGAAAGAAAGATTAATATGACAGGCAGTTTTTTCACATGTTTCAATGCGGTGTGGAGTCTAATCATTCACCCATTTTTACACCTCACTAGTCTTTCTAATACGCGCATATTCTTTTGAGTGTAATTACATTAGATTGAAAAGCCAATGTTTTGAATATTCTTGCCGTCTGTGGTTCATATGTAGCAACAATTGTGGAATTGGGCTCTTCTTTGTTGGAAAACAGTTTGATTGCATTTGTCGTTTTATTGCCGCGTCTGTGACTTTTTCCTTCAGCTACAGTTGTGGTGGCTGATTTGGTACGTTAAATACTGTAGTTATTGCATTCTATATTAGTTTCCTACGTTCCACCCTCACCGATTTTACTGGAACTGTAGTGAAGAAACGTTAACGTTCTTGTGCAGAAAGCTTCGTCTTTCTGCAAAAGGGCAGCTCTTCCGATGTTTCCTAGTAATTTTTCCATTTTTAATAGTACATGAAATTATTCAGTAAAAGCCTGCAGGTTAGAAGATAAACGTAAACAGACTGTCATGTACTGTACCGTTTCGTACCCTAACACGGATCGTAGGAAACTCATGAAAGTCAAATGTGGAGCTATTTTGTAAGTTATTACCTATTTTATGACACTTCATGCGTTCCCTAATGTAAATAGTCTGTTAAAATCAATATAACGATACTATTCGCACTCGTTCAATATCGTATTCAGAAATGTAGCTTCCCGGCCGCTTGGAGTGCTGCTGTCGCATTGTATAACAAAATTCTGCGGGAGTGTCGTGACTGTATATGTTACACTGTGCTTCGGGTGCTTTTGCTCTCCTTGGGGTTTAGTACTAAGGCTCCTATAAACCCGAGCTGAACCGTCCGCCATTTTTCCCCAAGCTGTAGGAGTTGCCACGTTACGGCGAAGTCATGAGTTATCTCGCGTTTAATTCAACTCGCTGACACTCGCAAACTACTCACTGTATCAACGTGGAATTTTCATCAATGTCTTCTTTAAGAACTACAGTACATTTTCATTTTAGTCTTATTTATGGAAATAATTTATAAACAGCATATACTGATAGTTTACGAACATGCACTTCCTGACGACTTGCGGAATTTTCGACATGTGAGGAACTTTTTTTCTGTTGAAGTTACGTGAACATATTAAGCGAAGGAAATATTCAAAATACATCAAATTTTCATCCTCTCCAAACAGCAACTCTGTGAGAAATGTATAATTTGAGATAATGATAGTTAAATATGACGCTCTGGGATCCGCCCGCCCGACTTGTAGTAAGACGTCTTCCATACTAGAGCTCATAATAATTAGACACATGTTGTTACTGCATAACATCCATACTACAAGATACGGGTTCTGATTTCTTTTAACCCATTAAATTTAATAGTTGCAAACTACTAACGTGCTGTGTCATTATGCAATATTCAATTTCAATTTTTCATTTATATGAAAAGGATATTCTAAATATTTCAATAGAGAATGCTTTAGTATGTGAGGAAATGAAAACAAGTCAGTTCGTTAGCTAGTGAGCAGATCCTTGCTATCTGTCATTTTCAAGTATTCTCACATAAAATCTTCATTAGATCTAGTAACTTCCGTTCTGTTACTGCTAGGCGATAAACTGAAGGAAATGTAACTCCTATTAGGTTTCGGAAACGGAGTAGTGGCTTTGAAACACATTGGACAAGAAGCAAAGAAATTAACATTTGTTAGTGACGAAGGAATATCTGCAAATCGAATAATAAATCACTAACTTTAAGGTACTCTTTTTCATTCTACAACTATATATTTCCTTGAATAACGTGACAGTTTATGAAGTTTTGCGCAGTAACAACGTGGAAAAATACTCCCCTCTTTGCATGTTCTCAGTTGTTAAAATATCATGATGATACCTCTAGCCGTGTATGAGATACGCAATGATTCGTTCTGGCCTTATCGCCATCGGAAATGAGTGCACTAAATAAAATAAAGTTTAGCGGTATGAGTGAAAGGTAAAGATCTCCTAAGTCGAAAATAAAATTCAATCCAATAGGAAAGTTTCATCTGCAGCAACATGTGGTCAACATGCACCAAACGGAATATCATAGCATCCTCTATTTTTGACTGCAAACTTTTCCTAACGTAGCGCAGTCTTTTATTTCGAAGCCAATATCTTATTAACTATGATTGTTAACGAAATTTCGTCACAATGCTGACATATAAAGATTTAAGTAGCAGAAAAAATATTTATTTCTCCCAATTAGTTTTTGCAAAATCGTTTGTGAAAGATGACATGGCATGCGCCTCTACGCAGCGCGATTCCAACCATGTTGGGGAAAAAATGCGGACGATTCAGCCTGGGTATTTAGGAGCTCTAGTTAGTACAACAACGTGGAGTGAGTAGTGTCCACTGGATGTTGAACTTGAGCTGTCTGAGCTTGCCAGACATAGATGTTCATATTTAGTTTCTTGCTAAATTCCAGTAGGGCTGCTATGAAGCATTACAAGAAAAAGAAAATACTTTTCGAATTCGCTCCGCTATCAACCAATTACATCGTAGATTTACTCAAATTCCAAATCATGAGGCAAGCAAACGATTCTTTTCACGTAATAACTGATGGAAACTCGTTTGCCAAATTTAAACATAACAGACAATGCGAAATTGTGTGTAAAACATATGAATGTGCAGGCACGCTGCAATTCTGTGCTCAGACACCAGAGTTATACGTCCAGTTTCTATAGAGATCACTGGTAGTAGGCAAGGAGGTTAGAATAGGGGGAGATGCCCTTAGCACCACAGAAGTGAAGCCATTGCCGCCATATTATGGTGCCAAAAGCGTTCTGCTCACACAACTTGAAACAAACGTGACGTCAGTTTTACGTCACACGCTGTATCGAAGATCGCACGAAGAGCTATCGACTTGCAGTCACATAACTTGGTGCAAACGTGATATGTTTGTGTAATGTGAATTGGTTTATTTCAGTAGCTATCGTATCATAATTAACGTCGTTGTTGGTTCGATTACAGTCTGCTGCAAAAATGACAAGCTTGGGTATTGCCTTATTTAATGGTAGCATAAAAACACCTCGTTCTCGGTACGATAGGTTATAAACAAGCATAAAAACACCTCGTTCTCGTTACGATAGGTTATAAACAAACACTGGTATTGTCTAAAGTTTCTCAACTTTATCCTGATATAGTGATTGTGAGCCGTTTCCATTTTATTTTCCTTTCTTCGCCTTCGTGTTTTTAAAATACTACAGGACATCTTAATAAAATTAAACTAAGTACGAAACATGGAAATGCATGTCAATATTCAAAACTCGTTGGAGAGTTTCTTTTTCTGATACGAATTCTAGAAGTTTATCCTTTAGTGTGACGTTGTTATTAGCAGCATCTCATATACTATCTGCAGTGTCACTGATGTATGTTAAGAATAGAACTAGACACAATACACTACCCTTTTCCCCAGGCCTTAATAGGTGAGTAATGGGTTTAAGCTGAAATGTTAAAAAGTGTAATGCCCTTAATCAAAAAGTCACCACGTCGATGTCACTAATCCCTAAGACGGCGCTCTGTTACAGGAAACATAATGTATTGCATACGATACTACCGTTATATGAACAAGGCCAGCACTGTGTTACGATTAAGCAACATCTACATTATGTTACAGTCTGTGAGCTTTAAAAGAATTTTTCCCCTACTAGGAGTTTCGAACCAAAACCCTCCGCGTTGTGAACCTATAACGTTATCCACTACATTACCACGACTTCTGGAATCGAGATGTTTGAGTATACTTGTCTAGTATAGTTTCAAGAATTTGTGACTGTTGGTGTATTATTATTTACATCTAGTGATAAGAAATGCAGCAGAGAACGGTTTTTGTGATTCATCTGTAATGTGTTGTTTCCACGAAACGACTTACTGCATATCATAATACCAAAACTCTTAGAAATACGGCAAATCAAAATGGTGTCTGTCACATTAAAGTATCGAGTAACAGGCAATAGTCGATAGCTGTTTGCGCGGTCTCGATACAGCGCGTGACGTAAAAATGATGTCACGTTTATTCCAAGTGGTGTGAGCAGAACGCTATCCGAATAGCATTTGTGGTGACTAGTGTGCATTTAACTGTCTGGTCTGTATTTGTCGACAAAAATATATTATATCAAATATATACATGACATTCCTTTAAATGTATGGAAGTTTACAGGGCAAGAATCACAGAGTGCTTTAATCTGAAAACATATTTCGTTGGCTCCACAAGATGGCGGACTGGATTCAATCAAAGGCTAAGCTTTGATTAGTAGCGCCGTCTCCCCTTATTTTAACCTCCTTGGTAGTAGGCATAGAGTAGAAATATCTCTGGAGTGAGCATTGCATTCTGTGCATGTTCTCAACATTAAACTGGAAATATCACGTGACCTGGGGACGACGCTGTTCGTTAATTCACACTAAGTATCACGTCATGTCATGTTAGGGTTTCTAAGTAGCAAAGTTTTAACAACATCGTCTTCTGGTGACATGGGAATTTATTTCCCCCGCGCTCCGTAGTTGATTTTGTGCTTTTGTTGTTTCTTAATTTTCAAATTATGACTGTGATTTGCAAATGTAACATTACGAATTGAATTTTTTTTTCATTGAGTTTTTGTTCCAGAAGCAATGTCGGCATCTCAGATATCTCAAAATGAAAACTCACTGAGGTAAACAAAGAATAGTTTTTTTATGTGTTTGAATATTGGTCAATGGTTTCGCTAGAAAATTCATGTCGATAATCTGAAATGGTGTCTTCCTTCTCAGTACTTTCCCACATACAATTGATCAAGATCACGACCTTTGCTATGGTCATGAAATAATTTCATCGTTGTTATTTTCTCAGATCTGACACTATACTCAAAATATTTTATCATGGATAGTAGTTACAGCTTCACTTACATTGGTCGGTACAGAGCTAAGCAAGTTGACGTGACGTAACGTACAACTTAACGTGACGGCCATTGTGAATTAGCCTTTTGCTTAAGTTCAAAGGTTATGTTGCGGGTGATCCATTTGTTTATTCATAATAACAGAGGTGAATTACATATGTTGTTATATGTGTTAACAGAGATATTCTTGTAGCCCGTTTGTTTGATTTTCTCTTACTTGAGATTTCATCTTAATTACTGAGGGACTGCACATAGAATGAACAATAAAAAAAAACCAAGGTTTACTATGAAGTCATTTTGGAACACCCTGGAATTTTGATTGTATTGCATTACATTATATGAAGTTGAAACGGGATAACTCACTTGAGAATTTCTGAAGACAGCGAATCTGAATGTCGAATCAAGTTTTTAGCAAGAGATTGATCATATTGATGTACAGCATAGCCTACGGTCATGACAAAGTCGGACACACTTTACTAAATGTGTAACAGTAGTCCATTCATAAAACATGTTTTCAGTACTGCCATTCACATATAAATTTTGAAGTCGATGATTCCTTTGTAGCACTTCTTTCATTTGCATATCAGCAGCTGTAAAGTAAATAATCAATGCCTTATCAATAACCATAGAAAACTGCAAAATATGGAATGACTTTGACAAGAGAATGAACTTTTCAACCTTTCAAATCGCTTAATGACTTTAACAATATACTGTTCAAATTTTCAATTTTCACACTTTACAGGCAAGAACATATCACTGACACTGTTTACCTGAACAGAGATACTGATAAATTTTACTTATGGCCTTGGCCTCTCAGCGTGGTAAAGTTGGCAACAAAATGTTAACTTTACGAGGATAATAAATTTGTTGGCCACACATGAGTACATACAAGAATCTGTTGGTCATAGAGCAGGAACATCATTAATTATTTATTTCACGGCCAACACGAAAAATGATTCCCTCTTATTCTATGTGATTGAGTATTCAAAATGTTCAAATGTTTGCTAAGCTTATGGGACAAACTACTTATCAACTACCTTATACTAAGGACGGCACAAATATCCATGCCCGAGGGGGGATTCGAACCCCCGACCGTAGTGGCCGTGCAGACCGTGACTGGAGCGCCTCAGTCCCCTCGGCCACCGCGGCCGGCCCAGATGAGAAAGGTAGTGAAAGAAAATTCCCAAATATAGTTTCTATGTGTTGTTTCCAATTTAATTTGTTCGTATTTGCTGCTCTTAGGTAATTAGTAGAATTGACGGTTTGACTGATTTATCGTGTATCTGAAGTTTAACGGATTTCAATTAGTGGTCATATGGATGACCTCACACTTATCATAAGTAAGGGTCAATTAAAAGTTTTTGCAACATGCAGATATCTAAATCATTTAGGAGTTGCTTTTGATCTTCTGGTGACTTTACTAACGATAAATGACAGCAATTGCCGCGAATAGTCTACGACAGGTACTCAGATCGTCTCCTAAATATTCTCTATATATAAAAATGTTGTGTTGTTTAATGTATGTTTCAAAACCTCAAAAAGGTCTTCTCCGATTGAGCTCCAAATTTTGTCACAACGTTGCACTGTAACACAGGAAGGGTTTCAGATACCTATATGACATTATGGCGATTTTTTGCAACAACTTTTCCACATTGGAAAATTTATGTAAATTCATGTAGGACATATATTTAAAAAAAAAAAAAAAAGAAACATAGGTATGTAAAAACATGTGCGTTTTCCAGTAGTACGTTGTATCAATATTTCAAAGCATTCAGTCAAGAACATTCGGAGATATAAGATTTTGAACATAACACTAAACATGGTTCTAAGTTAAGAGCTCTAAGACGAGATAGAGGAAGGGTAGGCAATGACAGAGGGAGAAGGGAGATACACACCTACCTTTGTAATTGTAACCAAGACTCCAAATAACAGCTTTTATAGTTCTGGCTTCAATAATGGCTTAATAGCAGCATTTTTTCAAAAATCGTTTCATCCTCTTTTACACCCCCTTAATAGCTGATTTCCAGAAAAAGCCGAAAGACGCATTTTTTATTTTTATTTTTTTAAAATTCTAACCCAGAATTCATATACCACTTTATGTAGGTCTAGCTTCAAAATTGACTTCATAACAGCGTATTTCGAAAAACTTTTCATCCCCTCTTTAACCCCTTTAGGGATAGAATATCGAAAACTCGCTTCTTAAACGACGCCAACGGTGTAAGATTAAAACCTTCTACAAATTTCAAGTTTTTATCATCAGTGGTTTAGGCTGGGCGATGATGAGTCATTCATTTAATCAGTCGGTCTGTCAGTCATTCAGAACATTGCCTTTTATTTATAGATATTACGCGTTACGAGCTGTTCTGATCTCTCTCGAAGGTCGTCTATGCCGTGTCCCCTTTTAAATACAAGCGGAGCAAAGCGAAGTCGCTCATAACACATGTTCGCTTCATGAGAATACAAGAGTTCATACAAGAATCTGTCAACCAGTGAGCAAGCACAGACTGAATTATTCCATAAGTTGTAATCACAAAGAATGTTCCCCTCGGCCTATGTTGTTGGTTGCTCGGTTAAATTTCATTTACAGTGTAAGCAGCGTTGAGTAGTTATGTTGGCAACGAAATGTTCAGTTTACAAGGATAATTAATTTATTGACCGGACAGTGGTTCGTACAGACACATATTAACGACAGAGTAGGAACTGCATTAAATGATTATTTTATGGTCAACAAAACAATTCATTCAAAATATTCAATCTGATAAGAATCTTCTTTGAATTACCACTGTGTTGCAGAAAACAACATTCCCGAGTAACGCTCGGGAACCAGATGCTTTCTAATAATGTTTGCAATTCAAGTAGCCGGGCCTCTAACGATATATATCGAATGTGCGCTTCTAAATCCATGCCGACAAAAGATGGACGTTTACCATCGTAGAATTACTTTGAAATGAAGGTTTAATTTTATTTACAGCAGCTGTGGCATTCGGTGCTAATGTAATATTTCATAGCAAACACGGAAGTTATTAGCCTCATTCTATGTAACTGAGTTTTCAAACAGCTGTCAAGAGATTTTGGCAACATCAGCCGATGCCGCAAGTGCAATATTACCGAAATCATTATACAAATACATCAACATTAAAAATGACGTATCGATTTTCGATTATAATTATACAAGGAGGCCAATGAAACTTTCATAATTTAAAAGGCGCTTATATGTGTGCAAAACGAAAATCATGTGTATACATAGCCCTTAAGAGAGGCAAAAGGAAGCAGATGTTTTCATATCTATAGCTCTGATCACGCTTTAAATTCTCCAACTGCCAAATAAGTGAGCATGGAAAATTGAAGTGGTACCAACTTCTGCCTAGCGTACCGGTCAGGTGCTATGGTAAAAATGAACCACAAATGCAACAACTTTTCGTGGAAACGCATTTTGGGTACGATTATGTTTAGTGGTTACTTTTAAGTAAGATCGATTATAATATTAGCAGTGGGAATCAAAACACCATAGAAACGAATTCTGACCAAAACGTTGTTTATGGGCGTTGTTATTTCATTTAATTTTATGTAACAATAACTTTGTGATAGTTTCCAGCAGTTTAACACATAATTTGAATCAATTCCCTAATTTTTAATTTCTTCATTTTATATAGGTACATCAAGCGCAAGACGATACGGGCATAGAGATAAATGGAGGAGGAGATGGAAGATGGATGGAAGGAAAGGGAGTGATGAACGGAGGTTTGTTTGTAAATCTATCGGACTCAACTGCTGGGTAATTAGTCCGTAGCTTACAAACTACTTAAACTAAGGTAAACTAACCTAAGGACAAACACAAACACCCATGCCCGAGGTGGGACTCGATCTCACGACGGCGAACGGCCGCGCGCACCGCAGCACGGCGCTCCAGTGCGCACGGCTAATCCGCCGCGGCGATGAACGGACGTCGGAGATTAGACGGAGGATGAAGAGGTAGACAGTGGGGAAGTAGCAGATAGACATAGCGGATGGGAAATAGATGGAAAGAATCTAGAAAATAATAACTTATTACTAAGGTGAATTATAATTTTCTGTGGAAAAAACGAACGACAAAAATGTTAAGTATCTGATTGGATTAAAATAATGAGTATCTGTGAAATTACATTTTTTATAGCTTTCGTTTCACATAGCCACAGTACCCCAACGAACGTTACTGATTTGATTTAAGCATTCCCTCGGTGATTCTATGTTCGTATGAATTAGTGTATTTCCTTTTCTGTTTATTTCATACTAGCTTAATTTCCGCTGCTTCGCACGCGTAGACTGGATGGTCTGCATTGTTTGTTTCTAATACGAAATATAAATTTTCATAGATTTAGTTTTAAAAATGCTTTCCCCATTCCAAAGAAAGAAGGTGCAGACAGGTGTGAAAACTACAGAACCATCAGTTTAATAAATCATGGTTGCAAAATATTAACACGAATTATTTACAGAAGGATGGAAAAGCTGGTAGATGCCGACCTCGGGGAAGATCAGTTTGGTTTCAGGAGAAATGTAGGAACACGGGAGGCAATACTCACTTTACGGCTTATCCTAGAAGATAGATTAAGGAAAGGCAAACCTATATTTCTAGCTTTTGTCGATTTGGAGAAGGCTTTTAACAATATTGATTGGAATAAGCTTTTTAAAGTTCTGAAGCAAGCAGGAGTAAAATATAGGGAGCGTAACATTATTTACAACTTGTACAAAAACCAGACAGCGGTTGTCAGAGTTGAAGGGCATGAAAGGGATGGTGGAAGGGAGTGAGACAGGGTTGTAGCCTTTCTCCAATGTTATTCAATTTGTACATTGAGCAAGCTATAAAGGAAAGCAAGGAGAAAGTTGGAGAAGGAATTAAAGTTCAGGGGGAAGAATTAAAAACATTGCGTTTTGCCGACAACACAGTAATTCTGTCAGATACAGCAAAGGACCTGGAAAAGCAATTGAGCGGAATGGAAAGTGTGCTGAAAGGTGCAGATAAGATGAACATTAACAAGAGCAAAACTAGGGTAATGGAGTGCAGTGTAAGAAAATCAGGTGATGCTGAAGGAATTAGAATAGGTAACGAAGCAATAAAGGTGGTAGATGAGTTTTGTTACTTGGGCAGTAAAATAACAAATGATGGTCGCAGTACAGAGGATATAAAATGCAGAATGGCAATGGGTAGACAAGCGTTCTTGAGAAAGAGAAATTTGTTAACATCGAATATTGATTTAAGCCTAAGGAAGTCCTTTCTGAAGGCATTTGTATGGAGTGTTGCCTTATATGGGAGTGAAACATGGACGATAAGCAGTGTGGACAGAAAGAGGATAGAGGCTTTTGAAATGTGGTGCTACAGAAGAATGCTGAAGATTAGGTGGGTGGATCGCGTAAGTAATGAGGAGGTACTGAACAGAATTGGGGAGAAAAGAAATTTCTGGCATACCTTGAATAAAAGAAGTGATAGATTGGTAGGACACATTCTTAGACATTAAGGAATCGTGAATTTAGCGTTGGAGGGAAGTGTGTGGGGTAAAAACCGCAGAGGAAGACCAAGAGATGAATACAGTAAGCAGATTCAGACACATGTAGGTTGCCGTTCTCATGTGGAGATGAAGAGGCTTGCTCAGGATAGGGTATTGTGGAGAGCTGCATCAAACCAGTCACCGGACTGAAGACCACAACAACACAACAATCAAGTATTTTGATACACCTTGCCAGCCCCTATTGCACCATTGTTTGTTTGTAAAGTCTATGGGACTTAACTACGGGGTCATCAGTCCCTAAACTTACAAACTACTTATGAACTACTTACGAACTAGGACGGCACAAATATCCATGCCCGAGGGGGGGATTCGAACCCCCGACCGTAGTGGCGGTGCAGACCGTGACTGGAGCGCCTTAGTCCCCTCGGCCACCGCGGCCGGCTATTGCACCATTGACGCAGAATTCAAAACATCCAAAATCACTTTTATTTTAATTCTAACCATCCTTACAAATCCAAATCATCGCATTTCTAGCATCAAAATAGTCTTAGAAGCACTTTTAAAAGATTTCCCCTTATTTCAGATGCGTAATTGTTGATTTCCAAAAATATCGAAACTTTTCTTTAAATTCCAATCAAAAATCTGAATCCGAAGTTTTGTATTTCTTGCTTCAAAACTGCCTTAATAGCAGCGTAGTTTCAAAACGCCGTTCCTCCCCTATTTCACCCCCTTAGGGATGGGAATATCGAAAAATCGTTGTTGCCTACAGTGTAAGATAAAGTCTATAAATTTCAAGTTTCTATTGTGTACAGAATAACTTTTCAGCGCCGTTTTCTGTCTCTTAGAAGCGGGTCGAGAACGCGAAATTTCATTCTTACGCTTTGCATTATTCTTGGTAGATTTATTTTTCAAACGGCAATATGCACTTATTTTTCTTTATTCGTAAACTTGTTGCAGAAGAAAAACTGAAGAATGTGCATCACGTTTCGCTGTATATAACCTCTTTGCTATTATAGTGTCAAAAGTCATCGCTGGTCTTCATTCCGAATTTTATATAAGCCATAGACATACATTACTAGCCTGGCAATGCCATATACAGTATCATTGGTGTCAGTGAAGTCTCGCTGCCATATTTCTATACTAAAACGTGTCAGCCGTCGTTTCGTGTTATTACAGAAAACAGTCGTAAAAATACCAACTAACATAACTACGCTGTCTTTAGAATTTTGACATTTGGGAAAATCGTGTGTTGTATATGGTTGTAATTTTTGCAGCTGAAGTAAGCTTTGAAACGTATAGTAATGACTATCATTGATTTTAATCTGTACCAATTTCATTCAACTTCAGATTTTTTTTCAGTCTTATGAGTCATCATAAATGTTGTTTATCGTGGATAACACGTATCTTCTTCATTTGGCAGTTCTTACAAAATCTACAGTCTGCTTTGACACAATAATGAGTTGTGTTTCCTCTTTTTATTAATCCGTTACCAGTTTCAATCAACTTTGGCTTTTCTTTTAATATTATGACCGTTATGAATGTGCTATTTGTCGTGGATAAGACATATCTTTATTCTTCTGAGTGTTTTTCAGGTAACTACAGTCTTTTTTTAACTGTATGTAACGGTAAAATTTTACTTACCATCTTGGCGGCCTCGCATGATAATGTTGGCAACATCAAGAAAACGGTAGAAAGCCCTCGCCAGGATAATCATATTTTTAGAAATCCACACCCGAGTCACTTGATTCGTGTTTCGTACAGGCATTGAAGTAAATAAATAACGCTGTTTCTGCTCTGTTGTTGATAGATTCTTGAACGTACCCCTCGTTCACTCATTAAAAGTAATTGCCCTCGTAAACGAAACTTCATATCAAAACATTACGTTGTCACGTGACTGGTAACGTCACATGATTGACAACATAATCACGGGAGGCCGCCTGGACGCTAAGTAAAACTTAACCGTACGTAACGCGTTCTTATAACACGATTCGACAATGTACGCCTTTGAGATAAATTCAATTAGTGCAGAAGTATTAGCTCAAATGCAAATCACGTTCAAACCAACCACTAAAGCTTACAACGTCATATCGTATCAGAAGATCATAGCAGTACCGTACGGAAACTTTTTGACGTGAGGTAAGGCAAGATGGCGGCGTCAGGCTTCAGTCATAGATGGACGTTTGCCAGTCTAGTAATGTATATCTGTGATATAAGCTGCCGACTTTCAACCACTATATCTTTCAATCTCTCATAGCTATCGTCACAGAACTGCCTTGGTGTACAACGGGAGACTTTGTACTACAACAACTCCCATATCTTCCACCCTCTTATCGTTATCAACCCTCTACCACCATAGTGCGCAATGGGGAGACTGATACGTACTACCCCATGCAAACACTATTCGTTTGCGATGTGCAGTTTTGGCTGCAGAGTGAAATATAGGCACATATATATATATATATATATATATATATATATATATATATATATATATATATATATATATATATATGAGAGCGAGCCACAGTGAAGCGTGGCCGCGTTTCTCTAATCGTTCATAGAAATAAGAAACAGTATGAGCCCTATACAACTTCCCTGTGGAACGACGGATACAACTTCTGTTTCAAAAAATGTTTCAAATGTTTGTATAGCTTATGGAACTTAACTACGGGGTTATCAGTCCCTAAACTTACAAACTACTTATGAACTAACTACAACTAAGGACGGCACAAATATCCATGCCCGAGGGGGGATTCGAACCCCCGACCGTAGTGGCCGTGCAGACCCTGACTGGAGCGCCTCAGTCCGCTCGGCCACCGCGGCCGGCACCACTTCTGCCCTTCCAGATACCGTACGATCAATTACAACGCACTGTGCCCCTTCTGACAGGAAATACGAATCGCACAACTGTGTCGATATATTTTATTAGAAGACGCTTGTGATGTACAGGGTCAAAAGCCTCCCGGAAATCTAGAAATAAAGAATCTATTTTATATCCCTAGTCGATAGAACTCATCAAATTATGTAAGTAAGGAGCTAGCTATGTTTCACAGAAACGATTCCTTCTGAATCTGTGTTGACTATGGGACAATTGGTCATTCTCTTTGAGGTAGTTCATAATATTTAAGGGACGTATATGTTCTACAATCCTGCTGCAAACCTACGTTAATGATATAGCCCTGTAATTTTGCTCTATTCAAAAACAAAGCACTAATTTCAAATATTTATTCAGGGTGCAGAATATTTCCACTCTACAGCTGAGTGTGCGCTGATATCAAACTTCGTGGCAGATTAAAACGGTGTGGCGGAACCGAGATACGAACCTGGGACCTATGTCTCTATCTGGGAACATCCCCTAGGCTTTGGCTAAGCCATGTCTCCACCAAATCCTTTTTTTCAGGAGTGCTAGTCCGGCAAGGTTCGCAGCAGAACTTCTGTGAAGTTTGGAAAGGAGGAGGCGAGGTACTGGCAGTCAAAAGTATCATTATACAGGGTATTTTAGGAGGATAGAATGATTAAAATAAAAATCCCATATACAGCTGCGATCAATACATTTCCGTTTCGTGTATTCTACTCCGTTTGCTATGGGTGTATTTATGAAATGTCAGTAAAGCAGTAGAGTGTTGATGCTTCGGGTGTGGAGTCGAGCTTTAGTTTGCGTTGAAGTTTTGTCATTTGTTGGCCACGTGTACTGTAGTGTCTCGTGTACACATGCCGCATCTATTACGACATGCTGAATATGCACCTATGGTATTTGTGTGTTGGTGTTGTAATGAAAACGCTAAAGGTGGCCAACACGATTCTTTTTCATGAATCGATGCCTGCGATTCAATCGCACATTGTGATCCGTGTCGTACGATTCGTTCACGATCCTGTCTTGTCTGTAGTTGCACATTCTTACAGACTGTCAAAAAGTTATACATCCTACACACTGATGGCAGTATAGGTCTGTAAAGGTCATGGAGGTTAAAATCTGACCTTGTGAATCCATTCCTAGGATTCGATCACGATTCTTTCAGGTCTCCGATGACACTTTTCTTACAGAATGCCAACAAAGGGACCACATGGGTATCGATCAGGGACGTAGATAAATTTTTCCTCTGGAGGGTGGGGGGGGGGAGAGTTCAGAGCCAGAGCTATATTGAGGTGCCCTCACACAGGTGACATGTGCCAAACGCACTGGACTCGCATTCGGGAGGATGGTGGTTCAAACCCACCTCCGGCCATCCAGATTTAGGTTTTCCGTGAGTTCCCTAAATCACTCCAGGCATATGCCGGGATGGTTCCTTTCAAAGGGCACGGCCGATTTCCTTCCTCATCCTAACCCAAAATTCCGAGCGATAGCTCCGTCTCTAATGGCCAAGCTGTCGACGGGACGTTAAACCCTAAGAATCCATCCATGTGCCACAGCTGTGCCCCCCCCCCCAGTAAAACAAACTTACTATTTTTTTTCTATGAATTTGTAAAAAATTGTTATAGTTGATAAAGGAATGAAGGGTTATTGAAAAAGATTGTAGACATGAAGAGCAGTCTGTTCTGTTATATCTTGAAATAGTGGCTGTTGTCGAAGACGTTGCCCAACTATATTCCCGTAAATTATTTGAGCATAACATACAGAATAAGCCCAATTTGCAGAACAAAAGTAATTGCTGTAGTGATTAGTAAATTAGAAATACCTTCCGCACTACCACATCTGTCTCAAGTCATAAGTTACAAGCAATCGTAAAAAATCGAAAGCCTTCAGACAAATCAAATGTTCAAATGTTTGTTAAGCTTCAGGGGTCATCAGTCCCTAAACTTACAAACTACTCATGAACTACCTTATACTAAAGACGACACCAACATCCATGCCTCAGGGGGGATTCGAACCCCCGACCGTAGTGGTCGTGCAGACTGTGACTGGCGCGCTGCAGACCACTCGGCCACTGCGGCCGTCTTCTGACAAATAACAAATAGGAGAGACCATGGAAATGGCGCCACCTTAAGTGAAACCAGTTTCTTTACCTCATTAAAAGTGTGTCTTTTTCGTACAGAATGATACTACAGCTTCGCAAGCTAATACTGCTTTATTATAATTGTTTTTAGCCATGTATTATGTTAAGTTTTCTTGTTAAAAATATATTGTGAAAGTATACGCAGTGGCGCCAGTACCCTGGGTTCCGGGATAATGACGCCATACATTTCAAAATCAAGGATAAACTTACGCGATGAATGAGAAGTAGTAAATAAGTATTACAACTGATCTAATTTATACTTTTCACTCTACTGTATTAAACCACAGAAATGTTTAGAATTACATGAATAAGCGAAAGAAATGCAGCTACACGGGATAGGGAGCGCTTACAGATACGGATGAAGACCAGTCTCAAAAACTCGTAGAAGTGAAATAATTACAAAGTCGGAAAAATAAAATTAAGAATTACAGCATGCAACCCACAGAAATGTTTAGAATTACATAAGGAAGCTATTGAAGAAGGTTGTACAAGGCTCAGAGAGAATTACTGACAAAGACAGAGTGCGTACTACAAGTCGGAGAAGGAGCAGCAAAATTAAAATAGGCGGGGAGATAAGATCGCAAAATATTAGTGGAAATCTGAAGGATACCCGCACAGTTACTTGCCTGATGGGCATGGAGCAAACAAGATTGGAAGCTGAAGGCTTTGTTCCATGAACCAACCATGTGGAACACATATCACTCATGGAAGGAAACGATGAGAAGATTTTTACATTCACTCTACAAAAATGAACATATCACTTATTAGAAATTGGGCCCCACAAAGCTAGTAAGTATTTACACAGAGTTCATACGCGGCCACATGATCAGAAAAGGTTTTAACATACCAGGCCGTTATCAAACTGCAACTAGAATCACACACACCGCGTTTATCTATTGGAAATAGATCGGAGAAACTATTCCAAAAAATGATTCTAAGTTCACGAGTCTAAGTTGAACGTGGTAGACAATGAAACGCTACCATCTCCAAACACAAGTGCAGAAACAAACTTACCTCACCATACGACCAGCACAGAATGGACAGCCGAGCGGCCACGGGGGTGCGAAAGGCTACCTGGAAAGCCCGAGAAAGAGCGGTGGTGGGGACGGAGAGCAAGACTCGCGCTGGAGAGGGCTCGCCGACCAGCTTGTAACCAAAGGGTATAGAAACCTCTTTGGTAGTATCAGCAGCTATCGACACTGAGCCAGAGAGAAAGATGCAAAGCGATCTATCACGCCTCACATTCAAACAGCCATAGACTCTCGCACATCTATTTAAAAGTAAAACAACTGCACATTCTCACAGGGACAGTGGCGTAGCGGAGAACTGGTACTTTCGCCACATTAATTAATATAATAATAAATCATTAACATATCAAAATAAGAAAAACCTAGCAATATTAACTAATATTTTAACACATGAAATAAAAATGCTATTTCTCAAGCCTTGAAAAGTGTGGGGTTCAAGTTTGAAGAAAATTAAAATCTAGCGATATTAAATAAATTATGAAAAAAAGGTGAAGCAGTCAACAATCCGAACATTGGTTTGAACACCACAGTGCTTTACTAGGCATGGTCCTGTTTGGAGGTGGTATGCCATTGCCTTCCTCCGACTTTCGAACTGACTTACCCAGCCAGTTATAGGGGGACCTACAGTTTAACGTGGGTTCCGAACCACGGTGCTACTCGGTATTTTTCACATGAGCAATACTGCCAGATGTGAAAGAAGTGGAAAGTGACAGATAAAAAACGTAGGACCTGGCGTGGATCGAACCCTCGACCTTTGGATTTGTAGTCTGGCACTCTACCACTGTGCAACCGAGGCGCACTAACAAATTATAACTTTACAGAAATATACAAAAAATATATGGAAGCCGACAGACGGTCGTCTTTCAAATTTTTGGCACTTAAAAACTACTACATTCTGCAAGTGCCCATTTCACAAAATGTATTACACTTCATTTTGCCTAAATTCCCCACCATGCCGTCGTTGCCCCAGTTGCAAAATATGGCTAAGAACGTGAACATAAAGCCTAAGATTTTGCGAAACAATTAGACACGAAATCGATCTAAATATCTACAGATTACGTTAATACGAGTATTAAAAAAACACTGACAGCCTGTAGAGGTACTTATTTCAATAAAATACAAACTCGAAAATTAGATCCAAAACGTCGAAACTAACAATTCCTTTTACACGATTAATATCTGTCACAAGAAGGGAAATGTAATCTGTCTGCTATACAATGCTGCCACTTTAGGTATGTGTGCAGATGATCAGCATCTGTGGTGTAGATTATACACGGAAGTAATAAGGTTTTGATGTCGTACATTTGTTCTCGTTTAATCACACTCGTTAAAAATTATTTGTGTCACATACAAGTTTGCTGCACTACTGTAGTAATAAACTTAGTAGGTCACTGAAGTTGGCCAGCCGCGGTGGCCGAGGGGACTGAGGCGCTTCAGTCATGGTCTGCACGGCTACTGCGGTCGGGGGTTCGAATTCCCCCTAGGGCATGGATATTTCTGCCGTCCTTAGTCTTAGTTAGTTCATAAGTAGTTTGTAAGTTTAGGGACTGATGATCCCGTAGTTAAGTCCCATAAGCTATACAAACATTTGAACACTGAAGTTGGTAGCAGTAGTAAACGTAAGACATGGTGGTCGCTAGGCAAGCCTGGCGCAGTCTGTGGAGCGTGTTTCTAGCTGGAATTCAACAATACTTGTTCATTGTTACTGAAGATTAGGTGGTGGTTCCTGAGCATTTTTTTTTTTTAACTGGCAAGATTTACAGTCGTGAAAGTTGTGCGCGACGCTTGCCTAGGCCTCACGAAGACCACCAATAAGACACTGAAACAAAGTATCTCGACAACAAGTAATAAGCCAAAGCTCAACTAAGCATCGACTACAACTTACAGACACCCTGGTACCTCTCTTTGTTGGCAAACTCTCATATTCATTCCACAAATTGTTGTCAATTTTTAATTTTAGCACAAGTGACAAAAAAAATCTTGCTGGGGGAGGGGGGTTTGAAGCCCCTCTTCCCTCCCCCCCTACCGCAACTATCTACGCCCCCGGTATCAATTGTTGTATAAGCCATTAGATATAACTCTAAAAGATTCTCGCGAAAGTAAACTTCGAAATTTAGCAAGCGCATATGAATACCTGTTACGCTGCCAGTTATTTCAGTTTTCGGCATAGCGTCTATTTGTTAGACTGTGGTAGCGTTTTACACTGTCAAAGTAGTTAACGTAGGTCTCATAGTTCGAATCCTGCTCTAACCTTACTGTTATTATTATATTTGTCCTGTTCGAATAGTTCAACTAATGTGTAAATATATAAATAAAATCATTAAATATATCGTAATTACCTCATACCTGTTCGCCGGCCGCGGTGGCCGAGGGGACTGAGGCGCTTCAGTCACGGTCTGCACGGCCACTACGGTCGGGGGTTCGAATCCCCCCTCGGGCATGGATATTTGTGCCGTCCTAGTTCGTAAGTAGTTCATAAGTAGTTTGTAAGTTTAGGGACTGATGCCCCGTATTTAAGTCCCATAAGATTTACAAACATTTGAACTTTTTTTCATACCTGTTCGTTATAAAAAATATTTAATATATAAAAAAGCGTATTTTCAGGAAACACTGCTATATAAATAAACTTTAAAAATAATGAACCGTTTAGAAATACTAAATAATATCGGAGATAATCAAAATTCCGGTTTCTATATAAAAATGTATTTTTGTGTAAAATCTCATTCTATCAGGAAATACACATATATACAGATAAACGTAAAAACCAAAATAGTAGAAAAGTTTTACTAGATGGTGTTCCAAATCATCTATAATCGCGTTTATATATATTTAAAATATTTTTTTAATTTTAGTTTCCACAAGAAATTCAACTGTGTAGATGAACTGGAAAAGCAAAAAATCTGTCGGGGTCGGGGGTTCGAATTCCCCCTAGGGCATGGATATTTCTGCCGTCCTTAGTCTTAGTTAGTTCATAAGTAGTTTGTAAGTTTAGGGACTGATGATCCCGTAGTTAAGTCCCATAAGCTATACAAACATTTTAACACTGAAGTTGGTAGCAGTAGTAAACGTAAGACATGGTGGTCGCTAGGCAAGCCTGGCGCAGTCTGTGGAGCGTGTTTCTAGCTGGAATTCAACAATACTTGTTCATTGTTACTGAAGATTAGGTGGTGGTTCCTGAGCATTTTTTTTTTTTAACTGGCAAGATTTACAGTCGTGAAAGTTGTGCGCGACGCTTGCCTAGGCCTCACGAAGACCACCAATAAGACACTGAAACAAAGTATCTCGACAACAAGTAATAAGCCAAAGCTCAACTAAGCATCGACTACAACTTACAGACACCCTGGTACCTCTCTTTGTTGGCAAACTCTCATATTCATTCCACAAATTGTTGTCAATTTTTAATTTTAGCACAAGTGACAAAAAAAATCTTGCTGGGGGAGGGGGGTTTGAAGCCCCTCTTCCCTCCCCCCCTACCGCAACTATCTACGCCCCCGGTATCAATTGTTGTATAAGCCATTAGATATAACTCTAAAAGATTCTCGCGAAAGTAAACTTCGAAATTTAGCAAGCGCATATGAATACCTGTTACGCTGCCAGTTATTTCAGTTTTCGGCATAGCGTCTATTTGTTAGACTGTGGTAGCGTTTTACACTGTCAAAGTAGTTAACGTAGGTCTCATAGTTCGAATCCTGCTCTAACCTTACTGTTATTATTATATTTGTCCTGTTCGAATAGTTCAACTAATGTGTAAATATATAAATAAAATCATTAAATATATCGTAATTACCTCATACCTGTTCGCCGGCCGCGGTGGCCGAGGGGACTGAGGCGCTTCAGTCACGGTCTGCACGGCCACTACGGTCGGGGGTTCGAATCCCCCCTCGGGCATGGATATTTGTGCCGTCCTAGTTCGTAAGTAGTTCATAAGTAGTTTGTAAGTTTAGGGACTGATGCCCCGTATTTAAGTCCCATAAGATTTACAAACATTTGAACTTTTTTTCATACCTGTTCGTTATAAAAAATATTTAATATATAAAAAAGCGTATTTTCAGGAAACACTGCTATATAAATAAACTTTAAAAATAATGAACCGTTTAGAAATACTAAATAATATCGGAGATAATCAAAATTCCGGTTTCTATATAAAAATGTATTTTTGTGTAAAATCTCATTCTATCAGGAAATACACATATATACAGATAAACGTAAAAACCAAAATAGTAGAAAAGTTTTACTAGATGGTGTTCCAAATCATCTATAATCGCGTTTATATATATTTAAAATATTTTTTTAATTTTAGTTTCCACAAGAAATTCAACTGTGTAGATGAACTGGAAAAGCAAAAAATCTGTAAATACAAAATGTTATCCAAATCTGTAGAGCCGTTTCCGCGAAACGCGGAATATAAAAATATAGAACAATTGATGGTTTTAATATATTACAAGCAAACGTACTGAAGGACGTGTGTGTGTTGTACCACAGTGGGTGTGGCGGACTGCATATGGAACAAATAAAGGTTTGAGTATAGCGTCACACTGTGATTTATTGATCTTAAACTTGTATATTGGCAGCTGTGTATTCACTGTGTTTCTGTCATCAGTAATTCGTGACTAATAGTTGCTTACGATCTCTGTTCGGCACCTCCTTTGTACACATGCGTCCCCCTCTCGACTGCTCTCTGGCGTTCGTCATCATTCGGCACGATTCGGTCTGATTCGGCAGTTGCCTTCGTAGCATCAATCGCTGTAACTTGGAATCGTCACGAGAAAGACGATTCTTTTGGGACGTCTCACACAGAGAGCATCCTAGAGTGTCCCTGGAAGCTACAACACCAAGGAGAATCGCCTCTCGGCTACTGACAAGATCAATGTGTAGTCTTTTGATCAAGGTCACACTTTATTTGTGGTAATACAGTGTATAGTCTTCATTAAACATAACATTTATAAATTTTCTGCACGTTATGACTGATTGGTTTCAATCTGGTACAGTAAAAGATCAAACCGCTGTATCCATTCATTCTGTTTTGTGTCTGTTTGAGCAATTTATTGATTTAATTCTTGTTTGGGAGAGGAGACATTTTTATGATGAGATCGTCTTGTTTGACTCCTAGCTGCGAAATCTGATGCGTAATGACTTGTTGAAAAGTTACATTATCTTATTTATGAGTGTCAAATTTTGTGTTAAGTCCGTCAAACTTCCTAGGTATTCAGTTGTAGTTTATGGTCTTGCCTGAAGGATTCATCGTTTTTTTCCATTTGTTGTATAAGATCCTGCCCAAATTATTCATTACTGTTCTCATTTGTTGTATAAGAACCTGCCTAAAGGCTTTATTATCTAATTTTTGTTCGTTAAAAATCTTGTGTTGAACAGATTTTCCATGTAAGAGGCAATTGACAGTATGACGTGGAAAGCTCCGAAGAGGGTACCTTTGTGTCGTAAACTTGTTGTACAACATTGCTATCCGAACTGTTGTTGGAATTGTTAGAATTGCTATCATTTGATCCTGAGTGCGTACCGTTAACAGTGGTGATTGGTATAGAACAAAGGTCGGCAAGTAATCTTAGATAGGGTTCGGATACTTTTGAAAATTTTTATTGAGGTCAAGATGTAAAACCACATGTTCCTTATTAACTTTTTATGTTAATTATCACTCACAAAATAATATAAAAACGATATATGTATAAGGAATCCAGAGAAACTTATATTATTTGCTATTTATTTTTCATTCACAAAAAGTATGGAATAAAATGGATAGTCAAACTTTTATTGGAAAGTCCAGAAATTGGTCATGCATTACACATACGGTACTATTTTTTTATTTTAATTTTCAGTAAGAAAGATGAAATACAAAGAAATGTACGTATATCCGATAAAAAATTAATGGGAAAAATACAATGAGGTATTGAGGATGTACGTAATGTTGGGTTCACGTGCGGAGGAGCTTTTGCGAATAGTGTGTCTTCGAAGTGGGCGGTCTTGAGCGAAAATTATTCTCCAAGAAATTCATTTTTGTAAATGAAATTTCGCAAATCTATGTGGAGCCAAACATAGTAGCCAGGTATATCGCTAATTTTTTTCCAATTTTCATATTCTTCCCGGACACGTTGACTCCAAAATACTTCAGTGGATACAGTTTTATACGTTTACATGGAAATGTCTTCCTGGAAGTCTGTTATCTCCATTTAGAGTAAAGGCTTTGAAAGGTGGAACAACATCGCAGTCACATATGTGCATTCTGCTGCACGATAAACCTGGAAAAGATGATTTTAAGAATCGTGACAAATTGTCTATTTCTGAAAAATCTTTGAATCTCACTGCAAATGCCTTCTTAAGATCTGCCAAGAAATTTTATAATATGGAAAAATCTATTTCAGGATTATTCTTAAATTGAAAAATTGTTGCGGAATGAAGAAATTCTTGAATTCAAACGTCTCTTTCAAAGAATCAACTTGCGACGGAATGATGATACACTTTGAAGTAAATCACATTTTAATTTCCCATTACCTTGTAGCTCGGTGTGTCTACAGAAAAAATTGTGTTTTTAATAATTAGAGTGTGTAACTTATACTTTCAAAATATTTGTGGGGTTCCAGTTTTCGGGCTTCCGCCAGTTGTCGACCGCTGGTATAGACTGATTAAGTGAAATAACTTCATCAGCAGCCGCTGTAAATGCAGAATTGTTGGTGCAGCTGTTGTGCCACGCGCTGCGTGTGTGCTGCTGAAGTTTGTATCGTGGCACATTGTGACGTCAGCCTGCAGACTAGATATACCGAGATATACCGAGCTGAACAATCCGCCATTTTGAATCCCACGTTGGAGGCGCGCATTTAAAGACTGCAGCACACTTATGCATTTTGACATGTTCTTGAGGTCACTCAATATAGTTTCCTATTGCAGAAAATATTACAGTATAGTAATATCAAAAAGGAACAACTTCCTGATGTTCTGCAAAACTTTTTTATTGGTCACAAACCGGCTTTCGGCTTCTTAGGCCATCATCAGGTGACAACTGAATGTAGTACACATGTTTTCAAAGATGTTTGAAAACATGTGTACTACATTCAGTTGTCACCTGATGATGGCCTAAGAAGCCGAAAGCCGGTTTGTGACCAATAAAAAAGTTTTGCAGAACATCAGGAAGTTGTTCCTTTTTGATATTATTATCATGTTCTGTCAAGTACCGACGGAAAAATCAATTAATTTCAATTAACAGTATAGTAAATTTATTTGCTTACTTGGTTTACGTCCTAGGAGGCGATCCACTTATAATATTGTAAAATATAAAAAAGCCAAGATCGCTTATCATCAATTTTTATTTACGACGACCGGTTTCGCTGAACTATGTCAGCATCATCTGGTCCAATAAAATAATTTTACAAGGCCATAATCTTGTAATGTCAATCCGTTGTTATATAACAATATACAGTGTATAGGTGCACTATGTCATTATAATAAAACATAATTATCACAGTGAGTGACAATATCAAACTGATATGTTATTAGAGCAGTTCGGAGCAGCACAAACAGCCATTTCACACTGTCTAACAGTAAAATGACAAAATGTTAGCCGATTCACTTCGCTACACCACACGAAGCATACCACACTGTCGTCGGCTTGGGATTCAAAATGGCGGATTGTTCAGCTCGGTATATCTATTGCTTTAGTGCAGACTAGAGTGCCTACAAACACAGGCTGGCGCATCCGCCATTTCCATTCCATGCGAATGCTAAACACAATACGTAGCTTATACGAACAGTGTTGTTTTGTTCAAGTTTTGTAACATATTTTGTAAGTGCCCGACATAGAGCCTTAGATCGTGCTACTTTGAGCTTGCATTCCGCTCTTGTTTACATCGATATGTTGATTAGACACAAAAATCTTGCGTTTTATTTACTTATGTTGCTTTTCTTTACTATCCAAATGAAGAAAATAGTGCAAGAAACATATATATTTCTGTGATAAAAATCGCGTACTACGTTTAATTCTGCCGAAACTAGTCATCTAGATTAAGGTTTTAAGCGATCTTGGCTTGTATTTGAATAATGACCGTCACTATGCGAGGTTTGTTTGCCGTCTTGCAATAAGTGTTTGTTGACTGCTGTGACAAATTGACCACATCAGATATTTGTACTCACATTGCTGAATGTACTTCTATTACGTTATTGAGTAAGTTTCAGAACGTATTACAAACACTAAAACGAAAAAGAATATTAGCGTACAGGATCTAAAGTTTACAGAGAGGCACACGGTGCCGATGTTGACAACAAGCGTTGAATGCTATTTGAAAACCTAATCGTATAGAATGAGGGGAATAATCCTTTGTGTTGAACCTTCTCTAAGGTTGACAGTTTTTCGTATGTACCATACACTTGTCTTGTCAGTAATTAATTGTCCTTGTAAAGCAAACATTTCGTTGCCAACATTAGCACTCTACACAGCAGCAGCCGTAAAAGAAATTTACCCAGTATTTTTTGTCAGTTATGTTATAAGTCTGTTATAGGTAAGCGTCAATATTGGCCTTTACTAATGAGAAATTGAATTGAGAGTGTATTTTGTGATAAAACATCAGGTAGCATTCTTTCAAATTGCATACTACAAGTTATGACGATAAAACATAGAAATAACACATCTACATAGATACTCTGTGTGGTGTCGCACAAGTACAAAGTGCGCGCCACTTACTTTCGCCGCGCGCCGCCTTGCACGCACGGCGCGGCGTTCTCACGACGACAGCCACGAGCGCCCTCTGCGACAACTCCGCTCGTGGCCACCACTGAAGGACATCGGCCACTTCGGACTGAGATAGCAACGAGTTAGGACCTTCGTAATCAGATAGGCACCAGTGAAGACTTGGCTATTGTACAGGCACTAGGCAGGCCTCTAACAACTATGTATCAACATTCTGCAGTAATATGTAAAAGTTAAGTATTGTTACATTCTGTGCAATATATATCTCTTTCTAATTTACTCGAGTGTTTATAGTTTCTGGCTGCTCCCCTCCGTACCTGCACCAGCGTGTCGGTCTCGTTCCACTCGGCCACCGACACCTACGACGAGGCTGGGACACAAAAGCGACGTCGAAGTTGGGATACAAAAGTGGAGACGAGGAGTGATAGAACCTTGGACCAGCTCGCTTGCAGCAGCCAGACAGCAGCAGTCGGAGCACGCAAAAAATTGCTCCCGCCCACCCACCCTTATTATAAGATTTTTGGGGGAACATATTCTGTTAAGTATTTTGTGGAATTTTTTGTTGCAGAGCGTCCTCATTTATCTTGCATTTGTGTTTTGTACTAATTTACTTGTAGACGCGGCGCCTAATCGGTCAGCATGGCCACTACCCCGAACCCAAACTTAATGGAAATTATTCAGTTACAGACGGCGCAAATAACTCAACTACTGCAGGCCGTGTCGCAGTTGACGACACAGGCTGCTCACCAACAACAACAGTCGTCACATCAGCTGCCCACACCTGCCGCCGCACCGCTTCCGACGTTCCGCCAGTACAACGAACGTGAGGAAGAATGGAGAGACTATTTCGCACAGTTTCAAGAACTCGTCGCGGCTCATCAAATTACAGGTCAGAGAGTGAAGAACCTTTTCTTATCGATTGTGGGCCCCCAGACTTTCGTACTACTGCAGAAACTATTCCCGCAAGCATCTCCTCGTGATGTAGACTTTGAACAAATAGTAGAGGCACTAAATGCTCATTATGAGAGAAAAGTTCTTGTAGCCGCTGCACGGTATCGATTTTTCAGACTTAAAAAATTACCGCAGCAGTCACACCAAGAGTGGATTACGGAATTGAAGGGCTTAACCCGCCAATGTAAATTTACTTGCTCTTGTGGACTTTCGTATAGTGACGTGATGTTGAGGGATGCGATTACGCAGAATATTCAGGACCCCAGAATTAGAGCAGCAATTCTGAAACAGTCTGACCCCTCATTAGACAGTGTACTGCAGCTTATAGAAGCGCATGATACTTTTGACTTAGCAGATGTAGAAATGCAAAGCCACAGTGTAAATTCAGTGCGCCGCAACGGACGCTTTCCTAGCCGTAGTTCTCAGTATAGCACTAGTGATTCTTATTTTTCTACCGGCCGTGCTGAACAGACAGTGAACAGTAGCCAGTGTAAAAGTGCGACGCTAAGGTCGCCCCGTCGTGTTAGAAACAGTGATTTGAATAACGGGCGCCAACGCTCATTTCAGAAAAATGTACGTAAATCTTGCCCCCAGTGTGTGTCTCGCCACAGGCGTGCTCATTGCCCTAGTCGCAACGCAACCTGTTATCAATGTGGCAAATCGGGACATGTGCAGTCTGTGTGTATGCAAATTAAAAACTCAAAGAACAGTAACGTTAGAAACAGTGCTTCGCAGAGTGCGAGAACGGTTCATTCTGTGAATGTTGTACGGGCTGTGGAGTTGAACACTGCTTTCCTTGGATCTCAATTGCAAGAAAGTAGTTCTGCGCCTATGGCAAATCTATATAGTGCACCACGTAGCCAGCGCCGACGAGCGCGTAAAACAGTGCAACGGAAAAGGGTTCGGGACAAGCAAAATGACTATGAACAGTGCATTCCTGTAGTGAAAATAGTGTCTTCTGCAACTTCTTATTGTAAAAGTGCCCAGTACTGTGTAGCTAGTAACAGTAGTCTTGGTGTAGCTACTCAAAGTAATTTTAGTGCAGTAGCCTCGCAATGCGCGGACGCCGATCCGGCGGTAGTGCCATCTAGTGCTAGTGTTGTTAATCCGCTGTGTGCCGAGTCTGCGCCGCTTACTTCACTACGCGGCCCGCGCAAGTGCAGCAAACAAACCGTAGCAGACGTTGGCCATATTCGCGCACCTGTCGTGCGCCAGAACCACAAACTTTTTGTAAATCTCTCCATAGAAAATAAGACTGTGCAATTTCAGCTTGATACTGGTTCCGCTGTTACATTAATTAATAAAGACACTTATGAACTTCTGGGTTCGCCAAAATTGTCGCCGTCACAGCAAGTGTTAACAGCGTACACAGGTCAAAATATTCCCATGCTAGGAACGTGTAGCCTGCCTGCCTCTTTTCAAGGTGTAACGAAAACAGTTGCTTTTGTAGTTCTTCAGGCCAAATCGACACAGAACATTTTTGGACTAGATGCTTTTGACTTGTTTGGTTTATCAATTCAAAGAGATGTGCTTCAAATTTCGTCAATAGTGCCTCAGGATAAAATCAATGCATTGTGTGACAAATATAGTGACTTGTTTTCGCCGGAACTAGGTTGTGCAAAAGACTTCGTGGCACATGTAACTTTAAAAGAATCTGCAGTTCCAAAATTTCGTAAAGCTAGACCAGTGCCTATCGCCTTGCGTGATACAGTTGCCATAGAACTTAAACGTTGGCAAGATAGTGGGGTGATTTCTCCTGTTTCTGCGAGTCAGTGGGCCTCGCCTATAGTAATTATACCCAAGCCGTCAGGAAAACTTCGTCTCTGTGCGGACTTTAAATCAACAGTGAACAGTCAAACAATTGTAGACACTTACCCTCTGCCCAGACCTGAGGAACTTATGGACAAATTAGGACAGTCTCGCTTCTTTTCCAAGATTGATTTAGCAGAGGCATACTTACAGATTCCGCTTGATGACAAGTCACAAAAGTTTTTCGTCATTAATACTCACATGGGCCTTTTTCAATTTCAACGCCTACCCTTTGGCAGTTCTTCCGCTCCCGCTATTTTTCAGCGTTTTTTGGAACAGCTGACAGTTTCTGTACCGTGTTGTTCGAACTATTTAGATGATATTGTGGTATCCGGACGTACAGTTGAAGAACATTTAGCAAACCTGGAGTGCCTTTTCAAAGTTTTGACTGCAGCAGGTCTACGTTGCAATAAAGCAAAGTGTTCGTTTTTTCAAACTGAAATAGAGTACCTAGGCCATGTGATTAATGCCCAAGGAATACATCCCTTACAGTCACATCTTCGAGCAATCAAAGACTTGCCTCCTCCTAAGAATGTGCATGAATTGCAAGCAGTGATGGGGAAGCTTAACTATTATTTCAGATTTATTCCCAATGCCTCTCAGATTGCAGCTCCACTGCATCACTTACGTAGGAAGAATGTTCCTTTTGTATGGTCCAAAGATTGTCAGGTTGCCTTTGACAAACTGAAGTCTGCACTCCTCAGTGATGCATGTTTGATTCCCTTTGACCCACAGAAGCCTGTAGTGCTAGCAGTTGACGCCTCGTCGTACGGTGTGGGTGCAGTTCTGTCACATCGTATTGGATGTCACGATCGTCCTATTGCCTTTGCATCCAAGCTACTGACGCCGACGCAACAGAATTACAGTCAGATAGAAAAGGAGGCCTTAGCAATCATTTACGGCGTCACAAAGTTTCATCATTATCTCTATGGCAGAAAATTCTATTTGTTGACAGACCACAAGCCTCTCACGTCGTTGTTCTCACCCACAAAGCCAATTCCGCCACGTACGGCACAAAAGCTTCAGAGATGGTCCTTGATATTGTCAAATTATCAGTATGAGATTTTGTACCGACCTACCACTAAACATGCCAACGCGGACATACTTTCCCGACTTCCGGTTGGCCAGGATGTATCATTTGATTCTTCAGAAATGGCATGTTGTCAGATAGACTTCAGAGATGCTTCCGCTGTCGCAGACTTTCCTTTGAACTCTCGTCGGGTTGCACAGGAAACAGCTGCGGATGCAGACCTAAGTGTGGTAGCACGTTTTGTTCGCTCAGGGTGGCCTGTCAGAGCCAAAGACATTGATCGGCCTCTGGTTCGACGTTATTTTGCACAACGTCATGCATTATCTTTAAGTCAGGGCGTACTGTTGTTGCATACCGACAACGACCAAGCAAGAGTGATTGTTCCTCGTTCCCTGCAACGTGAAGTGTTACGCCTCCTGCATCAAGGACATTGGGGCATTGTTAGGACAAAGCAATTGGCCAGACGTCATTGTACCTGGGTTGGTATGGACGCTCAGATAGAGAGCATGACATCACAGTGTACAGTTTGTGCGGAGCATCAGGCGGCTCCTCCGCAACGTTTCTCAGACTGGCCACGCCCCAAGGGACCATGGCAACGTTTACATATTGACTTTGCCGGACCTTTCTGGAATACGCGCTGGTTAATTGTTGTAGACGCTTTCAGCAAGTTTCCTTTTGTGATTGCCATGAACTCAACGACAGCTTCTAGTACAATCAGTGCCTTAACATCAGTGTTTTGCATCGAAGGTTTGCCTGAAACTATCGTCAGTGACAATGGACCTCAGTTTGTTAGTGCGGAATTTCAACAGTTTTGTCGTGTGAATGGCATTCAGCATATCACCACTGCACCTTTTCACCCTCAGTCCAATGGTGAAGCAGAACGTTTCGTTCGAACATTCAAGTCTCACATGGAGAAGATGAAAGGTCAGCACTCCAGGCAGCAAGCTCTTCAAATTTTCCTGTCTACGTATCGATGCATGCCACGTGACGGCCCGTCTCCTGCCGAGCTGCTACACGGCCGCCGTCACCGCACTCTCCTTCAACTGCTGCAGCCTCCCACGCACCGAGTCGGTTCGTATGGCGCTACGCGTTTTCAGGTTTCTACCCCGGTGCTGTACAGGGTGTTTGCTGGAAACAAGAAGACATGGTTGCCGGGCACCATTCAACGCGTGCTTGGTCGCAATATGTTTGTTGTACGTTCTTCCACAGGGTCGGAGCTGCGGCGCCACGCAAACCAATTGCGCCTGCACAGGCCGCGCGATCCTGTCTCCGGTTTCTTGATTCCAGACCCAGTTCACCGCCAGGGAGCACAAACACATCGTTCGTCAACGGGTCCAGCGTCCCCGGACTACGAGATCGTCCCGATGGAGATCGACGCGACGCCGCCGCTGTCGCCGCCGCAGATGACAGCGTCACCGAGAGGGACTCCGGGACCGTGCGTGCCGCCGCCGCCTTGGCCACGCACCTCAGAAGAAGATGACCTGCTCCCTCTGGGCGGGGGCGGGCGCCCTTCCCCAGGTTTCGGCGGGTTCCCTGGAGGATCGCAAGGCGGATGCCGGGGCGCGGACGGCGTCTCGATCCCAGCCTCAGCTACGACGCCCGTCCCACCAGTAACGCCCCCGCCCAGGCCCTCCTCCCAGTGCCGTCGCCGTGGCCCTCAGCCCTACGCCACGACGGCGCGGCGGTTTGGGGGGGAGGGGTGTGGTGTCGCACAAGTACAAAGTGCGCGCCACTTACTTTCGCCGCGCGCCGCCATGCACGCACGGCGCGGCGTTCTCACGACGACAGCCACGAGCGCCCTCTGCGACAATCCGCTCGTGGCCACCACTGAAGGACATCGGCCACTTCGGACTGAGATAGCAACGAGTTAGGACCTTCGTAATCAGATAGGCACCAGTGAAGACTTGGCTATTGTACAGGCACTAGGCAGGCCTCTAACAACTATGTATCAACATTCTGCAGTAATATGTAAAAGTTAAGTATTGTTACATTCTGTGCAATATATATCTCTTTCTAATTTACTCGAGTGTTTATAGTTTCTGGCTGCTCCCCTCCGTACCTGCACCAGCGTGTCGGTCTCGTTCCACTCGGCCACCGACACCTACGACGAGGCTGGGACACAAAAGCGACGTCGAAGTTGGGACACAAAACTCTGCAAATCACATTTAAGTGCCTGGCAGAGGGTTCATTAACCACTTTCATAACTTTTCTCTACCGTTCCATTCTCTAAGAGCGCGCGGGAAGAAAGAACACCTAAATCGTTCCGTTTTCGATCTGATTTCTCTTATTTTATTAGGGTGGTCATGTCTCCCTAAGTAGGTGGATGCTAGCAAAATATTTTCACATTCAGAAGTAAAAGTCGGTGATTGAAACTTCGCAAACAGATCACGCCGCAATGAATTACGTCTGTCTGTTAATGATTTCCACCCCAATTCGTGCAACATTTCCGTGACGCTCCCCCCCCCCCCCCCGTAACGTGTTAAAACAAAACGAGCTGCTCTTCTCTGAACCTTCTCAATGTCTTCCGTCAGTCCCACCTGGTGAGGGTCCCACAAGGGGCAACAGTACTCCAGGAGAGGACGCACAAGTGTGATGTAGGCAGGCTCTTTCGTGGAGCTGGTGCATCTTCGAAGCTTTCTGCCAATGAAACGTAACCTTTGGTTCGCCTTCCCCACAATATTTTCTATGTGTTCTCTCCAGTCAAAGTTGTTCGTAATTGTAACTCCTAGGTATTTGGAAGAATTTACGACCTTAAGGTTTGACTGACTTATCGCGTAATTGAAGTGCAGCGGATTTCTTTTAGTGGTCATGTGTATTATTTCACACTTTTTTATTTAGTGTTAATTGCCAATTTTCGCACCATGTAGAAATTTTGTCTAAATCGCTTTGCAGTTGCTTTTGATCGTCTGTTGACTTCAATAGCCGATAAACGACAACATCACCCGCGAACAGTCTACGGGAGCTATTCAGATTGTCTCCTAAATCGTTTATAAACACGAGGAAGAGTAGGGGACCTATAACGCTTCCCTGTGGAACGCCAGATATCACTTCTGTTTTACTCGATGACTTACCGTCAGTTACAATGAACTGTGTTCTTTCTGATAGGAAATCGTGAATCCAATCGCACAATTGGGGAGATACGCAAGAACGCAATTTCATTAGAATCCGCTTGTGGGGTACAGTGTCAAAAGCCTTCCGTAAATCCAGAATATTGAATCGATTTGAGATCTCTTGTCGATGGCACTTAACACTTCATGTGAATTTATGGGCAAGCTGGGTTTCGCAAGTGCGATACTTTCTGAATCCGTCTTGACTATTCGTTAATAGGTCGTTCTCTTCGAGGTAGTTCATAATATTCGAACAAAGTATATGTTCCAAAATCCTACTGCAAATTGACGTCAATGAGATTGGCCTGTAATAGCATTCAACGGTAGTTGCCTGTATTAGCTTAGTGCTCTGCCACAGCCGTAACTAAACTTCTTGCCCTGTATGTTTATCTTTTCCGTTTTAGTGTTTTTAATACTTTCTTGCAATAACGTAATAGAAGTATCTTCAACAATTTGTGCAATGACAGTACAAAACTTTTTGATGTGGTGTACTTCTCAATATACTACATAATATACACATATTGTGCTCTAAAAACAGTATGTTCTTTGATGTTTTGCTGTGTTATGCTATTTTGCGACTGCTAACTCCCGACCTGCAGCTTTACTATTAAATATTACTTCAGGTCACAATAATAAATAATATTTACTCAAAATACATAACTGTGGGCTCGGACTGGGTTCCCAGTTTTGCGCCGACAGTTAATGATTGATTTTTTTCTCTTCTCTCTGAATCTCTCTGGAAACTAAACATTCTGTAGCCACCTCTGGAATGATCTGAGCAGTTTATGGCAACACAGCCACCCATAATGTCGTGCTAAAGTGCCGTGACGCAAATCCTATAGCACCGCAGGATGTTTAACTTGCGATCTACAGGAATGAAAATGGCGGGTGCGTCAGCTCGTACTTACAGGAGCCTTAGTGCAGACAAAGACTGCTATAAACCCGAGCTGAACTGTCCGCCATTTTTCCCCCAAGCTGTAGGTGTTGCCACGTTCTGAAACGAGCTCACCCGTTACCTCGCGATACATTCAACTCGCTCACACTCGCAAACTACTCACTGTATGAACGTGGAATTTTCATCTATATCTTCGTTAAGAACTACACTGCATTTCCCTTTTAGTTTTATTTATGGCAATAATTTATAAACAGCATATACTAATAGTTTACGAACATGCACTTTCTGACGACGTTGCGGAATTTTCGACATGGGAGGAACTTGTTTTCTGTTGAAGTTAGGTAAACACATTAAGCGAATGAAATGTTCAAAATACATCAAATTTTCATCCTCTCCAAACAGCAACTCTGTGAGAAATGTGTAACTTCAGGTAATGTCAGTTAAATGTAATGCACTGGGATCCGCCCGCCCGTCTAGTAGTAACACGTCTTCCGTATTAAAATCAAATGTCTGTAAATCTATCGGACCAAACTGCATGGTCATCAGTCCGTAGCTTACAAACTACTTAAACCTAGGTGAACTAAACTACGGACAAACACACACACACATGCCCCAGGGAGGACTCGAACCTCCGCGGCAAGCAACCGCGCGCTCCGCAGCGAGACGCTTTAGACCTCTCGGCTACTCCACCGCGGCCTTTCGTATTAGAGCTCCTAATAATTAGGCACATGTTCTTACTGCAATCCTCATTAGATGTAGTAACTTCCGCTCTGTTACTGCTAGGCTTTAAACTGAAAGAAATGTAATTCCCATTAGGTTTTGGAAACGGAGTAGTAGCTGTGAAACACAATGGACAAGAAGCAAATAAATAAACATTTGTAATATCTGCAAATCGAATAATAAATCACTAACTTTACTCTTTTCCATTCTACAAATATGTATTTCCTTGAATAACGCGACAGTTAATGAAGTTTTGCGTAGTAACCATGTGGCAAAATACTCCCCTCTTTGCATGTTATCATTTGTAAAAATATCATTTTGACACCTCTAACCGTGTATGAGATACGCAATGATTCATTCTGCCTTATCGCCATTGGAAATGAGTGCGCTAAATAAAATGAAGTTTAGCGGTATGAGTGAAAGGTAAAGATCTATTCCAAAGGCGAAAATGAAATTCAATCCATTAGGAAAGTTTCATCCCCAGGAACATATGGTGCAACAAGCACCAAACGGAATATCATAGCAGCCTCTATTTTTTACTGCAAACTTTTCCTAATACAGCACAGTCTCTTATTTCGAAGCCAATATCTTATTAACTATAACCATTAACGAAATGACGAGCATTTCGTCAAAATGCTGATATATAAAGATTTAAGTAGCGGAAAAATTAAATATTTCTACCAATTAGTTTCTGCGAAATCATTTGTGAAAGACGGCAGGGCATGCGCCTCTACGCTGTTAGTGCAGCGCGATTCCATGTTGGGGAAAAAATGGCGGACGATTCAGCCTGGGTATTTAGGAGCTCTAGTGCACACTAACATAGAGCAAAGATACGATAGACTGCGCCTGACGTCATTACACTGAAACCAACATCTACGTCACGTGACTCGGGGAACGGAACCGTGTTCATCATTACAAGCAATGTGAAGTACATCTGAGAGTCGCAGATCTTTTTCTTACTAGTGGAAATTAAGCGTAGATTTCGACAATAAGACGTCTTTTCGAATTCTTATTACACATTCAGTAGAACAATGGGCGTTAGTTCTCCGCAATTCACAATATGAATGCTCCGGTTGCATTTTTTTTAAACTGTGCCTAGATGAAATGTATTCACAGTTCTTTTTATAAGCAACAGAACTGCAGTTCTTAAGAGTTTCTTTTTTTGTTTGTTGTTGCACTGTGAGTCTTTTAGTGTGTAGCTCACGCAGGAGACGAAATATCACTTTGACAATCAGCAGCAGTTTTCATTCGATTCCTCAACAATACATGTGATATGTTTTGTCGTGCTTAGATACCTGAAATCGGTTTGCATCCACGAAGTCCGATTTTAATATAATACAAACGTTTATATTTAATGAATTTTGCCACACACAGTGAAGCCAAAACGTAAAACAAGAAAACTATTGGCTATTTACATTAAATAATGTGATAAAGAAAATATTTATGTACGTGAAAAGAACTGGTTTTACAGGGATAATGACCAGTCTGTATTCATCTTCAGCATTGCGTAACGCTATTAAAGGCAGATCTGCAGGAGAAATTACTTACTTGCTGGCATATATACTCAGTCATGACACGCTGAAATAATCTTCCCATCAATAATCACATTGATCAGTTGGGAAAAAAGTAAAAAATTCATAGTGCAACACAAACATTGAGGATGTGTAATTATGTTGCTTGTAAATGAAGTGACGGTACTTTTTTCTGGTCACATGCAAGAACGATAATCACCGCATTAATGTCAGTAATATGGGGAAATAGCGTTACCTTTACTACTGCATGTGTAATAGGAATACGAGAAGTCGTTTTATTGTTAAAATAAACGCTTGACTTCACTCGTCAATTAGAAACAGTGTGGATCGTAATGACGAAGCTTGTCACGTGACTAGGGGCAATTAGATGTCGGTTTCAAACCACAACACAGCAGAGATTGGGACATGCGCAGTCTATGTTATCTTTGGTCTATACAGACTAAAGCTTCTATAAGTACGAGCTGACGCATCCGCCATTTTCATTCTCGTGGCTCGTCAGTTAAACACACTGCGGTGCTATAGGATTTGCGTCACGGCACTTTAGAACGACAAAAAGAAGAAAACAAAAGTGAGTAACTCGGGAAATTCTTACTATTGTTATTAAAAAATGCACAGGAGATTGCACTTTATTTTCGTTGTTTGACAAAAGAAAAGAAAATGTTCGACGAAATTCGTTCTAGTTATGAGTCGCCAAGTGAAAAACATGTTTTAAAGATGATATTAAACATGTTGCTAAATGATGTTAATGGAAGTTGTTTAAGATTGTTAATAAATGCGCTCTTGGTTATCTGTTCACAATTAGAGGTGATATAAAACAAATCATTAGCTAGTGCAGTGATTGCTCTCCTGTAAAAGTTGTCATTATCTTTCAGGTATTATGTGTTGTTATGGTCTTCAGTCCGGAGACTGGTTTGATGCAGCTCTCCACCCTACTCTATCCTGAGCAAGCCTTTTCATCTCCTCATAAGAACGGCAACCCACATCCACTTGAATCTGCTTACTATACGCGTCTCTTGGTCTCCCTCTGCGATTTTTCCCCCACACACTTCCCTCCAATGCTAAATTTACGATTCCCCGATGTCTAAGAATGTGTCCTACCAAGCGATCCCTTCTTTTAGCCAGGGTATGCCAAAAATTCCTTTTCTCACCAATTCTGTTCAGTACTTCTTCATTGGTTATGCGATCTACCCACCTAATCTTCAGCATTCTTCTGTAACACCACATTTCAAAAGCCTCTATTCTCTTTCTGTCCGCACTGCTTATCGTCCATGTTTCACTCCCGTACAAGGCAACACTCCACACAAATGCCTTCAGAAAAGACTTCCTTACACTTAAATTAATATTCGATGTTAGCAAATTTCTCTTTTTCAAAAATGCTTTTCTTCCCATTGCCATTCCGCATTTTATATCCTCTGTACTGCGACCATCACATGTTATTTTACTACCCAAGTAACAAAACTCATTTACCACCTTCATTGTTTCATTACCTAATCTAATTCCTTCAGCATCGCCCGATTTTCTAAGACCGCATTCCATTATTTTTGTTTTGCTCTTATTAATGTTCATTTTATATGCTCTCTTCAACACACTGTCCATTCCATTCAACTGCTCTTCCAGGTCCTTTGCTGTCTCTGACAGAACTACAATGTCATCAGCAAAATGCAAAGTTTTTATTTCTTCCCCCTGTACTTTAATCCCTATTCCAAATTTTTCCTTGCTTTCCTTCACCGCCTGCTCGATGTACAAATTGAATAACATCGGAGAAAGGCTACAACCCTGTCTTATTCCCTTCCCAACTGATGCTTCTCTTTCATGCCCTTCGAGTCTAATAACTGCGGTCTGGCTTTTGTACAAGTTATAAATAACTCTCCTTTCCCTATATTTTACCCCTGCTGACTTCAGAATTTGAAAGAGTGTATTCCAGTCAACATTGTCAAATGCTTTCTCCAAATCTACAAAAGCTAAAAATGTAGGTTTGCCTTTCCTTAATCTATCAGGTATTATACTACTATGAAATTGTACCGCCTCCTCGTTTATACTACCAGTTGCCATTCTGTTAGGACCATATTTGAAATTTAAACTGACCTTCCCTTTTCAGACTGAATATCACGCAACGGGAAAAACTGGAAAGATAACGGTAGCAGTCGCTTATCTTTAAGAGTATATCTATCGAAACTTTTCGTCTGAATAGTAACACAGAAATCAGGATGGGCCCTTTTCTGCATAAAAGAAAGATTATAACCTTTACCTATAACAAATGTATTGATAATTCTTTTTCATACTGCATCAAAAAAAGATTACTGCTATTCTCATATAATATCCTATTCTCACATAATATCCTATTCTCTCCCATCTTAAATTATCGTAATTTAGCGGAGGGATAAAAAATGATGCACGATGCATGATAAAAAAGGGGACCATATGCTTTTATTCCGTTCACGTTCACAGACACTACTCGCCTACTCCCACGCATGCATTAAACTATGATAACCCATGGTGATCAAGTAAAAATATTCAAAGATCACTGAGAGGAAATTAAACACTTGTTAAGGGGAATAGAATATTAAATATCAACCAAACATTACGGTATTAAGCTCAATAGCGTGTTCCATCTTCATACAGCCCACGTGGCGTCGTGCCGAAGCAGTGAGTCGACTCACTAGACTCAAATGATCCGTATGTTTCGAAACAGTGAAATGATCCGAAACCTCTTTAACGGTCAGAAATCATTCATCGCGGAAGCCTAATGCTTATCAGCAATTTAATGAAATTACGTTAAATCAGACCAGAAAGATTCTCAACACACTTCATTTTGTGTGACTTACCCCTCCATCTGGCATGAATACGAACACATGTATCTAAGTGCGGAAAACAAAAGAATTAGAAAAGTCACACGAAATTTCAAACAACGAGTTTTCCCCGCTCGCACAACCGGGTAATTAATATCCACTGCGAAAATGATATTCCACTTCCAACTCTAACTAATCTGACAAAGACCGAACACCCAACAATGTCGCCAACATGGACTAAATCTGAATCACAAAGAAAAGAACTCAAAATTGATCTCGCACCGCGTCATATACCAGGAAAACACTCCCGCGCATCATAGAAACATTTGAAGGGCACACGGGAATAACGACCTAAGTCCAGTTTGGAGGATCCTGAGAAAATTAAATTTCAAACTTTGAAGTCTGTTATCTGGTTACAGATTTAATTAATTTGTAGATTCTTTCCCCTGAAATTGTTGTCTACTTTATTTGTCATATCACTGAATTCATAAATGAATTTAAAAGCTTATGAACTACGTTTTTGTGAATATTATTACCATTGCACCACTTTTACACATGACGCACAGGATATATTCAATAAAGAAATCTTACATCTTTACCTAATAATAGGTCTACTTGCAATAATTAGTAAGACATTGAAAAAAGTTAATACAAGAATTCACAGAATTTGCATAGTAAAATTATTATTGTATATGTTCATGAACTTTGGCTATTGTTTCACCCTTAGGTTTGTGTGGCCTATAACCATGTTTACCCCTGGTCTCGACGTGTGCTTTCCCTGTAGCGGCCAGGGAACGTTTCAAAGTGATGAGACGTCGATTTGTAATGCCATGAATTGACATAAGTGCTGCATGACAGACTGGTATTTCAACTACCTTCCCATCCCTTACCACCGGAACTTTGTAACACGATATTGTGCTTCATCAGAATTCTTTCTTGGTCTCCTGCGCAATATAGGCTTCACAGTGATAGACCCCATAAATGTGCATTTTGTTTGTCATAAGATGCCATTTCATTAAACTGTTTAATCAATGTATTTCTTTCTGTGTTAGTTGTATTTACAAAGCATTTCAAGCGTGAACACTTACAGTCGTCGCCGGTAATGTGACTCATAGCTCGAATGCGTTTTGAAACATCCGTAAGTCGCCCATGTACCTTCCTCTTCTTTGAACAGGTTCCAGATTTTGCACTAGAATTTTCTTCACTACTGCTTGACATTGTGAAATTTTTCGAACACTGACTCAACACACAGCTACAGCAGAACTGACTGTGCACTAACCATGTTATTCTAAGACTGTGTTTATAGCAATGAAATGCAATAATGGATCATTAACGCCCGCATCTGTGAACTCTGATCGTTCTTCCAAAGTAACAATGTGACTTTGATCATTCTTCCTAAGTATACAAAATCTTTGAGACTGAATTACATGGACATCGATCAATTCTCCGAACTCAAAGTTCCACAGGCTGAAAGTTCTTCATTTCTACTACAAGATGGCAGTGCAAGCTAAAATTCGATCTGCGATGGACTTTGATCGTTTTTCCCGTGCATCCTTCATTTGAACTCTACAAGTGGCCGAATACTGGCACACGCTGGCGCTCGGCTGATGGCTCTTGCACCTCGCCAACTGCTGCAAATTACAAGTTCTAATCTGAAACATTCTAAACCAATGAAAAGCCCCCGCAAAATTTATAAAAAAATTACTTCTCATAAACGCTCCCTAAAATTGAAACATTTCCCAGTTAGGCCGACCCAAAATTTTACAAAATTAACACTTTATCAAATACTTTACCCACGGAGACAATCATACACCCGCTCGCTGCGAGGCCAGGATCCACTCTGCCGAGTAGAGTTGGCTACTGAGTTGATGTTTCGACTCAGTGAATCGAGTCAGCGAACTGCTCGACTGAGTCGAAACTTGAACCGGCACTGTTTCGAAACAACGAATCTTGTGATGCATGTATTGGACGCTAGAGACCGTTAACATGCGTCTTGCTGTCCGACTGCCTGGGTGAGTTCGACACAGCGCCCAGGCGTGCAACGGGTTTGAAGTCGTTCCCCTAACGCGCCACGCGAGATTTTGAATTATGCTACCGATACCCTTCAACTGAGGTTTGAAAACTGGGACACCACCGAGAAAAGTTGTTAAGTCCTTCGGTGTATATTGAGATAGTTTCGCGTGAACTAAGCATTGTTATACATTGTTGCTACATCTGTGCCAGGTGAACGCATCTACGCATGACTACGGGGCCATCAGTCCCTAAACTTACAAGCTACTTACGAACTAGCTAACACTAAGGACGGCACAAATATCCATGCTCGATGGGAAATTCGAAACCCCGACCGTAGTGGGCGTGCCGACCGTGACTGGCGCGCCGCAGTCCCCTCGGCCACCGCGGCCGGCCTGAGCGTCTGAATTATGTTTCCTAAGAAAAACGACAGTTCTAGGAGGCAGGTCGCGGAGCGGGGTCAAATGTTCAAATGTTTGTATAGTCTATGGGACTTAACTACGGGGTCATCAGTCCCTAAACTTACAAATTACTTATGAACTACTTACGAACTAGGACGGCACAAATATCCATGCCCGAGGGGGGATTCGAACCCCCGACCGTAGTGGCCGTGCAGACCGTGACTGGAGCGCCTTAGTCCCCTCGGCCACCGCGGCCGGCGGAGCGGGGTCAAGGTGGCCTTTGCTAACGGAAAAATTCCTAAGCAGCCCGGGCTCGGAGTGGGTCCAGTGAACAGTTATGAAAAGCGTGACCATGACGCCAAGAAGAGTTGAGGGAAAGGTTAATCGTCTCTGATTGGCTGCTGGCTAGAACTTCAGATATAGAAATCGGCCAGGCGTATGTGAAATTTCACTGGTCGGTGTTAGGAAGCTTGAATCTGATTGGATTTCTTGAAAAACGGCGGTTTTCGAGCGGACTTGCGTGGCAGACAGTGGTTAGTCAACTTCGTGCTGTCCTTGGGGACGTACGTCGGGACTTTGCTTCGTGTTCTCCTTGGGTACGGACGTGGAGATTTGCTTGTTTAGCCGATTCTTGGACTTAGGAACTTGTATAAATTTCAGAGTATGCTCTGAGATTTTAACTGGTACTGATAGTTCATGTTCTGTGAGAATAAGATCAGCCAGTCTTAATTAGATGTACTGGGTCACTAATTACGAGATACTCAGCTTTCTGGAGTCTCTTAGGGCTTCACTACTAGTGCGCACTTGTCAATACTAACTAAAGTGGCGCAGACTGCAGAACTGCTTGAGGTAGTAGTCACTGTATACTAACGAAGCACAATGGCTGATATTAGGCAGTACAGCTTACGAATATCGGAGCGAGATTTTATTTCACGGTCGCGTACTTTTCAGCTTACATACCGTCATACCACAGCAGCGCAGCGAGACCACACTGTGGTTCGTCGATTGGGTAATGTATGGCTTGTGCACGCCAGCAGCAAGTGGCAGTTGCATCAGGTTCATCAGCCTAGCGGGAAAGTGTTGTTTATAAATCTACCCTGCACAGAGTATTTCGTTATGACAACGAACATGTAAGTAATTTTCCATTCTGTTACGAAGTTTATCGTTTTCCAAAAGGGAATTTTTTGACTTATCAGTCAGTATTAAATTCATGTTGACGGTGATAAGTTTAATATAAAGCAATGTTACAGGTTTTTTTTCTATATCTATATATGTGTATAAATATTTATGTACATTGTAATAGAGTTTTCTGAGGTATTGCTTTCGATATAATACGAACATTGTGTAGTCTATAATAAACTGACAGCTCAGAAAGTTTGTTTTTCTTAACGTATTAATTTATTGTTGTTTCCAAATTTACTTAATATATTTTTGATGGGAAAGTCAATATTAGCTGTAATTGTTGTTGATATACTTGTGGGACTGGAAATGATAAAAAGTTGCTATACAGGGCCAAACAAGTAACTGATCGTTGATAAATATTCAGTCAGTATAATTCATTAACAACTTCATTAATTAAAAAACATTAATGATTCATTAATGACTGAGGGTCAGCCCCACCTTTCCGTAATTCCTTGTTCTAAATACCAACCAAACGTTTCATTTAACGTCCGCTGCCTCGATTCCTGCCATTTACTAAATTAATACCCACCACAAACCTTACAATTCCATTAGTTTCTGTCATTCACACGTTGTCTGGTGTGTCAGAGGTTTTCCTAACGTGTGAATTCATGCAACTTATTGTGTGATTGAATTGTGGCTATTGAAAGAGCGATCTAGGTATTTATATGTGTATGCACTTTTGTGGGTTAAAAATATAATGAACAAACTGAGATGAACATATGTCAGGTTTTGTACGAAATGAAAATGTTTAGCTTCCATAACAAATGACGTATGTCCAAGTTATTTACACAGTACTTATCTTATTCTCCTACATGACTATTTACAGAATTCCTATCATGAATACTAGTAATTATTCAGAATCTATATTCATCTTGATCATACATGCGATCGTTCAGGGCAAAATGTTAGCGGTTTCATAACTTAGTATCTATTACACATATAGACATATGAATACATAAATCACAAAAAAAGGGAAATTTTCTGAAATATCTTACATACTATGGCATTTGATTTAAATTTATGCTAACGTTTTAATGCATCTCATTTGATTTTACATTAATACTTTAGTTATCGCTGAATAGATTCTCTATGAACGCTACGCAGCTAGCACATTTTTATTTGAAGAATAATTTATTTATTTTTATTTATTTATTTATTCTGTTCCATAGGACCCACTTCAGGAGTAAGACTCCATGGTCATGGAACAAGTCAATACATTAATTGTTACACACTAATGGTAATAGAAAAAGTGAAAAGAATCAATAAAGAAAAAATAAATTAGCTTAATTGTTTAACTTTTCTAGGAGTTCCTCGACAGAATAAAAGGAGTGAGCCACGAGGTAACTCTTCAATTTAGATTTGAAAGCATGTGGATTAGTGCTAAGATTCTTAAGTTCTTGTGGCAGCTTATTGAAAATGGATACCGCAGAATACTGCACCCCTTTCTGCACAAGTGTTAAGGTGGTGCGGTGCAAATGTAGATTAGACATCTGTCTAGTATTCACCGAGTGAAAGCTACTAACTCGTGGGAATAAGCTGATATTATTAACAACAAACGACATTAAAGAAAAAACGTATTGTGACGCCAGAGTCAAAATTCCCAGACTACTGAAAAGGGGTCGACATGACGTTCGCGAACTTACACCAGATATTGCTCGAACCGCCCGTTTTTGAGCCAGAAATATCCTTTTTGCATCAGGCGAGTTACCCCAAAAAACAATGCCGTACGTCATAAGTGAGTGAAAGTAAGCGAAATAGACTACTTTTCGTGTTGAAAAATCACTTATCTCAGATATTGTTCTAATGGTAAATATAGCAGAATTTAGTTTTGGAACAAGATCCTGAACATGGGCTTTCCATGACAGCTTACTGTCTATATGAACACCTAGAAATTTGAACTGTTCAGTCTCACTTATCACATGCCCATTATGTGTAATCATAATGTCAGATTTCGTCAAATTATGTGTTAGAAATTGTAAGAACTGAGTTTTACTGTGATTTAACATCAACTTGTTTTCTATTAGCCATGAACTTATCTCTTGAACTGCATTATTTGATACTGTGTCAATATTACGAGCAACATCCTTCACTACCAAGCTGGTATCATCAGCAAACAAAAATATTTTACAATCACCTGTTATACTCGAAGGCATATCATTTATATAAATAAGAAACAGCAATGGTCCCAAAACAGACCCCTGGGGCACCCCATACTTAATTGTGCCCCATTGGGATTGCACGTCATAGCCATTTTCTACATTGCGGAGAATTACCTTCTGTTGTCTATTATTAAAGTAAGAGGTGAACCAGTTGTGGGCTACTCCCCGTATTCCATAATGTTCCAACTTCTGCAACAATATTTTGTGATCAACACAATCAAACGCTTTTGTTAAATCAAAGAAGACGCCTAATGTCCGTAGCCTCTTATTTAACCCATCAAGTGCCTCACAGAGAAACGAAAATATAGCGTTTTCGGTCGTTAAACCACTTCTAAAACCAAACTGTACGTTTGACAGGAAATTATGTGAACTGAAATGATCAATTAATCTTGAATATACAGCCTTTTCAATAACTTTGGAAAAAACCGATGGCATAGAAATAGGTCTATAGTTGTCTACATTATCCCTTTCACCTTTTTTATAAAGCGGTTTCACTACTGAGTACTTTAATCTGTTAGGAAACTGACCATTCCGAAAGGAAAAATTACAAATATGGCTTAGTACTGGGCTAACATATGGAGAACAGTACTTTAGAATTCTGCTAGATACCCCATCATATCCACAAGAGTCCTTAGTCTTTAGTGATTTAATTATTGACTCAATCTCACCTATGGAAGTATCATGAAGGATCATTTCAGGCAACAGCCTCGGAAACGCATTTTCTAAAAACGTTATATGATTACCTGTAGAAACTAGAGTTTTGTTTAGTTCCTCTACTATATTCAGAAAGTGATTATTGAATATTGCACATATATCTAACTTGTCAGTAACAGAAACATTCCTACTACGCACTGACGTTATATCTTCTACCTGCTGCTCCTGACCAGACACTTCCTTCACGACTGACCAGATAGTTTTAATTTTATCCCGAGAGTTTGCTATTCTTTTTGCGTACCACATACTTTTTGCATTCTTAATGACATTTTTCAGAACCTTACAGTACTGTTTGTAATGAGCTACTGCATCTTCATTCTGACTGCTTCTAACATTTTGATACAACTCCCGCTTAGTTCTACATGATACTCTTATCCCCTTTGTCATCCACCCTGGCTGTCTGTTACTGAAAGTACCCTGTTTTGAGCGTTCTAGTGGAAAGCAACTTTCAAATAGCATAATAAATGTGTTCAGAAAAGCATTATATTTATCATCTGCATTATCAGCACTATAAACATCCTGCCATTCTTGTTCCTTAATTAGGCTTAAAAAGGTCTCAATTGCAACTGGATTAACTTTTCTGAGTAGTTGATATTTATGTTTAACATTTGTTTGAGAACAAATACTTTTTAGAATTAAAAGTTGGGCATCGTGGTCTGATAGGCCATTTACTATTCTGCTGACAGAGTGCCCCTCTAATAATGAAGAATGAACAAAAATATTGTCAATGGTAGAACTGCTATTTCCTTGCACTCTCGTTGGAAAAAATACTGTTTGCATCATGTTATAGGAATTAAATAGATCTAACAGCTGACGTTTCCTTGAGCTATCACCTACACAATTAATGTTGAAATCTCCACACACAATTAAATTTTTATACTTCCTATACAGTGAACCCAGAACATATTCCAGCTTGGGCAGAAACATTTTAAAATCTGAGTCAGGGGATCTATAAATAACAACTATTACTAGTTTAGTTCCATTAACATTAACAATTCCTGCACAACATTCAAATATCTGTTCTGTGCAGTGTTTAGAAAAATCGATTGACTCCGATGAAAAATCGTTTTTTACATACATGGCCACTCCCCCACACTGCAAGGAACTCCTAGAGTAAAAGGCAGCTAACCTGTATCCTGGCAAAGGAAGTCTCTTAATTGTCACACCACTTAAAAAGTGATCTGAAATTCCAATAATGTCAGAATCAGTATCAATAAGCATTTCATTAACTTTATCTCTGATACCCTGTATATTTTGATGAAAAACAGTAATTCCCTTATTACTTATATTCTTAGACTTTGTCAAAGGTGGTTCATTTCTTAGAGGGACTTCCTTTAAGCAGGAATATCTATCAGCTGTCTTCAGTCTAAAAAAGGTGCAGCCCTAACACCAACTACTACAGGAATTTTTCCATGAGTGAAACCCCCACCCCCTACTACACTGTCACCTATGAGCTTTGCCAACCTCCCCTTCCCATACCTATTGAGGTGCAGACCGTGCCTAGTAAAATCCGACCTTTGGATAGTTTCAACTGGCACCACTGCAATGTGATCCATGCCCTCCGTCATCAGCGCCTTTTCAAGCCCCATGTTAAGACGGCTGACAGCCGTATTAAGACAAGGCCTATCATGACGCTGAAACAGCTGCACGAAATGCACATTCGTGCCACCAGTTTCATTTGCTATCCTTTCCAGATCACCACCTATATCATATTCCCCGTCCCTATCAAGACTGTTCCCGGCCCCACCCACTATAACTACCTGATCCTCTTTTGAAAAATTCCTACATAAGTCCCCTATGTTACAAGTGACCTGATCTAACCCTGCACTAGGCTTCACTATGCTGGTGACCTGGTACTCACTCCCAAGTACTTCCTGCAACTGTTGGCCAACACCTCTGCCATGAGAACTACCTAGCAGCAGAACCTTCTTCTTCCTAAGAGACCTCTCTACAGATTTCGGCTTACCAAAAGCTGAGGTCTGCTGCGTACTTCCTACACCTACAGCTACAGGAGGTTCATCTCCACTCAACTCTGACAGTTGGTCAAACCTATTTGCAACTTGCAATGTAAAGCTATCTGAATACCTTCTCCTAGCTACCTTCTTGCCAACTGCCAGTTCCCATTCCCCAGCCCCCCTTCCCCTCCTCAACCTACCTAGTTCCTCTTCAGCGTTTTTCAACTGCACCTGAAGGGCGCAGATCAAACGCTCCTGCTCCTCTATCAACTTATTCCTGCTGCAAATCCTACAGTTCCAGGAGAGAACCTCACCACAATGCCCACTGTCTTCCCCACTGCACTCCCCCCCATGAAAATACTTACTACAGATCCCACACTGCAGCCCACTACGCACGAACCTACGACAGAGCCCACACTTTTCACTCATGGTAAAATTTTACAATAATTTGTTAAGAAAAACTAGACGTCTACGTTATGAAGTTAAGTTTCTACAAAATAAGTAGGAAGTACCTCTTAACTACAGCAATCAACAAACCTCAGTCTCTACAAATCAAGTAACAACAACTAATAGTATCAGAAAAGAGCAAATAACACTACCACAGAAACTTTACACTGTTGCTTGTATAAACAAGTTCAAATTCAAGCGTCACTAATAAAACAACTAAACACTGTGAGAGTACAAGAGTTATCAAATACCGTAACTTAAAGTTTCCCAACCTTAACTACGTTAAAAACAGCAAGTCACCTGTTGAAAAGTACTAAAGTTAATAAACAACTAGCGCGATAACACCTCCTGAAATCTAAAACTTTAATAATTTAACTACAATACACAAACACTTATTAGAACTTATCTTTCGGAGACCGCTACGGCTGGAACCACTCGCCACCAGATGTAAACAAAAACGTCTGTTACTCGGCGTTGTAGAGCTTTGTTCGCATATCGCTGTCAACAATCAGTAATGACGCCACTCGCTCAGTCCGTCACTGCATTCATCGTGGCGGAAACGCGCGGTATAGCTTCCGATACTTTCATTCGTACTGTTTTGCACTGTAACAGGTTTGGCATTACAGTGTGGTGTGTTTTAAAGAAGGAGTGTCCAGGGCGCACTCGTCGAGTGTCCAGACTTCACACCAGTGGGTGAGTACCACATCATGTTTCTCTGTTTGGCTGCAGCACACAAGGTCCGTGAGTGTGGTGGAATTCACGTCACCTAGCAGTGTGTCTGAACTCTGAATTATTACACGGCACTGTTTCCTTGTTCATGTGCGTACATCTTTTAGTTTATTCACAGCATGTAAGCAAGTGCGTCAATTAAACGTCCTTGCGTGCTTTTTTTATTTTATTTATTTATTTTGTAAACACTGTTAATTCACTGAGATTCATTTTGTATACTAGCCTTTACGTTCAACCATTCCTCCTGCAATGACTTTATAGTGGTGCTGTGTTCCTCACAGTTTTGCAGCAACGTCATGAAAGACAGTGTTTAAGTCACGTGCTAGCTTATCAACAATATGTATCTAGGTCTGCTTTTGACTTTTGCACTCTTACCAGTTTTTCACTGACCGTGGCTTCTGCCTGAGAGGTTATGTGCGTTACAGTAGTTTTTAAATGCTCATGTTCAAACCTAACTGATGCAAAGTCCTGCGTAATATTTTCAATGGCTGTGGGAAGGACTTTAGTTGTTTGCGAAACATTTACCAAGCTGAGAAGCAATGGTAGAGACCTTTTCATCAACTATTGTTAAAATGTTACTGTTAACGTTGCCTTCTGCATCTGCAAATTTCGGAGCTACCTGTTGTTCAAGACTGCCTATCTGTGTATTTAATTTGCTCTGCTCGCCTCGTCACAAATGAGAGCTGGTAAGTTTTACTGTGCTTCCTCGAGCTGTTTATATCGGTTCTCGATTTCTTCCCTCGTTAAGATTTGCTCCGCGATTTCCTTTTGTTGAGTTTTAGACGTGTTAAGACATTTTGTTGTGCTTGGAAGTTATTATCTAAGTCCTGTTATGTGGATTGATAGTGTTCATCAAATTTGTCGTAAGTTCCTGCTGTGGCTCTTTGAGACTAATTCCTGCTTTGTAGATTGGTAGTGTTCATCAAGTTCCCGCTTTGTCGTCACTTGTTGGCTAATCATGGAGACTTGCTGCGTTAAATTTTGAAATATGGACTCGAATTTCAAACACCATGAGGTAGATGGATCACTATCTGAGTGCACAGCTACGGTAGACGTACCTTTGTCTGCCACGTACGTAGAGATATTTTCTATTAGCCTGTCTGCCATAACGTTTTCTAATTGCTGCTCAGATTGCCATACAGTGTTATTTGGTTGCGTGATATCCATATCGGTAGCTTGTCTTTGCGTCCTAACCATGTCAAAACAGGAAACATACGTACACTGAATGTAAATACTGAAATCGTGAGCTAACACTGTTTGTTTACCAACAAATTACAGGCCTATCTCATTGACGTCGATTTGCAGTAGGATATTGGAACATATACTTTGTTCGAATATTATGAACTACCTCGAAAAGAACGACCTATTAACCAGTAATCAACACGGATTCAGAAAGTATCACTCTTGCGAAACACAGCTTGCCCTTTATTCACATGAAGTATTAAGTGCCATCGACAAGGGATCTCAAATCGATTCCATATTTCTGGATTTCAGGAAGGCTTTTGACACTGTACCCCACAAGCGGCTTCTTATGAAATTGCGTGCTTATGGAATATCTCCCCAATTGTGCGATTGGATTCACGATTTCCTATCAGAAAGAACACAGTTCGTTGTAATTGACGGTAAGTCATCGAATAAAACAGAAGTGATATCTGGCGTTCCACAGGGAAGCGTTATAGGTTCCCTACTCTTCCTCGTGTTTATAAACGATTTAGGAGACAATCTGAATAGCTCTGTTAGACTGTTCGCGGATGATTCTGTCGTTTATCGGTTAGTGAAGTCAACAGAGGATCAAAAGCAAAAGCAACTGCAAAGCAATTTAGACCAAATTTCTGCATGGTGCGAAAATTGGCAATTGACACTAAATAAAGAAAAGTGTGAAGTAATACACATGACCACTAAAAGAAATCCGCTGAACTTTAATTACGCGATAAATCAGTCAAACCATAAGGTCGTAGATTCTACCAAATACCTAGGAGATACAATTACGAACAACTTTGACTGGAGAGAACACATAGAAAATATTGTGGGGAATGCGAACCAAAGGTTACGTTTCATCGGCAGAACGCTTCGAAGATGCACCAGCTCCACCAAAGAGACTGCCTACATCACACTTGTGCGTCCTCTCCTGGAGTACTGTTGCCCCTTGTGGGACCCTCACCAGGTGGGACTGACGGAAGACATTGAGAAGGTTCAGAGAAGGGCAGCTCGTTTTGTTCTATCACGTTACGGAGGGGAAAGCGTCACGGAAATGTTGCACGAATTGGAGTGGAAATCATTAAAAGAAAGACGTTATTCATTGCGGCGTGATCTGTTTGCGAAGTTTCAATCACCGACTTTTAGTTATGAATGTGAATATATTATGCTAGCACCCACCTACTTAGGGAGACATGACCATCCCAATAAAATAAGAGAAATCAGATCGAAAACGGAACGATTTAGGTGTTCTTTCTTCCCGCGCGCTCTTAGAGAATGGAACGGTAGAGAAAAGTTATGAAAGTGGTTAATGAACCCTCTGCCAGGCACTTTAATGTGATTTGCAGAGTATCTGTGTAGATGTAGATGTAGAATCTAAGATGCTAGCGACACGGCACTGCAGCTCGCAAACACAGACAATGTGAAAAGATGAGTATCGCGACTACAAGATGGGTGCGGTTGCCATCTTGTGAAATTCTAGAAAGCTCTAATGTTGCTTTAGTCCATTAGCTTTCGGGAATGCAGCCGCGTAAAATTCACTTCTTCCGCTGATATTTCGGCCGCGTACCTTCCGGCCATCTTCAGAGTGAGTCGAAGACTGTCGACGAGGTGTCTGTGTCCTCACGGAGTTTTCGTATGGCTAACCTCTCTTCTCCAGATAAGTTACTTATTTGTGGGCGATACTTCATATTTGCTCGACAGCTTTCACGTCTGATTTCTTCAGCTGAATCTTCTAACAGTAGACACAGACACAGTACTTTTACGTGCTGACAAAGGCAACACCACCGTCCTGCTGCCTCAAGAAGACTACAATGAAAAGATCTATTGTTTATGAAGTTCTGGCGCGTACCGGAAGATCACCAAAGACCCACCTAGCAAGGTGACAATAAGGACTGCTGCCTTACTGAATGCTTCGTCACTAGAACCTAAAGTTATAAGACGCTTAAAAGTGCGAAGTGCTGTACCACCGAGATTTTATGGGCTTCCTAAAGTTCACAAGCTGGATAAGGATGAGCGACTGGAGGATCTGCCTATGCGGCCAATAACAAGCACAATTGGTTCACCTAACTACCTTTCTGCGCAGTATTTGGCTTCACTATTAAAGCCATTGGTAGGAAAATGTAGTCACCACATCCGAAATTCTGTAGATTTTATTCAAAGACTTAGGCACCTCAGGCTTAATAGTACAGATGTACTGGTGAATCTTGACGTGGTATCATTATATACCTAGGTACCTGTACAGGATTCTCTTTCTCTAATTGGCCAACATTTTGACAAGGATATCAGCGCCTTATTTGAACTTGTACTGACGTTATTTCCAGTTTAATTGTGACTTTTATGAGCAGAGTGACTGAGTTCCTATGGGAAGCCCCTATCCCCTCTGGTAGCGAATTTCTTCATGGAAGACTTCAAGGACAAGGCTCTGGACTCGGCAAGTTTTAAACCAGATACGTGGATGACACGTTTCTAGTATGGCCTCACAGGAAGGATGAGTTACATCGATTTCTTGACCATCTGATCTCCATCCACGCTAACATCAAATTTACTATGGAAGTGGAAAAAGATTGCTGCCTCCCTTTTTTGGATGTACTCGTTCGTCTAAAAGCTGATGGTACATTAGGACATGCAGTATATCGAGTACCAACCCATACGGATCTGTATTTACATGCCAGTAGCTGCCATCATCCCTCACAAACCGCAGGGGTCCTTAAGACATTGGTATACAGAGCACATTGTATATCAGACGATAACAACGTGCAGGAAGAGCTCACACACCTGAAGAGCATTTTCAAAGCAAATGGATATTCGCAGCAACAGATTCGCAGAGCATTCGATGTGAGTCCAAGAATGCAAGCACGAGACGTGGAAGAAGAAGACGAAAATAATAGTTACAGATCAAGAGCCTTCTTATCTTACGTGGGCGCTCTTTCGTCAAAGATAAACCGCATTCTCGACAAACATCGGGTTAAGGTTATCTTCCTGCCAACTGTGAAGATTGCAGCCTTACTCGGGTCAGTAATGGATGATTTGTTGCTTTGAAAGTCAGGTGTGTACCAGATGCCTTGCGGAAATTGTGATAATTCATATATAGGCCAGACAACACGTAATGTCCACGAAAGATGCGTTGAACACAGAAGATATACTCGCCTATTACAGCCAGACAAGTCAGCTGTGGCTGAACATTGCATAGAAACAGTTCATGCCATGAACTATAGTGATGTGACGATTTTGACACCCATATCTTCGTTGTGGGATGTTATATTTAAGGAAGCTGTTGAAATTAGACTGGCCAACAACTTAATAAACAGAGATAAAGGTTTAAATTTAGATAAAGCTTGGAACCCTGCACTTGGAGTATTGAAATCACAGAGAAGACGTGAAGGTGTTGCCGCCGCCGAGCATATATCGATAAGTGAACACCGGAGCGCTTCCGGCACGGGGGGTGCACGCGTGTGAGTACTTCGATCTACATCTACATACATACTCCGCAATTCACCGTAGGCATTTCCTTTCCTATTCCACTCCCAAATTGAACGAGGAAAGAAAGAATGCCTATATGTCTCCGTACGAGCCCTAATTTCTCTTATCTTGTCTTTGTGATCTTTACGCGAAATGTAAGTAGGCGGCAGCAAGATCGTACTACACTCAGCTTCAAATTCCGGCCCTCTCAATTTACTTAACAGAAATTCACGAAAAGATCGTCGTCTTTATTCCAGCGATCCCCAATTGAGTTGCCGGAGCATTTCCGTGACACTCGCGCATTGGTCGAACCTACCGGTAACAAATCTAGCTGCTCGTCTCTGAACCGCCTCTATGTCTTCCTTTAAACTGATGTGCTGCGGGTCCCAAACACTTGAGCAATACTCAAGACGTGGTCGTACAAGCGTTTTATACGCGGTCTCCTTTACAGGTGAATTACATCTTCCCAAAATTCTCCCAATAAACCGAAGTCGACTGTCCGCCTTACTCAGAACTGTCCTTACATGCTCGTTCCATTTCATATCGCTCTGCAATGTTACGACTAGATATTTGAACGACGCGACAGCATCAAGAAGCTCACTACTAATGCTGTATTCGAACATTATGGGATTGTTTTTTCTACTCATGCGCAACACCTTACATTTTTCTACATTGAGAGCTAGCTGTAGTAAACCAGCATCTGTGACGCGCACGCGCATTGCCACCGCGATCAGGCTTATAAGGCCGCGCCCGGCACCTCGTCGACAGTCTTCGACTCACTCTGAAGATGGCCGGAAGGTACGCGGCCGAAATATCAGCAGAAGAAGTGAATTTTACGCGGCTGCATTCCCGAAATCTAATGGACTATACATTACGCCATGAAAAGTTGAAAATGCACAACGTAGAAGAAATTTGAAAAAATACGGAAAAGCGAAAATTGATATTCTGCAAGCTCCGAATGTATCGTCATATTTCATCAGATGGCCGATGGAGATGCAGTGTTCGGCGATAGCCGACTTACTGGGTTGAAGTAAGCGATTATGTCTTTGATGCTCCACAATGCGATCTTGCACAGTGCACGTTGCTTGATCTTTGTAAGACTTGCCGCATTCACACGGAATTTTGTACACACCTGCTTTTCGCAGTTCTAGGTCGTCATTTACAGATACCAAAAGCGTCGAGATTTTGGAAGGAGGACGAAACATGACTCTAACTTTATACTTCCTTAGTATGCGACCTAGTTGAGCTGAAACATTTCCTATGTAAGGTAGGCAAACAGTTGTTCTGAAGGCCTCTTCCTCTTCTTTGTGCGTCTTCAGCGCTTTCTGTATGTGATGGGACAGTTTGCAGGTGTTCCAATTCCATTTGCAAACTATCGGCATCTGATATAACATGGTCTCCGTGGATCAAGGTCTTCATAACACCCATCTTTCGTACCGGATGGTGGCAACTTGTGGCTTGTAAATAAAGGTCGGTGTGGGTGGGTTTTCTAAACATCGAATGTCCCAATGTGCCATCAATTTTACGTAGCACCAAGACATCTAAAAACGGAAGACATCTTTCTCCATCTCCATAGTGAATTTTATGTTTTCATGTATAGAGTTCAGATGTAGAGCGACATTTTATGAAGCCCCCTTGGTATTCACCTATTTGATTTGAGACTTGGGCTTCTAAGCGCTCCAGAATGGCGAGTGAGAGAATTTTATAAGTTACTGGTAGCAGGGATATTCCTCGGTAGTTACTAACGTCTTTCATGCTGCCTTTCTTGTGTAAGGGATGTAGCAGGGCCGTTTTTGCAATCTTCAGACAGTGTATCCTGATTCCAAAATTTTTCGATTTGTTTTTGTAAGAAATCAAGTGATTCCTTTGGGGCATATTTTCACAGTTCTGCTATGACTAAATCTTCCCCAGGCGCTTTGTTGTTTTTGAGATGGGCAATGTGGCGTTTGATTTCACCTATGTCAGGTGGTCTGAGCACCTGAGCAGTGGTTCTTTGGTCTCAATGGGATTTGGACCTTTATTACAGTTCAGTAGGTCTCGTAAGTAGTCTGCTATAATCAGACAATATTCTGCATTTGAAGTCGCCTTGTACCGTCCTTTCGCTGTAAGTTTAGTGACGGTGGTTTCTAGCCGGTCAGTTTACGTTTGAAGGCTCTGTAGTACTCTCTGGTTTCATTTTTCCTAAAATTTTGTTCTATATTTTCAATGAGCGATTTTTTATACTTACGTTCTTCAGTTTCGATCGCCCTGGCTGTTTGCGCACGTTGGACTTTTGTAGGTTTCCCAGTCGGTTTCCAATTTAGTTCAATAGTATTGCTTGCATGTATTGACACTGCGGAGCGCGCGGTTGCTCGCCGTCGGAGGTTTGAGTCCTCCCTGGGGCATGGGTGCGTGTGTCGTCCTTAGGTTAGTTTACCTAGGTTTAAGCAGTTTGTAAGCTACGGACTGATGACCACGCAGTTTGGTCCGATAGATTTACAAACATTTGAACATTTTTTCCATGTACTGAGCCTTTCCTTGAAGACTGTTTCACATGTGTCATTCCACCAAGCATGCTTTTTGCTTCTTTTGATTTCTGCAACTTTTTTGGGAGCCTCTATAAGGCGCTCTTTGGTGGTATTGAAGTCACAGTGACTTGTTCTTTTTTTTTCTTGGAACTTCGTGACCCTTTGTCGAAGTTTATCATTGTCAAAACGTATAATTTGTTTGGTGGTCTTTCTTTTGTTTGCGGGGATATGTTTGAATTTAATCACGCATATCTATTGATCTGAGGCCACATTTATGCCTTTCTTCACTTTGACGTTCATAATTTCAAGGCTGTTCCTCCTGGAGATCGCGACATGGTCTATTTGGAACTCTCCAATTGTTTGGATGAGAGATCGCCAAGTGGTCTGCTTTCTGGGTAGGTGGTGGAAGTGGGTCGACATTACATGCAGGTTTTGAGTTTCACAGATGATACAAGTCTTTTGCCGTTTTGGTAGGTTCTCTTATGATCAGGATAATTTCCTAATTTTCTTGTATTTTCGCTCTCGCCCGAGTTAGGCATTGTAGTCACCCATAAGGAGTTTCACATGGTGTTTAGGAATTTTAGAGAATTTTTCATCCAGTAGGTCCCAAAAGTTATCCACTTCATCTGCGTCAGATCTGTTTTCATCATTTGTAGGGGCATGCGAGTTTCAAAATCAAATGTTTGCTAAGCTTATGGGACTTAACTACGGGGTCATCAGTCCCTAAACTTACAAACTGTGGTGTCGCACAAGTCCAAAGTGCGCGCCACCTACTTTCGCCGCGCGCCGCCATGCACGCACGGCGCGGCGTTCTTACGACGACAGCCACGAGCGCCCTCTGCTGCAACTACGCTCGTGGCCACCACTGAACGACATCGTTCACTTGGAACTGAGATAGCAACCAGTTAAGACCTTCGGAATCTGATAGGCACCAGTGAAGATTTGGCTATCGTATAGGCACTAGGCAGGCCTCAACTATGTATCAGCCTTCTGCAGTACTATGTAAAAGTTAAGTATTGTATAAATTCTGTGCAATATATATCTCGTTCTAATTTACTCTAGTGTTTCTAGTTTCTGGCTGCTCCTCTCCGTACCTGCACCAGCGTGCTATCTTTATTCCTGTGTCGGTCTCATTCCACTCGGCCACCGACACCTACGACGGAAACGAGACACAAAAGCGGCGACGAGGCTGGGACACAAAAGTGGCGACGAGGAGTGATAGACGAACCTTGGACCAGCAGCCAGACAGCAGCAGTCGGAGCACGCAGAAATTGCTCCCGCCCACCCACCCTTATTATAAGATTTTTGGGGGAACATTTTCAGTTACGTGTTTGTGGACTTTTTTGTTGCAGAGCGTCCTCTTTCATATTGCATTTGTGTTTTGTTATAAGTTACTTGTATGCGCGGCGCCTAATCGGTCAGTATGGCCACTACCCCGAACCCAAACTTAATGGAAATTATTCAGTTACAGACGGCGCAAATAACACAACTCCTGCAGGCTGTGGCCCAGCTGACAGCGCAAGCAGCTAACCAACAACAGCCGCCGCTTCAGCAGCCCACACCTGCCGCCGCAACGCTTCCTACGTTTCGCCAGTACAACGAACGTGAGGAAGAATGGAGCGACTACTTCGCACAGTTTCAAGAACTCGTCGCGGCTCATCAAATTACAGGTCAGAAAGTGAAGCATCTTTTATTGTCCGTGGTGGGCCCCAAAACCTTCGTATTACTGCAGAAACTATTCCCGCAAGCATCTCCTCGAGATGTAGACTTTGAACAAATAGTAGAGGCACTAAATGCTCATTATGAGAGAAAAGTTCTTGTAGCCGCAGCACGGTACCGATTTTTCAGACTTAAAAAATTACCGCAGCAGTCACACCAAGAGTGGATTACGGAATTGAAGGGCTTAACCCGCAAATGTAAATTTACTTGCTCTTGTGGACTTTCGTATAGTGACGTGATGTTGAGGGATGCGATTACGCAGAACATTCAGGACCCCAGAATTAGGGCAGCAATTCTAAAACAGTCAGACCCTTCATTAGACAGTGTACTGCAGCTTATAGAAGCGCATAATACTTTTGACTTAGCAGATGTAGAAATGCAAAGCCACAGTGTAAATTCAGTGCGCCGTAACGGACGCTTTCCTAGCCGTGGTTCTCAGTGTAGCACTAGTGATTCTTACAATAGTACAGGCCGTGCTGAACAGACAGTGAACAATAGCCAGTGTAAAAGTGCGACACAAAGGTCGCCCCGTCGTGTTAGACGAAGTAATTTGAATAACGGGCGCCAACGCCCATTTCAGAAAAATGTTCGTAAGTCTTGCCCTCAGTGCGTGTCTCGCCACAAACGTGCACAGTGCCCTAGTCGCAACGCAACCTGTTATCAATGTGGCAAATCAGGACACGTACAGACAGTGTGTATGCAAAACAAACATTCCAGGAACGGTGCCATTAGGAATAGTGCTTCGCAAGGTGCGAGAACAGTTCATACAGTAAATGTTATACACGCTGTAAATTTGGACAGTGTTTCTCTTGATTCTGGAATGCAAGACAATTCTTCCGCACCTATTACAAAACTATGTAGTGAGCCACGTCGCAAGCGCCGACGAGCGCGTAAAACAGTGCAACGGAAAAGGGTTCGGGACAAGCAAAATTACTATGTACAGTGCAATCCTGTAGTGAACCTAGTGCCTTCTGCAACTTCTGATTGTAATAGTGCCCAGTACTGTGTAGCTAGTGACAGTAGACATCAAGTAGCTACTCAAGAGTGTAGTGCAGTAGTTAGTAAATCTGGAGTAGCTTCGCATGCTTGCGCGGACGCCGATCCGGCGGTAGTGCCATCTAGTGATAGTGTTGTTAATCCGCTGCGTGCCGAGTCTGCGCCACTTACTTCACTACGCGGCCCGCGCATACGCATCAAACAAACCGTAGCAGACGTTGCCCACATTCGCGCACCTGTCGTGCGCCAGAAGCACAAACTTTTTGTAAATCTCTCCATAGAAAATAAGACTGTGCAATTTCAGCTTGATACTGGTTCCGCTGTTACATTAATTAATAAAGACACTTATGAACTTCTGGGTTCGCCAAAATTGTCGCCGTCACAGCAAGTGTTAACAGCGTACACAGGACAAAATATTCCCGTGCTAGGAACGTGTAGCCTGTCTGCCTCTTTTCAAGGTGTAACAAAAACAGTTGCTTTCGTAGTTCTTCAGGCCAAATCTACACAGAACATTTTTGGACTAGATGGATTCGATTTATTTGGTTTATCAATTCAAAGAGATGTGCTTCAAATTTCGTCAGTAGTGCCTCAGGACAAAATAAATGCATTGTGTGAAAAATATAGTGATTTGTTCTCGCCGGACCTAGGTTGTGCAAAAGACTTCGTGGCACATGTAACTTTAAAAGAATCTGCAGTTCCAAAATTTCGTAAAGCCAGACCAGTGCCTATCGCAATGCGTGATACAGTTGCCGAAGAACTTAAACGTTGGCAAGACAGTGGGGTGATTTCTCCTGTTTCTGCGAGTCAGTGGGCTTCGCCTATAGTAATTATACCCAAGCCGTCAGGAAAACTTCGTCTCTGTGCGGACTTCAAATCAACAGTGAACAGTCAAACACTTGTAGACACATATCCCCTGCCCAGACCTGACGAAGTGATGGACAAATTAGGACAGTCTCGCTTCTTTTCCAAGATTGATTTAGCAGAGGCATACTTACAGATTCCCCTTGATGACGAATCAAAAAAGTTTTTCGTCATTAATACTCACATGGGTCTTTTTCAATTTCAACGCCTACCCTTTGGCAGTTCTTCCGCCCCCGCTATTTTTCAGCGTTTTTTTGGAACAGCTGACAGTTTCTGTACCGTGTTGCTCGAACTACTTAGATGATATTGTGGTATCTGGACGTACAGTTGAAGAACATTTAGCAAACCTGGAGTGCCTTTTCAAAGTTTTGACTGCAGCAGGTCTACGTTGCAATAAAGCAAAGTGTTCGTTTTTCCAAACTGAAATAGAGTACCTAGGCCATGTGATTAATGCCCAAGGAATTCATCCCTTACAGTCACATCTTAGAGCAATCAAAGACTTGCCTCCTCCTAAGAATGTGCATGAATTGCAAGCAGTAATGGGAAAGCTTAACTATTATTTCAGATTTATTCCCAATGCCTCTCAGATTGCAGCTCCACTGCATCACTTACGTAGGAAGAATGTTCCTTTTGTATGGTATAAAGATTGTCAGGTTGCCTTTGACAAACTAAAGTCTGCACTACTCAGTGATGCATGTTTGATTTCCTTTGACCCACAGAAGCCTGTAGTGTTAGCAGTTGACGCCTCGTCGTACGGTCTAGGTGCAGTTTTGTCACATCGCATTGGATTTTACGATCGTCCTATTGCCTTTGCGTCCAAGCTACTGACGCCGACGCAACAGAATTACAGTCAGATAGAAAAGGAGGCCTTAGCAATCATTTACGGTGTCACAAAGTTTCATCATTATCTCTAGGGCAGAAAATTCTATTTGTTGACTGACCACAAGCCTCTCACGTCGTTGTTCTCACCCACAAAGCAAATTCCGCCACGAACGGCACAAAAGCTTCAGAGATGGTCCTTGGTATTGTCTAATTATCAGTATGAGATTTTGTACCGACCTACCACTAAACACGCTAACGCGGACACACTTTCCCGACTTCCGGTTGGCCAGGATGTGTCATTTGATTCTTCAGAAATGGCATGTTGTCAGATAGACTCCAGAGATGCTTCCGCTGTCGAAGACTTTCCTTTGAACTCTCGTCGGGTTGCACAGGAAACAGCTGCGGATGCAGACCAAAGTGTGGTAGCACGTTTTGTTCGCTCAGGGTGGCCTGCCAGAGCCAAGGACATTCAACGTCCTCTGGTTCGACGTTATTTTGCACAACGTCATGCATTATCTTTATGTCAGGGTGTACTGTTGTTGCATACCGACAACGACCAAACAAGAGTGATTGTTCCTCGTTCCCTGCAACGAGAAGTGTTACGCCTCCTGCATCAAGGACATTGGGGTATTGTTAGGACAAAGCAACTGGCAAGACGTCATTGTACCTGGGTTGGTATGGACACTCAGATAGAGAGCATGACATCACAGTGTACTGTTTGTGCGGAGCATCAGGCGGCTCCTCCGCAACGTTTCTCAGACTGGCCACGCCCCAAGGGACCATGGCAACGTTTACACATTGACTTTGCCGGACCTTCTGGAATACGCGCTGGTTAATCGTTGTAGACGCTTTCAGCAAGTTTCCTTTTGTGATTGCCATGAACTCAACGACGGCAATCAGTGCCTTAACATCAGTGTTTTGCATCGAAGGTTTGCCTGAAACTATCGTCAGTGACAATGGACCTCAGTTTGTTAGTGCGGAATTTCAACAGTTTTGTCGTGTGAATGGCATTCAGCATATTACCACTGCATATTACCTTTTCACCCTCAGTCCAATGGTGAAGCAGAACGTTTCGTTCGAACATTCAAGTCTCACATGGAGAAGATGAAAGGTCAGCACTCCAGGCAGCAAGCTCTTCAAATTTTCCTGTCTACGTATCGATGCATGCCACGTGACGGCCCGTCTCCTGCCGAGCTGCTACACGGCCGCCGTCACCGCACTCTCCTTCACCTGCTGCAGCCTCCCACGCACCGAGTCGGTTCGTATGGCGCTACGCGTTTTCAGGTTTCTACCCCGGTGCTGTACAGGGTGTTTGCTGGTATGAAGAAGACATGGTTGCCGGGCACCATTCAGCGCGTGCTCGGTCGCAATATGTATGTTGTACGTTCTTCCACAGGGTCGGAGCTGCGGCGCCACGCAAACCAATTGCGCTTGCACAGGCCGCGCGATCCTGTCTCCGGTTTATTGATTCCAGACCCAGTTCACCGCCAGGGAGCACAGCCACATCATTCGCCGCCGGGCCCAGCTTCCCCGGACTGCGAGATCCCCATGGACGTCGACGTGCCTCCTACGCAGTTGCCCCCTCCGCCTCCGTCGCCGCCTCGGCTGCCAGCATCAACGAGAGGGACTCCGGGACCGTGCGTGCCCCCTACGCCTGGACCACGCACCTTAGAAGAAGATGACCTGCTCCATCTGGGCGGAGTCGTGCGCCCTTCCCCTCGTTTTGGCGGGTTTCCCGGGGGATCGCAAGGCGGATGCCGGGGCGCGGACGGCGTCTCGATCCCAGCCTCTGCTACGACGCCCGTCCCACCAGTAACGCCCCCGCCCAGGCCCTCCTCCCAGTGCCGTCGCCGTGGCCCTCAGCCCTACGCCACGACGGCGCGGCGGTTTGGGGGGGAGGGGTGTGGTGTCGCACAAGTCCAAAGTGCGCGCCACCTACTTTCGCCGCGCGCCGCCATGCACGCACGGCGCGGCGTTCTTACGACGACAGCCACGAGCGCCCTCTGCTGCAACTATGCTCGTGGCCACCACTGAACGACATCGTTCACTTGGAATTGAGATAGCAACCAGTTAAGACCTTCGGAATCTGATAGGCACCAGTGAAGACTTGGCTATCGTATAGGCACTAGGCAGGCCTCAACTATGTATCAGCCTTCTGCAGTACTATGTAAAAGTTAAGTATTGTATAAATTCTGTGCAATATATATCTCGTTCTAATTTACTCTAGTGTTTCTAGTTTCTGGCTGCTCCTCTCCGTACCTGCGCCAGCGTGCTATCTTTATTCCTGTGTCGGTCTCATTCCACTCGGCCACCGACACCTACGACGGAAACGAGACACAAAAGCGGCGACGAGGCTGGGACACAAAACAAACTACTTATCATCTACCTTATACTAAGGACGGCACAAATATCCATGCCCGAGGGGGAATTCGACTCCCCGACCGTAGTGGCCTTGCAGACCGTGACTGGAGCCCCTCAGTCCCCTCGGCCACCGCGGCCGGCCATGCGAGTTTACTAGGGCGTACGTTTTATTAGCACATATGTATGGATAATGTCGTTCACTGGTTCAAAGTTTCATTTAAGGATCATGGTTCTCACAGGAAACGCTGTTCCAAGCATCACAGCTCCATTCATAATCTGGTCTTGAAAAAACGGTAACCGCCAGATTCAAAGATCTCTTCGTCTAGGTACCTTGTTTCTTGTAGGGCAATTATGGATATCTGATTTTCATGTAGGGCTTCGGTGAGGCTATTCAACTTGCCAGTTTGTATGAGTGAGTTTATACTGAAAGTTGCTAGAAAGGTTTTCGATTTAGGCTTAATTTTTTGATTATGCGAAATAAATCGAGACGCTTCGATTCGTCTCATGCATAATGTCGAGTCTCCCCGAGAATCCGAATGAGACTCGTGCGCCTTGGCTTTCACGACGAGGGATTCATCCGAAGACTTACCGCCTGGGCTAATTTTTTTGAAATGTTGTGCCAACATACTTCTTTACTTGAATTTGTTTTGGACGCATACGCATCTTGGTTACAGCTAGAGTTGTTAACCCTGAAGTTGCCTCAAGATATTTTCTGGCCTCTTATAAAGGTAATTTCTTCTCTAGGTTTTCTTCCTTTTTGCCTTTGTTAAGCCAATATCACGCTACAAGGCAGCAGCTGCTAGTTTTGGTCCACCGCAGAAATTTTATTTCCCTGATACCCACCATATCTGGTGAGTATTCCCCTATATATTGCAGAATGATGTGCTTAAATGAAACTTCCTGGGAAAAATGTGTGCCGGAACCGGGATTCGAGCTAGGGTCTTTGCCTTTCGCGGGCAGATGCTTGCGGCCCATCAGGACAACCTACGACCATTCCATACACTGCTGCATATTTGACCACAAAGAGATTACCGCCGCATGGTCCGGGATGCCATGTTACGAATTTCGCGTCCGCTCCTGTCGGGGGTTCGAATCCTTCCTCGGACATGAGCATTCGTGTTGTCCTTATCTTTAGTTAGTTTAAGTAGTTTGTAAGTCTCTTTTGATCTCTTAGCTTTAGAAGCATTTTAAAAATAAATTTGTAAAACTATCGGTCCAAACTTCTATACTAATCAGTCCCTAGACTTACAAACTACTTGAACTAACTTACGCTATGGACAGCAGACACACCCATGCCCAAAGGAGGACTCTAACATCCGGTGGGAACCGCCGCCCAGTCCAGAGCATGACGCCTTGAACCACGTGACCAATCATTAAAACAATTTGAAAAAGTCTATTCCACTGCTGGTAGCAATGTGGGCGAGGAATATTCCCAGTGGGAAGGAACTTATAAAATGGGAATATTTCTTTGGCCCGAGAAGATTGCAAATAATTTGGAATTTATGAAAATTTTTAGATTTTGTAAGTTTTAACACTTAGTAACAGTTAAAGAACCTTATAACTTGGTTAACTAAGTAAATTCGTACTACAGTTTAATCCAAGATTTAGCATTCTCCGCATTAATTTCCTTGGTAATTCCATGCAGAACTTCATTTATTTAAAGTCTGTGGGAAAAAAATAATTTAAAATATTCGCTAGGGCTACAGTTTTTCTCTGAATGAAACGTGAACTTACAAAATATTTCTCTGGAGGAGTAATTCTAAACTGCCCATCATCTGTAGTACTTTTTAATATTTCCAAAAGAATTACTAGAGGTGTTTTACTTTCAAATTCGAAGAATCAATTCCTGCGATGAATTATGGTTTATAAAAATTATTTTTCTAAAATATCGCTACCAACTTCACTTTTAGTATCTTGAATTAATGTTTTACAATGGTCTACGTTAATGAAATCACTTGTATTTTCATGTTAATCGTAAATCTCTGTCGGTATATTTGCATAATTTGTTCAATTATATTTTTTCAACGTGTAAGAGTGTTAGTGTTTTTTTTAATAACACAATTACCACATTGACCTAATAATATGATCGATTTCGTTTTTAAAATTATAAATTCCCAAGAAATTTAATTATATTTTTTTCTTAAAATATATTTCAGTTTTTGTGTTTAACTATGTAATTACTGTTTTAAACCTGTTAATTAAATTTTATTGAGCTATATGGGTAATTAATCATAAATTCCTGGGAATTTATGAATTTTGGGAATATTGCCAGCAATATTCCCTGGGAATATTACCTCGATTTTAAATTCCCGGGAATTTCACAACAGTAACTCTTGGACACATTACCTTCTTAATAACACCGCTTGTGACAAGAAAAATAAAAAATAAAATCAAATAGAGCCAGGTTTTCAATACTAACTAATGCCACAGTTTTAAAGTAGGTAAATTTTAAAACGAAACTCTAATATAACTGCTCGAGCATTTCTGTTCCGAATTCCAGAACGACGCACCATTATTTCCTTATACAGAACATGGTTCAAGACATTGTGCATCAGTGCATATTAGATGCGTGGTGTCTCAATAGTCTCAGCAATCGTTATGCGACGGTGTTATGCCAAGCTATGAATATCACCGACATCCAGAAGAACCACACTCGGACGTTGGAAACACGCCATACACTGTTGATAAACAGTCATTTGAAAGTTGGCACGGAACCGCCGTAACGTCCCTCACATCAGTCTCTATCTGTCCTGCATTCGACTTTTGAAACAATCAGTGTCTATATAGAGGTCGGCCGATACGCAGCAAGCGCCGCCTTCATATTCCGTAAGTGAAATCGGTTTCTGATTAGAAGCGACATATATTATTTTGATTTTGTCAGCGCGTTTTCGTTTCAGTTTGTAAATTTATACTGTGCCCTCGTGCATATTAGATTCGAATTCGCGTTTTAACAAACGTTTTCGGACGTCCGAAAGAACAGACACCACACCAATACAATAAGAATTTAAACGCGACGACGGCGTTAGCTTCAGTTATTTCACCGCAGATGCGGTCATACGTCCGACTTCGCACGGGAATCCGTAATGGCGAGTGTAAGGGGGCATGGACGATAAGGGGCGCTACAAACATAGCGTGCGACTTATGAGAGTTTGAGACGGGCGGGAGGCGAACACGGGTGGCCAAGTGGTTAAGGCGACCGCTGGCCCGAAGCGGGTTCGATTCCCGGTCCGGCTCACATTTTCACTTGTCGCCATTGCTTAATATCAATGACCAGATGCGCCCACTGTCAATCCTTTCTTTCATATCCTTCTTCCTTCCCTTCCTTTACCAATCATTTACAAACAGTAATTTCTGTTTTCTCGGCATTGTAATCATGAATAGGGACTGTGACTGCTATGTGCGGATACAGTCTGAGTTGGTGACACTTCGGTCCCAGCTTCAAGCTTTGTTAACTCCGGCTGCACAGCTGGAGGCTGCGATCGAGGGGCATCGTTGTTGTTGGCCGGCAGTGGGGACCGAACGGACTCCCGCCGTCTCCACTGATCGGCCTGCGTAAATGACATGTCCTGATAATGCCAGCAATGAGGTAGGCACCCCACTCTTGGTTGCGTGGGAAGTTGTTCCAGTGCGTGGCACGCGGCGCAAGACATTCTGGGGGACCGATGGTGAGGCCTCCCCGGTTCGTCTTGCGAATAGGTTTGAGGCGCTTTCTGTTCAGGACAACGTTCCTGAACCGAATGATGTCTCTCATCCTGAAGCCACCACACAGTCTGCAAGATCCGAACTTTCAGAGAGGGTGGGTTTGCTTTTAGTTGGGAGATCCAACGTTAGGCGGGTAATGGAAGCGCTTAGAGAGATGGCTGCCAAGGAGAGAAAGAAGGCCAACGTGCACTCTGTGTGCATACCGGGTGGAGTCCTTCCAGATGTGGAACGGGTCCTCCCGGATACCATGAAGGGTACGGGGTGCAGCCAACTGTAGGTGGTGGCTCACGTCGGTAGCAGTGATGTGTGTCGATATGAAGAGATTCTCTCGGGTTTTGAGCTGCTGTCTGAAGTGGTAAAGACTGCCAGTCTTGCTTGCAAGATGAAAGCAGAGCTCACCACCTGCAGCATAGTTGACAGGACCGACAATGGACCTCTGGTACAGAGCCGAGTGGAGGGTCTGAATAGAGGCTCAGACGGTTCTGCGACCGTGTAGGCTGCAGATTCCTTGACTTGCGCCATTGGGTGGTGCGTTTCCGGGTTCCGCTGAATAGGTCAGGAGTCCACTATACGCAGGAAGCGGCTACACGGGTAGCGGGGGCTGTGTGGCGTGGACTGGGCGGTTTTTCAGGGTATAGGTCTTTGCGGAAACACTAAATGGGCTGTCTCAAAGAGTGCAGGTCGATCAAATGAAAATGTTAAAATGTTTGTAGAACTTATGGGACTTAACTGCGGGGTCATCAGTCCCTAAGCTTACAAACTACTTATGAAGTAGCTAAGACTAAGGACGGTACAAATATCCATGCCCGAGGGGGGATTCGATCCCCCGACCGTAGTGGCCGTGCAGGCCGTGACTGGAGCGCCTCAGTCCCCTCGGCCACAGGTCGATCACAGGAGAAATATAGATCTAGGGACTATCGGAAAACAGTTGTAAATTATCGTAGCTGTGCCGGGAAAGTACTATAATTCCAAGCGTTAATAGAAAGCACCGAAAGACATATAATTATAGGTAGCGAAAGTTGGCTTAAGCCGGGAATAAGTTCAGCCGAAGTTTTTGAAAAAGATCTAATTGTTTTCAGAAAGGATAGATTAAACAAAACAGAAGCGTTTTCGACAACGTCAAAAATAGTCTTTCGTTGTAGCGAAGTTGAAAATGATAGTTCCTATGAGTTGTTATGTGTAGACACGAAAATCGTAAAAAGTTAATATTTGGCACCTTTTACCGGCCCCTCGCCTCTGATTATACAATAACAGAAAGGTTCAAAGAAAACCTGAGTCTAATTGCTAACATGCACCGGACTCACACAGTAATAGTAGGCGGTGATTTTAATTTACGCTCAGTCTGTTGGCGAAATTATATTTTCAAATGAGGAGTTACGCATAAAATATGGTGCGAAATTGTACTCAACGCATTCTCTGAGAATTACTTCGAACAATTAGTTCATGAGCCAACTATAATCGTCAATGATTGTCAAAACACAGTTGATCTCTTAGCAACAAAACAATCCTGAGCTCATAACGAGCATCAAAACGGGTACAGGTACTAGTGAACACAGAGCTGTCGTAGCTAGATTGAATATCGGAAGTCGCAAAGTTGTCAAAAGTAGATGAAAAGTATATTTGTTCACGAAAGCAGTTAGAAATACATTACATTGCTTCTTGAAAGACAGTTTCCACTCATTCCAAACACTAAAAGTAAGTGTAGACCAGATATGGCTACAATTTAAAAAGTTGTATGGACAGCAATTGGCGGTTTTTTAGCAAATATATTAATAAAAGAAGGAGCTGATCTCTCTTGGTACATAAAACAAGTCGGCATACTATTGCAAAAACAACGGAAAAAGCATGCTAAATTTAAACAAACACCAAATCCTCAGAATTGCCGATCCTACACAGAAGCTCGAAATTTAGCGAGGACTTCAGTGCGAGATGTCTACAATACTTTTCACAACGAAACTCTTTCTCGAAATTTGGCTGAAAACCCAAAGAGATTTTGGACATACGTTAAATATGCTAGGAGACAAATACAAACAATACGCTCACTAAGTGACAGTAATGGCGATCCTGCCGATGGTAGCGCTACTAAACACAGCTTTTAGAAACTCATTCGCCAAAGAAGACGAAACCAATATTCCAGAATTCTGATTACAAACAGAGGCCAGAATGAGTAATTTGAATTAGATATCCTCGAAGTAGTGAAGCAACTTAAATCACGTAATGAGAACAAGTCTTCTGGTCCGGACTGTATACCCATTAGATTTCTATCAAAAATGTTCAAATGTTTGTAAATCTATCGGACCAAACTGCGTGATCATCAGTCCGTAGCTTACAAACTACTTAAACCTAGGTAAACTAACCTAAGGACAAAACACACACCCATGCCCCAGGGAGGACTCGAACCTCCACGGCGAGCAACCGCGCGCTCCGCAGCGAGACGCTTTAGACCGCTCGGCTACTCCACCGCGGCTAGATTTCTGATTATGCTGAAGCGAAAGCTCCTTTCTTAACATCCTCTCTCAAAGAAGGATCTGTACCATAATACTTGAAAGTTGCACAGATTACACCTATATTCAAGAAAGGCATTAGGAGTAACCCACTAAACTGCAGTCCTATTTCATTGACGTCAATTTGCAGAAGGGTTTTGGACCATATCCTGTATTCAAATATTATGAATTATCTCGAACACAATTATCTATTGATCCAAGGTCAAAACGAATTTCGAAAATATCGTTCGTGCGAAACACACAAAGTGATGAGTGCTATCGAGAAAGGTTGTCAAATTGATTCCGTATTTCTTGATTTCCAGAAGACTTTTGGCACCGAACCTCACAAACGGCTTTTAATCAAATTGCGTAGTTATGGTATATCGCCCCAAATTTGCGACTGGATAGGGGATTTCCTGTCAGAGAGGACACAGTTTGTAGTAATCGATGGTAAGGCACCGACCAAAGCAGAGGTGATATCGGGCGTTCCAAATGGTAGAGTTATTGGTCCTCGGCTGTTCATTATCTACATAAACGATTTGGGAGAAAATCTTAGATTGGTTGCAGATGACGCCGTCATGTATCGTCTAGTCAAGTCATCTAAAGATCAAAAGCAACTGCAGAACGAAATAAGAAAGACTATGGAGTAAAAATTGGCATTTGACTCTAAATAATGAGAAGTGTGAAGTCGTCCGTTAAACTTTGTTTATAAGATAAATAAATCAAAAGTTAAGGCCATAAACTCCATAAAATACCTAGGAATTACTATTACTTCAGACTTAAACTGGAAAGAACACGTAGATAATGTCGTGGGAAAGGCGAACCAGAGACTGAGTTTTATTGGCAGAACCCTTAAAAGATGCAACAGAACTACTAAAGATACTGCATACAATACGCTTGACCTTTAGACTCTTCAGGAAAGGGGCCGAAGAAAAAAACTCTCGTCAATGTTGTTGTTAAGATTATGGGACTGAACGGTGGGGGTCAACAGTTTCGTAACTTACAAACGAACTTATACTAAAGACAACACAAACATCCATTCCCGCAAGAGAATTAGGAGCCACGACGGGAAACGGCTTCGCTCATCGGAGCATAGACTCTTGTCAATCGTCCACGTCAAGGGCGTCCTCAGAAACTCACGAACAGAGACGACAGGGAGACAGTTCGAGTGGTGAAAGAAGTCCCACGGACAACGGCCCGTGCCATAGCGGCAGAACCTGCAGGAGGCGATGGTACCGAAGTTAGTGTTAGAACACTGATGAGATGCCTGACCAGTGCTGGGCACAACGCCAGAGTTCCAAGGCGCAAACCGTTCGTCAGTAAGTGCAACACGAAAAAGTGGATGGTTTTTGCAGAAGAATTCGTCGTCTAGAATGTGACCTTTTTGGACAAGATTCTGTGGAGTGACGAATGCAAATTCACTTTGAGACACGTGGATGGCCGCAGTTTAGTGTGGTGTCAAGCAAACACAGAGTGGGGAGCTCAGAAACATGCAAGCAACCAGTGGCGGCTACTCCTTGAGGACTCTGGGGCGGCGCCCTCCCAAAAATATCCAACACGGAATACGTACTAATCGTTAATCACAAATCGACTCGAATAATTTTCGCGTGAATGATCAATGTTTATAGTCTAGGTAGTCTGCCAGCAAGGGTCAGCGAATGTTTTCAGAATGGGCTGACTGTCGGACTCTACGCGATCCGTCCGCGCCGTGTAAAGGCTGGCTACGGGCGCTTGGGTAATGGGTTGAGTGGGGGTACTGGGGGTTGGGTGGGGGTAGTGTGCTGAACCGGGCCGCCTAGGACGGCGTCCGCGCCAACGGCGCCAAATATACAAAGGCGCACCGCCACCGGTCAGGCAGTTTCTAACAGGTACAGTGCATGTGATACTTGTGTCGTTGTAGTGAAGGTGCGTGTTATTGCCCGTTTTTCTAGTTTCCTATTTAGAATGAATACTATAAATAGCGTAAACTACATTTTAACATTTGGTAGTCAAAAATTGACTTTTGAGGGAAAGTTGGATTTTGTTGTTGTTGTTGTTAGGTTGGGGACTAAACTACAATGGTCATCAGTCCCGGAAAGTTGGAATTAAAAAGGTTAGGACCCCCGAGACCTGATTTGAACATTGTTCAGACACAAAATGCGTGCAAAAGCAGAAGTAGTTTCCTTAGGAAATTTAACCCTGCTTTTTATAAACATGCAGACTGGCTTTGTGGATGTGAAATGAGAAATGCTTTCTTCTGCTACACGTGTTTGGTAATGAATGTTGCGGAACATCCTTGGACCACAGATGAGGTAACAGACATTAAACATTTAGCTGATAAAGTTAAAAAACATAAATCAAGTGAACTTCACATAAACAGTAACATCGAATTCGTTATGCTTGGTAAAGTCGATATCAGACGTCAGCTGGATACAGCTTATAGACTGAAGAATAAGAAGTTTAATGAAGATGTTTCTTAGAATCGTTACATCTTTAGAAAGTTGATCGACTGTATCAAGTTCTGTAGGAAATTTGAATTTGCACTAAGCGGACATGACGAAACAGATGCTTCAGATAATCCTGGTATTTTTCGAGGTTCGGTCAATCTCACGGCAGAACTGTATTCCACGTTGAAGGGAAATATTGAATAAACCATAATCGTGTTTTTTGGGGCTTTCCAAAACAAAACGAACTGCTGGATTCTATATATACAGTGTGCCATCAGTTAATTTCCAAAGAAATATCAGAAACAGATTATGTCGCTATTGTAGTTGATGAAACGACAGATTGTGCTACCTTGTCTCATCTAGTATTTATTATTCGATACGAATTAAAGGGGAAAGTATATAAAAGGTTCATAAATTTCGTAACACCCAAAGATCACACAGCTGATGCAATAAGTAGTGAACTGTTCAACGAGCTTAGAGAACTAAAGATTGACGACTCTCCAGAAAAACTGGTAGCTCAGAGCTATGACGGAGCTTCGGTTATGAGTGGCAGGCACACGGGTGCAGACAAGAGTGAAAGCAGTGTATGAGAGAGCACATTTTGTACACTGCCCACCAACTCAATCACATTGTAGAGCTCTGTGCAACACAACACAAAAAAACAGTGAATATTGTTTAGCAATTTTCAGGGAGTCTCTACTTTCTTCTCAAAGTCAGTGAAAAGAACTGCCGTACTGGATAATGTTGTGAAGAAACGTTTTCCAAGACATGCTGCTCAAGATGAAAGTTTATTTGTTATTTGTTTATTTATTGGCCTTTCAGCATGTTCACCACGCAATTGGCTTCGTCATATTGGGTTTTACATATACATTTTATCTTTTTAGATTACCAATTGATTACATAATTTAAAACACGAATTGTGAACACCGTATTTAAGTACAAGCAATATATAGCTGAATGCCTTGAGGATGATGCCAGCAATGATTATTCAACAACTAGGAAAGCAGATGGACTTGGCAAGCTTATCATCGACAAAGACTTTCTCTTTTGGCTTGAGTTTTTCAGTAAGCTCTTGCCACACTGCGATATTTATTTAATCATCTGCAATGTAGACATGGTGATAGTGCGAAAGCTCTTAAGAATGTCTCCGATTTCAAGTCAGCTATACAACTGACGAGAAACTCTTGATGTCGATCATCATTGGGAAACCGGGAATGGAAATGAAGAGTTCACCGGCCCAAAACGATTCCGTTTTTTAGACTGTCGTAAAATTTTTGCTAAGGAAGTTTGTAACCTTGTTATGGCTAACACTGATGAGCGTTTCGCACTTATCAATCACTTGTCAGCAGCTGTATTATTGCAACCCAGTTTGTTTCCAAAACATAAGCTGCTATTTCTTGAAAAAGAATTTCAGATCACAGTTAAAATATTTCACTTCAACGGAAATGAACTGCGACAGGAATTTACAGACATATACAGTAGAAATGATTTCCAAACAGCAAACGGAGCTTTAACACTTCCAAGTTGTATATACGAGAACAATTTAGAAACTGTGCTACCGGAGTCTGTGAAATTTATGCGTACTATTTGTACAATACCAATGACAACAGTGGAAAGTGAGAGGTGTTTCTCTTCACTCAAAAGAATCAAGACTTTCACCAGAAACACAATAAAAACGTAGATACTTAGTGCGTTAGCTATGTGCTCTATAGAAAAAAAAACACTTTTAAATGTGCATAATTTTAATGAACACGTAACTGACCATTTCGCTGAAGGGAAGGAGAGAAGACTGGACTTCGTCTACAAACTTATTAAGTAAGGAAAGAACGGTATTTTGATTTTATTTTATACCAATGGTAGGCAATGAAAACCTTGTTACTACCTTTGTTGGTAACAGTCTTCTAATTTCAATAACATAGTATGTTTGCCGCTGACGAACCATTTGTGTTTTCTGAACACTTACCTATATAGTTACACATACAACGAATTTACTTCTTACCACTTTATATTATTTTAAGGTAAAGTTTTTGGGTCTCTTATGAAATCTAATAAAATGGAGTTACGAGTTTTTCATTGCCTGCAGAAAATATTAAAAACTACATATTTGTGAGTAAATTTGTTCGTATTTTGGTGTAAGAGAAAAAAATCGAGTTAGATGAAGGGTTAAATTACGTAACTAGCTAATAAAATGAATGCTATATTCTCCCCGTTCAAGAAATGTTCTGAAGGGACAAAATGTCGTGTACAGTTGAATAGACATGCCGCCCCTCCTAATAAACAGCCCACCAGCCGCCACTGCAAGCAACCGTCAGACATGTGTGATGGTGTGGGTTGCACGTCTCCCAGGGGTGTTGGCGACCTTGTATTTATTGAAGGCACCATGGACAAATTTGTGTATCTCGATATACTCAAGGAAAATGTGAAGAAAAGTATAAATTTATCCATGTTATTTAAATTTTTCTGAGGTCTGCGACTATATTATAAGCTTTTTTGGAATAATTAATGCTGCAGCAGTCACTATTTATTAATATTTTTATTGGCACGACGCGTTTCGGCAGCACGCTGCCATCATCGGGTGCATTTTTACAGTTACTGGTTACATTCTTGACTTATTATGTTTTGTGTTGTGGATGCCAGTGAGGTTATATTTGTACATTTTCAACCTGTTCAGGAAGATATATCTATTTTTAGTATTATGTTTCATCGTTATAGTTTTTGGATTATTAAAGTGTTGTATTTACTTAAAGTTTTAAAAGTTTGTATTTACTTAAAGTTTCAAGTAAAATATTAATAAATAGTGACTGCTACAGTATTAATTATTCCCAAAAAGCCGAAGAAAAGTGCTGAGAAGTTGGATCTTGTAGAAGATTTTTATTTCCAGCAAGACAATGATGCCAAGATACGGCGGAATTTGTCAAATTGTGGATACTATACAACACGCCTCGTCGGCACATTACCCCATCGCAGTAGTCTCCGAACCTCAATCCCATCCAAAACATCTGGAATGAACAGAAAACGAGACCACGAAAACAACATGTGAGTAGTTATAAGAAAAATGGATGAATATAACAAAAAAGTTTGTTTCCTCCGTGCCACAAAGACTTTGGGCTGTAATGCAGAGAAAGAGACGCATTACCAAATACTGACTGCTGAGTGTCTGAATACTTTTGTCCATTGTATATTTCGATTTTCTGTTTTTCTTTCTTATCTACGGCGTCTTTTGTTACTCGTTGTTCTACATCTGTTCAGATTGTCATATGTATTACACATTTGTGAAGAATAAAATATATTTTGTGAGTTAAAAACATATGTAAGGTTTACTTCTCTGAAGTATCTGAATACTTTTGACCTCCTCTGTAGGCGTTGCTCTCCGCTGCGCCGTCCTCTGACGGTTTGCATAAGCACGCCTGCACCAGCTGGTTTGGTTCTTCAGCGTATAAATAAATAGAAAGTTTCGTAAATGTTTTCAATATCAATGCACAAAGTTCAAAATGTAAAAAAGAAAAAAAAATCAATACAATTGTGAGCTAATCTGTATAATATTTAGTCTTTAATTCAATAAAGGCGAAACACGTATGGCAATGAAAATTGGTTTATTCAGTTGCAATATGCAGACAATATAATTATCGACATAATATTACGCAAATGATGATGAATATTCCTCGGCAATGTAACAAAGTGATACGAAATATCTGCAAATTTTTCAAACAAAACGAATTTTGCGGCTAATAACAAGTAAGCGATGTAGTGAGCTTTTGAATACGGCTTATGATATATTACGTAAACGTGGTAAAAAATACTGCAGGATTGCATGTAGAACTCGCTCTCGTATCTTTAAAGGGAATACGTAATTACTACTTATAAACATGATAATAATAATAATCCCGTGTGGCTTTGCTCAACAGCCTGGGCCAAGTAAATTGGACGCCATTTCAGAGGCTTGCGTGACCTAATGTGCTCCAGTTCTCCAACCGGGGAAAGGGCACACCAGGCCGAAGTGCAATCAGGAGCACGTGTCGATCCTAACGACTCCATGATGTGAAGGCCACGTAGCCCGAAATAAATGTAGTTAGTTCACCTCTGTTCTATAGGATTTTATGAGTGAATTTTCGAGTAACAAAATTTGTGACATATTCTGTCGTATCTCTTGACTGCATTTAATTATTGACACTGCCAACGGACATTAGAACGACGACATTTTGGAAAGTAATGTCCCGGGTAAATTTTATTTGATTCTATATCTGTAGCTACAACAAAACCCCTAAACACAGCACTTCTCTCGACCCTAGTATCAGCATTATCGAGGCAAACTATGATTCGTTACCTTTCCTAAGATATCGTTTTTACAGATTTGCATACTATCTTAGATGCAACCACATAAAGGTAACTTTCACAATTAACGATAAGTTCCAACACCGTCTTTTCACAACGAACGGTTAATTAAAGACACGTTTTGTCGGTTGCGGTATATAAAAAAGTTTTCTCGTACATCGATCAAACCGGACGAGCTATCAAGACTAGATTCCAGGAACGTCTGTCGCCAAAAACAAACCGGCTTTTTTTTTCAATCATCTCATGAGAAGCAAGCATACTGAGCCTGTTCTATATAAGTCGCCAATTATTCATCAAGCCACCAGACATAAATGATTTAGATTCTGGAAGTATTAGAAATTACTACAATCTGGAGACGGTCTCTAGAACATGGGATCAACGAACAGCTGATTACAAAACTTGTGCTGGCCGCGGTGGCCGAGGGGACTGAGGCGCTCCAGTCACGGTCTGCACGGCCACTACGGTCGGGGGTTCGAATCCCCCCTCGGGCATGGATATTTGTGCCGTCCTTAGTCTTAGCTAGTTCATAAGTAGTTTGTAAGCTTTGGAACTAATGACCCTGTAGTTAAGTCCCATAAGTTCTAAAAACATTTGAACATTTTGAACAAAACTTGCATCCTGCTAATACCGTTAGAAAGAGCTATGGCGAGAGCTGCAGCAGCAGTATGGAAGAGTGGTAGGGCGACGCGCAATGTTGCCATGGACGATGCACAACAGTTTGCGTTTGTACCGCAATAACAGTGCACGCGTGGGTTGTAGTTACTCCCCACTGCATTGTATAAAGTTCACCAACCTGACGTCTTCTATAGCTGTCATCCCCAGGCAGATGGTACGCACAGGTCGGAGTTCATGCAGTGAGGCTGAAATTATTAAGTTGTTGGCAGGAACTCTTCTAACTACGGAATAATACTGAAGATTCTGGAATGCCAGCGAATTTATTTTAATAAATGCAAAAAACCAGCAAACCGCATAAAAATGTATACTGGATACACATTGTCTTAACTAGAAGTTCAATATTTATGTCATTTAACATTAATCACAAGTGATTAGTCTAAAAAATAAATTCTTTTCATCCTCTACTCCGAGGATTAGGGCGGGCTGTTTGAGATCCGGCTCATAAAGAGTCGCAGTTCTATTCAGCCAATTATCAGACAAGCTGTATCTACATCTACATACATACTCCGCAATTCACCGTAAGGTGCGTGGCGGAGGGAACACTGTACCACTACTAGACATTTCCTTTCCTATTCCACTCCCAAATTGAACGAGGAAAAAAAAAGAATGCCTATATGACTCCGTACGAGCCCTAATTCCTCTTATCTTGTCTTTGTGATCTTTACACGAAATGTAAGCAGGCGGCAGCAAGATCGTACTATACTCAGCTTCAAATTCCGGCCCTCTAAATTTACTTAACAGAAATTCACGAAAAGATCGTCGTCTTTCTTCCAGCGATCCCCAATTGAGTTGCCGGAGCATTTCCGTGACACTCGCGCATTGGTCTAACCTACCGGTAACAAATCTAGCTGCTCGCCTCTGAACCGCCTCTATGTCTTCCTTTAAACTGATCTGCGGCGGGTCCCAAAAACTTGAGCAATACTCAAGACATGGTCGTACAAGTGTTTTATACGCGGCCTCTACAGGTAAAGTACATCTTTCCAAAATTCTCCCAATAAACCGAAGTCGGTTGTCCGCCTTACTCACAACTGTCCTTACATGTTCGTTCCATTTCATATCGCTCTGCAATGTTACGCCTAGATATTTGAACGACGCGACAGCATCAAGAAGCTCACTACTAATCCTGTATTCGAACATTATGGGATTTCTTTTTCTACTCTTCTACTTTTCTACATTGAGAGCTAGCTGCCATTATTAGCACAAACTAGAAATTTTGTCTAAGTCGTCCTGTATGCTATTACAGTCAGTTACAGACGACACCCTCCCATACACCACAGTACCATCAGCAAACAGCACCAAATTACAACTTACTCTGGCAACTTACTAGACGGGCATTCGGATCCGGTGCTTCATATTTAACTGACATTATCTCAACTCACACATTTCTCACAGAGTTACTGTTTGGAGAGGATGAAAATTTGATCTGTTTTGAACATTTCATTCCCTTAATGTGTTCACCTAACTTCAACAGAAAAAAAGTTACCCGCATGTCGAAAATTCTGTAACGCTGCCAGAAAGTGCATGTTGATAAACTGTCAGTATACCCTCTTAATCAACTATTACCTCAAATTAAACTAAAATGAAAATGTAGTGTAGTCCTTCACGAACACACTGATGAAAATTCTACGTTTATACAGTGTGCAGTTTGTGAGTATGAGCGAGTTGAATGAATACGCGAGGTAACACGTGAGCTTCGTCCGCAAAATGGCAACTCCTTCAGCTTGGGAAAAAAAATGGCGGACAGTTCAGCTCGGGTTTATAGGAGCCTTACATCTAAGGGGGCAAGGGGAATCCCAATTGGGAATAAGTGGGAGGGGCTTTCCAGTTCCGGCATACACCTTACGACCAAGGAAAACCTCCCAAAAACCTTAGTCGGAAACGGGGGATTGGGACCAATTTAATTCGTCTCTGGGACGTTGCCTCAAGACTAAAATGGATTGTTGGGAGAGCTCGAGTGCACTCACGTCAATCAAGGATCGGACGCCCGAGTTACTCTCGGAAAATCGTAGAGATCAGCTCGACCTACAGTGGACAAGCGTCTCCCACCGCACCCGGCCCCGGCGGTGCGGTATCCTCTGCATCGAGCAGTAAAAAAAAAAAAAAAAAAAAAAAAAAAAAAAAAAAAAAAAAAAAAATTGTTACTCCTCCGAGTGCGTGTTCTGCACTGCAGTATGGCGGCTCGATGCAAGGCTGCCTTCACTCCGTAATTTAGCGCTCAAACATGTCCGCCATGCATCGTCCGTCTTAATTGTTTTCTTTATTCATTTTGCAATCGTTAATATACGTTCTCTAGTCAGGGCATTGCTTGGCTTTGAGAGGTTTTCTAACTTTAGTTTGACATGAAATAAATAATTAGTTTATTCAATATAGAATCCTCGAGTTGTGGCGCGTGACCGCCAGAACTACAGCCACTGAACAAGGTACTACGCATCATCAGCAACGCTCCACGATACACACGCACCGTGGACCTTCACAATGAATACCGCCTAGAGCGTCTCTCGGTGGTATTCAAGAAACTCGCCACACGTCTGTACAAGAACTCGAGACACTCGAACAACCCCTTCATCCTACGCTTGGGGAACTACGATCACAACCATAGGTGGAATTATAAACGCCCCAAAACACTTCTCCTCAGAGACTAACCCCCTACGGTCGTAGGGAACACCAACTCGCAAACACGATGAACATGGCAAACCCCTGCAGAACAGCAAACTGACTGGCAATACCAGCTGAGCCCACAGAAGACCTACAGGCAAAGCAGGGAAACCATATTCAGCGCACTAAACACAAACAAACCTAAACAGTCCCACACACTTAGCTAGTTCTATGACCGAACTGCCTAACTACCATGACAAACTTGGCTATGTTACAGGTATTCTGCCGATGTTCACGGGTATTCTGCCGCAGCCGACCCAGGAGATTCACAGGAGCTCAGCTGCAGCAGAACCTAGCATCAAACTGACTGATTCTTTATGACGAACTAACATTACCAAACCTTGCATGATCTGTCGCAGATAGCATACCGCTACTGCCCTTCATACCTACCCCACTGTCGCAGAGGTTTTTCTTTTCCCTTGGCTCTTGCCATGGCACTTTTTTTCCTCTGCCCTTACATACTTTTACCCTTCCTATACCTTTCGACCAATTCTATCTCCAGATGCACCGTATTAATGGGTGATCGTGCCCACACGTACGGATAACATCGCGGTTCCCACATCCCGTGATCCACCTTAGCAAACTAACTAAATTACGGAGGTGACAGTAGAACTTTTGTGATGGTCACCACGTTGGTGTGGGCGTGGGGGGGGGGGCACAACCCTTTTTTTTTCTTTTCTTTTCTTTTTTCTTACTACAGCCAATCGGCGTTCATTGCTTGCCACTCGGGGACTTCCGTAGAATTCGGGGGAGCTCGCCAGCACTACAACCATGGGAACCCGACCTACTGTATAAACGCAGTCAATACCTCGGCTGACTAATGTGCAAGACGTTCTGAGCTTGTTATGTGCTTGAACATCTTTTCTAAAATGTTCGGTTGAAAGGATTCGACCGAGTCGCCAAGTATAGCAGGTGGGATCACATTATGTGCTTGGCACACGAATATTTCTACCTGGACGGGACGGCCCAGCAGTGGTTTGAAAATAACGAGAACAAGCTCGATAACTGAGAAAAATTCCAGACAAGGCGTTTGATACTGTTCCCCACAAACGTTTAATGAACAAAGTAAGAGCATATGGTTTATCAGACCAATTGTGTGATTGGATTGAGGAATTCCTAGATAACAGAAAGCAGCACGTCAATCTCAATGGAGAGAAGTCTTCTGAAGTAGGGGTTATGTCAGGTGTGCCACAGGGGAGTGTCGTGGGTCCGTTGCTGTTCACGATATATATAAATGACCTTGCGGATAACATCGGAAGTTCACTGACGCTTTTTGCGGATGATGCTGTAGTATATAGAGAGGTTGTAACAACGGAAAATTGTATTGAGATGCAGGAGGATCTGCATAGGATTGACGCATGGTGCAGGGAATGGCAATTAAATCTCAATGTAGACAAGTGTAATGTGCTGCGAATACACGGAAAGAAAGATCCTTTATCATTTAGCTACACTATAGCAGGGCAGCAACTGGAAGCAGTTAATTCCATAAAGTATCTGGGAGTAGTCATTAGGAGGGATTTAAAATGGAATGATCATATAAAATCAATCGCCGGTAAAGCAGACTTAGATTCATTGGAAGAATACTAAGGAAATGCAGTCCGAAAACAAAGGAAGTAGGTTACAGTACACTTGTTCGCCCACAGCTTGAATACTGCTCACCGGTGTGGGATCCGTACCAGGTGGGATTGATAGAGGAGGTAGAGAAGATCCAACGGAGAGCAGCGCGCTTCGTTGCAGGATCATTTGGTAATCGAGAAAGCGTTACCGAGATGGTCGGTAACCTCCAGTGGAAGACTCTGCAGGAGAGACGCTCTGTCGCTCGGTACGGACTTTTGTCGAGGTTTCGAGAACATACCTTTACCGAGGAGTCTAGAAGTATATTGCTCCCTCTTACGTATATCTCGCGAAGAGACCGTGAGGATAAAATCAGAGAGATTAGAGCCCACACAGAGGCATACCGACAATCCTTCTTTCCGCGAACACTACGTGACTGGAATAGGAGGGAAAATCGATAGTGGTACTCAAGGTAACCTTCGCTACACACCGTCAGGTGGCTTGCGGAGTATGGTTGTAGATGTAGATGTAGACAGAACTTAAGAAAACGTTTGGAGACCACCATCGGCAAGTCAGTTTATCAGACGTTCAATTGAAGGACAGGGCCCGACGACATAGTGACTTAACACAGTCAAAAATACAGAGTGTTTAGCCCTATGTCACGTAGTTAACCCGGATATGACGGAGGCCGATAAAATTTCACACCTGATGAAGGGAATTGCGGAAGACATGTATCAAGCTCTTCTGTTCAAAATGTTCAAATGTCTGTAAATCTATCGGACCAAACTGCGTGGTCATCAGTCCGTAGCTTACAAACTACTTAAACCTAGGTAAACTAACCTAAGGACAGACACACACACACCCATGCCCGAGGGAGGACTCGAACCTCCACGGCGAGCAACCGTGCGCTCCGCAGCGAAGCGCTTCAGACCGCTTGGCTACTCCAGCACGGCGCTCTTCTGTTAAAAGACGTTTCGACGACACAAGACTTTATCCAGTGGTGCCAGAAAATTGAACAGATGTAACAGAGGGGGGTTGGACGAAAGAAGTACGACAGACTCCCGAATGTGGTCCCTATGGTCGTTGTGGAAGACCAGAATCACTTTGCTTCTCTCATACGGCAAGATGTGAGAGAAGAATTACAACAGTTCATGGCAGCTGGGACTTATGGACCAAGCGAGCAACAGATTGTGGCCATGGATGTCAGTCCTGTATGTCATGAGGGAGCCGACGCTGCTGAGGAAGAGGTATTTCAAACGTTAGCGCCTGTCAGCCCCGCCAGTCCCTCCCGGCGTGAAGATTGGCCTCGCCCTACTATTACGTATGCCGCAGCCACTAAACGGCAGCCTAGGAACCGACCGACGCGGCCACAACCAAATCCTCCGGCAACTGGTCTTACAGAATGTTTTAACAAGACTTTAGCAGATCTGCTTTCGATGTACGGCGATTATGAGCAGAAGGTTTGGGATGCAATACTGCCCGTCGTGACATTTCCTTATAATACAGCAAGGCAGGACACAAGGCAGGACACAAGCTTGATGCCGTTTTTCCTGCTCCATGGTGGTGAAGCTGAGACAACAATGAATACGCTCTTTCCGTTCCAACCGGAGGACACTCTGGATGACTATGAGAAACAGCTCATCACCAGGGCCGAAGAACCAAGATCGCTGGATCGCATACGGACACTGGACGCCCAGGAGAAGGACCGTCAGCGGTATAACGACCTGGAGATCTGGTATGGGTGTTTACCCCTTCACGAAAAGTTGGGCTATGGGAAAAGTTACTAAAGTGATACTTTGGTTCGTATCGTGTCATGCGCCGCCTTTCAGACGTCACATACGAAGTCTAGGATTATGAGCCGACCTCAAAACGACAAAAACGAAGAGACATTGTGCATGTCCTGTGGTGTCGCACAAGTATGAAGTACGCGGCACGTACTTTCGCCGCGCGCCGCCATGCACGCACGGCGCGGCGTTCTTACGACGTCAGCCACGAGCGCCCTCTGCTGCAACTCCGCTCGCGGCCACGACTGCTGCATCGGCCACTTGAGAATCAGGCACCAGTTAATACTTGGCTATCGGATAGGCACTAGGAACCATCAGTAGGCAGGCTTCTGTATATAAACTATGTATCAGTATTCTGCAGTCAAGAACTATGTAAAAGTTAAGTATTATCAAGACTCCATGAAATATATATCTCGTTCGAATTTACTCTAGTGTTTCTAGTTTCTGCTGTCCCACGCCGGCCGCGGTGGCCGAGGAGACTGAGGCGCTTCAGTCACGGTCTACACGGACACTACAGTTGGGGGTTCGAATCCCCCCTCGGGCACTGATATTTGTGCCGTCCTAGTTCGTAAGTAGTTCATAAGTAGTTTGTAAGTTTAGGGGTTGATGACCCCGTAGTTAAGTCCCATAAGCTTTACAAACATTTGAACATTTTGCTGTCCCACTGGCTGGTCACCTCCGTATCTGTACACGCGTGCATCCTTTATTCCTGTGTCGGTCTCTCTCTACTCGGCCACCGACACCTACGACAACCGGCGGACGAGACACAAAAGCGGCGACGAGGCTGGGACACAAAACGTCCTACGTATGAAGCCTTACCACGATTCCAGAGGACAGATAGACAGAAATGGCCTCTTGTTGAAGGGGTCTGCAGACCGTTATGGTAATGATGAAGCCACGACAGGAGGGTCTGGAGGGTCGTCGACACCGTAAGGAAGGAGTGCAGGCTGAATGGAAGGATTCCCCGCACCTGCCATACAGAGGACTCATGACGAGATCTAGGACAGACCTCTCCAACTCAGGTGCTCTGCTGCAGCGCCGGTGCTGTGGGTTACGTGAGGCAGGCACAGAGCGGTCAGCGCAGAGGTAGCAAGGGAACGTGTTGACGACACGAGGACCGAGGCGAGATTCGTGTTGTTTGTGAATTATTAAAACCAATACTACTGATGTCAATTTTTGTTTATAGACAAAGTTTTATTGCGCTCCTTATTTTATACAAATCTTCAACATTCTTTGTTGATCTTTGGCATCGCATTGAAGAAACTAATTTTCTCATATTAGGTCATGAAAGGGAATCATCAGTTGGGAAGGGAGTAAGACATGGTTGTAGCCTTTCTCCAATGTTGTTCAATTTGTACATTGAGCAAGCTATAAAGGAAAGCAAGGAGAAATTTGGAGAAGGAATTAAAGTTCAGGGGGAAGAATTAAAAACATTGCGTTTTGCCGACGACACAGTAATTCTGTCAGATACAGCAAAGGACCTGGAAAAGCAATTGAGCGGAATGGAAAGTGTGCTGAAAGGTGCATGTAAGATGAACATTAACAAGAGCAAAACTAGGGTAATGGAGTGCAGTGTAAGAAAATCAAGTGATGCTGAAGGAATTAGAATAGGTAACGAAGCAATAAAGGTGGTAGATGAGTTTTGTTACTTGGGCAGTAAAATAGCAAATGATGATCGCAGTACAGAGGAAATAAAATGCAGGATGGCAATGGGAAGAAAAGCATTTTTGATAAAGAGAAATTTGCTAACATCGAATATTAATCTAAGTCTAAGGAAGTCATTTATGATGGCATTTATGTGGAGTGTTGCCTTGTATGGGAGTGAAACATGGACGATAAGCTGTGCGGACAGGAAGAGGATAGAGGCTTCTGAAATGTGGTGCTACAGAAGAATGCTGAAGATTAGGTGGGTAGATCGTATAACTAATGAAGAGGTACTGAACAGAATTGGTGAGAAAAGGAATTTTTGGCATACCAAGAAGTGGTCGTTTGGTAGGACACATTCTTAGACATCGAAGAATCGTAAATTTAGCATTGGAGGGAAGTGTGTGGGGTAAAAATCGCAGAGGGAGACCAAGAGACGCGTATAGTAAGCAGATTCAAGTGGATGTGGGTTGTCGTTCTTATGAGGAGATGAAAAGGCTTGCTCGGGATAGGGCATTGTGGAGAGCTGCATCAAACCAGTCTCCGGACTGAAGACCATAACAACAACATAGGTATAATAGTTTTGGCAGTTGTATTTCGAAATACAGCTTGCAACAATTCATTAAACTTCACCTTCTTGTTATTTCGTTAATATTCATAATTGGAAACATTTGTTCACAAAGGAACATTGCTCAGAACATTGCAACACATTTTAGGGCAAGGACATGAATTCTCAGAAATTCTTGTTCAAATGTTTGTTAAGCTTAAGGTACTTAACTGCGGGGTCATCAGTCCCTAAACTTACAAACTACTTATGAACTACCTTATACTAAAGACGACACAAGCATCCTTGCCCGAGGGGGGAACGGCCTCACGCATCGTAGCATAGCGCCTCAATGCGCTCGGTCGCTCCGCCGTGGCGAATTCTTGTTCATCAAAGGCTATATATAAAGGGATTTAAATCACTACTGTAGACTAATGGTAATAGTGGTCTGTGGAAATTGAATTGTACTGTAGTTCTATTAGGTCAATTTGGATACTTGATGGGGCATCCTCTGCGTACACAGAAAGAGGCATCATAAAAACTTTTGAGTTCAGTTTTATTTTATTTCTTCAAACCTATCTTAGATATTTTTATGTAATATCTGTGTACTACCGGATGTGGCCATAAGCACAATTTTATAGAATGGTATATTTTTGGTTTTCTTCAGATCGTGGTAATAGTGCTTTTAATGTAGTAATCAGTTCACTTCTGTCTGCTCCTCCAATCCCCTCGCGTGTTACGGAATGTTTATTTTCGTAGTGACAGCGCTTTTATATTTACGGTTCAGTGTTATATTAAGCATTGTGGTTTCCCATCAGGCTTAAAAAATCTACCTATTAAGCATTAAAAAAAAGTTACACATAAATCCGAAACTTTTGTGCTCATGCTAAACTTTCGCAAGATAGATTAACAGTGTCTTATTTGATAAGGTTCAGAACGGATATTCAGCGCATCCAAGAAGACGCGAGAGCGAGCGTTAAGGGTATATTACACAGAGCGTATTTGGTCGCTAGTCGCTGGCGTCTGTTGTCGCTCTGCGTATGGGCGAATAGCGAATGAATACGCTGACGCAATGACACGCAGCGACTTCAGACGCTAGCGTCTTCGTAAAAACAATTGAAACACGACGTAGCATATGATACCAAGGAGGTATGATACATTGTTTTGGAGGTTAGGTGATACCAAATAGTTCTGTTTCCCAAGGTGCGACATGGTCGCGAATTTATATCAGTGATCCATTTTGTAATTACTTTTAATATCTTCATATACGTCGATCACAAAATTTCTCGTCGTTTTGACGACCGGTTTCCGTCAGTGATGACCATTTTCAAGTCTACAGCAAATCGGAAACGACAAATTTAGTAATAGACTACGGTACCTTATAAAACATAAACAAGGCATTACAGTCATCAATATAAAAAAAAAAGTGTTAAAATATTATACATCATACCTGTTGTTACATTCCTTAATGAAGATACACTTATGCTGTGACGATGCCATATGGCTATATTACATGTATTGATGACTGTAATGCATTATTTGTTTTCTAAGGTACTGTAATACTTGATGTATCCTTGTTTCTGATTTGTTGAAGACTTGAAAATGGTCATCCTGACATAAACCGGTCGTCAAAACGACGAGAAATTTTGTGATCATAGATGTAAATAAAGATATTAAAAGTTCTGTGTCCCACCAAACAAAATATGAAGTGGAATTGTAATCAAATTTCTGAAAATTTATCGAAGTTTTCCAGTAGTATGGGACATTAAAAATAACGATTATTTAAATTTTATTCTTGGCGAGATCACCATCCTCATGATGGTGTTCTGTTTCCTTATTTTATCCTCTAGCATTTACAGTAATCTATCAAAATTTTCTTATGTGATCCTCATTATATATCTGTAGGCAGAAGGACCTTCACACGATAATTCACCCAAAAGATTTGCAGAAGCACCATATTTATCCCTCCTTGCAATCCACCTTCTAATCCATTTTCTTTTATTCTTTTCTACTTTTCCGTTTTGATTTTGGTTCATTAATTGTTCTTTTAAAACTGTTGCGAGGAACACAACGCCAGCATTTACAATTTCCTTCGACATTTTGACTCGACTGGTGGCTACTTTAGACTCTCCCGTATATGACACGGGGCGACCAAAAACGCCAGCGACCAGCGTCTAAAGTAGCCCACCCTTCAACTTTAGACGCTCGCGTTTCGAAGCAGCGACTTTGTTCGCTGTCCCTGTTTACACGGAGCGAAATTAGCAGCTGCGTCCAAATACGCCAGCGACTAGCGACCAAATTCGCCCCGTGTAATATACCCTTTATCTCTGTGGTGGGGGAAAGCACCGGGGCCGCACGGTGCGGCACCGGGGCGCGCAAGCACCCAGTGATAGAGTTGGAGAGGCCTGGTCTAGGACAATGCAGCTGGCTCCAAAGGGAACCTACCAGCGGGTCGCTGTTCTCTCCGCAATGGAAGCAATTCCGCGAGCTTTCCGGTGGAACGTGTGGCGCAGCGGATAGCACCGCCGCTCGCTGTGCTGGGGGTCCCCAGTTCAATTCCCGACACGGGTAGAGAAAAAATTACTTCTTAGTATTCACTATTTCTAGAATGTTCTACAAGTTTCTTATGTTTGATGTACTTGTAAGTTCCAGAAAAAAAATTATGTATACATAGTGGAGCACTCCAAACAGGAGTCAGTCTGTACTGAGTGTGCGTTTGTGTTAGCAATAAACGTGTGCTAAGTGTGAAGTGTTGTGTTCTATTAACGACCACCCTTCGAACTAAACGTGACAATGCTGATATTTCAGGCCGTTAAATTTTACATTTTAAAATCAGACTAAGGAAATGAAAACCTACGTTTTCATCTTTTGTAGATCTGTAGAAAACTTTTGACAATATTGACTAGAACACATTCTTCCAAATTCTGAAGCTAGCAAGGGTATAAAATATAGGGAGCGAAGAGTTACATTCGGTGCAAAAACCAGACAGCAGTTATTAGAGTCTGTCTGTCTGTAAATCTATCGGATCAAACTGCGTGGTCATCAGTCCGTAGCTTACAAACTACTTACACTAAGGTAAACTAACATAATGACAAACACACACACACACACCCATACCCCAGGGAGGACTCGAACCTTCACAGCGAGCAACCGCGCGCTCCGCAGCGAGGTGCTTTAGACCGCTCGGCTACTCCACCGCGGCCGGGTTGTTCGAGTCGAAGGGCATGAAAGGGACGCAGTGGTTGGGAAGGGAGTAAGACTAGACTGAACAAGTTATGAAGGAATGCGAGGAGAAATTTGGAGACGGTATGATTGTTTAGGGATAAGAAATAAAACTTTACGGTTTGCCGATGACGTCGGATTTCTGTCAGAGATAGAGTTACCAGACGTCCTGTTTTACCTCACTAAACTAACTCTAGAGAATTTAACCTTGCTTCAGACACAGTGATTTTTTTTTCTAGAATTCTCCCTTTCTGTGCCGCCTCTGCTCTGAGGGAAAGCTACTTCAGAACAATTGAAATAACTGGCGTGGCAATTGTCACGGAATACGAACTGCGATGTGGCCTATTAAAAACATACGTCTGCAGCAATCCAAGATACCTCGGTTTCTAAGAATTTCACGTTAGAAAGATTATTTACAACTGCTTTACTCTCAGTTGCCTGTTGATCGCTGTGAAGGAAAGCAGTGGTCACGTTTCATCGAAACCATGCCAAAACGCGAATGTGTCTTTAGTGACGAACTACAAAAACGATTTCTTGACTTCAGGTCGGGACTAACAGCTCCGAGACAGAATGTATTACCTCTCCACCTGGTACATTCGTTTCAATTGCCAACAAAGGTAAGGTTTATTATCTTGAAATCGTTTGTACGTAAACACCTATACGAGAGTGAAAATTCGCTTAAAATTGTTCAGCGTTTGTGCCCTGAATCATGATACAGGGTATTGTTATTATTATTATTTTGCAGGGGGTTGGACCTAAGAGCCCACCAAAACACGGGAAACACACAAAGCGGGTTCGTACTGGCCCTCCCTCGGGTGTAAGCTACTTTAAGTAGTTTGTATGCTTATGGACTGATGACCAACGTAGAAGTCCCTTAGATTTACAAACATTTCGTACTGGCGCAGCTTTGTCCAAAATTGAACACTTTTTTTGCAAAAAAGAATTCTAAACGTAGGGATCTGGTACGAGCAGCTGAAGGTGCCATATCATTTCACACGGAAAAAGATCATCAAAACTTTAAATTCATAGAGTGTTATTCAAAGACTCAAACGTAACTAAAGAAATGTTATGTGCTCGCTCTAAAATAGAAGCTATTATATTTGTTATATACTGTCACCTCACTCTGTTAATGTGTCTATTAACTAGAACATTTTTGGGGTTGCAACAGACGGCAGCAACCATAGTTCTATAATACTGTTTCCGTTTCTCATTCAGTACTATGACGTTAAATCTGGAGGTATTCAAACAAGGACGATAGAACTTAAAAGAATTCCAACTGAAAAATCTGAAACGATTGCATCTTACATGTGCGACACTCTAGAAGTAGAAGTATTGATAGCAAATGTGTTGCTTTCTCTGGAGACAATAACAATCTCCAATACTCTGAGATTTTCAGCTATCAGTCGATCTTTCTATAAAAATCTTTATTAGCTGTTAAAAGTAATCGTTCTACACAGTGTCACTTGTTTTTAGAAAAATGTGTAAAGCGATTACTTTTAACTGTTTTACTTTTCATGGCAACCTTTCATTTTAATTTATTACGATGTTTTTGTAAACTTGTCATAAATGAAAGACATGTTGTTTTATTACTTTGACATCTCTAATTTATTTATTCTGTTGATAAAACTGTTATATTCGTTATACTGTAGATGATGTTCTATGACGTCACCCACTTTCGTTTTTGATAGAGTTTGTGTAGATTTGAAACGGCAAAAATGTCCAGTTGTCATACTTGGCGTGGTGTGAGTTATCCATATTAATAACATCTTTAGTTAATCACACGGTATGTATAATTATTGTTATGTCTGTTATAATGTCAGAAGTGGTACTTATGTAACATTTTCAAGTAGTAACAGTATGTTTTTCTTGTACTTTTTAGCATCGATAGCCGAAAATCTCAAAGTATTGGAAACATATCACAGTCGTGGAGCGCAAACCATGGAAAATACCAATCTCATTTCTCAGGATGAAATTCCCGTTTTCATTAAAGTGTTCTCCCAAGAGTGGGTTAGTGAAGCACGATTATGGTGTGTTTATTCTCTTATGTCATCTGTATAACCACCGAATTTTAGATCTATAAAAAAAAGAGAAATTAACTTGTAGAAATGATACACATTCTTAAGAATGTGTTGAATGTTCTTCAAGACAGGCAATTACAGAGTGTCCAATCTTTAAAAGGAAAAAGAAATTTTGGGGAGAAAAGGAATGAAGGTTATGATAATAAATACGATATGCTAGAAGGAGAAATAGCACATGTGTATGTGGCAACAATTACATATCTTAAGAGTTTTTTATGTTGAGGTGGATGGGTTTGAAGAATGTTCCAAATTGGGAAGATGTGGAATAAACAATTTTGTATCTAAATGATAAGCTTAACACTAAAATTGATGACATACAGTGTTTTGACGAGTTTTGCAATTTTCAGAATTTTTGACGAAGCAGACTAACATTAATGGAGACCAGTTGTCAGTGACACATGTAAATGTTTCAGAGTCAAAGAATATTTATTGTTTCTTAGAGCTGCTTGAAATGGCACGATTTTTTGTTTGCTGTAGTCCCAATGCCAGTAAGCAATCGGTGGACCAAGGACAGAAAAGGCAGCTATAAGCGTGCGGTATAATTATAAGGTTTATCTTGTGTACAGTTTTATGATTATTTATTGGAAAAAAAAAATATGTTCAGGAATTGGGCCATCAAATAAATAGCAGTACTAAAGGGAATAATGTAATACATGAAGACGACTAGTTTAATCATGATGCTTATTTCGTTGTTAATATTAAAATCTGGCTCATAATATTGCAACATTGTATGATTAAATAAACAGGAATGAAACGTAACCTTTGGTTCGCCTTCTCCACAATATTTTCTATGTGTTCTCTCCAGTCAAAGTTGTTCGTAATTGTAACTCCTAGGTATTTGGTAGAATCTACGACCTTGAGGTTTGACTGATTTATCATGTAATTGAAGTTCAGCGGATTTCTTTTACTGGTCATGAGTATTACTTCACACTTTTCTTTATTTAGTGTCAATTGCCAATTTTCGCACCATGCAGAAATGTTGTCTAAATCGCTTTGCAGTTGCTTTTGATCCTCTGTTGACTTCACTAACCGATAAACAACAGCATCATCTGCGAACAATCTAAGGGAGCTATTCAGATTGTCTCCTAAATCGTTTATAAACACGAGGAAGAGTAGGGGACATATAACGCTTCCCTGTGGAACGCCAGATATCACTTCTGTTTTACTCGATGACTTACCGTCAATTACAACGAACTGTGTTCTTTCTGATAGGAAATCGTGAATCCAACCACACAATTGGGGAGATATTCCATAAACACGCATTTCATAAGAAGCCGCTTGTGGGGTACAGTGTCAAAAGCCTTCCTGAAATCCAGAAATATGGAATCGATTTGAGATCTCTTGTCGATGGCACTTAACACTTCATGTGAATAAAGGGCAAGCTGTGTTTCGCAAGAGCGATACTTTCTGAATCCGTGTTGACTACTGATTAATAGGTCCTTCTCTTCGAGGTAGTTCATAATATTCGAACAAAGTATATGTTCCAAAATCCTACTGCAAATCGACGTCAATGAGATAGGCCTGTAATTTTGGGGATCACTCATATTGCCTTTCTTTGAATATTGGAGTGACTTGGGCAACTTTCCAGTCTTTGGAATTTTATTAGAGGTACTATGCTCCAGGCCGAAAGCTGAAAGGCATAATAAGTCTCTAATGATGATGATGATGATGATATATCTCGGATGTGGGAGGGAGGGGTTGGTTGCAGTTTGGGGTGGGGGGTGACTCTTTGGCGAATGGGGAGCTGGGCTCCTTTGCACCCCACAAAAAAATGAACACGATAAGCCGCCACAACAAGACAAATGGAGATATAAACAGTGCCAGTTCACAACAAAACGCGCAATAAACATCATAAAACATAAGACCACGCCACGAACAACCAAGCAGCAACACCATAGCTCGAACGTAAGCAAGCCACTAAACATCCACATAAAACCATTTTTCAACATTAACTTCAAGGCGAATGTACAATAAATCTATTAATTTTCGTAAGTGAAAAGTCTTGTTGTTTGCAGAGCGTCTTTGATAAAAGATTTCTTTTGTAAACGATATTTGATAAAGGTAGAGGGAGGGCTTTTGACAATGTTGATTGGAATAAACTCCTTCAAGTTCTGAAGCAAGCAAGAGTAAAATATAGGGAGCGTAAGGTTATTTACAACTTGTACAAAAACCAGACAGCGGTTGTCAGAATTGAAGGGCATGAAAGGGATGCAGTAGTTGGAAAGGGAGTAAGACAGGGTTGTAGCCTTTCTCCAATGTTATTCAATTTGTAAATTGAGCAAGCTGTAAAGCAAAGCAAGGAGAAATTTGGTGAAGGAATTAAAGTTCAGGGGGAAGAATTAAAAACATTGTGTTTTGCCGACGACATAGTAATTCTGTCAGATACAGCAAAGGACCTGGAAGAGCAATTGAACGGAATGGACAGTGTGCTGAAAGGTGCAGATAAGATGAACATTAACAAGATGAAAACTAGGGTAATGGAGTGCAGTCTAAGAAAATAAGGTGATGCTAAAGGAATTAGATTAGGTAACGAAGAAATAAAGGAGGTAGCTGAGTTTTGTTACTTGGGCAGTAAAATAACAAATGATGGTAGCAGTACAGAGGATATAAAATGCAGAATAACAATGGGTAGAAAAGCGTTCTTGAAAAAGAGGAATTTGTTAACATCGAATATTGATTTAAGCCTAAGGAAGTCCTTTCTGAAGGCATTTGTATGGAATGTTGCCTTGTATGGGAGTGAAACATGGACGTTAAACAGTGTGGACAGGAAGATGATTGAGGCTTTTGAAATGTGGTGCTACAGAAGAATGGATCGCGTAACTAATGCGGAGGTACTGAACAGAATTGGGGAGAAAAGAAATTTCTGGCATACCTTGATTAAAAGAAGGGATAGATTGGTAGGGCACATTCTTAGACATCAAGGAATTGTGAATTTAGTGTTGGAGGGAAGTGTGTGGGGTAAAAATCGCAGAGGAAGACCAAGAGATGGATACAGTAAGCAGATTCAGACAGATGTAGGTTGCCGGTCTTATGTGGAGTTGAAGTGGCTTGCTCAGGATAGGGAATTGTGGAGAGCTGCATCAAACCAGTCTCCGGACTGAAGACCATAACAACAACAACAGAGGGAGGGCGTAGCTTTTATGAAACTTCCCCATTGTATACATGCATCTTTCCTTGCTTTGCTGCCTTTTATCCTACAAATTAAGTGTATTTGCTGCGTCGCTACTGCCACAGTGATCGTTTCGAAGTATGAAGTGTACGGAATATTTCTTAATACAAAGCATATTTACTAAAATATACGGTTAGAATAGTATAAAGAAAAAGCTACTTCTGCATGTTGTATGCAAAGTGGCTCACTGTCGATGACGATAGGGAAGAAATTATAAGGTTATATGGAGAGGCATAAATGAAATAAATGTTTTTAATTGTACTCTAACTTAACCTCGTACTTTCTCCTTAATTGATTTACATTTTCGTTCAGTTTCGTCTTGAATAACACTTGAAATGGTAGGCTTACACTGTAGGATTCGTGTATTTTACTGCCTGCTGGAATAAATTTTGTCTGTGGATATAAATGGAAAGATCTTTAGCGCAAAAGGCATTCATGATTTGCGTAATGAAACACTGCACTAGTTAACTCCGTATTGGTCCACTTTAAGTTACGGTAGTAACACTAAGAGTTGGTCTTTGTGATCGGCTTTTGACACATCGAAATTTAAATGAAAATGACAGCTTAACCGTACATCTGACACGAAAACTGAATAAACGAATTTGTAGACGGGAAAATTTTCTACAACTTTAGTCTCTCTCTCTTTTTTTTTTTTTTTTTTTTTTCGTCACTCGCACCGTTACATAGATATTTGCAAAAATAACGGCGATTTGTCACCGGCACTTGATTTTACAAAACCAGAGAACTCTCTCTGGTATACGCCATTTTGCTCTTTGTATTTTATGATTTTCTTATTATATTTCACGGGTTGTCATTTCAAAGCAATGGCGCAGTAAAGAATTAACAGAAAGACGTCGTACTTGGTACGATAAATTATAATTTTTGTCTAAAGATGCCATATTAGCAGTTAACAACTGTTACCAATAGTACAAGAATTAAGGAAGACTTCTTTTCTCCTTGGTTCGTAAAAGGGTTTTTGGCACTCTTATTACTTAAATAGAGCTATGTTCTGCAATGTTTAGACTTGTGCACGTGGAAGAGTGCTACCTCTAAAATTTGCGTTTGTACTATTTCATGAACATGCCCTTAAATACCTAACAACGAATTGAACAATGGTCTCCTGAAGCATATGCACATAAATTGGGAGGATAATATAATGATGAATATTCTAAACAACGTCCTGCTACTGGTAGTTTCATATATAAATGAAGTCCTAGATTTCTGTGGCAACTGTCGTTCCTTGATGAAACGGAAGGAAAGTGTATACCTTGCAACAAATTACCTTGTTTCATTTTTCTCATTATTTATGGAATATTTTGAAAGCCTTTAATTAGAATCAATGCGTCTAGTAAAATGTTTGTCTTTTGCATGGTTGCTATGGACGCTTTTAACGTAGATTGTATTACCTCTTCTGTAGTTAAGATAATCATGACTTTGTTCTTGTTACTTTCTTCTGCTCTAAAATAAAGAGCAAATATTCTAGAATGAATCTTTCACTCTGCAGCGGAGTGAGCGCCGATATGAAACTTCCTGGCAGATTAAAATTGTGTGCCGGAACCGGGACTCGAACCTAGGACCTTTGCCTTTCGCGGCCAAGCGCTCTACCGACTGAGCTATCCCGACACGACTCACAATGCCGCCTCACAACTTTACTTCCGGCAGTACCTCGCCTCCTACTTTCCAAGTAAAGTTGTGAGGCAGCATCGTGAGTCGTGTTGGGATAGCTCAGCGCTTGCCCGCGAAAGGCAAAGGTCCTAGGTTCGAGTCCCGGTTCCGGCACACAATTTTAATCTGCGAGGAAGTAGCATATATTCTGTTTCAAAATGTGACTGCGTTTTCTTTTACAGCTACAATAAATGGAATAAGTGTGGTAACACTGAATTTCACATAAGTATAATACTGAATCTATATACAGAGTTACTACTATCATTATTTCATTTACAACATTAATTTTAATAGTAACTCCCCAGTTTGTGATTAGGAAGTCTATGTTTGTATTTCGTTGGTATGTATTTCATGGTATGTTTACAAAATAGATCAAACTCACTTTTCAGAGAAAGCGCTGTTAATTTTGAACAACTCAGAATCTCGCAGAATATGATTGTGTTCAATTAACAAGAGTGTGCGAAAATCTTTTATGAATCAAGATGAAAAAATTAAATAAATAAAATTGCCAGTGTAGGTTTTTATTTTATTTATTTATATATATTTTTTTGTTCTTCAGGCAGATCGATGCTTTGCGGTCGTTTGTTCATGTTCGTTCTGAGTTGTTCGTTGAGAATTTTGCTGTTTTTCTTATTTTTTTTAAATTACAGATGACATTGAGCACTCTTTGTTTTTCTCTCTTTTCATTTGTTCTTCGGTTTGCTCGGTCCTTTGTGGACGTTTGTTACTGCGCTGTGATCGTTTCGTTGTTCATTCAGTTTTTTCTTCACAGAAGGCAATGAGCTCTCTGAACGAGAACGCTGATCTACCCTCTGACCGGGCCCGGCAAGTTTCGAACCTCCGTCTAAAGTGTTCGTGCATCGCAAACTAATTCGCCGCCCATTACGCTACGCCGAGTAATACGCAATTCTCGTGCCTTCTATGGCAGGTGTTGTCTGCTAACATGACATTTTAGACATTAGATTTTAATTCATCGTCCTAAGAACGACGCGTTTTTGATTATTTTCAGTGCGCCATTGCTTTGAAATGACAACGCTTGAGTTATAATAAGGAAATAATCTAATACCGAAAGCAAGATGGCGTATACAAAAGAGATTCGGGCAAGGTTTCGGGCGAGGGATGTCACATGACTGATTTCGGAACGGCAAATTCACGCTGTGTTCATTCCAGGCTATACTCATTCGTAACCAGTACATGAGAAAAACATAAACTTAGAACAAACTACCAAACTAAGTCAGTTGATTTTAACGGAAAAAGGTAATGAAAATGTGGGAGAGATATTAAAATAATAGTTTAAAGAGGTGAAATTTCAAAAAAGATTATGTTCTTCAAAGCTTAACTCAAATAACAAATAATTTTCGCTGTCTGTTAAAAAAAGAATATTATGCGATATTATCAAAATACTGGAGTGGTAACCATATCGTTCGTAATTTATTATTATTTATATATTACTTTTGCTCGAAATGTTTGCAAAAAATCATAAATCTACAGGCAAATCTATAGTGGGCCGTAAAATACGCCAGTGCGATTTCTTTTTTCCCCTTACTTCGAACGATGCATTTGGACATTTAAGCACAAGTGCAGGTATTTATACCGATGTTTTGTGTTTCGAAAAATGAGGCGAAATAAATGTCGGACTGCAGTGAACTATAAAAATGTCTTTTGCAGCACAGCCGGCCGCGGTGGCCGCGGGGACTGAGGCGCTTCAGTCACGGTCTGCACGGCCACTACGGTCGGGGGTTCGAATCCCCCCTCGGGCATGGATATTTGTGCCGTCCTAGTTCGTAAGTAGTTCATAAGTAGTTTGTAAGTTTAGGGACTGATGACCCCGTAGTTAAGTCCCATAGACTATACAAACATTTGAACATTTTGCAGCACATAATTCGCAGTGATGCAGATCCAATCATAACTTGAAAGAACGACGGTAATATTTTCTCTTCCTAATTATAATAAAGTGTCTAATGATGTTATGTTCACGATGACAAACGTAAATATTGCAGTGTCTCATTACTTACACATTGACACAGTGTTAGAACTACCTGAAACATCAATTAAGATGAATTAAAGCATATAAATATGAGGGCGAATTAAAATGTTTGGTCACCCGATCTCAAATAATTCAGGTTATTATGTTCTAGCAGTGTAGCTCATGTAGTACATTTGTGCGAGCACTTCTCATGTTTCCCTCTCGCTATAGAAGGTTTTACCTAAAATGTTTCCATTTTTCATTCTTTTCGATGAATGCACTTCCAAGCTACATTATATTACGTGCTATAATACAGACGACTGGCTGTTTCCGAGTCTTTTCCGAGCAACTACGACGAAATATTTTATGGTAGTGTAATATGCTCTGAATAGTCTCCAGTGAAGTAGATAAAATCTTTGACTAAATTCTTTTGTCAAAGATCTTTTACAGTGTAATACCGGCCCAATCATCTGATTGTCTATCAAATCACACCATAGCAAACATTTTCAGAGTAGAGCTGGGTTTGAACATGACTCGAACTGTTCGAACAATTTACGTCACGGTTCGGGAAATCTCGGGAATGTTCGAACTTTCGATCACGACGCTATCTAGCAATGTCAAGAGGTACTATCTCTTCGATTTACAACAATGATATTCATAAATCTTTTCTGTGCTGTGCAGTATACGATTTATACCAAATATAGGGTGTCATTAATGTACTATGGGGATTAATAAGTGTGAAATACGGACTACAGTAGCTTCTAGGGTGCAGGTCATAAGTAAAAACAGTAGCGAATATAGGCTATAAGTAAACGATAGCAGTCGCGATTAAAAATTATAGTGCTGCGATCTAGTGACGCCTGTTGATACTACGTACAGAGCAGTTCGCGCACAGTTTATTTAGAGGTTTCAAGTACAGTTTATTTTTATATGACTTATTTCCGTTATTGGGTATTAAATTTCTAATGTTTTCCCTATTTCATCTCTTCTAATCTTCTTTTCAAGGCGATTAAAAGGTGGTAAAATTTTTATCTGTTACTTTAACGTTTGAACAGGAAATGGAATGGGATTCACATCTTTTCTTTGAATGTTAGCCGTCAGTAATGAGGTGCAGTAGTTCTGTTCTAGTAGCAGATATTTTCTTTATCAATGGATCATATCTTTCAGAATGCACTGTTAAACAAAATACGCAGTTTTTCATAGTGTTGACCTCCTTTTACTTTACATGTACTTGTACTTTCTATGAAATTAGTTCTGAGCAAAGTGATAGCCCGCTAACTTCAAAATGTTCCTCGTATCACTGGTAAATTAGCAGCGGCAGTCATTTATTACCTGAGTGTTCGAACAGTTCGATTCTGTATCAAGTTCTCTGCTGTATCGGGAAATCCCGAACATGTTCGAACGCGAGTATCATTTGCCCAGCCCTATTTCAGAGATGCTTTCTTGAAAATGTATCTTCACAGTGGTATACGGGTTATCTTCGGAACACTGATGTGAATCACTATTAGTGTTATCTATGCCATCACGACTGAAAGTGGCTTCAACGTGTGAAGAGCAAAAATGGGATTAGTTAGCAATTTTCAAGTATCCTATGACAAAATTCCTATCGTGTAGCTTCATCTTCTGCTCGAAGGTGTTAAGTGAGCTGTAAATAGAAAGATAATGTCTTCTGCTTCATCCACAGTCTGTTCAATTGCAGTTTGAGATGCAGTGTACTTAGGGTTACCAGACGTCCTCTTTTACACGGACATGTCCTCTATTTTCGATCCTAAAAAAGGTCCGGCCGGGTTTTTAACAAAATGGGAAAATGTCCTCTTTTTTGCGTTGTAGAACTGCTTCAACTTGAAGGTGCGTAAATATAACCCTCTGAACTGTCACAATCACTAACTCTAGAAAATTCAACCTTTTTTGAAACAATGTGATTTTTTCCCTCGTTTCTGTGCCGTGCTGCTCCGAGGTCGAAGTACTTCGTAACAATTGAAATAATTGGCGTGCCAATTCTCGCGGAATACGAGCTTCGAGGCGGCCAATTGCAAACGTACGTTTGCAACAATGCTAGACACTGAAATACACATAGTATAATATGAAACTCTCTCCTCCTTTCTTTGCTCGCAGTGTTGTGTGATACCCAAAAATAAGACAGTTCTGTGTGTGTCTGTCAACCACACTTACGACTTTAAGATCAAAAGCTAGTGCAATGTTCGTTATACATAAGTTAAAAACTTGTTCAAAACGTCATATAAATAAGGTCAGACACCACAGTCACCATTGCCGTTTGACCATTCGCCTGTTTAGGACCAAAGTGATCTAACTACATAAATAGTGTTTTGAAAAAATCGATTTAAAGCCTTCGTCCCAAAAAAAAAAAAAAAAATGATTAATTGCGAGCCTTTGTACAGGAAATAAACTTTATCTTATTCATTGCTTTTTTCACCTAGGCCTTACGTATTCCATTCACTCACTAGAACCTAGATCCTAATCATGTTTATAGTCACGTCGGTCTGATCCGAAATGGAAACATAACTATATCGAGGAACCCTTAGATAATTTTTACAGTTACTTTATTCGTGATGATTTTACAGTCAGCAGTACTGTGGTTTCCGTAAATGATGCATCGTAAAAACTTTCAGGTATGGAAAAAATGTTCAGCACTTAAGACGATTATTACAAGTGGTTAAATATCAGGGTTTCACCGCTATGTAGTCCTGTAATTCGTACTACGGGTCTCAACATTTCATGCTTCTTAATTTGTAAGAAGATGAACAAATTTCGTAAGAGCTATTACAAATAAAGACTCTGATAATACAGTAGAGACGTCACTAGTACTTGAGTTGTTAATACGAGAGAGAGAGAGGTTCATTTATGAATCTAGAAATGTCCTCTTTTCTGCAGACGGGCAGCTGGTAACCCTAAGTGTACTGAACACAGGAGCAAACACTAATGAATCTGGTAGCCTGCGGTTAGGAAATGATACGTCGTAATCTCTACAGCGTTCCCACTACTAACCCCAAACACAAATACCTTATCGAGGCACTCAGCATGAGTAAATACTTGGCGCCGTGTTTACATGCACTGGAACGATAGACTCGGCCAACAGTCACACTGAGAGCTTCATTGTAAACTGAATCACGACTTTACAATTTGAACATCAATGCTGCACTGTTAACAACTGATAAATAATCCGTGGCAGCCGGTGTATCAACACACGGAACGGAAATGCGTTTAACTCAGCTGTATATCTACGTAACAGAAATTGTACACACGACATACGGCATTTTTTTTTTTTAAGCTTATGGAACTTAACTACGGGGTCATCAGTCCCTAGGCATTTTATTGTAATTGATCTATACTACCACCTCGTAAAATATTGACTACGCCTCGTAAAAATCCATGTATGTTAGTTATTAGTTAAGTTGCTTACCAATTATTTTGTTATTTTCACACCTGTTCAGGATGCAAAGTAAATAACCGCCGTAATAGAACCGCTCGTCAGATTCGGAATACACGCAAGATTAGTACTTCGGTAGCTCCAAACTACAAGGAATTTAAATCCTTAATGCGTGACTTTTCGTTTGAAGCTATAAAAACTACCACGATTACTGTATAGTGCGTATATACTGAGAAAAACATTTAAAAAATCCTTGAAATTATTATGCAGTAGCTGAAAACCCGACGTTGCCTGGGTATTTATTTATTTCTTCGAACTTTGAGTTAGTACTTTTCCTATCCAGTCTCTCTCTCTCTGTCCATCTCCTTTTTCCTAAAAACATGTTACATTTATCAGAGAATATATAAGAAATCACAGGTAAAAATGCACTCCTTTCGAAGAATCCAACCATGAAATTCAACAATAATTATTGTAGTAATATCACAGATGGATCACTTAATGTAATGCGCGAAACGTCAAATCGATTTTTTTAAAGATATGTATTAAAAGAAATTTCTTTTTTACTGCTTTATTTATTTATTCTTATATTTCCTTATCCGAATGCTTATCCTTACAGAGAAACAGCTGAACACATTGTAGCATGCATAAACCAAAGATATGGTCTATGGCACCACGTTTCGCTGTACGTCAATGCTGGCCTTCAGTCCGAATTTTTTTTATAGTTTGACGACTTTAAACCACCATATCTTTCACCCCCTTATAGCTGTCGGCATGGAACTGCTATGGTGTACAACGGGAGACTTCGGACAACAATTACATACACACCATTCGTTTGCGTTCTGTAGTTTTCGCTGCAGAGCGAAATATTAACACACACACACGTAGAATTTTATGTACACCGATAACTTTCCATCCCAATATACTCCACCTTTTTACCATTATCAACCCTCAAGCAACAATGCAACCAATAAAACCATTTTCAAAGAGTAAATATAGTTTTCAAAGAATAATAATTGTTCCGCATTTCGCGTTATATTCTTCAAATTACTAAATATCTATCAGATCGCTATAAAATCGTGCCTATAACTTTCCTCAGATATAAATTAGTAACTGTACAAATATTTAAGTCTCTGCGTCTTGTCGTTTGGACGTGATAAGCGTACACCGAACAGACGTTAACATTAATATATATAGATAAATAGCTAAACTATCGCCATAAAACTGTGCCTAAGGCTTTCCCCGGATAGACACTAGTAACTGTACTAATTTTTAGCTCTCTATGTCTTGTGGTTCAGACGTGATAAACGTACACCGAACAGACATTCACATTTATAGATATAGATTATTTGTAACAAAAAGTTCATAGATGCTGAGCTATATAGTGATTTCACGATGTACCCGATGCAATAAATGTCACTATTATGCCTCTCATCTTTCCAGAAAGTAACTCATAATGCAAAATTACTACGTGATTGACTACTTTTACATGGCAAAGGAGGCATAATACTAAACTATACAAACGCACATGTTAGGAGTAACTCAATGCAGCTAACTGTCGAACAGATTCAGTAGCACTCTGCAGTTTATAATTTCTAGGACAAGCTACTAGCATATGTAACAACACTATGTATAGAAGCAGCTACAAATGAATTTGTGCTAAAATTGTGATAAGTTCGAGGGATAATTGAAAAAATAAGGTATGTAGCTGATCAGCTACACTATGTATTAAAGGGTTAACATGACAGGGATTTGAACTAGGGCAAAGGCGAAAGCAGGAATGCAGATGCCGTTAACAATTTCGCAAAGATTTGGTGCGATATCCGCAGGTTTAGCCCATGGCAATGGCACGTCGAAGTATTTAAGGTGGTATCACAATGGCGTAGCGTATCTCGAGCTACGCGTACGGAAGCTGTCGCACTATGCATCACGTATCAAGATACGTACCCGTCATACCGAAAGCTACGACTGATGTGCAAAGTTCTCCGTCTCATTTCGGTATTTGCCAAGACAGAACACGCAGTTTGAGGTGCAGTGCAGTGGGTTAGACCGAGCTGAGAAACGCGGTGACGAGACGTGTGTGCAGATGCTTATTTCGTATCGCTGTCTGCACTGCCCCATTTGACTACAGTACGAGATACAGCTTACGAAGACAGCTCGAGATAAAGGTTACACCGCAGTGAAAGGAACGTCCAGAGATAACTGCGGCTTACGGAACAACTGCCGGTGCATAGAACAGGCGGCGCGGCGGGGAGGGGGGAGTCGGGCGGCCGACGCATGCGCAGAGCGGCGCTGCCCCCACCACCAGGCGCGGTCCACGCGCGGCGCCCGTGACGTAGCGCGGCCACCGCCACACGCGCGGCCGGCGCCACGTGCCGCGGGCTCTATAAAGATGCCGTCGCGACGCCCCCACATACACACGCCGCACGACGCACGCCTGCACAGACGCCGCCGGTAAGACGCTGCGCGCCGCCGCTGCCGCCGATCGTTCAGGCAAACAGTTGTTTATTTATTCGATGCTCAGACGTTCCATACACAGTCTTTATCAGTCTAAATACGGTTCTTGGCCGAGACGTCGGATGTTATTGTCGTAACTGCACAATATTTCGTCAGCACACCTGGCTGACATCTTCAGGTGCGATGGACACACTGATAGGCAGGGCTGGGCAAATGATACTCGCGTTCGAACATGCTCGGGATTTCCCGATACAGCCACAGTCTAATGTTAGACTGTGGATACAGCGGAGAACTCGATACAGTATCGACTGTTAATAAATGACTCGCGCTGCGTATCTGCGAACGATACGCGGGAAATTTTTAAGTAACCAGGCTATCGCTTTGCTCAGAACTAATTTCATAGGAAGTAAAATTACATGTAAAACAAAAGAAGGGCATCGCTAAGAAAAACTACAACTACAAAAAAAATGCATACGTGACCTGTCTGGTATCACCACAGTTAACATATACAGTCACGACACTCCCGCAGATTTTTGTTATACGCTGCGATAGCAGCGCTCCAATCGGACGGCAGGCTACGTTTCGAATACGATAGTTGATGAGAGCGAATAGTATCGTTTAGATTGACTTCAGTATACTTTTTACTTTAGGGAACGTATGTAGTGCCTTATAAATAGGCAATAATTAAAAAAATAGCTCCCCATTTGTCTTTCTTAGGTTTCGTAAGATCTCTGACAAGGTACGAAACGGTACATTACAGGACAGTTAAGTTACAATTATTCTGTAACATACAGGCTTTAAATGAATAATTTCATTTTCTATTAAAAATAAGAATTCCTAGGAAACACCAGGAAACATGCTCTTTAGCAGAGAGACGTCAATTTCTACGCAGGAACGTTAAGTAGTCTTCATTACAATTCCAGTAAAATCGGTGACAGTGGAACATAGGAAACATATATAAAAAGCAATAAATACGGTATTTAACGTACCAAATCAACCATCACAGTTGTAGCTGAAGGAAAAACGTTACAGACGTGGCGATATAACGATAAAAGCAACCAACTGTTTTCCCACAAAGAAAAACCCAATTCCACAATTGTTGCTACATCTGAACCAGAAACGACAAGAATCATCAAAACATTGATTTTTAAAGCTAAAGTAATTACACTTAAAAGAATATACACGTATAAGAAAGACGAGTGACGTGTAAAAATGTGAGAATCATTTGACTCCATACCGAATTGATATACGTCAAAAACTGGTTGTCATAGTAAGAACAGACCATAATAGAATTTTATTATACCATTATGTTTATATGTAACTTACTTTCAGCGGAATAAGCTGCAAATATACACATATTCGTAAATATTTGTTCAAGATAGAGTTGTTCTTCATACCATTGAATCATTTAAATTAGGCTGTTTTATATTAATATCCGTATTATGATTGTCTCTCGAGATTTTAATAATGCTTGCAACGCAAAAAATATAGTAAGTATTTCGTTAATTACGTACAAAGGCGATTATAAACAAACATCACTACTTGGGCGGCTTGCCCACCGCTAGGAGCGCTAGTGTCGCAGCAACTGTCAGTTGGGAACAACTTTTACAGCAGTGTCGCGACTGTATATGTTAGACTGTCGATACAGCGGAGAACTCGATACAGTATCGAACTGTTCGAACACTCAGGTAATAAATGACTCGCGCTGCGTATCTGCGAACGATACGCGGGAAATTTTTAAGTAACCAGGATATCGCTTTGCTCAGAACTAATTTCATAGAAAGTAAAAGTACATTTCAAACAAAAGAAGGGCATCACTATGAAAAACGACAACTATATAAAAAAAGAACAATGCATACGTGACCTGTCTGGTTTCACTGCACGATATGATCCATTGATAGGCTACTATGACAGAACTACTGCATCACATAACGAAAGTCTAGCATTCAAAGGAAAAAAATGTGAATCCTTCAGAACTAGAAATTACATTTAATGTGATTATAAGAGATAGTTTGCAAATTACTATTTCACTCCCTGTTCATACGGTACAGTAACAGATAAAAATGTTACCACCTTTTCATCGCCTTGAAAATAAGATTAAAAGAGATGAAATAGGGAAAACAGAAATTCAATACCCAATAACGGAAATAAGTCATATAAAAATAAACTGTAATTGCAACCTCGAAATAAACTTTGCACGAACCGCTCTGTACGTAGTATCAACAGGCGTCGCTAGATCGCAGCACTACAATTTTTAATCCCGATTGTTATCGTTTACTTATAGCCTATATTCGCTACTGTTCTCACTTATGACCTACACCCTAAAAGCTACTACAGTCAGAATTTCACACTTATTAATCCCCATAGTATATTGACACCATATATTCGTTATAAATGTTATATTTCACAGCACAGAAAAGATTTATGAATATCATCGTTGTAAATCGAAGAGATAGTACCTCCTGGCATTGCTAGATAGCGTCGTGATCGAATGTTCGAAAATTTCCCGAGATTTCCCGAACTGTGACGTAAATTGTTCGAAAAGTTCGAGTCATGTTCAAACCCAGCTCTACTGCTAGGCCGTGACCGACGAATTCCTATTTAAAAAACACGAAGAAGGAACGCGCATGCGTGAACGCGCAGAAAACGGTGACCAATATCGCACAAGGACTGATTTTGGGAAGTTTCGTTTAAGATGAACTGTTGCGATACCTCATTGTCTATTGTCATTTTATTTTTAAACTTGCTCATTAAAATAATATGAATAAAGAGGTGTCGCAACAGTTCGTCTTAAACGAAACATCCCAAAATCAGTCCTTTTGCGCTATTGGCCACCGTTTTAGGCGCGTTCCCCTCTTTGTATGTTTTAAATAGGAATTCGTCGGTCACGGCCTAACATTGTGTCCATAGCACCTGAAGATGTCAGCCAGGTGTGCTGACGAATATTGTGCAGTTACGACAGTAACATCCGACGTCTCGCCCGAAAACCGTATTTAGAAGAAATCCGTCGGGAAAGCCTGGAGCAACACAGTCTATATCAATGTTGTCAAATTAGATTTTAGAGCCAAATCTGGCTTCTTTTTTATAGCACTTAGCTGGGAAATAAATGATTTAGCGGGGGTCCGGAGGTGTGGATTTCTTTAAATAAGATTTGCCGTTTTTCCTTGAGCGTAGGAACAGATTAACATCCGTGTTGATAGTAAGAACATTACTGTCCTAGAACCAACACTTTTCATTATGCCATTCAAACGTGTTATTAGAATGAGTTAACCCGTATCTGGTGAGATGATATTTTTGTAACACAATTGGTGAGGTCTGGTTATAGATACCATGATAATAGATAATTTTCATGGCCCTGATACTTTTATGGTGAAGGAGAAATGAAAAGTTTCTACTTACATTTCAAAGTAACTTTTATTGACATCACTGAACAACTTTTGGCAGCAGGTAATTATTTGATGTTAACAGAATAGCCAAATTTTCATATATATGTGAGTCCATAAAAAATTTGCAACGTGTTACATAATCCAAATCTTTGATAATTAAAATAAGTAAAATACAGTAAAGTAAACGAAATTTAATATTACAGTACATTGAAACAATGAACCTTTATAAAAACACGTTATTTCTTGACAAATTATTACACACACACAAGAATTTGCAAGTCATTACTCAACGCAATCTCGGCATACAGTACTTGTCAGCCTCTGCAGACTTGTACGTTCCAGCTGTTTCAGATCCTATTTGTTTATCTGTCTCAGCCTTGGTGGTAACTTCTTACACCTCACTTGTTTGCTCAAGTATCGTCTGACGTCGTATGGAACTGGTATGTGGAGTATTCTTCTGAAGTTTAGCCGCTGTTCACGGGGGAAATTGTTGTTTTGAAGTCGACGATTGATATGAGGCTCTACAAGTTCGGCAAGATTTTTGATATATTCCAATCTGATTAGCTCTGGATTCCACGGGACACGGTAGATAACATAGGCATTCACTAGACTGATGTTCATGAGAGTGAAAAATATGGTAGGTAACGGACGTGGTTGTCAGTAATCAGTAACAATGAATCAAATAAACTCACTGCTTGCATGGGAACTGCGTCCAGGGTTATTAGTTATCAAAGGGAACCTGCCAGATGCCGTACTATATACAACATGGAATACGAGAATATTCCAGAAAAGTTCCGCAACTGGTATGGTTGGGTTAAAAATACACAGTATTTAAAAAAAAAAAAAAAATCGCGTATAACATCAAACAACTGGCCGTCCTGTTGAGTACCGCACTTCAGACCGACTCGCAACGACCTGACTTGAAGGTGTAGGAACCAACAATTATGTACTCACAACAATCTGGAAACAATGGGGTTTCAAAGATTTCGCTGGGTATCTGACACCCAACATCACCATTTACGGGTTAAACCAGTGGTTCCCAATCATTTTTTGTAACTGGACCCACAATCTTTCTGGCACAATTTTCGCGCCCCAGAACATACAGGGTGTTTCAGACCACCTGCCCACCCCTTACATACTCTTGGGATGCGAACATGAACTTTATAGGTGTTTTTTATGTCGATGTACAAAGAAAGTTTGCGAGAAAAATGATTTACGCTGAAAACCGACAAGCCTGAGAGAGAGAGAGAGAGAGAGAGAGAGAGAGAGAGAGAGAGAGAGGCTTGTCGGGTGTCGGTTTTTCGGCGTAATTCAATTTTCTCGCAACCTTTCTTCGTACATCGACATAAAAAACACCTACAAAATTCATGTTCGCCTAAGTTTGTGGTTTGCAATTAGAGTATGCAAAGGGATATTCTCAGGTACTCGAAATCTCCCTTACCTGATGCGATAGTTCCGTAGGAGATTTATTCATAAGCTGAGTGTTTTAAAGTTTTCGTCTAGAAATGAATTTCTTACTCGTAAAAATTTTTAAGGAATTCCCTTAAGGTAAACATCAAATAAAACAAGCACCAATCTCAACTTAGACACTTGGATAAAAAAAAACTAGTTTGAATGGTCCTAAAGTTAATTCATCAGTTAGTAAAAGCTTTCTACTTAAATACGAGGGCTTTTCAAATGGAAAGGTACGAAACGTCTTAACAACCAAACCGGTTCAAATCTGGATACGCCGCTCTGGGATAACGTAGTGCGACACCTAGCATGCGTCGTCACCTCGCCCTAAATAACTGAAGGCTATGCCTTCAGCAGGTAGGGTGATGCTCGCCGCCGTTTCCGATGTCCGAGATCCGACACTCATCGAATTCCTGGAGCACGGGAAAACCATTAACAGTGACGTGTACTGTGAGGCACTTCGTAGCCTAAGAAAGTCCATCAACAGCAAAGGATCTGCGCTGCTCACGGACGGAGTGATTCTGCTCATGATAACGCGCGTACACACACATCCAGGGTCACACCAAGTGAACTGGCCAAATCAAATGTTCAAATGTTTGTTAAGCTTAAGGGACTTAACTACGGGGTCATCAGTCCCTAAACTTACACACTACTTATGAACTATCTACAACTAAGGACGGCACAAATATCCATGCCCGAGGGGGGATTCGAACCCCCGAGCGTAGTGGCCGTGCAGACCGTGACTGGAGCGCCTCAGTCCCCTCGGCCACCGCGGCCGGCTGAACTGGCCATTTCAGGTGGGAGCGGCTTGAGCATCCGTTCTACAGCCCGAACTGCCGCCCTGTAACTCAAATCAGTTTGGTCCGCTAAAAGCGGAGTAGCCGAGCGGTATGGAGCGCCATGTTGCGGATCGCGCGGCCTCCTGCGTCGTAGGCTCGAATCCTCCCTCGGGCACGAATGTTTGTGTTGTCTTTAGTATAAGTTATTTTGTGTCCCCGCCTTTGTGTCTCGTTTCCGTCGTAGGTGTCGGTGGCCGAGTAAAATGAGACCGACACAGGAATAAACGATGCACGCTTGTGCATGTACGAAGGTGAGCAGCCAGTGGTACAGCAGAAACTAGAAGCACTAAAGTAAATTAGAACGAATATTGCACAGAATTTATACAATACTTAACTTTTACATAGTTCAGTACTGCAGAATGCTGATACATAGTTGAGCTAGGTCCTATCCGATAGCCAAGTCTTCACTGATGCCTATCTGATTCCGAAGTGTTAACTGGTTCCTATCTCAGTCCGAAGTGAACGATGTCGTTCAGTGGTGGCCACGAGCGGAGTTGTAGCAGAGGGCGCTCATGGCTAACGTCGTAAGAACGCCGCGCCGTGCGTGCATGGCGGTGCGCGGCGAAAGTAGGTGGCGCGCACTTTAGACTTGTGCGACACCACAAGTTAGTTATAATAATAATTCCGTGTGGCTCATAGGCCTGGTGCAAGTCTTTCAATTGGACGCCACTTCGGCGACTTGCGTGTCCCTAGCCTACACCAGCCCAGTTATCCAACCGGGGAAAGGGGACCTACAGCTTAACGTGGAATCCGAACCACGTGTCGTTTCTGGTGACTCCTCACATCGTTGAGAGGTGAAGGATATGTTCAAACGCAGACTGAAAAAATCCGACCGGGTTTCGAACCCGTGACCCTTCGGTTTCCAGTCGAGCGCTTTACCCCAAGACCACCGGCACTGACATAAGTTAGTTTATAAGTAGTTTGTAAGCTTATGGACTGATGACCCTGTATTTAAGTCCCTTAAGCTTTACAAACATTTGATTTTGAAAGCGATGCGCCTCAACTCGTACGACGAACAGAAGGACACAGTAAAATCACAGCCACAGGAAAACTCGAAACAGGGAATCCTTCAGCTCTTTAAACGATGGGATAGTTGTGTCCAGGCCTCTGGCTCCTTTTTTTTTTTTTTTTTTTTTTTTTTTTTTTTTTTTTTTTTTTTTACGGTTTGGGTGGGGAAGAAGTATAATGAAAGTAGTCACACTATAATGTTTCTTCATTTCATTTTAATGTATCGTATTTCAATTTGTTTGACGTGAGACCACAATCGAAAATAACATAATGTTATTTCTACTATAAATCTATGATACATTGTTCGTTTATTATAATTTACACTTGACGAAAGTATACAATTTAAGGGAAGGTAAAGCAAAGGCTGAAAAGGAGATTAGAACTAGAGAATCTCCCATTAGTAGCGTTCAAAGTTACAATTATCTATTTAACCTTTTATAAAAGTTCCATCCAATTGCTTGAGGAGTCTGATGTCAGGGCACAGATTTTTCAAACCGTGTAAACTGTAAACTACGTCCTGCAGCCCTCGAGAGGTCGAACGGGTACCGACCGACCGCCGTGTCAGCCTCATCTCGAAGGCGTCACCGGATGCGGTATGCAAGGGGGGGGGCGAGGGGCGTGGTCAGCGCCCCACACTCAAGTCCATTGTGTCGGCTTCCGTGACTGGAGCCGCTACTTCTCAATCGAGTATCTCTTCAACTGACCTCACAAGGTCTGCGGCCCTCTAGCCAACAGCGCTATCGCTGATCCATACTTAGCAAAGTCAGACAGCGCACGGCCGATGGCTAAATATGAAGAAAATAAACATAAATTCACGCCAGTCTATTAAGCCACAGAATTATTGCAGTAATAAAACTGTTCGATAATGCAACTTACTTTATTTAAGCTTTTTTTCCTGCCTTTTTAGTAGTTAAATTTATCCTATCGCATTATCTAGAGTTGTCAACACTGCTCATTAGTATTCTAATTTTCCAGTAGAACTGACCATCTGACATCCCGTCACACTATTGCTGTCTTTCGCAGGTTCCTTTACACTTCCAGTTGGTATTGCTATTTTCTCTTTTTTACATACAACACACTTCGGTGACGGTAAGATTCTAATTCAGTGAAAATGAAATGATTTCCAATTCGTCGTGTCGTACAGCAACGCGTGAAATTATATTTTGCATTAAAAACCGCCCTGGTTGCACACTGTTTCATTATTCTTCAATGACGCGTTTCGCCCATCAGCAGAACCTTCTCAGATTATCTCATTTACAGATTTTGCACAAGAATTACAAAACATTTACAAAAGGGGGGGGGGGGGGAAGACATGGGTTTACTTTCAGCTTAGTCGACTGCATAAAAGGGCAAAAAAAAAAAAAAAAAAAAAAGATAAATAAATAAATCTTACATGGCACTCTCCGTGGTGTGATACCGTACGTTGGTTTGCGGTATCTGAATGTTTTCTGTATTTCTAATTTTTTTTCTTGTAATTTTTTTCGTAATTTCCATGGCTACGAAAAAATTTAGAAATGTAGAAAATTTTTAGATACCGCAAACCAACGTTTGATACTACACCACGGAGAGTGTCCTTTAAGATTTTCTTTTGCCATGTTAAACAGTCTACTTAGCACACAATAAGTCCATGCCCCCGCCCCCTCACCCAGTTTTGTAAATCTGTTTTGTAATTATTGTGTAACGTTGGTCACGCAGATAATTTTAGGATGCCCGGCCGAAAGGCGACACGCAAAATTGAAGAATAATAATAACCGCAAATGTTCCGCAAGGCAGTCATGACCAGAGTAATTCTGCTAAGGTCTTTTTTGGATGAATTATTTGGTTAAAATAGCAGTCCAGGTTGCAATACTATTTTTTATTACTGACCGGTTTCGAGTATTATGCTAGTTGTCTTCAGAAGGTAGGCATGTACGAGCAGGTACAGTAAAGTTACGTGAGTTCTAAAATATGTGTCGTACAGGAGTAACCTCATTGTACCGACAGGCCTATCTTCTGAAGATGACTGTCATAATAGTCGAAAACGATCATTAGTAAAAAACAGTATTGCAATCTGGACTCAGCGTTTCCCCTTGTGGGTATTCACGAAGGACGCTCCTATCCTCTAACAGAGTAAGCCGTGGTTTGCTTTTCCCTTGCGCCGCTAAGTGTTCATAAAACGTCTTCTTGAATTTGTTACTAAAGATTCTTTTAATTGAGATATAGGATGATATTTTTTGGCTAAAACGTCTGTTATTCCGTTCCTATGGATTCTTGTATGTGATAGTAACCATTGAAAAGCTATTTCAGTTCCTGCTTCGGTAATTTGGAAAATGGACGATTTTATTCCATTCATGCAGGCACTTAAAGGAGTTCTGAAGGATTTTATCACCAGTATCGTATACGAATTGTGGTATTATCCTTACAAAATTACTTCGCTGTGGGCTTAGCAGTGATGTTAGTCGTGGTCACTGACAAAAACAATTGCATTCACCTCCTTCTTGATCTGTCCCAGCTGCTTATGTCTAGTTAGTTACCCTGCGACCATGAGTCAGTGGCGTAACTAGGACATGGCTTTGGGGGGGGGGGGGGTAGATAGATCTGCTTGATGAGCAAAATTTTAGTTAAGTTTCCAGACAGACTACCATCTACGACTCCCGTTGAAGAAACTAATTCACTCCCATCCAATGAAAGCTTATGGTGAAACACCCCAAGTTTCCAATCTTTACCTTTACCAGATTGCTGTTATACGATTTTTTTTTTCTTTCTCTTCGGGGTCTGGGGTTGGGGGGGTTCTACCCCCTTATCCCCCCATAGTTACGCCACTGCCGTGAGTGGAAGGGAAAAGAGGGAACTGTTAACTGAAAACGCACCTTTAAATGTGCGATGGTAAAAGCGATGTACTTTTCTTTCCTGTTTCATAATTAAATAATTGCACAAAGAGTTCTTTTCGTGGGGCAGTCGCAACCAATCGTCAGTAAAGACGACACTATGTATACTGTTGTAATCATCTTTCACGTAAACTACGACGCGCGAAAATGCTAGTGGCAAGAGTGCTTATTACTTTATTTATAGCAGCTATTTTCATAGTGACAAGAGGAAAACGCAAAATTAATTAAGATCTGACAGAACACAAACACATATAAAACGTTTACTGTGAAAATGTTGGTTTCCATTGTATAAGTACTAGGATTTACGTGGCTCAAGTGGTGTTTGACGTATCAAAATGCTAATGTAATATTTGCAATTAAAAGAAAATGAATAGTAGAGATAAACACTATTTGACACCGCGAAACTACGAACGGAATACGATGTACGTAACGAGTCTCGGCCGCTCGAAATGGCCGCGTGGTCTAAGGCGTCTTGCCATCACCTGGACGGCCGTTCTCGCCGGAGGTTCGAGTCTTCCCTCGGGCTCATCACCATAGCAATTTGGTCCAATATGTTTACAAACAATGAGGCACGTTTAACTACAACAGTACTCAAACGTCCCGCAGTCCGTTCAAAAATGTCTTCCTGTCTCTGTTTGACAGTTAGAAAAATGTTTTACTGAAATCGTTGAGAGTCATGTTCAGTGATAGATTCTGTTAAATGACGGTTTTCTAAAACAGTGGTAACAAGTAGTTTATGACCAATTCGGTATGTCGATATTTTGTGTTTAGTATTGATGTTATGATTTTTCAAATACTTTTGTGTCGAAACTGAAACATTGATGTTGAAAATGCCAACAGCAATATTTAGCAAATATGCAGTACTTTCACACGACACACTAGTTCGTCCGTCGCTCGTTTGAAAGTAACGACGTCAGACGGACAGGTACTGAGGAACAGCAATGCTTACAACAGTACTACATCATTAGACTCACGACTCCCATACTGAAAATGGAGCTTTTTTCACTGCCATTACTAACCACAAAAAAAAAAAAAAAAAAAAAAAAAAAAAAAAAAAAAAAAAAAAAAAAAGCAATTGAATTTCATCACTAACTGATATGTCCCACAGTGTGCTTCAAGTCACAGGACATCATCAGACGATCATCCAAAGAGAAAAAAAAGAAAGAAATAGAGAAAACAGTTCGGTAAGTGTTTGTTGTCCAGTGATGCTGGTATAAGGAAATGTTTAGTATTTTACGATGTCACTGGAGGCTACGTACGTTTGTGTTCACGCCATGGAGTACTAATTTTTGATAACTGCTGTTCATAGCAGCATTCAATTCTCATAATCCCTTCATTGTATTTTCAGTCAACACATTCAAGCGGAACAATAAATTTGGCACACTTCGAGCTTGGACTAGGGAATGTTTCATTTTCACAATGCGTTGCACACGTTGCTTAACGTTAATTACTGGAAACATTTTCGAATTATGAAAGTCATATTCAGCACGATAAAGGTAAGAGAAAAGATATAACTGATAACTCTAGTTCATACTCACTGAAAGTTTCAGATCTTATGTAAAATGATCAAAGTATAATAAAAGAATCATCTACATATTTATTTATTGCACTTAAAAAGGCCGTTTAGGCCTACGGAAGCGGTCATAATATACAAAGTCACTAATGTAATACTTGTGTAAAATATTCTGTCCTACGTTGCAAATTAAGTCACAGTTATTCCACGCATCACCAGTATATTTATCTCAAATGTTCAAATGTTTGTATAGTTTATGGGACTTAACTACGGGTTCATCAGTCCCTAAACTTACAAACTACTTATGAACTACTTACGAACTAGGACGGCACAAATATCCATGCCCGAGGGTGGATTCGAACCCCCGACCGTAGTGGCCGTGCAGACCGTGACTGGAGCGCCTCAGTCTCCTCGGCCACCGCGGCCGGCTATATTTATCTCGAAAGTACAGGATATTTCCAGTACGTAATCAGGATATCGCAATATAAAATTGCAATCGTTTTCACGTGAATCTAGCAGAAGACCATGACTCACTCGACCGCAAAGACTTAACCGTTGTGAACCACTTTCTGTTACACATACTGGCAACGAAACGTATATCATCCAACCTCGTTTGCATAAGACATAATTTAGTACGTTGCTGGCATTATTAGGCCTGTGAGGTGTCGCGTACAGCAAAGAAATTGTAGGTTAATGTCGAATCCAGGAACTGTGATTATATTTTATGAAGACAGAGTTGAGTAACAAAATACCCAAGAGGAATTCAGCGCCGCGGTGGAGTGGCCAAGCGGTCTAAAGCACCTCGCTGCGGAGCGCGCGGTTGCTCGCCGTGGAGGTTCGAGTCCTCCCTGGGGCATGGGTGTGTGTGTTTGTCCGTAGGTGAGTTTACCTAGGTTTAAGTAGTTTGTAAGCTACGGACTGATTACCACGTAGTTTGGTCCGATAGATTTACAGACAGTAATTCAGCATGTTGAGTCTCACGCAGACTCATTTTTGGGCATTCACAATCCTTCGAAATAACAAAACAAGTTTTTTCACCATAAGATACTTAAGAGAAGCATACTCTTGATAAAGAACTTCTGAATCCTAGTGACATATCTACACTGTAATGAAACTGTAACTCCGGTTTGTTCGTCGTCATTCTGTTTGAACACACGTCTCTCCAAACTACCCAAAGAATTTCCGTGTTGTTTCCACAGGTAACATGAGCATTAGCTCGAGCGTTATGCTGAATGAAACACACACGTCTCATTTAATCAAAATCGGATTAGAGAAGGAAACATAATTTTTTAATAATCTGCTCTGCTTAGTAGTATTTCATTGTCCCCTGTTGAGAAAGATGTTATCTTTTGACAACTTTTGTGTCCCAGCCTCGTCGCCGCTTTTGTGTCTCGTTTTCGTCGTAGGTGTTGGTGGCCGAGTAGGAAGACCGACACAGGAATAAAGGAAGCACGCTTGTCCAGGTACGGAGGTGAGCAGCAAGTGGGACAGCAGAAACTAGAAACACTAGAGTAAATTAGAACGAGATATATATTGCACTGAATTTATACAATACTTAACTTTTACATAGCTCAGTACTGCAGAATGCTGATACATAGTTGAGTAGAGGCCTGCCTAGTGCCTGTCCGGTAGCCAAGTCTTCACTGGTGCCTATCAGATAACGAAGTGTTAGCTGGTTCCTATCTCAGTCCCAAGTGAACGATGTCGTTCAGTGGTGGCCACGAGCGGAGTTGTAGCAGAGGGCGCTCGTGGCTGACGTCGTAAGAACGCCGCGCCCTGCGTGCATGGCGGTGGGCGGCGAAAGTAGGTGGCGCGCACTTTGGACTTGTGCGACACCACAGACACATACAGGTATCGTAAGCATAATGTTTGTTTTCAATTATCTTTTCGCGAAAACAACCAAATTTCACCGATTCATCGACATGAGATAGAAGTTATTCATAAAAAAATACTTTCGAATGTTTGTATAATTTCATTTCAGTCTGCTGGAAGCAATCCAGTAGATACATATATTTCATGTATGAGCAGCATATATTTCTCTTCCGACCTGCGATCGTCTGCTGTCTGCACAGCAAACACGCGAAAACAAAAACAGTTCGGCAACCAGACACCAGCGAGACGGTGCAATCACCGCGTGCAGTTGGTCGGGACGTGTGTAGGCTGCAACGAATTTGGTTGGTCGGCTGTTCAGCTGGTTGGTCGGAAGATAAATCGGAGGTGTGTAGGGGCCTTTAGTTTATAATTGCTGACGACAGAATAAGGAAATATGTTTACGCCCAGAAGGCGCCCGACTGTACTCGACAGTATCGCGATCCACACACATCGCTCGGCATTGTGCAGTCACGTTATTGTCATACTGCGGCTGCGTCTTCTTGGCGTCTGCGGAAATGTATAGGCATCGCAATCAAAGAGTACGTTCAGAAGGAAAGGTTATTATAAGTTTTGTTGTTCAGTTAGCCCTCGTACCAGTGCAATCGAGGGACAAAATTACAGAATTAGGACAAGATTCTAAAACCTAAAACAGAAGGCATATTTTAGTTGCTGGTGTGTCTTGTAATGTGCTTCATCATTTTTATTAAATATCCATATATTTACTAACAGAGTTTGATCACAATTTTTAACGGTTGATTTAAATATGATTTTTAGTCATAGTCCTTTTTCACATTATTGTAAAGATTGTACACAGATTCTTTTTCATTAGGTCACATGTTTTGTCTATTAATTCTTTATTAATTTGGAATCCACGTCCGTTAATTTCAGACTTTTTTTTCCATAAACCGGCGAGAACTCGTGCCTCTAAAAGCGATCGATCGCGTGTATAGCATTTTTCTGACAGTCAATGAACAGTTTATAATGTACTTAATATGTCTAAATAAGTATTTCTAGTTCCGTTTATAAAAAAAACAACACAAATATCTGACTAATTAAAATTGCTAAAATGCCGATTGTTTTAAAATTACTGTGAGCAAAAAAGCTCACGCGTGAGTCCTCGCGGATTAACTTAGATTTGTTTTCTTCATTGTTATTATTACACTCCTGGTCATTAAAATTGCTACACCACGAACACGACGTGCTACAGACGCGAAATTAAACCGACAGGAAGAAGATGCTGTGATATGCAAATGATTAGCTTTCAGAGCATTCACACAATGTTGACGCCGGTGTCGACACCTACAACGTCCTGACATGAGGAAAGTTTCCAACCGATTTCTCATACACAAACAGCAGTTGATCGGCGTTGCCTGCTGAAACGTTGTTGTGATGCCTCGCGTAAGGAGAAGAAATTCCTACCATCACGTTTCCGACTTTGATAAAGGTCGGATTCTAGCCTATCGCGACTGCGGGTTATCTTATCGCGACATTGCTGCTCGCGTTGGTCGCGATCCAACGACTGTTAGCAGAATATGGAATCGGTGTGTTCACGAGGACAATGCAGAACGCCGTGCTGGATCCCAACGGTCTCGTATCACTAGCAGTCTAGATGACAGGCATCTTATCCGTATGGCTGTAACGGATCGTGCAGCCATGTCTCGATCCCTGAGTCAACATATGGGGACATTTGTAAGACAACAACCATCTGCACGAACAGTTCGATGACGTTTGCAGTAGCATGGACTATCAGCTCAGAGACCATGGCTGCGGCTACACTCGACGCTGCATCACAGACAGGAGCACCTGCGATGGTGTACGCAACGACGAACCTGGGTGCACGAATGGCAAAACGTCATTTTTTCGGATGAATCCAGGTTCTGTTTACAGCATCAAGATGGTCGCATCTGTGTTTGGCGAGGTATTCGTCATCGCCATACTGGCGTATTACTCGGCCAGTCTGGATGTGGTTTTTAGGCGGATCACATCCCCCTGAGTGAATACCAGGCTGGTCCCAAAATCCCGCCTCATTTACATGATTCGCAAACATTTCGTAACACTTTACATTCTCGCACACATATACGCAGTTATTTGGGGTACACACTTCCTCTTGGGGGGCATGGGGTGGCGGTAGGAAGGGCATCCGGCCACCCTGTAACTATTAACACATGCCAATCCGCGTTTAACACAGTGCCGACCTTGCATGCTTGCGGGGAAAGGGCCAAAGAGTCAGACAGATTTCTCAATACACTATATAAGGCACACATATTGTGCTCTAAAAACTGTAAGTTCTGGGATGTTCTGCTGTGTCACGATATTTTGCGGCTGCTAACTCCCTACAGGCAGCTTCTCCGTTAAGAGGTAGTACTTTCAAAAGAGTGAAACAAAAACTTACATTCGAATATCATAGAGGATTTTTACTATTAAATATTGCTTCAAGTCACAATAATAAATAATATTTACCGGGTGACCAAAGGCGGTATAAATTTGAAAACTTAATGAATCACAAAATAATGTAGATAGAGAGGTAAAAATTGACACACATGCTTGGATTGACATGGGCTTGTATTAGAAAAAAAAAGTTCATAAAATGTCCGACAGATGGCGGGCGATTCTGCTTTTGTAACTGCTACTGTGACGGGTGAGAGGTACACCGATATGTTACAGAATCGCATCATCCCCAGCCTGGCTGAAAAACACCTGCTGGAACGTACGATTTTTACGCAGGATGGCGCTCCACTCCATATTGCTAGACGCGTGAAAGATCTCATGCGCGCGTCGTTTGGTGGTGATCGTGTGCTGAGCCGCCACTTTCGTCATGCTTGGCCTCCCAGGTCCCCAGACCTCAGTCCGTGCGACTATTGGCTTTGGGGTTACCTGAAGTCGCAAGTGTATCGTAATCGACCGACATCTCTAGGGATAGAAAACAACCGACGCCAATGCCTCACCATAACTCCGGACATGATTTACAGTGCTGTTCACAATATTATTGCTCGACTACAGCTATTTTTGAGGCATCATGGTGGACATATTGAGCATTTCCTGTAATATACATCATCTTTGCTTTGTCTTAATTTGTTATGCTAATTATTGCTATTCTGATTAGATGAAGCGCCATATGTCGGACATTTTTGAACCTTTTTTTTCTAATAAAACCCCATTTCATTCGAAGCATGTGTGTCAATTCTTACCTTTTTATCTTCATTATTCCGCGATTTATTAAGTTTTCAAATTTATACTGACTTTTAGATCACCCGGTACTTACAATACATAACTCTGCGCTCGGTCCGGGTTCCCAGTTTTTGCACCCAAAGTTAATGATACATTTTTTCTTCTCTCAGAATATCTCGGGAAACTAAACATTCTGAAGTCACCTCTGGAATGATCTGAGTAGTTTATGGCAACAAAATCACCAAAAATGTCGTGCTAAAGTGCTGTGACGCTAATCCTATAGCACCGCAGTATGTTTAACCTACTTGTTACGGGAATAAAAATGGCGGATGCATCAGTGCGTACTTACTCGAGCCTTAGCCTACGCGACCATGCCGCGCGGCAGTACTTAAGTTACTGACGTCGACAAACATCTCAGGTTTATTCTGCTCTTGATGAAATTTTGCTCACTTGACTTTCAATACATTGCCAGTAGAGACGGTTCAAAAGGAGAGCATAAAATTGAAATAGGATTAGACACATACAATGGTGGTATGAAACATTGGCAACAATATTACGTAAATCTTAATTATTTTCAATTACTAGCTATTTTACAAAATTCACAGGGTGGATATTAATGAAAAGGAAACATTTTTTTTACCGCCTTCCAGTCCTGTCGCAAAGGGAGCCAATTATAACGATGCCCTTGCTTAGTATGATACCATAATTGTTAAAGTAGATTCCGCGATTATATTTTGGACAAGGAATTGATGGTACCGAATTTTTTGAATTTGAAATAATTTAGTTAAAGTACAGCAAAAAATGAACATTAAAGCAAATAAACCCCGGATTGCATATTAAAGTTGGGCACCATACAAGCAACATCACGTTATAAGACTTAAGGAAAGGAAGCTGGATCCTGCGCTTCGGATTGTAGGAGCTGGAAATGATAACTTTTTCTTATTTAATCTGTGAATGTTCGAGATACTTTCCGTAGGAGATCAATGTTCAGACTGTTCACTTCGCTCTTCATTGTTGTGTGACCGTGGGTGGAACATGAAGTTACGGGTAATGATAAAATAATTTTAAAAAAAAAGGATCGGACTTCGTGAAATTACAAAAGAAATGACTGCAGATTCTAAAATCAAGCAAAGTATAGTATAAGGATGATTGATTGATTGAAATTTTGCACACTATGCGAAGCGATTGTAATGGTGTCTGAACATTAAACTACTACGTTTGACGAGGAGCTGAAAAACATCAAGAAATTAAATATTTGACGTGGAAGAGTTTGATTTAAATGAAACCCAAGGAGAGGGAATGCTTTTAAATTTAAATAATATATTTTCAGCAACAACTTGCATCATTCTTCCTACTTACATAAGTGGATACAGGTATGAAAGACGTCACATCAGACACAGACCAGAGAGTGAGTAAAACTACTATCACGGTTCCGTCTTCTCACTTGTTTTTAAGTAAAATTTACGAAAGAAATTAAATTAGTGGCATTGCGAGTTAGAGGGAACCGGAGGCGATAAGCATCGCTGATCAAAGATAAACAAAAAAAAAAAAAAAAAAAAAAAAACAAACAAAAAAAAAACAAAAAAAAAAAAAAATTAAGTGTATCGTTACAAGAGGAACATCATCGTCTACATAATATTTCATAGCGGGCGTGGCGATGGACTGAGGAAGCGAAGCGGGAGAGACAGAGAGGGCAGGAGATGGGCTGCGATGTGGGGAGGAGAGGATGAACAGAGGTAGAGACAGAAGGGGGAGAGGAGTACTGACTGGAATAAAGGAGTACCCGCGCCACGCCGGGATTTCATCTAGTGTGTTAACGGCCTGGAAGGAGATCGCAGGCTGGCCGCATGTAGCCAAGCCTTGGCGGCCGACAGAGTAGACCCACGAGAAGAGGCGACCAAGGACGTCCTCAGAAGTGTTACGCCGGAGCCCAAAGTGGGGCAGCTGTGTGATGACCGATGGACGACCTCGGCGCCGGTCGAATAGGGCAATTCGTGTCGAAGTGTCCGCCAAGGCCCAGGATTTCGTAACTCGCCACGATCAAACGTGACCTGTCGAACCACGTGCAGATTTTTCTCCCGGCGATATTGAAATTTTTAGAGAAAAGGCGGTACCGACACTCAATTTTTATGTGTGGGCCTGGTCAGAAGTCAATTTCAAAAATAGAATACCATGTTTTTCGCATGTTTTCTGCGCTTCAGACTTAATTAGTAGCTAAAGTGGAGTAGTCATTACTTTCTAAGCGATCCGTAGGCTCAGTTTGAACTGCGTTATATGTGTGTGTCCCGACGGGATAGTGTTAGATTTCTACTCCAAATGTCTGCCGAATTCACTTCTCTTCCCACTTCCGGGACGCTTCCTTTTACTTGTTTCTTCTCTAGCCTCTGACAATGCTTTTAGGTGATTAATTTGACCTTTTTCAGCAAAGAAGGGAAAGCTGAAAGCTGTAAAGAGTACATAGACCAGCTCTACAAAGGAAATGAACTTAGAGACGATGTTGTAGGAAGGGAAGAGGAAGTAGATCAAGATGAAACAGGAGATACTATACTGAGAGATGAATTTGATAGAGCCGTGAAAGACCTAGGTTGGAACAAGGCCCCAGGAATGGATGACATACCCTCAGAGCTACTTAAGTCCCTGGGAGAGCCAGCCATGACAAAACTATTTATTCAAATGTTCAAATGTTTGTAGAACTTATGGGACTTAACTACGGGGTCATCAGTTCCTAAGCTTACAAACTACTTATGATCTAGCTAAGACTAAGGACGGCACAAATATCCATGCCCGAGGGGGGATACGAACCCTCGACCGTAGTGTCCGTGCAGACCGTGAAAAACTATTTGAACTGGTGTGTAGGATGTATGAGACAGGCGAAATACCCTCAGACTTTAAGAAAAATGTAATAATCCCCATTCCAAAGAAATCAGGTGCAGACAGGTGTGAAAATTACAGAACCATCAGTTTGATAAGTCATGGTTGCAAAATTTTAACACGAATTATCTACAGGAGAATGGGAAAGCTGGTAGAAGCTGACCTAGGGGAAGATCAGTTTGGATTCAGGAGGAACGTAGGAACCCGGGAGGCAATACTCACTTTACGTCTTATCTTAGAAGATAGGTTATGGAAAAGCAAACCTACATTTTCAGCTTTTGTAGATTTGGAGAAAGCATTTTACGATGTTGACTGGAATACGCTCTTTCAAATTGTGAAGTCAGCAGGGGTAAAATACAGGGAAAGGAGAGTTAATTACAACTTGTACAAAAGCCAGACCGCAGTAATTAGACTCGAATGGCTTGAAAGGGAAGCATCAGTTGTGAAGGGAGTAAGACAGGGTTGTAGCCTTTCTCCGATGTTATTCAATTTGTACATCGAGCAGGCGGTGAAGGAAAGCAAGGAAAAATTTGGAAGAGGGATTAAAGTTGAGGGGGAAGAAATAAAAACATTGCGAAGCTGATGACATTGTAATGCTGTCAGAGACAGCAAAGGACCTAGGAGAGCAGTTGAATGGTATGGACAGTATAAGAGAGTGTATAAAATGAACATTAACAAGAGCAAAACAAAAATAATGGAATGCGGTCTTAGAAAATCAGGCGATGCTGAAGGAATTGGATTAGGTAACGAAACAATGAAGGTGGTAGATGAGTTTTGTTACTTGGGTAGTAAAATAATATGCGATGGTCGCAGTACAGAGGATATAAAATTCAGAATGGCAATGGGAAGAAAAGCATTTTTGAAAGAGAGAAATTTGCTAACATCGAATATTAATTTAAGTGTAAGGAAGTCTTTTCTGAAGGCATTTGTATGGAGTGTTGCCTTGTACGGAAGTGAAACATGGACGATAAGCAGTGCGGACAGGAAGAGAATAGAGGCTTTTGAAATGTGGTGCTACAGAAGAATGCTGAAGATTAGGTGGGTAGATCGAATGAAGAGGTACTGAACAGAATTGGCGAGAAAAGGAATTTTTGGCATACGCTGACTAAAAGAAGGGATCGCTTGGTAGGACACATTCTTAGATATCGAGGAATCGTAAATTTAGCATTGGAGGGAAGTGTGTGGGGTACAAATCGCAGAGGGAGACCGAGACACGCGTATAGTAACCAGATTCAAGTGGATGTGGGTTGCCGTTCTTATGAGATGAAGAGGCTTGCTCAAGATAGAGTAGGGTGGAGAGCTGCATCAAACCAGTCTCCGAACTGAAGACCGTAACAACAACAATTTGACCTTCCCCCCCTTTCGGAAAATAGTTGACTTATCCTTCGCCGTTATTCAGCTCAGCTCCGTCTTCCTCAAATGGGCGACCTTGGCAGAAGTTGCCAGCGACTGCCGGCTCTCGCGTGTGGAATTCGCGCGATTGTTCGGCTCTGTGGGAGCTCGCATTTCACTGCGCTCGAGTTGGCGCATGCGCAGAGCGAGCCACTGCAGCGACCGCGTAGCTGCTAATGGCTCCCAGCAGACCTGCTGTTTGTTACGCAACGCGGACCGCGGCCGGCCGCGTAACACCGCGTCCACACCTTGGTACCGACGCTGGCGCCAACATTGACCAATATTTTTGCGACAGCGCCCACACATTGGAGCCAACAATCAGTTGAATTCGTCGTGAACCAAGGTAAACACAAATCGCGACGATGTGTTAACATTGTAGAAAAGACATATTTTTTATATATGCACCAAAGCTGCTTTTATTTGAAATGCTGACTAATTTTGGGGTTATTCCTTCAAACCGTCTTGATTGCAAATTTTTTATTAGTTAATGACGCGTTTCTCCCTTTAGCAGGGCATCTTCAGATTATCTGCGTGACAGAATTTACACAGAATTACAAGGCGGAATTTCATAACGGGTGTAATGTTAACTGGGTTTATTTTGGGTTAAGAAGACAGTATAAATGGTAAACAAAGCTTACAATGCGCTCTGCGTGGTGTGACACCGTAAGTTGTTATTGCGGTGTTTCTATTTTCCTGGAATTTTTGGATTTCCTTGTAGCCCTACAAATGTTACGGTAACAACGAATTACAGTTGGAACATACTCGGTAAAGATGTGAGTAACATAAAATCGATTTTTAAGATTACCTTAATCGAAGCGGGTTTTATGTTTCTCACATTCTAACTGATTGCTGTTGTACACCATGGATTGGAAATCATTTTTAATTTCGGGCTTTGCCCATTTTCTTAAGCCACCTTGAGCAAGGACCTCTCTGCATTTCGTCTGTGATTTCACTGAAATCCATGAGTTTCTTTGTGTTTACATCGTAATTGTAAAAAGGACAGTGACGAAAAGCATCGGATCTTCTTTCGATTTTCTGTTCTATCCATGTAGGTTCTACTTGGAACCCTGCAGGTAGAGCAGCTTACGTCATTGTTGGTCTATCTGTGGGTAGAACATGAAGTAAAAGAGGAAGAATTACGCATACCGTATTGTCACATCGATAAAATTACCCCTGTACGTCACTTTAGGTTAACTGGTAAATTCCTTCAAGAGATCTCTGCAAACACTACAGGAAACGAAAGTTATTCAGATAAGCCAATATTTAACAGCTGCAAAATGCGACATATCAAAAAGATTTGATGTATTAACAGTTGTGAGGGTGTGAGTAACTACATTTTGTCACTGAAAACCAAAAGCGGAAACATGTAACAAGATGATGGTGTGTGTTGTATCACTTCCTACCAAACCTCACGAAATCAGTAAGTTTTAAAGTATGTAACAAATAATCGATACATGATAAAACTTAGACCTTCTGCTTTAAATGATAGAACTTAATATAAAAAAAGAAAGATACGGTAGGTTTTGGAGGGACGCTATACTATTTAAAGTTCTTTTGGTATCGACGCTTCGATTTCTTGCTACAGGAGACAGTTTTAGAAGCCTACACTTTCTTTTTAAAATAACCATGTAATTGATATCACTGGTAGTGCTTGAAGTTTGCAAAGAAATATGTGGCAGTTGATAGGAAATGTTAATGTTAATTTTAAAAACTGCATTCATTAATTGCGTCAAAAGTCTAAAAAGTTTTTAATTTTACTGATAACGTCTTAGTTTTGCTGAGGCGTTTAGATTTTTGTGGTTGCTTTCACAAGTGAATCACTTTCTGATACAATTGTAATATTTACAAAGATATTTTAAAAGTTCAAAACAAATGGCGTCGAAGAACGAACGATGAAAGAAACAGTTTCGAGACGAGCAGACAACAAATGTGCCAATGTGTGGACGACATACCCATATTGACTTCAAAAATGTTCAAATGTCTGTAAATCCATCAGACCAAACTGCGTGGTCATCAGTCCGTAGCTTACAAACTACTTAAACCTTGCTAAACTAACCTAAGGACAACACACACACCCATGCCCCAGGGAGGACTTTAGACCGCGGCTACCCATAATAGCACGTGACATAGAGGTATTTCAGTGCAGTGTCCTCGGAAAATACCAGTCCATTAACTTACTAGAGAAAAAAAAAGCCTGGTATTGTTGAGCGACGATTTGGGGGGTGGAGAGGGGGAAATATGCGCCGCTCCCATGTGTTGTAATTAGACAGTGCAGCCAACATGAAGTGAAGAAACAATGAAAACAGCGCGACAGTAGTGACAGAAGAGCGACAATGTAATCAACACAGGCTGATAGTACGCTGCACTGTTGGCAATGGACATCTGCAATCAGTACGGCAACACGTCTTCCGATTGCTACACACACATTTGATGCAGAAATAAATAAATTCTCTTCTTCCCCCTAAAAATTCACCCAACACTACTTCCCCCCCTAAAAATCTCCCTAACATTTCTTTCCCCTTAAATTCCCCCCTGAAAAAATTTTTCCCCCTACATCTGGGGGGGAAACCCCAAGTTGACCACCATGGTGAGACGACACGAAAACGAGCAGAATCACGTGATACCCTTCAGCCAGTTACCGCATTTCGAGCTGAGATGTAGCTCAGCTGTAGTTTCATAGTTTATATCGAAAAATAAATAAATAAATAAATCCGCTCATTGGTGGCATGAGCGTCGTCAGTTGCATCCTCATATTGCATTGCGTATATCTTAAAGAGATTTGGCAGACTGGAAACAGACAAATGTTTTATTACAGTCCGTGTCCCTGGCGGGCAGCAAATCTGATATGGCTAAAGTGAGTAAATTTTGAAGTCACAACTTACTTGGGTGGAGATGGAACCACAGAATTATTTAAAGTTGTGATGGAAGCAGCTTAATTTGTGTTCTGTCATTTGGCCCCTGCAAAGAGGTAAACGTACAAAGTTCATAACGGCTATTTGAAGCAGAGTAACTAGGGACTAAAGTGGTTCAGTACGGAAAGTAATAGAATGCTTTTTGTATGATAAAACTCACCATAGCAGCAGAGGAGTCGCTGTCGCGGCAGGTCCACGTTTACAACTGGAAGTAATGTTAATAACCGAGGAAGATAAATGCGACCGTTAAACAAAGCGCTATGGGCACAGTTGTCTATTTTCAGTCTGATGATGCGCTAACAGCGCGAAACGCGTTATTGGAGTAATAAAGAATATTGCAACAGAGACTGCGAATTGTTTAATTAAAGATACAAAATAGTTGACTTAGAAATGAATTACAATAAAAACGTACAGATTTTTTTTCTGAACGAAAAATGGTTGGAACTTATTTATCTGTCTCTACATTTACAACTGAAGAAAAAATATAAATACGTACATTTATTAATCCATTGTTATTGAGACTGAGATCTGCTTAGTAGTAAGTATTTTGTGTCACATGTTCGCTCATTTCCACATATATTTCATCAGTTGTTAAAGGGAAATTTTATTATGCTTAATTTATTTATTTATTTATTTTAAGCAAAAGTAGGTTATTCCTGTAGGAGGAAGCAACTGTTTAAGTATTTGAAAACTGTAACTAGTTGCAAACAGAATTCTCACTTCAAATTGACAAGAGTATCGTCACAACTTACACTGTAAAATACAAATTGTTGAGGCGCTCCAGTCACGGTCTGCACGGCCACTACGGCCGGGGGTTCGAATCCCCCTTCGGGCATGGATATTTGTGCCATCCTTATTATTAGTTAGTTCATAAATAGTTTGTAAATTTAGGGACTTATGACCCCGAAGTTAAGTCCCATAAGCTATACAGACATTTGAACATTTTTGAACAAATTGTTGTAATATGATAATTTACATTTATATTACGTGAATTATTTAAAACATTTTCAGTGTGGTGATGTTTCTGCATCGTCAGTGGGTTGATTTATTTTTGTGCAACTGACCCGGAATTACTGTGGTATACTATCTGCACTGAACGAAAATCATTTTTTCGCTTCGCGTGCAACGATTCTTCCGTCCGGTGATTTATTTTTGTCATTAGTTTTTAATTTACCTACGAAGCTTACGCACAGGAAAGCACGTCTTACGCTGAATCATGTACCAATAAAGCGGTACTACAGGTTCACACAACAGGCCACTGAAAAAGACGACCGCTTAAAAAGACGAATGAAGCTTGAAACATCTCAGCAAAACTCAGTAACCCTGGTTACTTTCCATCTACTGAAACACTCTTTTTTTTCAGTACTTCCGACACAAGGTCACATATTTTTCGATAGCTCAGTACAGTGGTATTTAAGTCTCATTCGGTGCCGGTCATCGATATTCGAAGAAACTAATTTAATCGTCGTAACTGCTCTGAGATATAAAAAGGTATGATTGTTATCGAAGAACTAATATTAAACGTAATTGTATATGGCGCAGAGGTGAACGAGGTTACGGCAAGCCGGTGTTGCGCCTCAGCATAAATAACGAAGGCCTGTGCGAGCCGAGGCAGGCGACGAAAAAGACTATCATAGAGCTGAGAGGTTGTTTTGCGTGGCGCGTCGCGCGTATATTTACTTCGGTGGCTGAGTGCACGTCGCCGTGGCTGGTCAAGGAGTTCTGCTTCTGCGGAACACAACTGCAGGTACGATGTCTCTGGACCAGAGATAGTTAATTAACGGTGACCTGTATCTAGCATACTCCTTTTTCTTATGATTTTAGTTGATTATTTCTGTCGACAACCAACAGCATTTACTCAATTAAAATTCACAGAGTCACGGTTAGTAAACTTAAGGCGGTATTACCAGACGATCCCCCTTGTGGGCTCGCGAATTCTTCCTCTTACGAGGATGTAGTAGCATCAAATGTTCGTAGAGCTTATGGGACGTAACTACGGGGTCATCAGTCCCTAAACTTACAAACCACTTATGAACTAGCTAATACTAATGACGGCACAAATATCCATGTCAGAGGGGGGGACTGGAACCCATAACCGTACTGGCTGTGCAGACTGTGACTGGCGCGCCACAGAACGCTCGGCCACCGCGGCCGGCTAGTAGCATCATGTTCGATGGCGAGTCTACACTTCGTGACGTTCAGCTGCTATGGCTGAAGTGCCACACAGAAGTTACAGGATTTACTGAAAGTCGTTTAATTAGCAAGTAACCAATAGATGTAAAATTTGCTTTGTTGTGACTCGTCTCGTGTGGCCCTTGTAACGTCCTTCTATTTGATATTTTGGTTGGTGGTGGTAATTTATTTGGTTTATTGCAGTGCTTCGGTATTATAGAAGCGACATCAGCGGTAGTGCAAGCTTTCGTCGTCTTCACATAAAGATTCAGTAGGCACGTAAAATTTTATTTGAGGCATACGTTGGTTATCTAAGTTGGTACACCTGATATTATTTCATATATTCAGTTATGGATGCCTCTGGTTTAACTTTCCGTAGCCTAACACAGTTTATGGATTATATTTTAACTGATGAACATGGACTCTGTGATCTCAGGGACTTGTTTTAAAAATTATAAATTATTTTGTGATATAATCTTTTCTTTCCCGGTAGTTCCATTTAACGAAGCACGTCACATAAACATTCACTAGTCTTCACCTATAAAAGTCATAAAATTTTAATTATTTTTAGTCACTTTGATTCACAGATAAATCAAAGATGTTATTTTTAACAATTCTTCAATTATTAATGGGAAGGTCAGATGCTAACTACTATTGATATGGTCGCCACAAAATTTTAAATTAATATTTCTCATATATTTCACCTTATGCACTGATTTACAAAACACTGTCAAAGTCACACGATATATGTTGTATAAGCAGTTCTCTATAGTTCATTTCACAAAATCGCAGTTTGATATTCTTGGCAAAATCAATATTTAAAATTATTACTTTTTTTAACAAGTTAAAATTATTTTATTCAATGTTTGTCAATAAAGAAAACATTTTAAACAATTATTAATATTGCCTTGACTATCCCGAATTAAAAGTCCACATATATTATTTACACACTCGCGTATAAGTTCGATTTAATGAAGCCTTTCAAATAAATTCAATCATAGTAAACCAGAAGTTCGGAATAATTTTGCACCTGACTATCTATTTCAGATACAACCACAAAGACTTAGTGAGATCGTTACGAGAAACAAATTCCGAGAGCTGTTAACGTTGGGAGAAACAAAGTCTGAGAGCGCGTGTAGCTATACTGCGGAAGTATTTATACTACTATTGCGACAAAATATTACTCTTGATATGCGATGTTTAGACGCGGTTACTCTGAGACTGTACTGTTTCGATACTTCAAAGATATATTGAGTGTTACTGAAATTTTGACAAATACGTCAAAAAAATTCTGTCTCTTACAAATTATTAGAATTGAATCAAGATGAAAATGGCTAGTTTGTGCAGTGATTGCGATGTAGTGTTACACACTTCATCTACATCTACATCTACATGGGATACTCTGCAAGTCACATTTAAGTGCCTGGCAGAGGGTTAATCGACCCACCGTTATACTATTTTGTCTCCCATTCCATTCTCGAATAGCGCGCGGGGAGGAAAGAAGACCTGATTCTCTCCGTTCGAGCTCTGATTTCTCGTATTTTATTCTGATGGTCAATTATTCCTATGTAAGTGGGAGTACAAAATATATTTTCGCATTCGGAGCAGAGTGCTGGCGATTGCAGTTTCGTAAGTAGCCCACGCCGCAGCGATAAGCGCCGTTGTTGTAATGATTCCCATCCCAGGTCCTGTATCATTTCCGTGACGCTGTTCCCTCTATATCGTGACAATACAAAACGAGCTGCCCTTCTTTGGACTCTTTCGATGTCCTCCGTCAAACTCACCTGATAAGGGTCCCACACTGGGCAACAATACTCCAAAAAGGACGGACAAGCGTAGTGTATGCAGTCTCTTTAGTACTTCTGTTGCATCTTTTAAGAGTTCTGCCAATAAAACGCAGTCTCTGGTTCGCCTTTCGCACGAAATTATCTACGTGTTCTTTCCAGTTTAAGTCTGAAGTAATATTAATTCCTAGATATTTTGTGGAGTTTACGGCCATAACGTTTGTAAAAAGGTTTAACGGATTTCTTTTCGTACTCATGTGGACGACTACACACTTCTCATTATTTAGAGTCACTGTCAATTTTTACGCTATTCTGATATCTTATTTTAATCGTTCTGAAGTTGGTTTTGATCTTCAGATGATTTTACTAGACGGTAAATGACGGCATCATCTGCAAACAACCTAACAGAGCTACTTCGATTTTCCCCTAAATCGTTTATGTAAATAAGGAATAGCAGAGGACCAATAACACTACCCTGTGGAACGCCCGATATCACTTCTGTTTTAGTCGATGCCTTACCATCAATTACTACTAACTGTGTCGTCTCTGACAGGAAATCCCCTATCCAATAGCAAATTTGGGGCGATATACTATAAGCACGCAATTTGATTAAAAGCTCTTAATCAGACATTAAAAGTGTCACAGGTTAAAATGTACCTATGGCACATATTATTTCTCATGGTGGGGCGACCGAAACGCGAAACAATGAAGCCATTTTTGCACCTCATGATGACTTGTTAATTAAGCGACTTAACAGCGATTGTTAAGTACTGCTACAGATATCTGTAATGGTCGCAATCTTCTTCTATATATCTGATATGTTACAATATTATTATGTCAGAAAAACAATTAATCATTGACTTAATATTATTTTTATTCAACACATAACAACACCTTTTTACTGCTGGATCATAGTAGTTAGCAACTGGTAAGGAGTTTTCAATGGAGTACTACATTTACTCAACTCATTCAAATACTATTTTATTACTGTATCGTAGTAATTTACTGCAGGTTAAGAGTTTTCAGTATCCTTTCGAAGAAATCCAAAGTTTATGTGCATCGTAGAATTCTTAGGGAATGATGCATCGGCTTTGATGGTTTCACACTCGGACATGACAACATTTCGCCACAAATTAAACATTGAGACTTATTATTCATGACAGCAAAACCATGTATCACGTACTTGTAGTCATAAAGTCTTTGCTTTAATTTTTGATTCGTTTCCGCTACTGCAACATTCACCGGACGTGAATGGTTGTGAAGATCTTAGATACAGCCAAGACATCTAAGAAATAAAATTAAATACTTTGAATTTGGGATCACTGACATAGCTTTATTACGGGCCTAGGGGATCGCCGGAAATTTTTACTCGTAAAGGTGTTCGCGAGTTCAAAAAGGTTGAGAAACACTGGTCTAGCGTGACAGCCATTTAGCGAGAGATCACGTGGGATTACTACGGAACCGTGATTATTAGCAGAAACTTCATCCGCGCGCCGAAATACAGCGCAGTTCTAAACTCCCGTGTATTCGCGCATGCGCATTAGACAGCGCTAACGTGCGCATGTTTATGGCGTTCGTGGTTATGACCGGTTTCAGACTTCCGTGTTACGGATTTTGCCGATTTTTGCAGTTAGTAGATTTTAAAAATGCAGTAATTAAACAAAAACAATATTTGTTTGCCATCGACGTTTATACTAGATAGTAATGAAAGTTTTTATATTGGTTACTTCCTACATTAGAAATGAAATGGAACAGAGCCGTCGAGTCTTAATTCAGACGTACAGGTAGGAAAGGTGTTTGTATAACCCACATGACACCCTGCATAATAATAAATTATATCAGAATCGTTTGTTCCTCAGTAACATGGATTCAACTTTACAATTGAAATGTTCAAATGTTTGTATAGCTTATGGGACTTAACTACGGGGTCATCAGTCCCTAAACTTACAAACTACTTATGAACTAGCTAAGACTAAGGACGGCACAAATATCCATGCCCGAGGGGGGTCATTCGGACCCCCGACCGTAGTGGCCGTGCAGACCGTGACTGGCGCGCCTCAGTCAACTTTACAGCAGCAGCTCTTCAACACAGACCACTTCCTTACGGAGTTCCAAAATTCTTGCGAATCTCTGCGACTCAGATTTCTCATTAAATATGAACCTTTAGCTCACAGAAATAAATTGAATGAATGATGTTCTAAGCAATCAGTTATCGTCGGGTTCTTGTGCGCTATGAATGGACGATTACATGAGCTCAGTTTTCATCGCATTTCTTGCGCCTTATTGCTGTGTATTGCGCATGCGTGGAGGGGCTCCATGGATACCTGCCGTGCACCGTGTTAATAGGTCTACGTGAAACAGTACGTGCCGGCCGCGGTGGCCGAGGAGACTGAGGCGCTTCAGTCACGGTCTGCACGGCCACTACGGTCGGGGGTTCGAATCCCCCCTCGGGCATGGATATTTGTGCCGTCCTAGTTCGGAAGTAGTTCATAAGTAGTTTGTAAGTTTAGTGACTGATGACCCCATAGTTAAGTCCCATAAGACTTACAAACATTTGAACATTTTGAAACAGTACGTAGTTGTAGATAATCACTGTTGGGGCGTTGCCGCGTAGTTGTACGCCTCAGGTAGATCGGGTAATACGGCCTTTGACCATCGTGGCTACAATGAAGTATCTACTCAATTGTTGGATGGATGGGTTGTTGAGGACACGGAAACCAAACTTCCAAGGTCATAGTCCCTAGATGGGGAGGGGAAGGAGTGACGTTAGGAAAAGAGAGGAAGGGACAGAAAATGAAGTCCAGGGAGGAAAGAGGGAAGAAAGACTGCATTAGCTCCGGACCCCGTGCTCGCCACACGCATTCTCAAGAAAGAACAGAGAGCCAGCTCTGTGGTGGGAGGGGGATTACTCAATTGCGCTGACTATTTACAGCGGGAAATATATATATATATATATATATATATATATATATATATATATATATATATATATTTATGAATCTATGTTAACTTATAAATAAGTCAGTATGTTCCCTACGTGGCACTTTCATGTGTATCCAGCCAGGATTCGAACCCAGATCTCGTACATTCTAGGCAGTTGCGCTGACCCCTACACAAGAAGGAGCACATCGACCACCACAACTGCACCGACTACTCAATCAAGCCTCACGTCAGATACCAGTTCTTAACATTACCGTCTCTACTATTACTTATACTCGTAATTTTTGCAACAGACACGACATACATATCCTTATACAATTAGCCGATGACGGGAGACACTCCTAAGACCCAGCTCTTACGGGAATCAGTTTGCAAAAATTACTAGTTTGGGTAATAGTAGGTAGGGAAGAATTGAGAACTTGGGTACTGTAACACCATAGCATTAGAATCACCATATTCCAAAATTATTCAACGTTACGTAATTTTAACTATTTGTTTAGAGACAGAAGTTTCTCATTTTTCAATCTTTTTAGTAAATTCAAATTAGATCAGAGTAATTTAGAATAACAGTATCCAGGGTATACGTAGGTAAAAACACCTTGTATATCGAAGATCATTTGTCAGGTTGCTATTATAAATAGTAACCGCAGTTGGATTACTCTCATTCTACGTTTTTTCGTTCTGTATGCTACTAGATCTCAAAGTGTTTAACTCTTTATGGCCGGCCGCGGCGGCTGAGGGGACTGAGGCGCTCCAGTCACGGTCTGCACGGCCACTACGGTCGGGGGTTCGAATACCCCCCTCGGGCATGGATATTTGTGACGTCCTAGTGCGTAAGTAGTTCATAAGTAATGTTTAAAGCTTTCCCGGCGTATTGATATTTCCATGAAATCTCGGGCGAACTGCCGGATGACAGTAACTTCCTGCCACGATATTTCGGCGCAGAGTCTTCTGGCCATCTTCAGGTGAGTACCGCCGAAGTACTGGCGAAGACGCACTGAGCTGTGCTATTTATGCCCAATTCAGTCGACAATGCGCATGCGCGTACTTAGCGTGCGCGTTCACTACAACTACGTACGCTGCTCAGAGCGCCCTCCGTGGTGCAGGCTTGCCGCTTCGATATCAGTTCGATTATCATTGTCATTCAGTTGCAGGAAACTACGCCGACTACGAATTTTTTCAATTACAGGATTCCATGCAGCATTTATTTGAAAACCGCTGTCTCGATTGATAAGAGTCTCACTGTCAGACAGTCTTATTTCCACAGCTTCATTAATAATTGAGTTCCAAAAGTTTGTTGTGTGGGCTACAATTTTAGTTTCGTTGTAGTTCATCGAATGACCCGTGGAAATACAATGATCGGCGATTGCGGATTTGGTGGGTTGGAGTAGCCGAGTATGACTCTGGTGTTCCACAATGCGCTTTTGCACAGTGCGCGTCGTCTGCCCTATATACGACTTGCTGCACTCGCACGGAATCCTGTAAACACCTGCTTTACGCAGCTCCAGATCGTCTTTGACAGAACCCAACAGCGATGAAATTTTAGGAGGAGGGCAAAAGATGACTCTTACTTTATACTTTTTTAATATTCTGCCTATCTGCGATGAAATGTTCCCAATATATGGGAGATAAGCAGTCGATTTGAAAGCCTCTTCTTCTTCCTTGTTCTGTCGTTTGGAGGTGTGCATCGCTCGATTTATTTGCTTCCTTGTATATCCATTCTTTAGGAATACTGTTTGCAGGTGTTCCAGTTCCGTGTGAAGGCTGTCGGCATCAGAGATGGTGTGGGCTCGATGGATTAAAGTCTTTAGGACACCCATTGTTTGTGCCGGATGGTGGCAACTTGTAGCTTGTAAGTATAAATCTGTATGAGTGGGCTTCCTGTATACCGAATGACGAAGTGAGCCATCACTTCTGCGTCGCACGAAAACATCTAAAAATGGCAAACAACCATTTTTCTCGATCTCCATAGTAAACTTTATGTTTTCGTGTATGGAGTTCATATGATGTAAAAAGTCTTGGAGACGGTCCACGCCATGAGGCCACACTATAAAAGTGTCGTCAACGTATCGCCAAAACACTGTTGGTTTAAAAGTAGCTGACTCAAGAGCTCTCTCCTCAAAATCTTCCATAAAAAGATTTGCCACCAGGGGAGACAAAGGACTCCCCATGGCGACTCCGTCAGATTATTCATAAAAGTCGTTGTTAAATAAAAAATATGTAGAGGAGAGGGTGTGCTCAAATAGCGCTGTAATGTCGTCTCCAAACATGTTGCCGATGAGGTGTAAAGAGTCCAGAAGAGGCACCTTTGTAAACAGTGAAACCACATCAAGACTGACCAACAAGTCGGTACTTTGCAGCTAAAGTGACTGTAGTCTGCTGATAAAGTCATTTGAATTCTTTATATGATGTGGACACTTGCCTACCACAGGTTTGAGCAAAGACGCCAAGTATTTAGCGAGGTCGTGAGTGGCTGCTCCAATATTGCTCACAATTGGACGTAATGGCACACTTTCCTTGTGGATCTTAGGCAGTCCATATAGCCTAGATGGAACTGAACTGCTTGGTTTCAGTCTCTTTATGACCTCCTTCGGTAGAGAACTATTTGATAAAAGTTCAGCTGTTTTTCGCACCACTCGGTTCGTTGGATCCTTGTCAATTTTGCGATACGTTGAGTCACATAATAAAACGTTGATCTTATTAATGTAGTCCTCCCGTGGCATGAGAACAGTAGCATTTCCTTTGTCAGATTTGAGTACTACTGTATCCACGTCTGTTCGTAAGTTACGGAGGGCAGCCCTCTCCATAGGCGAGATATTGCTCTTCGGCGGTGTGGCTCTCGTCAATACACGACAAGACTCTCGACGAACTTCTTCCGCTTCATCTGTAGGAAGACGGCGCACAGCTTCTTCGATGGAGCTAACAAAGTCCATTAGTGGCGGTGAAACAGGTGTTGGAGCGAAGTTAAGACCTCTTGCCAGCACAGATACAGTGGCGTCATCTATAGTTTTCCCCGTCAAATTGATGACGGATCGTCGAGTTGGAACTTCCTGCATCTTCTGTGTAGAAAGACGGTCAATCTTGGCAGTTTGCCTCGTCACAGCTTTGTCATGGCTCCAGTTTGCTTTAAACCACGTTACACCATCCACCCAGTCCCAAGACAGGGAAGATAATTTTGCTGCCACTTCTAAGTGCAGATGGTACATGTCCTTAGGCACAGCATCCAACTCACGCCGACTGAAACGAATCCTCTCTCTTACCAATGCCATGCTTGCTTTGCGCTTGATGTTATTTGCAGCAGCGGTATTTATAAAATGCACAAATTTGGCAAAATTTGGAATTATTCCCCTGTCTCTGCAACTTAATAAGAAAATCAATGAGCTGGACAAGTTCAAGTGGGAGCGGCTTGAACATCCGCCCTACAGCCGGACATTTCGCCCTGTCACTTCCATCTGTTTGGTTCCCTAAAAAAAAAAAAAAAAAAAAAAAAAAAAAAAAAAAAAAAAAAAAAATCTAAAAGCGAAGCGCTTCAACTTCGACGACGAACTGACTGACAGAGTAGAGGACTGACTTTTGTCACATCCACACGAATTCTGAAAACAGAGAATACTTCAGCTCGTTGAACGGTGGGAAGTTGCGCTAAAACGTCTGCTAATTGCTTTTCAATAGAGACTTCAGTTATACCCACAGCGTCGTTTTGTACCTTTCCATTTGGACATTAATCTCGCCCTCTCCCCCTCCCCTTCCCCTAAATACATTCTATATAAGGTACTGCTTCTGACTTCCAATTATATTCTCGAAACATTTCACAGACAGTGTACTCATATACCACTGAAGGTACTTGCGAAATTTAATGAAAGTACGTCGGATGTTTCATTAAAAGCAGTCATGAACAGGAATGTTCATGAAAAACCACCCTTCTACACATGAAATTTCGATTTGTTATGTCTTTACTACTTACTTACTTTCCGTGTCCGGAACTAGACTTCTAACTTCCAGAAATTAGCAGCCGATATGGCTTTGTCGTTAGCCTCCCATAAGTCTTCCATTGTACCGGGCTTTTCTAGATATGGACAGATAAGCAGGTGTTGAGGATCCTGTACAGCACCACAAAGACAGAGAGTGTTCTCATTACCTTTTAGGAAGCCCCATAGCTGCATGTTTGTCTTGCACTTTGCACTTCTACCCTCATACGGTTCAGGGTTCTCCAGATTGTGTGTGGCAGGTCTCCACCAGGTGCCAGTTCTTCTTTTGCTGCTTTATGGGGGCTTCTCAAATCCATTTCCCACCTAGCAATACGGTTCTCTGCGGCCGACCCTTCCAGTGCTCGGGTAAGTGACAGAAAGCTCTTCCTCGAACGAAGCCGTCGGTCAGCAGGCTGGTGTCCATATAGAGGGTGACGCGTGTCCTTTTCTTGCTTCGTTTTTTCAGCTTCGGCAGCAATGTCACGTCGTATGTTGGGCGGTGCGATCCCCATAATTAAGTACATCTTATGTACTGGTGTTGGTTTCAGGCACCCAGTCACAATCCGTGCCATTTCATTCACTACTAGCTCTATTTGCAACGTATTTTGCAACGGTATGCACATATACCACTTCGATATTAAAATGATTTCCAATCCATGGTGTACAGCAATCAGTTAAATAAAAAAATCCTTCAAACCGTCTTGATTGCAAATTATTTTTTTAATTAATGACGCGTTTCGCCCTTTAGCAGGGCAACTTCATATTATCTGCATGACAGAATTTACACAAAGCTACAAGGCGGAATTATTTCTTAACACAAAATAAGCCCATGTACCATTATAACCGTTTGTAATTCCGCATTGTAATTTTGTGTAAATTCTGTCACGCAGGTAATCTGAAGATGCCCCGCTAAAGGGCGAAACGCGTCATTAATTAATAAAATAATTAATATAAAAAAGGAAAAGCTTCCTGATGTTCTGCAAAACTTTTTTTATTGGTCACAAACCGGCTTTCGGCTTCTTAGGCCATCATCAGGTGACAACTGAATGTAGTACACATGTTTTCAAAGATGTTAAGATTTACAAAGATGTTATCACAGACAATCGATACTTCACAGGAAAGTTCATCGCAAAAACTTATTTATGAGACTTATTAACATTTATATAAAAATATAATAAATATGTGCAAAGAATCAAAACTTATAGGATTATTTTTGTTCCCAGCATCCACACAGTCATAAACATGCAGCTTTTCATTCAATGGTCCATCGCCTTATATCTGTTCCATTATCTGATTCTGCATTTCAATCAGAATTACAAACAATCAAACATATAGCATCCAGTAATGGCTATAGCCCTGCCCTTATTGACAGTATAATGAATAAGAAGAAAATCAGAATAACCAGAACACTTTTATATTCTGGCCAACAAGACCAAGTTAATAGTAAGAAAAACTGGTGTGTTATCCCATATTTAGGCAAAATTTCAGATCAAATTGGTAGAAAGTTAAAATCTCGAAATTACAGGCCTGCATTTTACAATACTAACAACATTTCTAAGTATTTATTCGATAGTAAAGACAAAATTCAACCCCTATCACAGAGTGGTGTATACAAGATCACAAGCAACATTGTGGGAAACTGTATGTTGGTCAGTCTGGCAGGGCTGTAGCTATTAGATTATCAGAACATGAGAGAAGCTGGAGGTTAAAAAAGACAGATTCAACCTTCGCCGAACATCTGCTCAGAGAAGGCCATGATTATGATGTAAACTGTGGGATTCTACATCCCCTGAAGAAAAGCAGAAAGATGACACTACTGGAAATATTGGAAATCAATAAACATTTGGCTCAGGATGCCAGTTTAGTATTAAACGATCAAATCCAGTTCCCGTCTACACCTCTACCGAAATAAGTTTTATTTTCAACCTTCCTTTTCAACAAAAATAATCCTATTAGTTTTGATTCTTTACACATATTTATTATATTTTTATATAAATGTTAATAAGTCTCATAAATAAGTTTTTGCGATGAACTTTCCTGTGAAGTATCGATTGTCTGTGATAACATCTTTGTAAATCTTAACATCTTTGAAAACATGTGTACTACATTCAGTTGTCACCTGATGATGGCCTAAGAACCCGAAAACCGGTTTGTGACCAATAAAAAAAGTTTTGCAGAACATCAGGAAGTTGTTCCTTTTTGATATTATTATCATGTTCTGTCAAGTACCGACGGAAAAATCAATTAATTTTAATAAAATAATTTGCAATCAAGACGGTTTGAAGGAATACTTGGATATTATATCAGAAGATTCTTAAACTGGTCATCGGTGCCTAAACTTAGACACTTAAACTCACCTAGACAACATACTCCCCCATCCCTAAGGGTGGCTTCGGATCACTTCCGGCGGGAGCAGCGGCGCATACCCCAGACCGCGCAGTTTTTATATCACAGTACGCTACGTAGTTCAGGAGGTATGACGTCATGGACAATGAAATGCGTGAAAAACCGCCATCGCTCACTACGTTGTAATGTATTACATCTTTATTTCCAACTCTATACGTAACACATTTTGCACACAGTTCTACTGATAGCAGCTTTTTTTCACGCTTCCGTACATTCGTTTTCTCTTCGTGCAGGAAGTGTTGAGAAAATTTAATTCATTCGTGCCTAGATTTTATAGGAGGAGGATCTCCTTGAATTTCGTGACTTTATCTCCTGTGTATATGTCCGGGATATTTACGATGATTCGTGTTATCGGTGCAGATGAAGACCTTTGTACTTCTCAGATATTACATCCGGCTCACTGTGCATTTGTTTACGCATACTGGAAAGAGAATTCTTTTGATAATCGAAGGAAGGGAGGAAGCTGAGGGTTTAACGCGCCGTCTACAGCTTGGTCATTAGAGACGGAGCTCACGTTCGGATTTTTGTGGGAAAAGGATGAGGAAGGATATCGGCCGTGTCCTTTCAAAGGAACCATCCCGGCATTTGCCTGGAGTAATTTCACGAAATCACGTTTCGAACGTGGTCTTGGATTATAGGCCAGTGTTATGCGTTGCAAAATTTAGTGACAAGTTTACTAAGTGCAACACGCATTATCGCTGTTAGGAGAAAAAAGAACTTTGCATTACATGATAAGTATAGTGCGGTTAATTTCCTGTTCTGATAGCAGATAACCTTAACGGACGTTATCTGTGAACAGTTGCAATCAACCCACAGCAGATCTCACACTTATCACTGATGGTAAAGTCGTACCGTTACTAAATAACAAACTAAATGTAAATGCTTTCTAATTTGCGATACACCACAAAAACAATTTTACGAACTAACTACGGTAATCCAAATTTCACTACCTACTAATAAAGTCACTACCACCAGTAAACTGCCACTAGTAACAGTATTAATCTACAGCAAATAAAACTGCAAAAAAACTTCAAACTATTTTTTTTTTTTTTTTTTTTTTTTTTTTTTTTTTTTTTTTTTTTTTTTTTTTTTTTTTTTTGCCTTCTGAGTGTTAACTCAATGTCATCATCTGCAACACGTAGTGAAAATGTACAAATATTCAAATAATTAGAAAAAAAACAGAAGTACATTTTGTCAAAATAGGTGAGTGGAAACAAAGCGAAAACTGCATTACATTACAATTCAGATACCTTTGGAACATTTTCACATATTCACAAGCAAAACCTTATATTACCAATACACTTGATACTTATACATTGTGTCAAGTGGTCTTAATAAATTTAATTATGATTTTATACACATGAATGTCTTTTGTAAACAAAAGGGAAGAAGCTGACTGGGGAAGGGGATATCCCATATTCACCAATGACTACTGGAAGTTCAAACGTTCACGGTCAAATTTGGGACACCTGAACAGGATGTGGTTGACATCAGCTTCCGTTTCAGGATCACACTCACATGCCGCCGAATCGTAGACGTTGATCCGCTGTAGATGTTGTGGATAAGAGGCGTGATTGAAGCGAAGTCGAATGATGGTAGAAATCGTGGATCGGTCCAGATGAGTCCTCGTAAACCACGGCTGCTTTGAAACCCGAGCTTACAGCACAGCGTAAGAAGCGCCTTTCATTTGTTGGGAAACGTTTCAAATCTGTTGCCACTGTAGTTTCGCGTAATCCTTGATTGCAGATAGGAAGTCTGTGTATTGTAGTTGCAGGTCCAGGGTAGTGCCTAAGGATGCCGCTTATTTGGTCAATGCATCAACTTCCTCATTATAGCAGATACCAGCGTGAGAAGTCACCCACAGCAAATTATCTGTCCGCCCCGTATTTGTACAGCGAATGTATGCCGAAATCACATCCAGAATATAGTTGTTGGTTTTTTTTTGTTCCATGTCCGATGTTGCAGGGTTTGAAGGACACTTTGAGAGTCAGACACAATTAATATTTTCGGGAAGGAAATGGTAGAAACAAACTTAAGTGCTTCCAGTATGGCCACTGTCTCCGCCGTAAATATAGAAGTATTCATTCGCAGTTTGAAGGCTCTCCGAATCTGAATCTGAGGGCAGAAAAAGGCACCACACTACTTGTTGTCTTAAAAAGAAAAAAAAAAAAAAAAAAAAAAAAAAAAAAAAAAAAAAAAAAAAAAAAAAAAAAAAAAAAATCAAACATCCCCTGATACACCATTTCAATAGATGTCGTCAGTGAGTCACTACTTTGCTCGTAGTGCTCCATCTGTTCATCACGTAGCCCTCAGTGTACAAGGAGCCTTGAGAACAGTACTGACAGCCTATAAGGAGCAAGTCCTGAAGAGACTATCAACATTCCTCTATGCGGCGTGATCGTACGCGCGCCGGCCGCGGTGGCCGAGGGGTCTGAGGCGCAGCAGTCACGGTCTGCACGGCCACTACGGTCGGGGGTTCGAATCCCCCCTCGGGCATGGATATTTGTGCCGTCCTTAGGATTAGCTAGTTCATAAGTAGTTTGTAAGTTTAGGGACTGATGACCCCGTAGTTAAGTCCCATAAGCTATACAAACATTTGAAAATTTTGAATTTTTTGATCGTACGCGCTTTCCGGAGAAGTGTGGTCCCAATTCCGCCCGATCACCGACATTTGGGTTTACCATGATTTGAAATGAACATGGACTAATTCTTTCCGTGTACTACCAATTTGAAGGATGGTTCCAATTAAACTGACCACGTGATTGTTAAGGGCATTCTCTCGTGTGTGACGGCGGAAGAGACTCATTACAAGGAGTGCTTAATAGGAGAGAAAAGAGCTGCACAGATTGGGTGTCAGGAATCGCGCAGACTGGCTACGGGGCACGCACGTTGTGACTCGTCAACAAAAATTCCTCAGGGACGGCACAACTCGACACTTGCTGCGGGAGCGCTCTCGCAGACAATGGACAGCGGTGACTCAGTGCCCACAAGATGAGACTTCATGACGACAAACCAACCTGCGTAGCAAACCCAGAACGTGGTCTCAAGCCTCACAAATTCTTAATAGCCCTTACTGGAAGAATTACATTGCTTTCTATTGGACTCACATCCAAAGCAAGCAGGATATAATTGCACGTCTACATGCATACACTTTCAGTTGCTCCACTTCTTTGAAACACTTCTCGTAATTCGCTCTTTGGGAAATCGCTTCCACATAGAAATAAATCTCTTGGATACGTTTCGTGTATTGAAACATGTTACTGCTGTGCCCTTCAGTCTGCAGACTGGTCTGATGCAGCTCTCCACTATACTCTATTCCGACCAAGGCTTTTCATCTCCTCGTAATAAAGACAACCCACATCAATTTCAATCTGCTTACTGTAATCGCTGATGTTACTGCACAAAATGTTATGGGCACACAGTATAATATGCCCTCTTACTTATTCTTATGAGCTGCGATTATCTTCTGTCACGAAATACACGGTAAATCTAACAACATATATGCCATTACACTACAGTGTACAGTGGCAAATTTTCCTAAGTTACACCAGCACTTCTTGCACGAACGTTAAACACCTGTCATGTTGATAAAATCTTTGCAGTTTTCTTCAATCCAGATGTGCTATATTGAGTGTTCTGAAGAGTTTTCCTGTTGATACGTGCTTCATCAGTGAACAAACCGCACTTTGGAAACCGAGTAAAATGCATAAATTTGTGTACAAACCCAGTACATAAAGTCAACAATAGGAAGCACAGATTGAAATGTCAATATTATGAGGATACGTAGCAATAAACCATAAAAATGATTGCTGACCCACATTCAATTACATGAATAGACAATCACATGCACAAAACTAAATTTGTGGTTGCAGCCTTCATGAGACATACAGGTACACAATCACTCGGGCACAACTCATGCACACATGACTGCCATATCTGTTTCGTATGGCCCAATTCACAATTGTGACTACAAGAAAAATAGCGATCTTATGAGTATGTTGTTGTTGTTGTGGTCTTCAGTACGGAACTGGTTTGCTGCAGCTGTCAAGTCTACTTTATCGTGAGCAAGACTTTTCATCTCCTCATAAGAATGGCAACCCATATCTATTCGAATCTGCTTTCTGTATTCGTCTCTTGGGCTCCCTCTGCAATTTTTCCCCCACACACTTCCCTCCAATGCTAAATTTACGATTCTTTGATGTCTAAGAATGTGTCATACCAATGGATCCCTTCTTTTATACAAAGTATGCCAAAAATTCCTTTTCTCCCCAATTCTGCTCAGTACCTCTTCATTAGCTACCCGCTCTACTCATCTAATCGTCAGCATTCTTCTGTAGCAACATATTTCAAAAGCCTGTATCCTCCCTTGTGAACTATTTATCGTTCATGTTTCACTCCCGTACAAGGCAACACTCCACACAAATACCTTCAGAAAAGACTTCCTTACACTTGCGTTATTATTATTGTTAGTCACAAAGCTGCCAGAGTGGAAGACGCTAAGATGGTTTCTTTTCAGTTCTTCTTGTTCTTCTGGATCTTTTTATTTGCCCACCAGTTTTTCATTGTTTGCGAGAATTTTCATCGCTCCATTTTGTTCCGGTTCTTCGGACTTTTGTCTCCGGTTTAACTTCCAATTTTTCTACTTTTATTCTAAAATTGTCCCTTGCGTCTATTTCTTCTTTGGCAATTTTGGCTAATTCCAAGTTTTTAACATTTTGGGTCCATTCTCCTCCATTAGCAAGGGAACCTACGTATTTTACTACTCTTTTTGTTTTTATTCAAGTAGCCTCATTATGTTCCCATAGAATTTGAGGCGTCTATTCCACACGCCGGTCTCTATGTTGGAATATTCTTCAATTTTGGATGTTTCCTGTTGTCTATATCCATTCTCGATCCTTCTTGGTCCCACAATTTTCCTAATTATATTTCTTTCTTCTTTCTTTAGATTTCTATATCAGTTTTCCTGTTTAGAGTCAAGGTTTCACTAGCGTATAACATTAATGGTTTAATTACTGTTTTGTAGTGTCCAATTTTGGCGTTTAAAGATATGCATTTTCTACTATAGATGTTTTGTACTAATCCTAAACCATTACAGGCTTTTTGTAATTTTTCTTATTGTGCATAATTTTCAGAGATAATTTCTCCCAGATATTTAAAATGTGATACACTGTTAATTTCTCCATATTTGGCTGGTAACTTGAAAATTTCTAGATTTGTTGTTGTAAACACAGTCTTTTCAGATATCTGCAGGCCGACTTTCTCTGCCCATTATTTTAGAGTTTCTATGCGTTTTATAGCCATCTCACTAGTATCTGCCATTATTTAGATATCGTCTGCAACTTATATTAATATTGGATGTTAGCAAATTTCTCTTCTTCAAAAACGCTTTTCTTCCCATTGCCATTAAGCATGTTATATCCTCTGTATTGCGACCATCATATGTTACTTTTCTGCCCAAGTAACGAAACTCATTGTTTCGACACGTAATCTGATTTCTTCAGCATCGCCTGATTTTCTAAGACTGCATTCCATTAGCCTTGTCTTTATCCTCTTCCTGCCTGAACTATTTATCGTCCATGTTTGACTGCCGTACAAGGCAACCACAAAAATGCCTCCTGGAAATTCCTGGTATTGAACGTATGCCGGCCGCGGTGGCCGAGGGGACTGCGGCGCGACATTCAGGGTCTGCACGGCCTCTACGGTCGGAGGTTCGAATCCCCCCTCGGGCATGGATATTTGTGCCGTCCTTAGTGTTAGCTAGTTCATAAGTAATTTGTAAGTTTAGGGACTGATGAGCCCGTAGTTAAGTCCCATAAACGATACAAACATTTGAACATTTGATTGGACGTATGCTCTTTAATCTAAATGTGAGATCTTAACCTTAGTAAACGCATACTGAACCACATCTCGTAATTTTGTGCAACAGTATCGCTGTTCTTCAGGACCGAATCCAGGATATGGACTGAACAATATGGCGCAGTGTAAGACACTGGACTCGCATTCGGAAGGGCGGTGGTTGAAATCTACTTCCGGTTATCCTGATTTAAGTTTTCCGTGATTTCACTAAATCACTCCAATCAAATGCCGGGGTGCTTCCTTTCAAACGGCACGGCCGATTTCCTTCCCAATCCTTGCCGAAGCGTAGGGGCGTGAGCTTTGTTTTTCATGACCACGCTGTCGACGGGACGTTAAACCCTAAAACTGCCTTCCTTCCTTTCCAGGATAGTAGTCCTCACCTTCTCACCTTCCAAGACTTCTTTGTTACTTTTAGAAAAGTATACCGTATAATATTCGATGTTATTTAAAAATAAGTAAACGTCCTCTGAGAGTGAGTTTGCTCGATTGGCTTTATGTACTCTGACAGTTTGCAACTTACTTGCTATAAAAATTTAGACCCTTATTTTACATGTTTTAAAGATTTTACTACTGATTAATAAGAGTGATCGAGGAAAATGACCTTTAAGTGTCACTAAAAAGGGAGACCGATGTTTGTATATTCTGATTTCCCATCGCACTGTTTGTCATGAAACTTTGACCTTATTGACAGAAAAGGCAACTTTGCTTTTCGCCTTACGTTAATAGATATTGCAGTTTTTAGTTTTATATAGGACAGATAAAATAACATGACGAACAAAGGCGGAAATGGGCATTTTAATAAGTTTATCAAAAAGGAACAACTTCCTGATGTTCTGCAAAACTTTTTTATTGGTCACAAACCGGCTTTCGGCTTCTTAGGCCATCATCAGGTGACAACTGAATGTAGTACACATGTTTTCAAAGATGTTAAGATTTACAAAGATGTTATCACAGACAATCGATACCTCACAGGAAAATTCATCGCAAAAACTTATTTATGAGACTTATTAACATTTATATAAAAATATAATAAATATGTGTAAAGAATCAAAACTAATAGGATTATTTTTGTTGAAAAGGAAGGTTGAAAATAAAAATTATTTCAGTGGAGGTGTAGAGGGGAACTGGATCTGATCGTTTAATACTAAACTAGCATCCTGAACCTAATGTTTATTGATTTCCAATATTTCCAGTAGTGTCATCTTTCTGCTTTTCTTCAGGGGTTGTAGAATCTCACAGTTTACATCATAATCATGGCCTTCTCTGAGCAGATGTTCAGCAAAGGTTGAATCTGTCTTTTTTAACCTCCAGCTTCTCTCATGTTCTGATAATCTAATAGCTACGGCTCTGCCAGACTGACCAACATTTTAATAAGTGAGTTTAAATTTCACAGAATGGCTATACGTGCGAACCACGCAAAGTGGTGCAGTAGGGAGCCTGTATAGGGAGAGAGCGGCCATGCGTGAAACCGCTGCTGACTGGCCGAGAGCCCAGGACGCCATGTTTTTACCAGATTTGGTGGGCTTTGTCTATGTCTGAATAGCTACAGTGTGCATATCTCTACTGTATAAGGTCTTTATCGTTTCTGACAGGAATTTCGCTGCATAGTTTGTTACAGTAGGCACTGCTGCACTTTTGCACCACTTCTGTCGGTTCTATGTAGGTAAATTAACGTGCTGTTTGTCGGTCGTTGGCGATAGCTATAGAACTTCGCGGCAATTTTCTTGTGTTTATAAACGATTTAGGAGACAATCTGAATAGCTCCCTTAGACTGTTCGCGGATGATGCTGACGTTTATCGGTTAGTGAAGTTAACAGAGGATCAAAAGCAACTGCAAAAGCGATTTAGAAAAAATTTCTGCATGGTGCGAAAATTGGCAATTGACACTAAATAAAGAAAAATGTGAAGCAATATACATGACCACTAACAGAAATCCGCTGAACTTCAATTACGCGATAAATCAGCCAACCCTTAAGGTCGTAAATTCTACTAAATACCTAGGAGTTACAATTACGAACAACTTAGACTGGAGAGAACACACAGAATATATTGTGCGGAAGGCGAACCAAAGATTGCGTTTCATTTGTAGAACGCTCAGACGATGCACCAGCTCCATCAAAGACACTGCCTACATCACACTTGGGCGTCCTCTTCTGGAGTACTGTTGTCCATTTCGGAACTCTCACCAGGTGGGACTGACGGAAGATATTGAGAAGGTTTCGAGAAGGGCAACTATTTTTTTTTTTATCACGTTACGGGAGGGGGGGGGGGTGGCGGGGGGGATGGAGCGTCACGGAAATTTTTCACTAATTGGGGTGGAAATCATTAAAAGAAAGACGCTATTCATTGCGGCGTTGTCTGTTTGCGAAGTGTCAATCACCGACTTTTACTTCTGAATGTGAAAATATTTTGCTAGCACCCACCTACTTATGGAGACATGACCATCCCAATAAAATAAGATAAATCAGATCGAAAAGGGAATGATTTAGGTGTTCTTTCTTCCCGCGCGCTATTAGAGAGTGGAACGGTAGAGAAAAGTTATGAAAGTGGTTAATGAACCCTCTGCCAGGCACTTGAATGTGATTTGCAGAATATCTATGTAGATGTAAAAGATTAAATGATAATTGAAGTGGTTTACTGAGTCTTATTAGTAATATGTGTTACACAAACAGTAAGGACAGTCAAGAAATATGCCTCTTTGTTCTTCTGTTAGCTGTAAAAACTAAAGTGCTTGTGTTCGCAACGAATGACCAAATACGGAAACAGTGCGCGGTGAAAGTTAACCGAGAAAGCGGGAACCGTAAAGGTGATTTATGGAAACCGAGGAGTTATTCCTTTTTCTGAGAAGTAAATAGTTTGTGTTTTCCCCGCCCAGTGCACGGTTACGGCAATATGTTGTTGGCTATTGACGATTTTATAATTGGTTGAGGGATGTAAGATAAAAAATGGAGGGGCATATCTATTGACTCGCTGTAGATATTCATTTATCTATTTTGAGTCTGTTTCTGTTTCAGCAGAGATGGTATTTTTCCCACTTTCTGTGGTACTGTGTTTCTAAAAGTATTCACAGAATGACGTTTTGGTATTTCCCAGCGTAGGAAAATGTTATAAAATCAAAAGGAACATATTTAAAATGCATTATATGTGAGCGGAAAGTGATGATAGTGTACTCGTGTCAGCGATGGATATGCGGACAGAAAATTTTGAAGTGTCATCCTTTCTCTGAGATTCACTACATGAAATAGATCTTTCTTATTAATCAACTGGCAACTGTTGAGGTTACAATACTTATTTGCTTACAAATTTGTTAAGCCTGTATAGACATAGATAAAGGGCATTTCTTTTAACCACGTACTGATTAGTATGCCCGGAATATGTGCTTTGGGCTAATGAGTCGAACTGATGCCTTATTTCAATCGTTAAGTGTCTGCATTTCTACCTGGGTCGCTATGTAAATGAACATGACGCACGCAGTCTGGTAAAAACATGGCTGCCACCGGCCGGTTGGCAACTCTCTAAGGCTTTCTAAGGTACAGAGACTGCGGGCGCCTCCGGCGGCCGAAGCACTGCAGAGCGACTTACCGCCCGCCTTGTAGTGACGCGTGGACCGCAGCCGTTGCGGCGAACGTCGACGTCACAGCGGATCTGGCCTGTGTCAAAACGCCGGCAGAGATTACCTTGGGTGCCACAAGGACTACATAGCTCGTGTGTTTGCCACTCTACGAAATTTAAAATCATTCGTCTTAATAGAGCTAGAGAAGGTGTTTCCCTCAGTTTCGTAAACACTGTGACTCCCGAACCTCATCAAATTGACAACTGTCGCCGGAGCGCGCTGCGATCAGGTGTAACACAATGAGGCACACGTCTCGTATGCACGAGCATAGGCCGCTATGAGTCGTGCTGTTCCTGAGTGATCACTATCACTGTGGACTCTGACGTTGAGCTTTTCATTCAGATACACGGTCCTTGAGCCGACGACTTTATGGCAACAGTACTCCAGGAGAGTGTGATGTAGGCAGTCTCTTTGGTGGAGCTGGTGCATCTTCGAAGCGTTCTGCCGATGAAACGTAACCTTTGGTTCGCCTTCCCCACAATATTTTCTGTGTGTTCTCTCCAGTCAAAGTTGTTCGTAATTGTAACTCCTAGGTATTTGGTAGAATCTACGACCTTAAGATTTGACTGATGTATCGCGTAATTAAAGTTCAGCGGATTTCTTTTAGTGGTCATATGTATTACTTCACACTTTTCTTTATTTAGTGTCAATTGCCAATTTTCACACCATGCAGAAATTTTGTCTAAATCGCTTTGCAGTTGCTTTTCATCCTCTGTTGACTTCACTAACCGATAAACGACAGCATCATCCGCGAACAGTCTAAGGGAGCTATTCAGATTGTCTCCTAAATAGTTTATAAACACGAGGAAGTGTATGGGACCTATAACGCTACCCTGTGGAACGCCAGATATAACTTCTGTTTTACTCGATGATTTTCCGTCAATTACAACGAACTGTGTTCTTTCTGATGGAAAATCGTGAATCCATTCGCACAATTGGGGAGATATTCCATAAGCACGCAATTTCATTAGAAGCCGCTTGTGAGGTACAGTGTCAAAAGCCTCCCTGAAATCCAAAAATATGGAATCGATTTGTGATCCCTTGTCGATGGCACTTAACACTTCATGTGAACAAAGGGCAAGCTGTGTTTCGCAAGAGTGATACTTTCTGAATCCGTGTTAACTACTGGTTAATAGGTCGTTCTCTTCGAGGTAGCCGGCCGCGGTGGCCGAGGAGACTGAGGCGCTCCAGTCACGGTCTGCACGGCCACTACGGTCGGGGGTTCGAATCCCCCCTCGGGCATGGATATTTGTGCCGTCCTAGTTCGTAAGTAGTTGGTAAGTTTAGGGACTGATGACCTCGTAGTTAAGTCCCATAGACTATACAAACATTTGAACATTTGAAGCACTGTATGGAAGGGTACAGGTCGAACGTGTCGTGTAGTGGTGTTGACCACTGCACTTTCGTCGCTGACGCGCCGTGTGTTGTTGTTTACAGATGGAGACCGCCGTGAGAATCGCGTGGCTGTTGGCCGCCCTGGCGACGACGTCGGCGCACTGGTCCGACGCCGAGTTCCCGACGGTTCGCCTCAACGAGACCGACATCATCGGGAGCTGGATGACGTCACACCACGGCAGGATATTCGCCGCATTCCGCGGCATCCCGTACGCTGAGCCGCCCGTGGGCGACCTGCGCTTTCAGGTAAGTGTACTGAAAGCACAGGATGACTCTTGACAACAGCAGCCAACCACATTTGATTGTGCTATTAATTGCATCGTGCCATCGAATAACGCAGTACGGCACATTTTGACATTTCGTAGAATTGCGTGGAATAATGATGTAAGAGGCAGTCTGCATCGCCTGCTGTAAAAGTTGACCGGTTTACCATCCGAGGGCAGCACTAAACAGCGAAGAGACCCACGAAGTTTTCGCGCCTGTGCTAGAACAATGCTGTCTGTTACAATAATGGCGCAGTGTAGCAAAGTGACGCTTACCGAAAACGGTTTGAAAGGCGCTGATAACACACGGAAAAGGAAAATTAAAATCGCTGATTGGCAGGATATTAAGAGGAAAAGGATTCGTTATGCTGGAATGGAATATAAATCACGGAAAGGAAAGGTAGTTTTGGGGAAACAACCTCCAACACAGGTGAGTGGAATAATGCTGTATGGGTTCCGTGAACATCTTCTGGTTTTCGGTTGCTTTACAACGGGGCACTGACACTTCAGAAGGAGAAGAAAAAGGATCTGTTGGACATCATAAAATATATGGATACAAAATACCGGGATTTTTATGAAAACCTACAGTGTGACAGCTGAGTTTGGCTACCAGATTTGTGTCTCAACTTTACCAGACTCATGTACTACTACTTTTTATGACCAATGTAATCAGTTTGCAATACATATTTTTTGTATCTTGTAATAATTTTCTTACTTACACTTTTTGGATTCTATACAACCTTACCATTAGAGCAGAGTACAGAGTGATATGGAATAAAGCTGTATATCCAGTGCTATACAACGTTTATCCATTTTAAAACTTACTAATTAAAAAAAAAATAATAATAATAACTAAGTGAAATTTTGGAAAGCACAACCAAGTATTTTTAAGAGTCTGTATGCACAAATAATACGTATCAACTGGTACATTATTATTTTCCATAAACTCTCTGGAATTAACAGTTTTTTTTATTTTTTTATTTTTATTTATTTATTTTTTTTTTTTTATTTCCCATGAACTGCAAAATGTGCCATACAGCGTTATTCGATGTGACGATTCAATTTACTAAATAGCGCCGTTACCAGTGTCGAACTTTTCAGTTCATCATCAGACGGCTGTTCACGTCCAGATACAAGTCATTTACATTTTGATTGTGCATGTAATTGTGCTTGTGCCGAAAAGTACTTGGTTATGCGGTGCCCTACAATAAAAATGCTGCTGTGGTAAGAGATCAGTGGGAAAGTCAATTTGTTGATTAATATCCGCCATAAGAAAACAGTATGGGCAATCAGCACTATCCTCAGGCCGGCCGCGGTGGCCGAGAAGACTGAGGCGCTCCAGTCACGATCTGCACGGCCACTACGGTCGGGGGTTTGAATCCCCCCCCCCCGGGGCATGGATATTTGTGGCGTCCTAGTTCGTAAGTAGTTCATAAGTAGTTTGTAAGTTTAGGGACTGATGACCCCGTAGTTAAGTCCCATAGACTTTACAAACATTTGATTTGACTATTCTTGGTGTGTAGTGTAAAATGGATATCAGATTATTTTTCACGTAAGTGTATGTCTTAAATATAATACAATGAAGACCCAAAGAAACTGGTACATCTGCCCAATTACGTGATTGGAGCACGAAGTGCCACAAATCGGCGTGTCATGGAATCGATTAACGTCTGTGTTTTACCTGTAAAGAAGACTATAATTTCCTCCATATCCGATTACACCTTAGGTTAACTGTATCACACAACGAACAAACAACAATTGTTAATGAATGCATGAGGCATAGTATGAAACCAGAAAGAGAGATGCTTGCTTAATAAGACAAATGAAGTCTTGTCGAAGACTGAGCCCTTGCCAACACTCTGGACACAGTACTTCTGTCCCAACGCCGTTACGCATTCAACAGCAACCCGTGTCCAACCACCAGATGCTGCTTCAAAGTCTCTGACACACATGCCTGCTGCAGTGCACGCGGTATATGGTGAACACTACCGATACTCCATTCAGCGAAACGAGAGACGTACTGTAAACAAGGCAAGGCCTGTGACCACAGCGCTACCGTCTAGGGGTGTACAAGGCAGGGGCGCGCAGTCAACGTGGCCGTCTCCGTTGCAGGTGTTCTAAACGTTTGTATAGCTTATGGGACTCAACTACGGGGTCATCAGTTCCTAAACTTACAAACTACTTATGAACTAGCTAATACGCTGGACGGCACAAATATCCATGCCCGAGGGTAGGCATTCGAACCCCCGACCGTAGTGGCCGTGCAGGCCGTGAGTGGCGCGCCGCAGTCCCCTCGGCCACCGCGGCCGGGCGTTGCAGGTGTTTACTCTTTGTTTCGTTACATTGTTACCCAGGTTTCTCACGGTCCGCTGTGATGGCAGCTCACCAGCCAGCCAGCCAACGCCGCCAGCTGCATAGCGTGCGCCAAGGATTTTCCACACCCCTACATATCTATCTACATCTACATCTACAACCATACTCCGCAAGCCACCTGACGGTGTGTGGCGGAGGGTACCTTGAGTACCACTATCGATTTTCCCTCCTATTCCAGTCACGTATTGTTCGCGGAAAGAAGGATTGTCGGTATGCCTCTGTCTGGGCTCTAATCTCTCTGATTTTATCCTCACGGTCTCTTCGCGAGACGTAGGAGGGAGCAATATACTGCTAGACTCCTCGGTAAATGTATATTCTCGAAAAAAATGTTTGTAAAGCTTATAGGACTTAACTAGGGGATCATCAGTCCCTAAACTTACAAACTACTTATGAACTGCGAACTACGAACTACTACAAATATCCATGCCCGAGGGGGGATTCGAACCCCCGACCGCAGTGGCCGTGCAGACCATGACTGAAGCGCCTCAGTCCCTTCGACCACCGCGGCCGGCTATATTCTCGAAACTTCGACAAAAGCCCGTACCGAGCGACAGAGCGTCTCTCCTGCAGAGTCTTCCACTGGAGTTTACCGATCATCTCCGTAACGCTTTTACGATTACCAAATGATCCTGTAACGAAGCGCGCTGCTCTCCGTTGGATCTTCTCTACCTTCTCTATCAATCCCACCTGGTACGGATCCCACACCGGTGAGCAGTATTCAAGCTGTGGGCGAACAAGTGTACTGTAACCTACTTCCTTTGTTTTCGGACTGCATTTCCTTAGTATTCTTCCAATGAATCTAAGTCTGGCATCTGCTTTACCGACGATTGATTTTATATTGTCGTTCCATTTTAAATCCCTCCTAATGACTACTTCCAGATACTTTATGGAATTAACTGCTTCCAGTTGCTGCTCTGCTATAGTGTATAGCTAAATGACAAAGGATCTTTCTTTCTGTGTATTCGCAGCACATTACACTTGTCTACATTGAGATTTAATTGTCATTCCCTGCACCATGCGTCAATTCTATGCAGATCCTCTTGCATCACAATACAGTTTTCCATTGTTACAACTTCTCGATATACTACAGCATCATCCGCAAAAAGCCTCAGTGAACTTCCGATGTTATCCGCAAGGTCATTTCTATCACGTGAACACCGAATGCTTTTGCTGGAAACGAGCCTAGTCGCTCACGTGACACTGTTCATGTTTCGTCCCAGCTCTCGGTGAATAGACTATAGAAGACAAGGCCTCACAGCTGGCCGTGCCTATGTCACACGTCAAGGCCGCGGCCGCCGGCTCACTGGCTGTCCTCTGGGGCACGCCCACCGCCGCGTACCAGCCGGCCAATGAGCTGGTGGCTGTAGCCTTTACGTGTGACGTAGGCACGGCCAGCTGTCAGGCCTTGTCCTCTAGGTGGTGTTGATATGCTGCAGCCGTGCGGGCACGTGATCGGCACCTCGCGACGTCTTGCGGCAGCTGCAGGAAGCCACGAATGTCGATGGATAACATGGCGTCTGCCTCGATCGTGCGACGACAGTGGCCCCAATAAATGCCGATACATCAGTCTGAATCAGTGCTGGAGGGAACTGACTCCATGCATCCTGCAGGGCTGTCGAAAATTCTGACAAAGTACAACAGGTGGAGATCTCTTCTGAACGTCACGTTGGAAGGCATCGCAGATATGTTCTTGTCTGGAAAGTTTGGTATTTACTGGAACTGTTTCGTCTAAGAAGAGTGTTCCTGGGGCCACTCTGTAGCTATTCGCCGGCCGCGGTGGCCGAGGTGACTGAGGCGCTCCAGTCACGGTCAGCACGGCCACTACGGTCGGGGGTTCCAATCCCCCCTCGGGCATGGATATTTGTGCCGTCCTAGTTCGTAAGTAGTTCATAAGTAGTTTGTAAGTTTAGGGACTGATAACCCCGTAGTTAAGTCCCATAAGCTTAATAAACATTTGAACATTTTTGTAGCTATTCTGAACGTGTGGGGTGTCGCATTGTCCTGCTGGAATTGCCCAAGTCATTGGTATTTCAGAATGGACATGAATGGATGCAAGTGATCAGCCAGGATTCATATATACGTGTCACCTGTCAGAAGAGTATCTACACATATCATGGGTCACATATCACGCCATTATAGAGCCTCCACCAGCTTGAACAGTCCTCTGATGACCTGCGGGATTCATGGTCTTTACCACATTTATGTTGTAGCTTAGGAAACTTCTGAAGTACATGGCAAGGGGTTTAGGAAACTTCTGAAGCATGTGGCAAGGTGTGCTTATGCAGCTCATTGCTGTCACCTGAGGGACTTTTTGGATTGGATGAATTACCACTCTTTTTTCGGATTCATCCATCACTCACTCCTTAGAAGGATCTGGATCTTTGAATCAGTTCAGGAGCGGGTTGCCCACCTCTATTCACAACTGGCCGTGCCTAGGTCACACGTAAAGGCCACTGCCGCCAACTCACTGGCTGTCCTCTGGGGCACGCCCACCACCGCGTTGTGGCCGGCCAATTAGCTGGCGGCTGTACCCTTTACGTATGACGTAGGCACGGCCAGCTGTCAGGCCTTGTCCTCTAGGTGGTGTTGATATGATGCGGCCTTGCGGGCACGTGATCGGCGCCCCGCGACGTCTTGCAGCTGCTGCTGGAAGCCACGGATGTCGATGGATCACATGGCGGCTGCCTCGATTGTGCGACGACAGTGAGCCCAATAAATGCCGATAAATCAGTCTGAAGCAGTGCTGGAGGGAACTGACACCGTGCATCCTGCAGGGCTGTCCAAAATTCTGACAAAGTACAACGGATGGAGATCTCTTCTGAACGTCACGTTGCAAGGCATCCCAGATATGGTCTTGTCTGGGAGGTTGGTAGCTACGAGAAGTTTCAACTAAGAAGAGTGTTCCTGGAGCCACTCTGTAGCTATTCTGAACGTGTGGGGTGTCGCATTGCCCTGCTGGAATTGCCCTAATCATTGGTATTTCAGAATGGACATGAATGGATGTAGGTGGTCAGCCAGGATTCATATATACGTGTCACCTGTCAGAAGAGTATCTACACATATCATGGGTCACATATCACGCCACACACCATTACAGAGCCTCCACCGGCTTGAACAGTCCTCTGCTGACCTGCGGGATTCATGAGGTCATCTCCATACCCATACACGTCCATCTGCTCGATACAAGTGGAAAGCAGACTCGTCAGACCAGGCAACATGTCTCCACTTTGAACAAAGCAATGCCAGTGTTCACGGCTCCAGATGAGGCGTGAAACATTACTGTATGTCGTGCAGTCATCAAGGGTATATGTGTACCTCTTCAGCTCTGAATGCCCATATCGATGACATTTCTTGAATGTAAACATAAATTTACCCTTGTTATTTGGACTTTTCTGAGGTCTTGGACTGTATTATAAGCGTTTTTTGGAATGATTAATGCTGCAGCAGTCACTATTTATAAATATTTTCATTGGCACGACTCGTTTCGGCAGCACGCTGCCATCATCGGGTGCATTTTTACAGTTACTGTATTATGTTTTGTGTTGTGGATACCAGTGAGGTTATGTTTGTACAGTTTTAACCTGTTCAGGAAGATATAGCTATTTTTAGTATTATGTTTCATCATTATAGTTTTTGGATTATTGTAATGTTGTATTTACTTACAGTTTTGATAATCTTGTTGTCTAGCACACACAACACAAGAACATAGTTACATATACACTTACAGCACATGTGGACATTTTGTATTTGAAGGTTACTGTACAAACATCCTTAAAAGCTAAGATATACTACTTACTTCAGTATTTATAGTGCATATGCCATAAAAAGTGCATATGTAACTGCATGAGTTGAAACAGAAGTTGCTAATGAAAAATGCATTCATTACTGGAGAAATTTTTGAAGAAATTAGTATTGTATTGAATGCATTTTTCATTAAAATATAAAATTAATAAAAGTAAAATTAATAATGTAACACTGATTGTTAAATTCTTTAAAATGTAGCAACTTCTGTTTCAACTCATGCAGCTACGTATGCACTTTTTATGGCATATTCACTATAAATACTTATATAAGTAGTTTATCTTAGCTTTTAAGCATCTTTGTGCAGTAACCTTCAAATACAAAATGTCCACATGTGCTGGAAGTGTATATGTAACTATGTTCTTGTGCTGTGTGTGCCAGACAACAAGAATATCAAGATTATCAAAACCGTAAGTAAATACAACACTACAATAATCCAAAAACTATAATGATGAAACATAATACTAAAAATAGCTAAATCTTTCTGAACAGGTTAAAACTGTACAAACATAACCTCACTGGCATCCACAACACAAAACATAACACGTCAAGAATGTAACTAGTAACTGTAAAAATGCATCCGATGATGGCAGCGTGCTGCCGAAACGAGTCGTGCCAATGAAAATATTTATAAATAGTCACTGCTGCAGCATTAATCATTCAAAAAAAAAAAAAAAAAAAAAAAAAAAAAAAAAAAAAAAAAAACTTCTTGAATGGTTTTCATGCTGCCACTTGCGGATGGCCTAGCATAGACATCCGCAGCAGTTTGCGGAAGGTTTGCGCTTCTGTCACATTCGATGATTCTCTTCAGTCGTGGTTCTCGCATGGTCTCTTTCCGGCTACAGAGATGTAGGAGCGTTCATATTCTACCGGATTCCATATGTTCACGGTACGCTCGCGAAATGCTGGTACGGGAAAAATCTCCACCTCATCGCTACCTCGTAGATTCTGTATATTTCTCGTGCGCCGACAGCAACACCATGTTCAAACCCTCTTCAATCCCTACTCTTCCTCGTGTTTATAAACGATTAAGGAGATAATCTGAATAGCTCCCTTAGACTGTTCGCGAATGATGCTGTCGTTTATCGGTTAGTGAAGTCAACAGAGGATCAAAAGCAACTGCAAAGCGACTCAGACAAAATTTCTACTTGGTGCGAAAATTGGCAAATGACACTAAATAAAGAAAAGTGTGAAGTAATACACATGACCACTAAAAGAAATCCGCTGAACTTCAATTACGCGATAAATCGGTCAAACCTTAAGGTCGTAAATTCTACCAAATACCTAGGAGTTACAATGACGAACAACTTTGACTGGAGAGAACACATAGAAAATATTGTGGGGAAGGCGAACAAAAGGTTACGTTTCATCGGCAGAACGCTTCGAAGATGCACCAGCTCCACCAAAGAGACTGCCTACATCACACTTGTGCGTCCTCTCCTGGAGTACTGTTGCCCCTTGTGGGACCCTCACCAGATGGGACTGACCGGAAGATATTGAGAAGGTTCAGAGAAGGGCAGCTCGTTTCGTTTTATCACGATACGGGGGGGAAAGCGTCACGGAAATGTTGGACGAATTGGGGTGGAAATCATTAAAAGAAAGATGTTATTCATTGCGGCGTGATCTGTTTGCGAAGTTTCAATCACCGACTTTTAGTTCTGAATGTGAAAATATTTTGCTAGCACCCACCTACTTAGGGAGACATGACCATCCCAATAAAATAAGAGAAATCAGATCGAAAACGGAACGATTTAGGTGTTCTTTCTTCCCGCGCGCTATGTGATTTGCCCCTGGCGGGGCACTCCACGTCAAGTGTCCCAGCTAAGACGGATCTCCCAGGACGACCATCTTCGATTTTGATGAAATTTCTACAGAATGTACCTGAGGGCTCGACATGAACGTAAGCAAAGTTTCAGGCTCATCTATAGCTCGGTTCCCGTACTAGAGCCATGAAAATACGTTTTTTAATAAAATGAAATATACTCGTTCTCCGTTGAATGACTTCAATGAAAATAATATGGTAGGTGTCCATTTGAGATACATGACTTTCAACACGGGTATATTTTGACACATTCATGGTTTTCAGAATATTCACAGGATCGTAGCACGATAATTAAACACACAGTAATTAAACACACAAGCCAGGTCCAAATTGGTGATATAGTAAACACCCAGACAGACAATAGTTTGACAAAAGACCAGGTATGTAGCGAAGTTTATCCACTAATTATGCCTCGTTAAAGTGTAGGGCAAATTCTCCCTACATGATTTGTTGCCCACTTTCAACTGATATTATGCCAAATGCATTGCTTTCTGAACTCTTATCTGCATCATGTGCGTGTGGAGCACAAAACGTTGTACCACTATACCAAGAACCAAGGGTCTTGCTCTTTTACATTAGGAACAGTAGAATGCTATACTTGAAGATTACTTCGCGACTTTTCGGTGTCGGTAAAAGTGGTCTTCACAAAAATGGCTCTAGTACGTGAACCAAGTCACAGGTGAGCCTGAAACTTTGGATACGTTCATTTTGGGTCCTCAGATACGGTCTGTACAAATTTCATCAAATTTGGAGATGGTCTAGCTGGGAGCCTTTGGACACTTCACGTGGAATGAATGACCCTGGCACTGTAGTGGCCGTAACGCCTGCGCCAAACACCTGCTGTCTTATGTAGACGTTGCGATCGCAGCGTCGTCCTCTGAGTGTTTACATATCGCTGTGTTTGCAGACGCAACGCTATACCAGTTTCTTGGGTTCGCCAGTGTGAAACATTTTCTCGCCTTCTTTTTTAAATGCCATGTCTGGTGTCCTTCCTTTATGTGACTGTAGCCCGCCAAATGAAAGTGTACGATTCTATCCTGGCTGCTGTTCCTCGCCACGGTCTGTTTGTCCTCATTGTGTCAGTGCAGATCCGAACGATGTGCTGCGGCGTAAGACTCTGGCTTCACATTTCGGAGGGCGGTGGTTCAAATCCACGTCTGGCGATTAATTTTTAGATTTACCGTGATTTCATTACGTGTAACGTGCCAGGGAAATTCTAGGCTGGGTCTTTTCGAAAAGGCACAGCTAACTTCGTTGCCTATGCTTTCTTTACAAAAGTCTAAGCTTCAGTTCCGTGTCTGGTGACCACGCTGTCCACGTGACGCTGACCTCTGACCCTCCTGTTTCCCTCTCCGGCAGAACCCGCGCCCCGCGCAGCTGCCGTCCGGCGCCTTCAACGCCACCGCCGACGGCCCGCTGTGCCTGCAGAAGAACGTGCTGGTGCCCAACTCCGCCATCATGGGCCAGGAGGACTGCCTCTACCTCAACGTCTACTCTCAGCCCGGGGTACGTATACTCACTGTTTCTACTAGTTCATTCCCAGTTCCTCGTCTGCTGTTCAAATGGGACTACTTAAATAGCAAGGACAACACATACACTCGAGCCTGAGGGGGGAACATCCGACGGCAAGCGGCCGCACGCTCCGATGCAAGGCGCCTTAGAGCGCAAGGACATTGCCACGTGGCCATACACTGTTGATTGTGATTGATTTGATAACTAGCTGTACTCAGTCAAGAGTGGCTTATTTCAGATGAAATACTAAAGGAAGAGAAGAGGTAACACACTTTTCCAGTAGGTGTAATTTCATAATACTTTGTGAATGGGAATCGGATTCACAACTCACACTACCCCCTCTCGCTCCCCCTGTCCGTGTCCTCCTCCCTCCTCTCTGTTCGTCCCCTCCCCATCTCCTCCTTCTCCCTTTGTCCATCTCCTCGCCCCCTCTTCCTGTCGATCTCTTCCCCCACTTGTTCCTCCTCCCCCTCTCGCTATTCACCTTCACCACCTTTCTCTCCTTCTCCTTCACCTCCTCTTCCTGTCACTCTCCTCCTGCCGCCTCTCTTTGTTCTCCTCCCCCTTCCCCTTCGTTCTTTGGATCTCACCTCCTCCATTTTGCTGTCCATCTCCTCCTCTCCCTCTTTACGTAAATTTCCTCCCCTTCCTCTCTCCAACCTAGAGTCTTGTCGGGTGTATGTTCAAAATACGTTTACTGGCCTTCGAAGTAAGCTACAATACGCTTCTGATATCGGATGTACAGCTGTTGGAAACTGTCCGCAAACGTTTCTTGTGGAACCGCTCGAAGCACTGAAGTCACGCATTGTTGGATCTTCGCAACCGTTGTGAAGCGTCATTCAGAGCTGCTTTGAGGCAATGGGAACACTATTTTCACTTGTCGTCATTCAGTAATTTCAATGTCCCAGTGCAGCTGAAGTCATACCTTTGCTTACTCTTCGTTATTACTTTCACTCATTAAATGAGTAAATGTGTAAGTGGTTGTGAACCAGGATTAAATTAAATACTTTTTCCGTAGACCATGAATACGACACTTAGTAACGATGTGAATCGTCTGTTTAGTTAAAGACAGTCGCGGTGGAGTAGTCAAGCGTTCTAAGGCGCATTACTGATTAGCGCGTGGATACTTCCTGTAGGAAGTTCGAGTCCTCCCTCGGGCATGTGTGTGTGAGTGTGTGTGTGTGTGTGTGTGTGTGTGTGTGTATGTCTGCGTCTCTGTGGTTTTTGTCCTTAGGTTAATTTCATTTCAGTAACTTGTAAGCCTAGGGAATGATAACCACAGTTGTTAATCTCATAGATTTACAGATCTTTGAATTTAATTTAGTAAGAGGTAACATTACATGACATATAGTTATTTATTATTTTATTTTAATTTTTTGTACAATTACTATTTTCTATGTAATATTTTATGTACTGACAATGGGAACACCAAATATGGTACAAACGAATTTTGGTGGGTCGAAAGTATGTTGTTGCGGGAACTCTTCTAGACCACCAAGCTAAAAGAATTTTTTTCCAATGCGCCTTAGTTTACACGAAAATCGAGATCAAAGTCCAGCACTAAACAACTGTACTTGTTCTAAGACAGCAAGGTTACAGAATCCTACAATTCTTCGCGGGGTTGGATCACAAAAGTTGGACAAGGGAAAAATTACAATTACGAAAAAAATAATAAATAAATAAATAAAAACGCGAGATATGTCGTGTAACGATATATTCTGCTCAGTGGAAGAGGAGATATCTAATAGGAATAACTACGGACGGTACAGAACACGCTATTTGTCATACACGTGTGGCAGCGAGTACGAAAGTTACAAGTTTGGAAGTACCAAAATTCGGGGAAAATTATCACGTTACATTGACTAGAAATCACTACACCTAAGCAAAGTTATAATTATTAAATCGTGCGCTTAGGGTGATGGAGTGAGCTGAGAACACGTGTTCTATGGTAAAGGGTAGACACAGGAAGTATCGAAAAGTTCCCGAAAAACATCAAATTTACCGACGAAATGCACATGAAAAACATTAAAACTTGTTTAAACGTAGGAATCTGATGTCCAAGGCTAATATTCCTGCACCGTATTGTTTAAAAGACACATTGTTGATTTGACTGCCCCGCACAGTTGAGCCACACCAAAGTCCCTGAAACGGACATTCCAGTACTACCCTGTGCAGAGTTTACATACTGTGCTTCCAAAACATGCACTGGACGACCGATATTTACATCTAAACTTCTCACCTGTCACATACGAGTATCTTTCATACAGTGACAAATATTGTACATATCATACGATATGAATGTACATTACTTTTAGCACTAGACCACAACATATGTTACATATTTTAATGCAAACCCCAAAAGACAATTATGTTTTATATTATAAATGCTCTAAGCCAGTATTGGAATAGCGTTGTTTAGCACCACCTGACAACAGCACTTATTACTGCAGCTAAGACTTTTAAAATTGACAACATTTGATTTTATCATTTTGTTCAAATTCAAATGTTCAAATGTTTGTATAGCTTATGGGACTTAACTACTGGGTCATCAGTCCCTAAACTTACTAACTACTAAAGAAGTAACTAATCCTAAGGACGGCACAAATATCCATGCCCGAGGGGGGATTCGAACCCCCGACCGTAGTGGCCGTGCAGACCGTGACTGGAGCGCCTCAGTCCCATCGGCCACCGCGGCCGGCTATGATTTTGTCTGTGATCAAAATTATTAACAGGTCATCAATTAAAAAAAAAAAATATTTTAAAACAGTTACTACACACACACACACACACACACACACACACACACACACACACACACATATATATATATATATATATATATATATATATATACACACCAACTAATGTACATTTTTACCACCAATCATATACAAAAAAGTAAGTGATACTCATTAATACAGGATATTTTAAGGCAAAAGTGCCTATTAAAATTATAATAAAACGTTGCTATTACTACTACAAACATACCACATATAAATTTGCTTTTTGTTTTATATGAAACTTTAAAGAGGGCGCCTTAGCTGACGTCAGCTGTATAAGAATTGTAACGAACGGAACCTCCAACATAGAAGTCGAGATGTTTTAAGTATTTTAATTGTATTTAAGGTATTTATTATTGTTGTTGTTATGGTCTTCAGTCCGGCGACTGGTGATGCAGCTCTCCACCCTACTCTATCCTGAACAAGCCTCTTCATCTCCTCATAAGAACGGCAACCCATATTCATTTGAATCTGCTTACTATATGCGTCTCGTGGTCTCCCTCTGCGATTTTTGCCCCACACACTTCCCTCCAATGCTAAATTTACGATTCCCCGATGTCTAAGAATGTGTCCTACTAAGCGATCCCTTCTTTTAGTCAAGGTATGCCAAAAATTTCTTTTCTCGCCAATTCTGTTCAGTACCTCATCATTAGTTATGCGATCTACCCACCTAATCTTCAGCATTCTTCTGTAGCTTCACATTTCAAAAGCCTCTATTCTGTTCCTGTCCGCACTGTTTATCGTCCATGTTTCACTCCCGTACAAGGCAACACTCTACACAAATGCCTTTAGAAAAGACTTCCTTACACTTAAATTAATGTTCGATGTTAGCAAATTTCTCTTTTTCAATAATGCTTTTCTTCCCATTGCCATTCTGCATTTTATATACTCTGTACTGCGACCGTCATATGTTATTTTTCTACCCAAGTAACACAACCCATCTACCACCTTCATTGTTTCGTTACCTAATCTAATTCCTTCAGCATCGCCAGATTTTCTAATACTGCATTCCATTATCTTTGTTTTACTCGTGTTAATGTTCATTTTATACGCTCTCTTCAACACACTGTCCATTCCATTCAACTGCTCTTCCACGTCCTTTGCTGTCTCTGACAGAATTACAATGTCATCAGCAAAACGCAATGTTTTTATTCCTTCACCCTGAACTTTAATCCCTATTCCAAATTTTTCCTTGCTTTTATCGGCAGAACGCTTCGAAGATGCACCAGCTCCAACAAAGAGACTGCCTACATCACACTTGTGCGTCCTCTCCTGGAGTACTGTTGCCCCATGTGGGACCCTCACCGGGTGGGACTGACGGAAGACATTGAGAAGGTTCAGAGAAGGGCAACTCGTTTTGTTCTATCACGTTACGGGGGGGGGGGGGGGGGGAAGCGTCACGGAAATGTTGCACGAATTGGGATGGAAGTCATTAAAAGAAAGGCGTTGTTCATTGCGGCGTGATCTGTTTGCGAAGTTTCAATCACCGACTTTTAGTTCTGAATGTGAAAATATTTTTCTAGCACCAACCTACTTAGGGAGACATGACCATCCCAATAAAATAAGAGAAATCAGATCGAAAACGGAACGATTTAGGCGTTCTTTCTTCCCTCGCGCTATTAGAGAATGGAACGCAGAGAAAAGTTATGAAAGTGGTTAATGAACCCTCTGCCAGGCACTTGAATGTGATTTGCAGAATATCTATGTAGATGATGTAGATCATTGACTTTAACTGAAACTTGTACAACTGGCTTATAACTTGAGATGTATTTCATTCTAACTGGTTCTTTTGCATTTATTTTAACACTGATGATGACCACACAGAGGTCGAAATATAGATCTGCAAATAAGTAAATACTTTAATACTGATTGCTGAAAAATTCCCACAATCCTAATAGAGAGTTACGACGCGAACCATACGTGACTGTAGTAGGAGGAGGGTGTGGCAGTGATACACGAAATACCCTCTGCCACAGAGCGTGGATGTTGATGTAGAATTGTGAAGTAAGTTGTGATTTGCGGCTGTTTGCTGATGATGCTGTGGTGTATGGGAGGGTGTCGTCTGTAACTGACTGTAATAGCATACAGGATGACAGACAAAATTTCTAGTTGGTGCGAAGAATGGCAGCTAGCTCTCAATGTAGAAAAATGTAAGGTAATGCGCATGAGTAGGAAAAACAATCATATAATGTTCGAATACAGCATTAGTAGTGAGCTTCTTGATGCTGTCACGTCGTTCAAATATCTAGGCGTAACATTGCAGAGCGATATGAAATGGAACGAGCATGTAAGGACAGTTGTGAGTAAGGCGGACGGCCGACTTCGGTTTATTGGGAGAATTTTGGGAAGATGTACTTCACCTGTAAAGGAGAACGCGTATAAAATCCTTATAGGACCACGTCTTCAGTATTGCTCAAGTGTTTGGGACCCGCAGCAGATCAGTTTAAAGGAAGACATAGAGGCGGTTCAGAGGCGAGCAGCTAGATTTGCTACCGGTAGGTTCGACCAATGCGCGAGTATCACGGAAATGCTCCGGCTACTCAATTGGGGATCGCTGGAAGAAAGACGACGTTCTTTTCGTGAATTTCTGTTACGTAAGTTTAGAGGGCCGGAATTTGAAGCTGAGTGTAGTACGATCTTGCTGCCGCCTAGTTACATTTCGCGTAAAGATCACAAAGACAAGATAAGAGAAATTAGGGCTCGTACGGAGGCATATAAAACGCTTGTACGACCACGTCTTCAGTATTTTTCAAGTGTTTGGGACCCGCAGCAGATCAGTGTAAAGGAAGACATAGAGGCGGTTCAGAGGCGAGCAGCCAGATTTGTTACCGGTAGTTTCGACCAATGAGCGAGTATCACGGAAATTCTCCGGCAACTCAGATGGGGATCGCTGGAAGAAAGACGACGTTCTTTTCGTGAATTTCTGTTAAGTAAATTTAGAGGGCCGGAATTTGAAGCTGAGTGTAGCACGCCGGCCGCGGTGGCCGAGGGGACTGAGGCCCTTTATTCACGGTCTGCACGGCCACTACGGTCGGGGGTTCGAGTCCCCCCCCCCCCGGACATGGATATTTGTGCCGTCCTTATTATTAGTTAGTTCATAAGTAGTTTGTAAGTTTAGGGACTGATGAACCCGTAGTTAAGTCCCATAAGCTATACAAACATTTGAACATTTTTGAAGTGTAGTACGATCTTGCTGCCGCCTACTTACATTTCGCGTGAAGATCACAAAGACAAAATAAGAGGCATATAGGCATTCTTTTTTTTTTCCTCCTTCAATTTGGGAGTGGAATAGGACAGTGTACCCTCCGCCACGCACCTTACGGTGAATTGCGGAGTATGTATGTAGACGTAGAAGTGTGTTATGTGGCGGCTCAGAGCAGCCAAGTGTTCCAGATTGTCTACTTTGAGGTTGCAGCGTGGCATGTGACGTGTTGCAGCGGTCGGGCCTGCCGGTGATGGGAGTATGTATGTACATGTAGAAGTGTGTTTGTTGGATTATGTGGCGGCTCAGAGCAGCCCAGTGTTCCAGATTGTCTACTTTGAGGTCGCAGCGTGGCATGTGACGTGTTGCAGCGGTCGGGCCTGCCGGTGATGGTGTACCTGCACGGCGGCGCGTGGTTCGGCGGCAGCGGCGCCTCCGTGCTGACCAGCCCGCAGTTCCTCATGGACCGCGACGTCGTGTTCGTCACGCTCAACTACCGGCTCGGCGTACTAGGTCTGACATCAACTCCACCACTGCTCTTTATCTGCACAGCCTGTTCCGAACAAAGCGTCCAGTATGAGTCTTGAACTTTTCCCGGCGGACATTTTTGTATATATACATGTGGCGTCTGTCCCGAAAGAACAGACGCCACTTCTGATCTAGCAGTTGTTATTATTTAATATTCACAGAATATATGACATCTGACGGGAGGCGTGCTCAGGTAGTTCTTGCAGGTGCGGTGATCACTGTGTCCCCAGAGGTGTAGGGGTCAGCGCAACTGCCTAGAAAGCAAGAGACCCGGGTTCGAATCCCGGCTGGGTACACATTTTCAGCTTTGCCCAATCGCAGTTGATGTCATATGTTCTGTGAATATTAAATAATCACAACTGCAGGATCAGAAGTGACGTCTGTTCTTTCGGAACAGACGCCACATGTATATATATAATATGCGGGTGACAGGCAATGATCCTATCGTTAGTGGGGAGGGGTGGGAAGGTTTGAAGCCCTTACTCTTACGGGAATTAGTTTCATAACTACGAGTTTGAGTACTATGGGCAGGACGAAGCTGGGAATTTGTATCTGACGGGAGGCGTGCTTACGTAGTCCTTGCAGGTGCGGTGATCACTGTGTCCCCAGTGGTGTAGGGGTCAGCGCAACTGCCTAGAAAGCAGGAGACCCGGGTTCGAATCCCGGCTGGGTACAGATTTTCAGCTGTGCCCAATCGCAGTTGATGTCATATATTCTGTGAATTTTTGTGTCTCGTTTCCGCCGGTCGTCGTAGGTGTCGGTGGCCGAGTAGATAGAGACCGACACAGGAATAAAGGATGCACGCGTGTGCAGGTACGGAGGTGACCAGCCAGTGGGACAGCAGAAACTGGAAACACTAGAGTAAATTAGAACGAGATATATATTTCATATAGACTTAGTAATACTTTTACATAGTTCTTGACTGCAGAATGCTGATACATAGATTAGATAGAGGCCTGCCTCCTGATGATTCCTAGTGCCTATCTGACAGCCAAGTCTTAACTGGTGCCTATATGATTCCCAAGTGACCGATGCAGCAATCGATTTGATGTTTCGTGCATTGCATCAAGTGATCGATCTGTGATATTATTACAATCATTATTGTTGAATTTCCTTTAATCCTGTCAGATATGCCATTTCAGTTGAAAAGACTTCAGTTTCCAGTTCGTTTAGCTTTTTCCATGACAGTTAACATAGCTAAAGGACAATCATTAAACGTCGCAGGAATCCATTTACAGCCCTCATGTTTTTCACATGGTGCATACTACAAATAATGTAGTTTACCAGAATTCCCTAAAATGAAATTAAAATCAATTTGAACATTACTCTTACCATACGTGTTGAGATATTGCAATACACGCTATAAGGAAAAATGTATGTATTATTTATTGTAAATCATTATTTTGTATCCCATCCTCGTCGCCACTTTTGTGTCTCGTATCCGCCAGTTGTCCTGGGTGTCGGTGGCCGAGTAGAGAGAGACCGACACAGGGTAATAGGATGCACGCATGTGCAGGTACGGAGGTGACCAGCCAGTGGGACAGCAGAAACTAGAAACACTAGACTAAATTAGAATAAGGTATATATTTCATAGAAATGGTACAATACTTAACTTGGAGAGCAGCAGACTACTAGACTGTTGATACATAGTTTAGATAGAGGCCTGCATACTGATGATTCCTAGTGCCTATCCGATAGCCAAGTCTTAACTGGTGCCTATTTGATTCCCAAGTGACCGATGCAGCATTCGTGGCCACGAGTGGAGTTGCAGCAGAGGGCGCTCGTGGCTGACATTGTAAGAACGCCGCGCCGTGCGTGCATGGCGGCGCGCGACGTAAGTACGTGGCGTGAACTTTAGACTTCTGCTACACCACACCCCTCCCCCCAAACCGCCGCGCCGTCGTTGCGTAGGGCTGAGGGCCACGGCGACGGCACCGGGAGGAGGGCCTGGGCGGGGGCGTTACTGGTGGGACGGGCGCCGTAGCTGAGGCTGGGATCGCGACGCCGTCCGCGCCCCGGTATCCACCTTGCGATCCCCCGGAAAACCCACCAAAACTAGGGGAAGGGCGCACCCCTACGCCCAGAGGGAGCAGGTCATCTTCTAAGGTTCGTGGCCCAAGCAGGGGGGGGGGGGGACGCACTGTCCCGGAGTTCCTCTTGGTGACGCTGTCATCTGCGGCGGCGACAGCGGCGGAGGGTCGTCGACATCCATAGGGATGATATCGTAGCCCGGGGACGCTGGGCCCGGCGACGAGGCTGGGACACAAAAGTGGCGACGAGTCTGGGACCCAAAAGACATAATATTCCATGATCTTTTTTGGAGTGCACCCGGGACAAAGACAATTCTTCGTCCGATATTTCGGCTACAAACCTTACAATTATCTTCAAGGTGAGTCCAAGACTGAGTTCTCAGCGTCTGCGCGTGCCTATTTATACGGTAAATCACGTAATGCAAAGCTACTGTGGATTAGAGTGCGCATGCTCTAATCCACAGTAGCTTTGCATCACGTGATTTACCGTATAAATAGGCACGCGCAGACACTGAGGACTCAGTCTTGGACTCGCCTTGAAGATGGCTGTGAAGTTTGCAGCGGACGAAGAACTGTCGCTGTCCTGGGTGCACTCCGAAAGAAGTCTGTTGGCGCCAAATTTGGAGAATCATTATGTTGCGGAAGCACAGTGACGTTGTGTGTAGCGAGAAAGTTATCGCAGTGTTCAGACGAGCATTGTCGTGTGGGAAATTCCACTGTCCACTCCGGTACAGTTCTGGCTGGTCAGCTGCAGCAGCCGTTGCAGAACTCCCTTGACACTTCCGCGTTGACACGACGGCCCATTGGACAGTCTGCTACATTTTGCGCTCCATGTTTCAGTGAACTGTCCCTCTTAGCTGGGTCGCAGCGTGTACCAGTGCATCACTGAAGCCCTTTGTGCGATTAGGGGCACTTGTTCAGCGTCCATCAGTGTGTATGCGCGGGGACCTCATCCTTGGGTCACGCTCAACTATCGGCTCGGCGTACTCCACCACTCTTACTGCTCTTTATCTGCATAGCGTGTTCCGAACAAAGGGTCCAGTATGATTCTTGAAGTTTTCCCGGCGGACATAATACTCCATCATCTTTCTGGAGTGCACCCGGGACAACGACAATTCTTCGTTCGATATTTCGGCTGCAAACCGTACAGCCATCTTCAAGGCGAGTCCAAGACTGAATTCTCAGCGTCTGCGCGTGCCTATTTATACGGTAAATCACGTGATGCAAAGCTACTGTGGACTAGAGTGCGCATGCTCTAATCCACAGTAGCTTTGCATCACGTGATTTACCTAGGCACGCACAGACGCTGAGAACTCAATCTTGGACTCGCCCTGAAGATGGCTGTAAAGTTTGCAGCCGAAATATCAGACGAAGAACTGTCGCTGTCCTGGGCGTACTCCCGAAAGATGATGGAAAATAAAGAGTCCAATACTTTGGGAGGTGGTAGTACCCCACAAATAAAGTCCAGTTGTCCTTGGTCAGGAAACGTAAACTTTCTGAGTGTTCATAGTAGCTCAAGACGTTGGGTTCTATATGTCCGGATCTGTCGTACTCAAGGTAAACATATGGGAAACAAATGCCGTACCGCACTGCACGGACATGTCACTGCCTCTCAAATTCGTCAGCAACTTTCGCCACTGTCGCCTAGATGTGCCTTGCAACGAAGTACTCGAAATACACTATTGGCCATTAAAATGGCCACATCAAGAAAAAATGCAGATGATAAACGTGTACTCATTGGACAAATATATTATACTAGAATTGACATGTGATTACATTTTCACGCACTTTGGGTGCATAGATCCTGAAAAATCAGTACCAAGAACAACGACCTCTGGTCGTAATAACGGCCTTGATACGCGTGGGCATTGAGTCAAACAAAGCTTGGATGGCGTGTACAGATACAGATGCTCATGCAGCTTCAACACAATAACACAATTCATCAACAGTAGTGAGTGTCGTATTGTGACGAGCTAGTTGTTCGGTCACCATTGACCAGACGTTTTCTATTGGTGAACATCTGGAGAATGTGCTGGCCAGGAGAGCAGTCGAATATTTTCCGTATTCAGAAAGACCTGTACAGGACTTGAAACATGCAATCGTGCATTATCCTACTGAAATGTGGGATTTCGCACGGATCGAATAAAGGGTAGAGCTACTGGTCTTAACACATATGAAATGTAACGGCCACTGTTCAAAGTGCCGTCGATGCGAACAAGAGGTGAACGAGGTGTGTAACCAATGACACCCCATACCATCACGCCGGGTGATACGCCAATATGGCGATGACAAATATACGCTTCCAATGTGCATTCACCGCGTTGTCGCCAAACACGGATGCGACCATCATGATGCAGTAAACAGAATCTGGATTTATCCGAAAAAATGAATTTTTGCCATTCGTGCATCCAGGTTCATCGTTACGTACACCATGGCAGGCGCTCCTGTGTCATGCAGCGTCAAGGGTAATGTGGCCATGGTCACTGAGCTAATAGTCCATGCTGCTGCAAACGTCGTCGAACTGTTCGTACAGACGATTGTTTTTTTTTTGCAAACGTCCCCATCTGTTGACTTAGCGAACGAGATGTGGCTGTACGATTCGTTACAGCCATGCAGATAAGATGCCTGTCATCTGCCTGTCATCTCTATTGCTAGTGATACGAGGCCGTTGGGAACCAGCAGGTTGTTCCGTATTGCCCTCCTGGACCCACCGATTCAATATTCTGCTAATAGTCATTGAATCGCGACCAACACGAGCAGCAATGTCGCGATACGATAAACCGCAATCGCAATAGACTACAATCCGATCTTTTTCAAGGTAGGAAACGTATCGGTGCGCATTTTTCCTCCTTACATGAGGCATCACAACAACGTTTCACCAGGCAACGCCGGTCAACTGCTGTTTGTGTATGAGCAATCGGTTGGAAACTTTCCTCATATCAGCACGTTGTAGGTGTCGCCACCGGCGCCAACCTTATATGAATTCTCTGAACAGCTAATAATTTACATATCACAACATCTTCTTCCTGTCGGTTAAATTTCGCGCGGTGTAGAAATTTTAATTGCCAGGAATGTATTTCTAAATCTATGTGTCTTGACTTCTTTGGTCATCAGTCCCTAGGCTTACAAACTGCTTAAACTAACCTAAGGACAACATACACCCTCAACACACACAACCTCTGACGGGTAGCAACCGCCCACTCTGCAGTAAGGCGCCTTAGAGCACCCGGGCACTCCACCGCGGGCATCGAAGTACTCTACTGTGAACGTCGGTCGAAGCAATGGTTTAGGTACACACGGTTGAGTACAATATGTAGTAGATCACACTACTATACTTTCAGTCTTCTTAGTGTGTGTTATTATGCAATACATTCATAGCAAACTGGGTATGTATCGCTTAATTGCTGTATTTACTGTCGCAGTGGTTGGGAACGTAGTAAGACAGGGTTGTAGCCTTTTCCCAATGTTGTTCAATCTGTACATTTAGCAAGTGTGAAGGAATGCAAGGAGTAATTTGGAGAGGGAATTATAGTTCAGGGAGAAGAAAGAAACTATGTGGTTTGCTTATGTCGTAGTAATTCTGTGAAATACAGCAAAGCACCTAGAGGAGCAATTAAATGGAATGGACAGTGTCTTAAAGGAAGATATAAGATGAACACAAAGAATAAAACGAGGGTAATGGAATGTAGTATCAAAAAATCAGATGATGCTGAACGAATTAGATCGTGTAATGATACAATAAAAGTAGTAGATGAATTTTGTTATTTGGGTAGCAAGATAACATGTGATTGCTGAAGTAAAGAAGATACATAATGCAGAATGGCTATAAGAAGAAAAGCGTTTCTGAAGAAGTGAAATTTGTCAACATCAAATATTAGTTTGTTAGGAAGCCCTTTCTGAAATCATTTGTCTGGAGTGTAGCATTGTATGGGAATGAAAAGTGGACGATAAGGGGTTCAGACAAAAAGAATATAGAAGCTTTTCAAATATGGTGCTACAGACGAATGATGAAGATTAGATGGGTAGATTACGTAACTAATGACGAGGTGATAAACAGAATTAGGGAGAAGATGAGTTTCTGGCATATCCTGACTAAGAGAAGGGATAGGTTAGTGGGACACATTCTGAGACATCGAGGAATTGTCAACTTAGCATTAGAAGGAAGTGTATGGGGGAGATGGAGGGACGATTACAGTAATCAGATTTAAAAGAATGCATGTTGCCGTACGTATTCTCAGATGAAGAGACTTGAACAGGACAGGGTAGCGTGGAGAGCTGCATCAAACCAGTCTCCAGACTGAGGATCCCAACAAACACAACAACCACTACTGCTGCTATTGCTGTGTTTGTTATGTCCTGTACTTACAGGGTGTCTTCTCGTTCATATTTTAGCAACTGACGCGTACTACTCCACACGAAAGGTGGTGGGTATGTTTTTATGTTACGGGTTTGCGAACGGACGTCGCCTGCGGACCTGTGTTCTCTACGAACAAAAATTTCCAAATGGCAGAGTGCCATCCAGTAAGCTGTTTATCCGGCTTTTTCAGCGTGTTCGGCACGCAGGTTCTCTGACACCCAACAAGGTAATAAGCAAAGTTCTCGGCACCTCCGCACGCCGCAGACGGAGGAGCGAGTGCTGAATTTACTGCAGGAAAGACCTGCGACCAAGTGCACAGCAGAAGGCGAAAGTCATTCTCTGTCTGGGAGGAACTACAGTTATTCAATTCATATTATCAATAGACAAAAAATAGTCTTAACAGTTTCAATTAACCGGTTTCGACCTGATGTAGGTCATCTTCGGAATTACAAGTAGCCCATGTGGCCAGTGCTGCACTCGGCTGGGCTGGGCTGTCGTGGGCTGTTCTGCTGCCAGCAGGTAACTGTTCTCCTCTGACAATGTTGTCAAAATTAATGAAATTCATATCATGTTCAGCACTTCCAGGCAGTAGATATACTTAGCAGACTGCGGTTCTGTCACTGGCTCTAGCCGAAGTGTGCTGTAATCCGCTGTTTTTGTCGAAGATTTTATTTACTGACGAGGCAGGTTTCACACTATATGGTGTTGCGAACTTTCATAATCAGTATGTCCAGGCAGTTGTAATTCGGAAAATGTAAACTTTCACGGCCGGAATGGTCAAAATTACTATAAATTTCCGGGCTGTTATGCTTTGGTCTAGTGGATTTATTAAAACCCAACGTTTTGTCCCCGACTGCGGAGGACATTCTCAAGGGGGATCGTGGCACTTTTGGATGTCCGATTCACACACTCCCTGGCTCGCTACTGGCTGAAGCCAAATTCCGTTTACAGATCAGCTGTTGCTGAACATGTTTTTCAACCAGGGGACCACCTTATTCAATTTGATAAGACTCAGGTTTTAGCAGCCAAAAATGGATACCACGAAAGACTGTATAGAGTGGCCATAGAAATTGTAAAACACCCCAATAATTTCAATAGGATGGAGGAGGGCGTGAAACTAAATGATACCTGGATTCCTGTTTTGAAGAAGAAATGTAACAGTCTTCCACCATGGGACGACATTAACGGACGGAGGCAATCGGCAACGACGAATTGCGCGCGCATGTCAAAAACATCTGACGTCACACTACTGCGCACGAGCCCTTGTAAACGGAATTTGGCTTCAGTCAGTAGCGAGCCAGGGTGTGAATCGGACATCCAAAAGTGCCACGATCCCCCTTGAGAATGTCCTCCGCAGTCGGGGACGAAACGTTGGGTTTTAATAATAAATCCACTAGACCACGGCATAACAGCCCGGAAATTTTTAGTAATTTTGAGTTGTAATTCCTCATGTAGTTGCAGAAAGGGGGGCATCAATATCGATTCTCCATCAACGTATGGACAGGCATTTGTGCTGATATGTCAGTGCAAAGGAACAAGCGAGGAATCGAAAAACAACTAAAACTCCCCTCCTGTTCTTCGCTCGAAAGGTAACCAGCCATACACAACAGATTGGGTGCTGCAGCCGTGGGAAGGAAAAGGGAAACATTGGTACACCTTTGATACATCACATTACTATAGTCCGCGTCACCTGGGAAGGCGGCACAGTTTTCAGCCGCTGTGCGCATGCCCCTCCATTACTGCAACGGCAACCGATGATATTCTTTGTCTAGGCGCGTGGCTGGCCGCGAGTTACACAACGCCGTAGCTCTTCCCATTGATCTGTCCCTTTCTGGCCGGCCGCCGTGGCCGAGGGGACATGTCTGACGTTGTAAACGATGTCATCCCTACTGGCGAAAAGATGTACAATATCAAACTGAGAGTTACGCCGTACTGCACTCGGTGCCAGCTGCTGGACACGTTAGCGCACGCATTTGTCTGTCGAGATCAGACTGAAATCTGGACGTGGACTAGAAGAAGACTAGCTCTTATGACTCGCACCACCGCACTGAACATTACTGTACGTGACGTACTGCGCCCTGATTGGAAATATTACCCTGAAGCCAAGCATAATAGTTACACATGGCTTCTTCGACAGTTTATTTATTATGCTATTAACCGGAAAGCTCCTACCTTACAAGATTTCATACTCTATATTAACTACCAGCATTACGTTCTACAAAAGCGTTCCAAATATAGGACTCTGTTCCAAAACTTTTTAAAGGTTTCACTTACGTATTGAATAGCATTTCATTTGTTTGAATTACAAGCTTTTTTTTCTTGCTACACGAAGAGTGGGCAGTTCTTATTCATTCCATAGAGCATCATTTTAGTTTCGTATTATGATTTGAAGGGAAGACGCAATTGATTTGTTTTGCAATATAACACTGGTACCTACAGCAGAGGAATGTTTTGTTTTATGGCATCTGAAGCCGACGCCGAAGAAGGCGAACACTGGTGAGCGCAAGGCAAAAAAAAAAAAAAAAAAAAAAAAAGGAACTGAGGAGCTCCAGTCACGGTCTGTACGGCCACTACGGTCGGGGGTTCGAATCCCCCCTCGGGCATGGATATTTGTGCCGTCCTTAGTCTTAGTTAATTCATAGGTAGTTTGTACGTTTAGGGACTGATGACCCCGTAAGCTATACAAACATTTGAACATTTCTGTCCCTTTCTCTTCGCCTCTATGCGCGGAAGCGCCTTCCTACATGACGCAAACTATAATAAGTGGACACGAAAATTAAGGAACCGATTTTTAATATTATTCCTTATATGTTAACACCACCTGAAGAAAAACGGTGTTGTCAGGATGTTTAATACTGGCACACAAAGTGATTGGCCTCGTGCCTTTCTCTGTAGTGAAATTCAGCCTGTAGTTTCGTATTCGTGTGGCTCAATCCGTGTGACGTCATTTCTCCTGACCAATGTGTCACACAATAATGTAATTTTCCAGAGTGGAATATTAGGAAACTGCAAGCGAAATGTTTCTCGAAATTGAGTTAGTAGTGAAGATGTAGCAGTGTTAAGCCTTTTGAGTGAGTGGGAGGTTTCTCGTGCCTCTTATTGTTTATGAAGTATTTGTCATAACTGGTTCTTACCCCTACAGAAATTGTTACCTGACGGTGAGGAATGTCAGCCTCAAAATTGGTTGAAATCGGTTGAGTGGTTTAGGAGGAGATGTGCAAAATTGTCTCCTGATGGAGCAGTTTTTCGCGCATTTTCTTTATGTTATGGGCCTGTATCTATTTGTAGCGCTTGGAAACGGCTAATTTAACATGAAAGACAGAATTCATCAACCTCAGTTTTCACCCGTTAGTACTGACTATTCGGTGTCCAAATAGTGAAGTGATTCTTGATTACAATATGATTTATGACGTCATATTTCAGGAGGTAGGTTGTTTGCAGACGACGCTGTCATTTACCGTCTAGTAAAATCATTTGAAGATCAAAACCAACTGCAAAACGATCTAAATAAGATATCACTATGGTGTAAACATTGGCAATTGACTCTAAATAGCCGGCCGCGGTGGCCGAGGGAACTAAGGCGCTCCAGTCACGGCCTGCACGGCCACTACGGTCGGGGGTTCGAATCCCCCCTCGGGCATGGATATTTGTGCCGTCCTAGTTCGTAGTAGTAGTAAGTAGTAAGTAGTTTGTAAGTTTAGGGACTGATGACCCTGTAGTTAAGTCCCATAGACTATACAAACAAACATTTTTGACTCTAAATAATGCGAAGTGTGAAATCGTCCACATGAGTACGAAAAGAAATCCGTTAAACTTAGTTTACAAGATAAATCAATCAAACATCAAGGCCGAAAACTCCACAAAATATCTAGGAATTACTATTACTTACAAACATTTGAACATTTTTTTTTGAAATTCCAATCACTGACATTCTCCTCCGAATGCAAAAATATATTGTTGACTCCCACCTACATAGGTAGATCATCAGAATAAAATACGAGAAATCAGAGCTTTAACGGAGAGATTCAGGTGTTCTTTCTTCCCGCGCGCTATTCGTGAGTGGAATGGCAGATGAATAGTATAAAGGTGGTTCGATGAACCCTCTTCCAGGCACTTAAATGTGATTTGCAAAGTATCCCAAGTAGATGCAGAAGTACGTGTTGTACGTGACCCTTACAACGACAGTGATTTGAAGGGTGCAAAATTTTATCAGAGTGGAACACGAACACCGAGCTTTACATGTACAAAAGAAGATGAGAATCAGGATAAACAGGAAAAAGAAACTGGTGTGTTTTTATAGTGCTCAACCCCGCGGTACTTTTGGATAAAAGCAACGGACGTAGTTTCAGTTAGCTGTTTTACCAGATATTTCATCCCTACATATCTTGAAGAAAAGTATAATGCAAAAGTGTGAGGGAGTCTTAAAATCTTTGAATTTTTTATATCTGCAAAAGTTACTGGAAATAATAGCAATAAAAAACCTAAAGTTGGTTCTTTAAAAAACCGGTTATATCTAGCGGTTTCTGGAGAATGGTTAAACTGGAGATAAAAAACTTCTGGCATTGTATGAGGGTTGGGGCAAAACTCATGGCAACCGTTTTCCTTCTCGTAGACACATGAAAGAATTACAAACGCATATGTGGCGTGCGGAAGTTCTGCAGGTACAGTGTGTGTGCAGAACAATAGATAACTCTATGATAGCTGGTAGTGGGAGGAGAGGGCTGTAAAATCAATCAGTTGGCGAGTGTCTTGCATGATGGAAGTAGTCCATGTTGAGCAGCACGCTTCTCCGTGGGAGAAATGCGATGGACTGTTCCAGTGAATTAGTGGAACCTCTTGTGAATAATGCTCTACCATACCGTATGGTAGCACGGTGGGCAGGAAAGTTTCATGAAGGACGTGTGTCAACCAGTGATGAGCACCGATGGGGATGAGCTGTGAGTGTGTGGCACATGCCGTCGTCGAGCAGCTCCTGGTTGAAGACAGACCATGAGACGAGGGACGCTACTGGAGTCACAAAGGGCAAGTGGCCTCGGGAAACTCGCCGCTCACAGGTTATTGCGTAATGAGCTACAAGTCAGCAAAATGCAGCGCCGTGGGTACTGCACTGCACGGCATGCACTGGCGGAAGTTCAAAGGTGGATGCGCTGAGCCAGCGGTTCCCAACCTTTTTTGCTCTGCGGCCCACCCACTGCACAAAAACATCTGGGAGGCCCAGTAACAAAAGAAAAAGTAACAATCACCAACACACAGCAATAGGTGTACGTATGCACGCACGCACGCACGCACACATGCACACATACACACTGGCGTAGCTATCATAGGTCTAGGCGGGGCAGTGCCCCGGGGGCCTCCGAGCTCAAGGGGCCCCCGAGCTCAAGGGGCCCCTCGGCCTACGTGAGCGACGTTCGGAAAAAGTTAGCGTAGATCCTTGAACACTTTCATTACTTCGGATAAGCGAAGTTCAACTGTATATAATAATTTTGCTGAATGAAGGTTTTCCGACTTTGAACTTTATGAACCCTGACCAACAAACCTCAAACGCACGAAGTGAAATACAAAAATTATTCGCACCCCAGAATATAAACATAACAAGGTTCTTTGCTTGTCTGCTATCGTCAGCGTATTGTCGGTTGAAGTTGGATTTGCCGTGGCTGCCAATCTTTGCGAAATAACAGTGAATGGTGCTGAATTACTAGCACAGTATTTGACAGTAGACAGTTGACCACATTTGAATATGAAGTATCTACAATTACAGAACGGTATTATTATGGTAACTCAACTGTTTGTGTAGTGAATTCCCCAAGGGTGTGCTCCATAATAATAGATGCCAATGAAGTGCTGTAACCAATTGCACTCTGAAATTCGTGAAAGAAGAAGAGAAAATATGCTTACTTTGTCACAATAGTAAATTGTGCATTCAAGACACTACCCTGTACCCCACTGCCACTATAATAAGCGAAGATGTCAACTTAATTATTTTACGTATAATTTTTTCCTGGCCAGACATTAATATATACTTCATGAAGCCTGGTAGGGGCACGGCTCAAACCAAAGTATTCCATAAAACAAAATCCGGCAACTTTCTTTACTGAAACCATCCTACACGAGTGTTTACCCTATTTTCCTTTTTGTATTGGGCTATCAACGAAATTAGACTGATCGGTAAAGAGCAGTGAGCTAACAGCGAGGAGTTTAGCGATAGTGAGTTGTCGGCACTGACAACAGTCCGCCTGCTTTCACCGCGGACTTGACGGTTCCCGGTTTGCTTCGCGGCAGGGGGCCTTGTTTTCATGGTTAAGGAATACTTCTTCATTGTTTATTTTTTACTAGCTTATGCCTGCGACTTCGGAAACTATCCCAAGAGGTCGTTTATGTCCTACCCAGGTCCAAATCTATCCCTCTGCAAAATTTCATTCAAATCCGCCCAGTAACTTTTGTGTGAAAGTATAACAAACAAACCAACTTTCACAGTTATAATTATATTTGAGAGTACAATTAAATATTATCTGCTGCGTGACACATAATAATTTACTTAATACTATTTAGGTTTGCCTTATTATGTCTTCCAGTGGGCGGAAAGGAACTGATGATGAAGTAGTTTTGCATAGTTTTAAAGAGGGCCCCAATGTCATTTTTGCCCCGGGCCTTTGGTGACGTAGCTACGCCACTGCACTCACAATATACATTAATAAAGAAGAAAGATTTTTATTATGTTCACTTAATTATAACAAGAATACGAAAACTTAAAATCGAGTAGGCGATGTTAAAAACCACAATGGGTTGATTGACAGTGTTTTTCATTTACAAGACAGTCAATATTCGGATTAAAACTGGCTAACTGTAGCCTCAAATCAAATTCTACGGTAATTCTATTCCTGTACTTGTTTTTCACACACACACACACACACACACCTATTTTTGTATGTTGTGTTTTTTATTTAGTTACTGGGCCTCCAAGAGCTTCTCCTCTTTTTTGAAAAAAAAAAAAAAAAAAAAAAAAAAAAAACGGCCGCGGTGGCCAAGGGGACTGAGGCGCTCCAGTCACGGTCTGCACGGCCACTACGGTCGGGGGTTCGAATCCCCCCCGGGGCATGGATTTTTGTGCCGTCTTTAGTATAAGCTAGTTCATAAGTAGTTTGTAACTTTAGGGACTTATGACCCCGTAGTTAAGTCCCATAAGCTATACAAACAATTGAACTTTTTTTTTTTTTTTTTTTTTTTTTTTTTTTAAAGTACAGGAATAGACTGAATGAATGTAGAGAGTGATTTGAGGCTAAAGTTAACCAGTTTTCTTCCAAATATTGCCCGTCTTGTAAGTGACAGTGTCAAATGTCCCACTGAGAATTCAACATTACCTACTCGATTTTGTGTTTTCATATACGATAAGTGAAAATCGAGTAGGTAATTTTAAATACTCAGTGGGATATTTGACACTGGTAACTTACAAAACAGGCAATATTTGCAAGAAAACTGGTTAACTTTAGCCTCAAATCACTCTCTAGATTCGGTATATTCTTGTACTTTTTTTTTTTTTTTTTCAAAAAGAGTAAAGTTGAAAAGGTTCGTTCACATAAATAGGTTGTCGAAAAGGCCTCTGAGTGTTTCAGAGTAATTTACGCAATTGCTGGACAGTCTTGCCGAACCATTATCCATAATGGTACCAATGACGTTGTTTTAAAAAATGATTTTTGGTTCAGTTAACAAGTCTTCTTCACCTGATGAAAATTTCAATTTTTAAAGTAATCCATTTCAAAGGGATTTTTAATACACTGGATTTCATCCTAAGCTTTAGGGAAGTAGGTACTAAAAGAAACATGAAAATGCTTACACACTGCTGTAGTGTTTAGTCAGCAGGGGTACCCTAACTTTTTGCCACCGTGTACTATCGGTATTTTGTGAAATGTTTGGCGTACCACTCTAACTTTCTCAATTTTTGACAAACCCTGAGGTTGCAAAGCGAGGGTAGGATGCGGAAGGTTGACTGATGACTGGTGCACAAGTAAGGTAATGAGTGAAATGAGCTATCCGCGTCAACCAGGTTTCTTTCGTCACACTGTCTAAGTGTCTAACTTGGACGTTTTCCAGCACAGTTTTTATCCATAAAAAAAATCATTAGTTCGTCACAACAATCTTGACAATACTTTGCCTCTCGGCAGCCACCGAACTTCGGAGCGAAGTTGAAGCTCGTTGTATTCACCCCCCATTTCATCATACAAAATACTAGAATTTATAGACCTTGGTTTAATAAAATTGACGACTTTTACTGCTTCGTCAAAAGTTTTTTTCAGATACTCGTCCAAACCTTTTACTGCAAGAGCCTCTCTATGTACGTTGCAAAATGTCCGCTGTAGCAAGGAAGCAACTGATCTAGTGACTTACTAGTGATACAGGGTCTATAGGACATTTAACTCTTATTTCAGTTTTTACACTATGATCTTTGCAACTGACGAGTGTAACCCTTAACCTATCGATAATTTTTATTGTTCACGAGCGTTCGCGACCTAGTTTCAAGGCTGCCTGCGGCCCGCTAGTGATCGCCATCGACGAATTTCGGTCCAGGGCATGCGAATAAGAACTGAAACGTCAGTCTACGGAGTGGCGACATGTTGAATCACCAAGGAGGCAGAAGTTCCACGAGAATCCTTCCCCAGTCAAACTGATGGTGATCGTTGGGTATGACGTCAGGGGTGTCACTGTTTGCCACATTGTTCCACATGACTGACCAGTGACCGCACAGTAGCACCGGAACTAACTGGTGTGACAATTACGTCAGGGGTGTCACTGTTTGCCACATTGTTCCACATGACTGACCAGTGACCGCACAGTAGCACCGGAACTAACTGGTGTGACAATTACGACGTGGCGTTCGGGAGAACGTCTGGATCTAGTGAACGCTGCAATAATCCTGCACGACAATGCAGGAACACATAAAGTAGAGTTTGCAAGAGCAGCTACTGCGATGTTAAGGATGGAAAGAACTGGATCACCCATCATACTCTCCCTACATTTCGCTCTGCGACTTTGATCTCATTCCAAAGACAGGCTGTTTGCAACACAAGAAGACATTGCTAATGATCTGTGTGAACAGGTGACCCGATTCAGACTGGTGCGGGAAATACATATGGTATTCAGCGCCTCCCACATCGTAGGCTGTGTGGTGGCAGTAACAGGAAACTACTTTGAGGGCCTGAAGGCTGAGGTTTGTCATGTCAACTGTACGTGTACTGTCTGTCATCCAGTGAAAACCATATTGCCCTTTATAATAACGTAATGAACTAGTGTGTTACGATATGTCTGTGCTTTGCATTGCCCACACATGTAGTTAACTCCTTGTCCTTTCACCTGTAAATGTCACATATTTCAACGGGACTGGTATCTGCATGCCATGGCTTTTGCCCCAACCATCATATGTTTAAAGGTTTCACCTTCTGTGATGTGTCCCTGAACTACGATAAAGAGTCATAAGCTGAGCAGTTAAATGTGTTCGTTCGCTCAGTTCAGTGACTCGGTTGGGTGTCGGCAGGCTTCCTGAGCACGGACGACGCGGAGGCCTTTATCAAAGTCGGTAACGTGATGGTACGCTTTTCTCCTCCTTACACGAGTCATCACAACAACGTTTCACCAGACAACGCCGGTCAACTGCTGTTTGTATATGAGAAGTCGGTTGGAAACTATCGTCATATCAGCACGTCGTAGGTGTCGCCACGGGCACCAACCTTCTGTGAATTCTCTGAAAAGCTAATCATTTCCATATCACAGCAGCTTCTTCCTGTCGGTTAAATTTCACGTCTATAGCACGTCATCTTCGAGGTGTAGCAATTTTAATGGCCAGGAATGTATTTATAAATCTATTGGGCTTGACGTCTTTGGTCATCAGTCCATAGGCTTACAAACTATTTAAACTAACCTAAGGACGATATACACCCTCAACACACACAACCTCTGATAGTGTAGCATCCGCGCACTCCGCAGTAAGGCGCCTTAGAACTCTCCGCCACTCTACCGCGGGCATCGAAGTACTCCACTGTAAACATCAGTCGGAGAAATGGGTTAGGTACACGCGGTTGTGTAGTAGCACATCTACTGTATTTTCAGTCTTCTTAGTGCATGTTATTGTGCAAGATATTCATAGCAAGTTGGGTATGTACCGCTTAAATGGTGCGTTTATTGTCATAGTAGGTTTGGAATTTTGTTCAATCTGTACATCGAGCAAGCTGTGAAGGAATGCAAGGAGAAATTTGAGGAGGGAATTCAAGTTCAGGGTAAAGAATTATAAACTTTGCGGTTTGGTGATGACGTAGTAATTCTGTCAAAGACAGCAAAGGACCTAGAAGAGCAATTAAATGGAATGGACTGTGTCGTAAAGGAAGATATAAGATGAACACGAAGAATAAAACGAGGGTAATGGAATGTAGTATCAAAAAATCAGATGATGCTGAACGAATTAGATCGGGTAATGATACAATAAAAGTAGTAGATGAATTTTGTTGTTTGGGTAGCAAGATAACATGTGATTGCAGAAGTAAATAAGATGCAAAATGCAGAATGGCTATGGGAAGAAAAGCGTTTCTGAAGAAGTGAAATTTGTCAACATCAAATATTAGTTTCTTAGGAAGCCCTTTCTGAAATCATTTGTCTGGAGTGTAGCATTGGATGGGAGTGACAAGTTTAAAGGTTTCACCTCCTGTGATGTGTCCCTGAACTACTGTAAAGAGCCATAAGCTGCGCAGTTAAATGTGTTCGTTGGCTGGGTGCAGTGACTCGGTTGGGTGTCTGCAGGCTTCCTGAGCACGGACGACGCGGAGGCCCCGGGCAACGCGGGGCTCAAGGACCAGGTGGCGGCGCTGCGCTGGGTGCGCGACCACGCGGCCGCCTTCGGCGGGGACCCCACCACAGTCACCATCTTCGGGCAGAGCGCGGGCGCCGGCTCCGTCCACCTGCACATGCTGTCTCCCATGTCTGCCGGTGAGCAGCCCGCACTTCACATCGTCTCCATGTTAACCCTCTAATGCATTTCTCAAACTGATCGACATTTTACCACAAATTCATTTGTAGCTACTTCTGTACAAAGTGTTACACATGCAAGTAGCTCGTCCTGTAAATTATAAATTGCAGAGTGCTACGGAACAAGTTTCAGTTAACTGCATTCAGTTACCCTTAACATGTGTGTTTGTTGACGTTTGTTGAAGTCGGGTGTTCTGCCGGATATCAGCGTCTTCCAAAACACGATATTTCGACGACCGTTACTTGGTGTCTTCTTCAGGTGTTGCCTGAGACTGGTTGCCTGGTTGACCGTGTGAGATATTTATGCCTGGCCAGTGCCTCGTGTTCTGTTTCCGGTCCGCGCCCAATCGGGCGTCCCCTACTAGGTCCGCACCCGCCAGTCACGCACCCCTGGCGCTCTTGGTGTTCCCCCTGCCGTCCGCGCCCGTTCTGGACGCCCCCAGCTGCAGTGGTGGCGTCCTGTTGTTCCCTATTGGGTCCGCGCCCGCCAGTCGCGCATTCCTGGGGGGCGGCCAGAACGGGCGCGGACGGCAGGGGGAACACCATGCTTGCTTCTTCGCTGGGTTATAGTGACCCCGACGTACTTGTAGTACTAACCCTTGTGGGTTTCGCCTACTATTCTGATTCCTTTATTTCGATTGCTTCTCGGCGTTACCTTTCTTCGGACTTTGCATACTTGTTTTGTGCTTCTTGTAGCTACTGACTTATAAGTTCAGTAGAGACACCGGTCGTTTATGACGATCTCTTTCGTCATTTGACTGTCCAAGTTGGGAAATGAGTGGGTTGGTGGATGCCCAAGATCTGTCATAGAAGGATGCTGCTTGCTTCATAAATCGGTGTTTGACAGTTGGTTCCTGTGCTTCTTCATGGAGGTATTTTGCAGGGAAGTCTCTGGGTACATGGAAAATTCTTCTGAGAGTCTTGTTCTGTAGTCTTTGTAGCCTATTGATGTGGGTCTTCGCGGCGTTTCCCCAGACTGGACTTCCATAGTCCATAACTGGTCGGATGCTGGTTCTATATAATTGTAGTCCCGTTTTTATGGGGAGATTTGAAGTTTCGTTGATCAATGGGTATAGTGCTCCAAGTCGTTGAGAAGTTTTCTTCCGGGTTTCATCGATGTGTTTACTCCAAGTCAGTCTTTTATCAAAAGTCAATCCTAGATATTTGGCCGATTGAGTCCATGGAATGTCCATGCCAGATATCTTGATGGGGTTTACATTCGTCTTTAGTCTTTTGGTGAGGAGGAGTGCTTGACATTTCGAGGCACTGAACTGTATCCTCTTATCTTCAGCCCAATGCTCTATTTCGTTGCAGGCCTCCTGTAATCTTCTTTTTAGTATTTCCAGCCATCTGCTCCTCGCAATTAAGGCTGTGTCGTCGGCGTATATAGCTTTTCTGACTCGTGGGTTCGAGGGTATGTCCGTAGTGTATATGTTGTATAGTATTGGCCCCAGGACGGAGCCCAAAAGCGCCAGCGATGCGAGACTCAAGGGCTCAGACCCAGTAAGGAACGCCCGATTGGGCGCGGACCGAAAACAAAACACGAGGCACTGGCCAGACATAAATATCTCACCCGGTCAAACAGGCAACCAGTCTCAGGCAACACCTGAAGAAGACACCGAGTAACGGTCGTCGAAATATCGTGTTTTGGAAGACGCTGATATCCGGCAGAAGACCCGACTTCAACAAATGTCAACAAATCGCCGGGAAAGTCTAACACCCAAACCTTCAGATGTCAGACACTCAGATCCGCACCAAATCGATAGAGTATCAACCGAAACATCTATATAATTCCTGATTTTTACTGCCGTCCAGTAGAACGTGCGTAAATTATAATAATAAGTAACAGCTAACCTACGGATTAGAGAAAAGCGTGTCTGTGAGGCGGACTCAAGCCACGCCACCGTGGGTTAGTTGGTAGAGCTTTAGCATGTGGTGCACAAGGTCCTGGGTTCAAGCCCCACCTCGCTTCAATTTCTTTTTCATTGTTTAAACTACGGTACGTTGGAAATTGTTAAAAGGGGCAACGTGTTCCTCATATGTAAAAGGACTGTTTCGATTTTGTAGCAATGTGTTATTGGCAGTTTACTCTTGCTTCGTTTTATTTGAAAGTAGGAAACCTGTTCAGTGTTATTACTTTAATTACGCTTATTGTTTTTAACATTACTTTTTTGTTATTGTTATTACTATTATTACTATTAATACAGCTGTATGTGTGATGCAGTTGTTTTTTTTATTCATATGTTCTGATTATGTTCGTTTATTCTGTGAAACTACGAATAAACCCTACAGATTAGCTACTTTCAAATAAAACGAAGCAAGAGTAAACTGCCAATAAGACATTGCTACAAAATGGAAACAGTTCTTTTACATATGAGGAACACGTTTCCCTTTTAACAATTTCCAACGTACTGTAGTTTAAACAATGAAAAAGTTTAAGGCCTAGGTGCGGATTGAACCTTTTCTTTTTTTTCTGTTCAGGTAGATCTATGATTTGCGGTCGTTTTCATTGTTGGCTGTCGATCGTTCCTTGATCATTTCGCTCAGCTTTTTTATTACAGAGGGCGTTCAGCCCTCTGACCGGGCGCGCTGAGCCACGGCGCCCGGGTACCTAGGACCCCCTGGAAGACAATCTAATGCTCTACTTACTAACCCACGGAAGCGTGACGTGATTATGCCTCACAGATACGCTTTTGCTCTATTCCGTAGGTTAGTTGTTACTTATTATTACTTATTAGTTGTTACTTATTATTATAGTTTATACTCGTCCTACTGGACGACAGCACAAATCACGAATTATATAGAAGTTTCGGTTGATACTATATAGATATACAACGTTTGGTACGGATCTGAGTGTCTGACATTTGAAGGTTTGGGTGTAAGAAATTACATGTGTGTTTGTTACTGTTGTACTGTTGTTTATTCTTTCCTCGTCCCGCTCTGGTTGTCAATAAAGGTACTGATGCAGGAATTGAAGTTAACTGTAACAACTATTCAAATTAATAATACAAGTTTTATTCACTGAAATTTATTGTACTCAACTTAAGAACATAAGTATGTTTCTTCTCTTTTCTTCCTTGTCGTGGTGTCTTCCGTATGATGCTAGCTGAGCTGAGATCTAGTTATTGCTAAGTTCGTAGCCGCATTCCGACTTAGTACTTAGTATGTCTGGCTTCCTAGCTGCCTGAGTTCTGAATTGTTGCCGGCCGCAGTGGCCGAGGTGACTGAGGCGCTCCAGTCACGGTCAGCACGGCCACTACGGTCGGGGATTCGAATCCCCCCTCGGGCATGGATATTTGTGCCGTCTTTAGTATAAGGTAATTGATAAGTAGTTTGTAAGTTTAGGCACTGATGACCCCGTAGTTAAGTCCCATAAGCTTTACAAACATTTGAACATTTTTTATTTATGTAATCACAATTAAATTCAAATGTTCAAATGTTTGTTAAACTTATGAGACTTGACTGCGGGGGTCATCAGTCTCTAAACTTACAAACTACTTATGAACTACCTTACACTAAAGACAGCACAAACATCCATGCCCGACGGGGAATTCGAATCCCCAACGGGGAACGGTCTTGCACATCGTAGCATAGCGTCTCAATGCGCTCAGCCGCGGTCGTTGGTTGTTCTATTCTCACTTTTCAAAAGTGTGCACATTATTATCGAAGCCTTGACAGAGGATGTGGTTTAGTTGTTCCAGTTACGGACGGCATTCGGTAATGAGGATGGCGCTATTTTGTTGCTGGTGGTGGTGGTGCATTTTGATTGTGGTACAGTAGTGGTGTGATATCAAATCCGCTGCGCACCGTATGACGGTTAGCGGAACCTGTACCTTCGGTGGCTGCAGTCCGGCGGTGTGGTGTGTTGGCAGGCCTGTTCCACCGCGCCATCAGCGAGAGCGGCACGGCGGTGGCGGCATGGGCGTTCCCCACGGAGGACCCGCTGGGGCTGGCGCGCCGGCACGCCGCCCTCGTGGGCTGCGACGTCTCCTCCTCCGCCGCCCAGATGGTGGCCTGCCTGAGGACCGTGGACGCCGCGCGCCTCGTCGACACCACGGACCAGCTCAAGGTGCGTGACCACAGCCAGGCCACCACCACCTAGAGAGCAGGCCGCGGCGCTCTCGCGTGGCGGCAGACAGAGTAGGTTGCGCGCGCATAGCGAACTGGCTCGCTGCTTCGGCGTAGTGGGCCGTGCCCCAGCGGCTACCCAGTCAGCTATGCGCGCGCAACCTACATCTACATGGGATACTCTGCAAATCACTTTTAATTGCCTGGCAGAGGGTTCATCGAACCACCATTATACTATTTATCTCCCATTCCATCCTCGAATAGCGCGTGGGAAGAATGAACACCTGAATCTCTCTGTTAGAGCTCTGATTTCTCGTATTTTATTCTGATGATCATTTCTACCTATGTAAGTGGGAGTCAATAATATATTTTCGCATTCGGAGGAGAATGTAGGCGATTGGAGTTTCGCAAGTAGCCCACGCCGCAGCGATAAGCGCCGTTGTTGTAATGATTCCCATCCCAGATTCTGTATCTTTTCCGTAACGCTCTCTCCCCTGGATCGTGACAATACGAAACGAGCTGCCCTTCTTTGGACTCTTCCGATGTCCTCAGTGAAACCCACCTGATAAGGATCCCACACTGAACTGCAATAGTCCAAAAATGGACGGACAAGCGTAGTGTATGCAGTTTCTTTTGTAGTTCTGTTGCATGTTTTAAGGGTTCTGCCAATAAAACGCAGTCTCTGGTTCGCCTTTCCCACGATATTATCTACGTGTTCTTTCCATTTAAGTCTGAAGTAATAGTAATTCCTCGGTATATTGTGGAGTTTACTACCTTCACATTTGATTGATTTATTTTGTAAACAAAGTTTAACGGATTTCTTTTTGTACTCATGTGGATGACTTCACACTTCTCATTATTTAGAGTCAATTGCCAATTTTTACACCATACTGATATCTTATTCAGATCGTTCTGCAGTTGCTTTTGATCTTCAGATGATTTTACTAGACGGTAAATGACGGCGTCATCTGCAAACAACCTAAAACAGCTACTTAGATTTTCCCCTAAATCGTTTATGTAAATAAGGAACAGCAGAGAGCCAATAACACTACCCTGTGGAACGCCCGATATCACCTCTGTTTTAGTCGATGCCTTACCATCGATTACTACGAACTGTGTCCTCTCTGACAAGAAATTCCCTATCCAATCGCAAATTTGGGGCGATATACCATACCACGCAATTTGATTAAAAGCCGTTTGTGAGGTACGGTGTCAAAAGCTTTCTGGAAATCAAGAAATACGGAATCGATTTGCGAACCTTTGTCGATATCACCCATCACTTCGTGTGAATAAAGAGCTAGTTGTGTTTCGCATGAACGATATTTTCTAAATTCGTGTTGACCTTGGGTCAATAGATCGTTCTGTTCGAGATAATTCATAATATTTGAATACAGGATATGTTCCAAAACCCTGCTGCAAATTGACGTCAATGAAATAGGCCTGTAGTTTAGTGGGTTACTCCTACTGCCTTTCTTGAATATAAGTGTGACTTGGGCAACTTTCCAATCTTTTGGTACAGATCCTTTTATGAGAGAGCGGTTGTATATGACTGTTAAGTAAGGAGCTATTGCTTCAGCATAATCAGATAGAAATCTAATGGGTATACAATCCGGACCAGAATACTTGTTTTTGTTAAGTGATTTTAGTTGCTGCACTACTCCGATGATACCTACTTCTACGTTACTCATTACGGCATCTGTTCGTAATTCGAAATCTGGAATAACCTACTCTGCCTGACGTCACGCGAGAGCGCCGCGGCCTTCTCTCTAGGTGGTGGTGGAAATACAGGCCCCAGCGCAGACGTCATGCCACGTAAGGAAGGTACAGCAGTTCCGAGCCGGAGCGATCGCTAGCTCAGTGGCTGCCCGCTTTGAGGCAGTGGTCTGTGCCCCAGTGGCCGGCCAATCGCCTAGCGTCTCGGAACTATCTTGCTTACACGGCATGATGTGTGTGCTGAGGCCTGTCTTTCTCGCCGGCCACGGTAACTGTAGTGTGATGTTAGAACCAAAGTGGCTGCTGCGGTCTGAGCGTGAGGAGTTGGTTCTCGAGTGCCCGTTTGTATTGTTTACGAGCAACCGCTACCATTAGCGCGTCGTGTGTCCGAACTTGCAGAACAACTGACATCGTAGTTGGCGGCTATCCTGCTAAGTATTTATGGACACAGTAACAGAGTTCGCATTATTTTGTCCATTTTGTGTCCCAGCCTCGTCGCCGCTTTTGAGTCTCGTTTCCGTCGTAGGTGTCGGTGGCCGAGTAGAAAGACCGACACAGGAATAAAGGATGCACGCTTGTGCAGGTAGGAGGTGACCAGCCAGTGGGACAGCAGAAACTAGAAACACTAGAATAAATTAGAACGAGATATATATTTCTTAGAGACTTAGTAATACTTAACTTTTAAATAGCTCAGTACTGCAGAATGCTGATACATAGTTGAGCTAGAGGCCTGCCTAGTGCCTATCCGATAGCCAAGTCTTAACTGGTGCCTATCCGATTCCGAAGTGTTTACTGGTTCCTATCTCAGTCCCAAGTGAACGATGTCGTTCAGTGGTGGCCACGAGCGGAGTTGTAGCAGAGGGCGCTCGTGGCTGACGTCGTAAGAACGCCGCGCCGTGCGTGCATGTCGGCGCGCGGCGAAAGTAGGTGGCGCGCACTATAGACTTGTGCGACACCACAGTCCACACTCTGTATCTTGTTTCAAACATGGTGTTTCTTCTTGCAGGAGACTAAATAAGCTGACTGATTTTTTTAAATTCAATCTAACAATCTTGCTAAGGGATATGGTGAAGGCTATCCTTAAAACATTTCAGTAATGTAGCCTTTAAAGGAAAGACGGAACAAATTTTTGCACCGATTTCGTCTTTGAAAGGGTCTGTCTGTCTGTAAATCTATCGGACCGAACTGCTTGGTCATCAGTCCGTAGCTTACAAACTACTTAAACCTAGGTAAACTAAGCTAAGGGCAACACACACACACACACACACACACACACACACATGCCCCAGGGAGGACTCGAACCTCCACGGCGAGGAACCGCGCGCTCCGCAGCGAGGCGCCTTAGACCGCTCGGCTACTCCACCGCGGCTGTTTGGTAGGGTGATTTTCGTTTTTTATTCTATTAATTGATTAATTAATTTTTTTTTAATTTTTCCTCTGTCAGGTATGTACTTACATTCCATACCCCATTGCGTGTAAGCTTAAAGAAAGAAATTTTTCATGACCTCAGCAAGAATGTCATTGATCTGCTGCTTGCTATTTTTACTGCTTTTTAACTTCGTGTTGTGGTGTTGTCCAGACCCATGGCGGTAAGAATAAAGGGAGATGGCGCTACGTATCCCAGCCGTACTACTCTTTGAAGCCATGGCTGCCATGACACTCCGACCAAATCGCTGATAGTGTGTTGTAGCCGTGTCTGTATTTACAGTCGCTAATTGCATCATATATGCATGTAACGTCCTCGAACGGGTTGTTTCAAATTTTTGTTTAAAATAAAATCTCGAAAAACGAGAAAAGTTCACGTTTATTATGTTTAAAAACAGTTCTTACTACAACATTACGAATCACAAAAGTGGGTTCTTTCTTTAGCTAATCTGCGGATCGTCAGATTAAAATAATTCGACTGAGTGAACCAGCGCCATATTTACGAGCACATTGACGATATCTTTTCTTTGTGTAGTAAGTTTCATTAATATTGAAACTAGGGTTTGCTTTCGAAATCATTGACTTAATAAAAATCAAATTTATATTTTATTCCTTATTAATTCGTAAATAGTATGTTAAGTGGGGGAGATATCTTTAGGAAATTCCAAACAGAAAAATACGTTACATTACAAGGAAAGATGTGTTATAGGTTCGTTCACAATAAAAGTGGTAATATCACACGTTAGGGAGGCATTTTGCACAAGAAATGGTATTTCGTCAATCAGGACTAAGCGTACACACAAACATCACACAAGTCACAATAACAGTGCAAAATCCATCCAAAAAACGAGCGACAAGCATACGCGAACAAGGTAAATACAGCATTGTTTTGGTCGGATCAAGATGGCTGCCCTTGGCCTCACAGCTGTGGCGTCAGAGCGCTCCGTTTATTCTGACCTCCATGTCGACACCACACCCGCTAGGACGCTCCGACAGCCACTCGGTTGCCACAGAGTGCTGACCGCCGTCCAACACACGGGCGGTCCGTCCTACGGTGAAGTGGAGCAATGAACCCCCACAGAAAAATTCGTCTCTGAGAGAACTTTACAGTATGTAACGGTGTTAAACTTTAAACAACCCGCTATCACGCCTTCTTGGCGGATAATTATTTAGTAAAGTATATGAAACTCCCTACCGACGTCTGTAGTCAAGTTCGAAACTGCAGGTAAGGTCTTCCGGGCCTGCTTTAGCCTTGAGGCGAAATCCAGCCCTGTACCCCCGACGACCGCATCCCAGACACAGAGTTCCACGGCGAGGGCTGGAGGAGGGAACGGGGAAAGGCGTGTCTACTATCCTGAGCCAAAGCCGAGTTAAGTGCAAAAATGTCGAATCATTAGACTCCATACCCAATTGTTGGAAGACAAACAAAGTTCGTCTCTTGTAAGTAGAGACTCTAACAGGAATTTATGATTCTGGTATTTCTTATTCTGTTCGTTTCAGCGCAATAATCTGCAGATTTACACATATTCATAATTACTGCCTCATGACTAATTTGTTGTTTATAACACTGAATCAGTAAACCCAGTAAAGACAAAACATATGGAGTTACTTTGTTGCCATTACCGATTTTTATGGCACTACATACCTCCAAATTGTTCAAATGTCTGTAAAGTTATGGGACCTAGTTACAGTGGTCGTCGCTCCCTCAATTTACAAACTATTTAAACTAACTTATCCTAAGAACGACAAACACCCCATGCCCAAGGGAGGACTCGAACCTCCACGGGGAATGGCCGCGCGCAAGACGCGTTTGTGCACACGGCTAATGCACCGCGGCTACTTACCTTCCCAATTGGAAAATGTACGTTAAAATAAATTTAAACGACACTATTCACAACAGTGGCAGACTGAGAGGCGCCGTTGTCCTCTCGTTCTGGGGCTTCCAAATCTCGAAAGCTATTTTTTATACTGTCTCATGACTCTCGTCCTTTCGGGCCTCCAAATCTCAAAATGTTACCTGTTATTTGTATTTCTATGCTTGGAAAACGCACTTTTAATTTTGTACATTATGCAAGACAGTTTTACTTCTTATATGTTCTCACATAAATATATCAGATTTTTATTTTTATTTTATTTTTTTCTAAGCAGATGGAGAGAAAAAGGAAGGATAGGAGAAGTACTAACTCAAGGCTAGAATGAATAAAACCTCTCATAATGAAGTTAGGTGAATAGTCCTGTAATATTAATTTAGATGAACTATGAACTACAGTTACATTACTGTACTTTGAAATAGTCACCTCCCGTAACTATGCACCGCTGAGCTTCGCCATGCATGTCCTGGAAACTTTGCAAGAAGTCTTCCTTTTGGACGGTGTTCAAACGCTTCGTTACGCTTCGCTTAACGCCAACAACATCGACAGATCTGTTTCCTTTCAAAGCGAGTTTTGTGTATCACAGCTCGATGCTATACGTAGTCGACCGCGGCTAGGTATTTGAGCAACGAAATTAAATTTCATAGAGTGGCGATAGGTTCGCCATGTTTGAAGCAAATTGAACTGGCGTCCGCCGTGTTATTTGGGGTATCCGCTGACAGCTCGTATGCTACACCCACTCTAGAATTTTACCTATTTACAGTTTCACGATTTAAATGAAGATCGTCTATTGAATACGGATGTGCATCAAGTTCCGTCAAACTTTTTCGAAGCTGAGAAATGAGGAGCCTGGTAGTATATTTCCTAAAAATGCGGTAATGAAATACCACGAACCTGTCAGGATACAGTTCCAGTTCGAAGTATAACACATGCGGTTTGCAATAACAAAGAAAGTGCGCTGTGAAAATATTTGTGTAGATTTTAATGCAAGTATATGGTCTGAACGAGTTGCTGAAACATACAGTGAGTAGAACTTGTTATGACGAACAATCATAACCATGGATTTGCATCTGTTGTTAATGTGTTGTAACAGCTGCTTTCATAAAGTCTAGTATACATTTACTTTGTGTTTACTAAACCTATTAAGTCTACAAACTTGTAACATTGTGAACTTTGGCTTTGGTGGACGAAATTTGCGTACAAAGACGAAAGTGACAAAAAATTCACCTAGGTCATCTGCCTCAAAGCATTCCACGTCGAAATAAGATGTCGTTAATACGTTTTCTTGTTGCCATACTGAAACAAGTAACGTTTGGTACTTGAAATTTGAGTACAAAGACGAAAGTGACAACAGAATATTGCAATAAAATGCACCTGGGTCAGTTGCACAAAAGCATTCCACATCGAAATAACGTATCATCAATAACTTTCGTTGTTGCGCGCTGAAATAAGTACATATTTGTTGCAAAGAACACAGACATATACAAGTGAAAAAATTCTGGCTGTCACTACTGCCTCCACACTTTGCACTGGTTGCATGTCAACCTTGCTCCATCAAGTATTGTCAACACCAAATGAAAATACTTTTCAATAAGGTGTAGACACTCAAAAGTGTGGTTTCGTCAACCACAGGAGCGACAGAAGAAGAACACTCCAAACACTAGGTAGAAAACTAAGCATTTTTTTATGGAGTTTACTTCAAGGGAATTGTAGGATAGGTCATCTGAAGCTTCACTCTTGGGGCAGCTAAGTGCCATCAGTCAGGAATTTTGTTTGAGTCTAGACAGACTGAGATCAAACAAGGCAAAAGATTTGGTGTTCTTCGACGAAGTACTTGTCGTTTCATCACTTCGATCTGTGCATTTAAATGCTGGACACGCTTTAGGCATATTTCATCAGCAAAAGGTGTATAGGCAATATACACTAAATATAATACAAACTAAATACAACACTTCAACCTCAACAATAACATACGACAGACATACTCCTCTCAAGTGTACTGACCACCAAAATATGGCGGCCAAGTTTACACAGATTGCCACAAAGAGCGCTGTAGTTCGTATATTAGCCACTCTATGAAATTGAAGCTCGTTGTATTTGAGTCATCGCAGGAAAACGACTATAGCGCCATCGCGTGTCCAAGTCTTGTACGCCGCTCTACACTTCCCTCAGTTCTAATAGGCTTGCGAGTAGAGTGCAGTCGCCATGAAGAACGCTTTGCTTAGCAGAATAGGCAGCTGCTGTAGCCATCGCATCCGCCGATAGGGATCCTTAGTGCTTCTCCTGTTCCTGCGGCAGCTCTCCTTAGCAAGCGTTAACTTCCGAACTAACAAGTGGACCATCAGAAGTGTAAATAACGGATTTTGATGGGTTTCTGATATGCTGCAGAGGAACACACCCTATCCCTTATTTTTAGCGACGGGCCTCTGTTTTCGAGAAAACTGATGTTGAAGTTCACTGCGCGATGTAAGTCGCGTAATTGTATCCACGTTCCAAGCAAAGGAGCGGTTAAGGTCTCCAGTTACCACGCCGGAGATACCATGTTAGAGTCCTCTTCATGTTTTTGCTTTTTTACAAATCAGAATAGTCCGCCTTTTTCCATTTCATTTTATAGAATACCAACAAAAAGTCTACAATGTGTAACATTAGTAAGAACTATTCAGTTTTGCCGATTGCAATTTTATTTTCACGTAATTATTACAAAATCTTAATCGCTATCATTTGCATCGCTTGCTATCCCACAACAGAAACCCGAAAGACACTTTTCGTAAAACTACACTCACTAATTTTGCATCAATTCAGGGAACCTGGTTTTTAAAAGATGATCAAATACGCATTTTGTTATCTGCAGGGTCCTCAGTGTTAGTGACGCCGTACATCGACATCTTAATAATAAGAATTATATAATTTCAACACTGTATATTCTTAATTCGTGGTAGTTAAACTATAAGTTTATTTCGACTTAAAAGTCATCTTCAGGTGTTACGCCATATTCTGTTATGCTGTAGATTTCGACATTATTGAGACGTGATTTATTTTTCCTTGAAACATAACAGAATATGGCGTAACACCTGAAGATGACTTTTAAGTCGAAATAAGCTTATAGTGTGACTAATACGAATTAAGAATATACAGTGTTGAAATTATATAATTCTTATTATCAATTACGCATTGTTCGTATCAAAGTTAACGGATGAAAGAGAACTCTTTGTTAACGTAAATGAACTTTATATGGTATTGCTCTTAAAAAGTCCAAGCGCCTGCAAGACAGTAGCTATTTTGAAATGTACTTGGCGCTGTTAACCATTTTGTGTTGGTTGATTTTAAGACAAATATTATCCGGATTTCTATTATGGCATAGCAATTGATACAGGCGATAACAAGTAAATTTTGTAATAATAATAATAACGTGAATATTACATTACTACGGCAAAATCGAACATTTGTTACTAATTTTACACAATGTACACTGTTTGTTGAAATTTTGTAAAATTAAATGAAAAATTGTCAGACAGTTCTGACAGTAAAATAAATAAATAAATAAATAAAACCGAGAGGATTTGAACACGGTGCCTCGAGCGTGCTAGCTGGAGACTTTAACCGCTGCGTACGCTCACATGTTGGAACGTGGATAGAGTTGCGTGTCTTACATCGCGCAGTGAACTTCAACATCAATTTTCTCGAAAACATAGGCCCGTCGCTAAAAAAGAGCATAGCGTGGTAGGGGTACGTCCCTCTACATCATATCAGAGACCCACCAAAATCCTTAATATACACTTCAGATGGGTCCGTTGTACGTAGTTCCATACTTTAGGTACATTGGAGAACGTCAAATGCCTGAAGACTCCACGAACTGCTTTGGGAAGATATCATTTAAAAGTTATGTATCAAGTTTAACAATTGCTTTTCGCGTAACTAATAAAATACGCTTTTACCCAAACGCTTTGTCTTCAGCGCCACACCAAGCGAGGTGGCGCAGTGGTAACGCACTGGACCCGCATTCGGGAGGATGGTGGTTCAAATCCACCTCCGGCCATCCCTAAATCACTCCAGGTAAATGCCGGGATGGTTCCTTTGATAGGGCACGGCCGATTTCCTTCCATATACTTACCCAAATATTCAGAGCGTAACCTCCGTCTATAATGACCACGCTGTCGACGGGACGTTAAACTCCAAGCTTCCTTTCTTCCTTCAGCGCCACCACGTCCTTCTTCCTCGCACCTATCTATTGTGCGGAGGCCTTGTGAAACTATCAGTTTCCGCTGCCGCGAGGGCTACACACTAAGTTTGAGTCGAGGGAATAAGAGTATGTCTGGAGGATTGAGATTCGGCGAACACGGTGGATGTTCAGGCTGCGCCGCACTCCTTTGCCAGGAACTGTTTGACTGTACTACCTTGTGTGTGTGAGTGTTGTCGTTCAGCTTGAACAATCCACCATTCTCGCCGGATATGAATGCCGCAGATTTCTTCCTATTCCCTCGATTCAAACTCGCTTTGAAGGGAAACAGATTTGACTATATTCTTAACATCTAATGAAACGTGACAAGGGGTTTGAACACCATCCCAAACCAAAGGAAGACTTAGTGCAGAGTTCCCAGGAAATGTGCCGTAGAGTCAGCAATGCGTAACTATCGGTGGTGAAAATTTGGAAGGACAGTGAGGTAACTGTAGTTCATAGTGGATTGCTTGTTTGTGACAAGGAAACGAAACTGTTGAGGTTATCGGTCTCCCAGTGGGGAGGGGAAGGTGTGAGGATGGGAAAGGAGGGGATGGGAAGGGAAATGCAGTCCAAGGAGGAAAGAAAGAAGAAAGGACTGCATCGGTTGAGGATCCCATGATCGTCACGCACGTACTTTCGAAAGAACGGTGAGCGCCCTGGGGGGGGGGGGGTGTTCTTAGTTCATCTGCGCTGTTACAGGAATACTCACTCACCGAACTTTGTTGTCTGAGGTTGTAAATAAAATCTCATACAACGCCGGGGTTTCAGCTAGTTTGATGTGTGAGAGTGATTTAATGTCTCGTAAATTTTTTGTATGAAAGAGCGGGAAATTTTCGGAACCTGCACAGTTGGTAAGCCTGATTTTTCCACGGATACTTTAACAAGTTTCGAATGACAGCTGTTATTAGTTGACTGCTCGCTGCCAGCGAAGTGGTAACTGCGTAGTTAGTTCTTTAGGATGGAGAAAAATGAATTTCATAAAATGCATTTTTATAAAAACCATCAGCTGTTTATTAAAAACCTTATTCATCTACTAGTTTCGGTCATGGACCATCTTCAAGGATAAACTATACAAAAAATACAAAATAAACGTAATTGATGTGCACAAACACAGAGAGGACATAATCAGGGAAATTACATATAGAGAGACTGAAAATAGAGAATTATGTCAATTTAACATATAGTTAAAATACTTACAAGGTGTTAACAGAGAATGGTAAAATACATCAAACAAAATAATACTACTGAGATAAACAGGAGTCAGTAAAACTGAAAATGTAAAAAATTACTATGGTCATCTTAGATAAAATCTATCAGTCAAACATGACATAAAAGGTGAGAACGGTCTATGAATAAAAATGGAGGGAGTGGCTTGTGCTAATTGCATGAGTCAGAGACGATAAAACATGTGTTATCGATATTAGTAGAACCATTCAGGGATGTACACTATCTTTGGATGAACATCTTTGGATACATGTGTAAACAAAGTTACAAAGTTTAGTCATCATCAAATTACGACGAAATTTGTGTATACAAAGGTTAACAATAACAAATAAAGTGTGGTGTAATTTGTTATTGTTAACCTTTGTATACACAAATTTCGTCGTAATTTGATGATGACTAAACTTTGTAACTTTGTTTACACATGTATCCAAAGATGTTCATCCAAAGATAGTGTACATCCCTGAATGGTTCTACTAATATCGATAACACATGTTTTATCGTCTCTGACTCATGCAATTAGCACAAGCCACTCCCTCCAATTTTATTCATAGACCGTTCTCACCTTTTATGTCATGTTTGACTGATAGATTTTATCTAAGATGACCATAGTAATTTTTTACATTTTTAGTTGTACTGACTCCTGTTTATCTCAGTAGTATTATTTTGTTTGATGTATTTTACCATTCTCTGTTAACACCTTGTAAGTATTTTAACTATATGTTAAATTGACATGATTCTCTATTTTCAGTCTCTCTATATGTAATTTCCCTGATTATGTCCTCTCTGTGTTTGTGCACATCAATTACGTTTATTCTGTATTTTTTGTATAGTTTATCCTTGAAGATGGTCCATGACCGAAACTAGTAGATGAATAAGGTTTTTAATAAACAGCTGATGGTTTTTATAAAAATGCATTTTATGAAATATATCACGGCTGTTGACTCTCGCCTCACCAAAGCATTCAAAAATGAATTTCGTGCGGTTACTAAACATTTTCATTTGAAGGGTTTTACAGCGGCACAGATAAAATTCGAGTTGGATGAGGTCCATGTGTGTTCTCCACCAACATTTACTTTAGAATCAATTAGATTAAACGTGGTCGGAAAAGCAAGGAAGATGAAGAAGTTCTGTGCACGATAGCTGCGGCGGGTGTGAGCATGTGTCCTGTGTTGTGTGGTGCAGGTGTGGTCGGTAGACCCGCTGACGCTGTTTCTTGGACCATGAGCTGTGGCGGGTGTGAGATTATGTGTCGTGTGGTGCAGGTGTGGTCGGTGGACCCGCTGACGCTGTACCGGCCGACGGTGGAGACGCAGGGCTTGGCGGAGGAGCGCTTCCTGGGCGCGGCGCCGCTGCAGATCCTGCAGCAGGCGGTCAGCGGCGTGGGCGGCCCCGCCTGGTTCACCACCGTGCCCTGGCTCACCGGCGTCGTCCGCGACGAGGGCATCATCCGGGCCGTCCGTGAGTAACCACCCCTAAACACTATGGTGTCAGTTAGTGTTGTGACGTAACACATCAGACACCGCATACACACACGAAGTGATCAAACGTATCCAGACACCCAAAAAAACGTACGTTTTTCATATAGAGTGCATTGCGCTGCTACATACTGCCATGTACTCCATATCAGCGATCTTGGAAGTCATTAGACATCGGGAGAGAGCAGAATGGGCCGCTATGCGGAATCACACACTTCGAACGTAGTCAGGTGGTTGAGTGTCAGTTGAGTTATAATCTGTACGCGAGATTTCCACACTCCTGAACATCCCCAGGTCCACTGTTTCTGACAGTGAAGTGAAAACGTGAGGGGACTCGTGCAGCACGAAAGCGTACAGGCCGACCTCGTCTGTTCACTAACAGAGACTGCCGGTAGTTGAAGAGGCTCGTACAGTGTAGTAGGTAGGAATCTAAACAGACCATCACACAGGAATTCCAAACTGCATCATGAGATGAGATAACTTGGATAACATGGTCGATCAGCTGTCCATAACACGCGCATCACATAGGTTCATGCGAAAAGATACCTCACTTGGTATAAGGAGTGTAAATATTGGACGACTGAACAGCGCAGTGATGAATAATGGTTCACAATGTGGCGATCCGATGGCGGGATGTGGGTATGGTGAATGCTCAGTAAAAGTCATATTCCAGCGCGTGTAGAGCCAACAGTAATGTTCAGAGGCGGTGTTGTTATGGTGTGGTCTTGTTTTTAATGAAGCGGGCTTGCACCCATGGTTGTTCTGCGTGGCACTATCACACCACACGCATGCATTGATGTTTAAAGCATCTTATTCTTCCCACTATTGAAGATCCATCTGGGGACGGCGATTGCATCTTTCAACAAGATCGAACACCTGTTCATAATGCACCGTCTGTGGAGGAGTGGTTACACGACAGTAAGATCCCTGTAATGATTTGGCCTGCACAGAGACCTGACTTGGATCCTAAAGAACACCTTTGCGATGTTTTAGAACGCTGCCTTCGTGCCAGGCCTCACCGACCTACATCGATACCTCTCCTCAGTGCAGCACTTCGTGGAGAATGGGCTGTTATTACCGAAGAAACCTTCCAGCAAATCATTTCCTAGTGGGATTGGAAGCTGTCATCAAGGCTGACGGTGTGCCAACACCATATTGAATCCCAGCATTACAGCTGGTTGTGTACGGAAGGATCCCGATGGTGTGGGTGTTGTGTTCAGCTACATGCTGCACAACAGGGTTGTCCAACTTACGTTTGGCTACAGTTTGACACTGTCCGTTCACACACATGGATAATGGTTGGCAGTCATACCAGTGTAAAACGCTGTGCAGTGGTTGGAGCAGTGTTGGTGAATAATATGGCTCCTTTCACAATTAGATTGGTCACTGATGGCGTGGGATAATTCCATGATGGAAATGGAATCAGAAATGTTGGAGGGTGGATTAGACTTGTCTTGCATTGTGGCCTTCCACAAGGATGTGAACCATATGGTAATGGGTTGGGTTCGGGAGTGGTGGTGGGATAGACTAGAAGGTTCAGGAGGTTGGGTTGGTAATGAAACACAACTTAAACATGAAATTCTGGGTATGAGGTACGCCTGATATACAGAACACTGCTTTTACTTTTCACCCAAACAAGTTTTGGCACGTCTGTGCCATAATCAGTGGTTTTCTTTTTCTATTTCTTACACCTTTAATTTTTATATAGTTATATATTGGTATCGTTGAAATGGTTTGTTTTGGACCACACTTATCTTCTTCTTTTCTGTGGACAACACACAAACAATACATATATGTTCTTTCGCCATCAGTGTACACTTTGGCAATAATATCTGTGTACGCTTTGTTGTAATAATGAAGAGAGGATAAAGTGTGCTTCAAAACGAATCATGGTACGGTACCAATATCTGACTATGGGGGTTCTGCATGACCACGTAATGTCAAGTCTAATTGTGAAAAAAAAATATTCATGATGTCATATAATTTCATGGCAATGTGCGTTTTCATTACCAACGCAACCTCCTGAACATTCTTGTCTATCCTTACACCACTCCCGAACCCAACCTAATACCATATGGTTGACATACAAACACAGAAGTCGTAATAACTGCACTTCCAAAACAGTAACACTTTATAATGGGTTCAAAGTATCTTCGGTAGCATGTCTCCCATTCTAGGCCACTGTGACAGATAAAGCCCTGACGCTGGATGTGGTTCAGTTGTTCCAATCGGCGCTCGTATTGTGTGACATGAATGGCTCACCTTTGTGGCTGCTGATTGGGGATATTATGGACCGAAGCTGCTCATATCCAGCAGCCGTGGCGGAAGCGTCTCGTGTCCGCTCGTGGCGTTGCTCTTTGATAGAGCTTAGTATAGGATTCAAGGCCTTACCAGAAAAAGATTTCCTGTTGCTCTATGGTCTCTTTGAAGATGCTGTCCCAATAGTTGTTACCGGTGGCCACAAATTTTTGTCTCTTCACAACTGGCAGGGCGTCCCGTGTCTAGGGAATGCTCTGCACACGTGACTCACGCAGAGTACTACGAAGAGACGAAAGCCGTGGCCACTACTAACAACTACGTGGACAGCAGCTTTGAAAATCGGTCGCCGACTGCGAATACTTTTGTGTCCCAGCCTCGTCTCCGCTTTTGTGTCTCGTTTCCGTCGTAGGTGTCGGTGGCCGAGTAGAAGGAATAAAAAATGTTCAAATGTTTGTTAAGCTTAAAGGACTTAACTATGGGGATATCAGTCTTTAAACCTACAAACTACTTATGAACTACCTACAACTAAGGACGGCACAAATATCCATGCCCGAGGGGGCATTCGAACCCCCGACCGTAGTGGCCGTGCAGACCGTGACTGAAGCGCCTCAGTCCCCTCGGCCACCGCGGCCGGCAGGAATAAAGGATGCACGCTTGTGCAGGTAGGAGGTGACCAGCCAGTGCGACAGCAGAAACTAGAAACACTAGAGTAAATTAGAACGAGATATATATTTCTTAGAGACTTAAGTATTACTAAGTCTCTAAGAAATATATATCTCGTTCTAATTTACTCTAGTGTTTCTAGTTTCTGCTGTCGCACTGGCTGGTCACATCCTACCTGCACAAGCGTGCATCCTTTATTCCTGCCGGCCGCGGTGGCCGAGGGGACTGAGGCGCTTCAGTCAGTACTGCAGAATGCTGATACATAGTTGAGCTAGAGGCCTGCCTAGTGCCTGTTCGATAGCCAAGTCTTCACTGCTGCCTATCTGATTCAGAATTCTAAACTGGTTCCTATCTCAGTCCCAAGTCAACTATGTCGTTCAGTGGTGGCCACGAGCGGAGTTGTAGCAGAGGGCGCTCGTGGCTGTCGTCGTGAGAACGCCGCGTCGTGCGTGCATGGCGGCGCGCGGCGAAAGTAGGTGGCGCGCACTTTAGACTTGTGCGAAACCACAAATACTGACAGTGTTACTGATGGTGTAAGCTTCCTTCCAGATCAGACAAATGAAATTCAGAAAGTGATTGAAAATTGTCGTGTGTGTGGCAGCCATCCTGAGCAACGCGACGCTGCTGGCGGAACTGAACGGCCGCCTGGACGAGCTGATGCCCGTGCTGCTGGAGCTGCCGGCCAACCAGTCGCAGCAGCTGTGGCAGCGCGTCAAGGCCTTCTTCTTCAGCGGCGGCGGCGACGTCGTGCTCAACGACACCAACGCCAAGGCCTTCATCGACGTAAGTTAGCGTCTGCGTTCTAAGGGTTCTAGTATGGGGGTTAAGGTTCTAGTAAAAAAGGTAAAGCAGTCAACAAGCGGAAGATTGCTTTGAACACCACAGTGCTTTACTAGGCATGGTCCTGTTTGGAGGTGGTGTGCCGTTGCCTTCCTCCGACCTTCGAACTGACTTACCCAGCCAAGTATAGGGGGACCTACAGTCTAACGTGGGTTCCGAACCACGGTGCTTCTCGGTAGTTTTGCAGTGGCGATCGGTTTAACAGCTAGCTGTCAGGCAGAGACGTCCGTAGTTCCCAAGGCAGGAGTCGCAGTAGGTGCCATATGGCGTGAGTGGGGTGGGTAGAAGATTCTGGAAGGCGCCTGCATGAGACTAGCCGTTCTAGAGATGGGAAAACTGAAACATCTGACGGTTTCGAAACGAATGAAACCGTACCATTTGTGGTTTCGAAACACTGTTTCTAAACCATGAAACCGCGAAGCAATGTATGTTTTGTTATGAAATCTTCGTTTTAGGAGGGCAATATTTTTCACTATGTGGACAAGGGTACATACAAGAACCTGTCAACCATAGAGTATATATTTACTTCTTGGTCTGTACGGAACATGTTGATAAAGAGTTTCTCCCGTGTTGTTGATGTTGTCAACATAGTCACACGAGGCCGCCGGTATGGTAGGTAAACGTTTACCCCGTTAGGAACTCACAAACTGCAATACGGTACGCATATTACAGTGATGGATCATAAATGCTACTTTCTATACATACTAAATAAATTATAGGGAATAAAGGGCACACAAGTAATGCTATGGAATTACAAAAATAATAAAGTAAGATGCAAGTTCACCACTTGTACGTCTTGACCGTTACACCACCGCCGCAATTCTTTTAACATGACTGTCGAAAAATTATAACGAGAGTAGGTAACTTCGTTTTCGCTCATAAGAAACCAACTCTTTAACACGAGATTAAATATGCGATCTACCCTTGGTAGTATAAAAAACGTCATTTCAGGCTTCATGTTGTATCTTATTTTAAAGAATGTAGTTTCATTCGTGTGTCTTTAATATGATAGATAAACCTAGAATTTGACTGGTTTTTCACTGCAAATAGTGAACGTTGTTTTATTGTTCTTTTACATTTATAAAGCAGACATTATGTCATTTCGGGATACAGCAGTCTCTTGCAAACCAATCTTGATATCAGGTATCACAAGCTGCAGACTCAAGAGTGTCAACTACTATTTGACACTGTCTAAATGGTTTATATACTAATAAGTTATATGTGTATCTGTGTGGAGCTTCAGTAAAATGAAACACCACATTTCGATACCATTAGTCTGTTCCGCGTTTCTGCATTAGTGGTTTGAAACACCGGTGTTGTGAAACCGACATGAAATCTTGAAACCGACACGAAACCGTGAAACCGACACGATACCGTGTAACCGACAGGAAGAAACGGTTTCAGTGTATCGACAATCGACCGCGAATTTGATCCGAAACAGAACGGAATGAAACCGCATAGTTTCGAAACCGTGAAAGATGCCGGTTTTGAAACACTGAAACTGTTGTGTGTATCGAAATCTGGTTTCGAAACCATGAAACCGTAGCCAATTCTAGCCGTTACGCTGGGCAGCAGGAAAACTGAGGAAGCCCCGATGATACGGCGCGCGAAGAGGGCAGTTTCGTATTTATTAATAACTGTTTAAAACTAATTGTTGGTGGCATACAAACGTTAGTAGCCATCTAAGGATTATCAGTTTTGCTTATTAGTCATTTTATTTTGTTTAATTGTGTGGTAACAGAGAAACAATTGAATTACCACTTGGTACACGAGCTATCACGAGAAATGCCGACACGGTACGAAATAGTGAGGAGGCCTCGACTGCGCGCCAACGGTAGGCAGTCGTTGTTAGGACCTGCTCTGTTCTGTACTGTACTGTACGAGTAGCAGCCATGCTCTCGGTGTCGTTAATAATTCCTACTGGGTACGGTGGAAGTTATACATTTTTGACATTGTATTATGGTGACGTCGTTAATAAAACACCATAATTGGTACCCTACCTTTTCATTTCAAGGAGCCACCTACCCGTGAAGACTCAGAAATTTTCAGCTCTAGCACTTATACCGATACTCTAGTGTGCTATCAATCTGCAAAGGGTACGTCAGCAACGAGGTAGGAGCAGGGCCTAATAGTGTGCTCACCAAGTCAGCTCAAGAACGGGTTGGCTTACTTATGCAGGTCCCGGTTGAACAGTGTGGGCCGGTAAATCTGTACGCCCCAGATTTCCATCTTCTACGGACTCAGGACTTCAACTACACAGTACAATAGGTTTGGTCCAAGGAGGGGAATCTTGCAGCGTCCACGTCTACATCTACATTTACATCTACATAGATACTCTGAAAATCACATTTAAGTCCCGTTCTATTCTCCAATAGAAAAAAGAACACCCAAATCGTTCCGTTTTCGATCTGATTTCTCTTATTTTATTGGGATGGTCATGTCTCCCTACGTAGGTGGGTGCTAGCAAAATATTTTCACATTCAGAAGTAAAAGTCGGTGATTGAAATTTCGCAAATAGAACTCGCCGCAACGAATAACGTCGTTCTTTTAATGTTTTCCACCTCAAATCGTGCAACATTTCCTTGACGCTCCCCCCCCCCCCCCCTGTAACGCGATAAAAAAAAACGAGCTGCCCTTCTCTGAACCTTCTCAATGTCTTCCATCAGTCCCACCTGGTGAGGGTCCCACACTGGACAACAGTAGTCCAGGAGAGGACGCACAATTGTGATGTAGGCAGTCTCTTTGGTGGAGCTGTTGCACGTACGAGCATTCTCTCTCAAGACCACTGAGAAACGCGAGGCACACAAGGTGTTTCAGTTTTGAAGTGTTTGTCACTGTAACGTATACACTGACGGATATAAAAATTAGTACACCCTCCTTGATTTTTCCAGTTTAGTCACGATTTATTGTTCAAACAGTGCATATGGAGTATAAGGATTGATGATGTTTACAGATCAGGAACTCAAGCGGTAGTGGGGCAGCGGAAGACGAACCACGCTAAAACACCCCTATTAGTATGTGAAACACGTGATGTGATGAGGGATGTCAAATAGGTTCCGTATTTCCAGATTCGAGGAAAGCTTTCCACACTGTACCTCACAAGCGTCTTCTAATCAAACTGCGTACTTATGGAATATAGCTACAGTTGTGCGACTGGATTCGCGATTTCTTGTCAGAAAGCACACAGTACGTTGTAACTGACGGAAAGTCATCGAGTAGAACAAAAGTGATATCTAGCGTTCTCCAAGGAACTATTCGAGGGCCTCTACTATTCCTTATTTATATAAACGATTTAGGAGACAATCTGAGTAGCTCTCTTAGACTGTTGGCGGATGATATTGTCACCTATCGGTTAGTGAAGTCAGAGATGATCAAAAGCAACTGCAAAATTATTTAGATATCTGCCGGTAGAAAAATTGTCAATTTACCCTTAAATAATGATAAATATGAGATCATCCATATGACCACTAAAGGAAATCAGTTAAACTTCAGTTACACGGTAAATCAATCAGATTTACAGGCTGTCAATTCTACTAAATGCCTAGGAGTAACAGTTACGAACAACGTAAATTGGAAAGAACACATAGAAAGTATTGTAGGGAAGACGAACAAAAGAGTACGTTTCATTGTCAGAACACTTAGAAGATGCAACATTTCCAGTAAAGAAAGTGGATACACTACCCTTTTGCTTCCTATTTTGGAGTATTGCTGCGCATTGTGGGATCCACACCAGGTGGGACTGACGGGCGATGTAGACAAAATTCAGAGAAGGTCATCTCGTTTTGTATTATCGCGATGTAGGAGAGAGAGAGAGAGTCACGGAAATGATGCACGATTTGGGGTGGGAATCGTTAAAAGAAAGGCGTTATTTGTTGCGGCGAGATCTATTTGCGAAATTTCTTTCGCCACCTTTCTCTTTAGAATGCCTACATATATTTTTAGCAAAAAATGTTCTAATGTTTGTAGACCTTATGGGACTTAACTAGGGGGTCATCAGTCCCTAAACTTACAAACTACTTATGAACTAGCTAAGACTAAGGACGGCAAAAATATCCATGCCCGAGGGGGAATTCCAACCCCCGACCGTGCAGACCGTGACTGGAGCGCCTCAGTCCCCTCGGCCACCGCGGCCGGCACGTTTCAAACTTCAACCACTGTGTTGCATGGCTGACATATCCAAGAAAAATATTTCATTGTCATTTCTCTCTCCATAGTGGACAGGTTCTTTGGATTCACACTATTCAAATAAATAAAGAAGTCTTACAATGTTTTTTTACCGTGTGACCAAACAACGAATGGGTCATCCGCGTATATAAACCATCGACTCGGTTTCTTATTTGATTTTTCCAGAGCTGACTCTTCGAATTTTTACATGTAAAAGTTAGCGATTGCAGGACCTAGCAGGTTATCCAGTGCGACACCGTCATCTTGCTCATAAAACTCGTCATCCCATTGTAACTGACTCGAAGTAAAGTAGCGTTGAAAAAGAACAGTGAAATCTCCTGGGGAAAGATCCGTTATATACACCATAACTTCTTTGACAGGAATGATAGTGAACAGAGACACTATATCAAAACTTGAGAGAATATCTCCAGCAGCACCTCTGAAGATGTCCAGCGGAGCTCTGGATGAAACGTCAGGAGCAGAAATGTTTCTTCGACCACGACCATACAACCCGGAAGATTCAAAAGCAACTATTTTAGCCAGTCGTGAAAGCCTTCACTGCACTATTTCGATATGTTTAACCAAACGTCTCTGCAGATGGGAATAAATTCTCGAAGCGCGTTATGTTGAGCGTAAAAAATTGACTGGTTCTGTGTTTAGTTACAAGCACTATAGTTACTGTAATTATGATTTTACTGTCATTTCTACGGAAAAGAATTGATAACTTAGCCATTACTGTGTAAGAATAACGAGAAAAGTGCACTAATTTCTGAATGTGATTGCAGCTGTACAGTGACCGGTCGTTCAACCACCCCCTCTATAACGCGCTGACGTACCAGAGGATGGCAGGCCACAAAGACATCTACGTGTACAGCTTCGAGTACAGGGGCATGTACAGCTACACCAATGTCTTCGCCAACACCACAAAGGACTACGGTAAGCTCAGCTGCCGACTGCTTGCTTACGCTTGAAGCTGTAGCCTGTGCCACTTCATTTCCTGGAGCTCTTGGAAAGAACGGTTTTGGCGTACTCAAGATTGTATCGAGCGTAACACTGAATTCTGCCATGTTTTAATATGACACGCAATGTTAAATAGCTTGCCTCTGACTTCAAGGTGCATCTTTCTTTGTTTATAATGTCAGTTTTCTGACAGATTGAAATACTCAGTAGTATAGTGATACAGGGTGAATCACCTAACACTTGCACCGCAGATATTGGGGAAACAGAAAGTGCGATTGATGTACGATTTCACAGAATGGATTGGTAGTCAGGGGCTCGTATTTTTAGCCAACAAACAGATTGTAAAAATATCTAGAAAGTGTATTTTTATGCAAACATACAAATTTTCACATCGAGCAATGGTTGTTTCTATCATGCAGTGGAACTTTTGACACTAACTGGGCACAAAGAATTTTGAATGACATTTTCATCACGTTTAGTGCAACAACCTTCAAAGTTTTGGGGACGGAGGCTACGACAGCGTAGCTGACTGGCTGGTGCTTATGAGACAGTGAGCCGTGCCCCAGGGGCACTCGGCCAGTTAGCTACGCTATCGCAGCCTCCGTCCCCCAAACTTTGAAAGGTTGTAGCTGCCAAACTAAGCGTAATAAAAAGTCATTCAAAATTCTTTGTGCACAGCTGGTGTCACAAATTCCAATGCATGATAGAAACAACCATGGTTCCATTTAAAAAACTGTATTTTTTCATAAAAATACACTTTCTAAGTAATATTAAAATCTGTTTGTTGGCTAAAAATACGAGCCCCTGACTACCAATCCATTCTGTGAAAACCGCACAGCAATCACACTTTCCGTTCCCGCAACAATATTCTTTGCCGAAATTTTGTAGGCACTTGTCATAGCGTGGCACAAGTTTCTGTATGCCTTCTTCATAGAAGGTTGCCGCCTGTGTATTCAGCCATGTGGTAGCATGTTCTTTCAGCTCGTCATCATCGTTGACATGTTGACCACCAAGGACAGATTTTTAGGTGTAAGAAGAGGTGAAAGTGGCTAGGAGCGAGGCCCGGGCTGTACGGATGATGATCAAACACGTCCCAGTGAAATTCCCGTAAGAGTTGCTTGGTCACATTCACCACATGAGGTCGGGGTCTATCGTGGAAAAAAACACCACCTTTTGATATAAATCCTCTTCTTACATGTAAAATTTGTCCTGTCAACACTTCAACGATGACGAGCTGAAAGAACATGCTACTACATGGCTGAATACACAGGCGGCAACCTTCTATGACGAAGGCGTACAGAAACTTGTGCCACGCTATGACAAGTGCCTACAAAATTTCGGCAGCTATGTAGAAAAGTAGTTTAACAGTTACAGATTTTTGTACAATAAATATTTTTTTCTGTGTCTGTACACGTTTGTTTTATATAACCAAACGGAACTTACTTTCTGGACGTACCTCGTATTCTCCGATAATAAAATGGAGATGTACAGAGAGAGAGAGAGAAGGAAAAGGAGAAGTACTATCGCAGGGCAGGAATAAATAAATAAATACCGGGGCAACGCCTGGTGTTTAGCTGCTTTATTATAAAACAGTCTTTGTTCTATTCAACTGAGAACTGATAATCAAAAAGGAATCGCGTAATTTTTTAATATAAAATACATTTCACGTTTTTTTGACATACGTTTTTGCATTTTCGAACCCTACAACGTGGGTGGTTGTTATATGGCTGTAGTGGTTCAAAAATGTTTGTAATCTATGGGACTCAACAGCTTGGTTATTAGTCCCTAGCTTACAAGCTACTTAACCTAAGGTAAACTAAACAATGGATAACACAAATACCCATGCCCGAGGGGGGAATCGAACACCCGACGTCGTTCGGCCGCGCGCACCGCAACACGGCGCTCCAGTACGCGCGGCTAATCCGCCGCGGCAGCTGCGGTGGATTAGCCGAGCCGTCTAAATGTTCAAATGTTTGTAGAACTTATGGGACTTAACTACGGGGTCATCAGTCCCTAAGCTTACAAACTACTTATGAACTACCTAAGACTAAGGACGGCACAAATATCCATGCCCGAGGGGGAATTCGAACCCCCGACCGTAGTGGTCGTGCAGACCGTGACTGCCTCAGTCCCCTCGGCCACCGCGGCCGGCCGAGCGGTCTAAGGTGCTTCGCTGCGGTGGTTCGAGTCCTCCCTGGGGCATGGGTATGTGTGTTTGTCCTTAGGTTAGTTTACCTTAGTTTAAGTACAGGATGTCCAGAAAAGGACTCCCTGATTTCAAAATTAAATATCTCGAAAACAAAGATCGATAGAGGAATGCAGTAAACGGTATGTTTATTGTGACAGCTGGAAGAAGTTTATACAGCAGTTTGAAATAATAGTTACAAAAGCTGCTAACAGATGGCGCTGTAATCGCCATACGTAATGCCTAGTCTAAATAGTGATCCGAAGCCCAGAGCGATCAGTTCCACTATTGAAATGTGGAATGAGGTTAGCGTGCCGAAGGAAGGAGATTAAACCATGTACTCCAGTGAACAACGCGTTTTTCTGGTGCTAGAGTACCACAGGTTAGAAGAGCGTCCTACGGCAACAAGGCGAAGTTTTCAAGCACGATTTAATGTTCCAAAAGGACCCCAACCCCAAACTTCCTTCCTTTCTTCCAAAAGGATCCGATGCGAAAACCATTCGTACGCTCTTCGCAAAATTTTAACGAACAGGCAGCGTAACTGATGGTCTAGTGGGGCATGTTGGCCGCAAGCAAATCCAGTTACGCCTGAAAATATCGCCACAGTTTCTGGAATTATTCAGCGAAATCCAATATCATCAGTTCGTAGAATTGCATCTGAGCCTGGTTTGAAGCGTTCCAGCACGCAGAAAATACTGAGAAAGATGCTACACATGTTTCCATTCAAAATTCAAACGCACCAGGCCATACCCGTAAGAGCTGTGCAACAAAGGGTTGCCTTTGCTAATCGGATGCTCACAATGATTGATAGTGAAGGATTTGATGTTGGCTGCATCTGGTTTACAGATGAAGCACACTTCCACCTGAATGGATATGTGAATAAGCAGAACTGGCGATTTTGGGGTTCCGAAAAGCGAAACCCCTGTATTCTCCTAAAGTTACTGTGTGGGCTGCAGTATGCAGCAGGGGCATTATTGGCCCTATTTTCATTCGAGAAATGGTCACTGGTGCACGTTACGTTGCAATTTTGGAACAATTTCTCGCCACACAGCAAGCGTTAGAGGATCGACCAGGTACTGAATGGTTTATGCAAGACGGAGCCCGACCACATCGGACCGAACAAGTGTTTCGCTTTCTTGAGGAACACTTCGGGAATCGATTCATTGCTTTGGAATATCCCAAATTTACTGGTGCAAGCATGCATTGGCCTCCATATTCGCCGGATTTGTCTCCCTGTGACTTTATTTTGTGGGGCACAGTGAAAGACATGGTGTACCCGAAGCATCCCGCCACGCTGGACGAGCTTGAATAGGCGATCTCTGTGGCATGTGAATCCATTTCGGTTGAGACACTACGAAATGTGATGGCGAATTTCATTCTTCGTTTGCGCCACCTCTGTAGTGCCAATGGCGAACATTTTGAAAACATTGTGATGTGATTGTTTGCAAAGAGTGTTTTCATACGATTATTTCTCTTAGGTATGCGGATATGAGCTGTACAGCGTACATCGCCAGCTGTTAGCAGCTTTTGTAACTGTTATTTCAAACTGCTGTATAAACGTCTTACAGCTTTCACAATAAACACACCTCTATCGATCTTTGTTTTCGAGATATTTAATTATGAAATCAGTGAGCCCTTTCCTGGACACCCTGTAGTTTGTAAGCTACGGACTGATGTCCACGCAGTCTGGTCTGATAGATTTGCAAACATTTTAACATTTTTGTTGTTGTAATATGGTGCAAGGACTTTCTGCTGTGACGGCGACCCCACGAGCAAGACTGTGCGGGCCGCGACAAACAGGTTGAAAGGCACGTCTGCAGAGTGTTGTTTACCTACCCCCTCCTGCAGAGTGTTGTTTACCTACCCCCTCCGTCTGTGCCCGCAGGGGTGAGCCACTGCGACGACCTGCTGTACCTGCTGCCCGCGCCGGCGCTCTTCCCGACCTTCCCGGACGACAGCCCGGACTGGGAGGCCGTGCATGCCCTCCTCACGCTGTGGACCAACTTCGCCAAATACGGGTAAGAGCCGCCGCCGCCGCCGCCGCCGCCGCCGCCAGCAACTGTTGTTGTTGTTGTGGTCTTCAGTCCGCAGACTGGTTTGATGCAGCTCTCCACGCTACCCTGTCCTGCGCAAATCTCTTCATCTGAGAATACGTTCGGCAACCTACATTCTCCACGATTTTTACACCACACTCTTCCTTCTAATTCTAAGTTGACGATCCCTCGATGTCTCAGAATGTGTCCAACCAATCTGTCCTTTCTCTTAATCAGGATATGCCAGACACTCCTTTTCTCCCCGATTCAGTTAAGCACCTCCTCATTATTTACGTGATCTACCCATATAATTTTCATCATTCGTCTGTAGCACCACATTTCAAAAGCTTCTGTATGTATGTAATGGTCTTCAGTCCGGAGACTGGTTTGATGCAGCTCTCCACCCTACTCTATCCTGAGCAAGCCTTTTCATCTCCTCATAAGAACGGCAACCCACATCCACTTGAATCTTCTTACTATACGTGTCTCTTGGTGTCCCTCTGTGATTTTTACCCCACACACTTCCCTCCAATGCTAAATTTGCGATTCCTCGATGTCTAACAATGTCTCCTACCAAGTCTTTTAGTCAGGGTATGCCAAAAATTCCTTTTCTCATCAATTCTGTTCAGTACCTCTTCATTAGTAATGCGATCTACCCACCTAATCTTCAGCATTCTTCTGTAGCACCACATTTCAAAGGCCTCTATTCTCTTCCTATCCACACTGCTTACCGTCCATGTTTCACTCCCGTACTAGGCAACACTCCACACAAATACCTTCAGAAAAGACTTCCTTACACTTAAATTAATATTCGATGTGTTTGGAAGTGATCAACAAAAAATATTGTTACTATTAGCTACAGATCAAGTAATATATGGCACAAACAATATTGTTGTTGTTGTTGTTGTTGTGGTCTTCAGTCCGCAGACTGGTATGATGCAGCTCTCCACGCTACCCTGTCCTGTGCAAGTCTCTTCATCTGAGAATAAGTTCGGCAACCTACATCCTTTTGAATCTGCTTACTGCATTCCTCCCTCGGTCTCCCTCTACGATTTTTACCCCACACACTTCCTTCTAATTCTAAGTTGACGATTCCTTGATGTCTCAGAATGTGACCAACCATCTATCCCTTCTCTTAGTCAGGATATGCCAGAGACTCCTTTTCTCCCCGATTCGGTTAAGCACCTCCTCATTAGTTACATGATCTACCCATACAATTTTCATGATTCGTCTGTAGCACCAAATTTCAAAAGCTTCTATCATCCTTTTATCTGAACTCCTTATCCTTGCGCGCGTCGTTTGGTGATGATCGTGTGCTCAGCCGCCACTTTCGTCATGCATGGCCTCCCAGGTCCCCAGACCTCAGTCCGTGCGATTATTGGCTTTGGGGTTACCTGAAGTCGCAAGTGTATCGTGATCGACAGATACCTCTAGGGTTGCTGAAAGAAAACATCCGACGCCAATGCCTCACCATAACTCCGGACATGCTTTATATTGCTGTTCACAACATTATTCCTCGACTACAGCTATTGTTGAGGAATGATGGTGAACATATTTGATAGGCAGCGACACGGGATTCTGTGGGAAGTGGAGCAAACTGGTTTTGTGTTGAAAATGAAACACTTACAAGGTTTATTAACCTTCAATAGCCCAAAAAGGAAAAAAAAGTTCTTACACTGGCTGAACAATCAACATCGTGCCCTACCATTTCATTTTATCGTGCCCTTTAACTGAGCAGAGCTTTAAAATAAAGACATTACAAGAAAATTGTAAATGGTAATTTTTAAACAACACCTTTGACTGAGCAGAACTTTAAAAAAAGACATTACAAGAAAATTGTAAATGGTAATTTTTAAACAACTATATTAACAGATTTTTAATATCTGGAACACGGTACAGTGTACCCAATGCACTTAACGCTTTTACTGTTTATAATCAGGTTACAGAGCTGTCAGTTATTGCCCTAGGGTGCAGTGCTTCGGCCACTTAGGAAAATTAACAGTTATTTATAGCAATTTACACAGCCAGTTCATCAACGCTTGCCGTTAAACTTTAACAAGTTAACTCAGTTCAACCAAAACCTCACGAGAACATCAGATAAATGTATTAAAAGCTCATCCAGAAAATTAACTGCTTCTATTCTCATGCAATATTTATTTTAACATTTTACCGCAAGAAATTCAATCAACGCCTTATCATGAGAGCTCTCAGTGATATCCGTAATTACTACTCTGCCATTGCAAGGAACTTTCAGCACTACAAACAAAAACATGCAGCGAGATGACATAAAAGTTTTCTGGGTGTTGTACCGCCTCATGATGTAAGGCTATTACTTAAATAACTGACGCCGGCCGCGGTGTCCGAGGTGACTGAGGCGCTCCAGTCACGGTCAGCAAGGCCACGAGGGTCGGGGGTTCGAATCCCCCCCTCGGGCATGGATATTTGTGCCGTCCTAGTTCGTAAGTAGTTCATAAGTGGTTTGTAAGTTTAGGGACTGATGACCCCGTAGTTAAGTCCCATAAGCTTAACAAACATTTGAATTTTTAAATAACCGACGTTTCGGCCAACGTTACAGTGGTCTTCATCTGGGTATAGCCTTACATCATGACGCGGTACAACACCCAGAAAACTTTTATGCCATCTGACCCTGGCCGCGGAAGACTACGAAATTATACACAGCGAGATGTTACAGTAACAAAACCCTGATTAAAGTAGCACATACAAACTAAGCTGACTTAAAATTACTTAACATCTACCCACCCCTTAGACCGGTCATGCTTTCATACTACAGGTACTCCTCGTAACAGGACTGACTTCCAGACCAACAAATGTTGTTCAACCAAGACAGCCGGTAACAGTTCGTGCCTTAGCTCCTTAGCTCCTTACTGGTACTGTCGCTCTTAGAAAACTTCGCAGCAGTTCCAGCAAATGACAATATCACTTGATCGGGGCGAATTCGGATTTCAAAAGGTGCAAGGCGACAGACCGTCATTCTACACAGGATGGCTGCCACAGCGTGCCGACGTCTTGCTCAGAAATCCCGAAAGTTTCTGTCGATGCATCACACATGAACGTCCCTCTGCTCTTCGCAGATCACCACCGCTCGCTAGGCGTTCCGGTCAGCAACTTCCCGCATGCGCAGCGCCACCTCCTCGCTCGCCAAAGAGACACTTATTTTTTTTTTTTTTTTCTCCCACCTTACATGCCTCATTTCGACTGCACCAAAGAGCTTCGATCAATTGGCCGCAGTCAGTCCACAGACATATATTACTAGACTGGCAATGCCATATACAGTATCATTGGTGTCACTGAAGTCTCGCAGCCATATTTCTATACTACAAACGTGCGAGGAGACGTTTGTGTATTTACAGAAAACATTCGTAAAAATACGGATGGGCCCACGAAACTACGCTGTCTTTAGAGATTTGACATAGTGGTTGATTCATGTGTTGTATGTAACTGTAATTTTTCGTACGGCAAACAGAAGATATAAGGCCAATTCACACTGTCCGTCACGTCAAAGTCACGTCAGGTTGTATTCACACTGTCCATCACGTCAATCTCTTATCCTAATACCCGATTTTCAAAGTGAGGTTGTGAGTGGCGATCTTTTATGTAGAAAGTCATAGTTTAATACTGGAATTGCGGAAACAACAACGTTAAATGTTTAAGCCATTTGTCATGAATAACATGAATCTTTATTATTCTCAGTGTTTCTCCCATAATTGAAATCTGACGTAAATGTATATAGCGGTAAAATTTTACTTACCATCTCAGTGGCCCCGTATGATTATGTTGCCAAGATCAACAAAACGGAAGAAAGCCCTAACCAAGATGTTGATATTCTTAGTAATCCATACAGTGTGAGTTGATTAGTGTTTCGTGTAGATGATGAAGTAAACAAATAATGCTGTTCGTGCTCTACGGTTGATAGATTTTTGTATGTGCCCTCGTTCACTTAGTAACGGTAATTGCACTCGTAAAACTAAGTTGTCCTGACAATAGATTTGCATCGTCAAGCGGATGGCTAATGCCAACGTCACACGACTGACATAATCACTTGAGGCCGCCAGGAGAGTAAGTAAAATTTAAGCTTACATAACACGTTCTTCTGAAAACACGATTCGACATTGTAGGCCTATCTGCTTAATTCAACTATTGCGGATGTGTTAGCTCAAATGCAAATCATATCATATTGTGTCAGAAGATTATAATTTTACCGTATGGAAACTTCTTGACGTGAGGTGAGGCAAGATGGCGGTATCAAGCTTCAGTCAGAGAGGCAGGTTTGCCAGTCTAGTAATATGTCTGTGAGTCAGTCCGTGGCAAAGGAACACTCGAACCATGTAACATGGTTCCATATTGAGCATTTCCTGTAAAGAAGATCATCTTTGATTTGTCTTAATTTGTTATGCTAATTATTGCTCTCCCGATCAGATGAAACGTCATCTGCCGGACCTTCCCCCCCCCCCCCCTTGTTCTAATAAAACCCCATGTCATTCGAAGCATACGTGTCAATTTTTACCTCTCTATCTACATTATTGTTGTCCTTTTGTAAATACCACATGTATGCCGATTACCTCCAGTTGTATATAAGTGGCCGGCCGCGGTGGCCGAGGGGACTGAGGCGCTCCAGTCACGGTCAGCACGGCCACTACGGTCGGGGTTCGAATCCCCCCTCGGGCATGGATATTTGTGCCGTCCTAGTTCGTAAGTAGTTCATAAGTAGTTTGTAAGTTTAGGGACTGATGACCCCGTTGTTAAGTCCCATAAGCTTAACAAACATTTGATTTTGTATATAAGTGCAAAACCAAAACACCTGAAGACAGCAACCGAAAATTTTAATTCTTACCTATGTGCACTATCAAAGCGGGCACAGAATATAGGATTAAAGCTCAACCGAAGTAAAACACAAGCGATTCTGGTAGGTCATCCTAGGCTCAATAATCACAAATACCGCGAATCTCAACCATCATTAATATTAAATGACACACCTATCTATTTTTCGCCCTCGGCAAAAAGTCTGGGAGTGATAATAGACGACAAACTAAATTGGGCTGAGCACACAGCCGCCGTGTTTAGGAAGGCATCAGCATCTCTTCATGCCTTACAGAGATATAAGAAGTTTTTTCCTCTCGATCTTAAAAAGAAACTTATACAAACACTTGTAATTCCAATTATTGATTACAGTGATGTTATCTTACAAGGTCTTTCTTGGGAAAGCTCACGACGTCTGGAACTAATCATGAATGCCTGCGTTCGATATATATGTAACATCCGTCTCTCTGATCACATTTCACCATCTTATAAGCAACTATCCTGGCTCCGTGCTGACAAGCGCAGAGATTTTCATACACTCTGTTTCCTCTACTCTCTTATCAACGTACACTGTCCCTCATATCTTTCCTCGACCTTAACACTCTTATCTGATCAACATAACAGACTACTCGTTCCTGTCAGAGCAAAACCCTTTCTGTCCCTATCCATCACTCAGCCGATTTCTCAAAATCTTTTTCAGTAACAGGAACCCGGCTCTGGAACAATCTATCTCAGTATATCAGAGAACTGAATAACACTGCCAGCTTCAAACGACAGTTAATGAATTATCTACTAAAGCAATAATTACGCCAGTCTTTAATACCCTACGGTCCAGGTACGTCACATCCATTCCTCCTCCCAGATATTCCCCTACTGCCAGGTACAGCTTTCTTAACTTCCTTCTGTCAGAATTCGCCATGCCTTAAAGAGTCTCGATATATTCAAAAGTACATCTTGTATCGGCTAATATCAATGTTGTTACTTCTATTATTACACCAACAACAGCAGAAGGTGTCTCAGTAGTACTACTAGTATTACTCCTATTGGAGTTAAGTCAATACCTTTTATTTACATCCTTTTAATGTAATCAACTTGTATAAATTATGTTATTAATTGTTTATCTGTAAAAATCATTGTTATAGGTAACTCACATGTAAAGAAATACTGTATGTGTAAAACCCTGATGCGATGTAAGTGAGGGCCTGACGGCCCTAATCTTATCTTAATAATATCTCTTATCTAAATAAGTAAATACATAAATTAATAACGATTTTGCAGCCAAGATCGCATTTTTCATTAAATATTATGTTATCGGTTTCGGCGTGCTCGAGCCATCTTCAGACCTGTCGTAATTTACATAACTTCACGACATCCAGGTTGAGGCATCGTTAAACATAAAATTAGTAGTCACAAATAATATATATATATATCCATCAAATGTTCAAATGTTCAAATGTTTGTAGAACTTATGGGACTTAACTACGGGGTCATCAGTCCCTAAGCTTACAAACTACTTATGAACTAGCTAAGACTAAGGACGGCACAAATATCCATGCCCGAGGGGGGATGCGAACCCCCGACCGTAGTGGCCGTGCAGACCCTGACTGAAGCGCCTCAGTCCCCTCGGCCACCGCGGCCGGCTATATATCCAGCTTCTAAAGTTTTGAAGCGAGGTACTTCAAAGTCTAAGTTCAATACTAATTGAAGTCCAGTATAACGCTCTTATAGTTATACTGTTATACTGGACTTCAATTAGTATTGAACTTAGACTTTGAAGTCCAGTATAACACTCTTATAGTTATACTGGACTTCAGTTAGTATTGAACTTAGACTTTGAAGTACCTCGCTTCAAAACTTTAGTTGTGACTACTGTTTAATGATGCCTCAACCTGGATGTACTCTTTTAGTATATAAAAATGTCGTGAAGTTATGTAAATTACGACAGGTCTGAAGATGGCGTCGAGCACGCCGAAACCGGTAACACAATAAATGAAAAATGCGATCTTGGCTGCAAAATCATTATTAAACAATTATAGATCGCCCCGTTGAACTATGAGTTCCTTATGTAAATGAATAAATATTCCGTGATTTATTAAGTTTTCAAATTTATACTGCCCCGGCACGAGGCGTGTCTGATAAGTTGGGTGCATGTTATCGATTAACATAGGAAACGAGAGTAACAAGTAGACTGTGTGTGCAGGCAGCCGACGGCCCCGGTGTGGCGGCGGCAGCGCTGCGGGACGCGCGACGGCTGCGCCGCCACCGTGGAGGACGCCTGGTGGCCCGCCTCCACCGACGCCGACCGCGCGCCCTACCTGCAGATCGCCGCCAACGAGGCCGCCGGTCGCCAGGGCGGTACGTAGCCGCCCAGCCTAAAGCACCAGATATACCGAGCTGAAAAATCCGCCATTTTGAATTCCAGTCCGACAACAGCGCTGTATGCTTTGTGTGGTGTAGCCAAATGAATCGGCGAATAGTTCGTGATTGTATTGTTTCACGGTGTTGCAATAGTCGATTCAGCAGGTCCGAACTGCTCAAATAATAGCAGGCATGGTCGCTATAAGTTTTATCCGTTTCCCTCAAACATAGATCGGCGTAAAAGGTGGCTTGCAAATACCAGACGCTAAGTGTGGACGCCAAAATCGAGTAACAATCTGTGTAACAACACATTTTTCTTGATTTGTATTAGAAATGGTTATTGTTGTTATGGTCTTCAGTCCGGAGACTGGTTTGATGCAGCTCTCCACAATGCCATATCCTGAGCAAGCCTCTTCAACTCCACAACAAGAACGGCAACCTACATCTGTCTGAACCTGCTTACTGTATCCATCTCTTGGTCTTCCTCTGCGGTTTTTACCCCACACACGCTACATTCACAATTCCTTGATGTCTAAGAATGTGTCTTACCAATCGATCCCTTCTTGTAGTCAAGGTATGCCACAAATTCCTTTACTCCCAAATTCTGTTCTGTACCTCTTCATTAGTTACGCGATCCACTCACCTAATCTTCAGCATTCTTCTGTAGCACCACATTTCAAAAGCCTCCACCCTCTTCCTATCCGCTCTGTTTATTGTCCATGTTTCACTCCCATATAAGACAACACTCCACACAAATGCCTTCAGAAAGGACCTCCTTAGGCTTAAATCAATATTCGATATTTAACAAATTTCTCTTTTTCAAGAATGCTTTTCTACCCATTGTCATTCTGCATTTTATATCCTCTGTACTGCGTCCATCATTTGTTATTTTACTGCCCAAGTAACAAAACTCATCTACCTCCTTTATTGCGTCGTTACCTAATCTAATTCCTTCAGCATCGCCTGATTTTCGTAGACTGCACTCCATTACCCTAGTTTTGCTCTTGTTAATGTTCATCTTATATGCACCTTTTAGCACACTGTCCATTCCGTTCAACTGCTCTTCCAGATCCTTTGCTGTCTCTGACAGAATTACTATGCCGTCGGCAAAACGCAATGTTTTTCATTCTTCACCCTGAAATTTCTCCTTGCTTTCCTTTATAGCCTGCTCAATGTACAAATTGAATAACATTGGAGAAAGCCTGCACCCTGTCTTACTCCCTTTCTAACCACTACATCCCTTTCATGCCCTTCAACTCTGACAACCGCTGTCTGCTTTTTGTACAAGTTGTAAATAACCTTACGTTCCCTATATTTTACTCCTGCTTGCTTCAGAACTTGAAAGAGTTTATTCCAATCATCATTGTCAAAAGCCTTCTCCTTTTCAGATACAATTTAGTAATTAAGAAAATGAAATATAATAAATTGAAAATACTGTGATATCATTAAAGATGACTGGTATTAAGCTGACACATTTCATAGCATTACGAAATGTCACATTTACGATGAATGGAACAAGTATTAATATTATCCAGTGTTTCTCAACCTTTTTGAATGCACGACCACTTACAAGTAAAAATATTCTGGTGATTCCCTTCCCTCTCTTCCCCTCTTCCCGCCTCACCTGAGTGAGATCTGAAAGCCCATTAATTTCATGAGTTTTACCGTATTGTTCAGAATGGAACATATCCTACAAGACTTCTGACAGAAGTATGTGTTTTGCATGAATATTTTGCATTTGAGGCAACTAAAAGTGTACTGAGCTCATTAAGGAAGGTCTCTGTATAGTCAATTCGTAAAGAAGGAAAGCTTTGTTTTCCAATTACTCAAAATTATTTGCTGCATCTTTTCTATTTACCTAAAATTAATTGTTTGTAAATCAATGAGAGTTAACAACTCTGGCCATCAGTGCGTAGGCTTACAAACTACTTAAACTAACTTATGCTAAGGACAACAAACACACCCAACCCAAAGGGAGGACTCGAACCACCGATGACGAGCAGTTCACAAATTTTGTGTTTATTCACCATTAACAATATAAAACAATAAACATTTCCCAGAGACACACAGAATGTCAACTATACTGAGTATGCATTCGATTAATATTTATGCCATGGACAGGATTAGTACCCGTGATCTCCTGTGTAGTATGCAGCAATTTCACCCACTCAATTACACTGGCCTTATGGATTAGGCGAATGCTCACAATAACCTAACAAGCAGAACTTACGGATCTGGGAAATTCAGTTTGGCATGAGATTTTACATGTCAGTAGTATACATTAAGAGTGTTCACTCACAGAAATTTTAAAGTGCACTATCCAAAATAATCAGAGGAGAATGGCCCCGAAGTTTAAGCGCAACTCGACTATGTGTTACATACTAGTCATGCATTATGTCGAAATAGTTCAGGCAAGTAGTGTGGGTGACTGTCGTGTAGATGATCATATATTATATGCTTTAAACATTAAAACAGTTGTAAAAAATTAATGATATAAGAAGTATCAATTAGATCATTAAGTACTTTATTTTATTTATGAAATGACAGTTGCAACTATATTAAATTTTAATTACAATATAAAGTCGAATAATTCCAAATCATCAAGTTCGATCCTACTTGAAGGAATTGTATTTTTATTATTTGTTTTAAAAATTAAAATAGGTTTTGAATAAAATTAATGACTTAAAAATTATCCATTATGTCATAAAGTACTTTATTTTATTTATGAAATGACTGTTACAGCTAAATTAAACTTTAATTACAATATGAAGTCGAATAATTCCAAATGCATTTTACAATTAATGCAGTTAGATTAAGAGTTAAATATTATGGTCATTAACATTTCATTACAAATTTTGGCGATATCGTAAGCCTTGGTAAGATTATAAATATTCGCTAAATGCATTTTGCAATTAACGCAGTTAGATTAAGTGTTAAATACTATTGTCATTAACATTTCATTACAATGTTTGGCGATACGTAAGCCTTAGTAAGATTATAAATATTCGCTGTAAATTCGTAGAACCGGTTTCTTCAGGTAAAAGAAGACTGTAGATGTTGCCCTATTGCTTGTTTACAAACAGGCAGACAGTCAAGAGTGCATATAAGTACAATCTATAGTCCTTTATCAGCTGTCATCATCAGTTTTTAAGGAAATTATGCAATAAATCTGGTTCGCATCCAGGCATTCTAACAAAAGGGAAATTTTCAGGAATATCGAAGAAGTATTTCTCCCTTCAGATCTTTTGAAAATACTTTGTTCCTGTAAACAATTGTCCTTCATTAATTGTGCAAGTTCCATAATCACTTTTTGTTTTAATGACAATTATTATTGCATTACTTGCACATAAAATACAAAATAGACAAATGTACACGATGTCTTGAAAAAAATTATATACTTGAAACTCCATCCGGAAAATTGTGACAGACGTAATTCATTTACCTACATTAAAATTCATTTGAAATTATTCAATTTACTAAAAAGAAAACTGGAGAGTAATTTTCATTTTAAGTTGCTATGACAGCCATTGCAAATACCAAATTCAGTTACTTATGATTTAAACGATAATGTTTTAGGTAATACATTTTATTTATTTAAAAGTCATTATTAGCTGTAAAACAAATAGTTAAAAATGCTTTTTCAAACTGGGTCCAAAGACGGATCGTCGACAAGACAGGAGATGACGCTACCCCCTCAGCTATTTGAGCAAGATGTAGTTTGGCGTTAGCTGCATACCTATCTGTGTATATGTGCTGCGATAAAACTTTGGAGGACTTTTTCTTGGAATGTTCTGGATAGCGCCTTTTAAAACTGCTATGAATGTGCACCCTTGATGTACACAACTAACACACAAAGTCTCATCCCAAAATGAATTTCCGAAACCCGAAGGTCTCCTTCTAAGTACGTCTCCTCCTCAACACAACCCTTAATTCTGCCTCAATGTTCCCCCAACTTATGGATAATGCTAAGCAGAGGGGAATATCGAGGCAGAATTCAGGTTTGTGTTGTGTAGGGAGGGGTGCTTAAGTTATCCTGAGCATCTGTGGCATCCACAAGGCCACAGTGGCTAAATGGGTAAAGTGACTGTCTAGCAACCAGGAAATCCTTAGTTCAAATCCAGGTCATAGCACAAATTTAAATTCAGTGCTTCTCCTTATATGCAATATATGATGATTAAACAATCTACATTTCTCTCCCTATCCATGACACCGAGCGAGGTGGCCCAGTGGTAAGACACTGGACTCACATTTGGAAGGATGGTGGTTCAAATCCACCTCCGGCCATCCAGATTTAGGTTTTCCGTGATTTCCCTAAATCATTCCAGGCAAATGCCGGGATGGTTCCTTTCAAAGGCACGGCCTATTTCCTCCCACATCCTTTCCCGAAAATCCGAGCGTAAGCTCCGACTCTAATGACCACACTGTCGACGGGACGTTAAAACCCTAAGCTTCCTTCCTTCCCTATCCCTGACAAGAACTAACCGAGTGTGTGTCCATTTCTAATGTCCATGAGGTCAACGGGACATTAAATCCTAATCTTAATTAAGACTTTGCGACCTCCTATGGATCGCTGCCCACAGGTTCAGAAACACCGATCTAATCCAGTGCAACTTCTAATACCATGTGTTTTTCACTGTGCAGGAGTGCTGAAGTTCTGCATACGCAACGAGCTGCTGAAGGAGCGGATGGCGTTCTGGGACGGCCTGCCCCTGCCAGAGAACATGTTCAGGGACCCAGCCGCCTAGCCGGTGGCGCCTCATGCTAAGGTGCGGAGACCCTCGCAGTCTCCCAGTGAACTGTGATATTCGCCCCCTCGTGGCATTGTACTTAAATCCCGGGTGGACCTACCACTGTGCTGTGAAACTGCATTTAATCATTGAACTGGTTCGGTGGGACGTCCTGTCTTCATCGCTGGACTAGTTCACAATTCATGTTCATTCATCATGATTTTTTGTTGTTGATATTTACTTATCGCATCACTGCTCCACAATTAGAGGGTCTGGTGGAAGAGGAGGTGCAACTCCATTTCAACATTCTTTCTAGAAAGGACATAAAACTCATTAACATATTTCGTATAACGTGTGTGGCTTTAATGTGGCTATGTTAAGGTTTGGGGATATTTCTAGGCGCCATTTCTCTTAAACGAAGTCGAAACCCCTATTTAAACAATTTTCAGGCCAATTGACTTTCAAATAAATGAAAACATTGAAATAAAAGTGGTTGTACTAGTCCAAAAAAATTAAATTTTAAATTTCTGTTCAGTGGCCATGTGAGGAAGATGTGCACATGGTATGGCCACTCCTGTTGCATCTGACTTCGACATGTCGTGTTTTTTCCTTTAATTCAGTTCTGATATCAAATAATATTCCTTTAATTCAATTCTGATATCAAATAATATTCCTTTAATCAAAAGGTGGCTTAAAACAGGTGTTTTTATTAGAAAATGATGTATTTTACAAATTGAAAAAGTTTTATCATTTATAAAGAAACCAAAAATCAAAACTGAGGTGGTTTGAACGAATTATGACGACCATTTGGGACAAATGATCATGTCTTTGTGAGCAGCAGTGAGACCAATACACTCTTTGTCGCAGTGATTCTTGCAGACTTGTGCAGATCGCATCTCCATGATTTTGTTCACCTGACAAACACTGCACCACCAAATTTCAGTTTTTGTGGATTTCAGAGTCTGTCCTCTTGTTGAATTACAGCTGTTTGGTCGTATTTTGTAATCAAAACCTCTTTCGAGGTGTCTGCCACCCGGATGGCTGTATTAGGAGCAGGTCAACTTCCGTGAAAAACGAATTTAATTGTAAACAATTCATAACAAATACGCCATCGAGGGCAGCACTAATAGAAAGAATGGTAAATACTGCATTAAAAAAATACATGATGGAGGAGACTTACCAGAGAAAAGTAAGTAGCAGTCCGACTCAAAACACAAAATAGGTTACTGACGGCATATTGCTGAACCTGTTTGGCTGGGAACAATCACCTCACACGCTGAGCGGTTTCCCACTCAGAATGTAGATGCCATATAATAGAGTTTCTGCTAGCTAATTGTCAATAGCGACCATAACACGTGCAACCACCTTAGGTGGAATAGTTCAAACGGATATGAAAACAAATCAGGAAATTTTACCTCCTATATTTATTAGCTAAAGTACATATTGGAAATAACAAATAATCATCCTATTCCACGGACCTTGCACTATTTTTTTCACATACTCATTAGAAAGTTTCACACATCTGTGCCATTTCAGTACTAAAGACTTCTGTCGTGTCTCTGTCGTTACTCGAAAATCGATCTCCTGCCAGGAACTTCTTCAGGGTCTAATATTGTGGAAACAACTACGCGTGAGGTCTGACCTGTGTGGTGGGTGATCCAGAACCGCCCAGTGGAATGTCTGGAGCCTCGCGTCAGTTGTGACTGCCACATGTGTTCTCGCATTGTCGCAGAGCAGAACCACACTGACCACTTCAGAATTCCGCCGGCGACTTTTCCTGATAGCAGACGGGAAAGTGCACATGCTGACCTGCTTTTACCATTGCATCCATGGGGAAAATATTGTCGTCAGTCCTTCATGTGAAGCAGTTTTCCCCCATATGTAGGGCCAATTTACTTGTACGGCTCGATGTGAATTCGTCCCTTACTCCATGGAAAACGAATCAAACTTCGTTGGTCTAACGCCGTGGAACAGCACAGCTGCCATCTTTGAGAGCCGACAGAAGCGCCATGCGGCGGAGTTACTAAGACTGACGCAAACAAAAGACTTTCTGAGCTACCCTCGTTCACTTCCAAATCACCTACTTTGTTGGTAATGCGTTAGTGCAGTTTTAAAGTTCAGACTGATTAGTATCATTTATGTTAATTAAAATTTAAATGAAATTACCTCTGTCTTGCAGAAAATTATGAATTAAAAAGTATTTATTGAATTATAAACGTGGAATATGACAAAGCGGATGTCGAATAAACACTTATACTTTATTTGAAGCAAGTTTACATACAAAATAAAACAAAAATAGTTACCACAGCAAGCGATATGCCCAATATTTGAACATTGTCTTCGCCTCAAAACATATGCTAGACATATACCTTTAATACCACTTTTTACAGTTCTGGAAGACTCACAAAGACTGTTATAAGAGCAGTGTTCACGTTTATTACGTGGGCTCTGTAGACGTCTTCTTCACTATTTCCTTATATTCTAGCAGGGCATGCAACAGATACATTGTAGAGGAACTTTACTCTTGTCACAACTGCAATAGGCAGTAGAGTTTTAATCGCACATATCACCGTCGCTTTTCCTGCGAATGTACCTCATTCTTGCACCGAATATGCAAATATTCTACACACAAAGATGTACAATAGGTTTTCACAAATTTGGAGACTCTCTTCTTGCACCACACCCTTCATTTCATCTTCATTTATCATAATCACAACTTTTTACGCTTTTGTTGTTTCTATAAGTAAGAATATAATTCAATAAAAGAAAGACTTAAATAAACATAAAGAGTGATGACATATGTATGAATATAATTCAAAATAATAAAGCTGTGAATCAAAATGAAGTGTGTCTACTTTAAGATGAAACTCCAACCACACACCCTGTTCTGAATATAGGAGGCATATCTGGAAAGTAAGTAGAGTTTCGCTTTCCCGCCACTGCAACGCTGCGATCGGCGTCCCGCGCATGCGCCCTGGTCGTCCCTGTTCGTTTGCTCTCATCTGACGCCATTTTGGTTGCTCTGAGTTGTGGTGTCTGTACACAACGCAAGTTTAAAATGTCTAAAGCAATTGACGATCTTGCCGACTCTTGAGATTTACTCCGTAATTCGAATTTTAAATGCAGACAAGGTGAAATCGCCAGACGTTCATCGTCAAATTAAACATGTTTTTGGTGGAAACTCAGTGACTGATAAAATGATGATAAAATGGGTAAGGATGTTTAATGAGGATCAAACTAATGTCCACGAGGAACATACGAGTGCTCGGCCTTCGGTTGTCAACAATGAAGTGATGAGGAAAATCTAGGAAAATCAATGAAGAAATCTATGAGAGCAGACGTTTCACTATGACAACGTTTTCTGGCTAATTCCCACAAATTTGCACGAAATTATGTCAGACCGCTTAGGTTACCAAAAGTTTTGCTCAAGATGGGTTACAAGTGATCTTCACAAAAGCAAGTGACTTGGAAGTGAGTTAACATTTCTCACACGATACAATGAAGAAGGAGAAGACTTCTCGTATCAAATTGTGCCACGTGGTGAGACTTTGGTAACTCATGTCTCACTGGAGTCAGAACGGCAAGCAAAGGAGTGGAGACACACTCGACTTCCCACAAAAGAGAAATTCAAGACGATGATGTCTGCACAGGAAATAATGTGCATGGTGTTGTAGGACTGAAAAAGTGTACTGCTTCTTGAATTTCTCCCAAGAGATGAAACAATCAATTTTGTCAGATACTGCCAGACCCAGAAAAATCTTTGACGTTAAACTCAGCAGGGGAATTGTTCAGCTGCTCGATAATGCTCGGTCACACGCCGCAGGTTGTGCTGTCACCGTGTATTTTTCTTTCAGTATTTCCACAGCACAAATAATACCTTTGCTTGTTCATTTCAGGATATAATATATAATTCAAGCCGTTCTTCCCACAAGGTCCGGCTAGTCCGTACCTTGTATTGAAAGAAAATAGTCATTATAATGAGAGTAGTATCCGAAGTTGCTTGATATCGTTATCAGATCACCTGGAAATTTTGTCCACATCTACATTTGAAAGATACTATTCTTTCCAATAACATTAAACTTTATTCTTTCTTCGTTAAGAGCTACATCCGTTTTACATTTCTGATTCTGATATGGACTGAACGAAATCCTAATTAAGAATAACAATTCATTTAAATCATAATACAACAGACAGTCATCTACAAACAACCTTAATGTTCTCTCTTCCTTGTCACTGTGCAGTTCTTTTACTTCGTGGCAGTGAGCACAAATTCACCCGCCAAAACCTGCGGAAATAAATTCCGTCTGGCAGTATTTGCTCACAAGTGCCAAACCCCTTATAACATAAACTATTTGAATATCTTGGGTTGAGCTAGAAACCAGTAGTGTACAATGTTACACTACAAGGTGACACATAAACTGTTATCCAGCAGTTCGGATGGAAGCTGTCTTGACCTGGCGCCATCAGACTATCACTTCTTAAAGAAGGAGCTTGGAGGGAAATATTTCCAAAATGACGACAAAGTGAAAGTCGGTATTCATCAGTGGTTCTCATTACTAGCAGCATTGTTCTCTGAGGTAAGATTGGATAAGTTGATCAACTGCCACGACACGTGTCTCAGACACAGTTAACACTATGTGTAATAGCAGTTTCAGATATGCCCTTTCTTGTGACAACAATTTTATTTCAAAAAAATATTTTTACTATATATTTTCTCTGAACGATACTTACTTTACGGATGTGCCTTGTAAAAGTCCCACACAGTGGTACCAAACTTAATTTGTGTGTCGACTCCGTAATTCGAAATTCTGCGTTACGGGCTATGGCAGCAGACGACCGACTGCTGTGGCTTTGCCAAACACCGCCTGCAGCGTCTCCAATGGGCTGGGGAACTTATCGGTCGGACGGTAGACAACGGGTTTGGCAGATAAGTCGAGAATACAGTTGGTAAAAAATAAGAGCCAAGTACGCTTGATCGCGATTTATCTAATTAATTAAATATGCAAATGATGTGAGATAGAAAAAACTATATTTTTATAGATCTGATAAATTTGGGTCAACACTATGTTTTACAAAAAATACAAGATATATTCTTGACCTAACTGAACAGTCGCGTACCAGAGCAAGGCCAAGAAATAATAATAATAAAACTCTAAAAAAAAATTAAAAAAAAAAATGTTTCAAATGTTTGTATAGTCTATGGGACTTAACTACGGGGTAATCAGTCCCTAAACTTACAAACTACTTATGAACTACTTACGAACTAGGACGGCACAAATATCCATGCCCGAGGGGGGATTCGAACCCTCGACCGTAGTGGCCGTGCAGACCGTAACTGGAGCGCCTCAGTCTCCTTGGCCACCGCGGCCGGCAATAATATTCTATCATGAATCAATTTATGAAAAGATAATCAGATCATTCCCCATACTGCCAATAGAAACAAACTATTTTTTCTCCAAAATGGTGACTGGGGTGAGAGAAATAAGGTTATACAAAATTGGTTGGCAAATATGTACAACCTAACCAAATGCAATTGTATGTGACTAGGTGTCACACTTTAATTGCAAAAAAATTAATAAAAAGAGTTCTCCAAATACCTCTAAAAATAAAATATATACTCGTACAATTAAAATTGAAAATTAATTAAAATGACTGGCTACATCGTTTAGGAGTCTATCATTGAAAGTCAATATAGAAATAGACTTCGTTATCTCATCCCACTCCGAGTGAAAAGAAAGAAGGTAGCTACAGCAAATCATCCCATTAGAAACGAAGAGCTGAATCCTAAACAGGACTGGAGCAGCTCAAGCAAATACTATACCAAACACTGGGTGACGGTCGTGCAGCAGCAGCGTCGATGTCAGAAGTCTGGTGCAGCAGCTGTGGATTCTCTCCACGAAAATACTATAATAATAAAGCAACAACCAATTTCCGAAGTGTGGTCGCACCCAGCAAAACAACACTCTGAGAACACAGATACACACAAACCGCCACTGCGGTGTCGAACTTGACAACAATATGATGCGAGCGAGAGCGGAGGCTACTGTTCTCGGCGCCGAAGCCTCACCAAGTCCACAAAAAAACTCAAAAAAACTCATCTCCACAGCCCAGATCCACCCGAGCACGCGGCCACGCCTTACTCGTCAAAGAGCCAGTCACGTCGACAGTAAGGTTACAGCCGGCCGCGGTGGACGAGGGGACTGAGGCGCTCCAGCCACGGTCTGCACGGCCTCTACGGTCGGGGGTTCGAATCCCCCTCGGGCATGGATATTTGTGCCGTCCTTAGAATAAGCTAGTTGATAAGTAGTTTGTAAGTTGATGGACTGATGACCCCGTAGTTAAGTCCCATAAGCTATACAAACATTTAAAAAACAAAAAAGTAAGGTTACGTTGTGGTGCACACCCAGTGGCGTAGCGTGCATTTCTGCCGGCTCACATTTTGACCCCCCCCCCCCCCCTCTATCCCCACCGTATTTTTGGAACTGAACAGCCGGCCGCGGTGGCCGAGGGGACTGAGGCGCTCCAGTCACGGTCTGCACGGCCACTGCGGTCGGGGGTTCGAATCCCCCCTCGGGCATGGATATTTGTGCCGTCCTTAGGATTAACTAGTTCATAAGTAGTTTGTAAGTTTAGGGACTGATGCCCCGTAGTTAAGTCCCATAAGCTTTACAAACATTTGAACATTTTTTGGAACTGAACAACAAACAAAAATCAAACTTTGGCCATAAGTACCAATATTGTTTCCGTCTTTATCAAAATAAAATAGGCACGCTGCAATTTATTTTCCCTAAATACTTTTTCTTTCTGCTATTTTTACGTGATAATCAACAAATGCTATTTGAAGATTATTTATACGACTTATTTGTTTGAGGTGTCTGTAACAGCAAACAAAACCTTCATAAATTTAAAATAGTTTCAACTAAAAAGAAGTCTCGCACTGAGAAGTAAACACTTTTTAACGTAAAATTTATGATGACAAAAATCAGTCCTGGTTGCTCAAAACTGATGTTTCATTTATTTATACATGACGCGTTTCGCCTCTCTTGGGCATCATCAGAAGTTGAAAGAGGGAAAAAAATTAGGAACTAGTTTAAAAACAGAACTAAAATATGTTAAATCTTTCCTAAGCAAGAAATATTAGAAATAGGGAAGGTGCAGACTGATAAAACTGCAGGGCACGTGACCACATTCACGTTTTGTCGTGGAGGGAATGAAGACTCAACTAATAAATACCACTTGAGAGCATAGTGTAACGAATCAAATTACTTATCTCTGAGGTTGCAGAGCGTCAAATTATTAAATTCAATACGATAGAACCTTTACAAGAGATGTCGGTCCGCGGTTGTGGCAGGGAGCGACTCTTACGTGAGTAAACAAAGTTTCGCGCGGCTAAAGATTCTATTTTATTGAATTTAATAATTTGACGCTCTGGAACGTCAGAGATAAGTAATTTTATTTGTTGAACTATGCTATTTAGTGGTATTTATTAGTTAAATCTTCATTCCCCCACCCTCCCCATGCCAAACCGTGAATGTGGTCATGTGGCCTGCAGGTTTATCAGTCTGCAACTTCCTATTTCTAATATTTCTTGCTTAGGAAAGACTAGCTTATATGCCCGTGCTTCGCAACGGTTCTTAAAGAGAGACCTGTGTGTATCTTAGTTTTATAGGTCAGAAAAAACAGAATCCTTGTTGGATCGCTCTGTCAATGAACTCAGTTCTCCTAGCCAAGATGTCAAATTTAAGCAGATGTCATTGTTGAAAACGATGAATTTTCATTAAAGTTTTTCATACAAAAATTGAAATTAATTTCAGTCCATAGTCCGGAACGATGTAAATTCAATGTTAGGTTGTGTCCATAAAGTTAAGACTGCGGCGTGTAATTGTCTGTTTGGCGTAAACTTCTGAAAACACTTCTATCGTTGAGATGGAAAAGAGTAATAATAATAACAGTGCCATGTATCCTTTTCTTTTTACCCTCCATGATAGCTCGTATAGTACTTTTGGAGATTGGCCTGTGCAGATAGTGATTGCTTTTAGACAAATGTTTAAATTATGATATATTTATTTTCTCTGATCCGAATTTGATGAAATGAAACGTGTATCAAACCACACGATATGCTCAAGCTACGGCTGAAAACCCTACTAAAATTCGTCAAGTACTTTTGGAGATAAACGTATTCTAAGAGACAGACATAACGGTCGTAGATACAAACTTTAAATTACGATATCTTTCTTTTTCCGTGATCCCCTTTTATGAAACGAAGTTGCCCCTTGTAAATCCGTGAAGTACTTTAGGAGAATAGAGATTTGTAACAGATAGCTGTACAGCAAGAATACAATAATTTGTAGAGAACTACACCATAGTTATGAGCATAAAAAAGCAACATTGGCTTCTATTAGTTATTTGGTGTACTACGTAACTAACAAAGCGTCTATTTGTTCTTTACTGTACAAAACCGTTTTCTAGGCATTTATAAAGAGAAGGGACTCACGATCTAATATGCACGCATCGAAATCACAAAGAAAACTACATAAATTCGATTTTCCTTGCAAAGAATTCTTAGTAAATGAGAACATAAATAAACGCGAAAGAACGTCGTTACTTCTTAAATTCAAATTATATACACTCCTTTTCTTTCCATGAGATTGCAAAGCGTGTGGGATACAGCTGGCTTGTATTTTATTTAACAGTGGCAGCGGTTTAGTTTGCTATGGTTGGCAACGAACTATTCTCTTTAGGAGGATTATTAATTTACTCATCAGAACAGCATAAATTATTTATTTCAACGTGAACATAATGAATTACTTACCTCGTTCTACGTGACTGATTTTTCAAAAAGCATTGAACGGCCATTGCCAACATCAGCACACTACGCCGATGCCGTAAGTAAAATTGTACCCCTTGTAGTGTATTACACCACAGTTACGAGAATGGAAAAAAACGAAGCATCGGCACCTCTTAGTTATTTGGTGTCCAATGTATCTAACATCTCCTCAATTTTTCCTTTCCTGTACTATGGCGTTTTCTACGCATTCCTAAACATAACGAACTCAAAATCTGCCGGCCGCGGTGGCCGAGGGGACTGAGGCGCTCCAGTCACGGTCTGAACGGCCACTACGGTCGGGGGTTCTAATCCCCCATCGGGCATGGATATTTGTGCCGTCCTTAGTATAAGGTAATTGATATGTAAGTTTAGGACTGATGTCCCCGTAGTTAAGTCCCATAAGCTTAACAAACATTTGAACATTTTTTGAACTCAAAATCTGATGAGGATGGTTCTATTCAGAAATGAGAAAGGAAACTACATAAATTCGATTTTCCTTGCAAAGAATTCTTATGTAAATTTATTCAAAGAATTCACTTGGAGGTAATTTTGGAACTGGCAGTGCAATTTTACCACTTGAGCAATATATACTTATGTATGATTTACGAACTTTCCATCACAGACATACATTAACGTATGTCTACAGTCTGTGTAGTTAATGTATGTCTGTGTTTCACCTTGAATCTATCTCGATTTAAGAATTGTACAGTAACCGTATTTTCACATGTACGCTAAACTTCGTAAGTCTAGGAGTACGTAGCTTTTCCTAAAAGTATTTGGTACAGCTGCATTTAATGTGGCCCGACTACTGCTCGCTATGTGGCGTAAAGACAATTCCTCTCATTCCCTCTCAATCGGTTTGCTGTTCTGCTCTATGGTTGGCAAGTTCTCGATGTATCCTTCTCCGGATAGTAAATTAGTAATCTTCTCATTCCTTGTGAATCAGCACACGTGACGACACCTACCGAATGCTAGCCGGGCCACATTAAACGCAGTTAAACCATTTATTTACTGCTCTAGAAAAGCTAAAATAAAGAATACAAACACAGATGTTAATTACTCACCTAACTGAATGGTATTAATCTGTTAGTAACGCGATACTGTCCGCTAAACCAAAGTGACCTATGACTTACGAACTTTTCGTCACAGACATACATTAACGTATGTCTACAATCTGTGTATTGTAGTGAGCTCAAAGATAATATGGAGATGGTACTACATATTATGAAACCGTGACGCTCGACGTATATTTGTCTCTCTAATCCAGTTGTCAGTATTTTGATCCTAAGCACTACAGTTGACTTTCCAGTGTTATATTGAGATCATTGATGTATTGCCTGTGAAGTTAATGCTCAGTTAATGGATGGTGTTTCCCAGTGTTTTATCTTTGAGTCTTTTTATCTTTTGAAACCAACATCTAAGTCACGTGACACGGGGCAGGAAACCGTTTTCATCATTACGAGTAATGCGAAATTTAGCTGACAATTGCATTTCTTGTCCTTTGTAATGGAAATTAAGCGTATATTTGAACAATAAAATGTTTTAGCGTATTCTTATTACATCTTTAGTAGTACAATAGGCGTTAGTTCTCCGCAGATGCAAAAATTAATGCGATAGCTACAGTTTTTATATGTCCTTGGATGAAACGTATTGACATTATTTTTACAAGCAACAGAACAACAGCTTTTACGTGAAAGATTGTTGTCGTTGTACTGTGAGTCTTTTAGTTTTTATTTTACACAGGAGTAGAATATCAAATATCAGTATGAAAGAAGCATCAGTTTCCGTAAGATTCCTCAACAACACATGTGAAATGTTTCGTTGTGCTTTTATAAGAAATGAAATCTGTTTGCATCCATAATATCCAGTTTTAACAACCGTTTCATTTTAGGACATTTCCCACAGACTGTGATGCACAGAACTTAAAGCAACCAAAGTAGTGGCTGTTTACATTAAAGAATAGGGTAGTGAGGAAACATCATCGATGCACTCGCCAAGAAGTGACTTTATTGGTATAGTAAATAGTCTGCATGACTGTTTAGCTTTGTATAACGTAATTGAAAGCAGATTTTCACCAGAAATGACTTACTTGTTGTCATATAAACATTCTCAGGAGCAGCTTGAAGTATCTTCCTATCGGTAATCACATTCATAACTTGCAAGAATTAAAGGATTCATGGCGTAAAGCAAACACCGACGATATGTAATTCTGTTGCTTCTGAAAATAACTGACAGTACAATACTTTACACCTGGGCACATGTATACACGAAATCACGGCATTAATATTAATAATAAGATGAAATTACATTATCTTCACCACTAGATGTATAATAGCATTACGGGAAGTAGTTTTATAGTTAAAATCAACGCTTGATTTCACCTGTAAATGAGAAAAACTGTTGCTCATAATGATGAAAACTCGGTCACGGGGCTGGGGGCAATTTTAGATGTTGGTTTCAAACGACAACACAGCAGAGATAGGGACACGCGCAGTCTGTGTTATCTTTGGTCTATGGTCGTATTGCTCCATATTTTACGGATTTTTGTTCGCCACACTCACCCACCGCCACACACCGCGACCAAAACACCACAGTACACACCGCGAACCTAAAGGCTACTCTCATGCATAGCCGGCATTGGCCTGCAGTGAATAATTTTGGCTACCAAGTGAAATATACTGACACACATCCTACGTTAAATATTTATATGTGTATACTGATTTAAAATATTCTTAGCTCTGTTTTTAAACAAGTTTGTAATTTTTTTCCCTCTTTCAACTTCTGATGATGTCCAGAAAAGGCGAAACGCGTCATGTATAAATAAATGAAACATCAATTTTGTGGAACTATGACTGTTTTTATCAGAATATCTATTACGGTAGCTGTGCCAGCGCCACAAAAATATGGAGTGGAGTGATTTTAGTGAAATTTATGAGCCTGCAGAGCTTTCATAGCAATAAGTATTCTGAATAAAGTCGGGTGAATACTTTCACATGTATTAGGCGCATAAGAGTTTCTTGTCAGTAGGAGTTCAGTCCCCATTTCATGAGTCTGCGTGTGGACACACACACTCCGTTTTGTAGGATTACCAGCTTCGGATCTTTTAGCCCATTTTCAAAACAGTTAAATTAAGTTCTACAACACACTCGTTGGCCACATCATTTTTCTGTGTTGACAGTACATCTTACATGTTACTTTGTAGAGCCAATGGTCTTGTTAGCTTATCATTGAGAGAAACAGATTTGTTTGTAGCTAGGGAAAAGAGGCGATTAGTTGTGACGAAATATTCAATATCCTTCTCTACAGAATTAGGGCGAATCTTTATAAGTGTTTTTAGAGCCAAAAATGAAAACTGAATTAACAGCTCCTTTGCCGATAGTGATGTAGCGAAGATTACTTTACGTAACGCAATAGAGTGCGTCTAACGTGACCTCGACCGCAGGTCGAGGACAACGGACGATCTCGCGGATGTGGCGGAAACATGGGAAGGGGCTTCACAACTTCACTACGACGTTAACGAATTACAGTGGTTCAAAGAATTTAAATCGAAAGTTTACTCGCAATATCGAATTTCCAGCTCCTATATTAGGTACAGATGCACTACCCATTGGAGACATACGAAAATATGTGCCTAGCTGCAACTCGAACCGGTATTACCCGCTTTTCGTGATCGGTCGCCTTCTAACTTTCGGTTTCCAGGACCGGCCGAAATTTATGTGTTCCAGAATGACCATATATAGGGCAAACACTATGTTCTGGATTCGTTCTTCTCTAATGTCCTAGGTATCTGTCAAATAGAAAGCAAAGAAATCAAATCAAGTTTCGCTATTGATATAAAATTAAAGTATACTTGGTCTATAAGTATGTAATAACATTGATCATTTGTAATCCCCATTCGCTTTATAGATACAATTTCTTTTCGGCAGCCCAGGCACGTCATCGTTATAGCCTCATGCCTGCAATCGGTCATGCTTTGTCCACATCACACACGAGCAATTTAGAGAGCAATTGTAACTATTATTCCGAACATCTCTGTGTCACCAAATTCTGGCATGAACTGCTACGTTTAGGAGCGATTGTACTAATTTCCATATGTTGACTAATACGTGCAAAATAGGGTAAGAAATTTGTTTTGGAATGCTTTTATTCAGAGACTAACCTATCTTACAAAATACATTAAATTTAAAACTGACATCAAATGTGTCGTGGCGATTTTTCCAATCTGTATTTTGGACATAAAATTCTGGAAACCTCTTACTTGTTTTTGAACCAAACTGAGTAAATAACTGATATGACTTCGGTGAAGACACCATGAAATATTTTTATGTTTTTACAGATTATTTTGGCTCAGAAATGAATATTAAAGCGAACTGGTTTCAGCTGGATTGACTTATTTACAAGTAGTAAATATTTTTCATAGCACAATTAAAATGTTAGTGGAACTTAACAATGTCTGAATGAAACATATTAAACACACGTTGTAATTTCCTGACAAATCTGTAAGTGTCTGCACGCCGAGTGAGACCCAGCTCCGCTGCTCCCTGCCGCCCCCAATATGTGCCGCCCGGGGCCATGACCCCCTCCCCCTTACCCCCCCCCCCCCCGGAAGCCTCAAACTCTATGCCACTGTACAGACCCCACAAAGTAATGGATCCAATTTGTCAACAATGCACTGTGAAAGCTGGTGGTGGCTTCATAATAATAATTAAATACCCAGAAACTACATCTTCATTTTCTTTAGGGATCATTAGCTAAATGACTGTGGAACTATTATAATCAGGGATGAATACTGTGGATCAGTGTGTAACAATCTGTATTTTACTAGTTATATATACAGGGTGTTAAAGTGTGTTTGCCTCTGTAACTTATAAAATAATAGGTGACGGGAAATTTTAATGCGGTAGGTCAACACAAGAAATGTTACACTTTCTGTGGAGCTATGAACATAGTTTATTGTATCATTTTCCAAACAGTTACAGCACAAAGATATATATATATATTTTTTAATGGAACAATAGTTCATAGGATTCGTTGAAACCAGCTGCGCCCAAATCAATTTAAACTACATTCCTATCACTGTTAGTTTGGGAGCTACAACCCTTCAAAGTTTCAATGGCAGATACCACAAACGCTGCGCATAATGCAATGCCGGCCGCGGTGGCCGAGGGGACTGCGGCGCGCCAGTCACGGTCTGCACGGCCACTACGGTCGGGGATTCGAATCCGCCCTCGGGCATGGATATTTGTGCCATCCTTAGTGTTAGCTAGTTCATAAGTAGTTTATAAAGGTTAGGGACTGATGACCCCCTAGTTATGTCCCATAAGCTATACAAACAAACATAATGCAATGCGCCTTCTAAATGAGGTGCGGCCGAGTTGTAACGTCGCCGGTGTCACGGAGCGAGAAGCCTCCTCGATGAGCTGTTAGACTGGCGACTGTCGCCGCTCATGGTCGTATACCCGACAGTTGGAGCCACACGAAAAAAACGGGGCTCAATGTACCACAGTTACTGACATCGGATGACGATGGCATACACGAACAACGAGTACGTTGACATGTTGCTGATGCTCGGCGAGTGCCGACACGATGCCACTGAATCTGCCACGGCGTATGCCGTGAGATATCCTAGGCGAAGAGCCCCGGCAGCCATTACGTTCCTACGTGCCGAACAACGACTTCGGGAAACAGGCAGCTTGGTAATACGCCGCAGTAACAGACGAAGACCTGCAAGAAGTGAGGAGACGGAGATGTTTGTTTCAGCTGCACTACACCACGATCATGATGTCAGCCTACGAGCCGTTGCTGCAGGCGCTGGTATCAGTCTCACATTTGTGTGGCGTATAGTACATGGCCATAGGTTTCACCCGTACCGCCTCTCACTGACCCAGGAGCTGCATGGGAACGATTTCCTTGCAAGAATGGAGTCTTTACAAAGTGTTATGTTCTCTGATGAGTCCACGTGCACAAATTATGGTGCAGTGAATCGCCATAACATGCACTACTGGGCCGCAGACAATCAAATGTTCAAATGTTCAAATGTTTGTTAAGCTTATGGGACTTAACTACGGGGTCATCAGTCCCTAAACTTACAAACTACTTATGAACTACTTACGAACTAGGACGGCACAAATATCCATGCCCGAGGGGGGATTCGAACCCCCCCCCCCCCGCAGACAATCCTCGGTGGGTACGACCTGTCGACCGTCAACGTAGGTGGTCATGTAAATCAACTTCCCACCGCCATAACATCCATCACCCACCACACAGCCACACCACCAGAGTGTGGTATCTGTCCCTGAAACTTTGAAGGATTGTAGCTCCCAAACTAACAGAGATATAGTTTAAATTGATTTGGACGCAGCTGGTTTAAAGAATCCAATGTACGATAAAAAAAACTATTGTTCCATTTAAAAAATTATATCTTTGTGCTGTAACTCTTTGGAAAATGATGCAATAAACTATGTTCATAGATCCGCAGAAAGTGTAACATTTCTTGTGTTGGCCTACTGCATTAAAATTTTCCGTCACCTATTATTTTATACGATACAGAGGCAAACACACTTAGTGAAACACACTGTATATGTGTGTGTGGTGTTCTGACATGTCCGAAACAAGAGACACCACTTTTGTTCCTGCAGTTTTACAGAATTTACGACATTAGCTGCGAATGAGTAAAGTTGAAAATGTGCACCTAACCGGGATTCGAAGCCGTGTCTGGCGCTTGCTAGGCAGTTGCACAGCCCCCTATACCGCTGGGGACACAGTGATCATCCCAGCTGAAGACATTACTCTAGCTTGCTTCCCGTCAGATACAAATTCTCCACTTTCCCTGCCCACTATCACTCAAACTCGCCTTCTTTTTTTATTTTATTTCTTTTTCTTTTTTTTTTTTCAAACTAATTTCCGTAAAAGTAAAGTATGGGTCTAGGAGAGCCTATGTACTGAAGAAAGGATCATTGTCCTTCAGTCGCTTATTACGTAAGTTATTGTAAGTGTTGTCTGTTCTTTTGAAAATGTCCAAATTTGTGTTTGGTGGAAGGCGTGCTAAAGTAGTCCTTACAGTTCTGATGTTCGCCAGAAGAGAATCTGTTCTCCGTGTCCTGCTTCAAAGACAGAGATACGAAGTGTGCAGTACATGCAGAAAACGCACTCTAGGACTGCCGCGGTTTGGTTTGTGACAGTTGAGAAATGTGTGTGGTGTGCGGCTGTAGGCTTTCCCTGCATCTACTGCTGGTGAACTTTCATCGGTCTCCAGCAAAGTGGCGGCATTGAAGATGGGTAGGATGACACTTCCCGAAACATCGCGATATCTCGACGCCACCACCTGGCTGGAGAAGTTCATCGTGTATGTGATGTTTTTAGATGTAATGATTGATTCTTTGTCAGTGCGAAGATCACCAGTTTATGAAGATCACCAATTATGAACACTTTTTGAAAAATAATACGGATTGCTTATGTTTCATAATATAATTTATGAACACAAATTCATTCATGATTAAAATTTTACTTCTCAACTTAATAAAACTATTTAAAAAATTGCCACAGCTTTCGCATCCACATATATGGTAGCTCTTTAAAGCAGGGTATTTTCCCAGATAGACTAAAATATGTTATTGTTCAACCATTGCAGGAAAAAGGACATATATCCAATGACGACAAGTAGCACCCACCTCAATTCTGACAACTTTATCCAAAGTTCTTGAGAACGTAAAACATTCAAGAGTAGTCTCCCATATTTGAAAAGCAACTAATCGTATTTGATAAATACCGTTGTGTATAGTCTTCGTCTGTGACTGGTGTATTTCAAAACAAGTCAGAGACCGTTACTATAGCTCCTTATCAGTCAGTCCAGTGCCAGCTGCTGCCAGTGTCACATCGTAAACATCGCTAAGTATCTTAATTTAATTTGTGTCAAATTTAATTTGCCAGTCTAGTTCTTTATTTTCGTTAGTACTTCGGTTTTAGAGGTTTATTCTCGCGTACTTGGCAGATTAGCATTCAGTCAGTTAGCAGTCAGTTCAGTGCCAGCTGTTGTCGCTGCCTCATCACCCTTAGCGCTAAGTATCATAATGTAATTGCGTGAAATTTCGTTGCCAGTTAATTTGTTTCTGTTTTTAAAAGGTTTCTTCTCACCTACTTGAAACATTTAGTTTGTGCTACTGCTATAAGAGTTTATTCTAGCGTACTGTGATAAATACCGTGTGTATAGTTTTCGTCTGCTGCAAGCTACGTGTCATATTGTCTCTTCCTTATTTCGTGTTCTGCTCTGAGAAAGCTTATATTCCCGCGCGTTTGATAACGGTGTATTCCATAGATATTCTTGTTTATTTTGAAAACTGCCGGACTCAGTTTTGTTGTTTTGACAGTGTACTTACCACTGACCACAGTTCAGTCAGCTGCCAGCCGCCTTTATTAAAGTACTAGGCTACTTAAACGTTGATTATTTAGTTTTCTACTTCCTACAGTTAATTGTATCGATAGGATGGATAGGATGTGTGCCTTCTGTGTGCGGATGCAGGAGGAGTTGGCCGCAGTTTGCAAACAGCTGAGCGTGCTGTTGGCTACGGTCAGCCGTCTTCAGGCTGCTGTCTCGGGATGCATCGATGGTGGGGAGTCTGGTGCGTCGAGTGGGGTACCTCAGGTGTCTCATGCTTCGCTCTCTGTCCCTGCTACCGAGGCACCTTCAGGTGTACCGGACGTGGTCGAGCCGCCCTCTCCGCAAGGGGTGTGGCGGGTTGTACGGCGTTCGCGTCGCTCGAGGCGGAAGGCCAATGTGGAGGCTGGACGTCCGTCCGCGCCCGTTCGTCCTGTGAGTGGACGTGTGGCCACTCCTTCAGCAGGGTCCGAGCAGGTGCACGGGGGGAGGGGATTATTAGTTGCCGGCCGCGGTGGCCGAGGGGACTGAGGCGCTCCAGTCACGGTCTGCACGACCACTACGGGGGTTCGAATCCCCCCTCGCGCATGGATATTTGTGTAGGGTGCCCCTAGATAGATCAGGGGTGCACTACGCTAAGGAAGCGGCTACTCGGGTAGCAGAGTACTTGTGGAGTGCACATGGGTCTTTTTTAGGCTAGGCGCTAACTCTGATGAGCACTCGTCTGTCAACATTCAAACAGCGAATTCAGGCCACGTTCGGCTTAAAAATTCGAATATCAAAATATTAGCCGCGAACGTACAAAGTATTAGAGAAAAGTTCCTAAATTTGCCGCAATGCATCGAAATTATTGTGCTCAGATAGTTTTAGGCACCGAAAGCTGGCTAAATCATGAAATGGCAAGTTCAAAAATATTTAGCGAGGCGTGGACCTATGTAAAACAGATAAGCGGGTCAAAGCCCACTGTCCAGTCACTCGTTGATCATTCTGGGGCAGTAATAGAAGAAAGCAAACGGAAAGCTGGAGTTCTAAATTTAACCTTGAAGAAATCTTTCACGCAGGAGGACCGCACAAATGTACCATCATTTGATGAACGTACTAATTCCGAAATTGAGAACATAGTAATAGGTATTTCCGGTGTAGAGAAGCAGCTGAGAGAGCTAAATACGAAACAGTCTGCTGGTCCGGATGGAATACTAGGTCGTTTTTACAAAGAGTATTCGGCAGCATTGGCCCCCTACTAAGCTTGCATTTATCGCGAATCTTTAATTCAGCGCAAAGTTCCTTATGAGCGGAAAAAAGCGCAGGTGACAGCCATTCATAAGAAAGAAAAGAGAACTGACCCACACAATAACAGGCCAATATCGTTGACATCAGTTTCGTGCAGAATTTTGGAGTATATTCTCAGTTCGAATATGGCAAATTTCGTTGAAACGGCAAAGCTTCTTTCTGTGAATCAGCACGGGTTTAGGAAACATCGTTCATGTGAAACTCAGCTTGCCCTTTTCTCACATGACATCTTGCGAGCCATGGATGAAGGGCAACGGGCGGATTGTGTGTTTCTTTTTTTTTTTTTTTTTTTTTTTTTCGACTTCAAAAAGGCGTTCTACGCGGTGTCACACTGCAGACTGCTAACGAAGATACCAGCTTATGGAATAGGTTCACATATTTGTGACTGGCTGGAAGACTTCCTAAGTAATAGAACGCAGTACGTTGTTCTCGACGGCGAGTATTCATCAGAGACGAGTGTATCGTCAGGCGTGCCCCAGGGGAGTGTGAGAGGACCGCTATTATTTTCTATATATATAAATGATCTAATGGACACAGTAAGTTGTAATTTGCGGCTGTTTGCTGATGATGCTGTGGTGTATGGAGGGTATCGTGTTTAATTGACAGTAATAGTATACAAGATGACTTAGACAAAATTTCTAGTTGGTGCGAAAAATGGCAGCTAGCTCTCAATGTAGAAAAATGTAAGGTGATGCGCATGAGTAAGAAAAACAATCGCATAATGTTCGAATACAGCATTAGTAGTGAGCTTCTTGATGTTGTGGCGTCGTTCAAATATCTAGGCGTAACATTGAAGAGCGATATGAAATGGAACGAACAGTTGTGAGTAAGGTGGACAGCCGACTTCGGTGTATTGGGATAATTTTGAGAAAATGTACTTCATCTGTAAAGGAGACCGCGTATAAAACGCTTGTAGGACCACGTCTTGAGTATTGCTCAAGTGTATGGGACCCGCAGCAGATCAGTTTAAACGAAGACATAGAAACAGTTCAGAGGCAAGCAGCTAGGTTTGTTTCTCGTAGGTTCGACCAATGTGCGAGTGTCACGGAAATGCTCCGACAACTCAATTGAGGATCTTTGGAGGAAAGACGACGTTCTTTTCGTGAAATTTTGTTGAGGAAATTTAGAGGGCCGGAATTTGAAAATGAGTGTAGTACGATCTTGCTGCCGCCTACTTACATTTTGCGTAGTGATCACAAAGACAAGATAAGAAAAATTAGGGCTCGTACGGAGGCATATAGGCATTCTTTTTTTTTTTCTTCGTTCTATTTGGGAGTGGATTAGGAAAGGAAATGCCTAGTAGTGGTACAGTGTGCGCTCCGCCACGCACCTTACGGTGGATTGAGGAGTATGTATGTAGATGTAGAAGATTTATATTGTCCATTTCTAGACAAAATAGAGTTTGATATGTTTTTTGAGGTATTTTATGTGCTCTATACTCGCCTCCGTTCATATTTTATCCATTTGTATATTGTAACACTGAAATAGTATGTTGAAAATGTATAGTTAAAACCAATTGTCCACACCACTGAATGAATCAGAACGTATACTGTCCACCATTTGCGTTTCATTTTGCTTTGGCAATATTGCCGAGTTTAACAGTTTTCAGGTCTTAAAATTCTTCAAAGCATTGTAGGTTTTTGTCGCCTTCTGGTACTGTTTGATACTACTGGAGCGAAATTCTTATTGTTACCTGTGCACAGTGGTAGTATATTGTTCTGTTTTGAGTCGAATTCTCCCAATGTGTTTAGAAAAAGGATGTGTGGTTTTTGGGAACAAGGAAAAGAAACAAGACGAAATCGAAACGAGAAATCAGGTAAATCTCTAGTGTACCTCATATTTTATATTTAAGCGATCAATTCTTGTACATATGTATCTCAGAAACAGTCAATTATTTAAATCAAATTTTGTACACAGTTCAGATTTTCATATTAAAAAAGCTACACAGCTTGTTTTCTTTCTCCTGTTCATAATTATTGACCCCTGACTTTGAGCTCATATTCTGGTCACATCGCACGACGAACATCGATGCCTTATACCTCGCCGGAATCGTTGAAATGTCTACTTTTATTTGGTATATGAATATTACATTTTAGTTGAGAAGGGGACGACATACGCGGTTATATTTGAGAGAAACCATGCTTTTTCTTGCCTTTTTCGGCGAATGTCAACTTTAAGGATGTACAGAAATCAGACCGAAATTACGAGAAAGTTTTCCTTTGGACAGTTTAAAGATCCAACATTGTTCTATTTACAGACGGAGTTTCGTTACTTTCTGATTAGTTGTTTTGTCCTAATAATGGTAGGCTTAAGCTGTTACAGTTTGCCTAATAATGACACGTATTAACAAGACAAAAAGTGTAAATGCAAGCTTTCTCCTTGCCTTTCACAGCTGTTTTTTTTTTATTTTTATGCCTATAAATCTACAGCAAGCGCTAATAGCACACAATTTATTTGCTTTTTCGTTCCTATGCACTACGTGCTCGCATGTGCTGTGTTGACGTTCTTGACAGTTGAATAGGCGGTCCTGGTGCCCTGCAACAGTGGCGACGCGGTGGTGTGACAACTACTAGTCTTGTGTAGTTCGCAAACGAACTAGTTCGGAAGAGCGCTCCCACAGGTGAAGTACGCGAACTAGTTTCCGGATCCCTCGCCTCTTAGTTCGTCCGCCCCTTTTACGAAGGCTGACGGGGAACAGCGAGAGGACGCGAGAACGCGAAGAAGCGCGTGATTCCCTTCTGCCAGTTACCGTCATTTCGAACTGAGATGCAACTCAGCTGTAGTTTCAAAGTTCACTGCCACAAATTTTCTTTTGTAAGGTATTCAGCAGAGTCTAAATAATATTTACTTCGAGTAATCTGTATGGAAAATAGTTGAATACCTAGTATCACCCATTCGTGTAAATAACTGGTTTATTTGCTTAAGTATTTGATGTCTAATTGCCCCAAAATACGGGTAATAGCACACGCTTGGGCAACACTGATCATTATATAAGAAAGCTGTCATAACAAAAGAAAGAGCTCTTTTAGTAGCGGTAGGAAAAGCCAAAAAGAACTAAAAAGAGCGGACGAACTAAAAAGAGCGGACGAACTAAAAAAAGCGGACGAACTAAAAAAAGCGGACGAACTAAAATGAGCGATCGAACTAAAAAGAGCGACATCGGTCGCGAACTAAAATATGCGCGATCGGCCGCAAACTAAAATATGCGTTACCGGTTGCGAACTATTATGCCAAACGTATCTCGCATCTTAGTTCGTTGAATCCTTTTCCGAAGACCGACGGGCAATAGCGAGAGAGCGGACAGCAGAATTAAAAATCAAGTGTTTGCCTTCTGCTGATGAGAGCCATTTCCAGGCGAGCGTCTGCCTGCTAGATTACATAGTTCAGTGCTACAAAATTTCTGTTTTGAAGTATTCTGCACTCTGCAATATCTGACTAATAAATTCCATAATTCCAAGATATAGAGATAACTCTAAACTTAAACGCGAGAAATTATCCACAAACTTGTTTCTTTTGGTCTGCGTGATATCGTTAGCGGCTCACGCAGCAAGCGCATGAAGCAGCTAGGTGGGGATCTTCTCCCTCCACCTGCATGCGCAGACCACGCCGCTCAGCCGTCACTGGGAGCGGACGAACTAAAAGAACGAACTAGTTCGCGCAGAAGTGAACTGAGCGCTCCCGATCGCGAACTATTATGCGGAAGTCTAACAACTACGCCCCGCCATAGCGTCGCATATACTACAACGAATAACGAAGTTGCTTTACAAACTCTTAACTGACAAACATGGAGACAATATATTAGTAATGACATCTGACGTCATCAACAAAAGTTCAAGCTTAACAGCAGTGCCCTTTCCGTCTCAACAGCTGCTACGGTAAGCTTAATCGCAGCTTCTTGCGTTTTATGTTATAGAGACGAACGACTAATCAGAAAATAACGAAACTCCGTCTTTAAATGGAACAAGGTTGGATCTTTAAACTGTGCAAAGGAAAACTTTCTTGTAATTACGGTCTGATTTCCGTTCATCCTTAAAGTTGACATTCGCCGAAATAAGCCAGAAAAAGCACGCTTTCACTCAAATATTACCGCGTATGTCGTCCCCTTTTCAAATGAAATGTAATATTCATACACCAAATAAAAGTAGACATTTCAACAATTCCGGCGAGGTATAAAATATCGATGTTGGTTGTGCGATGTGACCAGAACACAAGCTCAAAGTCAGGGGTCAACCATTAGGGGGGGGGGGGGGGGAAACGCGTGTAGCGAGCGCGTCGCACGACTCGGTTAGTAGCCAACTCGGTGGACGGGCATTTGCCAGTGGGTGTTGCGCATTCTAGACACGTCCACCAAGCTGTTTTCCGTTTTTGTCCTAAATTGTAGATGTTGGTTGCCATTTTAATTACAGTGCACCATTTTGTTCCAAAAGTGTTTGTTTTTAACAGCGTTTCTTCCAGTTCAGTGCTTACAATGGAAGGCAATGCAACAGTAAAAATCGCACTGGCGTGTTTTACGGCCCACTTTACATTTGTCTTACATTTGACTTTTTGCTAACAAAATCGGACACAAATAATAAAAATAATAAAAATTGATGGGCGATACGATTATGACTCCACTGTGATAATATCTATGCACCCAATACGATATATTATTTTTACATCTACAACTACATCCATACTCCGCAAGCCACCCGATGGTGTGTGGCGGAGGGCATCTTGAGTACCACTATCGGTTCTCCTTCCTATTCCAGTTACGTATTGTTCGAGGAAAGAAAGATTGTCGATATGCCTCTGTGTGGGCTCTAATCTCTGTGATTTTATCTTCATGATCTCTTCGCGAGATATACGTAGGAGGGAGCAATATACTGCTAGACTCCTCGGTAAAGGTATGTTCTCGAAACTTCGACAAAAGCCCGTACCCAGCGACAGAGCGTCTCTCCTGCAGAATCTTCCACTGGAGTTTATCGATCATCTCCGTAACGCTTTCACGATTACCAAATGATCCTGTAACGAAGCGCGCTGCTCCCCGTTGGATCTTTTCTACTTCCTCTATCAACCCCACCTGGTACGGATCCCTCACCGGTGAGCAGTATTCAAGCTGTTGGCGAACAAGTGTACTGTAACGTACTTCCTTTGTTTTCGGACTGCATTTCCTTAGGATTCTTCCAATGAATCTAAGTCTCAAAAATGTTTCAAATGTTTGTATAGTCTATGGGACTTAACTACGGGGTCATCAGTCCCTAAACTTACAAACTACTTATGAACTACTTACGAACTAGGACGGCACAAATATCCATGCCCAAGGGGGGATTCGAACCCCCGACCGTAGTGGCCGTGAAGACCGTGACTGGAGCGCCTTTGTCCCCTCGGCCACCGCGGCCGGCAATCTAAGTCTGGCAACTGCTTTACCGACGATTGATTTGATATGGTCGTTCCACTTTAAATCAATCCTAATGTCTACTCCCAGATAATTTATGGAATTAACTGCTTCCAGTTGGTGACCTTCTATAGTGTAGCTAAATGATACAGGATCTTTATTTCTATGGATTCGCAGGCCGCGGTGGCCGAGGGGACTAAGGCGCTCCAGTCACGGTGTGCACGGCCACTATGGTCGGGGGTTCAAATCCCCCCTCGGGCATGGATATTTGTGCCGTCCTAGTTCGTAAGTAGTTCATAAGTAGTTTGTAAGTTTAGGGACTGATGACCCCGTAGTTAAGTCCCATAAACTCTACAAACATGTGAACATTTGATACTACAGCATCATCCGCAAAAAGCCTCAGTGAACTTCCGATGTTACTCGCAAGGTCTTTTATATTTATCGTGAACAGCAAAGGACCCACGACACTCCCCTGTGGCACACCTGACATCACTCTTGCTTCGGAAGACCTCTCTCCATTGAGAATGACATGCTGCATTCTGTTATCTAGGAACTCCTCAATCCAATCACACAATCAGTCTGTATCAAACGCCTTGCGGAAGTCAAGAAACACGGCATCTACCTGAGAAGCCGTGTCTATGGCCCTCTGGGTCTCGTGGGCGAATACCGCGAGTTGGTTTTCACACGACCGAATTTTAAGAAACAGCCAAAATTACTTGGTATTTGAGTTTATCTTTGAAAAATATACTGTTTTTTGAACTTTTAGCTTTTTGGAGTATTGTTTTAATATCTCTCCCACATTTTCATTATCACTTAATTTACTCATCTTAGGGAACGCTCTTATTGTATAAATAGGATACATGACATGATCGCAATTTTTGTTTCATTTATTCTAGACGACCGGTTTCGACACTCTGTGGTGTCATCATCTGGTATCATTGACATTAAACTGCTTATTATAGTGCTCGACATAAAATCTAGTAGGTGTACTGGATGATAGTTATATAGAAAATCATGTGCTGGTAGATAGATAATGGATGGCTGCTCAAAATTAAAACAGTAAAATATGCATAAAATAATAACAACCATAGTGCACATGTCTGTTGGTGCTCAACATTTGCCGTTCAGAAATCAGTCACGTGACATCCGTCCCCAGAAACCTTGCCCAAAACTCTGTTTTGCATACGTTATCTTGCTTTCTGTGTTTGTTCATTTTCGTATTATAACTCAAGCGTTGTCATTTCAAAGCAATGGCGCACTGAAAATTACCAAAAACACGTCGTCGTTAGGACAATGAATAACAATCTAATGCCTAAAAATCCCATGTTAGCAGATGACACGGGCTATTGATGGTACGAGCATTACAGATTACTCTCGCAGCTGTTCGGCGTAGCGTAATGGGCAGCGAATTAGTTTATGATGCACGACCATGTTAGACGGTGGTTGGAAACTTGCCGGGCGCGGTGGCTCATGCGCGCTCGGTCAGAGGGTTTCTGGCGTGGTAGCTCAGCGTGCTCGGTCAGAGTGCTCCACGCCCTCTGTAACGAATAAAACTGAGTCAACGACGAAACGATCAATTTAAACAAAATAAACCAATGACCACAAATGACCGATCAAACTGAAAGACCAATGAAAAGAGAGAAGAAAACAGAGGGCTCAACGTCATCCATAATACAAAAAACTGAGCAAAATTCTCAACGAACAACCCAGAACGAACATGTACAAACGACCCTAAAGCATTGATCTACCTGGAAAAAAAAAAAAAAAAAAAAAAAAAAAAAAAAAAAAAAAAAAAATCGTCCACTGGTCTTTTTTTTATCATCTTGTTTCCTAAAGGGTTTTCACACACTATTGTTAATTGAACACAACTATAACCTGCAAAATTCTGAGTTGTTCAAAGGTAATAGCGCATTCTCTGAAAAGTGCATTTGTTTTACTTTGTGAACATAAGATGAAATACATACCAACGAATTCAAACATATACTTCTTTATCACACGTACACAAACTGAGGAGATACTTTAACAATGACTGTTGTACATGACGTAATGATAAATGTAGCTTTTTATATAGATTAAGAACTGGAGCTTTGTGGAATTCGGTATTATCACAGTTATTCTGTTTATTTTAGCTGTAAAAGAAAACGTAGTCACAGTTTAAAACAAAATATTTGCTCTTTATTTTAGCGCAGAACAAAGCAACATGAACAACATAATGTCTGAAGTACAGAAAAGGTAATACCATCTACATTGAAAGCGTCCATAGCAGCCATGCCAAAGAGAAACATTATAGTAGACCCATTGATTCTATTTATTGACTTTCAACATATTCCATTAATAGTGAATAATTGCTTAGGAAAAAAAAACACGTAATGTTTTGCAATGTATACACTTCCTTTCCGTTTCATTAAGAAACGACAGTTACCACAGAAATAACGGCGATTCGACGATGTCTGTCTGTTTGTCCGTAACGTGTTCCCACTTCTTAGGTCGAACCGTTCAACCGATCAGCACCAAACTTCACTGAAACAATAGTTGGCCGCCAAATTTGTCGGACAAAAATTACGTTAGTAACACTAAAAAAGGCCAAGAATTTTAAAATGTTTGTAAAGCTTTTGGGACTTAACTGCGGGGTCGTAAGTCCCTAAACGTACAAACTACTTATGAAATAACTTATAGCTACTAAAGACAGCACAAATATGCATTCCCGAGGGGGGGATTCGAACCCTCGACGGGGAACGGCCTTGCGCATCGTAGCATAGGGTCTCAATGCGCTCTGCCGCTCCGCCGTGGCTAAAAGAAGCCGTTTGTAATATAATTGTAATTGCAAACAAACCGTTCATCTGACTCTAAAACTGAATAACCGAATTTGTAGAGGAGAAAATTCTCTACAACTTTCCTCTGTTATATTTTTTTCGTAACTTGCATCGTTCCAGAGATACTTGAAAAAGTAACGGCGATTTGACACCGCCTTTTGATTTTACGTAAACCAGACGTTAGGAAATGTCACGTAACATTGCGTTCCTCGCCCAGAACTCTCTCTGACATACGCCATCTTGCTTCCTGTATTTTATGATTTTTTTTATTACAACTTACACATTGTCATTTAAAGGCTGTGGCGCACTGAAGAATTAACCAAAGAACGTCGTTCATAGTACGATAAATTGTAATCTAGTGTCTAGCTGTCAGCAACTGCCGGCAATAGTACGAGAATTGATGGACAATGCCGTAGTTGTTCGCCGTGGTGAAGTGGGTAGGGCGTTATGTTGTGATGCATGTGATCGGTACTTCGAAACCATCCGACACCATTTTTTCGCCTTGGCTCCTAAAAGGGTTTTGCGCTCTCTTATTAATTAAATAGAGCTATCTTCTGCAATGTTTAGAGTTGTACCGATGTAAGAGTGCTCTCTCTAAATTGTGCGTTTGTTCTATTTCGTGAAAATATCGTGAAATACGTAACAACGGATTGAACACTGGTCTTCTGAAGCATTTGCACAACAGCGGAAACGATACTGTGATAACGCTTATTGTAAACAAATATCTCTGAAACGATACGAGAAACATAATAGATCAAAGTTCTAGAGAACTTTCTCCTCCACAAATATAGTTATTCAATTTTCGTGTCAGATGAATGGTTAAATTTCGAGCTGTCAGAAGGTGATCGCAAAGGCCTACTTTTAGTGTTTTTAGTAACCTAAATTGGGCCAAAAACGTGCGTGAAAAACCGTTTTCGATGAGAACTGCAAGAAACATTCGAAGTAGTGAGGAAAGGTAGGTCGAAGCCAACATTACCTTACATAGTATAAGAGCAAGGGCAAAAAAGTCTGTTAAGTTCGACATTTTTCTGTTTCCCAATATCAATGTGTTGAGTGGTTGACAGGTTGCCCTGATTCAAATAAACTTTTCTGTTGGCCAAGTCGTTTTCCAGAGAAAAACCGTCTTGAAAAAAACACGGTTTTTCAGACTTAAATCACCTATTATTTGGGCAAGAAAGACATTTAAAATCACAGTGTCCCATTCAATCATTTTTACAGTAAAAATGTCTGGGAAGGTTAGAGTTGATATCTTACTAAGGGAGCAGCACCGAGGTTATATTACCCAGCAAACCGAACAAGTTATGAGGAACAGGGAAATTTTGAAAAGACTCATTGACGCTGTGTTTATTTTTTTAACTAAACAACAGCTCCCATTTCGAGGACGTAATGAGTCAGATACTACTATTAACAAAGGAAATAACCTGGAATTTCCACGTGTGTTGAAAAACTATGATCCATTGTTAAAGGCAGACTTGAAAACATCCACTGTGTTTGGAAGAATTTCCGCAACTATACAAAATGACCTTATTAAAGCAGTTTCTGAAGTAGTCAAGGAATCACTTAAACAGGAAATAAAATCAGTAGACTTCATACCCATAATGCTTGACGAAACGTCTGACAAATCGTGTAAATTGGAGATGTCAACAGTTTTACGTTATGTTCATGGAAGCAATGTATATGAAAGATTGTTGGTCTTATTGACTTAAGTGTAGAGAGAACAGCTAGTGGTTGTTCGCCCACGTTGAACACATAGTTAGTGAATTTGCCCTTGGGGAGAAGTTGGTTGGCCAGACGTACGATGGAGCATCAGTAATGAGTGGCCGTATTAATACGCTGCAGAGTAAGGTTTTGTCGAGATATCCCATGGCCATTTTCACTCAATGCTACGCCCAAGTATTAAATTTGGTTTTGCAACAAAGTATCTCTAATGTAAAAGCATGCAAAATATATTTTTCAAACTATGAGTGGTCTTTCTTCATTTTTTTCAAGTCTTCTAAAATATCTTGCCATCACTTGCCCCAACTAGGTAGAATTTCTCATCCAGTTTGGTCCACACACTTGCAGAACACAGAGTAGAATTGTTACAATTATTTGACGGTGTTCCGGATAACACTGATAATTGAAACCGCGGTGAAGTGATAAAATATCAGGGTCTTCTGGCTTTTCTGAACAATTTTCAGTCAATTTTCTTGTTGGAAATATTTTCTTAACTGTTCAGCTACACAGATGTATTGTATCTACTGCAAACAAAAACTATGACTAAGGAAGTTTCAGAACAGCTTCAATTAAACAGGAAAATCTTCTGTGGTCCAAAACGGTGATACATATTGTAAAGATTGAGTTGAAAGACACCATTCAGATGAAACAGATATAGACATTTATCGTCCTTTGTCTTTTGAGATAGTTAACCACATTCTTTGCGAAATAGAACAAAGGTTTCTCTTCTTTCAATACGCTGGAAGTTTTCTACCTCCTTTACTCTCAAAACTGCGTAAATTACAAAGGAAAATTTCCTGACCATTCATTACATAAACTGTCCCAATTTATGGACTACTCTTGGACTATGTTGTCTTAAAAAATGTACTCTTCAAAAAAATTCATCGATGAACGAGCATTGCTTGATTTCAGGGTCAGTGGAGTGTATAAATTATCAACTTTGATACTGACAATTACATGTAGTACATCTTCAGTGGAAAGATATTTTTCGGCTCTTATAAGAATCAACTCGTATCTACGAAGCACACAATCCCAGGAAAGACTGAGAGACGTTTACTTTCCATATTGAAGCAAACTCTTGCCATTCTGAAGAGCAAGCCCCCTCTCTACGACGTCATTGAGAAATTGCTATGCTTGTCCCAGGATAGACGAATTGAACTGATGTACAAGTGACTTTTTTGTGTGACTTTATAAATATTGTTGGTAAGAGAATTTTCCGTTCGACATATTGACTAAGTGAACTGAAAATGTTTTTGCAGATCAAATAATTTATATAATGGAAGTTTGCTATAAAATAAAGTAACGTAATTTGAGAAATAAATTACAGAAGACAGTGTTGATGGTTCACACTAGATTTCTTAAAGTAATTTTTGTCAACTTCCTTACTAATGTACAAAATACAATTGGAATTAATACACAATCATCGCAAAGCAACAAATTAACAGGCACCGCTGAGGCGATGAGATGCTGCAACATTACACGGTTGCAGATGCCGCAGCCGCAGCGGCGGTACCGGAGACAACCATAAACTGAGACCGAGCGCGTTGAGGCGCTATGCTCCGATGCGTGAGGCCGCTCCCCGTCCTCCCTCGGGCATGGATGTTTGTGTTGTCTTTAGTATAAGTTAGATTATAAGTGGTTTGTAAGTTTAGGGACTGATGACTAGCAGTTAAGTCCCATCAGCTTAACAAACTTTTGAACATTTTGATAAATGGAGGCGCAAGGTCCCTTACGACGAAATACATCACTGCTGGAGAAGCAGTAGGTCGCAGCACAGCATGACTAGTGGTCCATCGACAGCAGCCGAAGAGTCCCATCTAGGTCAGAAAGTGGTTCTTGAAATGATTAGCAAACGACAATCATCAAAGACGTGCTGTCATAGATGTCTGTGCTTTTCACTCCCCCCCCCCTCAACTTACCAGGCTGTTTAGTTCATTGTTCATGAATACAGCACGCCCAACAAATTTTTTCACGAGAAGCCACTGCTGGAACGAAGAATAACTTTTTTTCTTTACGGTTCGTGAAATCCTATGCAGCAACTTTACTCCTGACCGTACTGACTGTTATGGCTTACCTGGAATCGAGAAAATGTAGTAAATTTATTGCACCCAATAATATTTTGCCTGTAAAAACTTGTTATGTTGATCCATATGCAATATAAGTTAACATTTTCAAGTATAAAAGTTAATGTGAAGTAATGAAAGTATATTACTGAAAACCCATCGAAACGTGTAATGTCTTATATGACGGACCAAAACACATATTGTCCAAAATATAAATGGATTTTCTAATTAGTCCTAAAAAAAAGATCTGTTGCAAGGTATAAACTAGTTAAGTATCTCAAAACGGATCTAATTATTAAAACAGCATAAAATTTTATTGAGTCGTTTAGTAGATATCAGTCTTTTACTTCTCACGGAAAATTTGAATCACCAGACATAACTTTTTATTTGTTGCTCCTAATTTGCAAAAATAAGATGAATGCTCTGAATAACTGGATATTACCAACTGGGATGTTTTTGTGATCTTAAAAAGGCTTTTGATTGTGCAAATTTTGATGTTCAAATGTTTGTTAAGCTTATGGGACTTAACTACGGGGTCATCAGTCCCTAAACTTACAAACTACTTATGAACTAGCTAATCCTAAGGACGGCACAAATATCAGTGCCCGAGGGGGGATTCGAACCCCCGACCGTAGTGGCCGTGCAGATCGTGACTGTTATGCCTCAGTCCCCTCGGCCACCGCGGCCGGCGATTGTGCAAATCATGGAATTATTGTGGTAAAAGTGTACCACTGCACAAGTGATTTAATTCATACTAGAAGATTGCAGAAAGTTGAAGTACGTGGTTCAGGCAAACAGTAAAAATCAGCTGAGTCATTAAACTGGAGAGCTTTCAAGAAAGGGGTCCCACAGGGTTCGGTCTTGGGTCCTTTGCTATTCTTGATATATATTAATGATTTGCATTCTGAATTCACGATGATACAAAGCTAGTTCGTTATTCTGATAATACAATTATAGTAATCACACCCAACAAACCATAATAAACTGATGAAATTTTAAATGATGTCTTTCAGAAAATTATTAATTGGTTCTCTGCAAATAGACCTTTATTAAATTTTGATTTAACACGATATATATTGTTCCTTAAGGTAAATGGCATGGCACTATTAATAAATATGGTTTGTGAACAGAAGTCTGTAGTTAAGATGGAATATTCAAAGCCCTTATGGGTGCACACTGATGAGAAATTAAAATGGAAGCAACATATTGATGATATACTGAAATGTTCGAGTTTAAAGCAACTTAAGCTATTAGTGTTATTGCAAATTTTGGCGACAAACATCTTAGTACATTAGCTTACTATGCCTATTTTCATTCACTGCTTTCATATGACATTGTATTTGGGAGTAATTCATCACTGAGCGAAACTCTATTCACTGTACAAAAGCGCGGAATTTGAATAATTTCTGTAGTCCACCCAAGGTCATCCTGCAGACAATTATTCATGAATGTAGGGATCTTCACAGTGGATTCACAATATATACATATTAATTTACGAAATATGTTACTAATAACCCAGCCCAATGCATTAATAGTAGTGAAGGGTGGTAGCATTGTTTTGTCACTTTGGTCAGAGAGGGCAGGGGCGAGTGGTAGACAGGACGAGTGAGAGAGTGGAAGTGCACAGACGGAGTTAGGTGTTGGTTGAGAGCAATAGACTGCGAGAGAGTTGTAAGCCGTTACGATTCTTGATAATTCGGATTTTGATTTTTGTATTGTTTTGTAATGGTCATGTTTATACGGTAATAATAAGAATCATAACTTACAATTTTGTTTTACTTTAAGATAGCTTTATGTTCCCCTTTGTTTAAAAGTGAAAGATCTTACTATTATTGCCAGGTTAACTTAGCCTGCCAGATTTAAACACTAGGATAAATACGAGTTTTAACTTGAATTATATTTCATCATTAATGTACTACAAGAGACCAAGGTGCTGTCTACAGATAAGAGGTAAGGGAACTTATTTATGATTAGGATTACACGTAGGGAAGTAAATTGTTGAATCTCTGTTCAACATTTCGCACATACTCAGTACTTCAATTTGTTAACTAGTTTATCAAGTAGCTACCAATATTTCTTGTCAATAGAGCCAAATTAATTATACCACCTGATTATTGTTCACCTTGGTTAAGTCATTCACATTCAGTTGTTGAAGTCGTAACGAACTAGTTCATCAGGTAGTTACCACCATTTCTTGTCCATTGTGTAACGCGCCTTTTCATACAGATGTCAATTACACCACTTGCTGACAACACAATAATTAGTTTGTTAATAAAGGTAGGACAGAAGGTGTCGAGACACACAGTAATTATTGCTAAGCTCGCAACTGAATCCATACTTAGTCACTTTTGGCATCTAATAAACCAAACTCTAATCTGCACTTTAAATAATTAGTCAATTACATAATTATCTACTTAGATATTTCTACTCTATGATAGATTGTACAAGTTCTTTTCATTTCTATCAGCTACTGTTATAGTTTGTTTGTCATTCTATATATCAGTACATTTATATTCAGTATTACTTGGTATGTACCCTACTAAGCTAATGAACCATTTTGACAATACAACATTTTGTTTGTTAACGTGGAAGATCTTGTGCACAGCACGTAACGTTACATATAACAATCACTACTAAGTTCGCGATAGATGTCATTCTCAGTCTGTGTCACAGTAGTAATCTAAACTTTAATCTTTAATTAATTAACAGATACATAATTGTCAACTTTAGTGTTTTTATTGTGCCTTACCGTTTCGTCATTCCGCTGCTATCTGTAACTGTTTTAGATCGTCTATCACTCTATCCAATATCACATTTAATTTTGGATATCAAATTTGTATCAAACATTGATCAGTATTTAATTAAATTAATGAGTAATTTTTCTGTTCTATTAACGAATCGGAACTTGAGCTAGAACCGGACTTGTCATTCATAGTTTTTACCAGACTCGTGTTCTGGATAGTTAAGTGCATTAAAGTGACCATACGCATTGCTATCAGTCAATGCCAAGCTGATTAATTATAATATTTACTCTTACTTGATGTTCAGACATTCAGATAAGATTTTACATTCACAGTGCTGTACCAACCTAGTTAGGTACTGTCGCTTCATCACACAAACCTTGCACACTCACACATGCTAGTTTCAGTTTCCGATCCTGATTAAGAAGTTAATTTAATTTACTTTATTTGAACACATATGTATGAATGGCAGCGTGAATGGCTACAACACTAGGAGAAAGGATTCTCAACGCAATTCAATGTTAAATCTAACTTAATCATCGAAGGGAGTGAATTATGCTGCCACAAAATTCTTTGTTCACTTACCAAATAACACCTGGTGTCTGACAGATAGCTAACCAGCATTTAAAAAGAAATTGAAAGAATTTCTTAATGAAATCCTTCTAATCGGCAGAGGAATTTCAGTATAGAAATTAATAACATTACATGACATAAATTTTTTTTGTAATGTTATCTTTTACTAAACTGACGCGTTCGACATCATCACGAAATCTCGTATTCACGATCTGTGGAACAAGTATCAATCTAATCTAATGTGTTATGCTCTGGGGAACATTCAAGTGAGAATTCGTCGAATAGGAGAGCTGGTACAAGGCAGCAAGATGCCCAAGAAGATTGGACAATGCTTTCGAACCACATTCGCGTCCTCATGACGATCATGTTTTCCAACAGCAATGGAATATTTCATCTAGACAATGCGTCTTGTCAGACCTGTAATTGATGTGTTGCCCCCCCCCCCCATCCACACACACACACCAAACTCAGCTGATTTGAACACGATCAAAGACATTCATGATGTGACTGAAAGAGGCGTCAGAGTTGAGTGTGCAGATGCGTTGATAGCTCCCTGCAGTGACCTAATCGCTCCCATGCCCTGACGCTGTTATGCATGCCTAAGGCGAACATACCGAATGTTAGGTAGGTGGGTATGATCTTCTAAGTAATCAGTCGATATCGACAGCATGAGTAGGTATATCACCTATCGACGTGCGGCAACATCCTTTAAACTCATATTTAAAAAAAAAAAAAAAAAAAAAAAAAAAAAAAAAAAAAAAAACACCTCAGGTGTGTTTTATTGTCCACTTTAATATTTTCTGTACTTTTATGATTTAAAAAAATTCTTCGGTAGACAAAAAATAATAAAAAATACTCAGATTAAACGAATGATGTTAACGAATCAGAAGTGCTCATTTACGGTGGTAAGTCATTGTTTTATGCATGGAAGCAAAATTTTACTCGGCCGTAGCATCTTCCTAATATCGGATCTTAATAAGAATTGCAAAATTATATCAATACAGAAAGAATGTCTGAACGTTTCCGATTGCAACTTTTTCAAAGAAGCTACTTTATTTCGAACTTAATATTACATGACATATAGGCCTGTATACGTACAGATTATTTAGAGTTACCTCCTATTTGATGTAAATAAAAGCGAGATTGCAAATGATTAATGTAACCATTTATAAACTGGCAAAGACACAGTTCATATTAAAAGGTGAGATTCTTAAAGGTAAACATTTTGATCTAGGCTAGGTAAGAAAAACGTGTTAGTTACTCGTAATGCACGGAGCAACGACAAGGCGAAAAGGTCAAAGGACATTACAAGGAGATGTAATACGTAACATATACAGTCATGACACTTTCACTGACTATTTTTTTCCTTTCTTCAGTCTGAAAAGTCCCATGCAGCAGCTTTACTCCTGATCGTAATGACTGTTAGGGCACACATGAAGAACCCGGAATGGGCAAAATGTGGTAAATTTATTGCAACGAATAATATTTTGCATTTAAAAAAATGTTATGTTGATCCAGTTTTTCCATGTAATTTCACGTTTACAGCAGTCCTTGTAGTAAATATTAATCTTATGTTATTCTAAACGATACAAGTCATGTGAAGTGCGAATGTCTAACATAAGTTAACATTTTGAAGTATACAAGTGAATGTGAAGTAATGAAAGTATGTTACTGAAAACCCATCAAAACGTGTAATGTCTTACGTGACGGACCAAAATAGATATTGTCTAAAATATAAATGGATTTTCCAACCAGACGAAAAAAGATTTTTGTTATACGCTGCGACAGCAGCTCTCGAAGTGCTCGGCAAGCTACATAAGTACGCTAAGGGAAGTATGTAGGGCTTTAAAAATAGGCAATAACTTAATGTGTAGGTACACATTTGTCTTTCTTAGGTTTCGTAAGATCCCTGACAAGGTATGAAACGGCAATTATATTGTAACTTACAGGTTTTTACTGAAGAATTTCATTTCCTATCAAAAATAAAGAATGGTTACGAGAACACCAGAAGACCTGCCCCTTGGCAGAAAGACGTCGTTTTTCAGCTTCGGAAAGTTAAGGTTTACTAGATTCTGTTACAACGGATTAGGAAGTAACGTAGGAAACGTATATAGAATCCAGTAAGAACAGTACTGAACGTACCCAATCTGCGACAACAACTGTAGCAGAAAGGAAAAGCGTCACAGACGTGGCAATAAAACAGTCACACTGTTTCCCAACAATGAAGACATCAATTTCAAAATTGTTGCTGCAGCTGAACTACAAACGGCAAGAATCTTCAAAATATTGGCTTTTAAATTTAAAGTAATTACACTCAAAAGTATATGCGCGTTTCAGAAAAACGAGTGAAGAGTAAAAATGTCGAATCATTGGACTCCATAACGAATTGATATGTGTAAAAAATACTTTCAGCGGAATAAACTGCAAATTACACAAATTGGTTAGTATTAGTTCAAGACGACATCACTCCCTCGGCGGCTTGCCCACCGCTAGGAGCGCTAGTGTCGTTGCAACTGTCAGTTGGCAACAACTTTTACAGCAGTGAGTGTAGCGACTGTATAATGTTAACTACGGTAATACGTCGTCTCCAACAGTGCAAAAGTCGTGTACACATTTGGATATAATAAAATGTCCGAAATCCGCTAAAAAAATCAAGGAACATTGGTGAAATTCTTCGCCGAGCACGCCGATGTAATCAAAATGAAGTCCTTTTGAACAAATCAGGTTGTAAATCATTTCTGTTCTTCAATCGTTTATGGACGATACGATGTCGCCTCTAATATTGTGATGATAACTACGCACTAAACATGTAATATTATCTCTGACCATTTTCCAACACACAGCCTAAATTAGTTGATATTTCAGAGGTTAACTTTGACAAGCATAGGGCCTACTCTTTTTTTTCTCTCCGTTAATGTAATATCGCCTGTACTGGTTTACGTAAAATCAATTAATTACCTTTGAAAAAAATTTTGCCGAGCTAAAAAGTGTGAAAGCATTACAAATACAGAGGCATACAGTGTCAAATCGGTGTTAATTTTGCAAATATCTTTATATAGTATCCAATGTAAATTTTTCGCGTATTTTGTGGAATAAAAGACAAATTGATGAATTTTGCGTGCGTGTTGCTCTTCATTCATTTCTTGGGACCGCTTGGAAAACTATTTAAAAGAACCAAAAGAAAACTTTACAAAATTTGGTAGTCATCTGAGGTCACAATAGCATACACTCTTATGTTTTATTATGTCAGCAAGGGAAGAATTAAGAAACCCGCTCCCCAAGCCTCCTCAAATGTTAAAATATCCGTAAACATATTGGTCCAAATTGCTTAGGTCACTTGACTACTTGACTTACAAACTACTTAATCTAACGCAAACTAACTTATGTTAAGGGATGTGGTGGAATGGCCAAGCCCTCTAAGGCGCGGTTGCTCCCCGTCGGAGAATCGAGTCCTCCCTCGAGCATCTATGTCTGTCTAACTGTCTCTTTGTGTGTGTGTGTGCGTTGTCCTTAGGTTAGTTTAAGTAGTTTGTAAGTCTAAAGACTGATAACCTCGGTAGTTAAGTCCCAGAGATTACAAATATTTTGTATGCTAAGGACAATACACACACGCCCATGCCCGAGGGAGGAGGACTCGAACCTCTGCTGGTAGAGCCACGCAGTTTGTGACGTGGCGCCCCAGACAGCACAGCTTGTCGCATCCATGACGTAACTTCATACGTTACACGTTATCTTTTTAATGACTGGACGATTTGTAATGCCATATTATTGATTTTAGTATGCTGTCTTTGTTTGATATGATTTGTTTTTACTTTCTTTGTCATTTAAATCGCTTCTTAGATCTATGTACCTCTTTCGTTAATAACGGGACTTCTATGAGATCACTTTGTTGCCTGCCTGTCAATTACCTGTCGGTATGTCTGTCTGTCTCTTGACTGTAGTAACTTGCAAGATTGAATTGTTCACACAGCGAGGAACCGCAGACGTTATTAGTGACATGAATTTCACCTTTATGGTCTAGCGGTTAATGCGACAAGGGGTCTTCAGCAGTCAAATAAACAGTGAAACATCTAGACAGGCTGATAACAAGGTTATCGTATAAGAGGTCGTACTGACGTGCGGAATCGTAAACAGAGAATGAAGTAAAATACGTTTTACGGGATAGAAAGTAAAAACACACTTAAACGAAACAAGACAGCAAACTAAAATGAATAATATAGGTGCCTGTTTTTTATTTTTTTATTTTTTTTAACCCCACCCCTGACCCCTTGACTACAGCCTCAAGTAACCTATGGCAACTGACCCCTTGAAATAGGTAAAGTATGACATAATGAATTTACATCGTGGAGGAACACAAAGAGAATGGTTAACTTATAGTGTTATGTCTTCTGAAGCAATATGATGGCATTCTCGAAAAACATTTGAGATGAGCGCGGAAAAGCTCGAAGCACGGAGCGTGCAAAATATCCAGCTGACTGTCCGAATGCACGGTCAGGAACACAAACATGGAAACTGCAGCAGCGCAAGGAACGTAATGCTTATGCAAAGCGAGCTGACGCCGAGTAAACAAGACGCGACCTTGCGGTGCCAGGCGGCTGTCGACTGTCGACACGTGATCGGACCAGAAAAGCCACAACTCCGCGGACACTGGCCGCTGTACGACGAACTCACGACTGTGGGCAGCCTGTCGTCGCAGAAACAATAGTCGGGCGGGGATACCAAAAGCAGTGTTACAATTTTCTGTAATGAAGATACACATAAAAAGTTTGGTCCCTCATCAGAAACGTACGGTAAACTCGGAATAAGCGGCCTTACGAGAGAGGTGGCCAGCACATTCAGTTATTCCACTATCCGCCACGCGCGCTGCCTCTCAGTTGGTTATTATGCTAACATGACTGATTATTAGTATTCCAGATGACTTTTATTTCAACTAAACGTAAATTATTTCAATGACCTTAGTTTTAATTGTTGTTGTTGTTGTGGTCTTCAGTACGGAGACTGGTTTGATGCAGCTTTCCACAATACCCTATCCTGAGCAAGCCTGCCGGCCGCGGTGGCCGAGGGGACTGACGCGCTCCAGTCACGGTCTGCACGGCCACTACGGTCGGGGGTTCGAATCCCCCCTCGGGCATGGATATTTGTGCCGTTCTTAGTCTTAGTTCGTAAGTAGTTTGTAAGCGTAGGGACTGATGACCCCGTAGTTAAGTCCCATAAGCTATACAAACATTTGAACAATTTTTTTGAGCAAGCCTCTTCATCTCCACATAAGAACGGCAACCTACATCTGTCTGAATCAGCTTACTGTATCCACCTCTTGGTCTTCCTCTGCGGTTTTTACCCCAAACACTTCCCTCCAACGCTAAATTCACAATTCATTGATGGCAAAGAATGTGCCCTATCAATCTATCCCTTCTTTTAGTCAAGGTATGCCAGAAATTTCTTTTCTCCCCAATTCTGTTCTGTACCTCCTCATTAGTTACGCGATCCACCCACCTAATCTTCAGCATTCTTCTGTAGCACCACATTTCAAAAGCCTCAATCCTCTTCCTGTCCGCACTGTTTATCGTCCATGTTTCACTCCCATACAAGGCAACACTCCATACAAATGCCTTCAGAAAGGACTTCCTTAGGCTTAAATCAATATTCGATGTTAACAAATTTCTCTTTTTCAAGAATGCTTTTCTACCGATTGCCATTCTGCATTTTATATCCTCTGTACTGCGACCATCATTTGTTATTTTACTGCCCAAGTAACAAAACTCATCTACCTCCTTTATTGCTTCGTTACCTAATCTAATTCCTTCAGCACCACCTGATTTTCTTTTTTTGTTTGTACAGATTATGGGACTTAACTACGGGGTCATCAGTCCCTAAACTTACAAACTACTTATGAACTACTTACGAACTAGGACGGCACAAATATCCATGCCCGAGGGGGGATTCGAACCCCTGACCGTAGTGGCCGTGCGGACCGTGACTGAAGCGCCTCAGTCCCCTCGGCCACCGCGGCCGGCCTGATTTTCTTAGACTGCACTCCATTACCATAGTTTTGCTCTTATTAATGTTCAACTTATATGCATCTTTCAGCACACTGTTCATTCCGTTCAATTGCTCTTCCAGGTCCTTTGCTGTAACTGACAGAATTACTATGTCTTCGGCAATAGAGGTCTGCACCTCGCTCGGTTGCTCGCTCGAATCGCGTGATACACGTCGTTCTATGACAGTCCGACAGGTGTCGGTACTGCAGCTTGCGGCATGGCGTGTGGCTGCGCTCGACCTTTTCCTCGCTCGTTCGAGCGGCGCACGCTCGACTGGCCAGACCGTCCACACTGCCCGCTCGCCACTCGGTCGCCCACCGCAGCGCCACTCGAGTCCAAGGCGAGTGTCGGGAGCAAACTAGATGCTTGAGAATACATTCTGACTGAGAAATTTGGAATTTTTTTTCTTTCCCGGGTGCTTCGAAAGCTGTTCTCTCGATCCAGTTGAACTAGCCATTCAGTTTCGCATTTTATACGTTACCATACATGTTATTATGCGTGATTAACATAAAGTTTCTGTGCTAAGATCATTTAATAAATGAGTTTTCCAGGATCTTTCTTTCTTTCTTGTTCCCATTTTGCGGACTGTTAGTGCCTGTTTAGTAGTAGGTGTTACTTGCCGTCTTAACGAGGAAGTGATAGTATTTTATATCCATTCCTCTTATCACTCTCAAGTCCTGGAATACTTTTTCCGTCTTTTATATTGATATTAAAGACACGATATTGATGTACACCCTTTAGGTTTGTTGGTTACTTTTGTGCATCTCTCTCTCTCTCTCTCTCTCTCTCTCTCTCTCTCTCTCTCTCTGTTGCACCCCGTTAATATATATTCCCGTAGCATTTTGATACTGTGCGTGGTTGCTGCGCCTCTACCTTTTCCGAGTGAGCCCTTAACGGGAATTTTTTTCCAGCTGCAACATTCATATATCTCCCACTGCCACTGTCGTCTTTCTTATCTACATAACAAAGAACGTATGCATGCTTTTGTGCAATATATAGGATCCTCACTTTCTTCCGTGTCTTGATAAGATATCGGCCTAAGTACATTGCAGGGGGAGTGAGAATTGGGGGGACAGCTCAAAAATTTATTTTGATTTTATCGAAGTTGAATCGATGGAATTTGTCTTTTATCAAAAGATACTTTCATACCAAACATCATTGCAATCGCTTCTCTACTCTCTAAGTTTTCGCCATATTTCTACTTTAGCGACAATTTTGGAGGGACCGTTTCACCCCTTAAATATGCTTCTCCGCCGCTAAAAAATAATACGTGTCCCATAGTTTTTCATGTATTATATGCAAATTTCATAAAAATCGGAGAGTGACACTTGGTACGTTTCCTTGTGAGTACAGCGGCAGCACTACGCTGTGCGGCCTCTGCCCGCCCCGCCCCACGCAGCCTGGTTCGAGTGTCAACACTCTCGCTGCGAGCGTAACACACTCGGCGCGCCACCGCCAAGCGTTGCGCACTCGACCGAGTACGAGCGAGCGAAACCGGCGATTTGCAGACCTCTATTCGGCAAAACGCAATGTCTTTAATTCTTCACCCTGAACTTTAATTCCTTCACCAAATTTCTCCTTGCTTTCCTTTATAGCTTCCTCAATGTACAAATTGAATAACATTGGAGAAAGGCTACAATCCTGTCTTACTCCCTTTCCAACGACTGCATCCCTTTCATGCCCTTCAACTCTGACAACCGCTGTCTGGTTTTTGTACAAGTTGTAAATAACCTTACGCTCCCTATATTTTACTCCTGCTTGATTCAGAACTTGAAGAGTTTATTCCAATCAACATTGTCAAAAGCCTTCTCCAAATCAACGAAAGCTAGAAATGTAGGTTTGCCTTTTCTTAATCTATCTTCTAGGATAAGCCGTAAAGTGAGTATTGCCTTCCGAGTTCCTACATTTCTCCTGAACCCAAACTGATCTTCCCTGAGGTCGGCTTCTACCAGTTTTTCCATCATTCTGTAAATAATTCGTGTTAATATTTTGCAACCACTGACAATAACTTGTTGGTTATGAACTGTGGGCTGAAACTGAAGAAACTACAAAAAGTTAGGAAAATAAGGAGATGGGACCTGGACAAATTGAAGGAACCTGAAGTTCTTAAGAATTTCAGAGGGAGCTTTAGGCAACAATTGACAGAAACGGGGGAAAATAAAACAGTAGAGGAGGGATGGGTAGCATTGAGATACGAAATAGTGAAGGCAGCAGAGGACAAAATAGGTAGGAAGGCAAGACCTAGATTTCATTATAACATGAAATAACGTACTATGACAACGTTTCGAAAAAAATGTTCAAATGCTTATAGAACTTATGGGACTTAACTACAGGGTCATCAGTCCCTAAGCTTACAAACTATTTATGAACTAGCTAATACTAAGGACGGCACAAATATCTATACCCCAGGGGGGATTCGAACCCCCGACCGTAGAGGACGTGCAGACCGTGACTGGAGCGCCTCAGTCCCTCGGCCACCGCGGCCGGCAACGTTTCGATGTGAACACATCTTTAAAGCCCTTTCTACACGGGAAGTGAGAGCTTACAAGATTAGCCATGATGCACCGGTCACTCGGCCGCGTAACGTGTAGACTCGTCCGCTTGCACAAGATGCATGCATACGATGCCAGCAGACGGAATAGGATGGATCCTATTCTCACGCGTATGAAAAGTGCTTCGCGCATGCGCAGACGACCGATTTGGGAACTCAGCTGACAAAGCAAATCCGCGAATTTGTTTGAGAATGCGTACTTGTCTCCTGCTAAGAGGAATGTAGATTTTCGATTCAGTATATACGAGGCGCGTCCAGAAAGTAAGTTCCGTTTGGTAATAAAATGAAATTGTACACAGATACAGAAGAAAATTTTATTGCACAAAATTCTACAACTCTTAAACTACTTTTCCACATAACTGCCGAAATTTTGCAGGCATTTGTCATAGCGTGGCAGCAGGTTTTGTATACCTTCATCATAGAAATCTGCCACCTGTGTCTTCAACCAGTTGGAAACAGTTTCTTACAGCTCTTCGTCATTGGTGAAGTGATGAGCACTAATTGTAAACCTACGGTTTTCCTGGATCTTGTCATGAATCGCGTGAACCGGTTCTTCTGTAACCAAAGGTCGAGGCCCACCTCGTTCTTCATCGTGAACATCACTACGCCCGCCATTGAACTGTCGGACCCATCTTCACACCATCGAATCACTCATCGCATTTGGTCCGTAAACATCGCAAATTTGCCGATAAATTTCACTTGGTTTCACTTTCCTCGCATTCAGAAACCGAATCACCGACCTGATTTCACAGACGGCGGGATTTTCAATCAACGCCGACATTTCGAACAAGCACAACAAAGCGTACGTAACTGACAGCGATCTCCAAATGTCGCACGTTCTTCTCCTTGATACACATCGTCTACAGCGCATGTGCGGAATTGCAATCGCAGCGCTGCAGCGGAGATAAATTGAAACGGAACTTACTTTCTGGACGCGCGTCGTATATACATCAAGAGCAGACAAATGTTTTAGGAGGTGATATTATAGATAAATTGTATTAAAAATTTCATATAACGTGTGTAACATTTTTATTGAGTACAGAGATATAGCTTTATATAAAAGTCAAACAAACTTAGAGCGAATGTAAATGAAGACATTTTCACTGATTTATCCGTCGGTTCTTGGTAGTACATCACGCTGAATCAAAGTACAATATTGTTTATGTTCTACAGGTTAATTTCCGTTTAGTTACTCGGTTTTCGGCTTACTAGTTTATATTCAGACTTTAAGGTACATCGAAAAGCGGTTATTTAAATAAAAGTCAATATAATGATCTACCAAGAACCGACGAAAGAATCAGTCAAAATATCCAAATTTGCATGTGCTTTAAGTTTGTTTGGGTTACATACCAATGAAAATTGGACACGCATTATATGGCATTTTAATTACAAATCGTCTTTATTACATCTCCTAAAATATTTGCAATTTTTCCTTAAACATGCTGTAGTTACCGGATAAAATAGGTCTATTTGTTTTTAGTGAGCATTATTTGAAGTTTTATCACAGTAAAGCTCTATGTATAGACACCTGAGCTACGTTCATATACATAGGCGCCTCAAATCGCGCGGCCTGGAAGTATGTAATCACATTTTGTTATGAGGACGTTGACACATGTGAGCGATGTAATTACGTATGAACTGCACGAAAACAAGTAGTTTCACAGTGGCAGCCTAAAACACAAGGAAATGTTGTAATCATTACAATTATCACAATGTAATTGACAATTTGGAAAAGTGATCTTAAGTCAGAGATTCATTTACTCGACGTTCACAACAAACGAAGTAGGCACGTGAAGCAGACGACTCGACAAACACGTACCGTACCGTGTGAACACTTCTTCGTAGTTCGACGGTCTACCACAAGGAGCGCTGCAGCTGACGACTTTCTTGTGCGTGTTGCACGTCTCGTATAGAAAGGGCTTAACTGTAAGCGTCGTAAGCTTTAGAGTTGTTTGGATCTATTCGCGTACCGGTAGGTTTTGTTTGAGTTTGTGTCAACGTGCTCTGGCAGTTTCTCATGGCTGATCGGTAGAGACGTGCAGACCATCGCTGGGATTGATGGTCATCTAATAAGCGTATTATGTATTAAATTTTAATGGGATTGTTACTTTTTTACATATGTCAAATAAATGCATTCGAAAGGCCGACTACCATAGGTCATCATGACAAGAAATAGTCCTTAAAAATGCTATTAATAAAGTAAACAAACGCTAGTTATTCCGTGATAAAAGCTTCCATGAAGTTTAATATTCCGAGGATAATTCTTGGGAGAAAATTTAAGACTGGCTGTGTTTCAAAAATTCCTAGTACTTGTTAGGAGTCAGCCACAAGTGGTACTACGTGGTTTAGCCATACGGGGATAACACGCATCTAGGTTTGTTACATTAATGAGTCGCGTTAATTTGCTGTTTTTATTAATCTACTAGCTTATATGCCCGTGCTTCGCAACGGTTTTTAGAGACCTGTGTGTATCTTGGTTTTTTAGGTCAGAAAAAACAGAATCCTTGTTGGATCGCTCTGGCAATGAACTCAGTTCTCCTAGCCAAGATGTAAAATTTAAGTAGAAGTCACTGTCAAAAAACGATGAATGTTCGTAAAGTTTTTCATACAAAAATTGAAATTAATTTCAGTCCATACTCCGGAACGATGTAAATGTTTCAATGTTAGGTTGTGTTCATAAAGCTAAGACTGCGGTGTGTAATTGTCTGTTTGGCGAAAATTTCTAAAAACACTTCTATCGTTGAGATGAAAAATAGTAAAGCGCCATGTATCCTTTGCTTTTTAGTCCCCAAAATAGCTCGTATAGTACCTTTGGAGATTTGCCTTTGCAGATACATAGTGACTGCTTTTAGACAAATGTTTAAATTATGATATCTTTATTTTCTCTGATCCGATTTTGATGAAATGAAACGTGTATCCAATTACACGATATGCTCAAGCTACGGCTGAAAATCATACTATAATTCGTCAAATACTTTTGGAGATAAACGTGTTCTAAGAGACAGACATAACGGTCCTAGATACAAAACTTTAAATTACGATATCTTTCTTTTCCCGTGATCCCCTTTTATGAAACGAAGTTGCCCGATGTATATCCGTGAAGTACTTTAGGAGATTAGAGATTTGTAATAGATAGCTGTACGGAAAGGATACAATAATTCGTAGAGAACTACACCATAGTTATGAGCATAAAAAATCAACATTGACTTCTATCAGTTATTTGGTGTACTACGTAACTAACAGGGCGTCTATTTGTTCTTTACTGTAGAAAACCGTTTTCTAGGCATTTCTAAAGAGAAGGGACTCAAAATCTAATAAGCACGCACCGAAATCAGAAAGGAAACTACATAGATTCGATTTTTCTTGCAAAGAATTCTTATTAAATGAAAACATAAATAAACGCGAAAGAACGTCGTTACTTCTTAAATTCAAATTATATGCACTCCTTTTCTTTCCATGAGATTGCAAAGCATGTGGGATACAGCTGGCTTAAATTTTACTTAACAGTGGCAGCGGTTTAGTTTGCTATTGTTGGCAACAAACTATTCGCTTTAAGAGGCTTATTAATTTACTCATCAGAACAGCACAAATTATTTATTTCAACGTGAATATAATGAATTATTACCCTCATTCTACGTGACTGATTTTTCAGAAAGCATTGAACGGCCGTTGCCAACATCAGCACACTACGCCGATGCCGTAAGTAAAATTGTACCCCATGTTGTAGTGCATTACACCACAGTTATGAGAATGGAAAAAAACAAACCATCGCCATCTGTTAGTTATTTGGTGTGCTAAGTAACTAAAATCTTCTCAATTTTTCCTTTCCTGTACTATGGTATTTTCTACGCATTCCTAAACATGAGGAACTCAAAATCTGATGAGGATAGGTCTACTCTGAAATGAGAAAGGAAACTACATAAATTCGATTTTCCTTGTAAAGAATTCTTATGTAAATATATCCAAAGAATTCACATGGAGGTAATTTTGGAACTGGCAGTGCAATTTTACCACTTGAGCAGCATATACTTATGTATGACTTACGAACTTTCCATCACAGACATACATTAACGTACGTCTACACTCTGTGTAGTTAATGTATAACTGTGTTTCACTTTGAATCTATCTCGATTTAAGAATTGTACAGTAACCGTATTATCACATGTACGCTAAACTTCGTAAGTTTAGGAGTACGTAGCTTTTCCTAAAAGTATTTGGTACAGCTGCATTTAATACGGTTCCCTGTCAATCGGTTTGCTGTTCCTGCTCTATGGTTGGCAAGTTTTTGATGTACCCTTGTCCGGTTAGTAAATTAGTAATCTTCTCATTCCCCGTGAATCGGTACACGCGATGCCACCTAGCGAGCGCTAGCCGGGTCGCATTAAATGCAGTTCAACCATTTACTTATTACTCTAGAAAAGCTAAAATATAGAATACAAACACAGATGTTAATTACTCATCTAACTGAATGGTATTAATCTGTTAGCAACGCGATACTGTCTGCTAAACCAAAGTAACCTATGGCATACGAACAGTGATCTCTATACGAACTGGATGTCGAACTACTGAGGTTTGAACGTGCCGGCCAGAGATTGTGTTGTTGCGAGGACGCCATGTTTAAATTTGGCAAGAAACTACATGTCGTAATACAGAAGAAAGTTATTTTCCGGTCTTGCACCTTCATGACATAATGTCATTTAATGTTCCTGGTACATGTAAAACGCCACTATAGCCTACTTCACATCTAGCGCAAATATGATGTGTTTCTGCTGTGTAATTTCTGTTATCAAGTGTTATATAGGCATGTTTGATAAGCTAACCATAACATAGTTTCCGAAGTGTTTTCTCATCGATTTAAGTATTCATTCAAAATGTCAAACAAAACAACTGCTTGAAATGATGCAGAAATCGACAAACTACCCTATAAGTGAACCTCTAAATTAGTGTGGTTCGTAAGATCGTCTTCCAATCAAAGCAGATGACAGTTGCTTACAGGCGAAATAAATTGCGAGCAATTATTTAAGTAGTGATGACATCTAAGTAGAAACGATGATTTCTCGAGTAAAACATGTGCAGACTGAAAATAGCAATAGATCGCTTACCAGCATACATATACAGTTCTAATGTGACGACATATATGCTTACTCCAGTTTGACAGCATACCTTACAGAACATGAACTACGTAATTTTCAGAAACCTTTCCAGTTCTGATCATATTTTGACGGTGTAGGAAGTCATTTTATCACTACTGGTTACATGAAATGTCCTCGAGTTCCTGTAGTATATATATGCAATAAATTCACGTAATATTTCTGTCTTTCCATGAACAGAAAATTATAGGGAGGGCAGAATTATTCTGAATTTGTGGAAGTCACTCAGAAAAGTATTGCTCGCTTGTGCTAGTTTGATAATTCTCTGCTGTACAACCATATTGGTTGACAGATTTATACGCAGAAATAATTATTCCCAGAAATATTACACTTGTTCTCCTGCTTTGGAGACAGGTCTGCAACTTTGTATCTGTCACATCAGTTGACACTATCCTAGCAATTCTGCAGAATTTCAATAAGAGAAGAGTGCCATTAATACGACAGCCAGAAAATATTCCTTTCAGGGCTTTGGGTGTTTCCCACTTTTTAAATCCACAGTTCCAATAATATATAAAGTTGTGGTAGGCCTAACATATGAAGTGAATCATATATTACCCCAAGACAGCAACCATTAAGTTTCCCAGTGCAGATGCTTCATACACAAGCCACTACACAAAATTAACAGCTACTAAAATTAATGTTAATTCAACAATTTATAGGCCTACCAGTATTTCTAAATTTTCTATTCAGATAAGGCAAATGTAATTCAGGTAGGTTATTGAATTATGTGGAGGTTGGCATGACATTCTTATTGGAATTGAACATCATTAAATAGGTTTTGATAATTTAGATGGAATGTTTTAATCTGGGCAAGACCAGTAAAACATTTATTATTGCACCAACTTTGTTGTAAATCTGAGTACAACTGGCTGAAGAATGCATCTGTACATTTGAAAGGGGTTTACATTCTTTTTCATACTGCTATTCATGTTGTAATGATAGAGAGTTGGGTTACAATGTAATTGTGGCAGCAGCAGTGAAGTGTCCTAATTTTGCAATGTTGCATGGAAGAATCTGGAATATGTTAGCCCTCCTGGTGGAACAGCATTAATTATTTCATGGTGAACACACAGAATTATTCCCCTCATTCTACATTTTCAAAGAGTCTTAAATGGTCATTGCCAACATCATCACACTACACTGCCGTAAGTAAAATTTTATCAACAGTGGAACACTAGGTTTATTCTAGAAAATAGAACAGTTAACAGAAATTATATGTATTCTTTTTATAATCTCAATCACAAACACTGCCGTGATGATGTGGTGTTCAGTCCGCAGACTGGTTTGTTGCAGCTCTCCACGCTATGCTGTCCTGCGCAAGCCTCTTGATCTAAGAACATGTATGGCAACCTACATCCTTACCTTTTTGAATCTACTTAATGTATTCGTTGCTCGGTCTCTACGATTTTTACCACACACACTTCCTTCTAATGCTAATTTGACAATACCTTAATTTCTCAGAATGTGTCCCACTCTTCTCTTAGTCAGCATATGCCACAAACTCCTTTTCTCCCCAATTCTGTTGAGCACCTCATTAGTTACATGATCTACCCATCTAATCATCATTCATCAATAGCTCCATATTTCTAAAGCTTGTATCATCTTTTTGTCTGAACTCCAAATCATCCACATCTCACTCCCATACAATGCTACACTCCAGACAAATGCATTCAGAAAGGACTTCCTAACATTTAAACTAATATTGGATGACAAATTTTGCTTCTTCAGAAACACTTTTCTTCCCTTAGCCAGTACTGCATTTTATGTTTTACTTCAGCCATCAGAAGTTATCTTGCTACCTAAATAACAACGCTCTACTACATTTATTGTCTCATTACCTAATCTAATTCTTTCAGCATCATCCCGTCATTCAATACGATTGGGCGTTCAAAGATCATTTTCATGGTTACTGCCAACACTAACACATGCTTTGCAATAAGGAAATTTTACATCACTTTTTGCCTTTACCTCTACATTCATTTGTAAGTTTAACTGAAAGATAAATTACAGATGTAGGTAACCCACAGTAGTTCTCTTAGTAAGAAGAAAAAATGGAAGAGTAGTTAACAAGCTGGATTTATCATTCCAGATCACAGATAAGGCGAGACTACAGATCAATGCCTAAAACCAAGTTTCAAGTAACAAAACACTGTGTTGATGGTAATGGATGGGTTTCAAAGGAAACACACAGTCACAGAATGTAAAAAGACAACATTTATTATTGCACTATTTTGTGATGTATCTGAATAGTACTGGCTCAAGGATTTACCTGTACATTTGAAAAAGCTTCATTTCTTTTACATACTGCTATTCATGATGTAATGTAAATTTATGTAAGATGAGATTTGGGTTACATTTTCCCTGTGGCAGCAACAGCAGTATAGTGTGCTAATATTAGCAATAAAATGTTTACAAGGAGAATTTGCTGACCTGACAGGGTTGCATAGAAGCAGCTTAACCTTCAAGGTGAAACAATTATTTCACAGTCAATGCACAGGACTGTGCCTCTCATTCTATGTGATTAAGTATTCACAGAGCCTTAAATAGTCACTACCAACATCAGTATACTACACTGTCACTGCCAAACAAGGTTTATTCAAGAAAATACAACCAGTTAACAGAAATTTTATTTATTGTTTTTATATCTTTAATTACAATCAGTATTCATCACCACTGAACAGTACATCAGTATACAGCCTCCAAAAATTCAACATTACACACTGATTCATAGTTTTTCATTAGACATGATTAAATAGTATAAGTTTGTGCAACTTCTGTCTTATACTAGACTTATTCTTTGCAATTTTCTCAGCCGAAAATCTTTTACCATATGTTTTTAGACGTATGGTAGTGTAGAGTGATGCAATCTTGCAAATAAGTTGAGTCTGGTGTAGATCTTCTATTCCAAATTCATTGTCATAATCATGACTGAGGGCAGGAAAGGGGTAGTCTACAAATTTCTTTTTGATACAATGCAAAATTTTAGCCAGTAAATTTTTCTGCCTCATATCCCCATCAATTATATTTTTTTGGAAGAGCTTCTCTGCATATTCTACAACGGAGTACACAGTGTCGCTTGTTTCCACAAGCTTTCCCCTGCTAACAAATCTTACAAATGCGTTCTTCTTTGCTGTATTGGCAAACGCATAGGGATTATCGTGTTCTGATACAGTTTCAACTACTGGTGGCTTCAGTATGTGAAGACAGTCATGGCAAGTGATTTGTTTTGAAAGCCTCATGGATACATACCCAGCAATCTAGAACAGTATGTTCTGCTTATAAAAAGAAAATTTAATTTTCTCATCTAGAAGTGAGCACCATATTCCTACTTCATTTTCTATATCTGCTCCATCATTTTCAGGTACATCTCTTTTTGTGTTAAAATCATAAATTGGTGGAAGATAAGAAACATTAAAATTGAAGCAGTTCCCATTCACTGGACTGACACAGTTACCCAAAAGCAATTTTCTCATGGCACATTTGAACTGGTATGCATTGGGGTTATTATTCCAACCACCTCTAGACCGAATGCAAGAAAAAAACAGCTCCAAGTGGTCTTGTGACAATTTATAAGTCAGCAAATATTTTAAAGGAGATTGAATACGAAGCATACTTGCTAAAGCTATGTGCCTTACTGACTGCATATTAAAAATTATGCCAGAAGCAAATGTATTTCTTCCATGCATCAGTAAAGGAACACCATTTACTTTCAAGCTTCGAATATAATTTTCAGTATCTCTGAAAATACCCAACCAGTACGCTTGATTGGTAAGTCTGAGGGGGCTCTTATACCCTTTAGCTAAAGGATTTCTTGAATTGAGTGTGTCAAATATTCTATCAATATAATGGAGGAACTCAACAGTTGCTTCACTCCCTATAAAATTTGCGTTACCCACTCTCCTCAAAAAATCTATGCTGTCTGCCACACTAGAACTGAGTGTTTGTGCTGCCAGTCCCACATTCATTTTCTTATTTAAATAATTAATATGCTGCCCAGACAATTTGTTAGCAAATGTCATGCCTTCTTCAGTTTGCAGCTTATTCAATTCCTCAATGAAATGCCACCTAATAATACCAGTTGGAGACTCAATAACCGAAACTTCTGCCAAAGTGTTACGAGCCAACTTTACCATATGACACGTATCCAACATACAATAAACATTATATTTTTCCACAGGGTGAGGAAAATGACTTTTAAAGGCACCTTTAGGAATGTTCAGTATACAATCCAGTGAACGTAAAGTGCTTATATTTACTTTGCAGCCATCGCAGGTAACACACCTAATTTTAATACCACAATGGTGAAGCCTCTCTAGAGCAGACTTTATTAGCATTGCTTGGTTATCTGCATCAATGCTACTGATAAAAAAGTATGCAATAGGACATTTAAATTTGCCTTTAATGGATACGAGCATAAAAACCAATGCCTCAGATGCTTCCACTACTTTCTTGCTCGAGGTACTTCCCCACCAAAATCTACAAAACCTGTATATTGCTTGGTTCCTTGGTCCCAAACAACCTGCTTTCTAATTGCCATGCTGTCTACAACCAAACAAGAATCACTGAACTCATCTCTTACAACAAGGTTCAAATCTATATATTTAAAAACATCACTTAAGAAGCCAGGCTCACAGTTTACACTAGCCACCCATTTTGAAATCAATGACTTATGGGGAAGAGGCATTAATTTTTGTAAATACTGGTATGCTTTTGGTGAATAGAAATATACAGTCAGTAAGATGACCTTTTTCCTTTAGTGTATTTATAATATCTTCCATTGAAAACACTTTTTTATCTCTTCTTCTGAGTTTTTCTCGAAGACACTTCAATTTGCGTTTCAATTCGTGTACTTCATCTGGCAAAAAATTACAAGTTTCAGTAGCCTTGTCTATCATTGCAACCGCTGACTGATTTCCACAATCGCTACTTGTGGAAAAAACGACTGCAGCCTGAAACAAAGAATGATAGATATAAACCCAAAGTAATTGCCTCATGCACCGAAATATTAAAATAAAACACACATGGAAACTGTAATACTAACATTACTTTCACTGTGATGAGGCTTTTCATTGTCCACACAATTATCACCTTCACTTTCCACAGAATCAGCATCCACATTTTCTACACAGTCATCAGTTCCTTTATTTCCTACACAAATATCAGCTTCTACAGAGTGCAACTGGGACACGGATTCCATGGTTGAACTCTGAAAACAAACGTATGGGTTATATATTAAAATACTGTCATATTTACATACCATTATTTTCAAACACGTTCACAGCAGAAAAGTAAACACAGTTTGTATGCAAAAAAATTACCTGCAAGGCAACAGCATTACTTTCATTTAAAATTCGAATTAAATGTCGCCTTGGCTGCTTATTTGGTGGCATCAAATGTGTTGGAAAGTTAAAAACCGATGGAACAGCCTCTGGCTTGAGGCGTTTCCTCGAAGTTCCAGAACTAAAAACATAATCTTCTGCTCTGAAATGATTGCCACAAAGGAAACTACACGATGTAGCTTTAAAACCTTTACGTTTCACAGCAATAATCCACTTTTTGAGAAGTTCTGGGTTCTTTAAAGGAAACCTGTAAGAACAAAACAGTGGATTTAAACATTAAAAAGTTACTTATATAAGAGCATTTGCATGATATTCTTTGTCGTACGTAGTATTATTACCTGTGAAATGTTAAATCATTCTCCTTATTCCACCTATTCGTGCAGTTAAAAGCAGAACAAGATATCACCATTTCGAAAATACTCTTAATACGCTTACACCGATAGATACTTCTTGCCAAACTTTAGTATGGCGGACGAGGCAGACGACAGAGATATCAGAGATACGCTGGCACGCGGAAACTGTATGTTTTGTGACCAGAGTTCTACATCCAGTTAGTATAGAGATCACTGCATACGAACTTTCCGTCACAGACATACATTAACGTATGTCTACAGTCTGTGTATTGCAGTGAGCTCAAAGATAATATGGAGATGGTACTATATATTATTAAACCGTGACGTTCGACGTATATTTGTCTCTCTAATCCAGTTGTCAGTATTTTGATCCTAAGCACTACAGTTGACTTTCCAGTGTTATATTGAGATCATTGATGTATTGCCAGTGAAGTTAATGCTCAGTTAATGGATATCTGTGTTTCCCAGTGTTTTATCTTTGAGTCTTTTTATCTTTTGAAACCAACATCTAAGTAACGTCTTACTTATTCTTATTACATCTTTAGTAGTACAATGTGCGTTAGTTCTCCGCAGATGGAAAATTAATGCGATAGATACAGTTTGTATATATGCCTGGATGAAACGTATTGACAGTCTTTTACAAGCAACAGAACAACAGCTTTTACATAAAAGATTGTTGTCGTTGTACTGTGAGTTGTTGTTGTTGTTTTTTTTAATTTTTTTTTTTTTTTATTCCCACAAGATTAGAAGATCAAATATCAGTATGAAAGGAGCAACAGTTTCCGTAAGATTCCTCAACAATGCATGTGAAATGTTTGGTTGTGCTTTTATAAGAAACGAAATCTGTTTGCATCCATAATATCCAGTTTTAACAACCGTTTATATTTTAGGACATTTCCCACAGACTGTAATGCACAGAACTTAAAACAACCAAAGTAGTGGCTGTTTACATTAAATAATAGGGTAATGAGGAAACATCATCGATGCACTCGCCAAGAAGTGACTTTATTGCTATAGTAAATAGTCTGTATGAATGTTTAGCTTTCTATAACGTAATTGAAAGCAGATTTTCACCAGAAATTACTTAATTGTTGACATATAAACTTCCACAGGAGCAGCTTGAAGTATCTTCCAATCGGTAATCACATTCATAACTTGCAAAAATTAAAAGATTCATAGCGTAACACAAAAACAGAGGATATGTAATTCTGTTGCTTCTAAAAATAACTGACAACACATTAGTTTTCACCTGGGCACATGTATGCACGAACTCACGGCATTAATATTAATAATAAGATGAAATTACGTTATTTTCACTACTAGGTGTGTAATAGGAATACGAGAAGTCGTTTTATTGTTAAAATCAACGCTTGATTTCACCTGTAAATGAGAAAAACTGTTCCTCATATTGATTAAAACTCGGTCACGTGACTCGGGGCAATTTTAGATGTTGGTTTCAAACCACAACACAGCAGAGATAGAAACACGCGCAGTCTGTGTTATCTTTGGTCTATGGTCGTATTGCTCCATATTTTACGGATTTTTTTTTTTTTTTTTTTTTTTTTTTTTTTTTTTTTTTTTTTTGCTCTTTGGGGCCTGCAGCATAATAAAGGTCATATAATGACATTTTATTAAAGAAATTCCAATTTGCTGCGAAGTTTATATATTTCTATTAAGTCACAACAGACTGTTTCGGCGTATTAATGCCATTTTCAAGTGACGTCTAGATGGAATGACGTGCATATATCATCGAATCTGACTGTCTTCTGGTGTTATAAAAATTTTTACAATATTTTAAATTACGTTTGACAGTTCGATGATATATGTTTACATAGTATCTTTTTCTTTTACTATGTAAACATATATCATCGAACTGTCAAACGTAATTTAAAATATTGTAAAAATTTTTATAACACCAGGAGACAGTCAGATTCGATGATATATGCACGTCATTCCATCTAGACGTCACTTGAAAATGGCATTAATACGCCGAAACAGTCTGTTGTGACTTAATAGAAATATATAAACTTCGCAGCAAATTGGAATTTCTTTAATAAAATGTCATTACGGATTTTTGTTCGCCACACTCACCCACCGCCACACACCGCGACCAAAACACCACAGTGCACTCCGCGAACCTAAAGGCTACTCTCATGCAGAGCCGGCATTGACCTGCAGTAAATAAATTTGGCTACCAAGTGAAATATATGGATACACGACCAGTATGGGACCCTCACCAGGTGGGACCGACGGAGGACATTGAGAAGGTTCAGAGTAGGGCAGCTCGTTTTATCACGTTACAGGGAGGAAAGCGTGATAGAAATGTAGCACGATTTGAGGTGGAAGTCATTAAAAGAAAGACGTTATTCGTTGCGGCGAGATCTATTTGCGAAATTTCAATCACCACTTTTGAATCTGAAAATATTTTGCTAACACCCACCTACATAGGGAGAATGACCATCCCAATAAAATAAGAGAAATCAGATCGAAAACGGAACGATTTAGGTGTTCTTTTTTCCCGCGCGCTATTAAAGAATGGAACGGTAAATAAAAGTTATGAAAGTGGTTAATGAACCGTCTGCCAGGCTCTTAAATGTAATTGCAGAGTATCTATGTAGATGAATACTTGATGCTAAATCCGTGGATTTTTTCTTCTAATGGAGAAAATCGGCCGGATAGAACGGCCTGATCGACAGACTTTGGTTTCCAAATTTTTATAATATATAGATATAACCTGTGTAAGTTGTATATCTAGTGTGGGGTTAGCTGTTCTGTGTGTACCTTCAAAGTGAGGTAGCACCTTTAAATTTTCCCCACTTATGTATTATTTTTATTTTATAACAATGTCATTGAATATCAATTAATAAATCTGGGCCGTCAGCATGTTTCACAAAACATGGAAATAAATAATTACTAGCCATATAGCCTTCATATATAACAATTCCTATCCTGAGCAAGTTATGAGCTGTACCATGATAATGAAATGTGTGTCAATTGGTACACTCAAAATTTAACTAATCTATTTACTCCTCCAAAAATAGTGAGACGGGATGTTTTAAAGGAAAGAAGATTTACTCAAAAACTAATTTATTTCAACCAAAAATCGAACATCTTACCTCATAACAAATCTAAAATAAACGTTCTGCACATTTTGCATTGGACTAAAACTCCTTGTATCTCGCTGGATTTTACGTTATTTGAAAGCAGATTTAACTGCTTTTAGTAACGACGACTAGCTTTCAGTATATGACGTGAACGAAATTCCTAACAACATACATTTTCCCTGTATTTTTCCCGCGGTGTCTTCAATTGTAAACGTTAAGGAAGATAATCTGTGCAGAACTATCACTTATCAAAGAACAAACTGTAATAGAATCTATCAGTTTAATATGATTATATAGAAAATACCTAATTGCAAATTAATACAAATATTTATACTCACTTACAAAAGATTTTCTTCTTCTGTGGTGACAAAGCGCCAAAATCCTTGTTATAGATTCTGCATATCTCATTCCAAGTCTCAGCCGCCGGCCGCGGTGACCGAGGGGACTGAGGCGCTTCAGTCACGGTCTGCACGGCCACTACGGTCGGGGGTTCGAATCCCCCCTCGGGCATGGATATTTGTGCCGTCCTTAGTCTTAGTTAGTTCATAAGTAGTTTGTAAGTTTAGGGACTGATGACCCCGTAGTTAAGTCCCATAGACTATACAAACATTGAACATTTTTAGCTTCAGCCTTTTCATCTTGTTGGAATCATCAGGTGTGGAAAAGCTCCATAAGACTGGCCGATGTTGTACTGTCCCCATGAAACTTTCTATGTCGAAAACACTCACTGTTTTCTCCATAGGGCTGAGCTTATTTGACACGCTAGGCAAGCGTCGTGTTGACGTCACAGTCAACTCGCAAACGAACTCGACTGTGGCCACGACCGGGCGCTATCGATCCTTGAGTCTATAGCCCAAACGAGTCCTTATTTCGACGGGCAGAAATTGTCTCCGGCCACTGAGAACTCGTTTGCTGTCAGTTCGTGAGGGCGCTACCAACGCCACCTGGATACAAGGCCTGTGTGCTGCTTGCCAAGAGTAGTCATAACACAAGCACACCATTTGAGTTTGGAAATACTTGGATGTTGCACACTGTGTTTCAGAATGTTTTTCGTGTTATTTATGTGATTCTCCGTGAAGATTTTTGCTGGTATGAGACAAAATGGCCAATATGAATCGTCCGATTGCAATATAGTTATCAATATCATATACCAAAACAAATTTGTTTGTGAATCACGTAAATGACATTACGAACATTCTGAAACACAGTGTGCAGCGTGCACGTCTTCCCAAACTCGGCACAACGCTATATAACACAAACAGTGTGCTTGTGTTATGACTACTCTTGGCAGGCAGCGCACAGGCCTTGTATCCAGGTGGCGTTGGCGCTACGCTCTGGTTAAGAATCAGGCAGCATGTCATTGGCAGACAGCTAGCGAGTTCTCATTAGCCGGAGATAATTTCTGCGTGTCGAAATAAGGACTCGTATAGACCAAGCCAGCTTGTCAGTTATCCGCCATTTTGATGTGCTGTAGAGAAGTGTTTCTACCAAGCCCCCACAATCGCGTAAGCGGCCGACTGCGAACAGCGGACAATTTGAAGAGCGCCTCGGCGGCCATTGTGGTGGCAAACTTCCTCGCGAACTTTAAATGTCCGTAACATTGTTTTGATTAGAGAGATAATTCATTTGAGTTAAGTCGCGAAAACTATGTCTAATTGAAATAGGTAACTACAAAACATCTTCAGACTCCTTGAATATACAGCAACTATCGGTTGTGTGTAAATTTATTACACATACGGTGTAGAAATCCAAACTATAACATGTTGTTTTCTAGCGTTCTAAGTGCTGAATATGAACGGATTTTATAGTCAGACACGATTTTTTGTCACTTTCTCAGTATATTCTACGATTGTGAAACTTTTTTTACAAACATTAATTTCGGAAGAGTTTCACACAGGGCTGCCTGAAACGGCTAATGTTAAAATTCTGTTGTGGAAGTGAAATATGCCATCAGATACATAACTGAAAAATAGCTTCTTACCTTCTGAATACAGCAACCAGCCACTGCCAAATTCTTTTAAGAACACGAAGTACGCCATAACTTTTTTTTAACTAATGCTTCTAACATTAGCATTAGGTTATCTAGCACGAATATTAGCATTCTTAATGCTGTAAGCCAAATACCTGAGAGTAGCGTGACTGCTCAAAAGTCAACAACTATTGTCATAGGTTTCAACTTCACAAAGTGCATCAGGTGTGGCTATGTGTCATTCGTATATGGAATTATACACAGTTCTGCAAACCCCTTTCGGTTGTTATACCTATATGTAAAGCATATTACCTTTAAATTCGGCGTTTCAAATTGCTAATATTAATTTCATAAACAAATATTCGAACTGCAGTGAGGAAACTAATTTCGTGACCCCAATAGTTATTTTAGACAATCATAAAATGAAACCTTTTGAACTTCCTGTCTACCAGTACTGCCTAAAGTAGCTCCTTTTTAAGAGTTACCTGTATTGTAAAAGCCTGTTATTTATTTCATTAAAGTTATTTCTTAACAGACTAACATGTAGTAGGGCTACTTGTATTCCTGAGAAATATAAATGGGAAGACAGAATTAGTTCTTTTTATTTCTTTCTTAAATCGATTTATGAATTTAAACGCTGAGCAGCTCTTCACCATTATGCTTGATGTACACTGCAATAGTCAAACAATACAGACGTGACAATCAATTGTGTATATATCCTGCAGTAGCTATTTAATACACGATTTACCTGCTAACAACACTGGTATTTATGTGAGGCTTGCCACTACCATGGCGGCCGGGCGAAGATTCAAATTATCCCGCTGAAACGTGTCCATAAAAAATTATTTTTGTAAGAAAATGTCTAATATTGTGCCTCCTGTTTTGTATCAAGTAACTTGCTTGCCAGAAAATGTATAATATCGCTTCTACTGTATGTATCGATATGTGTGAAGTTTCATCTTTGGCAAAGATCATGTATTGCATAGCATTGTAGCTCGAACTGAGAGAGAGTAGCACTTGTGGTTCAGCTCGCTTAGAGAGCGGTTGAGTTGTGTGTATGGCTCCAATGTATAGCAGAGGCTGCTGTGCCAGCAAGTCAGAAGTTGTATTATGTAGGTAATGTAATGCTGATTATTAATAATAAGTAACTTGACCTTTCTTTCATGTTTCTTTTACGTAGTTAGAAAATTAACCTACTTCCTTCATTTGATAATTAGTTGATTTAAAGTGGAGTATTGATTTGAATAATATTGTTGAACACATTTCATTATTGGTACCATAGTAAATGATAGTTAATTGTCTATGATACTAAATTTCAATAATCAGAAACTGATCTGCATAAAATTCTCACAGTCAAGCATTAAGAAAGTGATTTGTGGTTTTTTAATATCTTTCTCGCAGTCAAAATTTTTGAGTATAGTCAGTGTCTGTTTCAAATGGTGACTTGTCACAGCTGCTCTTGCTTTGTTTAAAATATCCGTTGCGCACATAATCAGTTTAATGCACTGTTTCTTATTTAATAGTATACACATCAATATCAGGGCCATAATTAAACCAAATTGCTGTGTTGATGAACAATTTGTTGTCTGATTTAACGATAGGTTCAACATCCACAACACACACACAGCTTTTATCTGGCGCCCTTTCTGCCAGGATAGTTCACAAACGGGATCGTGACGTAGTTAGATACGTAGCCTTATTTAAGTTAGTTTGTCTTTTCCACTAACCAACTTATCTTTTGGCTCTTAATTTAATTTTTGTAGCACCATCCTTTGTTATAGCAACAGTAGCATAGTAATTGTTTCTGTAGTTTGTTACTTACCATTCTTGATAGTGTGTAGCATTGTTTATAGTAGATTAATTGAATATACAAATAATTGCATTACTACTGAACAAGTCTCTCTTTTATATTGTCTGATGTTTGTTGTGATGAAAGTTCTAGTACCGCGGAACTCGTGTGATAATTAACGGTTCGCGTAATCTCGATTGTGACTGTATGTTGCACTAGCCCGATTGAGCCTATTGTTCTCTCATAATTACTGTGTGTAATTTTCAAATAATATGCAGTAGGTGAAAATAAATATTATTGGTCACTTTACTGCAAAATTCTGTTAACAATGTCGAAGAATAGGAGAGTCCGCGCTGATGCTAAATCTGCTTCCGAAAATGAGACCTTGAATGATACAAGGAGAGAAGCTGAATTTTTACAAGAGTCTTCTCACTGCACTGATACAAATACGACAGTAAATACCGTGTCCGAAAACGCGGAACAGATTAGTTCAGGAACAGACAATATGGATAATGACAAAGTACAGGATTCGACAATACAGAATTCCGATTCTTGTAACGTGGTTGCGGAAAATAATGCATCGGTTCCGCCTAGCTCTGCTACAAAAAATACATGTGCGACAGCTATGGAAAACGTATTACCAAATGACTTCATGCAGATGTTACTCTCACAGCTCTCTAAGTTAAATGAGAATAGTCAATTACAATCTCAGAAATTAAATGAAAAACTTGACAATAATCAATTACAATCTCAGAAATTAAATGAAAAACTTGAGAAAATAGAACAGACGTGCGATTCGAGGTTTGCGAATATTCAAAGTAGTTTTAATAGAATAAATGAGGACAACAATCGGTTCAGGGAACAACTGCTCAATACTTTCAAATGTGAATCTCAGCAAATAAGACAAGATATTCGCGACGAGATTAATCCGGTTATGGAAAGCCTTGCGTCACGAGTCGAAAATATAGAAACCACTGAACTCGCTCAATTGAAGCAGCAGAGTAATCTAATTGATGAAAAGTTGCAGAACTTCCATCAGTCACGACTGAACAGATCAATAAAATTGATAAACAGTTTGAGGATATTACTGTTAAGATGACCCAAATCAGTGATAACACTGACAAAAGTTCTGATGTGGCGCATCCTACCCCGTTTAATGAAACTAATGAATATCTCGCCCTTCACCGTTTCAAACAAGGTCAAATGACCATTAATCAGCAATACAAGGCTGAGGTCAGGAAATTAGATGATCGCATGGCGCGAATAGAGAGGAAATTTGACCACACTTGTGAAAACCCATACGAAGACGTAGAAGAAAATTTGAACGAAAATGACAATGATAATGATTCGAACCAAGTAGGTCGCTTGGTACGTGAACGAAGTGTACCTTGTAGTAACAACAATGAAGGCGCGGTGCGTAGTTTACGCCCACTTACGCCGCACGGGCGAAGGGAAGCGTTTGACTACAAGCATTTCCTGACTGTACGGAAATTCAAAATATTCAAAAACTCTCCGAACGACTTGCACCCTAAAGAGTGGTTGCAACAATTCGAATATTGTCTTCCCCCGAATTGGCCACTTGAGCACAGATTAGAATTTATATGTGGTTATCTGGAAGGCGAGCCAGCCACCAGAATGAGAGCTATTGCACAAGAGTGCTATAGCGAGAATCAGTTCCGACGCTCATTTCTATCCGCATACTGGTCGGAAGCGGCACAAGACCGCGTTAAAAACAGTATTGCGACGTTCAAAACTTTTGAGCGATCAAATTTCTCGAGCCCAGTGGAATATTTCCAAAACTTAGTATACAAAAATCAATTTTTATCGGCACCTTACTGCCCTGCCGAATTAATTAGAATTTGTTTGAACAAATTGCCTCTACACTTGCGTCAAATTGCCATTGCGGCACGATGCAAGAATGATATTGAAGCCTTTAGAAATCTCTTACAAGACTTAGAGGAAGAAGACGAGGAAAATTCCTCGCGCAGTCGACATTTTGAAACAAACAGATATGATCGCCGGTCGCATCAAAGCCCGCCGCTTTCTAAACGTCATCCAGAGCACGAGGATCAAACAAAGGGTAATTCTTTCACTAATGAAACTTACAAACAAAGTCGCGACAATGAGAACGGTGCTTTTCAAGATCGTGAAAATAACCGTGGAAGTTTTCGTGGCCGTTACCGAGGTGGTGGCTTTGGTCGCGGAGGACGCCACAATAATTATTATCATAACAGCAATACCTCAAATGATACTAATTGGCGTGAAAGACGCAATACTGATAGTGATCGCGAGACTGAAAATAACAACAATAACGCTGAGAAGCGTAGTCGGGAGCGCACACGCGATAATTCTCGTGATCGCCTTCCACGACACGAAAACACAAATCGGGCCCAAAGCAGATCGCGTACCCCAGAAAGACAAGAGCAAAACATTGAAATCAGACCTGCCAATCCACGCTATAATTCGTCAAAAAAGGGGCCGCGTCAGGTATGACTAGCGGACTCGACGGCAAATAATTCGGCCGTACAGGATTTATGTGATACTAACTATACGCTGAAACTTGTTCATTGTGAACGTCCTCACAGAGAGGAAGGTTACGATGAACAACCTCCCGAACAAAACAGAATAGTAGTTTCTGCGGAAGTGCACAATACTGATGCTGATAGCACCTCAGTAAGTGATAAGGCAAAACCGACACAAATTGTGTCAATACCTAAAGCCGTTACTCCTGAAAGTAATGACAGTAACAAAAATTGTACTATCAAATTTAACGAAACAAATGAAAAGGTATCGAACAAACGTTATACTGCCCAACGGTTAAACGAGATAATTGTCGATCAGCAATATAATGACGACAATTCAGATTGGGAGACAGAAGCTTCGTCTTCAGACTCTGAGGAAGACACTATATACGAAATAAAATTCTTACAGTATCAACCAACAATTGCATATGACAGACCGGTCATGTACTTTGAAATGCAGGACACGGTACTGCCACACAATAATGCAACTAACAGTGACCCTGGAACAGGAAAAAATGATTTCGAACAATTAGATTTGCAGCACACCTCTGTCGCTGATTGGATAGACAATTACATGTCTTCTAATGACGACGATAGTGAATTCGAAGTTGATGAACAATCAAGATTTGAAAAGCATTTATCTTGTGAAAGCCTCGTTAATCTTGGTAACACTTGTCTCAACAAAGAAATTTCTTATGAACCCTCTACCGAACAAGACGTAAAATTTGTACAGTTAGATGACATAAAAGAGGCACTATTAGAAGAGAAGGTAGACTGTCTCGATATTCCAATTCACCCTATTGTATCTGTCAAAATTGGCAAAATCAATCTTTCTGCTGTCTTAGATTCTGGTAGCCCAGTATCAGTAATCAGTGAAGTGACTTTCAAGAAATATCAGAATTTGCTTAATGGTACCACTCTGCCTTTGCAGTGCACTAAAATTCGTGGCGTCATTTCTAGCAAACCTGTCGAAATTCGACAGCAAACATACGTAGAATTTTTATGTCAAGGTCATACCTTTTCTGCCAACCTGTTGATTGTCCCCCGCTTAACTACACAGATAATATTAGGTGTGGACTTCCTATCCAAGTACAAGGTTATTTTAGATTTCAATACGGCTAGTGCCACTGCTTTTGTTCAGGAAAATGCCATACAAATTAAATTCGAAGACTGGATTACCAGATATGAAGAAGGTGCCAGTTGTATAAAATTTTTATCTACTTCTAATGTGACGCAGGATGTCAAACCTGATGATGATATAACAGATAAACATTTCGAGACTGAACAAATTGACTTGATTTCTGACATCATTAAGAACAAATTAGTAGAAGTTGAAGGTGCCTCAGAACGTGATAAGGAAGAATTGTTCCTTATCTTGCGGCGTTATTCCCGTGTATTCGCTAACAGTCCTGGTACCATAAAAAATTTTCTCTATGAATTTAAGATCAAAGAACATAATAAATTTTTTGTACCTCCATATCCCATTCCGATAGTATACAGGGAAAGAGTTAAGGCTGAAATTCAGTCCATGCTCAGTCAAGGTATAATTGAACCTGCAGTTAGCTCATATAACAGTCCCCTACATATTGTTGAAAAAAGAGATAAGTCAATTCGATTAGTGCTCGATTCCAGACAAATTAACAACATCATTTTACCTGAAACCGACCGACCCCAAACCCTTGAAGAATTGTTACAAAAATTCTATGGTGTCAAAGTTTTATCCTCATTAGATCTTAGGTCTAGTTTTTGGCAAGTGAAACTGCACCCCAACTGTAGGAAGTATACCGCGTTTCTCTGCTTCGGAAACTGTTATCAGTTCCGTAAATTGCCTTTCGGACTGAATATCTCCTCATCTGCTTTCATCCGTGCAATGAATGCCACACTTCCTGAGCACTTAAAACAACAAATCACAATTTACGTTGATGATATTCTAATTGCAGAATCTTCCTGGGAAAAACATAACAGTACGTTGGCATCTTTACTTGAAGTGTTTGCTCAATCCGGGATTACTGTCAACTTAGAGAAGTCACAGTTTGGTTGTTCTCAGATTAAATTTTTAGGGCACATTATTTCTAAAGATGGGATCCAGCCCGACCCCGAAAAGTTAGAGGCGATAATGAAAATGCCTGTTCCCACCACTAAACGCCAATTAAGAGCTTTCTTGGGTTTAATTAATTTCTATCGGCGTTTTGTAAATTTGGAAGACCTAACTACTCCCAGATTATATGAATTAACTGGAAAGAATACTGTTTGGTTGTGGGATGAAGCTGCCCAAAGAGAATTTCTTTGCTTAAAAGATGCACTCCTTCACGCACCTATTCTGCACCACCCAGATTTGTCTAAGAACTTTTGCATTTCCACCGATAGTTCAAAATTCGGACTTGGCGTTCACGTATTTCAAAAGGATGAAGAAAATGGCATTGCCACTCAGAGAACCATTGCGTTTGCTAGTCGCATACTCTCCAAGTCAGAGCGGAACTATTCCGTCACTGAGCTTGAAGCTTTGGCAGTAGTTTGGGCATTCGAAAAATTCCGTTATTTCTTGTTTGGCAGACACACTAAAGTTTACACGGATCACCGTGCACTTCAATTCCTCATGTCGGCAAAACTTAACCATGATAGACTTAGACGATGGGCTTTGTTCCTTCAAGAATTCGATTTCTCTGTAATTTACAATCCTGGTAGACAAAAAATCGTTGCAGACTCGCTATCTCGTTCGCCTGTTGGGCTCATCAAGGCGACAGAAGAGGCATACTGAGAAAATAACTTTACTATCCTCTATATGCAGCAAGTTGCTTTCGAAAATTACATATCTGCTACATTTTCTGACATAGCTAAAGAACAAGATAAAGATCCAATCTGGCGAGATATTAAAATAAAATGGCACGATAAATATAATGTTTCCATCAGACAATTTTACATTATCCACAATAACATTCTCTTCAAACGTAAAGCCCCTGACAGTCAATTTTGGTTAGTGTGTGTTCTGGAGGAATCCGTGAACAAATTGATTTGGTATATTCATCTTAGTTACGGACACTATGGTGCCAAGAAGTGCTTCGCGAAATTACGCGACTCTTGTTATTTCATCAACATGGAGAAACGTATACGCAATGTGTTATCTCGATGCAAATTGTGTCAGAAAGCAAAGCCGCCGACCATATCTCATTCTGCTCCACTTTTTCCGATTATACCTTCAAAATTAAAGCAGTTAGCAGCCGTTGACCTGTTTGGAACTCTTCCGAGAACTAACAATGGTTTCTCTTTTGTCTTCGTTGCTATTGAGCTCACATCAAAATTTGTATCTTTTACTCCGCTCCGCCGTGCCACGGCGAAGACAGTAACTAACGCCTTTGTCAAAAACTTCCTAAAAGATGTTGGCCATATAGATAAAGTCATCTCCGATAACGGACCTCAATTCCGTTATCATGATTGGGCACGGATGTTGCGGCGCAGAAATATCAAACCTGTGTTCATATCACTTTACCATGCTGCCTCTAACCCTTGTGAACGAGTGATGAAAGAGCTTGGAAAACTTTGTAGGCTGTATTGCTACCGCCGACATAACACATGGGATAGATATCTTCTGTCATTTCAAAATATCATAAATGAACTTCCTAATGATTCTACAGGTCTTTCACCAATTCTGGTTCTGAAAAACAAGCAACCTCCCGACCGTATCAAGGAATTGACACCTTTTCCTAAACACAGAAGACTACGTCATCATGAGATCATTGAATTGGCGCTTAAAAACATTAAGAAAGCCGCTGAAAAAAGGAAACGCTCTCAACGTAATTGTTATGCCAAACAACTCTATGTAGGACAAAAAGTATTAATTAGATCCCACCACTTATCCCACAAGGGAAGATCTATGAATCACAAATTCTTCTTACTGTACAATGGTCCGTATCGAATCAAACGTATCATCCACGACAACGTCGTTGAGGTAGAAACTTTAAAGACGCACAAGTCGAAAGGCATACACCACATTTCCAATATTAAAATTTTCAAGGCATAAAAATGGGGTAGAGAGTCCATTAATCTGTTTTGGACACACCAAGTGGCGATTGGTGCCCCGTTCTCGAGCTGAGTGTCACTATTCTTCCGCTTTTCCTTAGTGCGCTCTATCTACCTCTTTTTCTCACTGTTACTTTTCTCTAACTCTGAATACTTATGCTCTGTGCTACGCTGGGGTATTGTCATAGGAAACTATGATTATCTTGCAATTTGGATATAACTAACTCTGTGGCTGTGCAAGAAAAATAAAATTAGTGGAAATTTTTGATTGAGTAATCTAATTAAGTTCCTATGTTTCAGAAAATGTCAGATTTCTTTTCTGTATTACTAATTGCATAACGTACGAACTTCTGAGCGAGTGAAGAAGATTTTGAGTTGACATAAGCATTTTGTAAGCCAATTAAGCAGTAAAAAAGAAAAAGGACATTCTGGAGGATGATGAGTAAGGCAATACACAATATGTCATGGTGGTCTTTAAAATACATTATTGTTTATGGATAAATGATGGTAAGGAAGGTATTGGTAACACTCAAAGATGTTTGATAAATGTAATTATGTGGACGAGAGTATACAATGATTATGAAGCAATTATGAGGAGAATCGCTCTGTTGCTAATGATGCTATGCTCTGTTCTTTTCTTATGTGCTTACTCGCACTGCCCTTTTGTGTTTTCTCTTTGTGCTTATGTGCATCATTTTGTATGTTGATGCATTGTGCCTTCAATGGCATGTGTGATTGGTGAGAATCATATCCTTCTGATGCTCTGTAATCATGTGTAATGAATATCTCTAATTATGCTTGCAGCTATGCTTATTGCTCTTGTAATCAAAGCTCACCGCTATGCTCACTAATTATATACCTAAGCCCCACTACTATGCTAATTAATTTTATAATGAAGCTCAGTGACAATGTATGGTTATACTTATACGTTGCACACAGCCATCTCTCTTGCAAACTTGCAGTTTTGCCATAAATTACGCCTAGTTAATCTAGTTAATGCACAGAGATACTTTGCTTTTGCTTATTGCTATCTTCAAAACTTTATTGATAATCTTGTTGACGAAAATCTGCAGCTATGCCTAACAAATAGTTACGTCTGTGTTTATGTTATCGGATGATTTACTGTGATGTACATCTATTACTGTGCCAAAATTTGCCTTAATTGTTTTGTTTGACCCTACCGTTGACTCAAACAGACACAGACATGACCTGATGACTTGAACCTCTTTTGATATTCTCATGAATTTTCCCTGATGTGTTATACCTTAAGGCAATGAAATGTGTAAATTAAAAGCCTGGCCATGGCAACATATGTAATTTAATTGTTATAATCTGGTGGTAATGCAATCCCCACCATAGTGATGTATGTAAGACATGTAAACTAGTGGTAATTGGAATGTTAAGTTATTTGAAGTGGCTTCACGTTAATCGCTCTAATTATGACAACAAATTTACTTTACATGACCTAATGCCAAATTGATGACAAGGACCCTGAATGTATTTCATACGATTATGTGTTTGTAAAGTAATATGTACATAGTATGTAAAGCCTTATGCCTATATGAAATGACACTAATTTTGTAGATACTCTAGTATAAGAATTAAATTACTCATTAGTATTCAAATGTATCCGTCTTCAAGACACTACTTGTAATGTAAAAATATGGTTTAATACCATGACCCCATCTGTACCACGTGAATTTGGGGCAAAGTATAGACATTTACTAATCAACGACTTTTCTTTCAGTGTAAAGTGAAATATGACTATGTTACTAATTTGTGTGTAAAATGCTTTATTTCATGTACTTTGGACACGCATGGGAGCTGGCGATTTCGCACACGAGATTCCAGAATGCACACAGAACAATGGACGTGCTATTATACACCACTGGTTTTGGGCCTTTTAATGAAGATGTTTGTTGGATGATGTTTGGCCACATAGTACTGTCCATTGCAGCCTTGGCCAACCACCACCATTTTGCTATATTTTGGCTATGCTGATGCAGTCTGCTAATAGCTCCGTTGGTTGGAGCACACTTGGTTGTCAAATTGCATGGAGGAATACATCAGAACCTTTTCCCCATGACTTCAACCACAATGCAACCAGCCAGCTCGCCTACAGTGTAGTGTAATCTTACAGTGTTTTGTGTTCGTGTGCAGACCTAAAATGAATGTTAGGGGATAATTGGCTAATCGTGTGCAGACCTAAAATGAATGTTAGGAGCTAATGTGCTATTCGTGTGCTTATACTATTCAGTGCCTCCCATTGCAAACGTTGTCCACAGGTTCATTACCAGTGTTTAGGTATATTTCATGGTTCTTTTACATTCAGTGACCAAAATAAAATTGTGCTCTTGATACATACATATGCTTTCAGAACTATAATGAGTCAATATCCTTTAGTCTGAAATGTCATTGTGCCTATTCGATTGTTAAACGTTATATTGAAATCCTATTGTGCCGAAGCAGTGACATTATTTTGTACATGATCAGAAACCTATGTAGTCAAAAATTTTACATGTATGTTCTAGCATCCATGAAAGTATGGCATCTTAAATGCATCACAGAATACAAAACCGACACTTTATCTTGTACTAAGTGCACTATAAATTTACATAGACTACATTGTGCACAAGATACGAATGTTCATTTTATGTTAAAAAAAACAAAAACAAAAAAACTGATCTCTGTCACAAAATTTATACGCATGGGACTTACACTACTATGTGTATTACTTGTAATAACCTCTTTTTCTCTAAAAAAATTGCATTAGTTAAACTATCTTTTGTAAAAGTTTGTATATGTTCATGTTTATTATTGTATTTTTTCCACTTGTGTATTACTTCTAGCTACCTCATTTTCTCCACTATGTCATTTGTCAATCGATGTTCTGTAAAATTCTATATATACTTATGTTTACCATTATGTATATTTGTCATGTATTCCATTTACTGCTGATGTTCTGTACATTTTTGACATTTGCTTATGCCTGTCACATCCTGTACCACTCCAAGCATTACTCTTGATGGTACTGTTCTGTAAAATGGCATGTATTTACGACTGTCACATTTTTCCAATTTTTCTATGAACTCCATCTGTTGTTTTCATCTTGAATATCTTGTATAAAAATGATTATCAGGTTTTCATATTTTTCATGTTATATTTTGGATGTCATTAATGGATTTTTGGACTTGAAATTCAGTAATTTTGCTGGCTAGGCAATGCCATTGGCATCACCCACCCTACAAAATTTTAATAGGTAGGAGGGGGGTGATGAAACGTGTCCATAAAAAATTATTTTTGTAAGAAAATGTTTAATATTGTGCCTCCTGTTTTGTATCAAGTAACTTGCTTGCCAGAAAATGTATAATATCGCTTCTACTGTATGTATCGATATGTGTGAAGTTTCATCTTTGGCAAAGATCATGTATTGCATAGCATTGTAGCTCGAACTGAGAGAGAGTAGCACTTGTGGTTCAGCTCGCTTAGAGAGCGGTTGAGTTGTGTGTATGGCTCCAATGTATAGCAGAGGCTGCTGTGCCAGCAAGTCAGAAGTTGTATTATGTAGGTAATGTAATGCTGATTATTAATAATAAGTAACTTGACCTTTCTTTCATGTTTCTTTTACGTAGTTAGAAAATTAACCTACTTCCTTCATTTGATAATTAGTTGATTTAAAGTGGAGTATTGATTTGAATAATATTGTTGAGCACATTTCATTATTGGTGCCATAGTAAATGATAGTTAATTGTCTATGATACTAAATTTCAATAATCAGAAACTGATCTGCATAAAATTCTCACAGTCAAGCATTAAGAAAGTGATTTGTGGTTTTTTAATATCTTTCTCGCAGTCAAAATTTTTGAGTATAGTCAGTGTCTGTTTCAAATGGTGACTTGTCACAGCTGTTCTTGCTTTGTTTAAAATATCCGTTGCGCACATAATCAGTTTAATGCACTGTTTCTTATTTAATAGTATACACATCAATATCAGGGCCATAATTAAACCAAATTGCTGTGTTGATGAACAATTTGTTGTCTGATTTAACGATAGGTTCAACATCCACAACACACACACAGCTTTTACCGCGACAGCAGCGCCGTTAGGGAGTCTAGTTATTTTTACAAGGTCTTTGGTGTCGACAGGTCGACGTATCGCATTCTGATGACGTCAGCCCGACGCTTGCCTAGCGTGTCACTAAGCTAAAGCTCTCCATCGTTGCAGAGACACACGGCAGACCTTGCCAGTGATATACATTGGCGAATGACCTCAACCAGTAGAGACGCTGGATTAACAATGTGTACCACAATCTACAGGAGAATGGAAAAGCTGGTGGAAGCTGACCTCGGGGAAGATCAGTTTGGATTCAGGAGGAACACGGGAGGCGATACTCACTTTACGTCTTATCTTAGAAGATAGATTAAATAAAGGCAAACCTACATTTTTAGCATTTGTAGATTTGGAGAAAGCGTTTGACAATGTTGACTGGAATACACTCTTTCAAATTCTGAAATCAGCAGGGGTAAAATATAGGGAAAGGAGCCTTATTTACAACTTGTACAAAAGCCAGACCGCAGTTATTAGACTCGAAGGGCATGAAACGGAAGCATCAGTTGGAAAGGAAGTAAGACAGGGTTGTAGCCTTTCTCCGAGGTTATTCAACTTGTACATCGAGCAGGCGGTGAAGGAAAGCAAGGAAAAATTTGGAATAGGGATTAAAGTTCAGGGGGAAGAAATAAAAACATTGCGTTTTGCTGATGACATTCTGTCAGAGACAGCAAAGGACCTGGAAGAGCAGTTGAACGGAGTGGACAGTGTGTTGAAGAGAGCCTATAAAATGAATATTAACAAGAGCAAAACAAAAATAATGGAATGCGGTCTTAGAAAATCAGGCGATGCGGAAGGAATTACATTAGGTAACGAAACAATGAAGGTGGTAGATGAGTTTTGTTACTTGGGTAGTAAAATAACATGCGATGGTAGCAGTACAGAGGATATAAAATGCAGAATGGCAATGGGAACAAAAGCATTTTTGAAAAAGAGAAATTTGGGAACATCGAATATTAATTTAAGTGTAAGGAAGTCTTTGTTTGAAGGCATTTGTATGGAGTGTTGCCTTGTACGGGAGTGAAACTTGGACGATAAGCAGTGCGGACAGGAAGAGAATAGAGGCTTTTGAAATGTGGTTCTACAGAAGAATGCTGAAGATTAGGTGGGAAGATCGCATAACTAATGAAGAGGTTCTGAACAGAATTGGTGAGAAAAGGAATTATTGGCATTCCCTGACTAAAAGAAGGGATCGCTTGGTAGGAAACATTCTTAGACATCGGGGATTTGTAAATTTAGCATTGGAGGTGCTATATCGATAGCTGAGATAGGTTGGCAACAGCACCTTCGCGGGCCGCCACAGAGAGCGCCCCGCGAAGCCACAGCCGATGGGGGCGCCGCCAGCGCCTTCCTAGGCAGTGAAAGAAGACACCACGACAGAAGACCTTCGGACGGCGACCAGCAGACGTCGAAATATCTAAATAGAATAGCTGCTGTACTTGTGGTATTTAAGTGATGTATCGTACTAATTCCAGAATACACTTCTGACTAATGGTTCTATGTCTATAGCAATTCTTCAGAGTTCCCGATTGCGGCCTACAACCTGGACCCACCTTCTGTGTGATCGCTAAGGACACAACAGAAACATGGCGACGAGGATGGGATTGTAGATACTATTGTAATTGGCTGTATTTATAAGTAGCGCACTGCATTGCCTTGCCGACGTTGCTCAAGTGGTCAAATTTTTCGCAAGCATTGCGACACCACGCACGCACGTGCCAATAGGGTTTGTTGTCTTGGTCTTCGTTCAATGCTCTGGCGTATTGGTTAATTTTGTCTGGTAAAGTAGTTCAGAAATTTGTTATATTGCTCGGGAAGGCGTGTTTCTTTTTTGTTGTTGTTGTTTGTGAGATATTGTAAGCATGACTGCTCCCCCACCCACAGTTTCTGCCGGGCTTCCTCAACTGTCACAGCCAGGCAACGCGCCACCTACACTTGTTGATTTATTCTCTGTTATTCAGGCACAGGCGCAGCAAACAGCAGCTCTGCAAGGACTACTGTCTCAAGTACTGCAGGCTCAAGCGCAGCAACTGTCGCAACAGCAGCCAGCAGCCACCACACCGAAGGTAGTGCCGTCTTTCCGTCCCTTCAACGAAGACAAGGAGGACTGGGAAAAATATGTTCAGCAGTTGGAGCAGCATTTCATCGCCCATCACGTACCAGGTACTGACAAAATTCATTTTTTTCTGTCGTGGTGTGGCCCCCAAGTCTTCGCGATTGCTGAAAAGCTGTTCCCGGATAATAAACCCGATCAAGTGCAGTTTACCACCTTAGTAGACGTCCTTTCAAAGTACTATTCAGACCACGTGCATGTAGCGGCCGCCCGTTATCAGTTTTTTAGACTTCGAAAAAAGGAAAATCAGACGTATCGCCAGTGGGTGACAGAACTGCAGGGAATGACAAAAAAATGTCAATTTAAATGCGTGTGTGGTGCTTCCTATGCGGATTCTATGATCAGGGACGCGGTAACACAAAATGTGACAGATCACAAAGTTAGGGACAAAATTTTACAATACAGTAATCCCTCATTACAACAAGTATTGACTATTATTGATCATCAGGACGCATGTGAATTAGCTACCCAGTGCTTTGACTCTCCTCAAGTGTGTAGTGTAGCGGCACAAAATGAGCGACACACGGCTGGCCGCAGCGTCCGCCGAGGCAATAAACATAGTTCGCGGAAACTGCCACAGGCTTCCCGCTCGGACGCCGTACGTCAGAAGGACAACAAGCGCCAGAGCCACACGGACACCGCTCGTACTGTTAGAAAATCTTGTCCACGTTGTTTGTCCAAACATAAACGAAGTGACTGCCCCTCGCGAAATGCTCAGTGTTTTGCGTGTGGAAAGCAAGGACATGTACAATCGGTGTGTTTACAAAGACAGCGACAGGCACCTGGTGAGCCGTCTACAAATTTAATCACTTCTAGTACAGTGAACGAGCATTTCATAAATGTTGTCTCAGACAAATCTCGTGTTGCAGTGTCCAAGAAAAGTGAACAGACCCCGTTGCTTCGTAAGAACAACAAATTGTTTGTGAACCTTCAGATTCAAAACTTGCCTGTGGAATTACAGTTAGATACGGGAGCGTCACTTTCGTTACTAAATTATCGAACTTACAAATTGCTGGGCCAACCTCCGTTGCAACCTACTCCTGTACAATTGTCAGCATACAATGGGGACACTATACAGGTACTCGGTAAATGTAGCTTGCCCGCAAAGTACCGAAATTGTACGCAGACCGTGACTTTCCATGTACTGTGTTCGGAAGATTCAACAAACATTTTTGGACTCGATTTATTCGACTTGTTCAACATGAGTATACAGGAAAATGTGCTGACTGTTCAATCGTGTGTGCCCACCGACAGCTTAGATAAATTGTGCAAAGACTTCGCTGTACTTTTCACAGATGGCCTTGGTAGAACAACAAAGTTTATTGCCCAAGTGACACTCAAGGAATCGGCCCAACCCAAGTTTTGTCGTGCGCGCCGTGTGCCTCTCGCCCTGCAGGACCAAGTGGCGTTTGAACTTTCAGAATGGCAACGCAACGGCGTTATAGAACCTATTTCAGCCAGTCAGTGGGCCTCCCCCATAGTGATTGTCCGTAAGCCGTCGGGTCGGCTCCGTATCTGCGCCGATTTTAAGAAGACAGTTAATCCTCAACTGATTGTGGACACATTCCCGCTACCACGCCCAGAAGAACTCATGGACCAACTCGGGGCGGGAAAGTACTTTACTAAAATTGATTTAAAAGATGCTTATTTGCAAGTGCCTTTAGATGAGAAATCGCAGAATGTGTTAGTTATCAGTACTCATATTGGTTTATTTAAGTTTTTGCGATTGCCTTTTGGTTGCGCATCTTCTCCTGCTATTTTCCAGCGGTTTTTAACACAGTTGACCGCCAAGGTTCCCTGTTGTTCGACGTATTTAGACGATATTTTAGTTGCTGGTCGTACCCCAGACGAACATTTGCGAAATCTTCGTTCGTTATTTGAAGTGTTGTCGGAAGCGGGCCTCCGCTGTAATAAGGACAAATGTGTCTTTTTTCAAACAGAAATTGATTATCTGGGTCATCGCATTAACGGGCAGGGTGTACATCCCCTGCAGACGCATCTACTTGCTATAAAGAATTTGCCGACTCCCAAGAATCTTCGGGAATTGCCATCTGTGCTCGGTAAATTGTATTACTATTGCAAATTTATTCCAAATGCTGCTCAAATCGCTGCACCCTTACATCATCTTCGGAAACGGAATGTTCCTTTTCAGTGGACACCTGAATGTGACGCCGCTTTTCAAACCTTAAAACGGGAACTCTTGAGTGACAGGTGTTTAGTTCATTTTGATCCTTCGCTTCCTGTAGTCTTAGCTGCCGATGCCTCAGCCTATGGGATTGGCGTTGTGATGTCACACCGGATTGGACAACAGGATCGTCCAATTGCTTTTGCGTCAAAGTTGCTTACTGATGCGCAGCGCAAGTACTCTCAGATAGAGAAGGAGGCGCTTGCTCTGGTATATGGTGTCACGAAGTTCCACCATTATTTATATGGTCGGAAATTTTTTCTTGTTACAGACCACAAACCATTGCAATCGTTGTTTCACCCTCACAAACCTCTCCCGGAAACGACTGCCCATAAATTGCAACGCTGGGCTCTGCTTTTGTCTTCTTACAATTATGAAATTTTGTATCGCCCGTCATCGAAACACGCTAACGCGGATGTCTTATCCCGCCTTCCAGTGGGCTCTGATCCAGATTTTGATTCGTCGCCGGCGTCTTGTTTTGCGCTCGACGCCCAGGTTTCCGATTGGCTTGCATCTTTTCCTCTTGATTCTCGGACGGTGGCACGGGCTACCGCCGCCGATCCGACATTGAACAAGTTAGTACATTATCTTCGTTCGGGTTGGCCCCGATTTTCGAAGCATATTGCAGACACCGAAGTTCGCCGATTTTTTGCGCACCGTAATGAGCTCTCGTTGCAAGACGGTGTCATCTTGCTCCGCAGCGGAGCGGATCAGTTGCGAGTGGTTGTGCCGACGTCGTTACGCGCACAAGTCTTGCAACTTCTGCACGAGGGCCATTGGGGTGTAGTCCGAACGAAGCAGTTAGCCCGCCGCCATTGTACGTGGAAGGGCATCGACGGGGACATACAGCGTATGACGTCCCGTTGTCGCGTTTGTGCAGAGCACCAGTCCGCTCCACCGCGCCGTTTCTTTTCGTGGCCGAAAGCAGCCGGGCCCTGGCAACGTCTTCATGTTGATTTTGCGGGACCTTTTTGGAATTCTCGTTGGTTAATGTTAGTGGATTCTTACAGTAATTTCCCGTTTGTGGTGCCTATGTCTTCGACCACGGCAACTGCCACCGTTAAGATTCTACGGTCCATATTTTGCCTTGAAGGTCTGCCATAAACGATCGTCACTGATAATGGCCCACAGTTTGCATCGTCGGAGTTTGCTTCCTTCTGTCGGAGCCAGGGTATCGAACACGTCACTAGCGCGCCGTTTCACCCTTCGTCGAACGGTGCCGCGGAACGTCTCGTGCGGACGTTTAAAGAACATATGACCCGCCTCAGGCATGACCATTCCCGCGATGACGCCTTGCTCATCTTCCTGACTACCTATCGGTCGCAACCTTACAATGGCTCCTCGCCGGCGGAACTTTTGCACGGCCGGACGCATCGCACTCTGCTTCATTTGTTACACCCACGGCCACGCAGCTCGGGGTTCGTGCTGTCGGCTCCGTCGTCGCCTCTTCGTGCTGGCGCGCCTGTTTGGTTTCGTTCTTATGGCACGCGCCAGCGTTGGCTGCACGGCACAATTGCTCGCCGCCTCGGCCGCGCAATGTTCTTAGTTAGTACTGCGCGCGGCTTGCAGAAGCGGCACCGCAATCAGCTCCGTCTCTGTGTTTCTGGCGCGGGCTCTGTGTTTCCAGCCGTGGAGTCTGCTGTCCAGCGGCCGCCGCCGCCGCCGCAGAAGCAGCACCAGCACCAGAGCGCGGCCGCCACGCCTTCGTCCCAGGAGCCTATGGATGTGGACGTCCCACCGCTGCCGCCGTCGCCTCAGCCGTCGGCGCCTCCCGGTCCGGCGCCTGCTCCTTCGACGGTTGTCCGCCCGATGTAAATAGACGCCCTCGTGGGGCGTCCCTCACACCTGCCACAGGCCGGACGTGGCGACGCGCGCCGCCGCCGGTTTCCTCGCGGGGTTTACGGTGGGCGCTCGCGGTGAGATCCGGGCGCGCGAGCCGGGCGTCCCCCGCTAGCAGTCCGACGCCTGGCTCCATCAGTGGTCTCCACCCGGCTCCCTCTCCCCACGGCCGTCGGCGCCCAGTGTACCGAGACGCGCCGGCCATGGCTCCCGAAGGGGGGAGGGGTGCTATATCGATAGCTGAGATAGGTTGGCAACAGCACCTTCGGACGGCGACCAGCAGACGTCGAAATACCTTTCAATATCTAAATAGAATAGCTGCTGTACTTGTGGTATTTAAGTGATGTATCGTACTAATTCCAGAATACACTTCTGACTAATGGTTCTATGTCTATAGCAATTCTTCAGAGTTCCCGATTGCGGCCTACAACCTGGACCCACCTTCTGTGTGATCGCTAAGGACACAACAGGAGGGACGTGTGTGGGGTAAAAATCGCAGAGGGAGACCAAGAGACGCGTATAGTAAGCAGATTCAAGTGGATTTGGGTTGCCGCTCTTATGAGGAGATGAAAAGGCTTGCTCAGGATAGATTAGGGAGGAGAGCTGCATCAAACCAGTCTTCGGACTGAAGACCATAACAACAACAACCACAACTGCGCATGGAAAGCGACAAGCGGCTTACTGTGCCCCGTGTGAACGCTGCCATAAGGCTCCGTGTAAAGCTAGTAGCCGGCGATTCACTTGACAAGCCACACTGCGGCTCAGTGAGCCGAAGCCGAAGCTCTGCGTCTCTCGTGTGAAAGGCCGCATAAGGTCCAATGTAACGCGAATCGCTTCAGCTCTCTGCAGCTAGATGCACGGACTCCCGTGTGAAAGAGACCACACTTCACGAAGCCTGGTAGCGGCACAGCTCAATCGAAAGTGTTTCATCAAACAAAATCCGGCAACTTCCTTTCGATGAAATCATCCTACATGAATATTTCCTCTATTTTCCTTCTCTGACTGAGCCATCAAGGAAATTAGGCTGATCGGTACGGAGCCATGAGCTAACAGCGCAGTAGTTTAGCGACACTGACAACAGTCCACCGGCTGTGATCACGGACGCGCGAGTCCTGACATATCTGTTCCCGGTTTGCTTCGTGGCAGGGGGCCCTGTTTTGGTGGTTGAATAATACTTCTTCATTGCTTATTTTCACTAGCTTCTACCTGCGAGTTCATTCAATTAGTATGGAACAACTTCGAAAACTATCCCATTGCGTCGTTTTATCTGTATGTCCTACCCAGGTCCAACTCTGTCCCTCTGAAAAATTTCATCCAAATCCACCCAGTAACTTTTGCATTAGAACAAACTTTCACAGCTATACTTAGAGAGTATGATTAAATGTTATCTGCTGCGTGACAAATAATTTAATTAGTAGCATTTTTGTTTGCCTTATTATGTCTTCCAGTGGGCGGTAAGGAACAGATGATGTAGTTATGTATATGAATAGTTTTAGTATAAAGATGTCATTTTTGTCCTGGGGACCTCGGTGACTTAGCTACGCCATTGGTTGACGTTTTAACCAGTGTCTTCCACCTCGTCGCGGTTTTTCTTCTTCTTTATGATTTCAGTGTGTTTTAGCCACCGTGGCACATTTTAATTCGTAATGTGGGTGTCTTTAAATCACCACTTTAATATACTTCATTCACCAGTTTTATCTCCATGTATTCTGAACATTCTGCATTTTTTCTCCGTTTAATTATGTGCTAATTGACAAATTTATTGTACGCTCTGCTGAAGAGCAGTATGTTACGCGTCAGCTAGCCTGCCCGCAAGGGCATCAAAATAACCATTAAAGAAAAAAATTAAAACAAAAATAATGTACATCAACACACATAAACATTTTAAAGCACAAGAAGTGTGGTCTTGCGATAATACGACACATAATGCCTATTCGTTTAGTTCTATGTTTAATTTTTATGACACCCGTTAGCAAAACTAAGACTATCGTCGTTATTATTGTTGCGTGTTGGATCAGGTACTTCCAAGTGACAGTATAAATACGTTGAAAAATTTATTATAGTTGAAAGTTTACCAGATGTCCTTGTTACGTTAACATGCATAGCAAACATGAATAAATTAGACTGATTACCGAAAAAACGCAGTATGGCTGGTGTTAATCTATATCTATAAATCTGAATGTCTGTTCGGTGTACGTTTATCACGTCTGAACCACAAGACATAAAGAGCTGAAAATTTGTACAGTTACTAATGTCTACCCGGGGAAGGCTTTAGGCACGGTTTTATGGCGCTCGGATAGCTATATATATATATATATATATATATATATGTTAATAAAAATGTCTGTTCGGTGTACGCTTTATCACGTCCGAACGATAAGACGCAGAGACTTCAATATTTGTACACTTCCTAATTTATACCTAAGAACGGTTTTAGACACGGTTTTATAGCGATCTGATAGATATTTAGTAATTTGAAGAATATAACGCGAAATGCGGAACAATAATTACTCTTTGAAAATTATGTTTACTCTATGAAAATGGTTTTATTGGTTGCATTGTTGCTTGAGGGTTGATAATAATAAAAGGATGGAGTATATTGGGATGGAAAGTTATCGGTGTATATAAAATTCTACGTGTGTGTGTGTTAATATTTCGCTCTGCAGCGAAAACTACAGAACGCAAACGAATGGTCTGTGTGTAATTGTTACCCGAAGTCTCCCGTTGTACACCATAGCAGTTCCATGCCGATAGCTATAAGGGGGTGGAATATATGGAGGTTGAAAGTCGTCAAATTATAAAAACATTCGGACTGAAGGCCATCGATGATGTTTGCGACTCTATAGCAAGGAGGTAACATACAGCGAAATGTGATGCCACACACCATATCTTTGGTCTACGCGTGCTACAATGTCTTCAGCTCTTTCTCTATAAGGATAAGCATACGAATAAGGAAATATAAGAATAAATAAATAAAGCAGTAAAAAAGAAATTTCTTTATAAGATCTCTTTAAAAAATCGATTTGACGTTTCGCGCATTACATCAAGTGATTAAAAATGTTTGTTTCTAAAGAAGGTTTTGTATTTCATTTCATCCTTCAAAACAAGTCTCATAGCACTATTGAAAGATAGCTTATCTGTCATAATCAACCAACACGCGAGCGGAGCCGCGGGCTTAAGCTAGTATTTTCTAAACCTTTCAGGTATTTGCCTGTATCCCTCCTCACAAGGTTCTACACGGTTAACATCTTATGGGGTTTTAGGGTTTTGCAGTACATTCTTATGAATCATACAGTTTAGCTTATTATTTCTGTGCCGTTAGACATCTAAACTGAAGTATATAGTTCTCAATATGCTCTTTATGCGTTTTTCTACTCTGAAAAAGATCAAACAATGAATCGTGAATCATTTCAGCATGATGAAAACATTACATAAACCTCGGGGTCCTTAGAAATCTTAGAAATGACAATTGTGGTGTCTTTTTCTGGTTATTACTGCATGCATTCATTAGCATTCTACGGATCGGAGCGTGGAATGTTATATCCCTCAATCCGGTAGGGAAGTTAGAAAATTAAAAGAGGGAAATGGAAAGGCTGAAGTTAGATATAGTAGGGATTAGTGAATTTCGGTGGAAAGAGGAACAGGATTTCTGGTCAGGCGAGTACAGGATTATAAATATAAAGTCTATTGGAGGTATTACAGGAGTACGTCAGATAATGAATAGGAAAATAGAAATGTGGGTAAACTATTATGAGCAGCGCAGTGATCCTATTATCATAATCAAGATAGATAAAAAGTCAACCCGACCACAGTAGTACAAGTTTATATGACCACTAGCTCTGCCGATGATGAGGAGATCGAAGAAATGTATGAGGAAGTAAAGGAAACTATTCAGAGAATTAAGGGAGAGGAAAACTTAATTGTGATGGGAGACTGGAATTCAGTAGTAGGAAAAGGAAGGGAAGGAAAAATGGCAGGTGAAGATGGACTGGACAAAAGGAATGAAAGAGGAAGCCGCCTGGTAGAATTTTGCACGAGACATAATTTAATCATAACAAACAACTGGTTTAAGAATCACGAAAGAAGATAGTATACCAGCAGGAAACCAGGAGACACCGGAAGGTACCAGGTAGATTTTATAATGGCAAAACACAGATTTCGAAGCCACGTTTTAAACTCTAAAACATACCGAGGGGCAGATGTAGACTCCGACCATACCTTGTTCGTCATGAACTGTAGGCGGAAACTGAAAAAAAAAAAAAAAACTGCAGAAAGGTAGGAAAATGAGGAGATGGGACCTGGATAAATGGAAGGAACGGGGGGAAATAAAACAGTAGAAGAAGAATGGGTAACATTGAGAGATGAAGTAGTGAAGGTAACAGACGAAAAAATAGGAAAAAAGGCAAGACCTACAAAAAAATCCTTGGATATCACAGGAAATACTAAATTTAATTGATGAAGGGTAAAATATAAAAATGCAACAAATGAAACAGGCAAAATGGAATACAGGGGACTAAGAAATGAGATTGACAGGAAGTGCAAAGTAGCTAAGCAGGTCGGGAGGGGGGGTCGAATCCCCCCTCGGGCATGGATATTTGTGCCGTCCATAGTATTAGTTAGCTCATAAGTAGTTTGTGATTGATGACCCCGTAGTTAAGTCCCATAAGCTATACAAACATTTGAACATTTGAATTTAGCTAAGCAGGAGTGGCTAGAAGGCAAATGCAAATCTGTAGAAGAATGTTCAAATAGGGGAAAAAGATACCGCCTACTGGAAAATAAAAGAAACATTTGGAGATAAGAAAAGCAGCTGTATGAATATAAAGAACTCAGATGGAAAACCAGTTCTCAGCAAAGAAGGGAAACCTGAAAGGTGGAAAGAGTATATAGAGGGGCTCTACAAACTAAATGAACTTGGAGACAATATTGTAGAGAGGGAAGAGGATGTAGGGGAAGTTGAAATAGGAGATGATATACTGCAAGAAGAATTTGAGAGAGCACTGAAAGACCTAAATCGAAACAAGACCCCTGGAGTAGACGACATTTCCTCAGAACTACTAAAGTCTCTGGAAGAACCAGCCATGACAAAACTATTTCACCTGTTGCGTAAGATGTATGATACACGCAAAATACCCTCAGACTTTAAGAAAGATGTAATAATCCCCATTTCAAAGAAAGCAAGTGCAGACAGGTGTGAAAATTACAGAACCATCAGTTTAATATGTCATGGTTGCAAAATTTTAACCTGAATTATTTACAGAAGGATGGAGAGGCTGGTAGAAGCCGACCTTGGGGAAGACCAGTTTGGATTCAGGAGAAATATAGGAACACAGGAGGCAACACTCACTTTACGACTTATCTTCGAAGATAGATTGAGGAAAGGCAAGCCTACATTTCTAGCTTTTGTAGATTTGCGGAAAGCTTTTGACAACGATGATTGGAATACTTTCTTTTAAATTCTGAAGTCAGCAAGAGTAAAATGTAGGGAACGGAAGGTTATTTACAGCTTGTACAAAAAACCAGACAGCAGTTATTAGAATTGAAGGGCATGAAAGGATGTAGAGGTTGGGAAGTGTGTAAGACAGGGTTGTAGCCTTTCTCCAATATTGTGCCATTTGTACATTGAGCAAGCCATAAAGGAAAGCAAGGAGAAATTTGGAGAAGTAATTGAAGTTCAGAGTGAAGAATTAAAACCCTTGCATTTTGTTGATGACATTATAATACTGTCAGAGACAGCAAAGGACTTGGAGGAGCAATTGAACGGCATGAAAAGTGTGTTGGAATGAACATATAAGATGCAAGAGCAAAACCAGGGTAATGCAATGCAGTCTTAGAAAATCAGGCGATGCTGAAGGAATTTGATTAGATAACTAATCAATAAAGGAGGTCGATGAGTATTGTTACTTGGGCAGTAAAATAACATTCGATTTTATACACAGAATATAAAATGCAGAATGGCAATGGGAAGAAAAGAGTTTTTGAAAAATAGAAATTTGTTAACATTGAATATTAATTTAAGTGTAAGGGAGTCCTTTCTGAAGGCATTTGTGTGGACTGTTGCCTTGTATGGGAGTGAAACATGGACGATAAACAGTGCGGACAGGAAGAAGATAGAGGCTTTTGAAATGTGGTGTTACAGAAGAATGCTGAAGATTAGGTGGGCGGATCGCGTAACTAATGAGGAGGTAATGAACAGAATTGGTGAGTAAAGGAATTTCTGGCATGCCTTGATTGAAAGAAGGGATCGATTGCTAGGACACATTCTTATACATCAATCAGTTATTAATTTAGCGTTGGAGGGAAGTGTGTAGGGTAAAAATCGCAGTGGGAGACCGAGAGATGAATATAGTAAGCAGGTTTAGATGGATGCAGAGTGTCGTTCTTATGAGGAGATGAAGAGGCTTGCTCAGGATAGAGTACAGTGGAGAGCTGTATCAAACCAGTCTCCGGACTGAAGACAACAACAACACTGCGTCTCAATGTGCTGCAAGCGTTCCCCGTTCCAAAAACCATCACAAAAATGAATATAAGCTGTGAATAACAGGACTTGCAATGCCTGAGTTACCGCCAATTCAGTAGTATCTCCTGATGGTCGCATGGCTGTAACGGATTGTGCAGCCACGTCTAGATCCCTGAGCCAACAGATGGGGACGTTTGCAAGACAACAACCATCTGCAAGAACAGTTCGACGACGTTTGCAGCAGCGTGGAGTATCAGCTCGGAGACAATGGCTGCGGTTACCCTTGACGCTGCATCACAGACAGGAGCGTGTGAGATGGTGTACGCAACGACGAACCTGAGTGCACGAATGGCAAAACGTCATTTTTCGGATGAAACCAGGTTCTGTTTACAGCATCATGATGCTCGCATCCGTCTTTGGCGACATCGCGGTGAACGTACATTGGAAGCGTGATACGGACGTATAACCCGGCTTGATGTTATGGGGTGCCATTGGCTACACGTCTCGGTCGCCTCTTGTTCGCATCGACGGCACTTTGAACAGTGGCCGTTACAATTCAGATGTGTTACGACCCATGGATGTACCCTTCATTCGGTCCCTGCGAAACTCTACACTTCAGCTGGATAATGTACGACCTCATGTTGCAGGTCCTGTACGGGCCTTTCTGGATACGTAAAATGTTCAACTACTGCCCTGGCCAGCAAATTCTCCAGATCTCTCACTAACTTAAAACGTCTGGTCAATGGTGACCGAGCAACTGGCTCGTCACAATACGATAGTCACTAGTCTTGATGAACTGTGGTATCGTGTTGAAGCTGCATGTGTATCTGTATCTGTACACGCCATCCAAGCTCTGTTTGACTCAATTCCCAGGCGTATTAAGGCCGTTATTACCGCCAGAGGTTGTTGTTCTGGGTACTGGTTTCTCAGTAGCTATGCACTAAAATTGCGTGAATATGCAATCACATGTCAGTTCTAGTATAATATATTTGTCCAATGAAAACCCGTTTATTATCTTCATGTCTTCTTGGTGTAGCAATTTTAATGGCCAGTAGTGTATATCAGTACATAATAATACCTTTTCGCTAATGGATCATAGTACTTTCAGCTGGTAACGAGTTTTCAATGCAGTATTAGTTTTATTCAACTAATGACAATACCATTTTATTACTGGATCGTAGTACTTTGTTGCTGGTTAAGGGTTTTCAGTATCCTTTCGAAGAACTCTATACTTAATAATTACTATCCTGGAAATATTAAGAAGTCACGTATCAGCTTTGATGGTTTTATACTCGCACATGACAACACGTAACCACAAATTACACATTTAGATTTAATATTCATGACAACAAACCAATACATCAAGTACTTGTAGTCATACAATCTTTTTTTTATTAGTTTCTCCATCACTGGATGCTTGCTGTTGCCGCAACTGTGGTTCAAATTATAATGAAAGTCCAGCTCCAGTTGCATTTATTGGTGCTTTATTTAAGCCCACACTACCGGTTTCGGCCTCTATGTTAGGCCATTTTCAAGTGTGACAGACCTGCATATAGTGTGTAACAATAAGTTTACAAAAATTACATGGTACAAGACAGAATGTTATATATGTAAAAAGGTACTGTACAGAAGCAGAAGGAAACTTACGTTATGCCATAGAGAAAGCAACGTCAAGTAATTACAACAATAGAACTCAGAGAATTTAAAATTTTTGGCACCCAATGGCGACATGAGAAAAATGGGCGTGTCGTATTTAACATTCCAAAACATTATAATCGGCATGTTCTGATATAAACATTACATCTCTGCAAGCATGAAATTCTAAACATTAGTTGATAAAATGTAAAGGTCAATAGTAAAATATTATAAATGTCAGTTGGGATAAAAAACGGAACATATAGCGGCCAATGAGGCTATGTGAAAAGTGGGCGTGTCGTCAATTTAAATTTTGATACAGGAAGTATAATAATTTAACTTAAGGCCAATTGTATTCAATTTAGTTTACATTAAAGTTGGATGTATTGTTTAAATAAGGTACAAAAATTCTTAGGATGTAAGATGATTGCAACAAACGAGGCGTCCAAGCCGATAGTTGAGGGGCGGCCTCTAGCGAGCGAAATTTGAACGCTGGTGTGGGCTCTAGAGCTGTTCCAGACTTGGATGACTGCACAGATGTTAGATACATCTAAGTAAGAAAATTAAATACGTAGCCTTTGGAGTCAGTAACATTGCTTTATTACGGACCTGGGTGGTCGCCGGAGATTTTTATTCGGTTGGGGGGTTCAAAAAGGTTGAGAAACACTGCATTAGTGAGACAGAGTCTGTTCCTCAGAATGGCCGCGCCGCGTTTTCAGTGGCAGGATGCACCGGCGTGCCATGCAGTCCACAACACGCTGGCCTCGTGTAGCGTTCCGTCCACTCATTCACCTCTTGCGCAACCAGTTATGCAAATCGATAACTGCTTCTCTCCACAGACCTACAGCAACAGGCCGTAAGGCAGAGCATGTCTGGCAATATTTTCCATTGTGTAACGTTTGCAGAACTCGCCTGCCCACTACGACTACAGCTAACCACTTTCTTACGCACGATACATCCCCATCAATACACTTGAATGCCAGGTCACTTGCTTAATCCAACAAAGCAATCCATTGAAACAAGAAACCGAAACGGTTAGGAAACAGCCCCGGGCGGCAATGACCTCGTCGTCTAAGGCGCCATTTTATGGATCGCGCGGCCTCTCCCGCCGGATATTCGACTCCTCCCGCGGGCGTAAGTATTCGTGTTGTCTTTAGCCTAAGTTAGTTTACTGACTGACAGCACATATCGAAAGCTTACTCAGGACCCCACAAATCAGGTGGTGAGAAAGACTATATCACATCTGAACGCATCCACTTTGCCTCCAGAAGTTGTGAGAAGATTAAAACCGAGTGGTGCGGTTCCTCCAAGACTCTATGTACTTCCAAAGATCCACAAAAAGTATGTCCCATTGCGTCCTATAGTTAGCAACATTGGCTCTCCTAACTATGATTGTGCCAAACATTTAGCGTCGCTATTAAGGCCATTGGTGGTAAAATGTGCTCATCACATACGTAACTCCGCTGAATTCATTGCCAAACTAAAATCTTTGAAATTGGACAGCTCTGACTTGTTAGTCAGTTTTGATGTAGTGTCGTTATTTACCAAGGTTCCTCTTTCAGACTCATTATCTCTTATTAGCAAGAAATTTGACAAAGATTTCAGCTTTGTTCAAACATGTCATGACCTCGACATATTTTTTATTCAGTAACGAGTTCTTTGTACAAACTGACGGTGACGCCATGGGTAGTCCCTTGTCCCCTTTGGTGGCCAATATGTTTATGGAGGACTTCGAGGAAATGATGCTGTAATCTGCCAGATTGTAGCCCACAGTGTTCTGGAGGTATGTTGATGACACATTTGTTGTGTGCCTCACGTTGAAGATAAGTTACAAGAATTTTTAAATCACCAGAATTCTTAAAAAATGCTCAGTCTCTGTTGCAGTATTTTATTCTCCAATAATGCGTTTCGCGCTGTTAGCGCATCGTCAGACTGGAAAAAGACAAATGTTTTGTTACAGTCCGTGTACCTGGCGGGCAGCGCATCTAATGTGGCTAAGGTGAGTAAATTTGAAAATTCAAACTTACTTGGGCGGAGATGGAACCACAGAACTATCTATTGCTGTGTAGGAGGTACCTTAACAATTTGTGTTATTGGGCCCCTGCAAAGAGGTAAACGTACAAAGTACGTAAGGGTTATTTGAACTAGAATAACTAGGGACTAAAGGGGTGTGGTATGGAAATTAATGGAACGCTTTTATATGATAAAACTCACCATAGCAGCAGAGGAGTCGCTGTTGCGGAAGGTCCACGTTTACAGCCTGAATTCCATCCATAACCAAATCCAGTTTACAATGGAGGTAGAAAAAGAGGGATGCCTTCCATTTCTGGATGTAATGGTAAGACGTAAAGACGATGGCACCTTAGGACATTCAGTATATAGGAAACTGATGAATACTGATTTATACTTACATGCAAATAGCTGCCATCATCCATCCCAGACGATGAGTGTTCTTAGAACACTGGTCCATAGAGCACACGTCATTGCTGATGAGAGCAGTCTGCAGGACGAGCTTCTACACCTGAAGAGAGTTTTTGAACCAAACGGGTACTCTCCATAGCAGATACATAAGGCACTACGTACGAAGCCAACGGTACGTGCAAAGAACACAGAAGATGATGCAGAAAGTTTTAAATCCATGGCTTTTCTGCCGTATGTTGGGAGCCTGTCGTCGAAAATCGGACGGATTATGAACAAACACGATGTTAGTTATTTTTCGGCCCCCACCAAAGACATCAGCACTTTTGGGTTCTATCAAAGATGATTTGGAGCTCCGTAAAGCCGGGGTTTACAAGATCCCATGTGAATGTGGCCTTTCGTACATAGGACAGACGACACGTACAGTCCAGGAAAGATGCACGGAACACCAGAGATATACCTGTCTCTTACTACCAAATAAATCGGCAGTGGCAGAGCACTGTGTTGATACTGGTCACTCCATGACGTACGAAAACGTCAAAATATTAGCCTCCACTTCATCTTTCTGGGACTAAGTGGTGAAAGAAGCAATCGAAATTCGCTTGGGGACGAATTTAATTAACAGAGACAGCGGCTTCAGTTTAGATAAATCATGGAATCCGGCACTTTCTTTAACAAATTTACTAAGACGCCGCCACAGCACAGATCATAACACATCGATTTCTCCGCAGTAATCGACCATGCAGCCACAGACATAATTTACACATACGTGTACTTCCTTGCCGCCAAGTAACGTCTTTGGCGCCTTGTTGTATCTGTGGCCGCATGCGCAGTAGCGCGGCCCGCGCGTTTATAAGCACGAAGCGCGTGCTGGGGCGTCAGTCTTCGACTCGTCTCTGAAGATGGCTGAACGTTTCTCAGCCGAAATATTAGAAGAAGTAAACTTTATGCGGCTGCACGCCCGAAACTTCTTTGAACAATTAGTTTAAGTAGTTTGTAAATCTATGGATCAGAAATGTTCAAATGTTTGTAAAGCTTAACCCAGATGATCCTGACGTCCTTCCAGAAGGATGGCGTTTCGTTTGTTTAAGCATTTAAAATAATTGTTTCCTTTTGGCACAAAACACTTCCTCCAACATCAGACTGTTATCTGGATATCGGTCATTGACATGCAAATACTAACAATCATTGTTTTAGCACGTGATTCTACGTTAGTCATCTTTGAAGTTAGGGATTCAGAAGCAACGTATCAATTAACTGATCATTTTGGGTGTATAAGTAGTTACCCATCAATTTCATTTTTATAATACAGAAACCCAGGGATGGCTTTGTAATTAAAACGTCATATCTAACATGTAATATCAGTGTTCTCATTTTTACCTCGTTCCAGAAAGACGGACTGTTATGCCGAGACTAAGGATGTAATTCGTGTAACGTCAATGTTGCAACATTTGAACGATCTATTACAGATGTAATAAACTATCTTTTAAACCAGAAGTAGAAAAAAAAATCAGGAACATCTGGGTTAAGGGACTTAACTGCGGGTTCAGCAGTTGCTAACATTAAAAACTACTTAAGAAATACCTTATAATAAAGTCAGCCCAAACATCCATTGGAACCCCCGACGGGAAACGACCTCGGCGCTCGTAGCATAGCGCCTCAATGCACACAGCCGCTCCGCCGTGGCGTAAATCAATCGATCAATGACCCTAGAAGTTTGATACCTTAGATTCACAAACAATTGGATAGTCGGACCATTTGAACAATTGATTATGATATACCTGATTCGAAATACAACCAGGAGGGGATGAACAGAGAGAGGAGAGGTGAGAAGATCAAGAGAGCGAGAGAAAGGAGTGAGGATAAGACGGACAGAGAGAGAAGGAAAGAGAAGGTGGACAAAGGAAGAGAGATGTGAAAGAGAGGTGGGAAAGAGAGATGGACTACCTTAAGACGCCACGTTTTCAGTTATTTTTAGATAAAATTGAATGAAGTGTGATTCAGATTACTTCTTTATCACATGTAATACCCCTATCCCTCTGCAATTACATCAATTATTTACTAATTTTGCTTTAATTAATTCCACATGCAATTCTACACATACAAAGTTATAAAGATACAGATGTATTCCGTGGCATCTTACAATCTCTTTGGTGATAATAATCTATGGAAGAAGGAGACTTGGCTATTCTATGGTGGTTTTCAAGGATGAAACTGATATATGATTAACCACAGACATATATTACTAGACTGGCAATGCCTTATACAGTATCATTGGTGTCAGTGAAGTCTCGCCGCCATATTTCTATACTATAACGTGCGAGTAGTCGTGTAAGTTATTACAGAAAACAGTCGTAAAAATACGAATGAACTGACGTAGCTATGTTATCTTTAGTTTTGACATATAGGAAATTCGTGTTTTCTATATGACTGAAATTTTTTAAGCTTGAGTAAGCTTCAACTCGTACAGTATTGAGTTGCATTGATTTGCTGTTATTATTAATCTGTTACCAATTTCATTCAATTTCGGATTTTCTTTCAGTAGTATGGTCATTATAAAAGTGTTGTCTAATGTTCTAATGTTTGTATAGCTTATAGGACTTAACTACGGGGTCGTCAGCCACCGCGGCCAGCAAAAGTGTTGTCATAGTAGACAACACGTACCCTTATTCTTTTCAGAGTTCTTACTAAATCTATAGTCTGCTTTGACGCACACACTAATGAATAGCGTTTCTTGTTTTCATTAATCTGTTTCCAGTTTCGATCCACTTCGGCTTTTCTTTTAATAGTATCACCGTTATAAATGTGTTATTTGTCGTGGATAACACATAGCTTTATTCTTGTTAGTGTTTTCCATGTAACTACTTCTGCTTTAACTGTACGTAATGGTAAAATTTTACCTATCATCCCTCCGACCTCTCATGATTATGTTGGCAACACTACAAAATGGTAGAAAATCTTTGCCTAGATGTTAAAGTTAATGTTTAACCGTACATAACATTTTCTTCTCATAACACTATTCGAAAATGCCGAAGTGTTAGCTCAAATGCAAATCGTGTTCAAACCAACTAGTAAAGTTTACAACGTCATATAGTGTCAGAATATCATAGTAGTAACGTACGGAAACTTTTTGACATGAGGCGAGGCAAAATGGCGGCATCAGGTTTCAGTCACAGAGGCAAATTTGCCAGTCTAGTAATGTATGTCTGTGTGATTAACGCATTCTTTTAACTTCGGAATGTTAATCAATGTTACGAGTTGTAAACTATTGTCACGTTGCGATCAGCAATAAACGGCACGAATGAGACATAAGCAATTTTGTTACTTATTCACTGAGCGAGATAACTTCATTCCTTAGATCTGGATTTCTGTGTATGCCGTATTACGAAGGGACCTCTCAACCTGGAACGGCTAGCACCTGTACGCGGTCAACTTTAAATGTCTCTCAACATTTAGCATCAGAGAAAAAGCACGCAATCCTTACGCCGTAAACTAGAATTGATTGCCCAATCAATGATCGACATCCAAACGTGCTACTAATGTTTGTCTGAGATTGGTTATCAGAATCGACGAGACTGTCATTTCAACGCAGTGTAGCATAATCGGCGGTATATGAACGAGCTACGAGAGAATCACAGCAAATTTTAAGCCGTTCTCTTTCAGCTTACTGAGAATATTAACATAGTCAACGCCTTCAGATAAACACTGAACATTACCTGACAGTTCAACTAATTTTGACTCTGACGTTTATTAACTGACAGATTGAATTTTAGATTTGATTATTCAAACTATAAGATACAGACATTAGAGACTTTTTCCCTCTCTTTTTTATTATTCTTTCAAACACATTAACACAGTCATTTTTAACAAAACTTCTCTTTTCATGCAAACTTTACTCTGACAGTGAAGTTAAACAATACGTAAATTGCAAGGAAATGAACGAGGTACACTATGTCTGCACCAAATGTTTGGTTCTTCCTTATCATCCATATCAGAGATAAGATCATAGGATGATATAATTAACTCTTTACCACGATTTCCAGAAATCATTCAAAAACCCTTATAATGAATAAGGCAGGAAACAGAGGTACCAGTATAACATAATAACGGTTATTTGTTTACTTATCCCATTCAGTTGTAACTAAGTATTATGACGCATGTTTGTGGGTCTCGGTATATACATCTGTTGAACACAGATGCCAACGTCAATGTGGGCACTGGCTGAATGGTGCAGCTCTGCAGCTGGGCAGCCAGGGTGTTCAGAGTGAAAGGGTGAAAAGGGGGGGGAGAGGGGCTCTGTGATTACCAATGAAGCCGGTGCGCCATCATGGGGAGTCGCAGAACACGGGATTTCCATTGAAACCTAATGTGTTGCGCAGACAGTGACTTTTAAGAAGTCAAATATTGTTTTGTGAATTAATACTCAGACGTTTGGAAACAATTTTCAATGGCAGTTTTCTCCCACAGAGCATGGGGTGCATCACAGCAAAAAAGGCGAACATTTTCTTCGAGTTACAAGTCAGATCACGAACCAGCACTACAGTACGAACACTTTCAGCAATATGGCGGCGGCAGGCTTCGGTTTTTCAGCCTAGGATCGTTTCCCTGTTCTCTAACGTCCTGTCTATACAACAGGTTTCCTGTGTTCCGCAGGGGTTCCGCCAAATCACCCATAAATCAAATTTGAATTGTACGATAAAACCAAACGAGGCGTACTATGAAGGAAATCAATAGATAATGAGGGGCGGGGAACTTTAAATATAATTTCAAACCCTTATTGACTATTTCTCGCTGACGTTCCTCGCTTAGGCAAACTACTTTTCCGCTGTTCATGAACTAAAACTACAGCATTCAGTTTGACGTTACAATTTATAATTTCTACAATACAAATAGGAACGGCAGGAAATTTTACACACAGTATACACACATATAGCTGAATGTACCTTCTAAATTATGTCACAGTACGACACGTAGATCATGACATATGAGTACATAAACATTAAAGTTCATGGAAAACCGCCCCATCACGCACCATGTTTTAATCTATTACTTCTTTACTAGTAATTGTAATCTCAAGAGATTTTACAGACGTACAAACTTATACTAATGAATATGTAACTGAAAAATTATACAACTGTACAACATATAATTCAATAAATATGAGATCGTATGAATTTGAATGTCATTTGTATTCTGAGTACTATCTTTTTTAGTTTGGATACTGCATAATTTTGTACATTATGCAAGATAGCGTTATTTGTTATATACTAGCTTAACGCCCGCTGCTTCGCATGCGTAGGCTGGTTCGTTTGCAAAAGTTGCTTCTCCCTCTTAATATAAATTTTCATAGATCTAGCTTGAGTACTATTATAATGAAATGTTTTGATACTACTTGTAGCCTCGGTACAATGATCGTGCGTATTGAGGCGCCATGCTGCGGTGCGCGCTGCTGTTCGCCGTCAGATAGAGAGTAACACTGCGCCCGCGCGAAAGTTTCGAGTATTTGCTCCAGTAATTCATTTAAAAATCGTTTTTAAGCTATATTTAATCGTTTCCAGTTGGTATAAAAATAGTGTACGTGTTGTTACATTAGTGGAAGTGTTAGTGTAGTGTTAAATAAGGAAAAACGGTGTAAATAGTTTATTTTTCTTCTCGCGCCTGTAGCACGTATATGTCGTCCTAATTTAACGCGCGAATCGTTGTAAACAGTGACTAAAACTTATATCTAATTATCATTCTTCTGGTTTTCTCTCGCTGCATTTAGTAGTTAGGATTTATGAAGTCTATCAAACACAAATAAAAGGAAAACAGCCTAAATTTCGTGATTTAGCAAAAGCGTGTATAATAATCCGCGTTTATAGGCCTAAATTTTATTTTCATGAGCGTGTTTTTTTAGGCCTCGTTTTTGTTTCGTGAGCGTTTCTTTTTATCCAGTGCCCTTTCAATTAATTATATTTGCGTAAACAGATTTTAGTGTCTCTTGGTGTAACTTTCACGTATGAGTCAGTACTTAATCAAGTTTGTACGATTTCTTTTTTTTACCATGGGTGAGAAGTGTGTAACATGCCGTAGGATCGTTACTTCCGGGGTGTGGTGTGGTAGTTGTGGTGGTTTCTTTAATTGGGGAGAATGTAGTGGTGTGTGAAATGGGGACAAGAATGAGGCTCACCATTGGTTTTGTAGTATCTGCAATAGAGATAGGAAGATAATGGAACGGGAGGAGGAAATTGCAGCTCTTCAAGCCGAATTAGATAAGGCAAGGGAGACTCTGAGCAGGTTAAGGAGGGAGAAGGGTGACCAGCGGTGGGAAGTGGCAACAACTAACAGGGGAAACAGGCTTAGGACAGTTTCAGACAGCTTTATCATTAATCTGAAAAATAGATTTGACCTGTTGCCTCAGTCGGAATCGGATTAGTCTCAAGTATCTGAAGCTGTAGAAACGACACAACAAAGTTTCAAGAAGGATTTGAAGAAGGTAGGGAAAAATGTGAAAAGAAAGAAAGTCTTGTTACGTAGCTCCCATGGTAGAGATGTTGGCCACCTATTGCAGGAAGAGCTAGGATCAGAGTACCAGGTCAAAAACTTTTTCAAACCAAATGCGGGTCTGGGTGAGATAACAGAGGATATAGTTTCTTTATGTAAAGATTTCACAATGGAGGTTACCGTGGTTATAGTGGGTGGTCCGGGAAACAGCATTGACAGAAACTGTGAATATTCTATAGAAAGTGACCTAGTAAAGATATCATCGGCAACGACGCATACTAGTGTGGAGTTTGTATCTGTCTTGAGTCACCATGATCGGCCTCATTTGAACTCTTCTGTCAGGAGAGTAAACGTGGAGTTGGAACAGCTACTCATGTCAGATGTGTGGTCCCATATTGGTATGATTTCTGTGGATGATATCTGTAGGTGGGACTTCACCTCAACAGGAAACGGAAAACTGTCAGGGTTGATTGCAAGTAACTTACGGCATGGGGGGGGGGGGGGCACTGTCACAAATGGTAAAATACCAGTGGTTACAGGTGTCAGATGAATGCCTTTTTTTAGGATAGGGAGGGAAGAAATAATACAACCAGTTTTGAGAGAGCTTGGAAGACACCCTCAGTTTGAAGGGAAAAAAAAAAAAAAAAAAAAAACCAGATAAACAGGAGATAGATTTTGGCAAACAATGTTTAACATGAAGTACTCAGAAACTGCCATTAAATGTTAGTCAAACTATTAGTATGCAATATCAGTTATCTATATTATATCAGAATATTCCAGGGCTCAGAAATAAACTTGGTGAACTAATCATTTGTACTGATGAAATAGATTCCTCTAACCCAATTGACACAATTTGCCTCTCTGAACATCAAGTGGCCACTGGTATAGATATGTTAAACATTCCAGGATTTAATTTAGCTTCACACTTCTGTAGAGTAGATATGGAGGGAGGCGGAGTTGCCACATTCATTAAAAACTGCTATAAATTCACGAATATTGATAAAAATAAATTCTGTCTAGAGCAGCATTTAGAAGCTTGTGTATCAGAAGTAGAAATCCATAACAGATGCTATATAATACTAACTATTTACCGAGCACCTGCAGGAAATTATAATCTATTCCTAAATCATCTGGAAGCTCTATTGGGTTATTTAACAGGAAGAAATAAAGAAATCCTGGTTGCTGGTGACTTTCTTATGCAGGCCTCCAGTAAAAATTTATTGCAGTCAGGAACTTTGTCTTTCAAACTAACTAATACCATAAACTTTCCAATTAGGATAACTAAACCTCTAGGACAGCAACTGATACTTTTTATAGACAAATCAAAGGAACAAAATCATATAATTAAACCAATAATAAATTGTCTATCAGAGCATAATGTGCAGCTCTTTGTTTTAGGTATAGATTCTAAACAGATTATGAAGATTGCAAAATCTGCATACAGGAGAGTAGTCAAACTACCAAAAATTGAAAATTTTAGAAAACTCCTCAAAGACATGAATTGGAAAAATGTATATAGTGCTAATGGCATGAATGAAAAATATAACCTATTCATTAATAATGTTAGTATCATGTCTGGAAACTGTTTTCCTCGGAAAGTATCTCGAATTAAGCAGAAGTCTATAATAAACCATGTGTTACAAAAGGAATAAAGATTTCATGTAAGACAAAAAGGAAAATGTATCTATCAGCCAAGAGTAGTTGCAATGATGATGATTTAGCTACATATAAGAAATACTGTGAAATATTAAAAAAAGTTATTCAGAAATCCAAACAAATGCACTATGAAAAGAAGATAGCAACGCCAGGAAACCAAATAAAGACAATATGGGATATAGAAAAAGAGGAGACTGGTAGAACCAGAAAGGAACAAGAGCAGGTAGCATTAAGAGTAGATGAGGCATTAGTAACTGTTGGCATAGTGTGGCAAATCTATTTAAGTACTTTATATCTGTTACCGATGGTATGGGATTGTCTGGGTCAGTAAATAATGCCCTTAAATATTTGAAACTAGCATTTACAAATAACTTCAGGTACATGAATATGTCACTCATTTCACCACAAGAAATAACTTCCATAATAAAATCTTTAAAAACAAAGCATTCTAGTGGTTACGATAAAATATAAACAAAATTAATTAAAGCGTGTTCTTGTGAATTTAGCACAATTTTAAGTTATTTGTGTAACCAGTCTATTACAACTGGAACATTTCCTGTTTAGCTAAAATATGCGGATAGTAAACCTCTCTACAAGAAAGGGGATGAAGAGATACCATCAAACTACAGACCGATTTCACTTTTGCCTGCATTCTCAAAAATTCTAGAAAAGGTTATATACAAGCAGATTCTCAACCACCTGACCACGAATTACTTATTATCCAGAACACAGTTTGGATTTCTGAAAGTTTCCGATATCGAGAAGGCTATTTGCACCTACAGTGAGAATGTATTTAATTCATTGGATAATAAATTGATAGCAGCAGGTATTTTCTGTGATTTCTCAAAGGCATTTGATTGTGTGAACCATAACATCCTTGTAAGTAAATTAGAATTCTATGGTGTCACAGGAAATGCTGCAAAATGGTTCAAATCGTACCTCACTAACATGAAACATAGGGTGTCAGTGCAAGTGACTAGTGAATTAAGCCAACAGTCATCATTGGATTAGGAAGAAATTACATTTGGTGTCCCACAAGGAACTATCTTAGGGTCATTGCTTTTTCGGGTGTACATTAATGACCGCTCATCAGTTACACGACTAGAAGCAGAGTACGTTTTGTTTGCAGATGATGCAAGTATTGTAATAAAAAGTACGTCAAGTATAGTTATAGAAAGGTCTGCTAATGATATCTTCATGAACATTAATAAATGGTTTAAAGCCAACTCATTGTCATTAAACTTTCAACAGACTCACTACATGCAGTTCAGAACATATAAGAGATTTCCCACTAGCATATGCATTAAGTATGAAGAAGAGCAGATAGAAGAGGTTGACAGTATTAAATTCCTGAGATTACAGCTTGATAATAAATTCAGTTCGGAGGAGCACACCACAGAAGTGCAGAAACTACTCAACAAATCTGTATTTTCAATACGACTGTTACCAGACATAGGAAACATAAAAATGAAAAAGCTTACATACTTTGCTCACTTTCATACCATAATGTCAAATGGTACAATATTTTGGGGTAACTCTTCAAGTCAGTCAAAAGTCTTCAAATTCCAAAAGCGTGTAATACGTATTATTTGTGGAGTAAATTCAAGGACCTGCTGTAGAAGCCTCTTAAAAGAACATGGTATATTAACTACTGCCTCTCAGTATATTTATTCCTTAATGAAATTTGTCATAAATAATATACCCCTTTTCTCAACAAACAGCTCGGTTCATACAAAACTAGGAACAAAAATGATCTACACAAGGATTTAAAAGCGCTTTTCTTAGTTCAAAAAGGGGTCCAGTACTCAGGAACACACATTTCCAATAATTTACCATCAAGTATAAAAATTTATCTAGAAATAAAGATCAGTTTAAGAGGAGCCTAAAAGACATTCTTGTGGCCAAGTCCTTCTACTCCATTAGTGAATTTCTAAATTGTACCAAACGATGCATGTATCGGTATTCATACTATATTAGTATTATTATATTATCAGCTAAAAAAAGTTTTAAAATTTATACATCCGTATTTATATTATTGGTATTATCTATTATTCAGCTTGTAAATTTTGTTTCTTGACATGTTTCACATCCACGAGGATCTCCTCAACATGAATCTAAGGAACGAAAAACAAATCTAATCTAATCTAGGGGGTTCGATTCGCCCCTCGGGCATGGATGTTTGTGTTGTCCTTAGCATAAGTTAGTCTAAGTTAGTGTAAGTTAGTTTAATTAGTTTGTAAGCCTTAGGGATTGATGACCCTGTGTTAAGTCTCTTAAGATTTACGAACATTTGAACATTTGATTTTACTACTTGTAACCCCCTATGGCACCCCTTAAAAGTTGAATTTCGAAAAATACCCCAACAAGTTGATTGGAATGCCCTCTTTCAAATTCTGAAGTCAGCAGGGGCAAAATATAGTGAACGGAAGGTTATTTGCAACGTGTACATCAACCAAACAGCAGTTATTAGAGTTGAAGGGCATGAAAGGGACGCAGTGTTTAGGCGGGACTAAGACAGGGTTGTAGCCTTTCTCTGTGCCATTCAATTTGTACATTGGGCAAAATGTGAAGGAAAGCAAGTAGAAATTTGGAGAAGGAATTGCGAGTTCAGGTTGAAGAAATAAAGACATTGCGTTTATATGACGACACAGCAAAGAACCTGGAACATCAATTGAACGGAATGGACAGGGTATTGAAAGAATGGTATAAGATGAAGATTAACAAGAGCAAAATAAAGATCATAGGTTGCAGTTTTAGAAAATCAGGCGAAGCTGAAGAAATTAGATTAGGTAACGAAACAATAAGGGTGGCAGATGAGGTTTGTTAGTTAGGCAGTAGAATAACATATGATGGCCACAGTACAGTGGATATAAAATTGAGCGGCAATGGGAAGAAAAGCATATTTGAAAAAGAGAAATTTGCTAACATCGAATCTTAATATAAGTGTAAAGAAGTCTTTTCTTAAGGCATTTGTGTGGAGTGTTGCCTTGTACGGTAGTGAAACGTGGACTTTAAATAGGTCAGACGGGAAGAGGTTTTTGAAATGTGGTCTTACAGAAGAATGCTGAAGATTAGGCGGGAAAATCGCGGAACTAATGAAGAGGTACTGAACAGAATTTGGGGAGAAAAGGAATTTTTGGCATATCTTGTATAAAAGTAGGGATAGATTGATAGGACATATTCTTAAGACATCAAGGAATTGGGAATTTAGCGTTGGAGGGAAGTGTGTGGGGTAAAAATCGCAGAGGGAGACCAATAGACGAATATAGTAAGCTGATTGAGATGGATGTGGATTGCCGTACTTATGAGGAGATGAAGAGGCTCGGTCACTATAGATTAGGGTGGAGAGCTGCATCAGTCTCCGGACTGAAGAAAACAACAACAATAACCTAACAACAAATAATGTAAGGACAAAACACACACACACACACACATAGACGCACCCATGCCTTATGGAGGATTCGAATCTCCGCGCGGTTGCTAGCCATTCCACCGCGGCTGCATGACCGACAAGAAAGAGATTCAAGAGTACCTCACGGTTCAAATGATTGCAAACCTTTTGTACCAAACTTCTATGGTCAATAGTCGCTAGACTTTCGAACTGCTTGAACTAACTTACACTAAAGGCAACATACACGCCAGTGCCCGAGGAAGGACTCGAACCTCCAGTGGGAAAGGTCGCCCAGACCGCAGCATGACGCCTTAGACCACGCGGCTATTCTGCGCGGCACATCACGGTTCAGCGTGAGTGTTTCGTCCCTGGCACTAACAGTGTTCGGCATCCGTGGACGTAGGACAAGCGCGTCGTACAGTTCGGTTTAGACAGGTGTGAGAGAGATCGTAAGTGTTCTCCTCGGTTGAATCAACAACCGTGTTAGAAAAACTGCTACGCGGCGAAAGAGAGGTTCACTGAATATTTAAACTTAACCAAAACCTCACAGACAAGCAAAATTATACTATGGGAAAAATAGCGTTCAGTACCATAACTTCCTAAGTAAAGTTCTACGTAGCGACGTAGCAAAAATTCGTAAGAAATTTTGAACTTAGGTTAAATCAGTGAACTGATTGAAACCATCTGTCCAGACACTCTGTGACGACGGGGGCGTTGAAACAGAGAATGACTTGCAGATGGCCTTCTTCGAAAGCTGCATAAAAATATAAGGTGACGACGGTGAGTAGGAAAAACAGTCTCATAATGTTAGAATACAGCATTAGTAGTGTTCTGATTAACAGAGTAGCGTTAATTAAATATCTTGGCGTTAATGTTGCACGGCAGTATGAAAGGGAACGAGCTTGTAAGGACAGTCGTGTGGAAGGCGGATGATCAACTTAGATTTACTGGGAGCATTTTAGCAAGATGTATTTCATCTGTAGAGGAGACCGCGTTTAGAACACTGGAGGGAAGGCGACGTTGTTTTCGAGAAACAGTATTGTGTAAATTTTGTTTGTTGTTTGTTAAATTTATGGGACGTAACTGCCGCATCATCAATCGCTTAAACTTGTAAAGTAACTTATACTAAAGACAACTCAAACGTCCATGCCCGAGAGAGGATTCGAACGGCGTCGCGCATCGGAGCATAGCGCCTCAATACACTCGGCCACTCCACCGCGGCTAAATTTAGAAGGCCAGAATTTGAAGCTGACAGCAAAACCATTCCACTGCCGCCAACTTACATTTCGCGTCACGACTACAAAGGTAAGAGAAATTGGGCTTCATACAGATGAATACAAGCACTCGTTTCTCCCTCGTTCTCGCACTCAGGTAAACGATGGAAGAACAATGATTAATAAAAATGAGCGGGGAGAGAATGTCATCTGATGCGTTCCATTACGAAAATAATTGCTCTATACTCTCTGGACGTTTAGCTGACGCTGTCTAAGCGTGCCAGCCAAAGATGTCCATGTTCTGGTCCTTGCCAAACTACAACATGGCTGCTACAAAGTAGTATAAGCAAACGAAAAGTTAATAAGTTTCGATGCCGCTCCCATACCAGCCTATTACATCGCATATCAACATAAGCAAGCAATTCTTTATTACGTAATAACTGAGGGAAATTCGTTTGACCAATTATATTGCGGGCACATTACAACTTCGCTGCTTGGAAATATTACGAGGGAAGGAAAATAAAATATTTTCACTTCCGCTCCCATAGCATCGCATGCCAACATTATGTTCAAAAAGCAAGAAGTAAGATAACAATTCTTTGTCTCGTTCAGACTAATCAAAATTTGTTTGGCAATGCCAATACACATGAATGGGCAGGCACGCTGCATTTCTATGCTTAGAGATCAGAGGAATGCAACGAGAAATTTAGAGAGGGGAAAAGAAATAAAAACTTTGCGGATTGCCGATGACATAATAATTTTGTCAGAGACCGCAAAGGATTTGGAAGAGCAATTGAATGGAATGGACAGTGTCTTGGAAAAAAAGATATAAGATGTGCATTAACAAGAGTAAAACAAGAATAATGGAATGTAGCATCAAAAAACCAGGCGATGCTGAAGGAAGTAGATTAGGTAATGAGAAGTAGTAGATGAGTTTTGTTATTTGGGTAGCAAGATTACTTCTGATGGCCGAAGTACAGAAGATATAAAATGCAGAATGGCTATGGGAAGAAAAGCGTTTCTGAAGAAGCGAAATTTATTGACATCCAATATCATTTAAATGTTAGGAGCCGGCCGCGGTGGCCAAGCGGTCTGCGACGCGTCAGTCACGGTCTGCACGGCCACTACGGTCGGGGGTTCGAATACCCCCTCGGGCATGGATATTTGTGCCGTCCTTAGTATTAGCTAGTTTGTAAGTTTAGTGACTGATGACCCGGTAGTTTTATTTTTTTTATTTTTTATGTTAGGAAGTCCTTTCTGAAAGCATTTGTCTGGACTGTGGCATCGTATGGCAGCAAAACGTGGTCGATAAGGAGTTCAGACCAAAAGATGATAAAAGAATTAGAAATGTGGTGCTATATACGAATGATGAAAATTAGGTGGGTAGATCACGTAACTAATGAGGAGGTGCTTAACCGAATAGGGGAGAAAAGGAGTTTCTGGCATACCCTGACTAAGAGAAGGGATAGATTGGTGAGACATATTCTGAGACATCAATGAATCGTCAACTTAGCATTACAGGGAAGTGTTTCGGGTAAAAACCGTAGAGGGAGACAGAGGGACGAATACAGTAAGCACATTGAAAAGGATGTACGTTGCCGATCTTATTCTCAGATAAAGAGACTTGTAGAGGAAGAGTGTTGTGGTGGAGAGCTGCATCAAACCCGTCTGCGGACTGAAGACCACAAGAATAACAACAGAACTGTTTTTCATTTCATTTTACTTAGGAGATCTCTAAACAATATTTTGATCATTGTTTGTTATTCATAGGTATGTGCTGAATTAGTTTTAAAGTGGTAAACACATAGATCGTACCTACATATTGATGAGTAGGGAAAGTATTTTTTTATATATGTTTTATTTTTTAGTGTATATTAATTTGTTCTGAGTATTTTTAACGTCGGTTATTTTGTTAAAATGTTTGTTTCGCTAATGTTGCTATACAAATAGCAGCTGAAAATGCGGCATCACCCGAGTACTTACTTATTCGAGTCTTGAGTTACTCCATGCCTTCTTCCCTTTTCACTCTCTCTCTCTCTCTATGCCCACCTTCTCTTTCTGTTCATATCTCTGTCCATCTCTACCTCCCCCTTTCTCTACCTCCGCCTACCACCTCGTCTCTGTCAAATTCATCTTGTCAGTCCGTTTCCCCCACCACCTGTAAAAAATTACATGACTGTCCGCTTTCATTGGGATCAGCGAAGTGGTGTGTACGTTTATTTTATCCCTGTGCACCGTATGAAAACTCAGACGATGATGTGCCTTCAACTTTGAAGGCTAAGTGTCCGAAAATCAATCAAGATCGGAACAAAACCGTAGATTATGTGGACATTCGTGTCTGAAGTACCCTCCGCACCATAGAAAATTTTATTTATAGAAGTGTAAATAACGTATTTTGATGGGTGTCGGATATGTTGTAGATGGACTTAACGTGCCTATGAGGCTATCCTATTTTCAGCGACGAACCTTGGTTTACGAGATAAATGATGAAGTTCACCATGCGATGTAAAACGCGTACCGTTAGACACGTTCCAACCACGTGGCCGTGGTGTAGCGGAAGAGGCGTCAGCTTCCACAATGGAGGTACCGTGTTCTGGTCTTCCCATGTTTTTGTTTCTCTTGTTTTTCTTTTTTAATCCGAATTTTACAGAATATCAGCAAACAGTGAACATTGTGTGAAATTAATAAGAAATATTAAATTTTGCCGTTGTAATTTAATCGTCACGTCATTATTACAAAACCTAAGTCGCTAACGCCTGCGTTGCTTGCTATACCCCAACAGGAATCCCGGTGATATTTATCGTAAAATCATCCGAAACAAATTGCTTTACAGCACATTTCATAACAGCTACTTTTTTTGCAGTCGCACGGAGTTTTTAAAAGCGATAACAGAAAAAGTTAATTTACATTAACAAAGACTTCTCTTTCAGCAATTAACTTTGATGCGGACCATGCGTATTTAATCATCTTAAAAAAAGCAGGATTCCTGAATTTATGCAAAATTAATTAATGTGGTTTTGCGACGAATATCATTCGGATTTCTGTTGTGGCGTAGCATGCAACGCAGGCGATAGCGAGTAATATTTTGTAATAATTACGTGAAAATTAAATTACGATGGCAAAGTTGAATATTTGTTAATAATTTCTCACAATGTACACTGTTTGTTGTTATTCTGTAAACTAAAATGGATAAATGTCGGACAGAAAAAAAAACAGAGAAGATCCTAACATAGTACCTCCACCGTGGTAGCTGTAGAACTTAACCGCTGCGTCATGCTTACTTGGTTCGAACGTGGCTAAGGTTACGCCACTTACATCGCGCAGTGAACTTCAACATCAATTTTCTCTACGACCAAGGCTAAACAAGCGGATAGCCTCATACTCAGTGTACGTCCTTCTACGACATATTCGAGACCCGTTAAAATCCGTTATTTACACTTCCGATGGCCCGAATGTTAGACGGTGATTTTCCTCTTGTTTTGTAGATACATTGCACCAAGTTTCATCGCAATCGCATGGACGGTACGCCAGATAGTAACATTTGAACAAACACATTGCGGCAGTTTCCCCACGCGTCTTATTGTTTATGACGTCACATTTCCTAACCGACGAATCGTATAATTAAATAATTTTTTAGGTACATTCATTGGTAACGTTTGCAAAACATGTTGAAAATTATTCTCTAGCAAAGAAGTAACATACACGCTGGAGTGGACGTGCACACTAAGGCGCATTGCTGCGGAGTGCGCGTCTGATTCCCGTCTGAGGTTTGAATCCTCCCCCGCGCAAGGGCATGTGTGTTGTCCTTAGAATATGTTGGTTTAATCAGATAATAAGTTTAGTGACTAACAGCAAATGGGGTGCTAAACTTTCCATATTAAGAACCACCGCACAAGATGTGTGCTTCTCTACAGCTGAACATGCCTGGCCAGTGGTCCAGATCAACCGATACAAAGAAGGTCGCCATAAGCCTCAATGAAACATGCCGATTAACGACTGGAATGCATGAAACCTACTCCTCTACCAAAACTATATACAACTGCAGGGTTTGCGAAACCCTACTCTCGGCGTACATCACATGAATTTACGGAGAGGCTGAGACAAACCATCGAGGATCGGCATCCCATTTTTGGCAGTGAGTGTACACCTGGGCGACTAAACTCCCGTAAAAGGTTCTTAGCCACGAGAATAGAAGAACCACCAGATGGTTTTCCTCCTGTACAGGAGGTGCCCAGCGGATTCACCACGAACTGCAAGACATGGAGGACACTGAACCGAATAAGGACGGGGTTGGCCCCAGTAAAGACAAACGTGATTACGTGGGATCCTGCTGTACAGGATATGGAGCACCTGTTCGCTTGCCCCAGCTGCCCATACAGGTGCAACCCTGACGGTTTATGGCTGTACAAGAAAGAATCTTTGGACGTGGTCCTATAATGGGCTGGAAGATTGAGACATGGTTTAAGGACATTTGTGTTATATGATGATGTCTATAACCTACGCGAAGGTACAAACGCCGGCCGCGGTGGCCGAGGGGACTGAGGCGCGCCAGTCATGGTCTGCACGGCCACTACGGTCGGGAGTTCGAATCCCCCCTCGGGCATGGATATTTGTGCCGTCCTTAGTGTTAGCTAGTTCATAAGTAGTTTGTAAGTTTAGGGACCGATAACCCCATAGTTAAGTCCTATAAGCTATACAAACATTTTTTTGAAGGTACAAACAGTATGTTGACGAAATTACATTGCAATCATATGCGTGGTAGAGTAACGCATAAAATACAAACATACATATTTATATTATAAGATAGTAACTTGTTTGACGAAAACGGCCAGTTAAACTGATTATCTAAACAAATTAACCCCTTAGAACGTACACAGTGTAGTGATTTACATTGTGTTTTTCTACCAAAAAGCGACGGAAGGGTCACTTAAAATGAGTGTAAGGTCGTAAAGATCCTACTAGTCTACTATGTTTATTCTCGCGATTTAATTATCTGACCCTTAACCCAGTTAATCTCCTGGTTACTGAGACTGTCGTTTCAAAATGTTCAAATGATTGTAGGGCGTATGGGACTTAAATAGGGTCATCAGTCCGTAAACTTACAAACTACTTATCAAGAAGCTTATACTAAGGACAGGACAAATATCCATGCCCGAGGGTGGATTCGAACCCCCGACCGTATTGGGCGGACAGACCGTGAGTGGCGCACCGCAGACCGCTTGGCCACCGCGGCCGGCACTGTTCTCTCCTAGGGCCATTTAAGCAAGTAATTAAAAATTCAAATACTAGTTCTGTTTTATTTATTTACGCAATAAAACTCAAGACCGATGTGTGAAATAGGCCCGCGTGAATTTCTGCACCATTTCAACGTTTGGAAATAGTGGAATAGTGTCTTGGAATAGTGTCACAGTCTTGGAATAGTGTCACAGTCTAACATATACAGTCACGACACTCTCGCAGATTTTTGTTATACGCTGCGATAGCAGCGCTCCAAGCGTCCGGCAAGCTACGTTTCGAATACGATAGTTGATGAGAGCGAATAGTATCGTTTAGATTGACTTCAGTATACTTTTTACATTAGGGATCGTATGTAGTGTCTTATAAATAGGTAATAATTAAAAATAGCTCCTCATTTGTCTTCCTTAGGTTTCGTAAGATCTCTGACAAGATACGAAACGGTACATTACAGGACAGTTAATTTACAATTATCCTGTAACATAGAGGCTTTAAATGAATAATTTCATTTTCTATTAAAAATAAGAATTCCTAGGAAACACCAGGAGACATGCCCTTTAGCAGAGAGCAATAAATACGGTATTTAACCTACCAAATCAACCATAACAGCTGTAGCTGAAGGAAAAACGTTACAGACGTGGCAATATAACGATAAAATGAACCAAACTGTTTTCCAACAAAGAAGAACCCAATTCCACAATTGTTCCTACATCTGAACCAGAAACGAAGAGAGTCATCAAAACATTGATTTTTAAAGCTAAAGTAATTACACTTAAAAGAATATACACGTATAAGAAAGACGAGTGACGTGTAAAAATGTGAGAATCATTTGACTCCATACCGAATTGATATACGTCAAAAACTGGTTGTCATAGTAAGAACAGACCATAACAGAATTTTATTATACCATTATGTTTATATGCAACTTACTTTCAGCGGAATAAGCTGCAAATATACAGATATTCGTAAGTATTTGTTCAAGACAGAGTTGTTCTTTATACCATTGAATCATTTAAATTAGGCTGTTTTTATATTAATTTCCGTATTATGTTTGTCTCTCGATATTTTAATAATGCTTGTAACGCAAAAAAATATAGTAAGTATTTCGTTAATTACGTACAAAGGCAATCATAAACAAACATCACTACTTGGGCGGCTTGCCCACCGCTAGGAGCGCTAGTGTCGCAGCAACTGTCAGCTGGGAACAACTTCTACAGCAGTTTCGCGACTGTATATGTTAGACTGTGATAGTGTTCGAATGGTAGAGCTGATGTTTTATGTAACTCAAAACGGGAAGAAAAGTCTGGCGATTTTGTCGTGTGCACAACGTGTTAAAACAGTGCCAATTAACGTTATAAGTCAATTTTTCGAATCTCTGATGATGAAAATTTATTAGTATTTGTTCAAGAAAGTATATTATTGAAAACACACACTTTGCATTGACTGTCAATTTCAACGAATTAACTGTAAGAGAGTCGACTTAAAGGACAGTTCTGACGGAGAATAGCACTCCATGATTCTCCAAGATGGGAGACAGGCTTCAACATACGTATATGCTAGGCGTAAATAACGTCATCTCCGTTTATTTTTACCTCCTTGTGCTCCGCAAATATCGTCAGAGGATGCATCGTCAGTGTGGTAAAACTAAGGCTCCTATACGTACGAGATGACGCATCCGTCATTTTTAGCTCGTAAGTTAAACATACTGCGGTGATATAGGATTTGCGTCAGGACACTTTAGCACGACATTTTGGGTGGTTGTGTTGCCATAAACAGCTCAAATCATTCCAGAGGTGGCTACAGAACGTTTAGTTTCCGGAGAGATTCTGAGAGAAGAAACAATGTATCATTAACTTTGGGTGCAAAAACTGGGAACCCGGACCGAGCGCACAGTTATGTATTGTAAGTAAATCTTATTTATTATTATGAGTTGAAGCAATATTTAATAGTAAAAGTCGTCTGTGATATTCGAACGTAAATTGTTGTTTAACTCTTTTGAAAGTACTACCTCTTAACAGAGAAGCTGCCTGTAGGGAGTTAGCAGCCGCAAAAATATCATAACACAGCAGAACATCCCAGAACATACAGTTTTTAGAGCACAATATCTGTGAAGTATATAGTATATTGAGAAATACACACATCAAAAAGTTTTGTACTGACATTGCAGAAATTAATTTCGACAACATTGTCAAAGGAGAAAAACGGCGATCTATTTGGTTTGATTAATATTGCAACAAATAACCTTCATCGCAAAAATTAAGTTTTTATTGAGCGGTTTCGACCTGATGTAGGTCATCTTCGGATCAAAATGTAGCCCATGTGGCAGTGCTGGACTCGGCTGGGCTGGGCTGTCCTGGCTGTTCTCCTGCCAGCAGCACTGCCACATGTGCTACATTTTGTTCCGAAGATGACCTACATCAGGTCGAAACCGCTCAATAAAAACTGTTATTTTTTGCGATCCAGACCGTTTCCTGTAATATTGTTGCACAAAGTGTTGAAGATACTTCTATTACGTTATTGCGAGAAAGTGTTACAAACACTAAAACGGAAAATATAAATATACTTGGCAAAAAGTTTAGTTCGGCCGTGGCAGCGTACTATGCTGATGAAGGCAAATACCGTTGAATGCTATTTGTGGTACAGTATTTCGAAGATTTAGCGTCGTAACTTGTAGTAAGCAATTTGAAAGAAAAGTGCCTGATGTTTTGTCACAATATACACCCTCAATTCAATTTGGTACTAGTAAATGCAAATATTGACACTTATCTATGAGAGACTATAACATAACTGACACAGAATACTTACGACTGCGGCAGGCAACGAAATGTTTGCTTTGCAAGGATTATTGAAATACTGACAAGACAAGGGTACTGTTACATACAAAAACCTGTCAACCTTAGAGAAGGAACAGAATTATATATTTATCTCATGGTCAACAGAAAGGCTTATTTCCGTCATTCTATACGATTAGGTTCTCAAATAGCATTCAACGGTTGTTGCCAACATCAGCAACTTTTTTCTTTTTCGAAAAAAAAAAAAAGATATTGTTTGAAAATATGTGGAAAAGGAAATAAATATTCAAAGAAACTGGAAGTAGGTTATCAGGAAGAAGATGTCCAAGGCTTTCAGAAAAGGTTATTACCGCATTAAAATGGTGTCTAGTTTTCCTAATACAAAATACTAAATATTGATAAAAACACCTGGCATTATTAGAAATGGCAAAGTGTACAGGGCCGGCAGTCAAAGTGTTAAACCATTTGTGCTCTATGCAGGACATTTCTATAACATTTCACTAAACGTGAACAAAACAACACTGTTCGCAAAGGTACGTGTTATGTTTAGCATTCGCAGGGAATGAAAATGGCGGATGCGCCAGCCTGTGTTCTCGGGAGCTCCAGATAAACCCGTTGCGTGATGAACGCCACGCCCGCGAGGCTGCAACGCGCTCGCTTGCAGCTGCGATCGCGTGACCTCGAGAGCCACGGGACCTTGAGGGCGGTACGGCGTGCAAGGCGACTGCAGCGGGCAAAAAGTGAGTGCATTTCTCATTTTTCTCGCCGGTGCAGCCAGACACCGGTTTGCTGGGGCAGCAGCCGCTGGTGCACAGGGCCGACTCTGAGGGACAAGTTCCTGCGCCCGGCGGGAAGCGGCGAGGCGGCCGCGTCCAAGGATCGCTACCACTCTGCAGAACCGACGGCAAGTGCCTCACTGGCAACCGTCACTTACTGCAACGTGTGCTGCACGCGCTTAGCTAATACCCATCATGGCGACGAAGTGGGGAATCACATGGAATCACCATACTCGAGGCGCGTCAGCTCGCCATACGTCCCATTGGCCTATTTCACTGACGTCAATATGCAGCAGGGTTTTGGAACATATCCCGATGGGCTCCATCTTGCATAAACCATTCAGTGCCTGGCCGATCCTCTAACGCTTGCTGTATGGCGACAAATTGTTCCAAAATTGCAACGTTACCTGCACCAGTGACCGTTTCTCGAATCAAAAAAGGGTCAATAATGCCACTGCTGCATACTGCAGCCCACACAGTAAACATTAAGAGAATACAAGGGTTTTGCTTCACACCAATATGGCTTTTCGGAACCCCAAAATCGCCAGTTCTGCTTATTCACGTATCCATTCAGGTGGAAGTGTGCTTCATCTGTAAACCAGATGTAGCCAACATCAAATCCATCACAATCAATGATTGTGAGCATCTGATTAGCAAAGGCAACCCTTTGTGGCACCTCTCGTACGGGTATGGCCTGGTGGTTTGAATTTTCAATGGAAACATGTGTAGGTTCTTTCTCAGTATTTTCTGTGGGCTGCAACGCTTCAAACCAGTCTCAGATGCATTTTTACGGACGGATGACATTGGATTTCGCTGAATAATCCCAGAAACTGTGGCAATATTTTCAGGCCTAACTAAGGTTTTCTTCCGGCCAACATGTCCCACTAGATCATCAGTAACGCTGCCTGTTCGTTGAAATTTTGCGAATAGCGTACGAATGGTTTTCGCATCGGGTTCTTTTGGAACATTAAATCGTGCTTGAAAACTTCGCCTTGTTGCCGTAGGACTCTCTTCTAACCTGTGGTACTCTAGCACCAGAAAAACGCGTTGTTCAATGGAGTACATGGTTTTAATCTCTTCCTTCGGCACGCTAAATTCCTTTCACATTTCAATAGTGCAACTGATAGCTCTAGGATTCGGATCACTATTTATACTAGGCATTACGTATGGCGGTTACAGCGCCATCTGTTAGCTTTTGTAACTATTATTTCAAACTGCTTTATAAACTTCTTACAGCTCTCACAATAAACATACCGTTTACTGCATTCCTCTATCGATCTATGTCTTCGAGATATTTAATTTTGAAATCAGGGAGTCCTTTTCTGCACATCCTGTACTTAAACTAAGGTAAACTAACCTAAGGACAAAAACAGACACCCATGCCCCAGGGAGGACTCGAACCACCGCAGCGTAGCACCTTAGACCGCTCGGCCGGCCGCGGTGGCCGAGGGAACTGAGGCGCTTCAGTCACGGTCTGCACGGCCACTACGGTCGGGGGTTCGAATCCCCCCTCGGGCATGGATATTTGTGCCGTCCTTAGTCTCAGTTAGTTCATAAGTAGTTTGTAAGTTTAGGGACTGATGACCCAGTAGTTAAGTCCCATAGACTATACAAACATTTGAACATTTGATTATGCTGAAGCGATAGCTCCTTACTTAACAGTCATATACAACCGCTCTCTCATAAAAGGATCTGTACCAAAAGATTGGAAAGTTGCACAGGTCACACCTATATTCAAGAAAGGCAGTAGGAGTAACCCACTAAACTACAGGCCTATTTCATGGACGTTAATTTGCAGCAGGGCTTTAGAACGTATCCTGTATTCAAATATTATGAATTATCTCGAACAGAAGGATCTGTTGACCCAAGGTCAAAACGGATTTAGAAAATATCGTTCATGCGAAACACAACTAGTTCTTTATTCACACGAAGTGATGGGTGCTATCGACAAAAGTTCGCAAATCGATTCCGTATTTCTTGATTTCCAGAAAGCTTTTGACACCGTATGCCACAAACGGCTTTTAATGACATTGCATGGTTATGGTATATCGCCCCAAATTTGCGATTGGATAGGGGATTTCTTGTCAGAGAGGACACAGTTCGTAGTAATCGATGGTAAGGCATCGACTAAAACAGAGGTGATATCGGGTAGTGTTATTGGTCCTCTGCTGTTCCTTATTTACATAAACGATTTAGGGGAAAATCTAAGTAGCTCTCTTAGGTTGTTTGCAGATGACGCCGTCATTTACCGCCTAGTAAAATCATCTGAAGATCAAAACCAACTGCAGAACGATCTGAATAAGATATAAGTATGGTGTAAAAATTGGCAATTGACTCTAAATAATGAGAAGTGTGAAGTCATCCACATGAATACGTAAAAAAATCCGTTAAACTTTGTTTACAAGATAAATCAATCAAATGTGAAGGCCGTAAACTCCACAAAATACCTAGGAATTTCTATTACTTCAGACTTAAATTGGAAAGAACACGTAGATAATATCGTGGGAAAGGCGAACCAGAGACTGCGTTTTATTGGCAGAACCCTTAAAACATGCAACAGAACTACAAAAGAAACTGCATACACTACGCTTGTCCGTCCATTTTTGGACTATTGCAGCCCAGTGTGGGATCCTTATCAGGTGGGTTTGACTGAGGACATCGGAAGAGTCCAAAGAAGGGCAGGTCGTTTCGTATTGTCACGATACAGGGGAGACAGCGTTACGGAAAAGATACAGGATCTGGGATGGGAATCATTACAACAATGGCGCTTATCGCTGCGTCGTGGGCTACTTGTGGAACTCCAATCGCCAACATTCTCCTCCGAATGCGAAAATATATTGTTGACTCCCACTTACATAAGTAGAAATGATCATCAGAATAAAATACGAGAAATCAGAGCTCGAACAGAGAGATTCAGGTGTTCATTCTTCCAACGCGCTATTCGAGAATGGAATGGGAGATAAATAGTATAATTGTGGTTCGATGAACCCTCTGCCAGGCACTTAAATGTGATTTGCAGAGTATCTCACGTAGATGTAGATTGGCTTTGACCAATGACGTCATACCTGAGTTAAAGACGATAATTCGTTTACAAGTGGAACATACACTCCTGGCCATTAAAATTGCTTCACCACGAAGATGACGTGCTACAGACGCGGAATTTAACAGACAGGAAGAAGCTGCTGTGATAGGCAACTGATTAGCGTTTCAGAGCATTCACACAAGGTTGGCGCCAGTGGTGACACCTACAACGTGCTGACATGAGGAAAGTTTCCAGCCGATTTCTCATACACAAACAGCAGTTCACCGGCGTTGCTTGGTGAAACGTTGTTGTGATGCCTCGTGTAAGGAGGAGAAATGCGTACCATCACGTTTCGGTTTGTAGCCTATCGCGATTGTGGGTTTATCGTATCGCGACATTGCTGCTCGTGTTGGTCGCGATCCAATGATTTTTAGCACAATATCGAATTGGTGGGTTCAACAGGGCAATACGGAACGGCGTGCTGGAGCCCAACGGCCTCGTATCACTAGCAGTCGAGATTACAGGCATCTTATCCGCATGGCTGTAACGGATCGTGCAGCCACGTCTCGATCCCTGAGCTAACAGATGGGGACATTTGCAAGACAACAACCATCTGCACGAACAGACAAAAAAAAAAAAAAAAAAAAAAAAAAAAAAAAAAAAAAAAAAAAAAAAAAAAAAAAAAAATTCAAAAGAAAGAAACGTAATAAAAATACAATTGTGTGTTGGATACGATAGTTTAAAGAAATTCATTTGCTGCAACACAATTCTCTGTTGCACATGTTTCATATGGTATTATCAATATATTTTCATGGTTACGGAATAATAATTTCCTCACAATGATTGCGATACAGATTGTTAATCAATTATCACGTGTTCAAATGTTCAAATGTCTGTAAATCTATCGGACCAAACTGCGTGGTCATCAGTCCGTAGCTTACAAACTACTTAAACCTAGGTAATCTAACCTGAGGACAACACACACACCCATGCCCCAGGGAGGACTCGAACCTCCACGGCGAGCAACCGCGCGCTCCGCAGCGACACGCTTTAGACCGCTCGGCTACTCCACCGCGGCGCGCTTAGCTAACACCATTCATAACGACGAAGTGGGGAATCACATGGAATCACCATACTCGAATTGCGTCAGCTCGCGATACGACCCATCGGCTTGGACCAATGACGTCACACCTGAGTTAAAGACTATAATTCGTTTACAAGTACAACATACACTCCTGGCCATTAAAATTGCTACACCACGAAGATGACGTGCTACAAACGCGAAATTTAACCGACAGGAAGGAGATGCTGCGATAAGCAACTGATTAGCGTTTCAGAGCATTCACACAAGTTTGGCGCCGGTGGCGACACCTACAACGTGCTGTCATGAGGAAAGTTTCCAACCGATTTCTCATACACAAACAGTAGTTGACTGACGTTGCCTGGTCAAACATTGTTGTGATGCCTCGTGTAAGGAGGAGTAATGCGTACCACCACGTTTCGGATTGTACCCTACCGCGATTGCCTTTATCGTATCACGACATTGCTACTCGCGTTGGTCAAGATCCAAGGACTGTTAGCAGAATATGGAATCGGTGAGTTCAGGAGGGCAATACGGCACGCCGTTCTAGATCCCAACGGCCTCGTACCACTAACAATCGATATGACAGTCATCCTATCTGCATGCCTGTAACGCATCGTGCAGCCACGTCTCGATCCCAGAGTCAACATATGGGAACGTTTGAAAGATAGAAACCATCTGTACGAACAGTTCGTCGACGTTTGCAGCAGCGTGGACTATCAGCTCGCAGACCACGACTGCGGTTGCCCTTCATGCTGCATCATAGACAGGAGCGCCTGCGATGGTGTACGCATCGACAAACCTGAGTGCACGAATGGCAAAACGTCATTTTTTCGGATGACTCCAGGTTCTGTTTACAGCATCATGATGGTCGCATCCGTGTTTGGCGACATCGCGGTGAACGCACATTGGAAGCGTATATTCGTCTTGGCCATACTGGCGTTCCATCCAGCGTGAAGGTATGGGGTGCCACTGTTTACTCGTCTCGGTCACCTCTTGTTCATATCGACGGCACTTTGAACAGTGGTCGATACATTTCAGATATGTTACGATCCGTGGCTCTACCCCTCATAAGATCCCTGCGAAACCCTACAATTCAGCAGGATAATGCATGACCGCATGTTGCAGGTCCTGTACGGGTCTTTCTGATTACGGAAAATGTCCGATTGCTGCCCTGGCCAGCACGTTCTCCATATCTCTCCCCAACTGAAAACGTCTGGTCAATGGTGGCCGAGCAACTGGCTCGTCACAATACGCCAGTCCTACTCTTGATGCACTGTGGTATCGTGTTGAAGCTGTATGGGCATCTGTACCTGTAGACGTGATCCAAGCTCTGTTTGACTCAATGCCCAGGCGTATCAAGGCCGTTATTACAGCCAGAGGTGATTGTTCTGGGTGGTGATTTCACAGTATCGATACACCCAAACTGCGTGAAAATGGGGTGGTAGGTTCATCTGCTATCTGCCGCCTACTCTGGCCAGTTTTAAAGGGCTGCTTCTGACCTCATCATCATCATGGGACATCCGGGCTCTTATGGCGGTTTCCCGTCTGTATATGAGCCCACTTTAGGTAACGGCAGTAACACTATAACTGGGTCTTTGCGATCGTCTTTTGACAGCTCGAAATTTAAATGAAAATAACGGCTTAACCATTCATCAAACACGAAAATTGAATAACCGAATTTGTAGAGGAGAAAATTCTCTATAACTTTGCTCTCTTATGTTTTTTTTTCATATCGTTTTAGAGATATTTGTAAAAATAACGGAGATTTTGGGATGTCTGTATGTCTGTCTGTCCGTAACGTGTTCCCACTTTTAAAACGAACCGTTCAACCGATCAACATCAAATTTTAGACACATAATTGTAGGCCGCCAGAGACCATAACCTCACTTTTCCAAATTTTTCGGACAAAAAATACGACAATAATAAAAAAAAAAAAGCCTTTCATCAGGCACAATTGAATAACCTAATTGGTAGAGGGGAAAATTCTCTAAAACTTTGCTCTCTTATGCTTTTTTCCATATCGTTTAAGAGATATTTGCAAAAATAACTGCGATTTGACGATGTTTGTCTGTCTATAACGTGTTCCCACTTTTAAGGTCTAACCGTTCAACCGACCGGCACCAAATTTTACAGATTTAATTATTGGCTAACAGAGACCAGGACCTCGCTTTTTCAAATATTTCGGACAAGAAATACGTTAGAAGTAAAAAAATAAATAAATAAAAGCCGTATGTAATGTAATTTTAATTGCAAGTAAATCGCTCATCTTACGCGAAAATTGAATATCCGAATATGTAGAGGAGTAAATTCTCTACAACTTTGCTCCCTTGTGTTTTTTTCATATCTCGTATCGTTTGAGAGATATTAGCAAAAATAACGGAGATTTGACACCCTCCATTGAATTAACGAAAACCGCCGTTCGGAGATGTCACGTGACATTCCTCGCCCATTTTCGTATTGTAACTTACACGTTGTCATTTCAAATAAATGGTGCACTGAAGAATTAACAAAAACACGTCGTTCTTCGTACGATAAATGATAATCTAGTGTCTAAGTATGCCATACTAGCATCAGTTAACAACTGCCATCAGTAGTACAATATTAATGAACGTAACTTCTAATTGTTAGCCGTAGCGTAGTGGGCAATGCATTGGTCTGTGATGCTGAAGGTCAGCGTTCGAAACTCGCCACTACCTACAATTTTTTTTCCTAAAAGGGTTTCAGACGCTCTTATTAATTAAATAGAGCTATGTTCTTCAATGTTTCGAATTGTGCATATGTAAGAATGCTCCCTCTAAAATGCTTGTTTCTTATATTTCGTGAACATGACGAGAAATACGTAACAACAATGGTCTTCTGAAGCATATGCACGTAAACTGGGAGGATACAGTAATAAGGAACATTCTGCACAAAGTGCTGATACAGGTAGTTTCGTATATAAAGGAAGTCTCACATTTCTGTGGAAAGCGTGGTTCCTTAATCAAATAGAAGGGAAGTGTATAAGTACAACAAATTACCTTGTTTATTTTTTTCTAAGCGTTTATTCACCCTCTATCCTACCCCCTTCCCAGCACTTTTCACTCTCCCCCTCCTTACCCTGTGGGATCCTACGCCGCCAGTTTTAACTATGCATCGACGGGTGTTGTGCGTCAAGTGCTTCAGTGTGATTTTTTATATCAGCGTCCATCGTTTAGACAAGTGTCACATCGTTTGGTTTTACACAATGTCTCTGAGTGCTCTCCGTCTTGTTGTGGTGTGAAAATGCATGTTTTAACGTCACAGTGGCTCTTTGTTTTATTTGACTATGTATTCTTTTATTCATCTGGCAATACTGCAAACTCTTCAAGTTATCTTCTTATCTGCATTTTAATTCACCACTGTTTTAACTCCATCCCATGTTTTAAATCTCCATGCCCATGTTTTAAGAACTCTCGGCTGAAGAGCAGCATTGAATGCTGCTGCCAAACTACTGGCGTGTACATGCCGGTGTTATTTAACAATAAAGGAAGAAATAAATTACAGCCGATCTTTGTGAGTAAATACCTCAGTCTAGTGGCGGTAGATTTAAATCCAAGTGGAAACATGAAGGCTCGGCCACCATGTTTTAGAACGTCACGTAGGCGTAGCCAGTCGTCTGCTATAGCACTTTCACTTTGAGCAATAACTTAACAAACCATTCTCTACCTACTTATGGTTATTTTTATAGCCAAGCTAATATGGATAAAGGATAAATGATAGAAAACAAGTATGTGGCAGGCAAATCGGAAAGCTTAATTACAAATGGCACATACACTACATCGGCTAAACATCATCTCATTCATACAAAAAACACGCATTTTCACAATCCTTTAAACAGTATTAATTTCGTGTACATTTGCCTAATCTGCATACCTCTTTCCTGCGTAGATTTGGCTTTACATAAATGATGTATTCTACAACTGAAGTAATGTTTTAATAACAGCTTTATTAGGCTGGAGTACTGAGATTCCTCCCAAAATTCCGAGGAGACCATTAAGTGCTCGTAGTTGGTTAATATTTGCTCTGTTTCCCAAAAATCTAAATACATCTACATACATTTTCAAAAGTAAAATTTTTCTACAATGTCTTTAGAGGGATTAAACAGGCTGTTTTTTATTCCTTATAAACAGATTAATCCTGCTTGATTCTCATTTTTAGGAGTAAGGAGAAATTCCAAGCGATCTAAACACTTAAATTTTCCACTCACTTGCCTAATGATGCTTCCAGATATAGGCTATATTCACCTACTTTTTCCGAATATAATGTCAACATTTCGTATTCTGCCACATAGTCATGGTCACAATGAATAGGCCTACTGCTCTCTGAATGACTCATGATTTGCAATAGGTAATAAAGGAGGCTCCATCTCTCCCGCTTGGCTACATGACATTATCTCCAAAGGAAGCTGATTCAGCGATCTGACTTTTTTTTTGGAGGTCTCCTTGCTGGCGTTTTTGCTATTTGAATATGTTCAGGGAACGAAAATATCGTCGGAGTCGCATTAGCCAGAAGTCGCTTTGTATCATTTGTTGCATACATGTATATCTCCTCAAAATGCGATGAACAAATGCAACTGTATGCAGTAGGTTTCCACTTATCTCGCCTCGTATTGGCTAACCACCGTTTTGTAAGTTCTTCATTTTTGAAAGTAAAACTTAAAAATATTATTACAGCTTACTTTAGATACAGTAGAACTATTGTATGCAGAAAAGTAGTAGGACAAAGGCGAGTACGAAAACATATAAATACTAACTGAAAATACGATATTCCAACAGTCTTATTACCGCGATTCGTACATTTATATGGTGCGCATACACTGGGCACGATTTCAGCTTAATAAATAACCTTTCAAGCTTACTATGATACATAAACTGTAGACCCAAAACACGTAATTAGCGTCGGCCTAACTTTCGTATTCGGCGCACTAGACGTTGGAAAAATTAGCTGCCACAGTTCCTGGTTGCTGCCACAAGGAGCGCTGTTAACCCAGAGATAGCCTCTCTATGTAGTTTATATAGCTCGTTGGAAACAACAGTGTAGTTACTATCAGCCATGCTGATTATAAGGGGACAGCGCCCCTTACGGCAGACCCATTCACTTTCGATAGTGCAAATGCAGTATATCGACTGTTCAGGCGCCGAGCGCGCCATTTGAGAATAACAGCGCCCCTTACGGCAGAACCGTTTACTTTCGGTGTGCGGGAATAGTATATCGACTGTTTAGGCGCTGATCGCGCCACTTGAATATTTGAGGAGAGTGTGGGTTTGTCGGTGTATGGTGGTTGGCGTGCTAGCAAATGGAGCGTGTGTCACCAATCATCGTGGAGGACCCCCCCCCCCCAGTACAGATTTATAAAGTGGAAAGTTTATTCAATGTCCAACAGTGTGTCATTAGTACGACGACCGTGTCAACCGCGTCGGTGTCATGTGTTTACTTATTTGGATTACGTACACAAAGCATTAGAACTGTAAGACAAAAGCCGTGAACAGCTCACATACATGCAAATAGAAACAATATATAACTATTCTATCAGTGCAAATTGTGTTATTTACTCAACAACATTGAACTGTGAACTGTACGTGCAATTATTGTGTAGCTAAAAATGTTCAAATGTTTGTTAAGCTTATGGGACTTAACTACGGGGTCATCAGTCCCTAAACTTACAAACTACTTACGAACTACCTTATACTAAGGACGGCACAATTATCCATGCCCGAGGGGGGATTCGAACCCCTGACTGTAGTGGCCGTGCAGACCGTGACTGGAGCGCCTCAGCCCCCTCGGCCACCGCGGCCGAAACGCCAGTATGGCGATGACGAATACACGGTTCCAATGTGCGTTCACCGCGATGTCGCCAAACACGGACGTGACCGTCATGATGGTGTAAACAGAACCTGGATTCATCCGTAGAAAATGACGTTTTTCCATTCGTGCATCCAGGTTCGTCGTTGCATACACCATGGCAGTCGCTCCTGTCTGTGATGCAGCATCAAGGGCATCCGCAGCCATGGTCTCCGAGCTGCTAGTCCATGCTGCAGCAAACGTCATCGAACTGTTCCAGATGGTTGCTGTCTTGCAAACGTCCCCAAATGTTGACTCAGGGATCGAGACGTGGCTGCACGAACCATTACAGCCATGCAGATGACTGTCATCTCATGCTGCAGCAAACGTCATCGAACTGTTCCAGATGGTTGCTGTCTTGCAAACGTCCCCAAATGTTGACTCAGGGATCGAGACGTGGCTGCACGAACCATTACAGCCATGCAGATGACTGTCATCTCGACTGCTAGTGATACGAGGCCGTTGGGATCCAGCACGGTGTTCCGTATTGCCCTCCTGAACGCACTGATTCCATACTCTGCTAACAGTCATTGGATTACGACAAACGCGAGCAGCAGTGTCGCGACACGATAAACCGCAACCGAGATAGGCTACAATCCTGTCTTTACCAAATTCGGATACATGAAGGTATGCATTTCTCCTCCTTACACGAGGCATCACAACTACGTTTCACCAGGCAACGCCGGTAAACTACTTTTTGTGTATGAGAAATCGGTTGGAAACTTTCCTCATGTCACCACGTTGTAGGTGTCGGCAGCGGCGTCAACCTTGTTTGAATGATCTGAAAAGCTGATCATTTACATATCACAGCACATCCTTCTTGTCGGTTAAATTTCGCGTCTGTAGCACGTCATCTTCGTGGTGTAGCAATTTTAATGGCCAGGAGTGTATGTTCCACTTGTAAACGAATTATCGTCTTTAACTCAGGTATGACGTAATTGGTCAAAGCCGACGGGTCGTATCGCGAGCTGACCCGCCTCGAGTATGGTGATTCCTAGTGATTCCCCACTTCGTCGCCATGAATGGTATTAGCTAAGCGCGCCGCGGTGGAGTAGCCGAGCGGTCTAAAGCGTTTCGCTGCGGAGCGCGCGGTTGCTCACCGTGGAGGTTCGAGTCCTTCCTGGGGCATGGGTGTGTATGTTTGTCAGTCGGTTAGTTTACCTAGGTATAAGTAGTTTGTAAGCTATGGACTGATGACTACGCAGTTTGGTCCGATAGATTTACAAACATTTGAACATTTAGCTAAGCGCGTGCAGCACACGTTGCAGTAGGTGACGCTTGCCAGTGAGGCATTTGCCGTCGGTTCTGCAGAGTGGTAGCGATCCTTGGACGCGGCCGCCTCGCCGCTTCCCGCCGGGTGCAGGAACTTGTCCCCCAGAGTCGGCCCTGTGCACCAGCGGCTCCTGCCCCAGCAAACCGGTGTCTGGCTGCACCGGCGAGAAAAATGAGAAACGCACTCACTTTTTGCCCGCTGCAGTCGCCTTGCACGCCGTACCGCCCTCAAGGTCCCGTGGCTCTCGAGGTCACGCGATCGCAGCTGAAAGCGAACGCGGGCGTGGCGTTCATCACGCAACGGGTTTATCTGGAGCTCCCGAGAACACAGGCTGGCGCATCCGCCATTTTCATTCCCTGCGAATGCTAAACATAACACGTACCTTTGCGAACAGTGTTGTTTTGTTCAAGTTTAGTGAAATGTTATAGAAATGTCCTGCATAGAGCACAAATGGTTTAACACTTTGACTGCCGGCCCTGTACACTTTGCCATTTCTAAGAATGCAAGGTGTTTTTAGCAATATTTAGTATTTTGCATTAGAAAAAACTAGACAACATTTTAATGCGGTAATAACCTTTTCTGAAAGCTTGGGCATCTTCTTCCTGATAACCTACTTTCAGTTTCTTTGAATGTTTACTTCCTTTTCCACATATTTTCAATGTCATTTTTTGGGAAAAAGAAAAAAGTTTACGGAAATCAAAAAGTTTTTACATCATGACGTAGTAGAAAAGCTTTTATTCCACTTTCAATAATAAAACACTGATAAAAACACTTACAACCTTTCCAGTTTGCTTTTTTCCTCTGTTTGAACATACTTTTCAGATCCTTTGAATTCTACTTTACGAACTACCTTATACTTACGAACTACCTTATACTAAGGACGGCACAAATATCCATGCCCGAGTTGGGATTCGAACCCCCGATCGTAGTGGCCGTGCAGACCGTGACTGGAGCGCCTCAGTCTCCGCGGCCACCGCGGCCGGCTATTGTGTAGCCTCAGTCATTATCTATAGCTTCCGCAAAATCATAATCGATAGCTTTATCCTGTAGGCACGGTCAGCATTGATTCTGGATTAGCTGTGACGGTAACCATATTGCGTACCGGAGAAAAAGGCGGGAGTGTTTCATAATGTTGGTATAGGAACAGAAAGAATATTTGAATTACCTTTTGATGTCACAGAGGGAAAATTAATGCTGTAGTGTCATCTTATTGCACGATACTTGGCAACACTACAGAAAGGTGATCAAATTCAAATGTTTGTAAATCTATCTGACCAAACTGCGTGGTCATCAGTCAGTAGTTTACAAACTACTTAAACCTAGGTAAACTAACCTAAGGACAACACACACACCCATGCCCCAGGGAGGACTGGAACCTCCACGGCGAGCAACCGCGCGCTCCGCAGCGAGACGCTTTAGACCGCTCGGCTACTCCACCGTGGCAGAAAGGTGATAGGGTGCGCATACGTTTTCGTATGGCATCAGACAACTGAAGGTCGATTTACGGAAGCATTTTCTTTCCTATAATGACGTGTGTGGCTACCGAGCTGTAGGATGTAGGATGGGCAGCCCAGAACGTAAGCGGGGTTTGGAGCAACGAGCCACGTGCGTGCACAGTGTATGCAGAGGCGTTTAGCGGCGGTTTCCGGCCGGTGGTTCCGTCAGACCTCCTGCTATGTCGCCACTGCCGATTACATATGTGGCGGCTGTCGCGGGACTCTAACCCACCGCCCTCAACCTGAACACTTCTCAGGATAAAAATGTTCAAATGTTTGTAAATCTATCGGACTTAACTGATAGGTTATCAGTGCGGGTTGTGCCTGCCATGGCGGTGAGAAGAGTACAGAGAAATATCGTGCTACACTCGGTGGGCGCTTATAGGACAACTCCTGGAGGGGCACTTCCCGTGCTCATGGGTCTTCACCCCTTGGACATAAAAATCAGGGTTGGGTACTGGGTGAAAAGAGTAAACCATGACAGGATTGCAGATATCTTGGGTGAGCCTCTCCAAGGGAAGCCAGTTATAAAAAGGAAAGCTGAAGAGCTATGGCAAGAGATGTGGGATCAGGATGAAACCGGTAGAAGAACCTATGAGCTTCTGCCGAGTGTGCAGGAACGACTGACAATGAAACACTTCCATCCCAGCCGTGGATTGATACACTTTCTCACCGGCCATGATCCCTATCCGACATATCCGACATCATTAGGAAGAGGGCAACACCTGAGTACGACTGTGGAGCCCCAGAGGGAACACCAGAGCATGTGATAGACTTGCGCCCCATGTACGACGGGGTAGCTTCCGAATTGAGACGTCAATTACCGAATTTCGAAGATCGACAGTAAGGTGTCCACACGGACATGACCTGCGCCACAGAGTAACATATACAGAGGAGAAGCCCCCCCTAAACCACTGTCCTATGCTAGCAGGTGTCAGGCCGTTCCCTAGCTTAGGGTGCCTCTCGCACGTCAGAGGGTAGCGTGGAGGGGAGGGTGAGGGGAGAGCTCATGCCGCCTGCCATGAGGCCACGGCTGTGTCCGGCGTGCCGGCGTTTGAGGGGAGGTGGTGGTTGGGGCAGCCGCTACCTGCCGCCTGCTCTGGCCATTTTAAAGAGCTGCTTCTGATCGCAGCGCCATCATGGGACATCTTACAGAACTGCTGGAAACCCTCCCTCCCCACACCCCTGAGCGTAGGACCGGGCCCTTACGGAGGTTTCCCGTCTGTATATATTTGTCTGTGCCTCACCCAGAGCCATGCCTCCGGGGTGTGGACCGGCCGACAGTTCCCTGGCGGAATCCGCCATGCTCTGGTCCTGGGGGCTGGGTGCAGTACCCGGACTCGACTGTAGGTTAAGTTAGAGTAGACATAGTAGTTAGTCATAAAATTAAATCAAACCCCAAAAGAACTTCAGTTGCTGCAGTGACCGTCATGGCCAGCCCAGTGCCAGGGGCGCGTCCACTGGGTTTCGCTCAGTGGACATCCGTGGCCACCCTTACGATTATACGTTACTGGCACACGTGTAATCACTGCACTATTTATGTAGCTAATAATACGTAGGTAACCTAGAAATAGGAAGTAGGAACCCCTCAGTAGATTTTGCAGTAATTTCTTAGAATGATATAGAGTTAAGTAAATCACTGTTAATTAGAGTTGTATAAATTAGGACCCATTAATTGTATTGGTGATGGGTTGTAGTATAATTATGAAATAGAGATTTAAAAAAAAAACATACTTAAACTAAGTTGAACTAACCAAGGGACAACGCACGCAACCCTGCCCGAGGGAGAATTCGAACCTCCGAGGCGGGAGGTCTCGCGATCCGAAACGTAGCGCTCCAGACAACTCGGTAACTCCCACGCGGCTTCTCAGAATAACAGTTCTGCTGACAATGACACCCCGATGGAAGTCACTGAGTCGTCGGCGGCAGTCACGAGCGAATGGCACCCTACCCAACCTTCAATCGCATCTCCCGTAGACACAGTCCAGGGAGTTCCCCTGATGGAAGCCAGTGACCCTGCGGCAGTTCGTCCGCCGCACCACAGCCGACTGAACCTTCCGAGGAAACCTCTAGCAAGAGAGTACAGGGAAGTTTTCCGAAATCAAATGTACCGTCTGCTGACAAAAGTTCCACCGATCTCGAACAGGTGAATGCACCACAAAAATCTACAAGCTTGCCAAACATCTACATCTACACGGGACACTCAGCAAATCACATTTAAGTGCCTGGCAGAGGGTTCATCGAATCACCATTATACTATTTATCTCCCATTCCATTCTCGAATAGCGCACGGGAAGAAAGAACACCTGAATCTCTCTGTTCGAGCTCTGATTTCTCGTATTTTATTCTGATGATCATTTCTACCTATGTAAGTGGGAGTCAACAATATATTTTCGCATTCGGAGGAGAATGTTGGCGATTGGAGTTTCGCAAATAGCCCACGCCGCAGCGATAAGCGCCGTTGTTGTAATGATTCCCATCCTAGATCCTGTATCATTTCCGTAACGCTGTCTGCCCTGTATCGTGACAATACGAAAAGAGCTGCCCTTCTTTGGACTCTTTCGATGTCCTCCGTTAATTTCACCTGATAAGGATCACACACTGGGCTGCAATACTCTAAAAATGGGCGGCAAATGTAGTGTATGCAGTTTGTTTTGTAGTTCTATTGCATGTTTTAAGGGTTCTGCCAATAAAACGCAGTCTACATCTACATACATCTACATAGATACGCTGCAAATCACATTTAAGTGCCTGGCAGAGGGTTTATCAACCACTTTCATAGCTTTTATCTACCGTTCCATTCTCTAATAGCGCGGGGGAAGAGAAAACACCTAAATCGTTCCGTTTTCGATCTGATTTCTCTTATTTTATTGCGATGGTCATGTCTCCCTAAGTAGGTGGGTGCTAGCAAAATATTTTCACATTCAGAACTAAAAGTCGGTGATTGAAACTTCCCAAACAGATCACACCGCAACTAATAACGTCTTTCTTTTAAAGATTTCCACCCCAATTCGTGTAACATTTCCGTGACGTTACCCTCCCCCCCCCCCCCCCTCCGTAACGTGATAAAACAAAACGAGCTGCCCTTCTCTGTAACTTCTCAATGTCTTCCGTCAGTCCCACCTGGTGAGGGTCCCACAAGGGGCAACAGTACTCCAGGAGAGGACGCACAAGTGTGATGTAGCCAGTCTCTTTGTTGGAGCTGGTGCATCTTCGAAGCGTTCTGCCGATGAAACGTAACCTTTGGTTCGCCTTCCCCATAATATTTTCTGTGTGTTCTCTCCAGTCAAAGTTGTTCGTAATTGTAGCTCCTAGGTATTTGGTAGAATCTACGACCTTAAGGTTTGACTGATTTATCGCGTAATTGAAGCTCAGCGGATTTCTTTTACTGGTCATGTGTATTATTTCACACTTTTCTTTATTTAGTGCCAATTGCCAATTTTCGCACCAAGTAGAAATTTTGTCTAAATCGCTTTGCAGTTGCTTTTAATCCTCTGTTGACTTCACTAACCGATAAACGACAGCATCATCCGCGAACAATCTAAGGAAGCTATTCAGATGGTCTCCTAAATCGTTTTTAAGAGTAGGGGACCTATAACGCTTCCCTGTGGAACGCCAGACATCACTTCAGTTTTACTCTGGTTCGCCTTTCTCACGATATTATCTACGTGTTTTTTCCAATTTAAGTCTGAAGTAACAGTAATTCCTAGGTATTTTGTGGAGTTTACGGCCTTCATTTTTGATTGCTATATCTTGTAAACAAAGTTTAACGGATTTCTTTTCGTACTCATGTGGACGACTTCATACTTCTCATTATTTAGAGTCAATTGCCAATTTTTAGTCCATACTGATATCTTATTCAGATCGTTGTGCAGTTGGTTTTGATCTTCAGATGATTTTACTAGACGGTAAATGAGGCGGTCACCCAGAAAAAAGAAGATACGCAGGGTCGCGCATCAAGCTTATGAGGAAACTGTCCTGATAATGCGGGAGAAGGTTAAACACGCAGTACAGAAGTTAAATGAGAGCCGAGGGAAAGTTTCCGACCGTACTCAGCCCAAACCAAATTCCAAGGTAACCGACGGGAGCGCGCCTGCACTCATGAACGCTAAACAGTGCACCAGTGCAGCACCCCACAATAGTGTTGCCAACTCATGATAATTTTTTTCCGTCAGACGAAAACCCAAAAATCCGCCAAAATCCGTCAGAATTAGATACCTCTGTGCTTTCTTGCAAAATAAAGAAAAACTATGATACATTTTAAAACTTAGGGACCCGTTTCTCTGTTTATGCGATAGGAAAATATTTAAAAGTCCGTCAAAATTAGATATTTTCCGTTTTCTTGCAGAAATGAAGATAAAATTAAAATTTATACTAAACATATCATTCGTTACATTGGTTACGAGTCGGACAAGCATTTAAAAATCCGTCAAACGAAGCCAATTTACTGAGGTCACTACCCAGAATTCCCCGAACTAACTGGTAAAGCAAAGCACATCATAGTTAGCGTGCAACTGCTGTTACTGAGGCACGAATCATATATGTGCATTCAGACAATTTAGAGCCGTATGCCACCATAATGTCTATTTTACGTAGTTTTTCAGTCATCTGAAATGTTTGTTATTGGGTTTTAGCGCAACAATTCGATAATATGCTAGGCTACTGTCTTGCAGGCGCAGAAAGATTAGCCACCGTAATAGCTTTTTCTAGGTAAATGTTATATATTTTCAAAATTGTATTAAACCAGCTACATCCGTCAAAAAAAGTAGATTTTTAAAAATATTCGTCAAAGAATTCGTCAACCGTCAAGGCTAAATTGTATCCGTCATACAACTTGAAACTTCGTCAAAATTGGCGAGGAATCCGTCAAGTTGGTAACGCTGCCCCACAACAATGTCGCAGCATATCCCTGTGACATTGGGACAAGTTCGTTGGTTTCTCAATTCCTTTTTCCTTCCTTTAGGAAATACACAATGTTTTGCTCTATTCGTCGTTTTGAATTCCACTTTTCATTAAATTGTTGTTGTTGTTATGGTCTTCAGTCCGGAGACTGGTTTGATGCAGCTCTCCACCATACTCTATCCTGAGCAAGACTTTTCATTTCTTCATAGGAACGGCAACCCACATCCATTTGAATCTACTTACTATATGTGTCTCTTCGTCTCCCTCTGCGATTTTTACCCGACACACACAATACTAAATTTACGATTCCTAGATGTCTAATCCTACCAAGTAATCCCTTCTTTTAGTCAACGTATGCCAAAAATTCCTTTTCTCGCCAATTCTGTTCAGTACCTCTTCATTAGTTACGCGATCTACCCATCTAATCTTCAACATTCTTCTGTAGCGCCACATTTTAAAAGCCTCTTTCCTCTTCCTGTCCGCACTGTTTATCATCCATTCAGAAAAGACTTCCTTACACTTAAATTAATATGCGATGTTAACAAATTTCTCTTTTTCAAAAATGCCTTTCTTCCCATTGCCATTCTGCATTTTATATCCTCTGTACTGCGACCATCGCGTGTTATTTTACTACCCAAGTAACAAAACTCATCCACTACCTTCATTGTTTCCTTACCTAATCTCATTCCTCCACCATTAACAATCATGACGGACCGGTAGTAAAGACGTAAATGTGAAGACAGAAGAAGAATGGGAACGCACGGCCAGTTTCTGGCCCGGTACTTACATCCAGACGATCAGACACTTTCACGTGCGGAGAGCAGGTGCAAAGTCTGATCCAGATAGCGTTTCACTCGGATTCCAGACGCGGCCGACAGTGATTCAGGAGTGACGGAATCCTCTCATTTCGGAACAATGCATGCGACGGGGCCGCTATCTGCTCTAGATAAATATTTTTGTCGTGTGAGCGGCGAAGACAGACGCAAACAGCTACAAACGTCATCGCGTGTCCCAGGCCACGGCACGTGTAGGCTGATCTGGCAAACAGTCAGTCCTCCTGGTACAAATAGCTGTGTGCGAACGCAGTTTGTTGTCCAGTAACACGGTACCGACGCGGCATTGGACCCACAACACGCGTAGGCTCCAAACGGATTTCTTAAAATTAAATTAGTTTAATTTATTTATCGAACTAACTCCATTGGTTTTTTCCCCAATAACCGTCTTTTGAAACGTTAAACTGATAATATGAGGGTGGGTTGACAAGTCTGGTAAATTTGTATTGAAGAGCGGGAAATTTTCGGAACCTGCACTCTTGTTGGAGAGCCTGATATTTCCACGGATATTATAGCACGTTTCAAATGGCAGCTGTTATTAGTTTCTTGTTGGCTGCGAGCTGAAATGGTGACTGCGTAGTTAGTTACTCAGGACGGAGAAAAACGAATTTCGTGCTATCATTAAACATTTTCATTTGAAGGGTTGGATGGATGGATGCTTAGGGTTTAACGTCCCGTCGACAGCTTGACCATTAGAGACAGAGCTAACGCTCGGAGTTTTTGGGTAAGGATGAGGAAGGAAATCGGCCGTGCCCTTTGAAAGGAACCATCCCGGCATATGCCTGGAGTGATTTAGGGAAATCACGGAAAACCTAAATCTGGATGGCCGGAGGTGGATTTGAACCACCATCCTCCCGAATGCGAGTCCAGTGCGTTACCACTGCGCCACCTCGCTCGGTTGAAGGGTTGGACAGCTGCATATATCAAATCCGAGTTGGATGAGGTCCATATGGATTCTGCACCAACATTTAAGACCACTTACTTTCGTATCAATTAGTTTAAACATGGTTAGAGAAGCACGGAAAGTGAAGCATGCTTCGGTCGGCCCGTTGAAATCACCATACAGGAAAGCATCAAAAATCAAATGTTTAAATGTTTGTAAATTTATCGGACCATACTACGTGGTCATCAGTCCGTAGCTTACAAACTACTTAAACCTAGGTAAACTAACCTAAGGACAACACACACACCCATGCTCGAGGGAGGACTCGAACGTCTACGGCGAGCAACCGTGCGCTCCGCACCGAGACGCTTTAGACCGCTCGGCTACTCCACGGCGGCAGGAAGCATCGATAAGGTGATGGAAAGTCGAAGATTAAAAGTTCGCGAGATAGCTAACATTATAGGAATCTCACATTGTTCAGGCGCAATCCACAGGACTTTTTGCGCAGATTCATGACTGAGGATGAAACTTGGATTCACCATTACACTCCAGAGTCCAAACAACAGTCCAAACAATGAGCGAAGAGTAGGGAGAGCGCACCAAAGACTGCTTTGTCAGCTGGAAAGGCGATGGCCACGGCCTTTTGGGATTCCCTGGAGGTACTCCTGATGGATTATATGGGAAAAGGCGGATCCATGACTGGACACTACTATGCTGCTCTGCTGGATCGTTTGAAACAGGAACTAATCGAAAAACGTCCAAACCTAGCACGGAAGAAAGTGCTGTTTCATCAGGACAATGCTCCAGCCCACAAAGCAGCTATCGCAATGGTAAAAGTGCACGACTTGGGATTTGAACTGGTTCCTCACCCACCCTGTTCACCGGACATACTCCGGGTAACTAATTCTTATTCCCAAACTTGAAAATTTGGCTTGGCGAGAAGAAATTTTCATCGAATGAGGATGTCCGCTGCTGTGACTAACTATTTTGCAGAGTTTGACAAAGCCTACTTTGGCGATGGGTTGAAAAATTGGAAACTCGTTGGATCAGGTATATAGTCTTGCAAGGAGAATATGTCGAGAAATTAAGTGAGTTTTCGCCTTTAAAACACTTTTTATTCTATTTTTACCAGACTTATCGAACCGCCCTCGTAGAATACTTAAGAGTCGGCCACATCTAACAGTTTCTTTTACTGTCACCAAAATATATTTTATAGTTTTTGTGTCCCAGCCTCGTCGCCACTTTTGTGTCTCGTTGTCGTAGGTGTCGGTGGCCGAGTAAAAAGAGACCGACACAGGAATAAAGGATGCACGCTTGTGCAGGTACGGAGGTGAGCAGCCAGTGGAACAGCAGAAACTGGAAACACTAGAGTAAATTAGAACGAGATCTATATTTCTTAGAGACTTAGTAATACTTAACTTTTACATAGCTCAGTACTGCAGAATGCTGGTACATAGTTAAGCTAGAGGCCTGCCTGGTGCATATCCGATAGCCAAGTCTTCACTGGTGACTATCTGATTCCAAAGTGCTAACTGGTTCCTCTCTCAGTCCTAAGTGAACGATGTCGTTCAGTGGTGGCCACGAGCGGAGTTGCAGCAGAGGGCGCTCGTGGCTGACGTCGTAAGAACGCCGCGCCGTGCGTGCATGGCGGCGCGCGGCGAAAGTAGGCGGCGCGCACTTTGGACTTGTGCTACACCACAATAGTCATTAACGGAGGTAAAACCCGTTAACAATAGACTAATGATCATTTTATATGTAGTATCCGTTCTGTCGAACATGTCCGAAAATAACAGACGCCATATCAATAATTGTATATAGTGCCCCAACAGGCAGTAGACAATTTCAACGCAGACGTATTAATGCGTCCTGTATCTTGCAAGAATCCAGTATTGGGATACGAGCAAGAGGCAGTAATGGGCACGGGGCAGTACCATTGTGATGAGTTGTAAGTTGAAGATTTGGGTTGGAAAAGAAGCCTGCCTCGATAGCCTAATTAGACAAAGCGAACACTTGCCCAGGGCGGGAAATACGGGTTTGAATCGCGGGACAGAACCAAATTTTCAACTTCGCCGTTGAATTTATTCAGTTGCTCTGAAACGTTCGATGGTTCAGTATTTCGAATTCGTAAAACTACGTCCGTTGATGTCACCCATTGGTGTTGCGGTATGTCCGAATGAACAGACACCATGTTAATTATTGTATATTAGCCCCCAACAGGCAATCGACTATTCCAGTGCGGAATACTCTCCATCCCATGTCGATATCCAATATCGGCTGCCAGCAAGAGGAACTATCCACTGTAATGAGCCATAAGTTCAGAATTTGGGCTGGAAGGGTAGCCAACAACACAACGAACAACCTAGAACAATTATGACCGAAGGACCGCGAAGAACGACTTTTAAATAATGGTTAAGGTAACTGTTGAGCTGAAACGAGAAATCAGGGTTTGAATCCCCGTATAAAATTTATATAAATTCGTATATGTTGAAATGTTAGTTTAGCTTATGGGACTTAACTACGGGGTCATCAGTCCCTAAACTTAAAAACTACTAATGAACTACATAATACTAAGGATGGCACAAATATCCATGCCCGAGGGGGGATTCGAACCCCCGACCGTAGTGGCCGTGCAGACCGTGACTGGCGCGCCGCAGAGCGCTCGGTCTGTATCGACATGTCAAACCATTCTTTCACTAAATTTGGAGATATAAGATTTTGAACATAAGACTAAACATGGTTCTAAGATAGATTTTTAAGACGAGATACAGGAAGGGTACGCAGTGACGAAGAGGGGGAGCCGGAGATATACACGTACTTTTTTAATTGAAACCAAGACTCCAAATACCCTCACAGGGGACGCCGCCTTGTAGAAGGCACCTTCAGTGCCGGGAGGGAGGGCTTGCGCGCTCTGTCCAAGTCAAGTGCGTAGCTACCGGCAGGGCCACCCAAGCCCGAGAGGTCTTAATGGACGAGACTGGCCAAGTGTGTCCCACAAGGTAGGGTATGGCTGCTCTAGGGGAAGGTCGGCTAGTATCGGACAATTAAGCTTTTTTTCAAATTTTGAATAGAGTAATTTCTTGATATGAAAATAATAGCCACCGAAATGTACTCTCATAAGTCATAAATCAACCATCTTAGCAACTAGTCTTAGGATAGATAATTACTATTATCTGTTGGCTTCTAAAATTTATCTGATTTTTAACTACGGAGAAATGTTGGAGGTTTGTATCGGACAAGATGTAAATTACAGAAAATAAGAAAATATTTCTATCAAAACACTTGTTTATTTCTATTAATACATATCATATGGTAAATGTTTATTCAATTGAGCGATTTTAATAATTTTCGGTGCAAAAAAAATTCACTACATGATACAAGTAATAATAATTTTTTTCATTTTACACTCCTAGCAATCAATTTTACTGCATCTTTAACACAACTTTTGTCCTTTATTCAAGAAACAGCTATAGCATTCATAATACAAAGTGCTGCTTTCAAGGTCTTCGCAATTTTCGTGGGCCCATCCGTTACACAGTCGACACTGGATTCAGTCCTCTTCAAAAGTTTCGTCACAAATAATGCAGTGAGTCACGCCATCACTTCCAGTGTCTTTATCGTCAAATGTTAGTTTTTTCCTTGCATATTCGCTGGATATTTCCCTTTCTGTTGCAGAAGCATCCTTCCTTTCATAACATCCCATTTTTCACTTAGTTAAATGTTTGGTTTTAGCTAGGTATACAGGCTTTTTTGAGGCTCGTTCCTTTTTCTTTTCTTCTTTCTCCTTAGGTTTTTCTTCTCTAAGTTTCCTCTTAGCTTCAGAAGCTTTTTCTCTCTTTTCCTGTTGTTCTTTCTTCACTTCCAGTTGTTTTTTGAATGGAGTTAAAGTCAGAACTTCGCTCATCACTGAAAGTTTTAACAAATTCCTTTTGGCATCAGTTCTATCTCCTTTCCCTCCGAAAATTCTTAAGCCGGTCACCAACGGTACTTTTCGGGACTGAAAAACGCTCGCTAGCTTCTCGAACCGTCATTCTCATTAAACGTACTTTTCGGACATCCATCTTCATATTTTCTTCCCTCCTCATATGCCTCACTTTGCCCATTTCGCCTGTAAAATGAAACAAATCCATCAAAACCTCCTTTTTGTTGACTGTAATTGTTGTCCGATACAACCCTCAATGCTTATGTCCGATACAACCCGACCGACATAGGAAGATAATTCGACTGTCTAGTGCTTAGTAATAAGTGTAAACAGATTAACTGCCTATAAACATATAGTGCAATACCCCTTATTGCCACTAACCATATTATAACAGAATTACACTTACTTTAAAGCTGGGTACAGCACTCCAAAGTTATCTTCGTACACGAAAACACACTCACAAAACAGAAAATGCGCCGTCACTTTCATACACACACTCGCAGCGGTACAATATGGCGTAACGACCCCTTTGTCGTCACAGCCAACACTTCTGTGACCATTACTGGTGCTGAGTCACGTGGCAAGTATGAGAAACGCCACTTGTCCGATATAAGCCACTACCCGACCTTCCCCTATAGGCGAAGGGAAGTCAACCCACCCAGTGGAGTAAACCCTAAAAAAATCCAGGTCCTCCAAAACGGGAATTGGCCGTCGAGCTAACGACCCTACCCCGGAAAAAATACTTGTTACGGAACCAAAGAACAAAGAAAGTTGGACGGATGGAATGGATAGATAGCCTTGGTAGCGGTAACGGCATACGAATTGGTATTAGCGACATGGAATGTGAGAAGACTGAACAAGTCTGGAGGACTAAGGAATTTGAAAAATCAAAGAAAGAAATATAAGGTGAAAGCAATGGAAACAGAGAGTATGGAGGCACAGGTTTTCTGGTTGATAATGCTCATAAGGCAGGCATACTGAACTTTAAACCTGTTAATGAAAGAATCTGCATACTACGAATAAAAGACTACTTCTTCAATACATCCTTCATAAATACATATGCACCAACGGAAGATGCAGAACCGTTGGAAAAAGTTACATTCTATGAGCAAGGTGGTTATTGGAGACTTCAATGCTCAAGTAGGAAGAGAGATTGCATACAGGAAAACAGCTGGTAAGGAGAATTTGCTTGAAGTTTCTAATGATAATGGTATTAGACTAATTGATTTTGCCATGGGCAATAACATGGTTATTAAAAGCACATGGTTGCAAGGGAAGGATATAAGGAACGTTACAATGTGCTCCCCAGATGGGATCACAAAAAATCTGATTGACCTCGTACTCATAGATAGACGACATGCTTCATATATATTAGAGGTGAATAGCTGTAGTTGTGCAGATGGAGATAGTGATCACTATCTAGTTAGAATAAAATGTAGACAGAGGATAGCCAATTACAGGCAGACCAAAAAAACTATTCTGCCAAGGTTTGATGATGGAAAGTTAAGAAATGATGAAAATATAGTGCAACAACACAAAACAATTTTGACAAATAGACTTAATGAGCCCGAAGATCAGGCAGGAGAGGTTATTGAAGAAAAATGGGAAATGGTGAAATGTATAATACATGAAACAGCCTAAAATGTACTGGGTAGAAAGGAGACGGCGAGAACACAGGTTTGGTTTGATGAATATTATAGGAAGGAGATAGAAGAAACGAATGAGGCAAGGAAAAGAATGCTGCAGAGGACAACAAGCATTACTGTAGAGGAATATCAGGAGAAGAGAAGGGAAGCATATAAGGAATGTAGGGAAAAAAGAGAGACTTTGAAAAACGGTGGAGTGAGGAGTTAGAAAAGAGACAGACTGCTCAGGAAATAAGGAATTTCTATATGAGAGTTGAAGATATAAAAAAGGTATCAACCCAGAGCAGTTTTCTGTATAGATAAGGATGCAAACCTTATTGGAGGGAAAGATCAGATTTTAGGCAGATGGGTGGAGTATTTTAGCGAACTGCTGAATAGATAATGAATTTGGGATTGAGGCTGGTATGGCAGAAGATATCGAGCAGGAAGAAAATAGAGGAGGAGAAGAAGAACAACAATAGGAATCGATCATGGAACCTACAATGGAAGACGTTAAAGATAGTATTAAAACTCAGCTCCAGGAGAAGGCCATATTACAGCAGAAATGATCAAATGTGGTGGAGAAACACAAACAAAGAAGACTTAGTTGGAACCTGAAGCCGACTGTGTACACATATGGGAAAAAGAAAGTGAGCCGGAACAATGGAATACGGCAATACTCTGCCCTATACATAAGAAACGTGACAAAGCCGACTGTGGGAATTATAGATGACTTGCACTGTTCTGTATAGTTTATAAAGTATTTGGTAAAATCATGGCTGGGCGTCTGAGAATATATGTAGAAGAGTATTTAGGAGACTATCAGTGTGGTTTCAGAGGTAATAGATCCACTACAGATCATATCTTCACCATCAGACAAATCCTTGAGAAATGTTATAAGTGTAACATTGATGTCCACCAGCTGTTCATAGATTTGAAACAAGCTTATGACAGCATCAAAAAGTTCCAACTGTGGAAGGCAATGCATGAGGCAGCAATTCCCACCAAACTGATAAGACTGGTACAAGTGACTTTCAGATGAACAGTGTGCAAAGTAAAGGTTGAGGGCACTTTATCGAAGGCATTTGAAGTTATCAAGGATTGTGGCAGGGTGATGTGCTCTCCACTATTCTATTTAATGTAGGCCTAGAGAGGGTAATGCGAAAGACCCAAAGCAACAACCCTGGGGGAACATTGTGTAATAGAGTGACGCAGTAGCTCGTCTATGCAGATGATATTGATTTGTTATCGAGGAGGAAACAGGACCTGGAGGAAGGCTTGGAAAATTAGAAAGATATGGATTGGAGATAAGTCTGATCAAGCACTCAGTCAAAGAACAAATATATGTTAACATCTAGGAAGAAATACGGTGAAGGAGAAAGAAGCATAGCTTTGAACAGGAAAGAATACGAACGCTGTGAGAGATTTAAATATCTTGGGTCTCTGGTAACTAAGAGTAATGACATGAGAGAGGAAACACGTGCAAGGATTGCAGCTGGTAATAGGAATTACTTAGCACTAATTAAATTATTCAAAGCAAGAAGCCTTAGTAGGAACCTGAAGCTGACTGAGTACCGTACAGTAGTGAGACCTGTGGTGGTGTATGGTTCGGAGACTTGCATTATGACGCAAAATGACGAGGAGTTGTTGCTGAGATGGGAAAGGAAGGTAGTTAGAAAAATCTATGAACCAGTGAATGATAGCGGTTTTTTGGCGAATTAGAAACAATAATGAGATCAGAGAGTTGTACAACAAACCAGATATTGTGGCAGAAATAAAGACTAATAGACTACGTTGGTTGGGATACGTAGAAAGAATGGCAGAGAATAGTACAGTCAAGAAAGTTTTCAAAGAAAAGCCAAGTGGACGCAGTAAGAGGGGTAGACCAAGGACCAGATGGTTAGTCAGTGTGGAAGAGGACCTGAGAAGGATGGGAGTTAGAAGATGCAGAGCCAAGGCAGCCAACAGAGAAGAGTGGGCGAAGATTGTCCAGGAAGCCAAGGCCCTACATGGGCTGTAGCGCCAAGGAGAAAGTAAGTAATTAAGTAATCCCGGTGCAGCAAAAATTTTCAACTTCGGCGTGAAATTCATCTTAATGCCCTGAAACGGCCAAGATGTTTCAATATTACGAATTGGTGATGACAATTTGTTTTAGATACGCAATGGGAAAGTATACCGTACACTTTTAAGTAATGCATATTTGCCAATCAATGAGGATAATTATTAAAAACCGGGCTAGTTAAATAAGCTTGTTGAAACGATAGAAAGCACCATCTTCAAAATTCCTTCTAACCATGTCAGAATTTTAATGATCAATTAGATAAAGCGAAGAAATGTAACAAAACGATTAGTGGATTTTCTGCACATACATTGCTGATGTTATGCGTGGGCGAACTTTCCTTTTTTTCAATGATTTCTGTTGACTGATGTCGCATCCAGGTCCTCGAAATCATACACTTGGGAAATTCCAATAGCTGCAACCACGTATGTGCCTGTCACACTTACAGACTTCCTATGGCTCTCCTTGCAGTAGCTTCGGGTACATCACGTTGCTGCTAATTATTCTGTCTGAACCCAGCTGCTTGTGTAATTCATTTGGTAAACACCAGTCAACATGGACCTCCTGTGGAGGAACCCTCTGTAATTACAAGTGAGTTGCCGTAATGTTCTTGTCTCCACTCCATAGAAACGACAGAGAGACGTCGAACCATATCAGTTCATTCCACCGATAACAGATCTTCAGGACCTAGATATCTCAACCGTTCCCCTAATTGCGTTGACTAGTGTAGGCCTATGCAGTTTCTCTCGTCAGCCGTGTAAAAGTGTGCATGCAAGCATTATGCGTTTTGCACTTTATTCCAGTTTTCCGACTTCCTTTTGAAACTGTCCCGAACTAGTTTTCTTACAACTTTCGCAGGATCGTGTCATATCGATTTTACCTCCAAATGCTGTCTACGATCTTCGTCAGTCTCACTGACTGTATGATTGCATACTTGGATTGACTTGCGCGTATGGCCACCTATATGACGAAGCCTCAATGTAGGCATTATTCTTAGAAAAAAAAAAAAAAAAAAAAAAAAAAAAAAAAAAAAAAAAAGCGTGGACACGATATGTGCTTAATATGTTTGCAACACACAAAACCACCACGACCTGACATTAATTCTATCTCCAAAGATAACACAATTGGTCTCTATCAAGGTGGTTAGAATAGGGAGAGACGTCCTTAACGCCACCGAAGTGAAGCCATCGTCGCCGTATTGCGGCACCGATATCATTTGCGGTGACGAGTATGTATTCATTGTATTCTGAGTGGTATTTTATCTAAAAAGAAAAGAAATACGCGCATTACCTATGGATAGGCAAGCAGAAAAAGAAATAATTCTGCCTTTTTACACAGAAAAAAATTGTTGCTAATTCTTACTATTTGTTTCAGTGTTTTTACCTCAATGACTTCTAATTTTCATTTTTACCAGTTATAGGTTCCCTTGAAATTTCAAAGACCCGGTGATACAGAATTTTAGTTTGATAATTTAATGACATGGAAGCTGTAAAATATCGACATTTCAGAACTAAACTTACAAAAATGGTACAGTTTTGGTTCTGTCATTATTAGAAAAATCTTGTTCTACATTTCCTGTAAACTCCTCTGATCGACAATTTCAGTTTTTGTAAAACGGTACTATCCTATATGTAAGTCATATTTATCGAATGAGATTTTGCGTTAATAAATAGCTGTCCATCTATCTAAAAGGGCTGTATTTGTGCAAAAAAGTACACTATATGAAACATGTACTCAGAAATGACTGTCGTTTAAATGTATGAAAGTTAACAGGACAAGAACCACACAGTGCTTTAATCTGAAAACATATTTCCTTGGCTTCGCAAGATAGCGAACTGTCTTCAATCGACAGATAAGTTTCGCACAGTAGTGCCACTCCCCTTATTGTAACCTCCTTGGTCTCTGTGCTATCTGGATGTTGAACTTCAGCTGTCTGAGCGTGACAGCCGTAGATTTTAATATTTCCTGCTATGAAGTATTACAAGAACACGAAAAGAAAATAAATTTAGATTCCTCTCCCATATCAGCCTATTACATTTCATACTGGCTTAGATTCCAAATAAAGAGGTAAGGAAGCAATTCTTTGTCACGTAATAACTGATGGAAACTCGTTTGCCCAATATGAAGGTGCCGGACAATGCGAAATCGTGTGCAAAACATATGAATGTGCAGGCACGATGCAGATCTATGCTCAGACGCCAGAGTTATGCATCATGTTTCTATACAGATTTGTGCGTAACACTCGATTAGCACCAAGGTCTCGTGGATAGAGACGGACATACACACCCGCCCTTTTGGTTCCTTCACGTCGACGTCACAGGGCAGCACACGACAGATAGTACGGTTTCAGTATGATGGGCTGTGCAGCTCCCAATCATACTTAACGATTAGATAACGGTTTTCGCACTCATACTTCTCCATTGGATCCTGAAAGGCGTAAATTTGGGTAATAAATCGTGGTCGTGACAAATGGACAGCAAAAAGGAGTTCATAACTATGCGAAGTGGATTAAATCATTTATTTATTTAATGCTCAGACATTTGATGCATAGTCATTAGTCTTCTAACTTCCCAATACAATTGACCATCTGACATCCCGTCACAATATTGCAGTCTCTCACAGTTTCTGAGATGCTCCCAGTTCATAATGGTGTCTTCTCTTTCACATATAACACACTTCGGTGAGGGTAAGATTCCAATCCTGTGCAGGTGTTCTGCAAGGCAGTCGTGGCCAGTAATTCTTGTAAATGCTGCCACAGTTTCCCTTCCTGGGTGTTTAGGAAGTGCGTTCTTCTCTTCTTACAGTAAAAGCCATGTTTTTCATTGCCCCTGTGTTGTCAAGTGATCATTGAACTTATTCTTGAAACTGTTGTTGATAAGTCTTTTAATGGAGATGTATGATAATTTTGGGCAGTTTGTTTGAGAAATCTTGGTTCCTTTTTTGGCTAGAAAGTCTGCCATTTCATGCCCATGTATACCTTTAGGTGCTGGTATCCACTGAAAAACTATTTCAGCTCCAGCTTTGGTGAATGAGGTAATAGAGGATTTAATTTAATTTATGCAAGCACTTAGAGGTATTTGGAAGGATGCAATAGCCTGTATTGCAGAAGGTGAATCACAAAATATAACAATCTTTTTGTGACCTTTGGATACGGACAGAAATTGTTTTAGTGCCATGTTTATTGCCTCCAACTCTCCATCATAATAGGAGTAATACTGTCCTAAAGCTTTGTCAAAACAACATATTTCACTGTAAACTCTAGCACCAGCGACACCATTTGCTTCAGTCAAGGATCCATATATATATATATATATATATATATATATATATATATATATATATATATACAGCCATTCTGTTTGCATTTATCGTTTCTAAGGCATATTTTTAAGAAGTTCTTTATTCGTTTCTGTCTTAACAACCTTTTCATTCAGTTGAAGTCTAAACATGACTGTGCATAGTTTAAATGGACTGGCTGGTGGAGCGTAGTCTTCTTTACTGATTGGTGGACAGTGGTCTTGTCATACTGCGTCAATACAGTGCATAAAGCTTTCCTGTGTTTTCAGCCGGTTAGCATGATGTTGGTAGTTGTTCCCATATGTGTCATTGGGTAATCTGGTTAATTTTTCATATTGGAGTAGTGCCAGTCTCATAATTTCTGATTTTAGAGGTGGAATGCCAGTTGCTGCTTGAGGAGCCGAAATTGGTGTTGTTTTTACTGCTCCTGTAATCAGGTGTAGAACTTGATTTTGAAGAACCTCCAATTTAGATACATTCGCTGGGAGTAATATCTCACATCCATACAGAATACTGGATTTTATATAAATTTATAACTTCAAGATAGCTGCTCAACTTTTATCCAGCTAATCTCTTAAGGATGTCCAATTTTTTCTTGATCTTTTCAGCACTTTTCGGTGTTAACTGTCATCAAATTTTCTTTTCACCAGTCTGCTAGTGTAGTCACGGCTTCATTGATTTTCGTCGTAAGTTGGTCAATTTTTCTCTTTGGCAGTGAGATCCACATGACTAAAGAGCTTTTTCAATGCCCTCGACTTTTTTAACTCTCCTGGTAAGTCATTAATCATGATATTAAATAGTGTTGGGCTGATATCACCTCCTTGGGGTACTCCAGCTTTCAGTTGTTTATAACTAGACATAACGTTATTAACCCTACTAGCACAAACAAATACAGCCATTTCAGCATTTTACCAGTGATGCCATAAATTCGTATTTTATATAATAGTTTTAGTCTTCACACAGTGTCATATGCACCCTTAAAACCAACAAAAATGGCGAAAGTTGTATTGATGTTATCCAAGGCGTCTTTAACTTCTTGACTGAGCGGAGCAGTAGTTGATTTATCGATCGATGTTTGCAGAGCGCAAATAATCTCATGTGTTTCAAGATAGTATGAAACTCTGTTGTTAACCATTATTTACATTGTTTTGAAGAGAGTTGAAGTGAGAGAAACAGGTCGATAATTATCAAAAGCGTTTCCTGATTTCTTTGGTTTTAAGACTGTTACTATGACAGCCTTCTTCCATGCAGCTAGGACTCCTTCATTCCAACTTTTATTAAAGAGAGTGCATTCAGTGTGTTGTGCGACTGGCCCGTAGAAACTCTGCGAAGATCATGTCAAAGCCAGGGCTCTTCTTACTTTTTAGTGCCCATTGAAGTTCATGAATTGTGAAATCAACATTAAAAATCTCCTCACTTTGATTCTGCCACGACTGTCTTAATATCACTTCTGATTTTTTTCCCTTTTCTCTCAGTTCTTTTGTCAATGAATGATTCTTAGTCAAAACTTGTTGTAAGCTGTAGCTACATCTTTGTCATCATATATGTTCTTCCCTCCCCCCCTCCCCTATCTGGGTTGGTTCTTTATAAGCTCGAAGTTCAGGAGAGTGCAGATCTGGTGATGCACCTGGCATCCGATAAAACTGAGCTGTCGCATACGAGAAATTCTCAAAATAGACACCTAGATGGGAAAATGCCAGAAAATATATTTAGCGATTTTTGAAACCATATTGAAATGATTTATTATGACCAGTTTAATTTTTATAGCGTGAGTGGAGGTTATACTTGACAACCGGAATAAATTAATAATTGGATCTTTTTATCGGCCCCCTGACTAAGACGATGCAATTGTCGAAATGTTCAAAGAAAGCTTGAATCACATTGTTGTAATGGGTGGCGACTTTAATTTACCCTCGATATGTTGGCATAAATACGTAGAACTGGAGACAAATATAAAATATCGCCGAACTAGTTCTGAATGCTTTTTCTGAAAACTACTTCGAACAGTTACTTCATGAAGCCACTGGTTGCGAAAATACCCCTGATCTCCTAGCAACAAATAATCCGGAGCTAGTAAAGAGCATCAAAACAGATACAGGGTTTAGCGAACATCGAGTTCTAGTAAAGAGACTAAATATCGGAATTCCCAAATGCACCAAAAATCAACGAAAAATATATCTATTCAAAAGAGCAAATAAAAATTCGCTTCACGCTTTCCTGATTGATGCTTTCCAGTCTTTCAAAACTAAAACTGCGAGTGTAGATCAGTTGTCCCTTATTTTCAAAGACATAATATCAGTAGCAATCGAGAGATTTATACCAAGTAAATTAATAAAAGAGGGATCTGTCCCCGTGGTACACAAAACGGGTCAGATCACTGTTGCAGAAACAAAGAAAAACGCATGCAAAATTAAAAAAAGACACAGAATCCACAAGACTGGCAATCTTTTACAGATACTCGCAATCTAGCGCTTCAATGGCAGAAGCTCATTATAGGTTCCACAACGAAATCCTGTCACGTAATCTGGCAGAAAATCCAAAGAAATTCTGATCAAATGTGAACTACACTAACGGCAAAATACAAACAATACCTTCTCTACGCGATACAAATGGTAATACTGCAGATGACAGTACTGCTAAAGCAGAATTCCTAAACACAGCTTTCCGAAATTCTTTCACCGAAGGAGACGAAGTGAACACTCCAATATTCGAACCAAGAACAGCTGCCAACATACGAAATTTAGAAGCAGATATTCCTGGAGTACTAAAAGAACTTAAGTCACTAAACAAAAACAAATCTTCCGGGCCAGATTGTATACCAACTAGATTCCCCTCAGAGTATGCTCCGTTCTTAGGTATAATTTACAACCGATCTCTCAGCGCAAGACCGTACTCAAAGACTGGAAAGTTGCCCAGGTCCCTCCAATATTCAAAAAAGGCAATAGGAGTGATCCCCAAAATTACAGGCTTTTCTCATTGAAGTCAATTTGCATTAGGATTTTTGGTACATATACTTTGTTCGAACATAATGAGCTACCTCGAAGAGAACGATCTATTAACTAATAGTCAACACGGATTCAGAAAGTATTGCTCTTGTGAAACACAGCTTGCCCTTTATTCACATGAAGTGATAAGTGCCATCGACAAAGACTCTCAAATCGATTCCATATTTATGGATTTCCGGAAGGCTTTTGACACTGTACCCTACAAGCGGCTTCTAATGAAACTGCGTGCTTATGGAATATCCCCAATTGGGCCTTTGGATCCGCGATTTCCTGTCAGAAAGGACACAGTTCGTAATAAAACAGAAGTGATATCTGGCGTTACCCAGGTAGCGTTATAGGTTCCCTACTCTTCTTTGTAATTATAAATTATTTAGGAGACAATCTGAATAGCTCCCGTAGATTTTTCGCGGATGATGCTGTCGTTTATCGGTTAGTGAAGTCAACAAAGGATCAAAAGCAACTGCAAAGCGATTAGACAAAATTTCTAATTGGCAATTAACACTAAATAATGAAAAGTGTGAAGCAACACGCATGACCACTGAGAGAAATCCGCCGAACTTCAGTTACATGATGAATCAGTCGAACCCTAATGTCGTAAATTCTACCAAATACCTAGTAGTTACAATTACGAGCAACTTAGACTGGAGAGAACACATAGAAAATATTGTGGGGAAGGCAAACCAAAGGTTACGTTTCATCGGCAGAACGCTTCGAAGATGCACCAGCACCACCAAAGAGACTCCCTACATCACACTTGTGCGTCCTCTCATGGAGTACTGTTGCCCCTTGTGGGACCCTCACCGGGTGGGACTGACGGAGGACGTTGAGAAGGTTCAGAGAAGAGCAGCTCGTTTTGTTTTATCACGTTATGGGGGGAAATCGTCACATAAATGTTGCACGAATTGAGGTGTAATTCATTAAAAAACCACGTTATTCGTTGCGGCGAGATATATTTGCAATATTTAAAACACCGACTTTGATTCTGAATAAGAAAATATTTTACTGGCACCCACCTACATATGGAGACATGAACATCCCAATAAAGTAAGAGAAATCAGATCAAAAACGGAACGATTTAGGTGTTCCTTCTTCCCGTGCGCTATTAAAGAATGGAACGGTAGGGAAAGGTTGTGAAAGTGGTTAATGAACCCTCTGCCAGGCAATTAAATGTAATTTGCAAAGTATCTTTGTAGATGTAGATATCTTCATTTGTTTTAGAAATGAAGTAGATGATATATTAAAACAAATACAGCAAATAAAAAAGTTAAAAAAAGAATCCGACTTTGAAGAGTTCACGGTATCATCGCTTGGAACTGAAATGGCGGCGGAAGAGGCAATTAAATGAGAAGCTGATCTGCATACTTGTCTGTTTCTAAGTGCCCTAGTACATCCCAACAGAAAAGTGAGGCTCTGTTAAAAGACGGCTATCTGCCGTCTTCCCTAGGTTTTTAACTTTGTAAATTATCTAAGTTCTCTAGATGGGCTTTTTTGCTAAACGAGAACCCCTTTAGTTCGCAGGCATGAGAAATATCATTTCATTTCATGTTTTTAAATGATAGTTTCTGTAATACTGTGTTAATATTGCTAGGATTTTATTATGCTAATAAATTATTATTGTGTCTATGAATGAGGCAATATCAACTGTTTCTCCGCGACGCCACTGTCCCTGTGAGAATGTGTACTTGCTATGCATGGAAGTCTGAGTGTATGTATGAGAATTTTCGTCGTCGGCTGCTGGCTGCTCGCTACTAGAGTTTCTTTGGCTTCGTATCGATAAGTAGTCGTTACCAACCTCTGCTTTTGATGCTGCCAAAGAGGTTCCTCCACCCTTTCGTTACAAGTTTGGTTGTCAATGCCCAGTAGCGAGCCTCGGTTGGACGCACGAGTTTAGGCTCCCCCACCACCACGGTATTTCCAAGGGGTTTCTACCGATTTCCGTTGAATTCCGGATGCTGGTGGCGGGCTTGGGGACCGAGTGGACATTGTGTGGGTCTGTGGTTGTTCTTAGAACTGGTAAGACGTTCTGATCTTCTTTTCTCTCCTTCCGCGAGAGTACTTTGCATTCAGAGCCCCCAGTAGATTCTCTTCTAGCCTTGTACAACACCCTTTATTAGCTTTCTTATGAAATACTACGTATTTCTAGGGGCTGCATGCCGCATTTCTTATTTGATTTTCTCTGACTTTGAATTTGTTCCATTTTTCTGATTTTTGTAGATTGGACTTCGTCCATCCGTGAAACCCTTCCAATCGCGTATCTCTTTAGCTTCCTTATGATATTGTACGCATTTCTAAGGGTTGCATGACGTAGCTATATTTATTTATTTTTTGGAAATTGAATTTTGTATTTTTACTGGTTTTCGGAACCACGTGGTTCCGAACTCCGACTTCAGGGTTTATAGCTAACCGCTTGAGTTCTCGCCACTGCTCACATGCCAGTGCCTTACTATTGTGTATTCTTGCTTCGTGATCTGTCATTCCGTTGGTTTTTGTTGAAATGAATACAATATTTAAGCACTTAGGCTTCAGTGGGGTGCGAATATGCAATGTAGCAGACACGTGCCGTGTGTCTCAATAATTCCGCATGCTCACTATTTGTTTTGAATGGAAATTAATCTCGCTATTATGGCGTACCATCTCAAGTAAAGAAAGACAGACCTGAGCGACCTACGAAGTTTATTTTTTCTTGTGTTGTGTGGTACATTCTGGTTCGCTGAATTTCGCCTACGATAGCAGCGCCTGCTTCTGCTTCGTATCACCACGCTGAGTTGACTGAGTTTCGCTTTGCTTTGCGCGGGTGAGTGGCTGAATGCTTGTTGATCGTAAATCTCTCCCCCGACGATGTTCAGATCAGATTTCTTTAAGTTATTTTAAATGGGGATGTATTTTATTGTTTATAAAAATTGGTTCCCCCATTTGCTCATGTTTGAAGTGAATAAATAATGTATAAATATTAGTATACGAATACCTCCTCTTTTTTATTTAATGTTGTTTTTCACCAGTACTGCGAAAAAATTCAGATGCATATTATCATATTTTTAATTCCGTTATGCCATAAATGTTCTCACAGCCACCTTCATGAAATAGCTTAGTTCGGGGTGGCTTGTGCAGTAATGATTGTGTGTAATTCTCGTGATCTACGACGTATGTTGGCCACCGTCTCTTTCTCCTCCTGCTGCTAAAGTAAAGTTTGAGTCAGTTCTGAATTCTGGGCCAGGGAATAATATTCTGTTGAAGGAAGTCGTCAGTAGTTTACACGAATCCTTTAGCTGGGTTTTACAGCCAGAATTATTTGTTTAAAGTAAACTTTTAACTGGCTCCTTTCAACCAGAATTAATTTTACAATTAACGGTGGTCTTTCACTGTGAGGACGCCATCAAAATAGAGGTTGCAAACTAACGGTTAGCTCACGTGGCCTTATGCGATTGCTGCTATTATCACTTTTCAGGAGTTTCGGTAATCAATACGGGCGTGTAGCCGTCGGTTTCGCAGAAAACTGCCCATTATCTTCGCCTAACAGTCCGGCAAAGCCTTATTGAATCGCATTTTGACGATGATCTTTTCTCGCCATAATCATAGGCTTCCTCTACGTCTGTTGCCAATTGTATATTTCTTCTTATTCACGTTGTCCTGCATAGTTTCAGTGATCATTAGTACTTAGAATTCTGCTTACATTTTGTCTTGAAACAGAAAATAAAACACCAAAGACCAAAATGTGTTTTTCGAAAGCTGTTTTACCGAAGGAGATTGCACGGGAGTTGTTCCTCTAAACCATTCCACGTGGTGTATAAATAATTGTCACTGGGATAGAGAATCATTTGAAATCGCTCAACAGAGGAAAGGCCGCTGGACCTGATGGGATACCAATTCGGTTTTACATGTAGTATGCGACGTAACTTAGCCCCCTTTCTAGCAGTAGTGTACCGAAGGTGTCTAGGGGAGCGAGGCGTTACCAGGGATAGGAACAAAGCAAAGGTAACTCCCGTTTAAAATAAAGGTTCAAAAAATGTTCAAATGTTTGTTAAGCTGATGGGACTTAACTACGGGGTCATCAGACCCTAAACTTACAAACTACTAATGAACTACTTACGAACTAGGACGGCACAAATATCCATGCCCGAGGGGGGATTCGAACCCCCGACCGTAAAAGAAAGGTCATCGATCAGATACACAGAACTATGGTTCTATACCCCTGACATCAGTCACTTGCAGAATTTTGGTACACATTTTTTGTTCGTGTGTGATGTCATTTATGGAGAGCGGAAATCTACCTTATTGGAATCGGTTTCCGAGAGCAACGATCACGTGAAACACAACTAGCGCTATTCGTGCTCGCGATCCAGAGGGCAGTAGCACCAGAATCTCAAGTAGATGCCGTGTTTCTTGATTTCCGCGAGGTGTTGCATACCGTAGCGCACCGTCGGTTGATGAAGACAGTGCGAACTTGTGGAATAACACATCAACTGTGGGTTGAGGCGTTTATGGGTAACATAATGCAGGATGTCATTATCAAAGAGATTTTTAGATGTTAAAGTCAGCATAGGTATGCGCCAAGAGAGTGTAATAGGACCGCGGAGATAACATCGGAAGTTCAGTGAGTTTTTCGTGGATGGTGCTGTAGTTTACCGGGAAGTCACAACACTCGAAAAGGGTACCGCAATGCAGGAGGGTCTTCTGCGTATCAACGCATGGTGCACTGAATGGCCATTGAGCCTGAACATAAACAAGTATAAAGATCTGCCTTCACATTGAAAGAAAGATCCTTTAATATGTAACTAGCTGAAAACCTGATGTTGCCCGGGTATTTATTTACTTATTCCTGCCATTTTTCAGGTACATATTCATCTGTATAAGGACTGTATGTCTGTAAACTCTCTTGGGAATACAGTTAGTAGTAAAGAAGTAGTAGATTAAAACTTGGTGCGTGATGGGGTTGTTTTCCATGAACGTTGCCGTTTTTGTGCTCATATCTTATGAAGTACGTGTTTTTACTGTGATACAATTTAAAAGGTTCACTCAACTATATGCGTGTATATTATCTGTAAAATTTCCTGTGGCTACAATTTGTAGTGTAGAATTTATAAATTGTAACGCCATGCCGAAAGCCGTAGTTTATGTCCATGAACAACGGAACGTTGCTGTTTATGTGCTCATATCTCAGGAACTACATGTCGGACTGTGATGCAATTCAGAATGTACATTCAACTATATGTGTGGATACTGTCTGTAAAATTTCCTGCGGCTACAATTTGTAGTGTACAAGTTATAAATTATAACCTCATACCGAATACCGTAATTTTACTCCATAAACAGCGGAAAAGTAGTAAGCGAGAATTTTTTTTCCTTTCATCATTTTGGTATGGTTGTCAGCGAGAAAAAGTTTATTAACGGTTTGACATTATGTTTAACGTTAGTTGAAAGTCAATAAGTACCCTCATTCTCATATAGCGAATTTGTAAAGTCCCGCCGACATATCTTGTGAACCATGTGTCGAATGTGATTCTTAACCCTTGAGAAATTGTTACCTCGCGGTAAGAAATGTGTGTACCAAATTTGGTTGAAACCGGTCCAGTGGTTTAGGAGAAAATAAGCAGCATTGTCGCTAAAGGCAGCAGTTTTTTGCGCATCTCATTGTTTATGACGTCATATCTCGTGAATTATGTATCGTACGTGATTGTTACACTTACGGCGACCGTCCACATGGATTGAAGCTTACGTATACAAAATTTGAAAAAGATTGGCTGGAAACTGTAGATTTGTATGCAACACGTACACACAATCAAACATATGGACACTGCTTTTTATTAAAAGTGGGCCACTATACGAAATAAAAGCTTAATTCTGGTAGGAGGTACCCAGATAAAAATTTATTATTATAAAAAAGCTCAATTTTAGAAGAAAAATTAGCAGAAGGTCCGTGAGAACTACCGGCTACTCCCTGCTGCAAAACCTTGTTCCCTACCCCAAATTGAGAACTGACGTGGTTCAAATTACTCTAATAACAGGAAGTTCACAATACAGTGGCCAATATACATAGCAGCTCACACGAAATTACACACAGGCATTAATAAACAAGCCACTACAATTAGAGTTATTTCATAAAGATGGCTAAGAAAAACATTTACGGCACAGTGCAACTTAAACATAAAAAATTGCATCTGAGCTGAAAAATAATTTTAAATAAAAGGGGGAAGGTGCTCGAAAACTACATTTTATAGGCAAGTCAAAATTATACTGAACTTAACTTGTTTATTCAGGTCGAACGCAAGCAAAATGTGGAACCAATTTTGTTAATACAATAAAAATGCATCCCATTTACATGAGCAATGCCCAGCATTGAATTTAACATATGTTATACAAAACGTAACGCTCCTGGAGGGGAGGATTTACAAACAACACTCATCGCTCACACACACGCAATGCAACAGCGAAACTCACCAAAATCAGCGTCCTGAAACGAGGCAGAAGCAGGCGCCGCTATCGTAGGCGAAATTCAGCAAACCCAGAAGTACCACACAACACAGTATACAATAAAACTGCGAAGATGTCTCTCATCTGTCGTGCCTGATTTGAGGTGGTGCCTGAGTATAGCAAAGTTAAGTTGCATCTAGATTAGACCGCGAGCAAACACGCTAACGGCGACACACGGCTACGTTACCTGATCGCACACCACTGAAGGTGAACTGGTTAAAAGTCGAATTCATTACACTAAATCACGGCGGACTCTCAAGTTGCAATCTGAGAGTAAGATATCTAAGCACTGGTTTTATGAGAAGTTGCGTGAATTCAGGTGACTAGCTGCAAACCCCTGAAGTCGGAGTTCGGACCCACGTGATTCCGAAAACCGATAAAAATGTATAAATTCAATTTCCGAAAAATAAACAAAATTAACTACGGAAAGCAATCCCTATAACTGCGTAGAATTTCATAAGGAAGCTACTGAAATGCAGCAACATGCGATTGGGAGACACAGAGGCGGAAGAAGTCCAATCACAAAACCCGGAAAAGTGAAATAATTACAAAGTCAGAAAAATAAAAAATAAAAAACTATGGCACGCAGCCGATAGAAATGTTTAGATAAGGAAGCGAATGAAATGCGGCTACACGCCATAGGGAACGTTTACAGAGTCAGATGAAGTTCACTCTCAAAAACCCAGAAAAGTGAAATAATTACAAAGTTGTACAAGTGTCAGAGAGAATTACTGACAAAGAGTGCACACTACAAATTCAGAGAAGAAACAACAAAATTAAAATAGGCGTAGAGAGAAGATCGCGGAATGTTAGTGGAAATCAGAAGGATACACACATAGTTATTTGCCTGATGGGCATGGAACAAACAATAGTTGAAGCTGAAGGCTTTGTTCTAAGAACAAACCAATTGGAACACATATCACTCACAGAAGGAAACAATACGAAAGATTTTACATGCATTGTTCAAAAATGAACATATCGTCTGTTAGAAATCGAGCCTTACAAAGCTAGAAAGAATTACCCATAGTTTGTACATTGCAACATGATCACAAAAGTTTTTAACATACCAGGCCGTTATCAAACTGCAACTAGTAACACATACACCACGTTTATCTGTTGGAAATCACTGGATTGAAAAACTAGAACACATTTCCATGCACGATCGGAAAAGCATGAGTGAAAAATGAATCTAAGTTCAAGAGTCTAAGTTAAAATGCTAGACAACTAATTGCTACCATCTCTGCAGACACAAGAGCAGAATCAACCTTACGTCACCACGATCCGAGCACCAAGTGAAGACTGAGCGGCCAGGAGGCACGAAGATACCGGAAATTGGTAAAACCCAAGGAACAGCGGTAGTGGGGACGTGAGACTCGCCCTGGCTAGGGCTCGCCGACTAGCTTGTAACCAAAGAGTGTAGAAACCTCTTTGGTAGCATCAGCAGCAGGGGTTGGTAACTATCGACTCTGAGCCAGAGAGAACCATGCAGTGCGAGCTATTACTACCCATATTCAGACAGCCATTAGATTCTTGCATATCCACTTAAAAGTAAAACAAGTACACTTTCTCACAGGGACAGTGGGCTAGCGGAGAAGCTGTACTTATTGGCACATCCATAACCACAATAATAAATTATTAAAATAACAAAATCCTAGCAATATTAACTAACATTTGAGAAACTAATATTTTAAAACATGCAATAAAAATGATATTCATCATGCCTCGAAACGAGTGGGGTTCTAATTTTAACAAAATGCTAATCTAGCGACATCAAATAAATTACAATTTTATAAAAAAATATATGGAAGACGACACACGGTCGTCTTTCAATATATAAAAGATTACAAAACAGGAGGACAAAATTCTGTGAGTAGATGTAAACTGTGATTGCAAATGGAACGACCATATAAAAGCAAATGTAGATAAGGTGTAAGGTGGGGGATATAGTTGAACTATTTTATTCTGACCTTTATGTACTATATCTTTCTCTATGGGCTAATTCTTAGTTTATTTGCTAGGTCTTTCTCTTTATCTATTGAGATTATTTAGATTTTTGTGCATTTTGGCAACATTTCAAGGGAGATAGGTTCCTGGAATTATTGTTAATATTTTTCTGGATATTTTACTGTTTTGATGGTACGGCTTGTGCTTTGATGGAATCGCTGGACAGCGAAACACAGTGGCAGACACCACAGAGTAACATATACAGAGGAGAAGCCTCCCCAAAACCACTGTCCTACGCTGCCCTCGTAGTTCCGTAAGATTCTAGCAGGTGTCAGGCAGTTTGCTGGCTTAGGGTGCCTTTCGCACGTCAGAGGGTAGTCTGGAGGGGAGGCTAAGGGGAGAGCTCGTGCTGCCTGCCACGAGGCCACGGCTGTGTCCGGCGTTTGAGGGGAGGTGGTGGTGGGGGCAGCCGCCATCTGCCGCCTGCGATGGCCAGTTTAAAGGGCTGCTTCTGACCGCAGCGCCATCATGGGACATCTTACGGAACTGCTGAAAACCCTCCCTCCCCGCACACCTGAGCGTAGGACCGGGCCCTTACATAGGTTTCCCGTCTGTATATATTTGTCTGTGTAGACACGCAGAGCAGGGGGATCTCTCTGCTGGCGTTCTTCCTCACCCTCCGCTGCAATTCTCGGAACGCAGCATGCCAAACGCAGAGGGGGGGCCCGACTAGTGTCCCGTTGCGTGGCCGGTCGGCGGCCTCTAGCTCAGTAGAGTGGTGTGAGGAGGCCGGTCGTGTAGAGGTGGCTTGTTACCTGTGATATTTTTTTGGGAACTTGCGGAATGTACCACACAATGCCTCGTAGACGGTCTCCGCTGGATGCCCGCCCGGCGATGCTTTCGAGACAACTGGCCGTTCAGCTTGACAGAGAATTTGCAGATGAACGTCAATAGCAGGTTCCTCTGGTCGCCGGGTCAGTAATGGAGAATTATATGCTTGCTCTTAACTGCAGTATTTCTCCGAAGGCAGCAGAGCAGGAAACGTTTTACTGTGATGAATGTTGGGTCGTTCGGGACGCTTTCCACTCATCTGGAGCAGCGGGAGGTCGGCTGCAGAGGCTATAAATGGCGTAACTTTAGGTCGGAGACAAGGAGTAGGGGCGTCCTAAAATTCTCTAAGGAGTAATCACCTTTGCGACGGTAAATTCCGTGGGAACATTGCTAGCATGGGCGGAGCCTCCTGGCGGCCTGGGAAAGTGCGTTCTTATTCGCTAGTGTTTTGTAAGGTGACAGCTAGTGAATTGGTCAACAACGTTACGCCATCCCATTGGGTAGGCAATTAGCCGTTCTTGGAGATTGGAGCACCTTATGCGCGAGTGCATGGCCGCTGGTATCTTGCCAGTGGGCAGTAGCAGCGAGAGAAGAAGCGTGGATGCCACTGTACCGTACGGACCTCTTAGTAGTGATGAGTAGTGTGGAGGATTCCGAAGTGTTCGGACCTCTTGGTTTAGTGGTTGTGTGGAGGCTTCCATACCGTACGGACCTCTTGATAGCTGAACAGTGCTCACCTGTTGCCATCGCTTGTTGAAAATGTTCAAATGTTTGTATAGCATATAGGACTTAACTACGGGGTCATCAGTCCCTAATCTTACAAACTACTTATGAATTAACTAATACTAAGGACGGCACAAATATCCATGCCCGAGGGGGGATTCGAACCCCCGACCGTAGTTTCCGTGCAGACCGTGACTTGAGCGCCTCAGTCCCCTCGGCCACTGCGGCCGGCACCGCTTGTTGCTGTAGAGCTTGCTACAGTGCCATCACTTGTAATTTGGACTTGGTAATGTACTGCTAGCACCATCTCTAGAACTTGTGTAATTCTACTTTCTAGAATATTTCTTAAAGTTTTACTTTTATTAGATTTGTCGCTTCATTCTGGGGATCTTAGTTACTATAGATAACTTGTGAACCTCCTGTGTGTTGTTTTCCAATCCCTTGACTCAGCCAGTCATATCTTTTATCTTACGATAACTCTTTCATTACTTTGGGCATACAATTGTCAGTTTAGAATGATAGGTTAATTCAGTTGTTTTAAAGTACAGAGCTGTTAAATGTTATTAGATTTGTGATTAGTTAGGATGGTCAAATTTCTGTTGAAATAAATTAGTTTTTGAGCTGATCTTCTTTCCTTTAAAATATCCTTTCTCATTATTTTGGAAGGGTAAATAGAATAGTTAAATTCAGAGTGTACCAATTAATATTCATATAATTTTTCTCATGGTACAGCTCATATCTTGCTCAGAGTAGGAATTTATATTTATTTACTTTTTAAATTACCTATGATCACATCATAAGGTCAATAATTACTAATTTCCATGTTTTGTGAAACATGGTGGCGGCCCATATATATTAATTGCTGTTCTGATAAAGAAATCAATTTACGATTGTCTCATTGATATATATATATATATATATATATATATGTGTGTGTGTGTGTGTGTGTGTGTGTGTTACCTCACTTTGAAGGTACACACAGAACAGCTGATAAAAAAAAAAATAATAAAAATTCCCACATGTACACCATTTTCAAAGGCAGATGCCTGAATGAGAGATTCTTCGGAAGAATCCTACTGGGTGTAGACCGTCAACGAAGGAAACAGATCACGTGCAACCAGCGCTTGACTATTGCTCGTCAGTGTGGGATCCACACCAGGTGGAGTTAATAGAAGACACAGAGGAGGTCAAACGGAGAGCAGCGCACGTCGTTACGGGCTCATTTAGTAAGCGCGAAGCTAGTTGAAGCTTAAGGACTTAATAGACAGTTAATGGTTTAAGATGCATTTTATGAAATTATTGACGGCTGTTACCTCGCACCTTACCAAAATATTGATACAGAGGGAGATGGCTGCATTTATTGGAGTGTTCCATAGTGTAATTTCCAGGACCTGGACGTCTTTCCATCATCTGGTGAGAAATGGAAAAACCCTGTTTATGACAGGAAACATCACCATATCATGGTGGAGGACGAATGGTGTGGGAAGAAGTCATTATTGGCGGACGTACGGACCTCTAAGTCGTTCAGAATGGCGCTTTGTCTGCTCAGAGGTGTACAGATGAGGTAAATAAGCTTTTTTCGTGGCCTAAGCTGCTACCATAGCAGATGGGTTCATTCTGGTGGACGATAACGCCCGTCCCACAGAGCTTGAATATGGGGGCATTGAACGAAGCAGCAGGGTTTTGGAACATATCCTGTATTCAAATATTTTGAATTATCTCGAACAGAACGATATATTGACCCAAGGTCAACACGGATTTAGAAAATATCGTTCATGCGAAACACAACTAGCGTTTTATTCACAGGAAGTGATGGGTGCTATCGACAAAGGTTCGGAAATCGATTCCGTATTTCTTGATTTACAGAAATCTTTTGACACCATACCTCACATACGGCTTTTAATCAAATTGCGTGGTTATGGTATATCGCCCCAAATTTGCGATTGGTTAGGGGATTTCCTATCAGAGAGGACACAGTTCGTAATAATCGATGGTAAGGCATCGACTAAAACAGAAGTGATATCGGGCGTTCCACAGGGTAGTGTTATTGGTCCTCTGCTGTTCCTTATTTACATAAACGATTTAGGGGAAAATCTAAGTACCTCTCTTAGGTTGTTTGCAGATGACGCCGTCATTTACCGTCTAGTAAAATCATCTGAAGATCAAAACCAACTGCAGAACGATCTGACTCAGATATTAGTATGGTGTAAAAATTGACAATTGACTCTAAATAATGAGAAGTGTGAAGTCGTCCACATAAGTACGAAAAGAATTCCGTTAAACTTTGTTTACAAGATAAATCAATCAAATGTGAAGGCCGTAAACTACACAAAATACCTAGGAATTACTATTACTTCAGACTTAAATTGGAAAGAACACGTAGATAATATCGTGGGAAAGGCGAACCAGAGACTGCGTTTTATTGGCAGAACCCTTAAAAGATGCAACAGAACTACTAAAGAAACTGCATACACTGCGCTTGTCCGTCCATTTTTGTAGTATTGCAGCCCAGTGTGGGATCCTTATCAGGTGGGTGTGACAGAGAACATCCAAAGAGTCCAAAGAACGACAGCTCGTTTCGTATTGTCACGATACAGGGGAGACAGCGTTACGGAATGATACAGGATCTGGGATGGGAATCATTATAACAGCGCTTTTCACTGCGGCGCGAAACTCCAATCGCCAACATTCTCCTCGGAATACGAAAATATATTGTTGAATCCCACTTAAATAGGTAGAAATGATCATCAGAATAAAATACGAGAATATACGAGAAATCAGAGATCGAACAGAGAGGTTCAGGTGTTCTTTATTCTCGCGCGGTATTCGAGAATGGAATGGGATATAAATAGTATAATTGTGGTTCGATGAACCCTCTGCCAGGAACTTAAATGTGATTTGCAGAGTATCCCATGTAAAGGTAGATGTAGATGTAGATGTCGAATGAAGTGGCCAGCTTGTTCACCAGACTAAAACCCAATTGAGCTTGTCTGGGATGCACTTGGTAGTCGCATCGCAGCCAGACCGGTATCTCCCACCACGGCTGCAGAGATGGATATTGTACTAATGGATGATGGCAAAAAAATCCTCAAGAGCTCATTGATAACCTCATACTGTCCATTCCACGCAGGTGTGAAGCTATACTGGACATCCGAGGTGATGACACACAATATAAGAGAGCAACGAGAATTACTTTTTCACCATTACGGTAGCCCCATGCTGCCTCGCTCTAAGCAAACGCCATGTAACCCTCAAGTAAAGAGTTCAGAGACAAAATATACACTCCTGGTCATTAAAATTGCTACACCACGAATATGACGCGTTACAGAGGAGAAATGTAACCGACAGGAGAAAGATGCTGTCATTAGCTTTTCAGAGCATTCACAAAAGGTTGGCGCCGGTGTCGACACCTACAACGTGCTGACATGAGGAAAGTTTCCAACCGATTTCTCATATACAAACAGCAGTTGACCGGCGTTGCCTGGTGAAACGTTCTTACGATGCCTCGTGTAAGGAGGAGATATGCGTACCATCACGTTTCCGACTTTGATAAACGTCGGATTGCATCCTATCGAGATTGCGGTTTATCGTATCGCTACATTGCTGCTCGAGTTGGTCGCGATCCAATGACTGTTATCAGAGTATGGAATCGGTGGGTTATGGTGGGCAATACGGAACGCCGTGCTGGATCCCAACGGCCTCGTATCACTAGCAGTCCAGATGACAGGCACCTTATCCGTATGGCTGTAACGGATCGTGTAGCCATGTCTCGAACCCTGAGTCAACAGACGGGGACGTTTGCAAGACAACAACCATCTGCACGAACAGTTCAAAATGTTCAAATGTTTGTAGATCTATCGGACCAAACTGCGTGGTCATCAGTCCGTAGCTTACTTAAACCTAGGTATACTAACCTAAGTAGAAACACACACACCCATGCCCCAGGGAGGACTCGAACCTCCACGGCGAGCAACCGCTCGCTCCGCAGCGAAACGCTTTAGACCGCTCGGCTACTCCGCCGCGGCCACGAACATTTCGACGACGTTTGCAGCAGCATGGACTAGCAGCTCGGAGACCATGGCTACGGTTACCCTGGACGCTGCAGTACATACAGAAGCGCCTGCGATGGCGTACGCAACAACGAACCTGGGTGCACGAATGGGAAAACGTCATGTGTTCAGATGAATCCAGGTTCTGTTTACAGCATCGCGGTGAACGCACATTGGAAGCGTGTATTCGTCATCGCCATACTGGCGTATCACCCGGCGTGATGGTATAGGGTGCCATTGATTACACGTCTAGGTCACCTCTTGTTCGCATCGACGGCACTTTGATCAGTGGCCGTTACATTTCAGATTTGGTACGACCCGCGGCTCTACCCTTCATTCGATCCCTGCGAAAGCCTACAATTCAGCAAGATAATGCACGATCGCATGTTGCAGGTCCTGTACGGTCCTTTCTGGATACGGAAAATGTTCTACTGCTGCCCTGGCCAGCACATTCTCCAGATCTCTCACCAACTGAAAACGTCTGATCAATGGTGGTTGAGCAACTGGCTCGTCACAAAACGCCAGTCACTACTCTTGATGAACTGAGGTATCGTGTTGAAGCTGCATGGGCATCTGTACCTGTACACGCCATCCAAGCTCTGTTTGACTGAATGCCCAGGCGTATCAAGGCCGTTAGTACGGCCAGAGGTGGTTTTTCTTCTTACTGCTTTCTCAGGATCTATGCACCTAAATTGCATGAAAATGTAATCACATGTAATTTCTAGGATAATATATTTGTCCAATGAATACCCGTTTATCATCTGCATTTCTTCTTGGTGATGCTATTTTACTGGCCATTAGAGTATTACTGTATCACTCGTAAATTATAATTTTAACGAATATCTGAATAAAATACGTTACCATTTGTATATTGTGTATGACCTGATGCCTTAATTGTTTTGAGAAGTGTACAAAGCCTCAATCATAATTTCGTAAGATTTTGAGAAATTCTTAAAAGAAAATGTATTTCTTGATCTGTGGTTACACTGATTAAGAAGTTGTCTGTATGTAGAAATTTAATTTATGTGTTTCAGATATGATGGATTTCCCTTATAGACGATGTTTAGTGGATTGCTCTTAGTACTCACGTGCAGTACTTCGCACTTTTGATTATTTAGTGTTCAGTGTCAATTTTATCTCCATACGTAAACGTTATCTAATCGTTATGCAGTTGCTTTTGATCTTTCGAGTACTAGACGATAAATGGCAGCGTTATCTGCAAGCAAATTTTCTCACAAATCGTTCATACAGATAAGAAACAGCAAAGGACCTAGATCAACACCCTGGGGAACGGGTGATATCACCTTTGTTATAGTCGATGACTTTTCATCAAATACAAGAATTGTGTCCCCTGACAGGAAATCTTTAATCCAATCCTAAGGGACGATTTTGTTTAGCCCCATAAAAATATTCAAATGTTCAAATGTTTGTAAATCTATGGGACTTCACTACTGTGGTTGTCAGTCCCAGGGCTTACAAACTTCTTATCCTAACCCAAGGACAAAACACTCACACACACACACACACACACACACAGACACACACACACAGACAGCAATGCACGAAGGAAGACTCGAACCTCCGACGGGGAGCAACCGTGCGCTCCACAGTAAGGCGCCTTAGAGCGCTCGGCCATTCCATCGCCACTTTTGTCCCTTACTCCAACCAACCAACCTCTCACGATTTAATTAAAAGCCGTTTCTGAGGTACAATATCAAAAAGCCTCCTGGAGATCTAGATATACAGAATCAATGTAAGATCCCTTTTTGTAGCACTCATAACGTCGTATGAATAAAGAGTTAGTTGTGTTTTACTATACCGATATTTTATAAATCCTTGTTGGTCAATTGATCGTTCTGATTCACCTAATTCACAAAGTTATAACACATTATTTGTATCAAAACATGATGCAAATCTACTTTAGTGATATAAGCCTGTAATTTAGTGGCTCACTGCTATTACCTTTCTTGTGCTTGTGCAGTTTTCCGGTCTTTCGGTACGTATTTTTCTTTAAACGAGTGGTTCCACATATCAATGGCTAGTATACAGCTTTTAATGTGTTCATGAGTCCTGGTCTCATTAGATGCCCTGTACGTTGTTAGTCGACTTTTAAAAATCAGTCTCCACAACCTTTTCTTTCCCCTCCTTCTTTTCAGGACCTTTTCATTTGTAACATTTTCAAGAAATTTCATTTTGAACATGTGTCGTTAACACCCCATCTCAAAAGATTTTTCTTTCGTCTCTTTCTCAATTCTCAGAGTCAATTTTTCTGAGTCACAACATGCAAAACTCCAAATATGATTTCAAGACTGATGCCCTAAGAAGTCAATACCTTTTCCTTTAAATTAAATGCATTTGCTTGAACATTTCTGCCTCTTACTACTGGCTTGCTCCTTCAACCCCTGGCGCTCTTACTTCCTGTTATTGTTGTAGTCTTTAGCCAGAACTCTGGTATAATGCAGCTACCTACCCTAACTCTATCCTGAGAAATCCTCTTCATCTTCCCACAAGATCGGCAACGCACATCTGTTTGCTCCTGCTTACGTTCCTCCAATGATAAATTTATGATTCCTTGATCTAAGAATGTGTCCCACCAATCGACCCCTTCTTGTAGTCAAGGTATGCTGTAAATTTCTTGCCAATTTTGTTCAGTAGCTTCTCATTAGTTAAGCACTCTACCCACCTAATCATCAGCATTATTCTGTACCACCACCACTTTTCAAAAGCCTCTATCCTTCCCCGGTCTGAACTGCTTATCGCTCATGTTTAACTCCCGTATAAGGCAACGCTCCATACACATATGCTCCCAGAAAAGACTTCCTAACACTCATAGTAATAATCTACGTTAACAAGTTTCTCTTTTTCAGGAACGCTATTCTTTCCATTTCCATCTACCATCTTTATTGTTTCGTTACTTAATTGGATCCCTTCAGCGTCGCCTGAATTTCTTAGACTACATTTCATTTCTCTTGTTTTGCTCTTATTAATGTTCATCCTTTAACCTACTTTGAAGACAGTGTCTATTCCGCTAATTACAACGTCATCGGCAAAATGCCAAGTGTTTATTTCTTCGCCCTTCCCTCTCAAAATTTCTCTTCCCTTTCTTACAGAGCTTACTCAACGAATTCAGTAGCAATGGGGAAAGGCAGCAAACTTGTCTTACCCCCTTCCCAAACAAAGGTTCCCTTTCACACTCTTCGATTCTAATAACAGATGTTTGGTTTTCGTACCACTTGTAAATAACCTTCCGTTCCCTACATTTTACGCCTGCTGACTTCAAAAATTGAAAGACTGTGTTCCAATGAATATTGTCAAACACTTTCTCCAAATGTACAAAATCTAGAAATGTAGTTTTGCCTTTCTTTAATCTGTGATCTAAGATAAGTATTAAGGTGATTGTTGTCTCCCGTATTCCTACATTCCTCCTAAATCCAAACTGATCTTTCAAGACGTCGACTTCTACCAGATTTTCCAATCTTCTGTAAATAATTCGTGTTAAAATTTCGCAGCCATGACTCATTAAATTGCGTGTTGTGGCGTTTCCTCTTCTTTGTTTGCCAATCTACTTCCCACTTCTCCTCTACATATATATAGTTTTGGGCAAGTTGAAAAGTTTATGTTGTTGGCTTGTGGAAGACGGGCCCACAAAAATAAACAAACGTGAAACTATAAAGACACATTAATATATACTCAACTTGGTTTTGATAGTCTCTTCTTTGTTGTTGATCTGCTTATTCTTCTTTTATTCTTGGCCTTGCGTTGTGTGTTTTGCTAGAGCTAAAACTTTTCGTAAATTTTACAGGAACTGTGGATACTTTTCTTGAAATAATAAAATTCACTATAAGCTCTTTAAAAATTTTATTTTATATAACAAGTTTGCTTTTCACAAACATGTGTACTTACAACTCATTACAAAAGCGCCTGTCACCCTCCACACCCAAGCAGATAGTGTCAGTAAAGGCAAACTTTGTCTTCCACTCTCCTATTTGACCTCTCAATACAAATTAGTGTCACTAAAGTAAACAATTTTTTAAGAATGTTGAATGTAGAAAATTAATTAAGTAAATAAACTTTATTATTTAAGTATGTCGTTTTCTTATTTTAAATCGCTGTGTGTTGTCTTGTGTCGTCATAAATGCATTTTGAAATGTGTTGTGAACATGTGTTTTATTTTGACTTGGAAAAATGGCGTCGTTTTGTTTATCAACAGAAATATAATGTTTTGACACTTTGTATGACAGTTTAGTCGAGTTTGTGTGTGTTATTTTATTGAATGTATTTTGGTGTAGCTATTTCGTTTGATTGTGATCAATATATATCTGGATTTGAAAAGTACCGTTATATTTATTTATTTGGTAATTACTCATGTGATTAGCATTAATTGCGTCTGTGAGAGCAAAATTTGTTGTCAGTGCATTATAGTGATTCTAGTGAGGTAATAGGTTTTCTAGGCCTATTTTTAGTTATAATATTTGTTTATTTGCATCACATGTCAATGACGATTGCATCATTAAAACTAACTAAACATTAATAAATAGGTTTGTGATGTATGTGTGTAGTAGGTAAATGGATTTCAGAATACTATTTTATATATTATGTTGTTTATGGTTACTAAAACTTTTTTTGAGTTGAAAAATATATATCGTTTGCATTCAAGTTTTAGTAAAGGTATTATAATGAAAAGTAGCTGATTAGAACGTTTTATATGGGTACTAATATCACTTAATACCAATGGTATAGCTTTTTGGGACAGAAATGTATTCAGAATTTGGACGGAACTATTGGTTAGAATTATAGGGTATGCATATATAGAAATGTTACACTGTATGAGAAAATGTATCAACTTCTTCAAGTAATTTAACACTTCCGCGAATTCTGAGATGGTTTGGTCTTCTTTGTGACTTGCCATCACTTCCTTTTTAGATTTATTGGCATATTTTCCCTCATAACTGATCCATTCTGATCAGCGTAGTTACAAGGTCTTCTTGACTCTCAGCTAGGAAGGCTATAGCATCATTATACTTCACATATTTTGTCTTTGCTCTTATACTAGTACACCTGTCCGTGAATTTACTCTGACTTTGTTAAGCGTTTCTTCTACGTATCTATTGTGGACGATAACGCATCTACTTGTCGAACACTGCGTATCTGCATCTCTTCTTGGTAAGGTGCTCCATAGCTAACTGCTGTCGCGTTTTTATAGAGGCTGTACATTATATTTCGATCTTTATAGTCTATTCTTATATCCGTCAATAAAATTCTTCTAGATTTCTGGACGCATTGTCAATATGTAATATTCCGACGCTTCAGCCACTGTTACAAGTGTCTTTTGTCAAGGCTGCACCATTGACCCTTCTGTATCTGTACGAATAATGATGTATGCTTCAAGTAGAATCAATTTAAGCAAACTTCTTTGGTGATGGGAATAAGTAGAGCTAGGGCAGTTTGCAATTGAAATAGAGAGCTCCTTGAAAGGCGAGATGGAGCTGCCTAACGGGACTTCGGCCCACGGCAGAAGGACGTCCTGGCGGGCCACCCAGGAGTGTTTACTTCAAAACGAGGTTTCTGAGAATCTTAAAAGAACGGCGAGGGGAACGCACCTTCCATGGGTACTGGGAATTCTGGCGGTAAACCGCTTTTCCCCGCGCGAGATCGGCAGGAACACGTATGGTTCGTCAGGCGCATGTATCCATGTGGGCGCAGGACGGAATCCACCCAACGGCAGGTAGGCGAACAGCGCACAGGACTGAATCCTCCCGAACTATACTAGTACAATGGTATCTCCTTCAGGTATCAGCCCCCAGCCCCCACCCCCACCAACCAGTGTTCAGCGTCGATCCATACTGTCCTCCGGTATGATCGGTGTTGATTACATAACAAGTGTTGAAGTTTGGCATTATATATCTCGTCTCCATGCGTAAGTTCTCTACTTCTCCTACCGTTTTTTCCAAAGTTGCAACATCATTCGTGCTGACGAATTTGGTGAGTTTTTGTTCTTGTTGTCTTATGGAATGTTGTTGGAAGCTTTTTACCCAGTTACCACTAGCCATGCTCGCCGTGGAGGTTCGAGTCCTCCCTGGGGCATGGGTGTGTGTGTTGGTTCTTAGGTTAGTTTACCTAGGTTTAAGTAGTTTGTAAGCTACGGACTGCTGACCACGCAGTTTGGTCCGATAGATTTAAAAAAATTTCAACATTTCATTTCAAAACTTGCCTTAATAGGAAATCGAAAAATAGGAAATACTCCTGACAGACTTTCACGGATATTGTATGTATTATGAGCAATACTCTTAACTGTGGTGCTGGGGCATAGTAGGTAAGCAAACAGACTGATATTTTTGCGACTCGGGTTCGATTCCCACTAGAAGCTTAATTTCATTCATTAAATTTCTTGCAATATTAAACTTTTAATTATAAAAAGATAATATTCAAATTTGGAGGTAAAAAATAGAAAAAGGTAACACGAGAAAAAAATTCCATTAATCAACGCCGAAACGTGGAAGAGATATAAGGAAGCATGAGGGGGGGGGTTCGAATCCCCCCTCCGGCATGGATATTTGTGCCGTCCTAGTTCGTAAGTAGTTCATAAGTAGTTTGTAAGTTTAGGGACTGATGACCCCGTAGTTAAGTCCCATAGACTATACAAACATTTGAACATTTTGTTTACACACGAGGTCTAACGTTGTTAATCGCGTTGTCGTAATGTTTTCGTTGTACTTGTTTATAACGGCCTCATGCTTCAAAGTTCAAAGTTCAAATGTTTGTAAAGCTTATGGGACTTAACTACGGGGTCATCAGTCCCTAAACTTACAAACTACTTATGAACTACTTACGAACTAGGACGGCACAAATATCCATGCCCGAGGGGGGATTCGAACCCCCCCCCCCCCCCTCATGCTTCCTTATATCTCTTCCACGTTTCGGCGTTGATTAATGGAATTTTTTTCTCGTGTTACCTTTTTCTATTTTTTACCTCCAAATTTGAATATTATCTTTTTATAATTAAAAGTTTAATATTGCAAGAAATTTAATGAATGAAATTAAGCTTCTAGTGGGAATCGAACCCGAGTCGCAAAAATATCAGTCTGTTTGCTTACCTACTATGCCCCAGCACCACAGTTAAGAGTATTGCTCATAATACATACAATATCCGTGAAAGTCTGTCAGGAGTATTTCCTATTTTTCGATTTCCTATTAAGGCAAGTTTTGAAATGAAATGTTGAAATTTTTTGTAAATCTATCGGACCAAACTGCGTGGTCAGCAGTCCGTAGCTTACAAACTACTTAAACCTAGGTAAACTAACCTAAGAACCAACACACACACCCATGCCCCAGGGAGGACTCGAACCTCCACGGCGAGCAACCGCGCGCTCCGCAGCGAGACGCTTTAGACCGCTCGGCTACTCCACCGCGGCAAGGCAAGTTTTATTAGAAACTACAGACGTTCATAACTTGCTTCTATTCACGTTAAGTCAAGCCAGTTCAATGACTCATGTCCCGCCCTCCCGTTGAAAGCAAAATTTCTTCTTCCTTAGGAAAGAAAATTAGCCTGCTTTGTCCTCTTTTTATAATTCGACACTGTATCAAATAAACTTGCATACCAACTGCTGAAAATGTCGCAAAGATTTATCAATTGCGAGTAACACGTAATCTTTAGATTGTAAGAACCAAAGTGATATTACTGTACGTTTACTCTGACTCTAAAGTTAACTGGGGCTTAATTCTCACTCTTACTTTACTGTACAATGTAGGAACATACACTGGAACATATGCTTTGCTTGTCTGGAACATTCACAAAGGTCTGGCCACACACTCTGGTCTCGGGCCGCCACCAACTACCTGCTTAAACAGGTTATGGGACGATTCAGTCCCGACCTTCCCCACACCCTTGCAGGCTCGGGAGGATTCAGTCCTATTTTTCTGACCGCGGGAGGAATGGATCCTGCGCCTATCCATGTGCGAGGTCCGTTCGGGACAATGCAGCAGTGCTGGCGTGGGAGTGGAATTTTTGTAGGAGAGAGAGGGGCTTCATGACTGTGTTAGAACACTTGTGTCTGGGAGTCGACACGGGACGTGAACCGTCCTGTTGTGTCTGAGAACTCCACCGACCGTGGTATCGTGCAGTTGCCTCTAGGAGGGCTCCACGTAGTGTGGAAAGAAAAAACGGAACACAGATCAGTCGAGGAAACTGAAAGAAGTTATGTGGAACTTTGAAAGAATAAGGAAAATATAAAAACTCAACGGTCTGTGCGAAAGATTGGCAATGTCGAACACATTAGGAGAGTAGGAGAACTGTGGTCTGGTGGCTATAGCGAGGAGCTGCAGAGCGAGAGGTCGTTGGTTCAAGTCTTCCCTCGAACGAAAATTTTAATTCCATTCATTGACGACTGTGTTCGCAGTAATCAGTTTGCTATCTGTGTTTTGTGACCGCATGACAGAACCTTATGATCAGCAGACGAAAGTGCCTCTCCAATGGAAACCAAAAAGATTTGATCGCAAGGTGATAGATCAACCGATTCCTCCACAGGAAAACACGTCTGATGTATTCTGAAAGTAACGAACAGTCTACTGCCAGTCAGGGAGCCTCGACAGCAGCAATACTCTCTCCGACGTTCACTGTAGTCGAGTGTTCACATGTTTGTTTAGGCGTAGCGTTCTCATACTACATCGCAATTTCGTCGCATCGGACAAACGGACGGACGGACAGATAATAATTATCTGAAAATGAAAAAAAAATGAAAATATTCGCCTGTGGGAAGGATCGAGCCAAGGACTTCCCGGTCGACAACTTCCCACACTAGCCGGAAGACCACAGCACTCCTGTCCTTACAGCCTTCTACATCTACATCTACAATCTACATGGGATACTCCGCAAATCACATTTAAGTGCCTGGCAGAGGGTTCATCGAACCACCATTATACTATTTATCTCCAATTCCATTCTCGAATAGCACGCGGGAAGAAAGAACACCTGAATCTCTCCGTTCGATCTCTGATTTCTCGTATTTTATTCTGATGGTGATTTCTACCTATTATAGCATTTATATGATATATAAGTAATTACATTTCATTCTACCACTTTCCAACGTAATACTCATCTTTTCAACATTGCGATGTATGGGGGTTCTGATCGCTGCAACATTATTCTTCTGGGGCGTCGTGGTAGAAATAAATACTCGTAGGTACAATTTTTCACTTCTTCTTTAATTTTCATTCAAACTTATTCTCCATCAAAACATTACAGCTTGAAAACATATATAAAGCATCATAACTTCGCTGGTAGTACTTCAAAAAAAAGTTCAAATGTTTGTAAATCTATCGGACCAGACTGCGTGGTCATCAAATGTTTGTATAGTTTATAGGACTTAACTACGGGGTCATCAGTCCCTAAACTTACAAACTACTTACGAACTAGGACGGCACAAATATCCATGCCCGAGGGGGGATTCGAAACCCCGACCGTAGTGGCCGTGCAGACCGTGACTGTGTGGTGTCGCACAAGTCCAACGTTCGAGCCACCTACTTTCGCCGCGCGCCACCATGCACGCACGGCGCGGCGTTCTTACGACGACAGCCACGAGCGCCCTCTGCTACAACTCCGCTCGTGGCCACCACTGAACGACATCGTTCACTTGGAACTGAGATAGGAACCAGTTAACACTTCGGAATCAGATAGGCACCAGTGAAGACTTAGCTATCGGACAGGCACTAGGCAGGACTCTAGCTCAACTATGTATCAGCCTTCTGCAGTACTGAGCTATGTAATAGTTAAGTATTGTATAAATTCTGTGCAATATATATCTCGTTCTAATTTACTCTAGTGTTTCTAGTTTCTGCTGTCCCACTGGCTGCTCCCCTCCGTACCTGCACAAGCGTGCTACCTTTATTCCTGTGTCGGTCTTCCTACTCGGCCACCGACACCTACGACGGATACGAGACACAAAAGCGGCGACGAGGCTGGGACACAAAAGACTGGAGCGCCTCAGTCTCCTCGGCCACCGCGGCCGGCTACGTAGCTTACAAACTACTTAAACCTAGGTAAACTAACCTAAGGACAACACACACATCCATGACCCAGGGAGGACTCGAACCTCCACGGCGAGCAACCGCGCGCTCCGCAGGGAGACGCTTTAGACCGCTCGGCTACTCCACCGCGGCAAGTACTTCCATTTCAAGGCGCAGACTAACATAGATTCCAGTGCACTTTGTAAAAGCCAAAACTCGAACTCCCCCAAGCAAGGCGGTGAGGCAAATATATAACATCGACAATAATGACATTACATCATGCATTGTTCATAACAATTGAATATACTGATTTACAATTACCGAACATACAAATAAAACATTTCATGTACACAAAAATAATCACAATATAAAACTAAAACTATACATACAATAATTTTAGATGACACGTTTCTTTTTGAATTGAAATCTCCGATCTTGCTGTTTGACAACAAAGTGTGATGTTAAATATCAATTAATTAGTTAATGAGTACATCATACATGTTCCTAACATATATTGAACTATCAATTATGTTCGCAAATCTGAAAATAGGTTCAAAATCTCACGTCAGTCAATATATACAAAGAAAAACAATATTCAAATTTCGACTTTACATTAATTAAAACAATTAGCCGATCAACACAACTTGTTTATGAGCCTGACATATATACAATGCTCTTTATTTTCATGTTTTTATGTTTTACAAAAGTTTTTACCCTTCATCTGTCTAATTATTGAAATAATGTACAATGACAAAAGTATTGTTTATAGAACTGTCTGGAAAGAAAATATATGAATCTCTTAATTAATGAAATCTACCACTTGCTTTAATCACAGTATCACTGAGACACTATTGAACCACACGATTCCGGGTCCGACGCTGACGGTATCGTACGATAACATTGAGATGAGGACCAGGCTGACGGTATCGTACGGTAACATTGAGATGAGAGGGCCAGTAGTATCGTCACACTATGTAAGTGGGAGTCAACAATATATTTTTGCATTCGGAGGAGAATGTTGGCGATTGGAGTTTTGTAAGTAGCCCACGCCGCAGCGATAAGCGCCGTTGTTGTAATGATTCCCATCCCAGATCCTGTATCATTTCTGTAACGCTGTCTCCCTGTATCGTGACAATACGAAACGAGCTGTCCTTCTCTGGACTCTTTCGATGACCTCCATCAAACCCACCTGATAAGGATCCCACACTGGACAGCAATACTCCAAAAATGGACGGACAAGCGTAGTGTATGCAGTTTCTTTTGTAGTTCTGTTGCATATTTTAAGGGTTCTGCCTTCCTCGACGTTGTATGCTTCGCATGGACTGCTCATATTTATTTCGATTATTTTCTTCATAGGTTCACACAACTTCTTCCTGCTTTCTTGTCTGATCTGTGTTCCGTTTTTCAAGGCCTATCCACTGCGCCAACTTAGAACTAAATCTGAGGGGGGTGCGAGGGGAGGTTCCCTTGTTAGGAACTTTATTTAATTTGTGAAAGAGCACCGCCTGGTGTCTCTATTTGGTTTGGGTGCTAGTTACTGTGACGTTCCAAGATTCAGACGAGCCTGTCTTGAGCCCTGGAAACGCACCGGCTTCCAGCAGCTCTGTTTTATCTGAAGAATACGTTTTCATCACGCCAAGCAATTTTTCTGTGTCTAACGCCCGCTCTGAGACATTTCTTGCATTCTTGGAGCACAACTGCTCAGTTGTGCGAAGTGGTCTAGAAACGTACACCAGACTTGTGCGGCCCCAATTTGACAACGATATCCACTGGGACTCGTGGTTCTAATAACGTCAGTACAGCAGCGTTCCTTCTGGATGTTGTGATGATACTGCTGGAACTCTCATCTCAATGTTATCGTACGATACCGTCTGCATGGTCCTCTCATCTCAATGTCATCTTACGATTCCGTCTACGTCGGACCCGGAATCGTGTGGTTCAATAGTGATACATGTTGCGTGTGAAGTTACAAACGAAATAGCCAGTCTAGGAACCAGTGTAGGACAGTGTCTCGGTGATACTGTGATCAAAACAAGTGACAGATTTCATTAATTAAGAGATTTGTATAAGATGTTTCCAGACAGTTCTATAAACATTTGTCATTGTATATTATTTCAATAAATAGATAGAGTAAGGGTAAAAACTTTTGTAAAACATAAAGAAATGAAAATAAATAGCAGTGTATATATGTCAGGCTCATAAAAAAGTTGTGTTGACCAGCTAATTGTGTTAATTAATAGTCGATATTTGTATATTGTATTTCTTTGTATATATTGACTGACGTGAGATTTTGAACTTATTTTCAGAATGGACAAGATTTTTGATAGTTCAATTTATGTTAGGAAAATGTATGATGTACTCATTAACAAATTATTGACATTTAACATCGCACTTTGTTGTCAACAGAAAGATCGGAAATTTCGTCTTAAAAATACATGCGCCATATAAAATTATTGTATGCATATTTTCATTTTATACTGTGATTATTTTTGTGTACATGAAATGTTTTCTTTGTGTGTTTGTTCATTGTAAATTAGTATATTCAATTGTTATGAACAATGCATGATGTAATGTCATTATTGTCGATGTTATATATTTGCTTCACCGCCTTGCGTGGGGAAGTTGGAGTTTTAGTCGTTTGTCAAGTGCACTGGAAGCTATGTCAGTCTGTTGTTTTTAAATGGAAGTACTGTCAGCTAAGTTCTCTTGCATTGTTTTGAATTTGTAATGTTTTGGTGGAGAAGGAGTTTGGTTCAAATTGAAGAAGAAGTGAAAAATTGTACATAGCAAGTATTTATTTCTTCCACGACGCCCCAGGAGAATAATGTTGCTGCGAGCAGAACCCCCATACATAGCAATGTTGAAAAGCTGAGTATCGGAAGAATAAACTGCAATGACTTCAAAATATATTAAAACATTTTAATGTGCAACGGACATATTTCTGTATTCGCGGCGTATTCTATTCACCTCTAACACGACGCCTTTCCTGTGTTAAACGCCAACACGAAGCACCTTCTCATCCGTCGTTTACGTATTGCTAATCTATTGCAGCAACTCAGCCACAAATTCGTGGTCTGTCGTTCATTCACTGATAGTGGTATGATTGTCAGGAGTTTGCAGAACTTGTTAACGTGCGATCGGGTTTGCTTGTGTCGGTATTCGAAACAGTAGAATTATTCGTAACTCCCTCTGACAACCTAGCCTTGCCTCTCGCTGAGCTTCAGGCATTCTACAGCGTAACTGTTTTCTGTCACACTTGTGCGGTTTCTTATGAAAATAAAATAAGTTAATGGTATACAATATTTCATTTCAGACATCCTTTTGTCAATCTTCTTAAACTCAAGTGTATTTTCTTGTCTTTTTGGATGGTGGCGTTAAGAAGATAGGCAGGTAGCTTATCAACTGTCCAATAACCTCCCTGCGTCATTCAGTGCTTTATTAAAGGGTCTCACATTACGCAGTCAGATGGCATACAGGCGCTCGTCAATTCAGACGATAAACAGGCCAATGTATCATTAATTTAATTTGACAAAAGAGAGAGTCATTAATTTACCGAACCTCTATGCTAGTAAAACTACATCCCCCATGTAAGACCACCGTTATTTGTAAAATTAATTTTAGTTGAAGGGAGCTAGTTAAAAGCTTACTTTAAACATATAATTCTGGCCGTAAAAAAACAGTTCCCCGGCCCAAAATTTATAACTGACTCAAAATTTACTTTACCAGCAGGAAGACAAAGAGCAGGTGGCCGACACACGTCGTAGATCACGAGAATTACACACAATCACAACATACAAGCCACATCGAACTAAACCATTTCATGAAGGTGGATGAGAGAATGTTTATAGCGCAACGGAATTAAAATCTGATAATTTGCATATGGATTTGTTCTTTGCACCGGTAAAAAACAACATTAAATAAAAAGGAAGGTATTCATTGACTAATATTCATAAGTAGAATAAAATTTCACTGACAAATTATTTATTCAGTTCAAAATGAGCAAATGGGGGAACAAATTTTGTTAAACAATAAAAATTCATCACATTAAAATTAACTTAAAGTAATCTGAACTGAACATCGTCGGGGGAAGGATTCACAGTCGACAAGCATGCAGCCACTCACACGCTCCAAACAAAGCGAAACTCACCCAACTCAGCGTGCTGACACGAAGCAGAAGCAGGCGCCGCTATCGTAGCCGAAAGTCTGCGAACCAGGATCTGCCACACAACACAAGGAAAATAAAACTTCGTAGGTGGCTCTGGTATGTCTTTCATTACTTGAGATGCTATGCGATAATAGCGAGATTAAAGGCTAGTTTACACGACGAGACTAGGTTTCATGAAACTGCGCTAATGGCCAGTGCGCATGCGCGGCAGGCGTTCGCGCAACTCTTTGGCGAAACTAAACAGTTTCGGCAGCTTCCAACTTTGGCGAAACTGATTGCGCGTGTTTTTAGGTTAGGTGATAACCAGTACTGAACAAAACACAGCATAAAGGGGGGAAAGGAAGGAATAATTCGGTTTTTGAACATATATGCGATGCATAGCTGTTTGTGCCATTTTAACGCTGAAAATTTCAGGAATAAGCAGCGGCGTGTTAGTGCTCTTGAAGCAATTATTCGTGAATTAAATATTGATGGGTTGACGATTAGTGAATTGCAGACTACATTCAATTCCAAATACCTATAAAAAACGAACTATGGCTATTGTGGATTTGGGAACGCGATACAGGTACTGTAGAGACGAATATCTATTTGACAAAAAGGGTAATGCAATTTGTAATTTCAGTTCTGGTAACAATGCTTCATGCATAACAGTATCTTATTTCTTTGTTGCATTACTAACTATGTTTAAAAGGAGCGTAAACTGCTCTGGTGACATTCTGAGTTGATTAAAATAGCTTCTAGGGTCTTCGATCAAAATTTCTTTCAGCAAGGTCGTTGACCAACCAAGCTGACGTCTTTTTTTTAATCCAGTCACGAACCCAAACACGTTCCATATTCTTTTTATGTTTAGTCTTATGCAGAGACTTCACACAGAGTAACAATAGCTCCGCCACAACTCTTGTAGCTACCAAAACTTTCATTCTACGGCGACTACGGCACTTACAAAACAACGAAACTGAGGTGTATACTATTGGCGCCGTGTCTACAGACATACAAGAAACCAGTTGCGCGCAACGCATTTCATGAAACGAGTGTCGCAACCTAGTGTCATCGTGTAGACTAGCCTTAATTTCTATTTAAATCAAACCGTGAGCATGCAGACTTACTGAGGCACACGGCAGGTGACTGCTACATTACCTATTCGCACCCCACTGAAGGCGACGTGTTTAAAGGTCGTATTCGTTTCAACAAAAGTCAGCGGAATCGTGGATTACGAAGCAGGGAAACACAACAGTGAGGCACTGGTATGTGAGCAGTGGCGAGAACTCAAGTGACTAGCTATAAACCCTTGATGTCGGAGTTCGGAACCACATGGTTGGATGTGTTGCTCTGAATCAGAATATGGTTGCTCCTCTTCTATCGCCATACCCGTTTGGACGAAAGCAGACGTCGGCACTACACTTAGGTCGACGTCCAAGGTGCCGGCAGATTCACTCGTGGCTGGTCTCTACTGTTTTCTGGCGAGGGCGCTGGAGGCGATGCCGTGCCTGTGTCGTCGGTATTTTCTGCTGCGTTTGGTACATGCAGCGTTGGCTCAGGCTCACGCTCACGCTTCTCTTGACGGACCTCGACCTTGGTCCGATGGGTTGCAGGCTAAACATTTACTGCTGTTCCTACGGTATCTGAAACATAGGAAAGCCGGCCGCGGTGGCCGAGGTGACTGAGGCGCTCCAGTCACGGTCAGCACGGCCACTACGGTGGGGGGTTCGAATCCCCCCCTCAGGCATGGATATTTGTGCGTCTTTAGTCTTAGCTAGTTCATAAGTTGTTTGTAAGCTTAGGGACTGATGACCCTGTAGTTAAGTCCCATAAGTTGTACAAAGATTTGAACATTCTTTTGAAACATTGGAAACACATATTAATGGTCTGACTGGAGGAAGGGTCTTAGGGTGTCAGATAATGACGGTGTGGTTTCTTCCACAGTTTCTATGAGATTGTTAGATTAATCTCGTAGCAGGTCAGGCCAACGAGTCGTTGGCCTGAAGTGTTGTTGTGTCCCAAGGTCCAGGACGAGCCGGTTTTGGGACTGCTGCGTCTTCTCGTAGAACTTCCTGGCTGTGGCGCCGAACCTCTCCCTGAGTGGCAAAATGCCGACTTCGTCATGAAGCTGGGCGGTGGAGTACCACGTCGGGCCGCGGTGGAGTAGCCGAGCGATCTAAAGCACCTCGCTGCGGAGCGCGCGGTTGCTCGCCGTGGAGGTTCGAGTCCTCCCTGGCGCATGGGTGTGCGTGTTTGTCCGTAGGTTAGTTTACCTAGGTTTAAGTAGTTTGTAAGCTACGGACTGATGACCACGCAGTTTGGTCCGATAGATTTACGGACATTTGAACATTTTGTACCACGTCGGAAGATGCAGGGCAGTCTTCAGGGCGAGGTTCTGGATCCTCTGCAGCGACTCGATGTGAAGGTCTGCGGCGTTCCCAAATACTGGGGACGCGTACTCGAGCACTGGGCGAACCAGTGACAAGTACAGCGTGATCCCATGTTGCGGCGGGTTAAGCAGTGGGTAAATTACGCGCAATCGCCCAATGGCCCTCTGTCTTACATCACTGACGTGATGTTTCCAGGTGAGTCTTTGGTCTAGGGTAACCCCTAGGTATTTCGCCGTCGTGGTCCAGGGGATGGGAGCCCCCAGAATATCGATCGGCGGTAGCCCAATAAGCACTCGTCTTCTAGTGAAGACGACTGCCTGGCTTTCCGAGGCGTTGAATTTCAAGAGCCACTTAGTGGCCCATGCCCCCAGGACGTCGCATCCGGCTTGCAGGCGGCGTCTCATCGTGTGCGCGTTCATGCTGTGGGTAAACAGAGCTGTATCGTCGGCGTAGAGCGCCAATTCTACGCGTGCTACCCGAGGTGCGTCGGCAGTGTACAACGAGTACAGCAGGGGGCCGAGAACCGACCCCTGCGGCACTCCTGCACGTATCTGCCTTTACGTCGATGTACCGTCTTCTGCCCTCACATGGAAGGTTCGTTCAGACAGGCACGACTGCAACAGTCTCCCATGAGACGTCGGAATTCCGTGCACAAAGAGTTTGTACACGAGTCTGTCGTGCCAGACGGAGTCGAACGCGCGGGAGACGTCAAGGAACACTGCCCCAAGGAATTCCCTTGTTTCCAGCGCCCGCATTGCCGGCTCGACCAGCCGGAGTAGCTGGTGTGTGGTGGAATGGCCGGCGCGGAAACCGAACTGCTCGTCCGGTATGATGTTCTCGCGCGTGACGTGATCCAACAGTCTCTTCACGTACAGCCTCTCGAAAACTTTCGAAAGGGATGTCAGCAGACTGATGAGCTGGTAGCAGGCAACCTGGCGCAGATCCTTGCCAGTTTTCAGGATTGCTACCACTTCCGCATGTTTCCATGCGTTGGAGAAGACTCCCGATCGGAGTATCTCGTTAAAGACATCGGCAAGGAGCCGATGCGTTCCCTGAGGTAGATTCGTCAGCAGGCGGTTAGTGATACCGTCGCTGCCTCCCGCCTTCCTCTGGTTCAACGAGCGAAGCTGCTTTGCAACCTCATTTTCTTCTGCGTTTGGTACATGCAACGTTGGTTCAGGCATTACCTTGATGGTATTACTTGGTTCTCTGCAATGTGGCGTTGGTGACGGGTAGGGACGTGACCGTCGTGGCTGAGGCCACCTCACCTAGTGGTGTCTGTACCAAACGTCAGCGCATACATTCGGACCGGACATGGCCTTGCTAGGTATAATCTGCACATGTTCGTGGCTGGCCGTCGTACATGACGATGGCCCGCACACCACCAATCATCAGGTACGACGGAACGTGTTTCGTCAGCTCAATCTGTATCTGACGGACACCATTTAATAGCTGGTAGGTCGTAAATGTTTGCCACTTTTCTGCGAGGTGACCCACGACGTTACCATTTGGTTGAGAAGCTGCAATGGCCGTTTCTTAAAGTACTACAAACTGGAGCTCAAATACCCGCAGGGTTCGTAAACCGAATGCTACATGGGCGAGCATTACCGCACCTGTGTGTCCATCAGAGTGCTTGAATTTCAGTCCGGTGTTATGTGGTTGGCCAACGTCAGGGTATAGCGCTTCTGTCGTCATCTTAATGCAGACTATAGTTCCTGTGATGGAAAAATGTATTCCGATCACGTATTGTGCTCTCAAACGAAGATCTCAAATGAACTGTTCGACTTCAAAACCCCTTGGTCGTGGATGCTCAGCCTAAAACGTTACATTGATCGTCGCACGGCGGTAAACATGCGCCATGGGAAACGTTAATGTGCCGGCCGCGGTGGCCGAGGAAACGGCAGTCGAGTTTTGCAGTTGAGCTTGAGCAGTAACGCAACTCGTTATTTTGCTACGAAAATGAGCCGTCCGAAAGTTTTCTTTGATATGGCCGCTGATAACCAACCTATTGGACGAATTGTGATTGAGCTACGTGCGGACCCTCTGCACTGGACAAAAAGGATTCGGCTATAAAGGCAGTACGTGTCACAGGGTTATTCCAAATTTCATGTGCCATGGTGGTGACTTTACAAACCATAATGACACTGGTGGAAAATCTATTTATGGCAATAAATTTGAAGATGAAAACTTCACACTGAAACATACTGGACCAGGAATCCTGTCAATGGCTAATGCCGGCCCCAATACAAATGGCAGTCAGTTTTTCATAACGACGGCGAAGACTAGTTGGCTTGACAACAGACATGTTGTATTTGGGTCGGTTGTTGAAGGCATGGATGTAGTTAAAAAGATTGAATCCTTTGGCTCTCAAAGCGGGAAAACGAGCAAGAAGATTGTAGTAAATGACTGTGGTCAAATTGAAGTATGTTGTCTCCTATGCAGAACATTTCTTTTACCTGCTGCACTAAAAAAAAAAAAAAAAAAAAAAAAATCTGGTACTTTATACAAAAGCCGATTTAATATCTTGAAAAGACTACTACTGTTGGACTGCAGCATTGTGTTTCAAATTTGAAGACACGTTTTGTCTTTTAGATGAAATGCCACAACTGTTTATATATTGAGCCAATGTTTTTGAGAGTTTGAAGTTAGCATGTTGTAGATAGCTGTGCAATGTGAACTTAGCTTCTGTCAGGTTTAAACAGTTGAATCTCATCTAATAGGCATTTATGTAATCTATGAAGAGATTTTCATTTAAGACTTCGCATACCGACTAGATTCCTTTCAGAGTATGCTGATGCAATTGCTCCGTACTTAGCTATAATTTACAACCGATCACTCACTGAAAGATCTGTACCCAAAGACTGGAAAGTTGCCCAAGTTACTCCAATATTCAAGAAAAGCAATAGGAGTGATCCCCAAAATTACAGGCCTATCTCATTGACGTCGATTTGCAGTAGGATTTTGGAACATATACTTTGTTCGAATATTATGAACTACCTCGAAGAGAACGACTTATTAACCAATAGTCAACACGGATTCAGAAAGTATCGCTCTTGCGAAACACAGCTTGCCCTTTATTCACATGAAGTGTTAAGTGCCATCGACAAGGGATCTCAAATCGATTCCATATTTCTGGATTTCCGGAAGGCTTTTGATACTGTACCCCACAAGCGGCTTCTAATGAAATTGCGTGCTTATGGAATATCTTCCCAATTGTGCGATTGGATTCACGATTTCCTATCAGAAAGGACACAGTTCGTTGTAATTGACGGTAAGTCATCAAGTAAAACAGAAGTGATATCTGGCGTTCCACAGGGAAACGTTATAGGTCCCCTACTCTTCCTCGTGTTTATAAACGATTTAGGAGACAATCTGAATAGCTCCCTTAGACTGTTCGCGGATGATGCTGTCGTTTATCTGTTAGTGAAGTCAACAGAGGATCAAAAGCAACTGCAAAGCGATTTAGACAATTTCTACATGATGCGAAAATTGGCAATTGACACTAAATAAAGAAAAGTGTGAAGTAATACACATGACCACTAAAAGAAATCCACTGAACTTCAATTACGCGATAAATCAGTCAAACTTTAAGGTCGTAAATTCTACCAAATACCTAGGAGTTACAATTACGAACAACTTGGACTGGAGAGAACACATAGAAAATATTGTGGGGAAGGCGAATCAAAGGTTCCGTTTCATTGGCAGAACGCTTCGAAGATGCACCAGCTCCACCAAAGAGACTGCCTACATCACACTTGTGCGTCCTCTCCTGGTGTACTGTTGCCCCTTGTGGGACCCTCACCAGGTGGGACTGACGGAAGATATTGAGAAGGTTCAGAGAAGGACAGCTCGTTTTGTTTTATCACGTTACGGGGGGGGGGTAAGGTAGCGTTACGGAAATGTTGCACGAATTGGGGTGGAAATCATTAAAAGAAAGACGTTATTCATTGCGGCGTGATCTGTTTGCGAAGTTTCAATCACCGACTTTTACTTATGAATGTGAAAATATATTGCTAGCACCCACCTACTTAGGGAGACATGACCATCCCAATAAAATAAGAGAAATCAGATCGAAAACGGAACGATTTAGGTGTTCTTTCTTCCCGCGCGCTATTAGAGAATGGAACGGTAGAGAAAAGTTATGAAGGTGGTTAATGAACCCTCTGCCAGGCACTTAAATGTGATTTGCAGAGTATCTATGTAGATGTAGATTCCTTGAATTGTTTGTTCATTGCTCCAAAAGTTCATATTGCTTTTTCTGTATTGTTTCAGTCACGGTCTGCACGGCCATTACGGTCGGGGGTTCGAATTCCTCTCGGGCATGGATATTTGTGCCGTCCTTAGGATATGCTAGTTGATAAGTAGTTTGTAAGTTTAGGGACTAATAACCCCGTAGTTAAGTCCCATAAGCTATACAAACATTTGAACATTTTTTTAAACATTAATGCGGTACTCAATACACACCAATACCGCGACGCGGAAGTAAACAAACCCCGGAGCGGAGCGTTAAGCGGCGCGCGGTGCACGTCCGCACGCTAGCACGGCCGAATGACAACTCCCAGCTGACACAGCGTTCCGGACGTAGCGACTACACGGACTGTCTTAAAGCACGGTGTCCTCAACACGCCTTTCTTTAATTCTTGGGGGAATATTTCTCTCAAGGAACTGAATTACTGTTGATATTTATGTATCTTATAGTTATCGTTGGGTCTTTGGCTCCTCCTTGAGTATGACATTACTCTCTTTCTGTTAAACGTACCAGTAACTAGATGTATCGTCTTAAGTGCATTGTACGAGTCCGCGAGTGAAGTTTCATGTGTAGACGTTGCCAACGGTGTCGCAGCCAATCAGGAGTCACGTTAGCACCAACAGTAAAAATTAGCTTTACTCTTTTATGGGTTTGTAAACAAGGATGCAAAGTTTTTTAGATCATTATATTACAGTTCAATCAATGTGACATTAATGGAGATTGATCGTAAGAGGGCGATAAAAAACGTCTCTTGGATATCGTTTCAGAGTCTTTTTCCTGACAGTGCTGCATTCTGGCCGTACTCTGTTGTCAAAATTATTTTCACCTGTGATTACAATTGTGGTGATTGCATTGCATGACTTGTGGTGCTTTTTTGTTTGTATATTGTGAGGAATGCTCCAACATCTGTTTTTTTTTTTATTTTATTTTTTTTTGTTTTTTTTTTGGAAGTGATCATTAATTACATTTAAATTGTAAAAACGTAGGCTTTCACGGTCATTATTGTTAAAATTGAAATTCTTTTGAGCTATTTGCCGCGTAATGATGATATATTTACAACGTTTCGGATCCGTTACAAGAGTCTCCGTCAGGGAATATTTTTTATAATAAATAAATAAATGTTTGTAAATCTATCGGATCAAACTGCGTGGTCATCAGTCCGTAGCTTACAAAATACTTAAACCTAGGCAAACTAACCTAAGGACAACAACACACCCATGCCCCAGGGAGGACTCGAACCTCCACGGCGAACAACCGCGCGCTCCGCAGCGAGACGCTTTAGACCGCTCGGCTACTCCACCGCGGCTTTTATAATAAGATTCATTATTCACGTATAGTAGGGCATTGGAAAAATTATTGTCAATCGTATTACTTAAGAGAGAGTCACACGTATTTCAATATACGTTGCAAGAAAGTATTAAATATGAACGGAAAAGTAGTGCATGTGAAGAAACATGATCGAGGAGTGTCATGTTTCCCAGAAAAATTGTGTAATTCATTTAGAAAATAAAGTCATTGAAACTTAATTTCAACACTTTTTTTCACATCTTTGGAACATTCTGTGCGAATGTGGAAATCGACATGTTGTAAACAACAATGATAGGTTAAATTTTACTGTATGTAAATAGCACTTCTACGTACTTAACCTCAACACACAAGAAATTGTCATCCATAGAGCAGGAACACATTAATTAATATACGCAAATTTGTCGCGAATTCCGAGGTCACTGTTACACGAGGATAGCTGATTTATTGACAGGAGAAGAGTACATCGACAACCTGTCAACCATAGAGCAGGAACGGCATTCATTAAATTTCGCAAATACGTCGTGAATTCGAAATATCAACGAAATACATTCCGTTTCAAAACATTTAAAATAGCACAAAATGTTGAAAAATACAAAGAACTGTATGGATATTTAACAAACCTTATAACCTTTAATAACTAGAACAGTGAATTTCATTGCAAAATCACTGGCAAAAACGCTGCACACAAATTCCAGTCAAAAAAAAAAAAAAAAAAAAAAAAAAAAAAAAAAAAAAAAATTAAAAAAAAAAAAAAAAAAAAAAATTAAAATTGGCGCCCAGTTCACTGCACATAAAACGCGGAATCTTGTTAGCCACTGGAACGCGACTGCTGACTTCAGCTGCGTCATTCTTTAAACACGAAAAACCACTCGCCGACTCGTAAACCGCACTTTTACGGCGTGTTTCCACCCAGAACCTGGAGACCAGCCCTGTTCCATTTCATCGGCACCTTGCGGCAGTAACGATGAACCGGTTGTGTCGGATGTTAAGTGGCGAATTGGAACTTGTATGCTCAAACTTGGCGCGTTTAAAACAGATTTCGTAACTGTTACTGATCGGAATGTTGTCAAACAAAGTTACGTGAAGTCAGGGGTCGTGAAATAAGCTGGTGAACTGGCAATGTAAGCGTGTCCCTGTATAATTAAATAGCGTAACGGATCTGATTTAAATCTCGTACGTACGTGTAATTGTTCCACAACCACAATGACAATGCTGACTGTATAAACTGTATTTGTAATGTCAAAATTCGTAAGTTCAAATGTTCAAATGTTTGTAAATCTATCGGACCAAACTGCGTGGTCATCAGTTCGTAGCTTACAAACTACTTAAACCTAGGTAAACTAACCTACGGACAAACACACACACACCCATGCCCCAGGGAGGACTCGAACCTCCACGGAGAGCAACCGCGCGCTCCGCAGCGAGGTGGTTTAGACCGCTCGGCTACTCCACAGCGGCAATTCGTAAGTAAACTCGCAGTTTGGTTTGACATTAATCTTGTATTATATTGGTGCGTAATGTCCACAGACATACATTACTAGGCAGGCAAACCTGCCCCTATAACTGAAGCCAGACGACGCCATCTTGCCACACCTCACGTTAAAAAGTTTCCGTACGGTACTACTGCGTTCCTCTGACACCATATGACGTTGTAAGTTGTTTATTTAGCTTGATCAGATTAGGGCCATCAGGCCCTCTCTTACATCGGACCAGGGTTTTACACATGTAGTATTTCTTTACATGTGAGTTACCTATAACATAACAATGATTTTTACAGATAAACAATTAATAACATAATTTATGAAAGTTGATAATATGTAAAAGGACGTAAATAAAAGGTATTGACTTAACTCTAATAGGATTAATACTACTACTACCACTGAGACACCTTCTACTGCTGTTGGTGTAATAATAGAAATAGCAACATTGATATTTGCATATACAAGATGTACTTTTGAATATATCGAGACTGGTTAAGGCATGGCGAATTCTGACAGAAGGAAGTTAAGAAAGCTGTACCTGGCAATGGCAGTAGGAGAATATCTGGGAGGAGGAATGGGTGTGACGTACCTGGACCGTAGGGTATTGAAGACTGGCGTAATTATTTCTTTAGTAGATAATCCATTAACTGTCGTTTGAAGCTGGTAGTGTTATTCAGTTCTGTGATATACTGAGGTAGATTGTTCCAGAGCCTGTTTCCTGCCGCTGAAAAGGATTTTGAGAAACCGGCTGAGTGATGGATAGGGACAGAAAGGGGTTTGCTCTGACAGGAACGAGTAGTTCTGTTACGTTGACCAGATAAGAGTGTTAAGGTTGAGGAAAGATATGAGGGACAGTGTACGTTGATAAGAGAGTAGAGGAAACAGAGTGTATGAAAATCTCTGCCCTTGTCAGCACGGAGCTGGGTTAGTTGCTTATAAGATGGTGAAATGTGATCAAAGAGACGGATGTTACATATATATATAGAACGCAGGCATTCATGATTAGTTCCAGACGTCGTGAGTTTTTCCAAGAAAGACCTTGCAAGATAACATCACTGTAATCATTAATTGGAATTACAAATGTTTGTATAAGTTTCTTTTTAAGATCGAGAGGAAAAAACTTATATCTCTGTAGGGCATGAAGAGATGCTGATGCCTTCCTACACACGGCGTTACTTGTTGGTTTGAACATGATTTGCATTTGGGCAACACTTCCGCAATTTAATACATAGTCCTACATTGTCGAATCGTGTTATGAGAAGAACATGTTATGTACGGTGAAAATTTACTTAACCTCCTGGAGTGATTATTGTCAATCGCGTGACAACGAAAAAGCTTTTGTCATGAAATCTTCGTAAACATAAATTTATCCATGTTATGTGAATTGTTCTGAGGTTTGCGACTGTATGATACACTTTTACAAGTAATTTGTACTGCAGCAATCACTTTTTACTAATATTTTTACTAGTATGACGCGTTTCGGCAGCAAGCTCCCATCATCGGGTGCATTTTACAGTTACTGGTTCATTATTGTTTTAATGTGTTTTGTGATGTGGGTGTCAGTAAAGTTATGGTTGGACTTTTTAGCCTGTTCAGGAAGATATAGCTATTTTAGTATTATGTTTCATGCTACGTTCAGGAAGATATAGCTATTTTAGTATTATGTTTGTTGCTATATCTTCCTGAACAGGCTAAAACGTCCAACCATAATCTCACTCGCACCCACATCACAAAACACAATAAAACAATAATGAACAAGTAACAGTAAAATACACCCGATGATGGCAGCTTGCTGCCGAAACACGTCGTGCTAATAAAAATATTAGTAAAAAGTGACTGCTGCAGTATAAATTATTTCAAAACGGAATCTTCGTTTTACGAGGGCAATTAATTAGTGAACTAGGAGTACATACAACAACCTGTCAACCATTATTTACTTCAAAGTCTGTACGAAATACTAAGTCATTCTGGGTGGATTTCTAAGAATATTAAAATCTTCGCAAAGACTTCCGTTTTGTTGATGTTGCCAACATAATCATGAGAGGCCGCCGGGCTAGTAGGAAAATTTTACCGTTACGTGAAGTTAAAACAGCCGCGGCGGAATAGCCTTGCGCACTGAGGTGCCGTGCTGCGGTGCGCGCGGTCGTTCGCCGTTGGGTGTTCGAGTCCTCCCTCGGGCATGGATGTATGTGTTGTTCGTAGATTAGTTTAACTTGGTTTAATTAATTTGTAAGCTAGGGTCTAATAACCAAGCAGTTACGTCCATTAGATTTACACACATTTGAAACATGTGAAAGTTAAAGCAGAAGTAGTTATCTGAAAACGACTAACAAAAATAATGATATGTGCTATCCACGACGAATAGCACGTTTATAACGGTCATACGACCGAGCGAGGTGGCGCAGTGGTAACACACTGGACAAGTATTCGGAAGGATGGTGGTTCAAATCCACCTCCGGCCATCCAGATTTAGGTTTTCCGTAATATCCCTAAATCACTCCAGGCAAAAGCCGGGATGGTTCCTTTGAAAGGGCACGGCCGATTTCCTTCCCCCTCCTTACCCAAAAACTCCGAGCGTTAGCTCCGTCTGTAATGACCAAGCTGTCGACGGGACGTTAAACCTTACGATTCCTTCCTTCAATAACGGTCATACTATTAAAAGAGGAGTCGAAGTTGATCTGTTTAATAAAAACAGGAAGCGCGACTAATTAGTGTGTGTTAAAGCAGACTGTAGATTTCGAAATAACTCTCAAAGGAATAATGGTACGTGTTATCCACGATAGAAACACTTTTATACTGACCATACTACTGAAAGAAAATCCGAAGTTGAATGGAATTAGCAACACATTAATAATAACAGCAAATCAATGCTACTTATTACTTGTCGAAGCTTACTCCAGCTGAAGAAATTACAGCCTGATGCAACACACGCATTTCCCATGTAGCTGCGTCAGTTGATCCATATTTTTACGACTGTTTTCTGCGGTAACACACACGACTGCACCCTCGTTTATAGCACAGTCTAACATATACAGTCGCGACACTCACTGCTGTGAGAGTTGTTACCAACTGACAGTTCAACGACACTAGCGTTCCTAGCGGTGGGTAAGCCGCCGAAAGAGTGATGTTTGTTTATAATTATTTGTGTAAGTAATTAACGAAATAGTTAATATAATTTTTGTGTTACAAGCATTAGTAATATATCAAGAGACATACTTAATACGGAAATTAATGTAAAAAAAGTCGAACTTACTGATTCAATGGTATAACGAAGAACTTCGTCATGAACCAATACTTACGAATATGTGTATATTTGCAGCTTATCCCGCTGAAAGTAAGTAGAATATAAACATAATATAAACATAAATTTCTATTTTGGTCTGTTCTTACTATGACAAAGAGTTTTTTGACACGTATCATAGTGGTATGGGGTCTAATGATTCGCACATTTTTAGGCTTCACTCGTCTTTATTATAATCTTTTGGGTGTGATTACTTTAGCTTAAGAAGACAATGTCTTGAAGATTCTTGCCGTTTGTGGTTAAGCTGTAGCAACAATTGTGGAATTGGGTTCTTCTTTGTTGAACACAGTTTGATTGCTTTTTCAGTTTTCTTGTCACATTTCTGATGTTTTCCTTCAGCTACAGTTGTGGTGGCTGATTTGGTACGTTAAACACTGTAGTTATTGCATTCTACATTCGTTTCCTACGTTCCACCCTCACCGATTTCACTGGAATTGGAATGGAGAAACGTTAACGTTCTTGAGAAGAAAAAACACATCTTTCTGCCAAAGGGCGGGTATTCGGGGTTTCCTAGCAATTTTTCTATTTTTAATAGTAAATTAAATTATTCAGTATAACCCTGTGTGTTACAAGATAACATTAAATAAACTGTGCCGCAATGTACCGTTTCCAACCTTGTCACGGATCTTAGAAAACCTAAGAAACACATAGGTGGAGCTATTTTTAAGTTATTACCTATTTTATGGTATTACATACATTTCCTAATGTATAAAATGTGTTAAAATCAATATAAACGATACTATTCGCACTCATCCACTATCGTATCCATAAAAGTAGCTTGCCCTCCGCTTGGAGCGCTGCTGTCGCAGTGTATAACAAAAATCTGCGGGAGTGTCGTGACTGTATATGTTAGACTGTGTTTATAGTATAGAAATATCTCGGCGACACTTCACTGACACTAATGATACAGTATACGGCATTGCCAGTCTAGTAAAGTATATCTGTGGTAATGTCAGTCAAACGTTATCTCAACATTCACAGCGGGTGCATAATAGTGCAAAGACAGTACTCTATTAATTCAAATACGAGAACGACAACAATGAAATGTTTATCTTACAGAGATCCAATGGCACTTTGCGTAAAACGAATTATAAATACATTGAAATCTGTAGGTCACGAATTATTAATGCATATCTTGAATTGCTAATTGCACAACAATCACTTCACAACAGGTATGTACTCGCGGCTTGAATAAAGTTAAATTAGTTTAGCCGCGGTGGAGTAGCCGAGCGGTCTAAAGCGTCTCGCTGTGGAGCGCGCGGTTACTCGCCGTGGAGGTTCGAGTCCTCCCTGGGGCATGGGCGTGTGTGTTGTCCTTAGGTTAGCTTACCTAGGTTTAAGTAGTTTGTAAGCTACGGACTGATGACCACGCAGTTTGGTCCGATAGATTTACAAACATTTGAACATTTTAAATTAGTTTCACGAATCTGATTTTATTTTCAAATCATGAGATACATATGATTCCTTAATTTATACCGGCGTGTGGCATGTTCAGAAAAACGTCCGGCGTCGGCAGATATTTCGCCAGGAGCACTCCCTCCCATTCTCAAGGCAATACTGCAGCGAGGGATCAATGTGCGACGACGTTTAAAACCTCGGTTCTCAATGACAACAGAAAGACAACACACACCAAGCGAGCAAGCACACACCGCAATCTCACGACCAAAGATGAAAACCAACAGCAATATCTTTATATATAAAAGGAAGTGTCCCGATTGACTGACTGACTGATTGACTGACTGACTGACTCATCATCGCCCAGCCCAAACCACTGAAGATAGAAACTTGAAATTTGTGGAGGGTGTTGATCTTACTCCGTAGGCGTCATGTAAGAAGCGATTTTTCGATATTCCGTCCGTAAGGGGGTGAAATAGGGGATGAAACGTTTTTTGAAAATACGTAGCTATTTAGGCAATTTTTAAGCTAGAACTATAAAATTTCGGATTTTAATTCAGGGTACGAATTTAAAAGACACGTGTTTCGGCATTTTCTGAAATTCGACAAACAATTCGACAAAATAGGTAACGCAAAAAATTGATTTCCAAAAATATGTTTCTGTTAAGTCAAATTTTAAGCTACAACTACGAAACTTCGGATATGGAATCTTGGTCAGGATTAAAAATCCATGATTTTTAGTATTTATGGAAATTCAACAAGTAAGAGGGTTAAATAGAGGATCAAAAATTCTTTTTGAAAACACGTTGCTATTGATACAATTTTGAAGCTGGAGCTGCAAAAAATTGATATTTGTATAGTTGGTTACACGTTAAAAAATACGTGTTTCGGTAATTTTGGAAATTCAACCACCAACGGGGTCAAATTGGACACGGGGTGTTTTTCGAAAATATTTTGCTATTTAGGCAAATTTGAAGTTAGAACTACAAATTTTCGGATTTGGATTCGGGGTTCGAATTTAAAATACACGTGTTTCGGCATTTTTTGAAATTGAACCAATAAGGGGGTAAAATAAGGGACGCAAAAAAATTGATTTTCAAAAATATGTTGCTGTTAACTCAGATTTCAAGCTATAACTACGAAACTTAGGATATGGACTCTTTATCAGGATTAAAAAGAAACAACTGGTGCACACCAACCAGCAAAGCAGCGGGGGTTCAGTTGGTTGACAATAAACGTCAGTTTTTAGCGGGTGAGGTTGCATTAATTTTGTCCCTTTGTTTATGGACATGTGAGATAACAGGACTCCATGCAGATTTTAAACAAAAACCTCCATCCCTACTCAATTGGTTATCCGCTACGTTCTGTTGCATTCTGTCGGGTAACCAGTGTCCAAACAGGGTTCGGCAACAGCAGACTTATTAGGTTGTTGCTTACGTGTGTGACGTTTAAGCTCAATACATCGCTTCTCGACATGACATTAGATAGCTGCATAGGATACGGTAGACACTGGCGTTGCGCAAACACAAATCATCCCTAACAGCGCCTTAATATTAGAAGTTAGTCCAAACACACATTTCGTGTTACATTTACGTAAAATACAGCCAATATCAGTGGCGGATACAGAAATTTTTCTGGGGGGCAGCACAAGCCTGAGGAGGGCTTTGTGAGACTAATTTTAAACACACACACACACACACACACACACACGCACACACACACACACATAAATATAAATATATATATATATATATATATATATATATATATATATATATATATATGTGTGTGTGTGTGTGTGTGTGTGTGTGTGTGTGTGTGTGTGTGTGTGTGTGTGTGTGCGTGTGTGCGTGTGCGTGTGCGTGTGTGTGTGTGTGTGTGTGTGTGTGTGTGTGTTGTTGTTGTTGTTGTGGTCTTCAGTCCGGAGACTGGTTTGATGCAGCGCTCCACCCTACTCTATCCTGAGCAAGCCTTTTCATCTCCACATAAGAACGGCAGCCTACATCTGTCTGAATCTGCTTACTGTATCCATCTCTCGGTCTTCCTCTGCGGTTTTACCCCACACACTTCCCTCCAACGCTAAATTCACAATTCTTTGATGTCTAAGAATGAGTCCTACCAATCTATTCCTTCTTTTAGTCAAGGTATGCCAGAAATTACTTTTCTCCCCAATTCTGCTCAGTACCTCCTCATTAGTTACGCGATCCACCCACCTAATCTTCAGCATTCTTCTGTAGCACCATATTTCAAAAGCCTCAATCCTCTTCCTGTCCGCACTGTTTATAGTCCATGTCTCACTCCCATACAAGGCAACACTCCATACAAATGCTTTCTCTTTTACAAGAACGCTTTTTTACCCATTGCATTTTATATCCTCTGTACTGCTACCATCATTTGTTACTTTACTGCCAAAGTAACAAAACTCATCTACCTCCTTTATTGCTTCGTACCCAATCTAATTCCTTCAGCATCACCTGATTTTCTTACACTGCACTCCATTACCCTAGTTTTGATCTTATTAATGTTCATCTTATATGCACCTTTCAGCACACTGTCTATTCCGTTCAATTGCTCTTACAGGTCATTTGCTGTATCTGACAGAATTACTATGTCGTCGGCAAAACGCAATGTTTTTAATTCTTCACCCTGAACTTTAATTCCTTCTCCAAATTTCTCCTTGCTTTCCTTTATTGCTTGCTCAATGTTCGAATTGAATAGCAATGGAGAAAGACTACAACCCTGTCTTACTCCCTTTCCAACCACTGCATCCCTTTCATGCCCTTCAAATCTGACAACCGCTGTCTGGTTTTTGTACAAGTTGTAAATAACCTTACGCTCCCTATATTTTACTCCTGCTTGCTTCAGAACTTGAAAGAGTTCATGTCAATCAACACTGTCAAAAGCCTTCTCCAAAACTACAAAAGCCAGAAATGTAGGTTTGCGTTTTCTTAATCTATCTTCTAGGATAAGCCGTAAAGTGAGTATTGCCTCCCGTGTTCCTACATTTCTCCTGAACCCAAACTGATCTTCCGCGAGGTCGGCTTCTACCAGCTTTTCCATTCTTCTGTTAATATTTTGCAACCATGACTTATTAAACTGATGGTTCTGTAGTTTTCACACCTGTCTGCACCTGCTTTCTTTGGAATGGGGATTATAAAATGTTTCTAAAAGTCTGAGGAAACACACAAAATTTGATCAAAAGCCACAGTCGCTTCTTGGGTTAAAAAATAAATAAATAAAAAAGCCTTTTTAATCTACTATTATCTAACTACCAATGCAGTATTAATTTCTGCGCTCTATGGCGTCATTTTGAAATGCCTATGATCACAAAAATACTACAGTGATTCAATCACATTAAACAGTGTAAATTTACCGAATAAATAAATAAATAAACCTGAGAATTTAGAGTGTGAATGCCCTGTGTTCAGCTGTGAGCTCACTTGTTTCATCCTTCATCATCATAAAGGATGAAACACTTGCCAACAGCTGAACACTGGGCAGTCAGGCTCTGAATTTAATGCAATATGTAACTGATTCTGAGCTTCGCCAGGTGCATATATGTGAATCGCATGCGAAATTGGCATAGGTTTCTCTACATGTTTACGAGTTTGGAATAATTGAACTATAAGCCTGAATAAGACTGACCACTTGAAAACTCAAGCAACTGTACAATGTGATCGAGAAATGTTTTGTACGTACTAATGAGCTAAATGACTTAATGGTGACTGTGCAAAAACGTAGGACATATTGTTTTTTAAAAAAAAGTTCAAATGTTTGTAATCCGAAGGGACAAAACTGCTAAGGTCATCGGTCCCTAGTCTTACAAACTACTTTAACTTATTCTAAGGGCAACACACACACCTATGCCCGAGGGAGGACTCGAATCTCTGAGCGACCGCGTACTCCACAACGTTGCACCCTAGATCACACGGTCATTCCCGTGCGGCGCACATCGTTTGATAAGTTATTAAACTTTTAACTGTTTAATGCGGTTGTATCATTCTAATATTTTTTTTAATCACAGGAACTTGAGAAGAACGCCATAGTGCGTCGAAACTAGTAGTGCATTGGTAATAAGATGGAAGTATATCAATTGACAAGTGAATACGATTTTACCTGGTGATGCCAGCAGCACAAAACATCTGCACTACTTGAAGGACATCCATTTATTTCGGATTGCTGTCAACGTTACGATGCCCCTATTTTTTTTATTTATTATTTAACATGCCCCATTACATAGTAATATTACATGTTTGACGGTTAGATTCAGGCGATTACATCAAATATTTTTGCAAACACAAGTACAGTATGTAAGTTGACAAGGTTTACAAAGGAACAAACAATTTTATACATCAGGAAATCTTAGTGATTTACAAAAATTGTAAAATCTGTAGTGAATTTATGTACTAAGTCGTATTTACTGACGGGCCATCCTCCTCCTTTGGCAGCTATTTTTTTCCTGAGATGGTCCCTCTCTTTCAATAAATTGCAGCAGTCAAAAAGCACGAGGTCAATAGTTTGGACAGCACGACGCGAAATATTACTGCACGCATTGTTACGGGTAACGTTCCCAACACTGCGACGCTGCCTTCTGCTCGCTGACACTCGCCGCACCCCCCCCCCCCCTCCGACAGCAGCGCGTCAACTTATCATGGATGAACAGTACAGTAACCGGAGTAGCTGTGTCATTTCCAAACAATGCAGATATTGAAAAAAAAAAAGCGTATACTAAAAGGTCACCCAATTACGGGTCAGAAACAAATAGCCAGTAAGTATGAGTGTGTCGCGCTAAGTTTGATATACCATGAAAACCTAAAATCAGATTTCCTGTTTTTGCGTTGTACTGAATCAATTTCTTCTTCATTCTTTGTAAAACTACTATGGAAAACGAGATGAGTTGTTAAGAAAGCTTTCGCGATCAACAAAATTACACTCGAAACTTACTGGCAGATTAAAATTGTGGTCCAGAAACGGAATTCGAATCTGGGACCTATGCCTTTCGCGGGCAAGCGCTCTACCGTCTGAGCTATCCCTGCACGCCTCACGGCTTTACTTCTGCCAGTACCTCGCCTCCTAATTTCCAAACTTCGCAGAAGTTCTCCTGTGAACTTTTCAGGACTAGCCCTCCTCATTCTGGAAACATCCCTTAGGTTGTGTCTAAGCCATGTCTCCACCACATCCTTTCTTCCAGGAGTGCTAATCCTGTAAAGTTCGCAGGAAGACTTCTGTGAAATTTGGAAAGTAGGAGGTGAGGAACAGGTAGAAGTAAAGTTGTGACGACGGAGTGTGAACAGTTTCGGGATAATTCAGTAGAGTGCTTGCCCGCGAAAGTCAAAGGTCACAGGTTCGAATACCGGGCTCAGCACACAATTTAAACTGCCAGGAAGTTACTGACTGTTACAAGAAGAATTTCTACTACCATGAAAATCCATTACGTCTGATCTGTGGAAAAATGCCGTTGAAATTTCTAATTTGCTCCGATAACTGGAAAATCGAAACGTGTAGCTTCAAATAAAAATGTTTATAACGGGTGGGAGTACCATTTCTTAGTGTCTAGGAAAATAATCAGATAAACCGTTTATCGAAAACACCTGAAAGCGCCGGCCTGAACGCAGCCCTTGAAATTCACAGATTTTTTTTTTTTTTTTCATAGATAAGTCCTTTAACTTTATTTAGGTATGAGTAAAATATACATAATTGCTTACTTTTATCTCCCAAGCAATCAAGAAATAATAAACAACATTTATTTACTTTTATCGTAAATTACTGGCAAAAAAGAGCATGAAGCAATTACATAGAAGCATAACACAAAAAGTCAAATTACGTTATGTTAATTACAGGGATTTTGTATTTTTAAACTCACAATAACATGCTGTCCATAAGTAAAAGTTAATTATCCTAATGCTAAAATTATTTCCCTCCCTCCCTTCCTCGCCCTCTCTCCCTCTCTCTCCCCTCCCTTCTCTCTCTCTCCTTTTCCTCTCGCTCCCTCTCCTCTCTCATTTTTTGTCGAGCTGTCTGGGGGGTGGGGGGGGAAAGTGCCCCTGTGCCCCCCCCCCCACCCCGAATCCGCCCTTGGGCAATATTTTTAGAAATGCTGCCAACATATAGCAGAAAGACCATTCATTGCCTTGGGTGCAATCTCTGTGCAATCATTACTGTGGTGTCGCACAAGTCTACAGTGCGCGCCACCTACTTTCGCCGCGCGCCGCCATGCACGCACGGCGCGGCGTTCTTACGACGTCAGCCACGAGCGCCCTCTGCTACAACTCCGCTCGTGGCCACCACTGAACGACATCGTTCACTTGGGACTGAGATAGGAACCAGTTAACACCTCGGAATCAGATAGGCACCAGTGAAGACTTGGCTATCGGATAGGCACTAGGCAGGCCTCTAGCTCAACTATGTATCAGCATTCTGCAGTACTGAGCTATGTAAAAGTTAAGTATTACTAAGTCTCTAAGGAATATATATCTCGTTCTAATTTACTCTAGTGTTTCTAGTTTCTGCTGTCCCACTGGCTGCTCACCTTCGTACCTGCACAAGCGTGTATCCTTTATTCCTGTGTCGGTCTTTCTACTCGGCTACCGACACCTACGACGGAAACGAGACACAAAAGCGGCGACGAGGCTGGGACACAAAAATTACTATCCTGTTGCACGTTTGGTTGATAGCGCAATGCTCTTTTAATCTCCCCTTCAATATAACCATTCTAGTACCAGATTTTTACAAATGCTGCCAACATATAGCAGAAAGACCATTCATTGCCTTGGGTGCAATCTCTGTGCTATCATTACTATCATGTTGCACGTTTGGTTGATAGCGCAATGATCTTTTAATCTCCCCTTCAACATAACCATTCTGTTACCAGATTTTTAGAAATGCTGCCAACATATAGCAGAAAGACCATTCATTGCCTTGGGTGCAATCTCTGTGCTATCATTACCATCCTGTTGCACGTTTGGTTGATAGCGCAATGCTCTTTTACTCTCCCCTTCAATATAACCATTCTGGTTCCAGATGGGACAAATCGGTAAACTTTTAGGGTCTGAGATGACGTGCGTTCTGTACTCTACTTCTTCAGGCTGAGTAGGGTGGTGTCAACTATCAGCCTGCAGACACAAATCAATTTAATTTCGTTTCCTATAAACGTCAAGTCCCAAGGTACCATCTACCTTCCTCCTACCCAAGGATGGGAAGGCAATCATTCTGTTCCACCTCCATGGCGAAACGGATGGTAGTGTGTATCGTATTTAGATGTTCCAAAACGTTGTCGAAGCTCTAACTGCCATGAGCACAAATAACAAAAGTGTCGTCCACATATCTGAAAAAAAAAAAAAAAAAAAAAAAAAAAAGGTAACAGAAAAAAAGAAGCAAGTTTCAACGCCGCTGACTCCAATGCACATTCTTCAAAGTCCTCTATGAATTAATTTACAGTTATAGGTGACAAGGGCTTTCCCATCGCAACTCCATCTGTTCCTAGTACTGGTCATTAAATAAGAAGTATGAAACATAAGGAGAGGCATTGAATTAAAATTTATGCTGTGGCCGGGATTCGAACCCGGGACCTCCTACTTACTAGGTAGGTGCTTTTTTTTCGTTTTGCTGTCGGGGTAATTCTAGTCGTTGCGGTCGCTGATCGTATTTGTTCGTTGTTGTTCATTGTGGTTTCGGCTCAGTTTTTTTTTTTTTTTTTTTTTTTTTTTTTTTTTTACAGAGGACCTTAAGCCCCCCGATCTGGCGCGCTGAGGTACGGCGTCCGGCTACCACTGAGCTAGCACAGCGTTGTAGCCAAAGCAACTACACGGACTGTCTTAAAGCACGTCTCCCTCCACACCACATACTTTAATTCTGCCTGTCTAAGGTTTAATACCTTTGGTATAATGAGACAATGTTGTCTCGAGGAATTGTATTATTTGTTGAAATAAGAAGTAGGTGGTATTCAAGACATGTCAAAATAAATTCGTTAATACAGTACCCAACTTAGCCTCAATTAACTGCAACGAATCAGACAGAGAAATGCGACTGACGAAAGAAAACACATCAAAACTGTCTAAAATATCAGATTCATTCAAATGCACACTTTGGAATCGTCGTAAGAAATCTGCAGTTCTTAATGTGATGTTCCACAAGTGTGCTCATACAAACTTGGAGGTACAGCACAATAAGAATTAAGAGTCTTAATAGTCTCCTGTGATGAAGGGAAGGAAGGAAGCTTAGAGTTTAACGTCCCGTGGACGTTGAAAGGATCCATTACGGCATCTCCCTGGAGTGATTTAACTGTTGGTTCAGTTACAAAATGCTTCATAAACGTCCGAAATTACATGCAAACTTTGTAGAGGGTCGCTAACTACTACCATTTTCCAAAATTTGACGCACAAAGTGGGTACTCTACCGAAGTGGCCTCTCATTATTTATGACGTCATATCTCCTGAGCTATGTGTCATGCTCTTTTGTTTTTGGGTCAGGATCTTTCGTGGGCGTACGGTGAACAGCTCACCAAAGTTTCATTGCAGTCGAATGAATAATTTATGAACACATAGAGGACATACAGACATTCTTTTTTTATTATTATTAAAGATTTAAGAGACAATCTGACAAGCCCTCTTAGACTGTTCATGGATGATGCTGTCACTTATCGGTTAGTAAAATCACCAAAAGATGGAAAGTAAGTGCAAAATGATTTAGCTAAGAGATCTGCATGGTGCAAAAGTTTTTAATTGACCCTTAATAATGATAAGCGTGAAGTCATGACGAATAAAAGAAATCCGTTAAACTTCATTTACGCAATAAATCAGTGAAATCTACTGGCTGTAAATTGAACTAAATACCTACGAGTAGCAATTACGAGCAACTTAAATTGGAAAGAAGACATACAAAATATTCTATGAAAGGCGAAGCAATGACTTATAAGATGCAACAGACCTACTAAAGAAATTGCCTACACTACACTTGTGCGTCCTATTTTAGAGTATTGCTGCGCATTGTGGGATCCGCACCATGTGGAACTGACGAACTATTTAGAAAAAGTTCAGAGAAGGGCAGCTTGTTTTGTGTTATCGCAGTATAGGGGAGAGAGTGTCACGGAAATGATACACGAGTTGGGGTGGAAAACATTAAACCAAAGGCATTATTTGTTGACCGGAAATCTATTTGTGAAATTTCTTTCTCCTCCGCATGCGAACGTATATTATTAGCACCCACGTACATAGGGAGGCATTATCATCGTAATAAAATAAATCCGATCGAGAAGATTTTAGTGTTCTTTTTTCCTGCGAGCTTGTTAGAAAATGGAACTACGGAGAAATATCATAAAAATGGTTCGATGAATCCTCTGCCATGCACTTCAATGTTACTTGCAGAGCATTTATGTAGATCTGACGTGGATTTACTTTTGAATAACTAAATAATGAACAAATTGTAGTCTGGTTATTTCATAAAGTGATACATGAAAATATTTCAGATAAAAATGTTCCAGTAAAGCTGAAGATCCAGTGAGTGGCCTCCTTTCTACTTCTTTCTGGAGATCAGCTCAGTCCAATTAAATTTCTTCGTAAAAATCAGAGGCCGTTCTGTCTTATCCAACAGGTTTGCGATTCACCATTCACAGCGTTGGGGCAAGAGTACTACAAAATGAGTCGCTATCATAAAAACAAACTCGTTTCTCTGTATACCTGTTGGGTCATACAGATAAATGAACCTGCTGCCATGAAATGGTAAATACTTCCTGAATTCTCTTTTTATATCTACACTTTCACTCTTACATGTCCAGAGATGTTTTACACTTTTCTGTTTTGATCGTCGTATCACAACAAATATCCAATGTCTACCATCAAGACAACGATGTATTCAAAATTTTCTCCTTTAATTGGCCTAACCTATGCTTTTAGCATACTTGTCTGTCCTACTGAACGATTTTGCCAGTGGTACCAACATACGTCTCCATTTTGAGGATGGTACTGCAATATTAATTACACTATTGACCATTAAAATTGCTACATCAAGAAGTAATGCAGATGATAAACGGGTATTCATTGGACAAATATATTATACTAGAACTGACATGTGAATACATTTTTCCACAATTTAGGTACATATATACTGAGAAATCAGTACCCAGAACAATCACCTCTGGCCGTAATAATGGCCTTGATATGCCTGGGAATTGAGTCAAACAAAGCTTGGATGGCGTGTACAGGTACAGATGCCCATGCAGCTTCAACACGATACCACAGTTCATCAAGAGTAATGACCGGTGCATTGTGATGAGCCAGTTGCTCGGCCACCATTGACCAGACCTTTTTAATTGGTGAGAGATCTGGAGAATGTGCTGGCCAGGGCAGTAGTCGAACATTTTCCGTATCCAGAAAGGCCCGTACAGGAACTGCAACAAGCGGTCGTACATTTTCCTGCTGGCCGGCCGAGGTGGCCGAGGGGGCTGAGGCGCTCCAGTCACGGTCTGCAAGGCCACTACGGACGGGTGTTCGATTCCCCTCTCGGGCATGGATATTTGTGCCGTTCTTAGTATTAGCTAGTTTGTAAGTAGTTTGTAAGTTTAGGGACTGATGACCCCGTAGTTAGGTCTCATAAGCTATGCAAACATTTGAACATTTGAATTATCCTGCTGAAATGTAGGCTTTCGCACGGATCGAATGCAGGGTAGAGCCAAGGGTCGTAACATACCTGAAATGTGACGGCCACTGTTCAAAGTGTCGTTGAAGCGATCAAGAGGTGACTGAGAAGTGTAACCAATGGCACCCCATACTATCACGCCAGTATGGCGAAGACGAATACACGCTTCCAATGTGCGTTCACCGCGATGTCACCAAACACATGATGCGACCATAATGATTCTGTTAACAGACCTTGGATTCATCCGATAACATGACGTTTTGCCATTCGAGCACCCAGTTTCGTCGTTGCGTACACCACGCAGGCGCTCCTGTCTGTGATGCATCGTCAAAGGTAACCGCAGCCATGGTCTCCGAGCTTATAGTCCATGCTGCTGCAAACGTCGTCGAAGTGTTCTTGCAGATGGTTGTTGTCTTGCAAACGTTCGCATCTGCTGACTCAAGGATCGAGACGTGGCTGCACGATCTCTTACAGCCACGCGGATAAGATGCCTGTCATCTCGACTGCTAGTGATACGAGGCGGTTGGGATCCAGCACGGCGTTCCGTATTGCCCTCCTGAACCCACAGATTACATATTGTGCTAACTGTCATTGGATCGCGACCAACGCGAGCAGTAATGTCGCGATAAACCTTTATCGCGATAGGCTACAATCCGACCTTTATCAAATTCGGAAACGTGATGGTACGCATTTATCCTCCTTTCTCGGGGCATCACAACAACGTTTCATCAGGCAACGTCGGCCCACTGCTGTTTGCGTATGAGAAATCGGTTTGAAACTTTCCTCATGTCAGCATGTTGTAGGTGTCGCCACTGACGCCAACCTTGAGTGAATGCTCTGAAAACCTAATCATTTGCATATAAAAGCATCTTCTTCCTGTCGATTAAATTTCGCGCCTGTAGCACTTCATTTTCGTTGTGTAGCAATTTTAATGGCCAGGAGTGTATGTCTGAAAATGGCGATTGCAGAAACTTGTTCCCTTTCTTGGTACTCGGATGACGTTTTGCCATTGAGTCGGGATAATGGGGGGAAATGCCTTAGGTTTAGCTCCGACAAACGCCAGTTTTTACGACCATTACAGCGGTTTTGTTACCGTACTGTTACAGAGCAAAACTGTGACGGGGAAATTTGTTAAAATCTTAGATTTCTCAAGCAATCGCCAGCCAAGCTAGGCGGTAACAGGTCACGGGCTACTCGAGGATTAGATTAGATTAGAGTAGTTATTCGTTCCGTAGATCCATGTTGAGGGGATCCTCGTGGATATGGAACATGTCAAGAAACAAAATTTACAAGTTGAATAATAGATAATACTAATAATATAAATACAAATACATATTTTTTGTGTGCTGGTAATATAATAAGACTAATATAGTATGAGTGCATGCATCATTTGGTACATTTTAGAAATTCACTAATGGAGTAGAAGGAGTTGGCCACTAGAAAGTCTTTTAGGTTCCTCTTAAACTGATCTTTATTTGTAGATAAATTTTTTATACTTGATGGTAAATTATTGAAAATGTGTGTTCCTGAGTAGTGGACCCCTTTTTGAACTAAAGTAAGTGCTTTTACGTGCTTGTGTAGATCATTTTTATTCCTAGTATTGTATGCATGAACTGAGCTGTTTGTTGGGAAAAGGGATATATTATTTATGACAAATTTCTTTAAGGAATAAATATACTGAGAGGCAGTAGTTGATATACCCAGTTCTTTGAAGAGGCTTCTACAAGACGTCCGTGAATTTACTCGTTCGTGACGACAGCAGAAGCTGTGTCGGCGAGCTGAAAGCCTTCAGTGGGCAGACAGTTGACTGCGACAGACGACCAGCAGGGAGAGAGGGTGTACTCGTCAGTTCCTAACTACACCTAACTCTGTCACAAGAGTGAATAAGACCGAGCATTCGTCAGCGGTTAAAGGGCTCATTGAGTGAACGCTGACCTCACGAGTAGGTCACATTCGGTCATTACGAAACGTCCCATACGTCATATGTTCAGCTGATTCTGTACATAAACTCCCGCTTTCAGAAGTGTAGTCACTTGGTCTTTGGAATCGAAGATGCTCAGGAGAGTAGACGTCGTTCCAATGATCTAATCTATGTATTGACCCTATGTCTCAGATCAAGCAGTACTGACTAGTAGCCGCTAGTCACAAGAGATGGAGTCCGGAGAGAACTACTACCCTTCGAACTGACCATCATCTGGGGAGATGGTGAACCGCTGTCTAGCATCATCACAACGCTGAATATGGTTGCTGTGTGAGGCCAGCTTAGTCTTCATTGGTTGGTTTCCTGAAGGCCAATGATGCTGCCGACGCGCTAGCACTGCTAACCTTGCCAGCGCTGTCCAGATGCCAACGGTTACCACAGCATCCGACTACAGTGGTTCCAAGCTCGGGCCCAGAAGCAGCTGCATGGACTGGAGGACGCAACGAGCACTACACCTGGCAGTCTTTGCTTCAACACCCAGACGTCGTGGTGCGGGCACCTCCGTCCGAACGATACAACAGTCGGACCAAAGAAGACACGGCGAGACGGCGAGGTAACGCGGCCGAAGGAGACGTCATCTGCTGATCTAGCTCTACACCACGGAATCTTGTATTGAGTTGAACGCCACGCCACGCCACGCCACGCCACTAGGAGAAGATGCGATAACTTGCTCCAGAGGACTTCGGCTGCCGGTGGCACCCACAGTCTCGGTACCTTAGAGAGCCTGTATAGGGAGAGAGTGGCCAACCGGTCGGTGTCCGCCATGTTTTTACCAGACTGCCCGCAGGACGGTCGTTTACATAGCGCTCCTGGCAGAAGCGCAGCCACTTGACGATTGAAATAGGGCGTCAGTTCCACCCATGACACCAAATCACATCTTCTAGCTTACTGATCAGCACGAGGTTAAAGAAATTCCATTCACCTATTGTGGCGGTACTAGCTTGTAAGTCAGTAGCTATTTCATTATTTTATTTAATAATTTCATTTACTTGTATGGAGTAGTAGAAAGTAGCATGAGCAAGATAGTAGCTAGATGGTACTGTAAGTACGGTCCCGTGGGAAAACACCGCCCCTTTCTATAAGAGTGATCTGATTGGCTGTTGTTCCATCTTTACGCGCCACAACCTCTCAGCTATTTTATTAACTATTTAATAAATAAAAATTCAGGCATCACTTCTACTGCCATAATGTGTGTTAATGAATAGTTTGTGATTACACAATTGTTTTGTAGATTTATTAGATGAAGTATTTTAGGTAAAGAGTGAGTGTGGCGTTCTAGAAGTGTCGGTTGGCGCCAAAACTTTAGGCGCTAGCGTGTAGCCCAGCTCCACTGCTACTCAGTCCATTGCGAGCCCCGAGACGGTAAATATCTAGCGGCACTTGCGATAACCAGCCTTGTATCAATTGGTCGATAATTGTTTTGTGTCCCGGCCTGGTCGCCGCTTTTGTGTCTCGTTTCCACCGGTTGTATGTGTCGGTGGCCGAGTAGGAAGACCGACACAGGAATAAAGGATGCACGTTTGTGCAAGTAGGAGGTGACCAGCCAGTGGGACAGCGGAAACTAGAAACCCTAGAGTAAATTAGAACGAGATATATATTGAACAGATTTTATACAATACTTAACTTTTACACAATTCAGTACTGCAGAGTGCTGATACATAGTTGAGCTAGAGGCCTGCCTAGTGCCTATCCGATAGCCCAGTCTTCACTGGTGCCTATCTGATTCCGAAGTGTTAACTGGTTCCTATCTCAGTCCCAAGTGTGGCTCAGTGGTGGCCACGAGCGGAGTTGCAGCAGAGGCTCGTGGCTGTCGTCGTAAGAACGCCGCGCCGTGCGTGCATGGCGACGCGCGGCGAAAGTCGGTGGCGCGCACTTGAGACTTGTGCGACACCACACCCCTCCGCTCCAAACCGCCGCGCCGTCGTGGCGTAGGGCTGAGGGCCACGGCGACGGCACTGGGAGGAGGGCCTGGGCGGGGGCGTTACTGGTGGGACGGGCGTCGTAGCTGAGGCTGGGATCGAGACGTCGTCCGCGCCCCGGTATCCACCTTGCGATCCCCCGGGAAACCCACCAAAACCTGGGGAAAGGCGCACGCCTCCGCCCAGAGGGAGCAGGTCTTCTTCTTCTGAGGTGTGTGGCCCAGGCGGCGGGGGCACGCACGGTCCCGGAGTCCCTCTCGGTGACGCTGTCATCTGCGGCGGCGACGGAGGCGGAGAGGCGGACTGCGTAGGAGGCGCGTCCACCTCCATGGGTCCGGGGACGCTGGGCCCGGCGGCGAACGATGTTGCTGTGCTCCCTGACGGTGAACTTGGTCTGGAATCAAGAAACCCGAGACAGGATCGCGCGGCCTGTGCAAGCGCAATTGGTTTGCGTGGCGCCGCAGCTCCGACCCTCTGGAAGAACGTACAACATACATATTGCGACCGAGCACGCGCTGAATGGTGCCCGGTAACCATGTTTTCTTCCCAGCAAACACCCTGTACAGCACCGGCGTAGAAACCTGAAAACGCGTAGCGCCATACGAACCGACTCGGTGCGTGGGAGGCTGCGGCAGGTAAAGGAGAGTGCGGTGACGGCGGGCGTGTAGCAGCTCGGCAGGAGACGGGCCGTCACGTGGCATGCACTGATACGTAGACAGGAAAATTTGAAGAGCTTGCTGCCTGAAGTGCTGACCTTTCATCTTCTCCATGTGAGACTTGAATGTTCGAACGAAACGTTCTGCTTCACCATTAGAATGAGGGTGAAAAGGTGCGGTGGTGATATGCTGAATGCCATTCACACGACAAAACTGTTGAAATTCCGCACTAACAAACTGAGGTCCATTGTCACTGACGATAGTTTCAGGCAAACCTTCGATGCAAAACACTGATGTACTAGACATCGTCGTTGAGTTCATGGCAATCATGAAAGGAAACTTGCTGAAAGCGTCTACAACGATTAACCAGCACGTATTCCAGAAAGGTCCGGCAAAGTCAATGTGTAAACGTTGCTATGGTGCCTTGGGGCGTGGCCAGTCTGAGAAACGTTGCGGAGGAGTCGCCTGATGCTCCGCACAAACCGTGCACTGTGACGTCATACTCTCTATCTGGGCGTCCATACCATCCCAGGTACAATGACGTCTGGCCAGTTGCTTTGTCCTAACAATGCCCCAATGTCCTTGATGCAGGAGGCGTAACACTTCTCGTTGCAGGGAACGAGGAACAATCACTCTTGTTTGCTCGTTATCGGTTTGCAACAACAGAACACACTGACGTAAGGATAATGCATGACGTTGTGCAAAATAACGTCGAACCAGAGGCCGATCAATGTGTCTGGCTCTGGCAGGCCACCCAGAGCGAACAAAACGTGGTGCCACACATAGGTCTGCATCCCAGCTGTTTCTTGTGCAACCCGACGAGAGTTCAAAGAGAAATCGTCGACAGCGGAAGCATCTATGGAGTCTATCTGACAACAAGCCATTTCTGAAGAATCAAACGACACATCCTGGCCAATCGGAAGTCGGGAAAGTGTGTCCGCGTTGGCATGGTTAGAGGTAGGTCGGTACAAAATCTCTTACGGATAATTTGACAATATCAAGGACCATCTCTGAAGCTTTTGTGCCATTCGTGGCGGAATTGGCTTTGTGGGTGAGAACAACGACGTGAGAGGCTCGTGGTCTGTCAACAAATAAAATTTTCTGCCATAGATATAATGATGAAACTTTGTGACGCAGTAAATGATTGCTAAGGCCTCCTTTTATATCTGACTGTAATTCTGTTGCGTTGGCGTCAGTAGTGAGAACCAATACGATGTGACAATATGGCACCCACACCGTACGACGAGGCATCAACTACTAGAACTACAGGCTTCTGTGGGTCAAAGGGAATCAAACATGCATCACTGAATAGTGCAGACTTTAATTTGTCAAAAGCAACCTGGCAATCTTTAGACCACACAAAAGGAACATTTTTCCTACGTAAGCGATGCAGTGGAGCTGCAACCTGAGAGGCATTGGGAATAAACCTGAAATAATAGTTAAGCTTTCCCATTACTGCTTGCAATTCGTGCACATTCTTAGGAGGAGGCATGTCTTTGATTGCTGTAAGATGTGACTGTAAGGGATGAATTCCTTGGGCATTAATTACATGGCCTAGTTACTCTATTTCAGTTTGAAAAAACGAACACTTTGCTTTGTTGCAACGTAGACCTGCTGCAGTCAACACTTTGAAAAGACACTCCAGGTTAGATAAATATTCTTCAACTGTACGTTCGGATACCACAATATCATCTAAATAGTTCGAGCAACACGGTACAGAAACTGCCAGCTGTTCCAAAAAGCGCTGAAAAATAGCGGGGGCGGAAGAACTGCCAAAGGGTAGGCGTTGAAATTGAAAAAGGCCCATGTGAGTATTAATGACGAAAAACTTTTTTGACTCGTAATCAAGCGGAAGTTGCAAGTATGCCACTGCTAAATCAATCTTAGAAAAGAAGTGTCAACAATTGTTTGACCTTTCACTGTTGATTTGCAGTCCGCACAGAGACGAAGTTTTCCTGACGGCTTGGGTATAATTACTATTGGCGAGGCCGACTGACTCGCAGAAACAGGAAAAATCACCCCACTATCTTGCCAACGTTTAAGTTCTTCGGCAACTGTATCACGCATTGCGATAGGCACTGGTCTAGCTTTATGAAATTTTGGCACTGCAGATTCTTTTAAAGTTACATGTGCCATGAAGTCTTTTGCACAACCTAGTTCCGGCGAAAACAAGTCACTATATTTGTCACACAAAGCATTGATTTTGTCCTGAGGCACTACGGACGAAATTTGAAGCACATCTCTTTGAATTGATAAACCAAACAAGTCAAAAGCATCTAGTCCAAAAATTTTCTGTTTAGATTTGGCCTGAAGAACTACAAAAGCAACTGTTTTTGTTACACCTTGAAAAGAGGAGGGCAGGCTACACGTTCCTAGCATGGGAATATTTTGACCTGTATATGCAGTTAGCACTTGTGATGGCGACAATTTTGTCGAACCCAGCAGTTCATAAGTGTATTTATTAATTAATGTAACAGCGGAACCAGTATCAAGCTGAAATTACACAGACTTATTTTCTATAGAGAGAGTAACAAAGAGTTTGTGCTTCTGGCGCACGACCTGTACGCGATTGTGGGCAACGTCTGCTACAATTTGTTTGCTACACTTGCGCGGGCCGCGTAGTGAAGGAAGTGGCGCAGACTCGGCACACAGCGGATGAACAACACTGTCACTAGATGGCACTACCGCCGGATCGGCGTCCGCGCAATGCGAGGCTACTACAGATTCACTAACTACTGCACTAAACTTTTGTGTAGCTACATCAAGTCTACTGTCACTAGCTACACAGTACTGGGCACTATTACAAGGAGAAGTTGCAGAAGGCACTAATTTAACTACAGGATTGCACTGTACATAGTCATTTTGCTTGTCCCGAAACCTTTTCCGTTGCACAGTTTTACGCGCTCGACGACGCTTGCGGCGTGGCTCACTACATAGTTTTACAATAGGTGCGGAAGAATTGTCTTGCACTCTAGAATCAAGAGAAACACTGTCCAAATTTACAGCGTGTATGACATTTACTGCATGCACTGTCTCTAACGTTAATGTTCTTTGAGTTTACATTCTGCATACACACTGACTGAACAAGTCCCGATTTGCCACATTGATAACAGGTTGCGTTGCGACTAGGGCAATGGGGGGCAAGACTTACGAACATTTTTCTGGTAAGAGCGTTGGCGCCCGTTTGTCAAATTACTTTGTCTAACACGACAGGGCGACCTTTGTGTCGCACTTTTACACTGGCTACTGTTCACTGACTGTTCAGCACGACCGGTAGAAAAATAAGAATCACTAGGGCTAGACTGAGAACTACGGCTAGGAAAGCGTCCGTTGCGGCGCACTGAATTAACACTGTGGCTTTGCATTTCTACATCTGCTAAGTCAAAAGTATTATGCGCTTCAATAAGCTGCAGTACACTGTCTAATGAGGGGTCAGACTGTTTTAGAATTGCTGCCCTAATTCTGGGGTCCTGAATGTTCTGCGTAATCATATCCCTCAACATAACGTCACTATAAGAAAGTCCACAAAAGCAAGTAAATTTACATTTGCGGGTTAAGCCCTTCAATTCCGTAATCCATTGCGTGTGGGTCTGTTCTGGTGATTTTTTCAGTCTGAAAAACCGGTACCGCGCAGCAGCTACGAGAACTTTTCTCTCGTAATGAGCATTCAGTGCATCTACAATTTGTTCAAAGTCTACATCACGAGGAGATGCGTGGGGGAAAGTTTCTGCAGTAATACGAAGGTCTGGGGGCCCACAATCGATAAGAAAAGGTTTTTCACTCTCTGACCTGTAATTTGATGAGCTGCGACGAGTTCTTGAAACTGTGCGAAGTAGTCGCTCCATTCTTCCTCACGTTCGTTGTACTGGCGAAATGTAGGAAGCGTTGCGGCGGCAGGTGTGGGCTGCTGAAGCGGCGGCTGTTGTTGAGTTGTCGTCAACTGCGCCACCGCCTGGAGAAGTTGTGTTATTTGCGCCGTCTGTAACTGAATAATTTCCATTAAGTTTGAGTTCGGGGTAATGGCCATGCTGACCGATTAGCCGCCGTGAATACAAGTAAATTATAACAAAACACAAATGCAATATGAAAGGAGGGCTCGCTCTGCAACAAAAAAGGTTACAAAACACTTAACTGAAAATGTTCCCCCAAAAATTTTATAATAAGGGTTGGTGTGCGGGAGCAATTTCTGCGTGCTCCGACTGCTGCTGTCTGGCTGCTGCAAGCGGGCTGGTCCAAGGTTCTATCACTCCTCGTCGCCACTTTTGTGTCCCGGCCTCGTCGCCGCTTTTGTGTCTCGTTTCCACCAGTTGAATGTGTCGGTGGCCGAGTAGGAAGACCGACACAGGAATAAAGGATGCACGTTTGTGCAAGTAGGAGGTGACCAGCCAGTGGGACAGCGGAAACTAGAAACACTAGAGTAAATTAGAACGAGATATATATTGCACAGAATTTATACAATACTTAACTTTTACATAGCTCAGTACTGCAGAATGCTGATACTTAGTTGAGCTAGAGGCCTGCCTAGTGCCTGTCCGATAGCCAAGTCTTCACTGGTGCCTATCTGATTCCGAAGTGTTAACTGGTTCCTATCTCAGTCCCAAGTGAACGATGTCGTTCATTGGTGGCCACGAGCGGAGTTGCAGCAGAGGGCGCTCGTGGCTGTCGTTCTAAGAACGCTGCGCCGTGAGTGCATGGCGGCGAGCGGCGAAAGTAGGTGGCGCGCACTTTAGACTTGTGCGACACCACAAATTGGACTAAAAATATTTGTAAAATGTGTGCAATGCACGTCAAAGTGTGTTATGACTGTAACAACGTTATTTTTGTGAATTTGACGTAAAAATGCAGTTTGTGGCTTCTGTATTGGTTTTTTTGTGATTGGTAAAAATATAAGAGCCACTAGCACTGGAAAAATAAAAAGGCCACAGTTGATGATTCGGCTGTTCATTTCTTGACGCGTTTCGAAATAATCATCGTCAGAATCTGTAACATTATAACCATCAGTTAGTACGGTGTTACAAAAAGAGAATTATTAAAAGAAATTGAGACAAGTATATACCTCAGACTGGGGTAAATTTTCATATTCATTGCTCATTCACTCATTTCCGTATCAGGATCAAATTTTGCTTTTCCAATAGTTAGCCAACACCAAGGCATTCTCATTGGGTTGTAGCTTGTCACTAAAACTGCAGTGCTTCGGCAATAGTCGGCACGTAAGCAGACGTACCTCTCCGCATTCACAAAGAGCTCAAATGTTTGTATAGTTATGGGACTTAACTACGGGGTCATCAGTCCCTAAACTTACAAACTACTTATGAACTACTTACGAACTACGACGGCACAAATATCCATGCCCGAGGGGGGATTCGAACCCCCGACCGTAGTGGCAGTGCAGACCGTGACTGGAGCGCCTCAGTCCCATCGGCCACCGCGGCCAGCTCACAAAGAGCATCGTCATCGTTAGTCAGCAGGCCCCACCTGCGCAGAGTAGCCTGTTCAATGTTCTCCCAACTGTGTAGGGAAGGTTGCTTCCAGGTGCCATTTCCTCTTTTGGCGCTATCAGCAGTGCAGTTTGTTCATTCTTCCATTTACAGACTCTGTTATCTTCCTGCGAACCGTCAAGGATCTTGGTTTTCGTAATGAAGCTGTTTCTAGACTTAAGCCCCCGAGCCTGAGTGACGGCCCATTCAATGGGTGTCGATAATCTCTCTCTTTCTTTGTTCTGTCAGCGTCTGCTGCCACCTGCCTCCTGATCTTGGGTGGGTCATATTACCTGTTGGTGTGGGTCTGAGACAGTCTGTAACAATGCGCATAGTCTCGTTTACACTTACACCGATCTGTTTAGTGTGCGCGGATGCATTCAATACTGGTGCTGCATATTCTGCTGCTGAGACACACAAAGTAAGTGTTAATATTCTCAGTCCTGATGACTGAGATCCCCATTCATAGTTTGTAACCCTGAGGATGATGTTATTCCGTGAGCTAACTTTGGCCTTGGTATTTTGGCGATGTTATTTGAAGGAAAGCGTTCAGTCAAGCGTAACCCCAAGATATTTAGGTGTTGGGAAGTGCTCTAGCTTCTACCCTGCACCCGTAACATCGAGCTCATATGCGGCATCTCTACTGCAAAAACTTGGTTTTTGCAAGGGTTCGGCATTAGGTGAATGGCATCATATTATTGAGCTATTTTTTCAAGATCTCTGGACAGTTTTTGAGATATTTCATCAAAATTTGACCCCTGGACAACCACAGTTCTGTCATCAGCATGTACGAACAATGGTGTGTCTTGAGGAATAGGTTGGTCATTAGTGTACACATTACACAAGATCGGAGAAAGTACACTTCCTAGTGCTAAGCCATTCTTCTGAAGTCGGGGTACAAATAAGGAGCCACCTAGTAGACTAGGAGTCTAAAAGCTGAAGATAAAGACCCAGTCAGATGTACCGTGGAAACGGTGAAAAATTTCAGCGTCTTTTCCTTCTAACACCAGTTCAAGTTAAAAAAAAAAAAAAAGATTCATACTAATCGTATGTCATGGCCCAGCTGAAGTATACTAAAATAAAGTAATAAATATGTTCCAAGTAAACGAAAAGTGTCGCCAGGTGGAACTAGTACACGTTATAAGGAGTGTAAAAGTAGGTACCATATAAAAAGCTATAAAAGTAACAAAAGTAAGTTACCATAAGTAATTAAAAATTAAAGGTAAGATGGGGAAAATGTGGTTACGAAATGTTATTGAATGCAACTTCCACTATTAAAGGCACATACCTAAGACGGTGACCAATAGCACGGCAAGGATGGGAGGGCGGGAGAGAGGCCCAAATTCATGAAGTACGACAATTAACATAAATTTCAATGACCCTAAGGTTGTTACGATAAAAAATTGCCTACGTTGTATTAGGAGACTTACAAAAGAGTGATGTTCAGATGAAATCGTGTACAACTTTCATGAAGTGGATTAAAAGTTGGATTAAAATGAATATCTTGCATTAGTAGGCTCACAAAAGAGTGAAATTCTTCTGAATGCATACAGTGGTAGAACAAAACTTCAAAATAAAAGTATTAAACATAAAACCGTATACAGCTGTCAAGAAACTGGCAACACCATTCATATTCAAATAGTCTTCTTTGCTAACGACAATCTGTACCTCTTGTTTAAGACAACATAAAACGCTAGATACATTCAGACGTAACATTTTTTTCTTTTTTTTACTCAGTTATCCTATTCTTAAAATTATTTTTGCTGTTTCCTTTTTTTTTACAATGAAAAGAACTATGCTTGAATCACAACCACAGTTTGTAGTTACGAATTGTGACTGACGACTAGTTCTTTTTATTTTACAATTAATTGACCTTATAATGTGCCTGCCCTTGCTTGTTAAAGTGAAAACGTCGACATGCTGATTTCAGATGCTCACCTTGGTGTAAGACTCCATGTAGATCTTACTGCAATGGGATGTTTTCCAATACTTGCTGCAGAACGTTCTGGGTTGTACTCGGCGTCCTTACTCACAGAAAAAAAGAATAGTTTCGTTTTCACACAGAAAGCACGCACTACCAACTTTGTAACAAAACTCCAACCTGAACTAAGCTGAACTGACCTCTCAAGTCTTTTGCGCACTTGCCATATGTAACCTCTTAACAATTCCACTTCTATGTTGTACAGTTAGATATAATATTTTACGTTACAATTATTATTCAATGAATAAAATTCAATGACAGCTGCAGAACAATCACAAACAGTCATATCAAACATCATATTTCATATAATTATGGCGTAATAAGTTTTAAAAAGTTATAAAATAGTTTACAAGCAGTATGTACACTTATTCAAGCAATTGTATGAGAAACAATTAGATTCTGACTTAGCTAACTTTTACAGAAGTTAGGAATCACTTACAGCATCTTTCCATGTTAAAGACATTTTGTGTATTCGTTAGTAATAATGGGGAAACGACAAATGCATTTTGTTTAATGTGTTGAACGTTCTAGATCGTTAAGAATCAAAGTAATTAATTACAACACTTTCTCACAGGTTACACGTTCGGTTATACTTCTGTAAGTGTGAAAATGTAACTTACATTCATAAATGGTTGTTAAAAGGCCCAAGAAAGTTACAAATATGAATAATTACGAATATTACAAACTAGCTCATTAAATTATTAATTAACTCTCATAATCTTTACCAGATCTGAGCTACAAGTTACTAAATATTTGTTTGTTTGGTCGTAAGAAACTTCTAGATACTGTTTGTAAAAAAAAAAAATTAAATATGTCCTTTTTAATGTAATTTACACACATTAATGATCTACATACATATATGAAGTCCATTTCGTTGATTACACATCACTTATAAACTTACTTAAATATGTGTAACGGTCTTCACAAAGGGTCACAGATTTACAGATCAGTTAGCTCGTTTCAGGAAAATGCAATGTGGCACAAAAAGATTGCCATGACCAAATAATTGTGAGTCCAAGAACAGAGCATTGCGCATGCCCTAGTTCCGAAGTGCGAGTGTTGCCAACTCTAGCGGTCTAGGGAGCTTCAGTTTGGCGTTTACATAATATTAGATTGTGGTTATGGAATATCGCCCCAGATTTGTGACAGTATAGGGGATTTCCTGTCAGAGAGGACACAGTTTGTAGTAATCGATGGTAAGGCATCGACTAAAACAGGGGTGATATCCGGCTTTCCACAGTGTAGTGTTATTGGGCCTCTCCTCTTCCTTATCTACATAAACGATTTGGGAATCTGAGCAGCTCTCTTAGGTTGTTTGCAGATGACGCCCTCATTTATCGTCTCGTAAAGTCATCTGAAGATCAAAACCAACTGCAGAACGATTTAAATAAGATATCAGTATGGTGTAAAAATTGGCAGTTGACTCTAAATAATGAGATGTGTGAAGGCGTCTACATGAGTACAAAAAGAAACACCTTAAACTTTGTTTACAAGATAAATCCTTCAAAAGTGAAGGCCGTAAACTCCACCAAATACCTAGGAATTACTATTATTTCAGACTTAAACTGGAAAGAACACGTAGATAACGTCGTCTGAAAGGCGAACCAGACAATGCGTTTTATTGGCAAAACCCTTAAAAGATGCAATAGAACTACTGAAGAAACTGCATACACTACGCTTGTCCGTCCTTTTTTGGAGTATTGCTGCCCAGTGTTGGATCCTTATCAGGTGGGTTTGACGGAGAACATCGAAAGAGTCCAAATAAGGGCAACTCGTTTCGTATTGTCACGATACAGGGGAGACAGCGTTACGGAATGATACCGGATCTGGGATGGGAATCATTATAACAACAGCGTTTTCACTGCGGCGTTGGCTACTTACGAAACTCCAATCGCCAACATTCTCTTCCGAATGCGAAAATATATTGATGATTCCCACTTACATAGGTAGACATGATCATCAGAATAAAATACGAGAAATCAGAACTCGAACGGAGAAATTCAGTTGTTCTTTCTTCCCGCGCGGTATTCGAGAATGGAATGGGAGATAAATAGTATAAAGGTGGTTAGATGAACCCTCTGCTAGGCACTTAAATGTTATTTGCAGAGTATCCCATGTAGATGTAGATTAGATTAGATTAGTTGGTTCGTTCCATTGATTCGTGTTGAGATGATGGATGTGGAACAAGTCAACTAGAAGCAATATACTAGTTAGGATACAGTGTATGTCGGGAATCGCAGCAGCATAAGTCACTTATTGTCTCCGGGAACAGGCCAAAGACACATCCAAGAACGACGAACATACATGAACAAACGACCTACCTGGAAAAAAAGATGATACCTGACGGTTTACGAACACAAGGGGAGCGAGTTCGAATACCACTGGCGTCGTCTTTTTTCAGACCTGTGCAGGTAAAGTTTTTAACATTAATTCGCAATGAATTGTGCAATTATTGGTATTTCTAGATTCGACATTCTTAAACATATTCCATTTTATAATAGGCTAATATTTAAACAACGAGACAATAGATACCCATAGTAAAATGTTAAAAATGGTTGTATGCATTTGTAATTAGTACGACTGCAACAAGGTGAACTAGCGTTAAGCTAAGATAAATGTATCAGCAGATAGTCATAATTTTCGAAGTCCTTATGCGCAGTTTACATCAATGAGTGGCTTTGCCTTCCATTATCTGTTGTTTTCAGTTTAATATTCGTTCAACTCCAGTTGGACTATTTAACCGTTACGCTAACGAGATAGGAGAGTTAGCTCATTCGCAGCGTGTCGGCCTTCCAGGTTACGTGGTGTGCTTCGTATCGGAAGCCACCAAAGCCATTTCTTTTTTTACGGCAGTGCAAGTGTTTCACGCTTTAGTTTTTGTTATTAAATTATATTTATTTTACTTTTTCAGTATTCTCTTTAGTAAATAATTAATTAAATTGTTAATTTGATATCTTCAAGTTAATATTTATTTGATCACCCATAACAAAACAAAAAAACAAAAAAATAAATAAAATAAACATCCTTGGAGGGTATTTTTCATATGACCTCCAATAAAAATAATCTTCCTTGGAGGTTGATATTGGTATGATATCCCATTAAAATAAAATTAATATAATGTAGGCTAAGTACATCGTCAGTATTTTGTCCACATGCCACTGGCATCAAGAACCACCCGGATCCTTCGAGGCATAGAATCTATAACGCTGCAAAAAAAGGCCTCTTCCATGGCAATTCTCTCTTGTTGTTGTTGTGGTCTTCAGTCCGGAGACTGGTTTGATGCAGCTCTCCACCCTACTCTATCCTGAGCAAGCCTTTTCATCTCCTCATAAGAACGGCAACCCATATCCACTTGAATCTGCTTACTATACGCGTCTCTTGGCCTCCCTCTGCGATTTTTACCCCACACACTTCCCTCCAATGCTAAATTTACGATTCCTCGATGTCTAAGAATGTGTCCTACCAAGCGATCCCTTCTTTTAGTTAGGGTATGCCAAAAATTCCTTTTCTCACCAATTCTGTTCAGTACCTCTTCATTAGTTAATTCTCTCTTATGAAGAATAAACTAAACCCAACAAAGCATCCGCAGTTCTTGGAGGAAGATATAACCAATCATCCCGCACAGTCTTCTTCACTTTAGCCACTAAGTTCTCTATGGGATAGAGACAGTGGCGGATTCAGAATTTTTTTCTGGGGGGCTGGGGGGTACGCACAAGGCTGAGGAGGATGAACATGTCCTGAAGGGCTTTGTGAGGACCTTGCTCAAATGTTTGTAATCCGAAGGAAACAAACTGCTAAGGTCTCGGTTCATAGCCTTACGAACTATTTAACCTAACTAATTCTAAGGATACCACACACACCCATGCTCGAGGGAGGACTCAAACTTCTAGTGAGAGTGGCCGCGTACTCCGCGGCATTGCGCCCCAGATCACACGGCCATTCCCGTGAGGGTTTAACATTTTTTTTAACTGTAGTGTTCCGAAACATTTTTTTTTTTTATTTTGTGGTAAATTATTGAACTTTTCACTGTTTAATGTGTTGAATTGTTGTATAACTTTATGTAATCATAAGATTTTGAAAATGACTCCATAGTGCACCGAAACTAGTAGTGCATTGATAATTAGATTGGAGTACTTAATTTGACAAGTGAAGACGATTTTACCTGGTGATGCCAGCAGCAGGAATCATCTGCACTACTTCGAAGGGAATCAATTTATTTCGGACAGCTGCCAACGTTAGGCGGCCCCTAGACACGAAACATTACTGCACATACTGTTACGGGTAGCGTTTTTAACATTGCGACTCTGCCTTCAGCTCACTACTCCTGGCCTCGTGCCGCTGCCAACAGCCAGCACACGAATCGCCCACTTACCATGGGAAAACAGTACTGTATCTGGCGTAGCTGTTTCATTATCAAACAATGCACGCCGGTCACGGTGGCCGAGGGGATTGAGGCGTTCTAGTCACGGTTTGCACGGCCACTACGGTTGGGGGTTCGAATCCTCCCTCGGGCATGGATATTTGTGCCGTCCTTAGGATAAGCTAGTTGATAAGTAGTTTGTAAGTTTAGGGACTAATGACTCCGTAGTTAAGTCCCTTAAGCTTAACAAACATTTGAACATTTGAAACAATGCACTGAGCAACAATCAAACAGCCATTAAATCTGTCGCACTAAGTTAGATATTCCCTCAAAAACTTATTATCGGATTTCCTGTGTCTGCGTTGAACTGAATCAATTTCATGCTTTGTAAAATTGCTACGCGAAACATGGGTTTCAAGAAAGTTATCGCGGTCAACAAAATCACACTTGAAACTTTTTGCCAGATTAAAATTGTTCGCCAGAAACGGGATTATAACCTGGGACCTTTGTCTTTCGTGGGCAAGCGCTGTACCATATGAGCTATCCCAGCACGCTTCACGGTCCGTTCACACAACTTCTGCCAGGACCTCGCCTCCTACTTTCCAAACTTCACAGAAGCTCTCCTGTGAATCTTTCAGGACTAGTACTCCTCATTCTGGAAACATCCCTTAGGCTGTGGTTAAGCCATGTCTCCTCCATATTCTTTGTCTCAGGAGTGCTAGTCCTGCATTCTGCAAAGTTTCCAGAACTTCTGTAAAGTTTGGAAAGTAGAAGGTGAGAACTGGCAGAAGTAAAGTTGTGAGGAAGGACTGTGAGGCGTCCCGGGATAGCTCAGACGGTAGAGCACTTTCCCCCCGAAAGGCAAAGGTCGCAGGTTCGAATCCCGGTTCCATCCCGCAATTTTAACCTGCAGGAAGTTACATATCAGCGCACACTCCGCTGTAGAGTGAAACTTTCATTCTGAAAATTACACATCACTGTGTTTTAAGAAGTATTTCTGCTGCCATGAAAATCCTTTCTATGTGATGTATGGAAAACCGCCGTTGAAATTTATAATTTGTCCCAATAACTGGAAAATTAAAACATGGAGCTTCAAATAAAACTGTTTATAATGGATGGCAGTACTCTTTCTTAGTGTCATGGAGAAAGAATCCAGGGAAATGAATCGTTTACCAAAAACACCTGAACGCGCTAGCCTGAATGCACCCCTTGAAATTCACAGTTTTTTCACATAGTTAAATCCTTTATTTACGAGTGAGTAAAATATACACACTAACTCACACATCTCCCAAGCAGTCACGAAACAATAAACAACTTTTTTTCGTAAATTACTGAGAAAAAAGATCAAGAAGCAATTAAATGGAATCACAACACAAAAAGTCAAATTACGTTATGTTAATTACAGCGATTTTGAATTTTTAAACTATTACATGCTGCCCGTAAGTAGAAGTTAATTATTCTAATGCTTCGATTCTTATCTCTTCCTCACCCCCCACCCTCTCTCTATCTCTCCTCTCTCTATTTTCCTTTCCTTCTCTCTCTCACTCTTTCTCATTTTTCGTCGGACCGTCTGGGGCGGGGAGGGGCATGTGCCCCTGTGCACCCCTCCCCCCTCCCCCCTTGAATCCGCTTTTGGATACAGATCAGATGACTTTGGATGCCATGGAAGACACTCAATAATATTCTCTCTGCATTGCAACCAGATCTTAATCCTAATGCTGGTGTGGGATGAATATCACATTGGTAAATGAGTCGTTCTTCGGGGTACCAAAGTCGAGCTACAGGAATGATTACATTTTCAACGAAAAGATCGTAGTTATGCTGAACTGGTGTGGGATTCGTTCTAAAGTACCTGCACCATATTCGACTCCCAGCCCCAACATTTCACACTTATGCGGCCGCTTCTAGCGTATGTAGCCACGAAGCGGGCGTCATGTCGTTGACTATCTGTGCGGTAAACAAAAAAAGGACCTCTGCTTATGGACTCATCTGGGCACTCCTAGGTGAAAATGACTTTCATCCAATTGACATTTTCCCAGGAACTGACAATTGCCAGTCTGTCCACGGCTTGATCGTCAGATAATGGTTCTTTAATGAGAACACGACGGGACCTGATTCCATAGTCGTTTAATCGACTGAGAGCATTTTTCGACGAGTCCGGGAGATTTGAAGCTCTCCATAGTTTCAGAAAGGAGCAGTCTGTGCCGCTCTGACCAATTCATCATCGTCTCTTCGAGTAGAGAATGGCGGTCTTCCAGGTCAGGGCCGGATCTAGGACATTTGCCAAGGGGGGCAAGCTTAAATTTGCCGCCCCTTCTTTCATCCCCTCCCACCGCTGTAAGAATCGACTTTTTGACGCTAATTGGGTTACATATTTCGAAACAAGTGTCACAATCTCACAGCATGAACTTATTTTATTGACTGAATTAAGATCAATGGAAAACAGAACAATTTTAATACATACAAAAATATTACAAGATTACTCATCGTAGAAAAGTCATTAGAAAATTTCGTTTCTCGAGTATTTTTTTTTTCTTTTCTTTTTTTTTTTTTTTTTTTTTTTTTTTTTTTGCTGCAAAACTGTTTTTGATATCATCATAGTTTAGAGAAGCAGCTCGTTTGTGCTCTATGGATATTATACTCAGATTTGTTAAGCAGTCGTGCTCCTCAAGTGTATTTAATTAGTTTCAGCTTGCTGAAACTTCTTTCTCCAGACGAAACAGAAACTAGAATGGTTAGATATATTATAACGCTGTAGTAAGGTTGGGATACCCCTCTAACAATTTATTTTTCTAAATTATACTTAATGTTGATAGTGGAATCTTGCAAGGCTCTGTCTACTGCCAGCGCATGTTGTCTGAAACATTCAACTTCAAGTTCTTCCTCGCTAAGATCTTCTGCCCGTTTCGCTGCTTTGGCCTTCAAGTCCTCCATTTCCATTTCTCGAATTTTCACACCACACAGAAAACTAATTTTGCACCAGTTTTCTCAAGTGCGGTAAACCTGGTACTAAGCTCTGTCAATTATTCCTTATTTTTTCTGTGAATGTTGGATACTTCATCCGCACAAAGGTCATCGGCCATTTTCTTCTTTCTTCGAATCCTTCTTTCGGAGAATACCGTCGATACCTCATTATCTTCTGCTAACACTTTGGCCTCAGAAATAGCTTCAGAGGTACAAGAGTCCAGGGAAGATTTGAGAAAGCCCAAAAGTCTTTGAATGTTTCGAACAGCTTTATCAATTGTAAAGTATTAACTTCGCAGAAACTGATTAACATGAGCAATTTATTTCAATATTGCATACCAGAAACAAGTTAAAGTAATGAATTGGTTTTTTCACATTGTTTAAAATAGATCTTGTCTCTGATTTTATTTCTGGTGTAGACAAATTATAAGTTTCAGTTTCTTCCAGGGCCTTCAAAACTTTATGAAAATGCTTGTAAACAGCTTCGACCGCATCTACTTTTGCAGATCACCTAGTCTTGCTGAATGTCTGCTGAATTTGCTCCTACTAAATTTAAAGAGTGAGCAGCACATGGTACGAAATAGGCCAGTTCATTCTTCTGAAGTATTCTTGACTGGACCCCTTTGTAATTTCCAGCCCTGTTTGCCCCATTATCATGAGACTGCCCCCTGCAGTACTTAATGTTCAACCCATTTTGTTACAAGTTTTGCAGTATCTATTGACCAAGGCCTTCTCCTGTTTTGTCTGTAACTGTAAAAAAGTCAGTAAAACTTTCCACAACCTCTGAGTCATTCGACTTGACATATAGAATTACTTGTGTCATCTGCGCATTGTGGTTGATATCTGGAGTGCAGTCAAATAACGGTGAAAAGTATTTAGCAGCTAAAATATCTTTAATTTTATCTTGTTTTATTTTGTCAGCAATAAAGTCACGGAACTCTTCTTGTATATTTTTGTAAAAATAGCTAATCTGGCCTTTCTTGTGGCGTTCAATACGCAGACGAAGGGGGACACTATAGTATGATATGAGATCAATTGTATTTAGAAAGTTGCCGCTATGTGGATTACCATCTACTTTTGTTCCTCTAAAAGGACTTCCTTGTTTAGCTAGAAAAAGGACAGCATCAATAATACAGTGAGATTCCTCCTGTTTTATCTGGTCTTGCTGCCCAGTGTGCGATACTTATCAGGTGGGTTTGTCGGAGGACATCGAAAGACTCGAAAGAAGGGCAGCTTGTTTTTTATTGTCGTGATAAAGGGGAGACAGTGTCACGGAAATGATACGGGATCTGGGGTGGGAATCATTAGAACAAAGGCGTTTATCGGTGCGACGTGGGCTACTTACGAAACTACAATCGTCACCATTCTCATCGAAAATATATTGTTGCCTCCCACTTACATAAGTAGAAAAGATCATCTGAATAAATACGTGAAATCAGAGCTCTAACAGAGAGTTTCAGATGTTCTTTCTTCCCGCGCGCTATTCGTGTATGGAATGGGAGATAAATAGTATAAAAGTGGTCCGATGAACCTTCTGCCAGGCAGTTAAATGTGATTTCCAGAGTATTCTGTGTAGGTGTCTATCAATTCCACCGCTATAGAGAGAGGACTCTAGATCCTTAATGCTTTTGACTTTCAATAAGAAGTGTACGCACCTGAAATACTATTTTTATGTATAAGGACTGGAACGTTATTTAAATTCACCTGTTCTACAAATATTACCTTGATATGAAATATGAATATTCATTTATCTGAAAAAGGAAATCTATGCAAATTAATAAAAATTGTGCATTTACTTATGCAATAACGCAAACATCTCCGTCGTTCTGGCTAATATCTAGTAGATTTTTAAAGTTTGATTAGCTGAAATACCTGTGACAGGGCAACACTGAAGTCAGCAACCAGGAATTTTAGTTTTATTAAATGATTTCGGTATTTCTTGCAGTCATTTTACTTTTAATAATTCTGTGTCAGTTAATTTTATTAAATTATACCAGAAAGATACATTCTGTAAAAAGCAAAAAATAGCCGGTCAAAATGTGGCGCCCTCTAAATTCTGCCGCCCGGGGCAACTGCCCCCTTTGTCCCCCCTAGATCCGGCCCTGTTCCAGGTATTGGACGTCTCCTTACCTCACCATTAGCTCTGAATCATCTGCTTCATATCCTTGCTGAGGAAGCATCAAGATCATAACGATGTCCTGCATCATATGCTCAAACACCGCTTTCAAAGAGAGCAATTATGCGCTCACGAACGTTCACATCACACATTTTGAAGTAGACCTATGACGTATCCTAATCAGTTGATACGTTTCTCTTAAATGAAAACTACAGACACGCCACGTGATGATCGAAGTAATTAAAAAGAAAACACATCCATTTTTATCCATTTTTAATGTTACTACTATGAACACACGTCTGTCTGATTCGATTGTTACAAAATAAAGTCTTCTAAAAACCTAAGGAAGCCTACAACTGCCCAATGTTTAGCGAATTAATAATTACTATATTACCTGCAAGAGATCTAAAAATAAATTGACTCTAATAGGATACGAACACGCGCCCGTTGCGTTCGTAAACCGTCAGCCATTCCACTCACCCATTTTGTACAACAATCTTTATTGTATCTGTTAAAACTATCTTACAAAGTCAGAAACTGTGCTGTTTTCTTAACCAAAGATAAAGCACAAAATAGTGTCAAAGTAGCATGGTTGTCAAGAGATGACAATCTCTAAACACAAACAAATCGTATTAGCAGAATTTATGCTGATAGTAGAATGTTGTTGCTTAATTGATTATAGAATGTTGTTCTGTAATTTATAGTAGTACAACCATGTAAGTATAGAAAAGTCAAGTACCATTTAAATAACTAGCATTTTAACTAAAATGTGCTGAAATTAAGTAATTATTAAAAGCAAAACTGAATTTCTCAGAATTTAACTCAAATTAACACAATATTACACTGGAAAGAGCGAACTTTCCCTCGTCTCAAAGTAATTGATTGAAAGCAATACTGAATATTTCAGAATTTTATACACTTCGTATCACAATAATTAAACGCCACACTATTTGTATAGTTAAGACAAACATCGTTGCCGGCCGCGGTGGCCGAGGGGACTAAGGCGCTTCAGTCACGGTCCGCACGGCCACTACGGTCGGGGGTTCGAATACCCCCTCGGGCATGAATATTTGTGCCGTCCTTAGGATAAGCTAGTTGTTAAGTAGTTTGTAAGTTTAGGGACTGATAACCCCGTAGTTAAGTCCCATAAGCTTAACAAACATTTGAACAAACATCGTTAATTGTTAACACCAGAATTCTCTGAACACTCCGGCAGATGCAATTGTCAGCCGGCCGCGATGGCCGAGGAGATTGCGGCGCTTCAGTCATGGTCTGCACGGCCACTACGGTCGGGGGTTAGAATCCCCCCTCGGGCATGGATATAAGTAGTTTGTAAAGTTTAGGGACTGATGACCCCATAACCTCTACAAACATTTGAACGTTTGCAATTGTCAGAGTGAGTTGCAGGCTGTTGGAGACCAGGAGGGCGAGTCTTGGCAGCTCTATGGTAGGCCTGGCCACGACGCCTGCCACCAACTTCTCCTCGGCTGCTCCCTCACACGACACCAGCTGTTGCCGGAATTGTCCTACATATTACGTTTTCCGTCTCCAGAAATGTCATGATGCGGGAGCATTATGATACAAATCGTGTTTCCTTTTTGAGACATGATACTAACCTGGAAATAATGCTACAATTCAAAATGCGGTTTGTGTAGAACTGTATAATTAAGCACTGTTTAAATAACGACATTGTTGTGCGTCATCATTCATTGTTGTGAGCGACTTTTCGGATTTCAACCGGTTTTAGGTTTTACCCTTTTTTTCATTTCCAGTTTAACCTTACTGTAAACACCCCTCAAGTTAACAGTTTTTCCCCCGGTTTTCCATTTTTCATACTATTATTTACAGTAAAAAATGTAGAAACCATACGTTTTTTCAGTTATTATAGATTTTGCGCTCTGAAGCAACCACAAAATTAAGGACACGGTTATTATTCTAAGCTTACAGTAGATCAATAACATCGCATAAACAAGGGGGGAAAATATTATCTTCTCTTCCAACCAACATTGTTCATCCTTTCTCGTTAAATGATACAGCAAGTTTGTAGTACCTCTGCACGTTTTCACGCATTTAAGGCAACTGGAAATTTGTATAGGACTTCCACAGTAATGACGGTGCCATTTAAAACAAAACGCCGCGGCGGAGCGGCCGAGAGCATTGAGGCACTATGCTCCGACGGCCGTTCCCCGTTGGCCGTTCGAATCCCCCTTTGGGCATGGATGTTTGTGTCGTCTTTAGTACAAGGAAGTTCATAAGTAGTTTAGGGACTGATGACCCCGGAGTTAAGACCCTTAATCAGTGGCGGACTAAGAGGGGTGGGAGGCGCGGTCTGCCCCGGGCCTTTTTTTTTTTTTTTTTTTTGAGTGCGCTTGGCATCTCGTTCGGCTGGGACCTTCAAATCTCTAAAGTTATTCTTCAGAGACTGGCCCGTGCCTCTCTTCCTGTGGTGCCTCCAACAGCCTTAGTCCGCCACTGCCCTTAAGCTTTACAAACATTTCAACATTTAAATTTTAAAACAAAACCTGTTACCGGCGACGACTGCCGTTTGATCAGACAGAGGCGAGTCTTGTCCACTGCACGTCCATACGCGTCGTCTAATAGGCTACGACACAAGGCAACGGCTGCACTGGTGCCTCAACAACAGGTCTACCAATTATTCTTATGCCGCAGAAAGGCGCCTTAGGAAAGCATGGCCACGCTTTTTTTTTTTCTTTTTCTTTGTGAGATTGCAATTCCCCTAAAAAGGGGTGGGCCGGCAGCGCTCACTGGCGCTCTTCAGCCTACAGAAATAAAATTTGACCTAGGGGAAATATACGAACATAAAGGAGATAAAATGTTGGAGATAACATAGACATAAAACGGAGATGTAAAAAGGAGATAAAACAAAGTACATAAAATGGAGGGAAACGGTGGCGACATAAATGAGTTGGAACGGCGATAGTGTTGAATAAAAACAGCTGCTCGAAGGTCAGTGGCACACACACAATTAAAATGAGCATAGGGCGGCGGCTATGGTGAGACCGTCCGCTATTAGGAGTTAAAACAAAAAACACAACACACACTCGGAGAAATAGACAAGTTAAAAGTGATGGTGTCGACTGTGGGTTTGCCGTCCACTGTTGCAAAATAAAACAATGTAACTAAAACACACCACACTTGTTGAAGTACTCACATGGAATCACAAAGAAGGTTCCATAGGTGGTGGAGCACTCACAGCATTGAAGATGTGGTGTGGGGGGAAAAGGGGATGAGAGGAGAGAGAGAGAGAGGGTGGGGAGGAGCCACAGGACCGTTGGGTTCGGGACGGGGGGGATGATGTCCCAGGAAGCCACGGGCACAGAGTAACATATATAGAGGAGAAGCCCCCCCCCCCTAAACCACTGTCCTACACTCCCCTCTTAGTTCCGTGAGATGCTAGCAGGTGTCAGGCGGTTCCCTGGCTTCCGGTGCCTCTCGCAAGACAAAGGATAGCGTGGAGGGGAGGCTGAGGGGAGAGCTCGTGCCGCCTGCCACAAGGCCAACGGCCGTGTCTGGCTTGCTGGCGTTTGAGGGGAGGTGGTGGTGGGGGCAGCCGCTACCTGCCGCCAGCTCTGGCCAGTTTAAAGGGCTGCTTCTGACCGCAGCACCATCATGGGACATCTTACGGAACTGCTGGAAACCCTCCCTCCCCACACCCCTGAGCGTAGGACCGGGCCCTTACGGAGGTTTCCCGTCTGTATATATTTGTCTGTGCCACGGGCAAAAAAGGAAGGGGAGGGCAGTAAGAGGAAGATCCGGAGGGACGGTTGGGGGAATGAGGAAGGGAGAAGGGATGGGAAGGGAGGGATAGTCGGGGCCCTCAGGGAGAGACGGGGGAGAGGGGGCAAGGGGAAGGTACGTAGGGTAGCTCAGGTTGGAGGGCATCATCCGGGAGAGGGAGGGTGCGGAAGTTGCCACAGGAAAGGATCTGGAGAGTGGACAAGTGGAGAGCAGGGGGAATACAGTGGTGTAGGCGTGGCATCGGACCAGGTGCAGAGAGGAGGGGATGGACTAGAGGATTAGGCGGATCTGATTTGCGGGATATGTAACGGAGGCGGAGATGTTCGATAAAGAGAACGAGTCGGGGGAAAGGAATCCGATCATTGAGGATCCGAGTCAGGAAGGGGGGATAAAGGGGGATACGGAAGGCGAGGCGGAGGGCATGGCTCTCTAGTAAGTCCAGAGATTTGTAGAAGGATGGGGGACCGGAGATGCAGGCTGGATGGGCAACACAGAGGATAGGCCGGATGAGGGATTTGTAGGTATAGAGGACGGTAGAAGGGGTGAGGTCCCATGTTCGGCACGGCCAGGCCCGCGCGGCGTGGCAGAGATCCGTGCTCAGTTTAGGTGTTGCTCGAGAGCAACGTTGGCAAATAAAAGGGTTCAAGTGGACTGACAGTAGAAAGGGGGCCAAGGACGAAACCTCGAGGGACACCATATTTTCAGTTCCGCCATTCTGGTTTTAGCTTGGAATCGCAAGCGCGTAATACGGATCGGGCTCGTTGCTTAATGGCTCGTGCCGCGTCATCAGTCGGAAACGCGCTGGGAGGCGGCCAGTGGGCGGTAGTTTGGCAAAACGCCACCAGGTGGCAGCAGCGGCGCCGGCTAATTGGAGGACGTAAGATTTGGGAGCCAAGGCCGCACGCGACCACCTCGTGCTCCTCTCTCTCTCTCTCTCTCTCTCTCTCTCTCTCACACACACACACACACACACACACACACACACAAACGCCAGGGCCAAGCGAGCGCAGTTGGCCTCCAAACGGCAGCCACATGGTCGCACGGACTGCATTTCGCGGCTGCGAACGCCGTGATGCGGGCTTCCTGTTGGTTTTTTCTCACGCCGCCTGTTACCGGTGGCCACACAGCAACTCACAGTGACATGCGCCAAGTTAATTTTTTACGGGTATGTGCTGCATTTCCGCGTGCTTCTATAAGGTCGCACACTCGTTGTAATGTTACTTGCCATATCCAGGCGCTAATCAGTCTTTCACGTTTGCTGAATCTAATTCATGATTATTGGACCTGCAGTGAAATGTGCGGCTTTTAACTAGTGTTCCCAGATCGAGTATGTTGATTTTCGGGGCAGTGTATTACAGAGATCGTGACACTGCCCTCAGACTGGGACAACGAAAAGCCGCGCTACTCCTTAAATAATTTCGTCGAGGGCATAAAAACCACTCAATAGCCTATGCAGTAATGGAAGACACAAAATCACCTGGAAAGGACTTGTCGCAGTGTCTCCATGTGTTGGATTTAAGCACACAACAACGTTCTCGGGAACGAGATCGCTGACACACTTGCAAAGGAAAGAGGTTACCTCTAGTGTGGAATAATATACCCACGTTCTAGCGGAAGAACTTCTACGAGATTACAGACGGAAAATTCTGGCTGAATGGAACAAAGACTGGCAAGCTTCCCAGAGACCTAAAGGGAAATAATACGCACAAATAACACCAGTGCTACCAACCAGACCTTGGTCAATGGACTTAAGTGTTCATGTGAAACTTGCAGTCACCAAAGCGAGGCTGAAGTTCAACAACTGTCGAATTGCGCAGGACCTATGTAGCATCGGCATAGTGACATCTCCACTTTGTGATTGCGGCGAACAGAAGACACAAATCACATTTTTTGCATCCATGAACAGGTGCAGGGACGGATCTAAGCTCTTTGCCGCCAGGGGCAATATTGTCATTTGAAACCCCCAGCCCCCATCCCATCCGCTTCATCGTCGCAATGATGAAGGATGAAATTGAATAAAAACGGGTTTATATTGAATTATTCTAATCACGAACAGGAGAATTAAATTTGAGGCCTATACCTAACTTTAAAAAAATAACAACAGGTGTTCACAAATAATGCAAAATATTTAGTTGTAAATAAAATAATATAGATTAAAAAAGTCAAATTTTCCAAGTGTAATGTGTGAAGAAATAAAAATCTTGAAATATTTACTAAAAATGAATCAATACGAACAACAACAATTTTTATTCCACTTTATAATAGGAGGCTGGGGAGGCAATAATAGATGAATAATTTAATTGCTAGTAGTCTCAAATTTGTAATTGATTATTATGTCCAAGTACGAGTTTCGCCTGATTAACGTATGATCAGATTGGTTAAATATTGCAGATGATATGGGGCTTCGGATGCCAAGTCTAGCAGCGGTGGAAGCAGTTTTAGCAACTACCGTGACACCAGCTCTTCTAGCTGGTATGGGGACCTTAACGATAACTTTTATAAAAATGCTAAAACTGCTTCCACTGCTGCTAGACTTGGCATCCGAAGGCCTATATAATTATATCTGCAACATTTAACCGATCTTATCATACGTTAATCAGGCGAAATGCCTAACTGGACGTAATAATCAATTACAAATTTGCAACAGAGTCGGCTAACTATTTGAATTACGTAACCTAGAACATGAGCCTACAAGCTTTCCTTTCGGCAAAAGTATTAATAACATCATCATATGAGATATACGCTAATTGATGTTCAATGCTGCTTATGCCCAAGTCTGTGAGGCGCTGTTGTGTTTCTTAAATAAGTTTTTGTTTCAATTTACTGATATTCCTTTCGTTTGCTGAAACTGAAACAGGCATTGTAAAAAATCCTAAGCGCTGTTGTCATATTTGGCTATGTATCCAGTATTCCGTTTTGTCAAACTAAGTTGAAAATTTTTTGCAGGAGTTGCTGTTGTGTGGTTGGTATTGAATTAAGTGTGCTATATTTAAAACTTTGCAGTGCCGTTATTAAATCATCCTTATTAAGGTCTTATTATATATATCAACTAAGTGCATTGCCTGGATTTTAATGTCATCACCCTTTAATGTAATGCAGCTAAGCCCTGTGTAAAAATCCAAACAAATTGTTCATATTTTGTAATGCATGAAACCTGTTCCTCAGTTGATGAATGATGTGGTCCATCATTTCTGCGATCATGCAACATTTTTCAGCTGTCCAGTTCCAGCTTTCGTCATCACAATCTTCGTCGACCATTCTCTTCCTTGTTCGTTTTCGCAACGTTTTGAAATTAAGATTCAAATTAAGCTTGGCCTTGGCTTCTGAGATAATATCTGCTACTACTGTTGCGTTCGTTCTAGTTTCCAGAAACTCCTGGATAAGTTGATTTATATGATTAACATATTGGTAAATGGTGATATCTTCTTACTGTAAGATTTGTTTACAATGTCGATTGGTGTTAGCTGCTTGAACCAAAAACAAAAAGCTGTGATAAATTCAGAAGTGATGACATTTTGTAAAAGATTATTTGCCTCTGTTTTGGTCTCAGGGGTGGATGTCGGATCAGATACAAGTTCATTTAAAGCCTTGATTACCTCTTGGAGATGTTTGTGCACTACTGCCGCAGCTTCCCTCTTTGTTGAGCATCTAGAAGAACTCAGTAGCTTTAGAGATACGGGCACACACTTCAACATAATTGCCCACCTGTCAGTGGATGATGCAAAGAATAGGCAGTTTATTACTCCAAAATAAGCTTGTCTATCGTGCGAAACACTTGCAGCATCCACTCCAACCAAATTTAATAAGTGTGCAGCAGAGGGCACGAAGTATGCTAACTTCTTCTTGTTGTAAACGAAACTGAACACATTTGTTCTTTCCAGCCGTATTAGCACCATTGTCGTAGGATTGGCCTCGACAGTTTTTAAAATTTAACCCATCTATTTCAATTGTCTGCAAAATTATTTCAGAAAATGCCTACCCTGTCTTGTCACTAATCGTTAAAAAGTCAATAAAACGTTTACATATATCCGCACTACTTTCACTGAATTATATGTGTCTTATAATTTGCGACATCTGTTGACAATGGCTTACATCAGGAGTGCAATCAAACAAGATAGAAAAATATTTCTCTCCTTTAATATCAGTAATTATTTGTTCCCTTATTATGGATCTAATTATTTCCAAATATTCATCTTGGACACTATGAGAGAAGTAGCTGAAGTGCCCTATGTTGTGGCGCCTTATGTAGTCTCTCAGTGCAGGTTGGTAGCGAGACAATAAGTCACAAACTTACCACATCTTGGATCACCGAAAGCAAGTCTTTCATCTGAACCTCTACAGGGGCTGTCCTGTTTTGCCAAATGCAGAATCACATCAACAATGACAATTAAAACCGATTTCCAATGCTTCGCATTCTCCGATATTTGTTGTTATAGCTCTTTGTCAATACCACCTTTAATTAGAGATGCGTCTAATGTTTTCCAGTAGCAAAACCGTTTAATATGTTGCATCGTGAGTTTTCGTGCTCCCCAATTTTTTCATTTAATTTTTTCCACTGAGCGAGACCATACGAGAATGTTTCTACAGATTGCCTTCCATAAAGAAGGTGTTTTTGCTGCCACGACTGTATTTATAGTATCCGAATGGGTGTTTTGTAGTCGTTATTTGTAGGAAAATGCATTATTTTTCAGATCTAGAATTCGGCAAGTGACTTGACATTATCAGTGCTAAATTAAAAGAGTCAACAAAATGTAGTTTACATACCATACTTTTTTATATTAGTGTGTTATGCATGTGCATTGTATTATCCTCATAGATGGTCTGTAATACATTGTATTTATTGGCGATACTTCTGTAGAGGTTGTTCACAAAGTTTTGTGGATAGTTGTTAGCCAGAGCCGTATGTTTTATTACAGCCATTTCCATATTCATCTTTTGAAAGGGACATTTTCAAGAAATGACTGATTGAAAAGTGAAAAATCGCCGTATTATGTTGGATTGGATGGTTTGATGTAAAAGCTAGAAAACGGAAACAAAGTGGCCCCTTGTAACAACATTGTGGTCTCAAAAGAAAACGCTAGGTTCTTTAATTTACCCTATTAAGGTAAAATGAGCATAGAATCGTATATGTGGTCAAAAAATGTAATGTAAAAATAGCTTTTGCAACTACAAATAACTTAGGCAACATACTCGAGCACAGTGTAGACAATATTCAAAAGTATTGTAGTTTTGAATGGAAGTCATTTGTAATAACTTCACTGAACATTCATGACTGATGTAAGTCGTGAACAAGTGTTTTTTTAAGTTATATTTACGGCGAAAATCAACAAAACGGAGAGATGGTGTGGCTCTAGCTTTATGATAAGTTGATTTTTGCGAAGATGTTTTTACGGTAATATATTTAATATATTCCGAATAGTAAATAGAACTGCTACAGTTCTGATACATTTGTGAAAAAAGTGATCACTTCGCGACTATAAAAAAACATTTGGAATTCATACAACAGACGAGTGTAAAACATTATTCTGGCTTAACTAAAAATTATATATGTAATAACTCACCTTCCACATTTCCTCTCAACCAAGTTGACATTAACGAAGGTTTCTGAGGTTCCTCTACCTTTTCTCGGGCTTTCTTCCTGAATGCCGCTAGAGATAGTATTTTGGCATATTCCCACACTTCACATGTAAGTAATAGGCTAATACTTGATACTTATAATTAGAGTTACACGAGTCGGAATTCTTTTAGACTAAAACACTTCAAATGCGTTCGTCAAAAGTAGAAAGTAGAAGGCACTAGAAAGTAAACACTGACACGATTAAGTCGGTAACAACAAAGAAAGTTACAGTTCGTCTTTTTGCCACTGCGACGCGGATGTCGCAATACTTCTAATGCTATATACAGAGCTTTAAATATTACTGTATAAGCATACTGAGTGGTCCGTGATCAGTGAATTCGGGATAACATGGCCAATACTTCCCTAATTTAAATAGCACTTGTGCAGGGGTAACCGAGACATTATGCATTAATTGCAACCGGCCAGGAATGCTACTAAAAGTACTTATAATTGCTTATTGCTAATGTAATGAAATTTATACTATATATTACAATAAAGTTTACTTAGTTCATGTAATTATCAAACCTCTCCCCTCGCCACCCCGTAGATCCGTCACTGAACAGATGGGAGCTCACGTCAAAGTTGCTAAGATGTTTTGTGAGCCGGAACTACCAGTTAGCAACATCTGTGTCAACATTATTGGCAACCACAGACTTTGCAGTGTTCAAAGAACTTATATCCTTTCTAACGGCGACGAATAAAGAGTTACGAGCTGATATTTAAAAGATAAAACCATGTTTAATCACAAAATGTTATTTCAAATTGCCCTTTTGTTAGTTTTCTGCCATATCTTTAATGTTTGTTATGTTATTTCAAATTGCTCTTGCTTTTGTTTTCTGTTATATCCTTAATGTTGGTTTGTTTTGCCAACTTGCTTTCATAACTGTACCAAAGGATGTCATTACGATTATTTATGTGCATGGCTGTATGTGGGCTTATCAAAGGCCAAAACAATATTAAAAATAACCTATGGTGGTATGGCTAAGCGCTTTAGAGCGCCTAGTTGAGGAGCGCGAGTATGTTGCTTGCCGTCGGAAGTTCGAGTCTTACCCCGAGCATGGGTGTAGATTGCGAACGTATCGGACTCAACTGCTGGGTTATTAGTCCGTAGCTTACAAACTACTTAAACTAAGTTAAACTAACCTAATGAATACACAGTGGTGATAGTTCCTTTTGTGAACGTTTCTTTCCTACTCGTTCACCACTCCTATTTTCATCCCTTTATGATCCAATAACAGATAATGAAAGTAGTTTTAACAGCTCGATAGTTTGATTATAAAAACTTAACAATCATTTTTGAGATAAAAGGCAAATACGATATTATTCCGGTCTACATCTCTCGAAATCGAAATTCCTTTTCGTACTGAACCGCTATCAAGCTCAACAACGTTTTCCTTTTCTTCTACGAAGAAAACCAATCAAGTGCGTAGTACAAAAAAACTTAAAAATTTCTTCCACCTAAATGTCACATATTAGCTAGGGAGGATAGGGAAAGATCTATTTATTTGAAGAAATAATTTTAAATGTTAGTAAACCTATTGGACCAAACTGCTATCGTCATAAATTTTCAAACTACTTGTACTAACTTACACTAAGGACAAAACACACATCCACACCCACCCACACACACACACATGCCCGAGGGCGGACTCGAACCTCCGGCGGGAATAGCCGCCCAGTCCGTAGCATGACGCCTTAGACCACGCGGCCATTCCGCAGAGCTTATTTGAAAACTCTTACACTACATCTTATGGATATGATTAAAAGTTGTGTGAAAAACTTAATACTAAGGTAGATGAAATTTAAAAGTGTACGAATAATAATCATAATCATAGTCATAATCATAATCATATATATTATTTCTCATCGGTGTAGTTACGCCGTATCCAAAATGAATGATTGAGGTATTATTTTCAAGGTTTCGTTCTCCACTAATGACGAAAAATACACAGTTTAAAGTTCTTAATGTCACAAAAAAAGTTTTGAAAAATTTGTACTGTTAGTACAATCTAACAAGGGGAGGCCGGTAATTGTGAAATTCAGATTCGATTCATACTGCGCATAATGAAAGCTCATGGCCAGAGGTGTAATTTGACAAAGCACCAAGTTGCATTTCTCAGTCGTTGTCGAGAAAATCGACAGTTAAAAAAAGCCGTTGCGGAGAAATACTCTCTACGTTAATAACTTTGATTAATAACATTTGATGTTCGAAGTCGCCAGTTTTTCCACGACAAACGACTTTCAAACAACTTATTATATGCAACTGGCGACTTCGAACATCATTATGTTTTCCGCGAACAAAGTTGTATTTCACAAATGTTATTACTTGTTATCATAATGTTTGCCACGTATAGTTAACGGAAGAAGTATAAACGATATTCCGAAACGAATACGTATAGTGTAAGTCAAACCTGACGAACTATAGAACAATTTTTTAGAATGTCAATCAAGTGTGTTTCCCACCAGATTATTTAAAAAACAATTGTTCTTGTAAAAACGCATCGTTTATCAGACGTGCTCGATGTCGTGCTGTTTTCTGCTTCCCATATTTCTGTGATAACTATCACTCTGGTTCGTGAAACAAATGATGAAAAAAGTTTCATGCAGCGAGATTCGAAGCGGCGATCTTGGGATTACCAACACGAGCGCTTACCGCTACGCCACGCCTCTGTTCAATGTTTCTAATCGTGGAGGTCGTATAGACTATTTCACCAAAACGGCTTTTTTTAATTGTCGATTTTCTCGACAACGGCTGAGAAGTGCATCTTGGTGCTTTGCCAAATTATACCTCTGGCCATGAGCTTTCATTGTGCGCAGTATGAATCGAATCTGAATTTCACAATTGACGGATTCCCCTTGTAAATCGATACCCGGCGTACGATCGTAAATGGGACATATATTTATGCTTGCTCCCATAAGCCACCGTGCCGAGCATCAACGTAGTTTGCGCTGCAACGTAGAAGGAACCATTTATTGACAATCTGTTTAACTAACACGAACAACAGCTCTCGAATTTGTTGTATACTATGTGGATGTTGATATTCAGCTGTCTTAGCGTGCCAGCCATATATTTTCATATTTAAAACTTCCTGGCACATTAAAATTGCATGCCGGAACCGGGACTCGAACCTGGGACCATTGCCTTTAGCGAGCAAGCATTCTACCGACTGAGTTATCCCGACACGACTCACAATGTCACCTCACAACTTTCCTTCCGCCAGTACGTTGCCTCGTACTTTCTAAACTTCTCACAAGCTCTCCTGCGAAACATGCAAGACTAGCACTACTGGAAGAAAGGATATTTTGGAGACGTGGCTTAGCCACAGCTTAGGGTTGTTTCCAGAATGAGTCCCGGTTCCGGCACACAATTTTAGTCTGCCAGGAAGTTTCATTTCAGCGCACACGCCGCTGCAGAGTGGAAAGTTTGATTCTATATTCATATGTAGTTTATTGCCAAATTCAAACGTGGCTGCTATGAATCATTGCAAAAAAAAGTTCAGAAAATATGTCTAGAATCTGCTGCCATATGAGCCTATTCCATCGCATATTGAATTAAATTCCAAATCAAGCGGTAAGAAAGCAATTCTTTGTCACATAACAACTGACGGAAACTCGTTTGCCAAATTTAAACTTGCGGCCAGTGCGAAATCGTGAGCAAAACATATGAATGTGCAGCCAGTAACCTCCTTAGCAGGCACTCTTCAGTAATGTACTTAGACATCAGAGTTGTAAATCCAGTTTGTATAGAGATCACTGAGTTGTTTACATTGTTTATGCAAACCAAAGACCTTCTTTGATACTAGCATCATTTATCAAACGATTTCGATTATACACGTCGATGTAACGACGAAAAATACACAATGAATTTAATTTTGCACGTCAGCTCTTGCATTTGCTTAGATACTTTACGCAAGCGTATTTTATCACGAAATTTCTGTTCCACACGTCGATACACAACAACTGTTGGAATTGTTCACTTTGTTCAAGCAAAATTTATGTTCTGGGCGGATGAACTGAATCACTAAACGTACCGGTTGTTACGAGCCGGCCGCGGTGGCCGCGGGGACTGAGGCGCTCCAGTCACGCTCTGCACGGCCGCTACGGTCGGGGGTTCGAATCCCCCTTCGCGCATGGATATTTGTGCCGTCCTAGTTCGTAAGTAGTTCATAAGTAGTTTGTAAGTTTAGGGACTGATGACCCCGTAGTTAAGTCCCATACACTATACAAACATTTGAACATTTTATTTATTGTTACGAGGCGCGTCCAGAAAGTAAGTTCCTTTTGGTTATATAAATCGAACGGGTACAGATAAAGAAAAAATATTGATTGTACAAAAATCTACAGCTGTTAAACTGCTTTTCTACATAGCTTCCGAAATTTTGTAGGCAATTTTCATAGCATGGCACAAGGTTTTGTGTGCCTTTTTCATAGAATGTTGCCGCCTGTGTATTCAACCGTGTGATAACATGTTCTTTCAGCTCGTCATCATCGTTGAAGTGTTGTCCACCAAGGACAGATTTTAGGTGTAAGAAGAGGATTACTGTCAAAAGATATTTTTTCACGATAATGCCTGACCTCACACACCGAATGTGACCAAACAATTCTTACGGAAATTTCAATGGGACCTGTTTGATCATCCTCCATACAGCTCGGACCTCTCTCCTAGCGACTTTCATCTCTTCTTACATCTAAAATCTGTCCTTGGTGGTCAACACTTCAACGATGATAAAGAGCTGTTCCACATGGTTGAATACACAGGCGGCAACCTTCTGTGAAGGATGCATGCAGAAACTTGTGGCACGCCATGACAAGTGCCTACAAAATTTCAGCAGTTTTGTGGAAAAGTAGCTTAAAAGTTGTACAATTATGGGCAACAACAATTTCTTCTCCATCTGTGTACAATTTCATTTTATTACCAAACGGAACTTACTTTCTGGACGCGCCTCATATAACTTATAATAATTTATTTAACTTTTAATTCCCCGCTACTTTACAGGGCGTGAAATATTATTATTATCTTTCGTACATATGTACTTGCAACTGCCTTTTCTCCATTACTACCTTACTTATCTTTGACTAATCAGGACAGAATCAGTACAGAGAATTATTCACACGGGTCAACTAGTATTAATAAAAAAAGAGCTCGCGAGAATTATGTCTTATGCCGTTCGCAAAAATTAGGAAGAAATAAGCAGATTTGCGTTTATGATGCCTATAAAACATATGTATTGGAAAGAATGCAATTGTCATGCGCGTTACGTCAGAAAATTATAAAATACCGGTGACATGTCAGTTAATGGTGACGGCCGCTAAACAGAATACGCGAAGAACAAGTAGTCTCAAGTTCAAAAAGAGTCCGAAACACAATGGGAATGGGCGAGTGTAGAGAACGAAACGGACGACAGCTAGATACCGAGCAGGGAGCTGGATCTCAAACACCGTTGGCGCGGCCTGACTGGAATTGGAACGGGATGCGCAGTTCCTGGAACTGGCAGTTGCTGAAACCGTTTAGGATCGGGACCGTCGAATGGAACCGACCAGGAACACCTGGGTGAACGGCGAACGGCCGTTCCTCGCGTGTAGTTGCTTGCATGCGCAGTCCGTAACACGACGCCCCGTACCACGCGGCCATACCAGCGCGGCTACAATAGATAGGCTATAGCCGTTATAAACCAGAAATTAGTTTGTGATTAACCGCTGACAACAAAGTTACGCTACTTTTATAATGTACATCGATATCCGTTTTTAATAGCAACAAATGCCCACTATTAAATTGCTGTAACTAATTTAATACATTTTTCAAAATATACTTCACTTTTGACTAAAGAATAACTTGTCAAACTTAACGAAGTAATTACGAAGTCTCTCCGCAGTCGCCATCTCGCACCTGCACGTGTTCAGTGGACCTGCAGTGGTAGTAGGGTGGGGGTAGTGTCGTGTGTGCCGACCGCGGTGGCCGAGGGGACTGAGGCGCTCCAGTCCCGGTCTGCACGGCCACTACGGTCGGGGGTTCGAATCCCCCCTCGGGCATGGATATTTGTGCCGTCCTAGTTCGTAAGTAGTTCATAAGTACTTTGTAAGTTTAGGGACTGATGCCCCATAGTCAAGTCCCATAGACTTTACAAACATTTGAACATTTTTTGTTGCGTGTGCGCTGCAGCTGTTTCTTATGTTGCTGTCTTGTTCTTGTATATGCTGAGTGTACTGAGAATGCTTACTGTTGCAGAAAGAGCCTTTTTAGTAGAAGAGGTTTTCCAGACAGAAGGAAATTTCCCGGAGCATATAAGACGACAATTTAGATTGCGTTTTCCTACGTCGAGTTGTCCATATGCGACACTGTACGTGATTTAATTCGCAAATTCAGGACAAGGAATTCAGTTCATGATGGACCACGAACTGGTAGGCTCATGGCTTTGACAGAACGGAAGCTCGACAACATTGCAGACATCATGTTGCGGAGTAGAACAAAATAAGTAAGGACATTATCACAGGAAGATAAAGTCTCCCCTACAACAGCACTAAGGCCGTAACCAAAGAACTGACAGGTTTTGCATGAAGTCAAATGCTCATGACACATTGTCATCGTCTGTACAGAGATGCTTCTTTCATAGCTGAATAATATTTTTTGGTATCTTCTGTTATGCAAAACAATTTCAGCTGCTACCTCCACTTCGCGTTTTCACTCAGAGCTTTGTCTTTCAATTTTACAGATAATCTTTCTAATAATGTTCAAATGCTTGTAAATCTATCGAAATCTATTACTTGGTTATTCAAATAAAATATTCAAATGTTTGTAAATCTATCGGGCCAAATTGCGTCCGTAGCATACAAACTACATAAACTAAGGTAAACTAACCTAAGGACAACACTCACACCCATGCCCCAGGGAAGACGAGAACCTCCGACGGCGAGCAACCGTGCGCTCCGCAGCGAGGCGCCTTAGACCGCTCGGCTATTCCATCGCGGCAACATTCTTTCTCGCGTGGAGCAAACGTCAACTTGTGGCCGACCAAAAGAATGTGAAAAGGTCTCCTTGAATTATTTCTAGTAGAAACTATTCTTCGCTCTGTCTTTTACATCAGGTTTATCTAGAATGAACATATTGTACATTTATACAACGTCAAGTCGTACATCAAAATTTTTTTTATTTTTTTAGGTTTGCCATCACAATGGGTTACTGTCACATGAAACTTATCAATTTGTTTATGTACATATACACTAATTTTACCTGGAATACAGTTCCCACTACTTGACATCCCCCTCCTATCCAATGGGCTTTTATTTAGGACGGATCATTTATCGATTTTCTTAATTTTTTTGTCTGAAATGCCCAAAACTTGAAAGAATTCATTTCTACATACTGTTGTTAGAACAACATTCAGTTGTAAATTGTAATTAAAAGACTTACATAATTCATGAACGGACATGTCAGCGTTCTCTTGAATCTCAGCGTGACCATGTTTCTCTACGTTAGAGGCTTTACGCATACGTTTTATTGGCATAACCTCAACCAAAGTTTGAAGTAGTTGTCTTGCGTGTTCTTAAAGAATAAATGCCATTCCGGACTACCGGTACATATTCTTCAGTAAGTTTAGAATGAAATTTTTAGCTACAGTTAGAGTTTACAGTCTTCGGTGGGACTTTCTGGGCGACCTCTATCCTTTTGTGTGACTCGAACCTCAGACCTTGCACTCTAGTTTTCCGGACAACGTTCTGCTTGTATTTTTCATCATGTATCACTCCACGTTTATGGTTAGCATTAGGTCCATCGTCTGAACTGTCAGACACGGTTCAAGAGCTGCACACTACTTAATAATCGCCGCGGCGGACTGCGGAGTGGCCGAGCGCATTGAGGCGCTATGCTAAGACGCGCGAGGCCGTTCCCCGTCGGGGGTTCGAATCCCCCCTCGGGCATGGATGTTTGTGTCGTCTTTAGTATAAGGTAGGTCATAAGTAGTTTGTAAGTTTAGGGACTGATGACTCCGCAGTTAAGTCCCTTAAACTTTACAAACCTTTGAAACAAACTTAATAATCACTAAATACACGTACATCTCCGCCACAAACACACATTCGACCACTCCATGTTTATTGCCATCACGACAACAGACTCAGTAAAGACAAAAGAAAGGTGACGAAACACGTAATCCTAACAAAGCCACCAACCGTCATGAGTGGAGGAATGAATTTACGGCAGAAAGAAACTAAGTGGGTTCTTTCTGAAATAAACACCTTATTTACACAGCTACCTACACTTTTGGCCATTAAAATTGATGCACCACGAAGACGATGTGCTACAAACGCGAAATTTAACCGACGGGAAGAAGGTGCTGTGATATACAAAAGATTAGCTTTTCAGGGCTTTCACACAAGGTTGGCGCCGGTGGTAACACCTATAACGTGCTGACATGTGGAAAGTTTCCAACCGATTTTCTCATTCACAAACAGCAGTTCACCGGCGTAGCCTGGTGAAACGTTGTTGTGATGCATCGTGCAAGAAGGAGAAATGCGTACCATCACGTTTCCGACTTTGAAAAAAGGTCAGATTGTAGCCTATCGCAATTACGGTTTACATATCGTGACATTGCTGCTCACTTTGGTCGCGATCCAATGACTGTTAGCAGAATATGGAATCTGTGGGTTCAGGAGGGCAATACGGAACGCCGTGCTGGATCCCAACGGCGTCGTATCACTAGCAGTATAGATGACAGGCATCTTATCCACATGGCTGTAACGGATCGTGCAGCCACGTCTCGATTCCTGAGTCAACAGATGGAGACGTTGGCGAGACAATAATCATCTTAACGAACAGTTCGACGACGTTTGCAGCAGAATGGACTATCAGCTCGGAGACCATGGATGCGGTTACCCTGGACGTTGCATCACAGACAGGAGCGTCTGCGATGATGTACGCAACGAGGAACCAGGATGCAAGAATCTTAAAACGTCATTTTTTCGGATGAATCCAGGTTCTGTTTACAGCATCATGATGCTCGCATTCGTGTTTGGCGACATCGCCGTGAACGCACGTTGGAAGCGTGTATTCGTTATCGCCATACTGGCGTATAATCCGGCGTGATAGTATGGGGTGCCATTGGTTACACGTCTCAGTCACCTCTTGTTCGCATCGACGGCACTTTGAACAGTGGCCGTTACATTACAGATGTCTTACTACCAGTGGCTCTAACCTTCATTCGATCCCTGCCAAACCCTACATTTCACCAAGATAATGCACGATCGCATGTTGCAGGTCCTGTACGGGCCTTTCTGGATACGGAAAATGTTCGACTGCTATCCTGGCCAACACATTTCCCAGATCTCTCACCAACTGAAAACGTCTGGTCAATGGTGGCCGAGCAACTGGCACGTCACAATACGCCAGTCACTACTCTTGATGACCTGTGGTATCGTATTGAAGCTGCATGGGCATCTGTACCTGTACACGCCGTCCAAGCACTGACGCAATGCCCAGGCGTATCAAGGCCGTTATTACGGCCAGAGGTGGTTGTTCTGCGTACTGATTTCTCAGTATCTATGCACCCAAATTGCTTGAAAATGTAATCACATGTTAGTTCAAGTATAATATATTTGTCCTATGAATACCCGTTTTTCATCTGCATTTCTTCTTGGTGTAGCAATTTTAATGGCCAGTAGTATAATATCAATCCTTATATGGAACGGTGTATGTACCTCCAAATACTAACAAATCCATTTCGTTAGAAAATCACTTAACTGATTTCTGAATTAAATTTTTTTCAAATATCTCTCAAGTGCTGATTGATAACCTCATACTGTCCATGCCATGCAGGTGTGCAACTGTATTAGCCGTCATAGGTGATCGCATAATTTATTAGAAGATTATGGGAATTTCTTTTCCACTTTTATGATAGCCTCATGGGGCCTCGCAATAAGTAATCGCCATCTGAACCTCAAGTACATAGTTGAGACACCAGAATATCGTACTTTATTACACACAAATTAAAGCTGTAACCAGTATTTGAATAAAATATGTTACTATATGTATATTGCGTGTGATAACTCACCTGATCCCCTATTTTGAGCAGACGATATCCACAAATCTGAAGATGTGGTGAGATGTTGTTTAATGTGCATCTTAACTGAATGAACTGAAACCAACACCAGTACACAAGATGTACTTAATTGCGGGGATCGCACCGCCCAACATACGACGTGACATTGCTGCCGAAGCTGAAAAAACGAAGCAAGAAAAGGACATGCGTCACCCTCTATATGGACACCAGCCTGCTGACCGACGGCTTCGTTCGAGGAAGAGCTTCCTGTCACGTACCCGAGCACTGGAAGGGTCGGCCGCAGAGAATCGTATTGCAAGGTGGGAAATGGATTTGAGAAGCCCCCATAAAGCAGCAAAAGAAGAACTGGCACCTGGTGGAGACCTGCCATACACAGTCTGGAGAACGCTGAACCGTATGAGGGTAGAAATGCCAAAGTGCAAGACAAACTTGCAGCGATGGGGCTTCATAAAAGAGAATGAGAACACTCTGTGTGTTTGTGGTGCTGTACAGGATCCTCAACACCTGCTTATCTGTCCATATTTAGAAAAGCCCTGTACAATGGAAGACTTATGGGAGGCTAACGACAAAGCCATATCGGCTGCTAATTTTTGGAAGTTAGAAGTCTAGTTCCGGACACGGAAATTAGTAACTGAATGAATACGACTGTAGCACTGAAGCCGGTGTTCACTTGAACAGCGTGCTCAGTGAATGCAATTAAAATCACTAGATATAGGCAATGCCTCAGTAAGAAGTTGATCAGCTACTTCCGGCGGTAAGTTACAAACCATTACAATCGTACATTCTACATCAGCAGTAGCTAGAAGAGCGTCACTATTCGATCCATCCATGTGGCTGAAGGAAACCTGAGTACCATGTTTTTAAGTTATAGGTTGTCTACTTCAAGAGGAATCATCAATTAAAAAAAAAAAAAAAAAAAAAGACGTGTTCAGTGTCAAAAAATGTGTCGACCTGATCTGAAATAATACGAAACACTTGTCCGAGTCAGCCATGAATTTCATCGAATATTGGCTAAAACTGACGGCTCAAATGCGAAACTGACTGAACCTTAACGTGTAAATACCTGGATGCCTTGAACTCGAACGATTACAAAACGAAAAAGAAAACCGGATGGCCTAGCCGCCACTAAAGAAACACCACGAAAAAGAGAAAACGATGCAGAAAAAATACGACGCTGTAAATAAGGAGCACTGGCAACCATACACACTCCACAACCAGTCTATAGCTGTTCACACTGGTACGACGAGGCGGTACTGGCAAGTAGACACGTGTTTTCTCTGACGCGTCTCATACATACTGAATATTGCTATGCTGAACATCCAAATTTATTGATTGTTCAGGCAAATGAGACTTTTGGTAGCTAAGAAAAGCTGAAAATAATTGGAAGGGATGTTAGGCATCGCAAATAAGTGTAATATGAGTTTCCGACGATTTCTACGTTGTGCATAAGTTTTGAAAGCCGAAAAACGACTTTTCTTTTACTTTTTTCAGTTTTTCACCAGTTGTTGTTGTGGTCTTCAGTCCGGAGACTGGTTTGATGCAGATCTCTACAATACCCTATCCTGAGCAAGCCTCTTCATCTCCTCTGCGGTTTTTACCCCACACACTTCCCTCCAACGCTAAATTCACAATTACTTGATGTCTAAGAATCCCTTCTTTTAGTGAAGGTATGCCAGAAATTCCTTCTCTCCCCAATTCTGTTCAGTACCTCCTCATTAGTTACGCGATCCACCCACCTAATCTTCAGCATTCTTCTGTAGCAACATTTTCAAAAGCCTCAATCCTCTTCCTGTCCGCACTGTTTATCGTCCATGTCTCACTCCCATACAAGGCAACACTCCACACAAATGCCTTCAGAAAGGACTTCTTTAAGCTTAAATCAATATTCGATGTTAACAAATTTCTCTTTTTCAAGAACGCTTTTCTACCCATTGCCATTCTGCATTTTATATCCTCTGTGCTGCGACCATCATTTGTTATTTTACTGCCCAAATAACAAGACTCATCTACCTCCTTTATTGCTTCGTTTCCCAATCTAATTCCTTCAGCATCACCTGATTTTCTTACACTGCACTCCATTACCCTAGTTTTGCTCTTGTTAATGTTCATCTTATATGCACCTTTCAGCACACTGTCCATTCCGTTCAATTGCTCTTCCAGGTCCTTTGCTGTCTCTGACAGAATTACTATGTCGTCGGCAAAACGCAATGTTTTTAATTTTTCCCCCTGAACTTTAATTCCTTCTCCAAATTTCTCCTTGCTTTCCTTTATAGCTTGCTCAATGTACAAATTGAATAACAATGGAGAAAGACTACAGCCCTGTCTTACTCCCTTTCCAACCGCTGCATCCCTTTCATGCCCTTCAGCTCTGAAAACCGCTGTCTGGTTTTCACCTATAACTAGACAACGATGCATCTTACGCAATTTTTTGCGAATACCAAAACTGGAGAGTGTAAAATCTGACATTTTCAGGATGGGCTATGGGCGGCCTTAAAAAAATTTTTAAATTGACAAAATTTTAAACAATTTATTTAAAATTGATAAAATAGCCTAGACCGTAAAGTGAATTTTTTTATTTATGAGGTGGTGACCTGTATCGACTTTTCAGTCATTTACGAATTGATGGAACTGACATTTATCACTGCTCAGATTCACCCCTGTTTTAGGTATTCAATCCGAAACAGTTGTTCCTAAATGACTGAAAAGTCGGAACCGGTCAGCACTTCGCCGCGGCGGATTAGCCGCGCGTACTGGATCACCGTGTTGCGGTGCGCGCGGCAGTTCGCCGCCGGGGGTTCGAATCCCTCCTCGGGCATCGATGTTTGTGCCGTCTTAGTATAAGGTAGTTCTAAGTAGTTTGTAAGTTTACGGACTGATAACCCCGTAGTTAACTCCCCTAAGCTCTACAAACATTTGGTCAGCGCTTCGTAAATAAGAAATTTTACTTTGCGGTCTAGGCTATTTTATCAGTTTTAAATAAATTGTTTAAAATTTTATGAAAATGAAAGAGCACAGTATTTCGCGTAGACTGACTTATTTACAAGGTAAAATCGGTTCAGCTGTTTAGCCATTATCGATCTTCAAAAATTGGGATCATTTACCAACTTACAGTTGTAGAGCATAAAATTCTGCGTAAAAAGAGCTCCGCAATTTTAAAATTCCCACTCTCTCATGCACAGATACCAATAAAACCGTCAAAGGAATAAGGAATCGTAGCGCTAAAACCTTGCGAAGACTTTTGTGCGAAGTCAGATTACTTTTGAACCCCAAATCAAACACAGTCATCTAAGTATTAAAATATAAATGTAATTTTGTTTAGGTACGTACGTACTTAGATTGTTGCCTCTATGTGTTGATATGAATTAATTACCGCGCCACTCCAAAATGCGCCGCGCGGGAGTATACGAGCGGTCTGCAGCGCCACGTTATAGATCGCGAGGCCTCCCGTGTCGGAGGTTCGAATCATCTTTCTAGCATGGATGTGTGTCTTGTCCTTAGGTTAGTTTAATTTTGTTTAAGTAGTTTGTAAGTCGAGGGACTGATGACTAACGTAGTTTAGTCCCATAGAATTACAAATGTTTGAACATTTGAACTCCAAAATGGTAATAAACCGACTTAAAAATTAAAAGAAAAACATCAACATATCAAATGAAAATTCTATTAATAGAAATATACTACAATTATAATATTAAACTTTTCAGATAAATATTTTACAAACAGTATTTATATTAATTATTGTCATGTATTTATATTTATTAATAGTTTATCATATTGTGCGTTTTACTGCGTTTGGAGAAGATGGTCCCGTGGAGAAAACGTCGTCTAGTTGTTTGTTTTCTTTGCATATGAAGCCACCACAACGGGTCGATCATATTTTCACGTTTTTAGTTAGCTCCGTATCCATTACCTGTCTCTACGATGGCGGAATAATGAGCAAGACAAGAAAATCGGACCTCTTCAAGCTGTTTGTTGTAAATACAAGCATCACAGACGACGGGCACGTGCTTCACGGTGGATTGCTGTTACACCGTGTTGTATGGAATACTGATGAGACGTTTTCCTTCATTCTTGAAAAGTATGTGAACTATGTCAGCTAATAGTATGCGACCAAATAGAGTGCAGTGGTTTGATGGGGACGATGAGGAGGGAGCTGAGGGAGACTTGAAGCTCGCCGAAGTACTGGCGCAACACGCGGTGTGTCTTCCGCTGCAGCTTTAGTTGACCAAACAGCGTCCCCAACTATATCAAGAGGACGTTTTTTAATAGACGAACTGAATAAGGAACGTCTTTTCTCAAAGATGACAGAAAAATTTTGTGATGAAGGGTATCAGTTCATGTAGCCTATTGACAATGCAGATTTCTTGACTTCTTGAAATTCGAGACAGTATACCAGCCAGTGGCGTCTGCTGGTGCTCTAGATGACTGGGGGTTCACTTCAATGAGTGACGTATCTTGATAAATATGTTTTCGTTAAAATATCTGCAAACGTCTTACCTCGGCCTGTTTGCACTTGCTTCAACTCGAGCTGACGCGTCGGCCTAACATCTTTCTTTATTTCACACTTTTGTTCCAAGTATAGAACTGAGTTATTTGTTTCTAGAAGATACTGAACGTTGTTCATTTTTATTTAATAATAAACACAGAGAACATATAAATATGCACATGAACAGTGTAACACAGTAACTGATTACACTATTAAGTGATTGTAACAAAATGAATCTGTTACGATGGAGTGACAAGCTACCTTTAGGTCACGTGACACTGTAAGCAGCACCCCTTCCTGACCTTACGCATGCGCAAAGGCTGCTCTCCCCCTTATCTTTTCAAACAGTTAAATATTTGTTACAACGAAAAGTATAAATGTCAAATACCCTGAAAATCGCGACACATTTAATAAAACGTCCAAAGATACGTGGCAATTAACAATAAAAAAAAAATGTTCAAATGTTTGTAAAGCTTATGGGACTTAACTACGGGGTCATCAGTCCCTAAACTTACAAACTAGTTATGAACTACTTACGAACTAGGACGGCACAAATATCCATGCCCGACGGGGGATTCGAACCCCCGACCGTAGTGGCCGTGCAGACCGTGACTGAAGTGCCTCAGTCCCCTTGGCCACCGCGGCCGGCAACAATACAAAAGTTATTGTTGTTCCCGTATCTGTTAAAAACTGGACTGGGTTTAAAAAAAAATTGGTTGTAGTCAGTTTCGGACCCACAACCTTCGACGGCACGGCGCTACGCCGCTAACCACACGGTTATGCTCGCTAGGAAGAGAGTAGTGGTCGGATCTTCTGAGGGTTTTACAGTTGATGCGTCTTTAATTTAAAAATACAAGATATTTTAACAAATACTACATATCTTTGTTGAATCTTCAATGAGCCAGAAACAAATATGCAGGGCTGATGTTGCCTTCATGGAGAATTTACGCATCGGCATGGCGAGTTGCGCAGTAGCTCCATTGTCTTGCTTCGGCACCATTCGTGCGTAACCGCCAGCGTTCGACTAGCCAGGAGCTGGTGTCTCTACCAGCTCCAATGTCAATGTTAAATGTGGCGTTCCCTCGCCCCTCCCTGCCGCGAGAACACCCATATGCTGCCTTCATGGGGTTCAGAAGAGAATTTGAATCTCAGCCGCGCATGCGCATTACAACGCTGCGGTTACTGCTGCGTATATTAAGCGCTGACTCGTGTACGTAATGTCTCCGCGACGTAAAACGTTTCTCATGCGATAAAAATACTTTGAATGTGCATAAATGATCTGATAGAAGGGCGAAACGAAGTATAATAGTTTAAAACAACTCATTTTATTAATTTATTTACTTTTTTCTTTTCCAGACGAGTTTTTTTTAATTTTATTTTTATTTATTTACTTTTTTTTTGGGGGGGGGGGTTGGGGGTGTTCACTGAACCAGTGAATACAGGACGCGCCGCCGCTAGTAACAGAATCTTCATTGTTGGGTATGATACTGATTTACTGGTCATGCTGACTGGCCAAATATCTCATAATGGTGACAGGGAAGTATCTGTAAACAATATCTTTCTTAAGGAGCCTGGGTAAGGAAAGCAAGACACACTGATTTACACCCCCATAACCGCAACAGCTCTCACTCAAGAAGACAAGTACCATGTGTTATCTTCACGCCTTCAGTGGGTGTGACACTATCCTAACTTTTTTCAACAGGGCCAACTGAAATTTATGAACATTTTTTTTCAAAATACGCGAGCTACCAAGAAGTCGCGTTACGCGTTTACCACTCCGTCGTTTCAGATGTGCACAGTCGTGCAGCCACATGGGGGGTGTCGGGGCTAATGGGGCTGAAGCCCTTCCCCCGGCACCTCACAAAGATTTTTTAACTTTCTTATTTTTGTTGTTTTGATGTATCTTTTTAAACTGGTCGGCACCGGGAAAAACAGTTTGCAGATTGACTTTTTGTTCATTCAGACTGAATTAGAAGACATCATTATTGTCCCTTGTCTTCCTTATACCACAAACACGCACATACCGATATTTTGGCTGAATGGGCTCCATATTATTGTGAATGAACTATCGTTTGTTTATATAACCGAAGGCCAAATACGATTTAAAAATCTTCATCCATTCCCCTTCTGTAAATATCTCAAAACATTTCAACTTAAACTTTTCCGTACACGGAGATTCCATTGTCCTCTCGTTTCGGATATTGTTGCCTGTAGTGTGCATTTTGTGTGCCTTTAAACTAATCCCTAATTTCTGATATATCTTTCTTGTCCAGGTGTGCTCCGTTTTTTTCTACGCTTCACTACTTTTTTCACTGGTCTAGTTAAGAGCATCGGACTTTCGACTTCGGCAATATAAGCTTCAGAGTTCCGTCTGCTCGCATGAACTGCGCCATCGCTGTCACTGACATTCATCTACATCTACTTCATCTACATCGATACTCTGCAAATCACATTTAAGTGCCTGGCAGAGGGTTCATTAACCATTTTCATAACTTTTCTCTACCGTTCCATTCTCTAATAGCGCGCGGGAAGAAAGAACACCTAAATCGTTCCGATTTCGATCTGATTTCTCTTATTTTATTGGGATGGTCATGTCTCCCTAAGTAGGTGGGTGCTAGCAAAATATTTTCACATTCAGAACTAAAAGTCGGTGATTGAAACTTCGCAAACAGATCACGCCGCAATGAATAACGTCTTTCTTTTAATGATTTCCACCCCAATTCGTGCAACATTTCCGTGACGCTTTCCCCCCCGTAACGTGATAAAACAAAAGGAGCTGCCCTTCTCTGAACCTTCTCAATATCTTCCGTCAGTCCCACCTGGTGAGGGTCCCACAAGGGGCAACAGTACTCCAAGAGAGGACGCAAAAGTGTGATGTAGGCAGTCTCTTTGGTGGAGCTGGTGCATCGTCTAAGCGTTCTGCCAATGAAACGTAACCTTTGGTTCGCCTTCCCCACAATATTTTCTATGTGTTCTCTCCAGTCAAAGTTGTTCGTAATTGTAACTCCTAGGTATTTGGTAGAATTTACGACCTTAAGGTTTGACTGATTTATCGCGTAATTGGAGTTCAGCGGATTTCTTTTAGTGGTCATGTGTATTACTTCACACTTTTCTTTATTTAGTGTCAATTGCCAATTTTCGCACCAAGTAGAAATTTTGTCTAAATCGCTTTGCAGTTGCTTTTGATCCTGTGTTGACTTCACTAACCGATAAACGACAGCATCATCCGCGAACAGTCTAAGGGAGCTATTCAGATTATCTCCTAAATCGTTTATAAACATCTGCGGGAGATGAACCTCAATCTAATGAAGAACCCGAACTCGTACCAACATATGTACCTACAGCCGAATTACTCTTAATCAGCAAGCTTCCAACTGAGTGGCAGCAGTTAGTACAATGCCTAGAAAGTAAAAAAGCCACTAAATGCAGATCTCGTTATTACACAATCAAAAGACGCGGGATATATTTACGGGAATAAAAGGAAGTAATTAATAAGGTACCACTTCCTTTTGAATGTTCTTCCCGGACATCGAACTGGCATTCAGATCTGCAGAAGTAGCTGAGAAGGCGAATTTTATCTGCCGTTCCTCGCCATTTCCTGCACGCTTCATGTGAGCCATTAGCAACAGTTTTCTTCCTCGACTATCTGATTGCACGATTCTCTGGCTGGAAATAAAATTATACTATCTAGTAAACTACCACACTGATAATCCAGGTCAATTTTATGTTAATAAAATATGAAGTCTTAGTAAGTTATTGGGGCAATACGGACATAAATATAAATAATTCAATGTAACACGTGAATAAGAACAACGGCTTAGTGCAAGTGCGCATAACAGGACATACTTCTGAAACTGAAGATTATGAACCGAATTCTTGTTACTTGTAGTAACGCATTAAAACAAATTACACTCCTCGCCATTAAAATTGCTACACCACGAAGATGACGTGCTACAGCCGCGAAATTTAACCGGCAGGAATAAGATGCTGTGATATGCAAATGATTAGCTTTACAGAGCATTCACACAAGGTTGCGCCGGTGGCGACACCTACAACGTGGGAACGTTTCCAACCGATTTCTCATGCACAAACTGCAGTTGACCGGCGTTGCCTGGTGAAACGTTGTTATGATGCCTCGTGTGAGAAGGAGAAATGCGTACCTTCACGTTTCCGACTTTGATAAAGGTCGGATTGTAGCCTATCGCGATTGCGGTACATCGTATCGCGACATTGCTGCTCGCGTTGGACGCGATGCAATGACTGTTGGCAGAATATGGAATCTGTGGGTTCAGGAGGGCAATACGGAACGCCGTGCTGGATCCCAACGGTCTCGTATCACTAGCAATCTAGATAAGTGGCATCTTATCCGCATGGCTGTAACGGATCGTACAGGTACGTCTCGATCCCTGAGTCAATCGATGGGGACGTTTGCAAGATAATAACCATCTGCACGAACAGTTCGACGATGTATGCAGCCGCATGGACTATCAGCTCGGACACCATGGCTGCAGTTAGCCTTGACGCTGCATCACAGACAGGAGGGCCTGAGATGGTGTACGCAACGACGAACTTGGGTGCACGAATGGCAAAACGCCATTTTTTCGGATGAATCCAGGTTCTGTTTACAGCATCATGATGGTCGCATCAGTGTTTCGCGATATCGTGGTGAACGCACATTGCAAGCGTGTATTCGTCATCGCCATACTGGCGTATCACCCGGCTTGATGGTATGGGGTGCCATTGGTTACACGTCTCGGTCACCTCTTGTTCTTATCGATAGCACTTTGAAAAGTGTCCGTTTCAATTCAGATGTGTTATTCGATCCCTGCGAAACCCAACATTTTAGCAGGATAATACACGACCTCATGTTGTAGGTCCTGTTCGGGCCTTTCTGGATACGGTAAATGTCCGACTGCTGCCCTGGCCAGCACATCTCCAGATCTCTCCCCAATTGAAATCGTGTGGTCAATGGTGGCCGAGCAACTGGCTCGTCACAATACGCCAGTCACTACTCTTGATGAACTGTGGTATCGTGTTGAAGCTGCATGGGCATCTGTACCTGTATACACCGTCGAAGCTCTGTTTGTCTCGATGTCCAGGCGTATCAAGGCCGTTATTACGGCTAGTGGTGGTTGTTCTCTGTACTGATTTATAAGGATCTTTGCACTCAAATTGCGTGAAAATGTAATCACATGTCAGTTCTAGTACAATATATTTGTCCAATGAATCATCTGCATTTCTTCTTGGTGTAGCAATTTTAATGGCCAGTAGTATAGTATAGCAATGAAAAGCAGTGTATTCAGCAGTAACGTCATAACTTATTTAAAGTCAGTCGAAACTAGAGGCAATTTTTTCGTGCATTACGTCATATCTGTAAATTAGGCATTATGCATTTGAAAGAAATACATAGACAGCCCTTCTGCCTTTGAGCAATATGGTCACAACACGAAATATGCCACTGTTCTCGAGAACTGAACTACATGTTACGCATGGCAGCTGACTCACAACTGTTGCAACTAACACTCCTGAAACGCAGTTCGGAAAAAATGACACTACTGCCATCTTGCGTCAAATTTTAGAAGTTCAGATATGACATTCTACCAGTTGAAAGTACACTTCTTTGCCATTACATTTGCGGTATTAACTCAAACATCTTGTTTTCGCGTTGTGACATTCTTGCAGCAAATGAGCGATATATTTCGATTCAAAAGTGGCTTTGACTATCCAGAGAAACTCAAATATCCATGCGGAACAAGCGAAGTACTTTATAGTTAAATGTTTAGATTGTTTCATCGAGGGTGCACAACAGTTATTCGAAAGATTTTCTTTCGAGGGCACTGTAATAAATGATTTTGAAATTATTGAGTGATGTGAGTTACTGTGAACACAACACATGACTCTGCTCTGCCAAAACACAGCAGACACGGAAGACGGAACTTTGCTCCAGGGGCTGCCATATCCGGCAGGGAACTGACATCCGATGCGTACAATAAATGTATATTGTAAATATGAATATATAATTAGTATGACCTCCTTGGGCGGTTGGTTGGTTGGGTAGGGTGTGGGTGGAACTCGAATTGCAGCCACCTCTTTGTGGTGAGTTCTGGGTCTTTAACCAAATTTGCTGGTGAAATGGGCGAAGAACTGCAAAGTTATGATGTTATCTCTTAAAATAATCAAATCACAATAAATAAAACCTAACATATTTAAAACATACATATAAATACGAGTAAATTTCCGTAACATTTTGAACATTTATTAATGTTGTCATATTTCGATAGTTAAGGCCTTTAGCGCGAACTGATAACATAAGCTAGGACTATCAAAAATATTTTTGTGTTGAACTATACATGGATACGCAGTTTTTTTGAGTCCTATTAGGACGTGGTACTGAAAGATATATTTTTAAATGACCTTTCAGAAACTCTATAAATTTAACGTTTTTTAAGAAACTTTAAGCCCTTTGCGCGAACTGAAGATATTAAGTTAGATTTTTTAAATAATTTTTTAGTTAATAAGCACATAAATACGCGACTTTCGAGCCCTATTACAACTCGATACTCAAAAATTCACTTTTTTCGGCCCACCCTAGCGTACATACGAGGCCACAGCCGACTAGCGCCATTGAAAGTCCGCAGGAAGCTATCACAACAACAACAACAACAACAACAACAAAACACGCGAGCTGAGCGACTCACTACCGGGCCGTCCACTTACTCGAGCGTAGCCGTACTCGCCGTTTCCTTGGTCGGGCCAGAACTCCCTCGCCTTCCGCACGGGCCACGAGGTATCGTCGCCAATCGGGGCAAGTAGTGGCACCCGCCAAACAAGTGACGAACGAAAAGCTAGCCGCGCCACACGCCGTGAAGTACTGAAGAGACATCGATAAGCGAGTACGAGCGATTGGTAACTGGCGCAACGAAAATCTAGCCAGCACGGCCCAACCTCTTTCCTCAAACTGAAACAACCCACCAAGCAGCGATGCACAGAAGTATCCCAAGATAAACGTTGATTAAAAAACTCAACGCCAAAAGGCGCGTCAATTATTAAGATCCAAAAACTAAGCAAAGTAGATAAATAAATAAATCGAAAACGACACGACACGACACGACACCAGCACAAGTCGACACGGCTCAGTGTTTTTCTATTATAGATAGATAAGGCAGAGGATCTGGTCGTTGGTAAAGAAGGAAGGTCAGAAGCAACATTAGTTGAGGAAGAGGAGCTGATGTTGATGGTTGTGCATAGAGTGGGACAGGATGGTTTCCAGGTCCTTGCTGAACATGGAGGTGAGACTGATAGGACAATAGAACAGGGGGCTGGACCTGGGTTTGGGTTTGGGAAACATTAGGACACAGGACAAGTGAAAGGGAGTGACAGGCATGGAGATTCTGAGGCGGTCATGACCGGGAACAGTGTTGCGTTCTGTGTGGAGCAACAACTGTACGTCCAGGGCAGTGATAGGGCTGTTCATTAAAAGAGGGTCCAAGGTCCACGTAATGGAAGCCATGGTTGAGCAGAGGGGGTAGTGGGTGGAGGTGTGGGTGCACTCATGGACCTCGGGAGAGAAGGACTATTTGAGGCCAGTGATATAAGAGCAAAGTTTTCTAACTTACTGGCATTCTCAGGGAAAGGACAGTACTTATCTTGAAAGGTTCCGACACCAAACAGAACCGCTTCGTATGTGCCGATGGCAGTTCCACTTTGTGACGATGTGAGTTGCGGTGAACACAACACATGACAAGGCTCTCCCAAAACACGGCAGACACGGAAGACGGAACTTCATTCCAGGGGCGACCAATTTGAACAGGGAACTGCGATCCGATACGTACATACGAGGCCACAGCCGACTGTTACCATTGAAAATCCGCAGCAAGCTATTACAACAACACGCGACCAGAACGACTGACTAACGGGCCGTCCAATTACTCGATCTGAGCCGTACTCGCCGTTTCGTCGGTTGGGGCAGAACTCAAAATGTTCAAATGTTCAAATGTTTGTTAAGCTTATGTGACTTAACTACGGGGTCATCAGTCCCTAAACTTACAAACTACTTATGAAGTACTTACGAACTAGGACGGCACAAATATCCATGCCCGAGGGGGGATTCGAACCCCCGACCGTAGTAACCGTGTAGACCGAGACTGGAGCACCTCAGTCCCCTCGGCCACTGCGGCCGGCAGGGGCAGAACTCCCTCACCTTCTGCACCGTCCGCCAGATATGGTTTGCCAATCGGGGCAAGTAGTGGCACCCCGCGAGACAAGTGACGAACGAAAAGCTAGCCGCGCCACCCGCAGTGAAGTACTGAAGAGACATCGATAAGCGAGTACGAGCGACTGCTAACTGGCGACAGTGCACGGAAGTGGAAAAGCAACGAAAATCGAGACAGCAATGCCCAACATCCTCTCTCAAAATAAAACAACCCACCAAGAGGGGATGGTCAGGAAGCATCCTAAGATAAATGTTGATTAAAAAACTCAAGGACAAAAGGCACGTCAATTAGTAAGATCCAAAAACTAAGTCGGAAAAAAAAAACAGAAAACGACATAAAGGTTTACACCAGCACAAGTCACCACGGCTCAATGTCTTTCTATTATAGGTTCATGTATTGTGGTTTCAGGACAATGATGTCACGTGCAGTCTTTGTCACCTCTGCTCTATGGAGGACGCGTGTCGAAGATGCGCGGAGAAAAAGAACCAGAGAAGGAAGGCACGCGCGTGTGGACGGCCCGGGGCGTCGCTCGTTGTTTTGCCGGCTCGGCCTTCACCTTGCGGCCGGTTTGGCACACGTGTGCGCCCAAGGGCAGCGCGCAGCTGGAGGTCGCGGCCGCGTCCGGTTCACATCCCGGTGCCTCCCCTCGACGCTTCTTACCAGGGAGTCGGTGGCTGCTACGCACCTAAGACTAGCACCGAAAATACAGGGCTGGTCAAGGAAAACTACTCTGCTCAAAACAACTAGGCTTGCATTTATCGCGAATCTTTAATTCAGCGCCAAGTTCCTAGTGATTGTAAAAAAGCGCAGGTGACTCCCGTGCATAAGAAAGAGAACTGACCCATACAATTACAGCACAATATCGTTGACATCAGTTTCATGTAGAATTTTGGAGCATATTCTCAGTTCGAATATAGTAAATTTCCTTGAAACGGAAAAGCTTTTTCCCATGAATCAGCACGGGTTTAGGAAACATCGTTCATGTGAAACTCAGCTTGCCCTTTTCTCACATAACATCTTGCGAGCCATGGACGAAGAGCAACCGGCGGATTGTGTTTTTCTCGACTTCAAAAAGGCGTTCGACGCGGTGCCACACTGCAGACTGCAAACGAAGATACGAGATTATGGAATAGGTTCACAGATTTGTGACTGGCTGGAAGACTTCCTAAGTAATAGAACGCAGTACGTTGTTCTCGACGGCGAGTGTTCATCAGAGACGAGTGTATCGTCAGGCGTGCCCCATGGGAGTGTGATATAACCGCTATTATTTTCTATCTATATAAATGATCTGATGGACAGAGTAAGTTGTAATTTTCGGCTGTTTGCTGATGATGCTGTGGTGTATGGGAGGGTGTCGTCTGTAACTGAGTGTAATAGCATACAGGATGACTTAGACAAAATTTCTAGTAGGTGCGAAGATTGGCAGCTAGCTCTCAATGTAGAAAAATGTAAGGTGATGCGCATGAGTAGAAAAAACAATCCCATGATGTTCGAATACAGCATTAGTAGTGAGCTTCTCGATGCTGTCGCGTCGTTCAAATATCTAGGCGTAACATTGCAGAACGATATGAAATGGAACGAGCATATAAGGACAGTTGTGAGTAAGGCCGACAGCCGACTTCGGTTTATTGGGAGAATTTTGGGAAGATGTACTTCGCCTGTAAAGGATACCGCGTATAAAACACTTGTACGACCACGTCTTGAGTATTGCTCAAGTGTTTGGAACCCGCAGCAGATCAGTTTGAAGGAAGACATAGAGGCGGTTCAGAGACGAGCAGCTAGATTTGTTACCGGTAGGTTAGACCAATGCGCGAGTGTTTGGCAACTCAATTGGGGATCGCTGGAAGAAAGACGAAGTTCTTTTCGTGAATTTCTGTTGAGTAAATTTAGAGGGCCGGAATTTGAAGCTGAGTGTAGTACGATCTAGTTGCCGCCTACTTACATTTCGCGTAAAGATCACAAAGACAAGATAAGAGAAATAAGGGCTCGTACGGAGGCATATAGGCATTCTTTTTTTCCTCGTTCAATTTGGGAGTGGAATAGGAAAGGAAATGCCTAGTAGTGGTACAGTGTACCCTCCGCCACGCACTTTACGGTGATTTGCGGAGTATGTATGTAGATTTAGATGTAGGGAATCACGTAAAATACCATGCACATTTTACATATGAAGGGTCAGGGGAAAAAAACTAGGTAAGTCAATTTTTACTAAACTTGAGAAAAATCGATTTTAATGTTTGAACTTAGATTACATGAATATATAATTACATGTTAAAAGTCGACCACTGTACGTAACAAGAGCCTTGTTTCAAATGTTCGAATGTTTGTAAATCTATCGGACCAAATTGCGTGGTCATCAGTCCGTAGCTTATAAACTACTTAAACCTAGGTAAACTAACCTAAGGACAAACACACAAACACCCAAGCCCCAGGGAGGACTCGAACTTCCATGGCTTAGCAACCGCGCGCTCCGCAGCGAGACGCTTTAGACCGCTCGGCTACTCCACCTCGGCGAGCCTTGTTTTATCACTGAAATTAGCAAATGAGGTCCGCGTGAACTACCGGTTACTCCCTGCTATAAAGCCTTGTTCCCTGGCCCCAACTGAAAACTCACTCGTTTCAAATTACTTCAATAACCTACACTGGTCAATATACATAGCAACTCACACGTTATTACACACAGACATTAATAAGCAAGTCACCACAATTAAAGTTGCCTATGGTGTCTAAGAAAACATTTATGGCGCAACGGAATTTAGACATAATTTGCATCTGAGCTTGTTCTCAGCACTTGTGAAGAACAATATTAAATAAAAGAGTGAAGGTGCTCTAAAACTACAATTTATAGGCAATTTACGGATTATGCTGAACTTAGACTTGTTTATTCAGATAGGAAACAAGCAAAATGGGGAGCCAATTTTGTTATATAGTTTGTTAGTAAAATAAAAATGCATCTCTTACATGGATTAATGCTGCCGGTGACCAGCATAAATTATACATGATTTAACGCTACTGGAGGGAAGGATTCACAAACAACACTCATTCTCACACACACACGCAATGCCACAGCGAAACTCACCAAAATCAGCGTGTTGAGACCGCTATCGTAGAAGAAATTCAGCAAGTCGGAGGTAGCACAAAACAGAATATACAAAAACACTTTGAGGCTGGCTCTGGTCTGTCGTGCGTGTTTTGAGATGTTACGTGTGTATAGCCAGGTTAATTTACATATGAATTTGACTGCGAGCAAACACGCTAACGGCGACACACGGCTACGTTAAATGGACGCACTCCAGTGAAGGTGACGTGGTTGAAAATCGGATTCATTATACAAAATCACGGTGGATTGTTAAGTTTCAGTCTGTCAGCAATCGATCTAGGTACTGGTTTTATATGAGAAGTGGCGTGAACTCGGGCGACTTGCGGCAAACCCCGGAAATCGGAACTCGGACCCACGTGGTTACGAAAACCGGTAAAATTGAATAAATTCAGGTTCCGAAAAATAAAGAAAATTAACTGCTGCATTTAGCATAGTATATAAGGAAGCGAATTAAATACAGCTACACGCGATAGGTGGCGATTACAGAGACGGATAAAATTAAGAATTACAGCCTGCAATATATATATATATATATATATATATATATATATATATATAGAATTACATAAGGAAGCTATTGAAGGAGGTTGTACAAGGCTCAGAGAGAATTACTGACACAGACAGAGTTCGTCCTACAAATCGGAGAAGAAACAGCAACATGAAAATAGGTGGGGAGAGAAGATCGCGAAATATTAGAAATGGCAAAATTAAAATAGGCGGCGAGAGAAGATAGCGAAATATTAGTAAAAATCAGTAGGATACCCGCATAGTTACTTGCCTGATCGGCATGGAACAAACAAGAGTGGAAGCTGAAGGCTTTGTTTTATGAACCAACCACGTGGAACACATATCACTCACGGAAGAAAACGATGAGAAGATTTTTACATGCACTGTACACAAATGAACTTATCACCTATTACAAATCGGGCCCCACAAAGCTAGAAATTATTTAAACAGAATTCATACACCGCCACAAAATCACAAAAGGTTTTAACATATCAGGCCGTTATCAAACTGCAACTAGGATCACACACACCACGTTTATCTATTGGATATCACTAAATTGAAAAACAAGAACACATTTCTGCACAAGATTGGAGAAAATATTCCAAAAAACGATTCTAAGTTCACGAATCTAAGTTAAACGTGCTCGTCAATGAAATGCTACCATGTCCTAAAACAAGAGCAGAATCAACCTTACCTTACCAGACGACTAGCCCAGAATGATCAGACCGAGTGGCCACCGGACGCGGGAACCGACCAGAAGCCGTAAAATCCAAGAAACAGCGGTGGTGGGGACGGACAGCAAGACTCGTGCTAGAGGGAAGGCTCGCTAACTAGACTGTAACCAAAGGGTGTAGAAACCTCTTTGGTGACATCATCAACTATCGGCTCCGAGCCAGAGAGAACGATGCAAAGCGTGTTATCACTCCCCACATTCAAACAGCCATAGATTCTCGCATATCCACTTAAAACTAAGACAAGTATACATTCTCACAGGAACCGTGGCGTAGTGGAGAAGTCACATTTATGCCACATTAATTAATATAATAATAAATTATTAACATAACAAAATAAGAAAAACCTAGCAATATTAACTAATATTGTAACACATGAAATGAAAATGCTACTCCTCAAGCCTTGAAAAGAGTGGGGTTGAAGTTTTATCAAAATGATAATCTAGCGACATTAGATATATTATAACTTTACAGAAATATACAAAAAGTATATGGAAGACGACAGATGGACGTCTTTCAACATGAAAGATTCTACTTCATAAATGAAACACGTTGAGTGCACTGAATGTGAAACTACATTTATTGCCGTCCAGAGTGTGCGCAGATTGACACAGTGTCCAAAAATGGCGTTAAACATCACTGTTTAAGGGGAAAGAAACAGGTAAGTCAAGCAAAATATCAGCAATAAATTCATAATAATTACTGATAAGTGAATTTTTGTTACGTCTCATGTATTTAGCAATGGGATAGCCCAGTGATGAACTTCACGGCGTCAGGACGGCAAAACTTCATAACGCTTTGCAAATCTCTAAATTTAAGCTTGGAAATTGGAAGAAGAAATAGAATAAGGCACACCATTGTTCCAATTAGATTACTGTGAACAGAAGATGACTGCAAAACTATAGTTCACTATGCAAGTAAGGAAATACTAAGCTAAACGTACCAGTGTAAGCAGGTGTGGGCAGTTCAAATAGCCCAACCATTGGCTGACACGCTCACTCGTGATATTGTAGCAGCCAAATCGCTTACAGTTGCAAGGGGACCCCGTTCATGTGTTTCAAGGTTTAGTTTCTTATTTACCTCTGTTATCCGTCCAGTATTATTCCGTTTTTCGCCTCTTTGGGAACACTGATATGAACACCTGCTCTTGAAGCCATTACTGTATGTGACACGCGGCACTCGGCACACAACAGTGCATTATTTAGTGGCGGCACAGAGTTTATATCAGTATTGTTGCTCTGCCCTCTTGTGTCCGGATGAGCCCCCACGACTGCCCTGCTTCTTTCCCCTGATTAATTAACTTACCTGGTCCTTTCCCCTTACAGCAAAACTTTGAATGCAAATATATCTTGACTCGCTTGGTTTTTTCCCAGTTTCCGCATCTCACCAGACGCATATTATAGATATAAATCAAGCTTAAAAGTAGACCGCTGTACCCAATAAAATCTTAATTCTGATAGGAGGTACCCACATAAATTTACTGTTACACAAAAAGCTTAATTTTAGCAGTAAAAGCAAAATGGTCCGTGTGAACTGCTGTCTATATCCTGCTGCAAAACCTTGTTCCCTGGCCCACATTGAGAACTGGCTTGGTTCAATTTACTCTAATAACAGGAAGTTAACGATACAGTGACCAATAAATCTAGCAGCTCACACGAATTTGCACACAGGCATTAATAAACAAGCCACCACAATTAAAGTTATTTCATAAGGGTGGCTAAAGGAAAACGTTTACGGCGCACCGAAACATAAACATAAAAAAATTGAATCTGAGCTTGTTCTTAGCACTGGTGATAAACAATATTAACTAAAAGGGGGAAGGTGCTCGAAAACTACAATTTATAGGCAAGTCAAAATTATACTGAACATAACTTGTTTATTCAGGTCGAACACAAGCAAAATGGGGAACCAGTTTTGTTAATACTATAAAAAGCATCCCATTTACAGGAACTGACGATGCCCAGCATTAAATTTAACATAAATTACACAGAAGGTAACGCTACCGGTGGCAGGATTTACAAACAACACTCACTTGCTCACACACACGCAATGCAACAGCGAAACTCACCAAAATCAGCATGCTGAAACGAGACAGAAGCAGGCGCCACTATCGTAGGCGAAATTCAGCTAACCCAGAGGTACCACACAACACAATATACAATGAAACAGCGAAGATGGCTCTGGTCTGTCGTGCCTGATTTGAGATGATGCGTGAGTATAGCAAAGTTAAGTTGCATTTAGATTAGACTGCGAGCAAACACCTTAACGGCGACACACGGCTACGTTACCTGATCGCACTCCACTGAAGTTGAAGTGGTTAAAAATCGAATTCATTACACAAAATCACGGCGGACTATTAAGTTGCAATCTGAGAGTAAACTACCTAGACACTGGTTTTATGATAGGTGGCGTGAATTCAGCTGACTGGCTGCAAACCCCGGAAGTCGGAGCTCGGGCCCACGTGGTTCCGAAAACCGATAAAATGTGTAAATTCAATTTCCGAAAAATAAAGAAAATTAGCTACGGCATGCAACCCCTAGAACTGCGTAGAATTTTGTAAGGAAGCTACTGCAATGTAGCAACATGCGATTGGGAGCGTTCACAGAGACGGAACAAGTTCAGTCTCAAGACCCGGAGAAGTGAAATAATTACAGTGTCGAAAAAATAAAAATAAAAACTACGGCATGCAACCCACAGAAATATTTAGAATTTCATAAGCAAGATATTGATGGAGGTTGTACAAGGCTCGGAGAGAATTACTGATAAAGAGAGAGTGCATACTACAAGTTGAGAGAAGAAACAGCAAAATTAAAATAGGTGGGGAGAGAAGATCGCGAAATGTTGGTGGAAATCAGAAGGATACACGCATAGTTGCCTGCCTGATGGACATGGAACAAACAATAGTGAAAGGTGAAGGATTTGTTCTAAGAGCCAACCATGTGGGACACATATCACTCAAGGAAGGAAACGATAAGAAAGATTTTTAAATGCACTGTACAAAAATGAAAATATCTTCTCTTAGAAATCGGGCCCCACAAAGCTAAAAGAATTTACATGGAATTCGTACACAGCCACATAATCACAAAAGGTTTGAATATACCAGATCGTTATCAAACTGCAACTAGTAACACATACACGACATCTATCTGTTGGAAATCACTGGATTGAAAAACTAGAACACATTTCCGTGCACGATTGGAAGGAAAATTCCAAAAAATAAAGCTCAGTTCAAGAGTCTAAGTTAAACATGCTAGACAACGAATCGCTACTCTTTTCGCAGGCACAAGAGAAGAAGCAACCTTACCTCACCACGATCCCAGCACAAAGTGAAGTCCGAGTGGCCACCAGGCGGGGAAAACTACCGGAAACCGGGAAAACCATGAGTACAGTGGTGGTGGAGACAGACGATCGCGTGACTCACCCTGGAGAAGGCTCGTTGACTGGCTTGTAACCAAAGGGTGTAGAAACCTCTTTGGTCATATCAGCAGTAGGGGTTGGTAACAACTAACTATCGACTCTGAGCCAGAAAGAACCATGCAAAGCGGACTATCACTACCCACATGTAGACAGCCATTAGATTCTCGCACATCCGTTTAAAAGTAAAACAAGTACACATTCTCACAGGGAAAATAATCAATTATTAAAATAACAAAATCCTAGCAATATTATCTAACATTTCAGAAACAAATCTTTTAAAACATGAAGTAAATAATGTTATTTCTCATACCTTGAAAACTGTGGGGTTCTAGTCTTACCAAAATGATAATCAAGCGACATCAAATAAATTACAATTTTATAAAAAAATATATGGAAGATGACGGAAGGTCGAAAAGAAGTGACTTACCTGGTTTTTTTCCCCTGACCCTTCATATGCTGACATATTTTATTCACATATGGGTTAAAATTTTGTATGTCATACAGTACGATATTTTCTCTCTCAAATCTTTATTTGAGATTTACATGTCGCTTACTTAGTGCGAGGTACCATGGGGCTATAATATAAGTGAAAAAGTCATTCTCTTTGCCCTCTGACACGATGTGTCATAACCTCAGACGGCCAGTGCAGTTGCACACCTGCGCAGCATGATGAGTTTGACGTTATCCATCAGTTCTTGACGGATATTTGGCCATTCTTCCATGATTGCAATATCCAGCTCTGCAACCGTTGTGGGAAGTGCTGGTCTGCCTGCAATGCGTCTGCCAAGTGCATCCCAGAAAGGCACAAACGGGTTTAAGTCCGGTGAATACGCTGCATTCGTTCAATTCCCTCAGGTTCAAGCATGTTGTCCACCAGTGCAGTCCTGTGGGGTCGAGCGTTATCGCCCGCCGGAAGGAAACCATGTCCTATGGCAGCAGCGTAGGGCACAACAGGAGGCCGAAGGATCTCATCTCTATACCACTGAGCAGTCAGAGCGCCATTCTGATCTACATAGAGGTCCGTACGTCCGCAAATACTGACTCGTGCCTACACCATTCGTCCAGAACCATGATATGCTAATGTTTCCTGCAGATAAGCAGGATTATTCCGTGTCTCACGTTCTCTCCAGATGAGGAAACGACAGTTGTCCGGGTTAACACAAAATATTCTCTCATGTGCGAACAAGACCCGGCGCATTCATTACGACTCCAATCCTGTGTTCCTCCGGCCAGTTTCTGTGGCTAAAAGGTGACGTGGTTGATGTGGGACACACACCATAGGCCTCCGAGCGTAGTCGCAACAATCCGGAAGGCCTGTTTTTGTTGATTGTGGGTCCAGTTGTTGTCTGGAGGTTGCATTCTGCTCAGTTGCATTCAGCATCGTGTCTCGACGGAATGTTAACCGGAGATGACGGTCACCTGTGCCGATGTTACCCGTGGAAGACCTTGCCCTTGTCATCTTTTAACGATTCCGGTTGTCTGAAATCACACCCAGGTCCTGGAAATTACACCGTGGGACTCCCTGCAATACCTCCGGCTAAGTCACGTTGTTGTCGCAATGCATTACCTGCCCACTACATTATCTTAACCCAACAGCATGAGTTATTCCTTTGCTAAACACAAGGCAACACCTACCTCCTGTGCAGAAACTTTGTTATTACCACTATATCAGTTGCCGCAATGTTTTCTCCGCCCCAAAGAACCTACAGAAAAACGTCGCACCATTTTACTTCATTCCGCCGATGACAAAAATAACCTAGATATCTCACCTGATTCCCTAGTCCTTTGGACACGTGTACAAAAGATAGTCTGTTTTGACGCCATCGTACAGCTGTTTGTTCAAGTATTGAAGCCAATCACGCACCAGTTGCCACTTAAATAAGATGAGGCACGTAAAACTGTTCGTGCGAATAGTTGGAAAAATAGAAATATTCAATAATAGTTTCATTTGCGCCTGCAGCATTATGTATGTCTTTTCAGGACATATTGTTAATCTAAGTAATGCCAAAATGCTGCTTCACTTTATAGATGTTAAAAACTGTTTATTATTATAGCAATAGGCCTATTTCGGTACTGTGGCCATCATCAGGCTATTTCCATATGGCATCGTGGAGGTATAATTTATTACAATGACTGAATATAATTGCAGTATATATGCTCTTTATATGGTATATATATTACGTTCATAAGGTATTAATTCTTTATTACTAATCTGTTAGTTTGTCATTTGTAATCATAGAGCATCGCTGAAGGATATGTCAAACTGACAGATTAGTAGTAAAGAATTAATACCTGATAAACGTAATATATATACTGTGGTGTCGCACAAGTCCAAAGTGCGCGCCACCTACTTTCGCCGCGCGCCGCAATGCACGCACGGCGCGGCTTTCTTACGACATCAGCCACGAGCATTGTAATAAATTATACCTCCACGATGCCATATGGAAATAGCCTGATGATGGCCACAGTGCCGAAATAGGCCTATTGCTATAATAATAAACAGTTTTTAACACCTATAAAGTGAAGCAGCATTTTGGCATTACTTAGATTATCAATAATAGTTGTCCACCTCGTAGAGGGACAGCCATCAACATAAAACTTGACCCCCCCCCCCTCTGCTCCGCCCCCGGTGAAGGCAGACGGAGTGGCACTGAAATCTTAAATAAGAGGCCTTATTTTTATTGTAGATTTGGATTCAAATGTTTAAACGTTTGTCTATCTAATCGACCAAACTACTCTGGACATCGGTCCCTAGACTTACAAACTACTTAAACTAACTTATCCTAAGGACTACAATCACACACCCATGCAAGAGGGAGGACTCGAACCTCCGGCGGCAGACATTGCGCGCATCCCAACATGACGCTCGAGAATGCACGGTCAATGCCGCGTGGGCAGATATGGATTTTCCGAGGAAAAAAAAAATGTTGAAAATTGTTGGACAAATAGAAATCGGACTTTTCTCCAGGTTTAACACTTCCAGCTTCACCAAACATTTGGACAATACTGCAAAAAGTCGTGATAGAATCAACATTCCTCTCGGGGAACTGCTTAACATACCATTGACGAGCTTCTTCTATATTTCTTGCGATTCCAAAGGTACGAGAGAATGTTATCGACTGCAGCTGGAATCGTTAAAATCGTGGAACAATTGCGTAGAGATGTATATTTTTTCCCTTTACTGTTATTTTAAGCTCCTGAGGGGCAAGCTGTTCACAGCTTCATACGCTGTACTTCAGCCACGTTAGTTACAGTATTGTACAAAAGAATTTAATATATAAAAAGGCGTCAAAAACGGCGAGACCATAAAACACATACGTGAAAGCGTTTCGAAAGTGTCTATGGTGGCTGAAATACACAATCAGAAACGATGTAGACCTGAAGACGCCGAGACACAGACGAATCACGCATTAAAAAGCACAGGCAACACTTGTTTGGCCATTTTCGGCGGTTTCAACGAATGAAAACAAGAGAAATCACTGTTCTGGACGCTGAACACAAGTTAAAATCCACAGTACTGCAGAAGCAGGCCGCACGGAGGAAGGTCAGAGAGGGAGACACGGAAGGAAAAGGAGGGCGAGGGGGAGGGGGGGGGAGAGGGAATGACTGGGCAAGGTCTGTTTAGCCGCCAGTCGAACTGCAGCAGACGCAGCCTTCTTAAGTGAAAACAGATTCTGATTAGAAGCGACATATAGTATTTTATATATACACATGTGGTGTCTGTTCCGAAAGAACAGACGTCACTTCTGATCCTGCAGTTGTTATTATTTAATATTCACAGAATATATGACATCAACTGCGATTGGGCAGCCGGGATTCGAACCCGTGTCTCCTGCTTTCTAGGCAGTTGCGCTGACCCTTACACCACTGGGGACACAGTGATCACCGCATCTGCAAGGACTACCTATCACGCCTCCCGTCTGATATAAATTCCCAGCTTCACCCTGCCCACAGTACTCAAACTCGTAGTTATGAAACTAATTCCAGTAAGAGTAAGGGCTTCAAACTTGCCTACTCCCCCCCCCCCCCCCCCACTGGGTACACATTTTCAGCTTTGCCCAATCACGTTTATGTCATATATTCTGTGAATATTAAATAATTAGAACTGCAGGATCAGAAGTGACGTCTGTTCTTTCGGAACAGACGCCACATGTGTATATATAATATGCCGGTGACGGGCAATGATCCTATCGTTAGTGGGGAGGGGTGAGCAAGTTTGAAGCCCTTACTCTTACGGGAATTAGTTTCATAACTACGAGTTTGAGTACTGTGGGCAGGGCGAAGCTGGAAATTTGTATCTGATGGGAGGCGTGCTTAGGTAGTCCTTGCAGGTGCGGTGATCACTGCGTCCCCTGTAGTGCAGGGGTCAGCGCAACTGCCTAGAATGCAAGACACCCGGGTTCGAATCCCGGCTGGGTACACATTTTCAGCTTTGCCCAATCGCAGTTGATGTCATATATTCTGTGACTATTATATAGTATTTTGATTTTGGTCTGTGCGTTTTCGTTTCAGTTTGTAACTTTATAGTGCTCTCGTGCATATTAGATTCAAATCCGCGTTTTAACAAACAGTGTAGTCTTCCTCTGAGCGCATCGCGACTGTCGTTTTCACTTTCTCGGCACTGTAATCATGAATAGGGACTGTGATTGCTGTGTGCGGATGCCGTCTGAGCTGGTGACACTTCTCTCCCAGCTTCAAGCTGAGTTAACCTCGGTTGCACAGCTGGAGGCTGCAGTCGAGAGGCGTCGTTGTTGTTTGCCGGTAGTGGGGACCGGACGTACTCCCGTCGTCTCCACCGATCGGCCTACGCCAGCGACATGCCCTGATACTGCTAGCAGTGAGGCAGAGATGGCAGAGAGCCAGAGAGCCAGAGATGGCTGCCAACGAGGGGAAGAAGGCCAACGTGCACTCCGTGCGCATACCGGGTGGAGTCATTCCAGATTTGGAACGAGTCCTTCCGGATGCCATGAAGGGTACGGGGTACAGCCAACTGCAGGTGGTGGCTCATGTCGGTACCAGTGATGTGTGTAGCTTTGGATCCGAAGAGATTCTCTCAGGTTTCGAGCGGCTAACTGAAGTGGTAAAGACTGCCAGTCTTGCTTGCAAGATGAAAGCAGAGCTCACCATCTGCAGCATATTTGACAGGACCGACTGTGGAAGCCAAGTGGAGGGTTTGAATCAGAAGCTCAGGAGGTTCTGCGACCGTGTAGGCTGCAGATTCCTTAACTTGCGCCATCGGGTGGTGGGTTTCCGGGTACCGCGAATAGGTCAGAAGTCCATATACCCAAGAAGCGGCTACACGGGTAGCGGGGGCTGTCCGGCGTGGACTGGGCGGTTTTTTAGGATAGAGGGCTTCGGGGGAAAACAAAATGGGCAATCTCAAACGGAGAAGGTGGAACACAGGAGAAATGTAGATCTAGTATAAGGTAGTATAAGGTAGTTGATAAGTAGTTTGTAAGTTTAGGGACTGATAACATTGTAGTTAAGTCCCATAAGCTTAACAAACATTTGAACATTTTTTTTTTGAAAATCATAAGAACTTAATAATTGGTTCCTTTTACCGGCCTCCCGACTCGGACGATACAATAGCAGAAAGGTTCAAAGAAAACCTGAGTCTAATTACAAAAACATACCCGATTCACACGATAATAGAAGGCGGTGATTTTAATATACCCTCAATCTGTTGCCAAATTGTATTTTCATATCAGGAGGTACGCATAAAATATCGTGTGAAATTGAACTGAACGCATTCTCTGAGAATTACTTCGAACAATTAGTTCATGTGCCAACTAAAATTGTAAATGGACGGTGAAAACACACTTGATCTCTTAGCAACAAATAATCCTGAGCTCATAACGAGCATCAAAACGGATACAGATATTAGTGAACACAGAGCTGTCGGAGTGAGATTGAATATCGAAAGTCCCAAAGTTACCAAAAATAAATGAAAAGTATATTTCTTCAGAAAAGCAGATAGAAATAAAATACATTGCTTCTCGAAAGACAGATTCCACTCGTTTCTAACACTAAACGAAGGTATAGGCCAGATGTGGCTCTAATTCCAAAAAGTGGTATCGACAGCAATTGACAGTTTTATACCAAATAAATTAATAAAAGAATGTGTGATCCCCTTTGGAACACAAAACAGGTCAGGACACTGTTGCAAAAGCAAAGGAAAAGGCTTGATAAATTTAAACGAAAACAAAATCCCCAGTACTGGCGATCCTACACAGAAGCTCGTAATTTAGCGAGGACTTCAATGCGAGATGCCATACAATATTTATCACAACGAAACTCTTTCTCGAAATTTGAAAGAAAACCCAAAGAGATTTTGGTCATATGTTAAATATACTAGTGGCAAAACAAAAACAATACTCTCACTACGTGATTGTAATAGCGATCCTGCCGATGACAGCGTTACTATAGCAGAGTTACTAAACATAGCTTTTAGAAACTCATTCACCAAAGAAGACGAAACCAATATTCCAGATTTCGAATTACGAACAGAGGCCGTAATGAGTAACGTAGAAGTAGATATAATCGGAGTAGTGAAGCAACTAAAATCACTTAACTAGAATAAGTCTTCTAGTCCGGACTGTATACCCATTAGATTTCTATCTAATTATGCTGAAGCGATAGCTCCTTACTTAACAACCATATACAACCGCTCTCTCAAAGTAGGATCTCTACCAAAAGATTGGAAAGTTGCACAGGTCACATCTATATTCAAGAAATGCAGTAGGAGTAACCCACTAAACTACAGGCCTATTTTATTGACGTCAATTTGCAGTAGGGTTTTGGAACATATCTTGTATTAAAATATTATGAATTATCTCGAATAGAATGATCTATTGACCCAAGGTCAACACGGGTTTAGAATATATCGTTCGTGCCAAACACAACTAGCTCTTTAGTAATACGAAGTGATGGGTACTATCAACAAGGGTTCTCAAATCGATTCCGTATTTCTTTATTTCCAGAAGGCTTTAGACACCGTAACTCACAAACGGCTTGTAATCAAATTGCGTGGTCATGGTATATCGCCCCAAATATGTGACTGGATAGGGGATTTCTTTCATAGAGGACACATGTCGTAGTAATCGATAGTAAGGCATCGACCAAAACAGAGGTGATATCGGGCGTTCCACAGGGTAGTGTTATTGGTCCGCTGCTGTTCCTTATTTACATAACTATTTAGGGAAAAATCTTAGTAGCTCTCTTGGGTTGTTAGCAGATGACACCGTCATTTACCGTCGAGTAAAATCATCTGAAGATGAAAACCAACTGCAGAACGATCTGAATAAGATATCACTATGGGGTAAAAATTAGCAATTGAGTCTAAATAATAAGAAATGTGAAGTCGTCCACATGAGTACCAAAAGAAATCCGTTAAACTTTGTTTACAAAATAAATCAATCAAAAGTGAAGGCCGTAAACTCCACAAAATACCTAGGAATTACTATTACTTCATACTTTAACTGCAAAGAACACGTAGATAATATCGAGGGAAAGGCGAACCAAAGACTGCGTTTTATTGGCAGAGCCCTTAAAAATGAAACAGAACTACTAAAGAGGCTGCATACACTATGCTTGTGCGTCCTTTTCTGGAGTATTGCTGCCCAGTGTGGGATCCTTATCAGGTGGGTTTGACGGAGGACATCGAAAGAGCCTAAAGAAGAGCTGCTCTTTTCGTATCGTCACGAAATAGCGTTATGGAAATGATACAGGATCTGGGACGGGAATTATTACAACAACAACGCTTATCACTGCGGCGTGGGCTACTTACGAAACTACAATCGCCAACATTCTCCTCGGAATGTGAAAATATACTGTTGACTCCCATTTACATAGGTAGAAATGACCATCAGAATAAAATACGAGAAATCAGAACTCGAACGGAGGGATTCAGGTGATCTTTCTTCCCGCGCGCGATTCGAGAATGAAATGGGAGATTAATAGTATAACGATGATTCTATGAACTCTCTGCCAGGCACTTAAATGTGATTTACAGAGTATCCCATGACGATGTAGATGTAGATGTAGCCTCCAAGGAAGGAGGGGGCAAGGAGGTGAAGTGGGGAAGGGAAAAGGAAAGGTGGTGTAGGTCAGGGTTCGTAGGAAGGATAGATGTTGGGACGGAGGTTGCATCTGGTAGGGGAAGTTAGTGAAAGTTATCCTGAGAGAGGACATGGAGAGTATGGAGGTAAAGGGAGGGAGGGATACAATGGCAGATGCATAGCAGAGGCTCAGGTTTGGAGAGGATGGGATATATCAGTGGGTGACAGATCTTTGCGTGGGTTAAGGGAGACGGTGAGGTGTAGGGCGTGGTGCTCTAGGATCTCTAGAAACTAAATATTTAGGAGAGGCAGAAACCCAAGGGGTGGTGGTGGTAGCTGCAGTGGACAGGACGCATTAGGGAGTGGTAGGTATGTACAGTTGAAGACCCCATGTCTAGCTGGAGGGAGCCTCAAGAGGCAGAAGTGGTTGTGGGCCTTTTCGTGGACAATTTTATAATAGGAGTTCTAGGGAAGGGAGCAGTCAAGGGGTAAGCCGAAGTATTTTATGGTCGACGAGGCGGATTGGATACTCATGGAGGTTGAGATGGGAGTTATGGATGCGAAAGGACGGGGTGGTGCGACCTGTCACGATTGCTTGGGTTTTATCGGTGTTTATGGTAAGGAGCAACTGGTCACTTCAGGCGGAGAACCGGGAAAAATAGGACTGGGGAAGTTACTGGTTGGAGGCCAGGGAGGAGGAGAGGGCAAGGAATGGTGTCATCAGTGTACTGTAGGAGGTGGACGGGAGGCTGGCGTAGGGGACTTTCGGTGGAGTAGATAAGGTAAAGGAGGATGGAGAGAACGGAGTCCTGGGGCATCCCAGCAGACAGGTAAAACAAATGGGAGTTGTAGTTGTAGATATTTACATAGGATGAGCAGTTGGAGAGAAAGGACGTCATGAAACTGGCATAGTGAATTGGAAGAGCATAGGTCTGGAGTTTCAAAAGGAGACTGGAATGACATACTCGGTTGTACGCTTTTTCAATGTCTAACGATACAAATATAGTGGAGTGATGGGAGTTGAGCTGTACAGGGAGGAGGTAGGTAAGGCAAAGTAGTTGTTGGAAGAGGTAAGAAGCAAAATTAGGAGAGGGGCAAGAGCTGATGTTGATGGTTGTGGATACAGTGGGAGAGGATGGTTCCAGGACCTTGTTCAACATGGAGGTGAGACTGATAGGACAATAGGATAAGGCTTCGGATAGGTGCTTGGGTTTGTGAAAAATCAGGATACAGGAGATGTGAAAGGAGAGTGAGCAAGCATGGAGATGGTGAGGTGGTAATGACCGTGAGTAGTGTTCTGTTGCGGTGGTACGACCTCTTCTTGCGTGGGACTAAATACCAAAATTTTTAATGTGCCGTGTCAGACTTCAGAATCCGAAAGCCGTCTGCTCGTCAACAAGAAAAAGTTTCCAAATAATATAATCTTCCTTTATTGTGAAATTTGAACGACAGATCCTTGCGCAGATAGAAGAAGCATATGATTCTAGGTTTAAAATTCTTTAAAACTATCACTTTGAAATGTTTTAAAGTTCCTTTAAAGATAGAATTGTCAAACAGAAGTTCGTAATTGTGCTAGTTGCTATAGACAAAGATATTAAAAGTCCTGTTCACTAAGGATCGATTGATGTACAAGATCCATTGATTAAAGTACTAAAAATTGATAAAAGTCTTCTTGCTTTATCTGTCAAATAAAATAACTTTCAATAAATGTCTTCATTCAAATTGTAAAATGGTTTGACAGTAAATAATTCTTAAGCTCCTGTCAATGAATATATTTCTTTTAAAATTTCTGTAAATAACAAAATAATTATCGTTGTCACTTGGTTAACTTTCGAGACACAACAACATTTATTGCTCTCACAATACAGATCATTATTCAATGAGAGTTACACAAAGACTGATTTTATGGTCTTTTTGGTTTTCCACGAAAGTTTATATAATAATGTCAATATCCACGACGATAACGGCAGAGACCAGCATCTTTTGCCTTGTGGCCGTCGACCCGCGACTTTAAGTGACCAGATGTTTACTCCTTGAGCTCGGCGTCGAAGATGTTGCTCTCGTACGAGAGTTGCCGTCACAGCACATGAAACACAAGAAACATACTAAAACTCTTTTAAGAATCACATAACATGAAAAGTTGAGTTTAGCTGGGAACAAGAGTGAAATAAAAGACTTCTAAATCTTTAACTGTTTTATATTTCTTTTAATTTATAATATTCTTTCCGTAGCCAATGTTTAAGAACAAAAATATAAGAAGTCCTGATTCATAAGCTACACGTGATAATCATCAGGGCTATACTTCAGATTATTAAACTGTTTCAACACAAATCACTTTACAAGTCACGCCAACCAAGTTGACTTAGTCATGACTCTTCCTATCCACGCAATGTTCTGAGCGTCATATAACTCCCTATCTTATGAAAGAAAACAGTTTATTATTCTCTTTAAAATGTCTATGCATAGGCTCTGAGTGTCTCTGTATTCTATTTACACTAATATTGTACTATCCTCACGTTTTCCTTGTCTGCCTTCATAACGCATAACTCTCTTATGTGGCTTTTGTGAAAATACAAATTATATACATTGTAACTATTGCACGTATTTGACAGAACGTCCAAACTGTAATCAGTCGGAGTCAAATATTCTTTTCATGCCACTATTACCTGAATATTCTATGGAATAAATTTCTTTCCTTCATGTCAGGGTGTGCTCATATAAATCAGTTTCAAATTCAAAAAAAGGAAATTACAATTTATTCCCCAAACAAAATTTAGAAGATCTTTCTTATAGTTATATAAGTCAGAAAGGGATCAACCACGTCTTATTACAATGAGCACAACGTTAATTGTTCTAGTAGGTAGGTGTCATAGTTCACGCGTAAATTATATGCCTTTTGGAACAATTAATAAAGTGAGATCTAAGGTAGTAGTGAGTTACACTGTAACCTAATCTTACCACAATTATGCTGCAAAATTAAGAGTGAGAATTAGTGGGTGCAGGGTTTGCCGTCCTATCGTGTCATGATTGTAGACGTTTGGCGGGAGTTCGTTGAAACTGAGCTTTCCCTTCTTTAATTACTTTATTTATTCTTCTATTTTATCACATCTTTTTCTGATTCTGAATGTGATTATGGCCTCTTCCACAGGTCACGCTCGGTCCTTTCATTTACAAACTTGCCCTGCAAAACCTATCTGAAAAAAAATGCAAGTTGGTTCTATTAATAAACCAGGGTGTATATTGTCAATGAAATTTAGATGAACCCCTTTGTTCGCGCTCTGCCACGACTGTCTACCGGTCGAATCGCACACCTGTTATTCAACCGCACAATGCCTAGACAAAATCGTCTAGACCCCTAAGAATCAACACCACAATGCATCCACGTACAACTAAAAATCCTATGAATTACGGCGTTGGCGCCTACCACGGCATCTTATTAACATGCTACCTAACGGGGAGATTGCCGATACAAAATCTACAGTAAAGGTGACAACTCAAGCACTCGATAAACAAGGCTAGCTTCATGCACAGTGAGGAAGAGCACACACACTTAAATGGAGAAACAGAGACACAAATTACGTAAACAAGATATACACAATAAAATACTTAAAATGGCCTAAACAATTTAGATTATGCCCAATCAATTCTCACAATGAAAATAAAAGATAAAAACATGGACAAAAAAGGGACTATGTGAGGTGGGCAGCCCTATAGCTAACGGAGACACTTGGATATGTCGCAGTAATAATTCTTTAAGTACAAAACGTAGCGTGAAGGTAACGTATGTTGAACATCTGGCCAGGTGGAACTCGCAAGTTGCTGTTAACCACGCCAATAGAGGCGTGGATCCTTATAGTACACCAGACACGCATTAAACATAAATATGTGTTACGGCAAAGTGAAATAGCACAGCAAACACATATATATACAAAGGACACATACAGGGTGTATCAGTCAGTGTGTTTGCCTCTGTAACTTATAAAGTAATAGGTGACGGGAAATTTTAATGCGGTAGGTCAAAACAAGAAATGTTACATTTTCTGCGGAGAGTTACAGCACAAAGATATAATTTTTTAAATGGAACAATAGTTTTTTTTCTTTCGTGCATTGGAATCGTTGAAACCAGCTGCGTCCAAATCAATTTGAACTAAACTCCTATCACTGTTAGTTTGGGACCTACAACCCTTCAAAGCTTCAGGGGCAGATACCACAAACGCTGCGCATAATGCAATGCACCTTCTAAATGTAGTGCGACCGAGTTGTAACGTCGCCGGTGTCACGGAGCGAGAAGCTTCCTCGATACGCTGTTAGACTGCCGACTGTCGCCGTACACGGCCGTATACCCGACAGTTGGAGCCACACAAACAACCGGGGCTCAAAATACCACAGTTACTGACATCGGATGATGATGGCACACACGAACAACGAGTACGTTGACATGTTGCTGACGCTCAGCGAAATAGATTAATGAGCGCTGCTGATATTCAATCACCCACTGGGAGGGAAAGAAAGTTTTTAATAATATTCCCGACCGCATTTAAAGCAAAAAAAAAAAAAAAATAAAAAAAAAAAAAAACTATTTCATTGAACAGATGATCCGCTAAAAGAGCGAATCCTGGCAGCGGTAAGCCAGAAAAAAGTTCACCACTGTACGTAATGAAAGTTTAATTCTGGAAGAAGGCATCCAGATAAGGGTTTACAGTTAAAAAAAGCATAATTTTAGCAGTAAAGTTAGCGACAGATCCATGTGAACTACCGCCTACTCCCTGCAGTAAAACCTTGTTCCCTGGCCCTCACTGAGAACTGACTTGGTTCAAATTACTCTAACAACAGAAAGTTAACGACTTAGTGGCCAATATACGTAGCAACTCACACGAAATTACACACAGTCATTAATAAACAAATCACCACAAAGTTATTTCATAAAAGTGGCTAAGAAAACATTTATGGCGCAACAGAACTTAAACATGATAAATTGAACATGTTCTGGTGAAAAAACAATATAAAATAAAAAGGGGGAAGGTTCTCGAAAACTACAATTTATGGGCAGGTTAAAATTACACTGAACATAAATTGTTTATACAGGTGGAACACAAGAAAATGGGGAACCAGTTCTGTTAATGCAATAGAAATGTATCCCACTGAAATAATGTACTTAAGTTAACCTATCCTACACAGACGATGCCCAGCAATGAATTTAACATAAATTACAGAGAACGTAACGCTACTGGGGCGAGGATTTACAAACAACACTCACTCGCTCACACACACGCAATGCAAGTGCCACACTCACCAAAATCAGCGTGCTAAAACCAGGCAGAAGCAGGCGTCGCAATCGTAGGCGAAATTCAGCAAACCGGGAAGTACCACACAACACAATATACAATAAACTGCGAAGATGGCTCTTGTCTGTCGTGCCTGATTTGAGATGGTGCGTGAGTATAGCAAAGTTAAGTTGCATTTAAATTAGACCGCGAGCAAACACGCTAATAGAGACACACGGCTACGTTACATCATCGCACTCCACTGAAGGTGAAATGGTTAAAAATCGAATTCATTGCAGAAAATCACGGCGGACCCTTTAGTTGCAATCTGAGAGTAAACCGTCTAGGCACTAGTTTTATGAGAAGTGGCGTGAATTCAATTGACTAGCTGCAAACTCCTGAATTCAGTGTTCGGACTCACGTGGTCCCGAAAACCGATAAAAATGTGTAAATTCAATTTCCGAAAAATAAAGAAAATTAACTACAGCATACAACTCCTAGAACAGCGTAGAATTTCATAAGGAAGCTACTGAAATGCAGCAACATGCGATTTGGAGCGTTCATATAGACGGAAGAAGTCCAGTCTCAAAACCCGGAAAAGAGAAATAATTACAAAGTTGGGAAAATAAAAACTACGGAATGCAATCCATAGAAATGTTTAGAATTGCATAAGGAAGCGAATGAAATGCAGTTACATACGATAGGGACGAATTGAGAGCCAGATGAAGTCCAGCCTAAAAAAAAAAAAAAATAAATAAATAAATAAATAAATAAATAAATAAATAAAAATACAGAAACTTGAAATAATTACAAAGATGGAAAATTGAGAATAAAAAATACGGCATGCAACCCTTAGAAAAACATATAATCTCATAAGAAAGCTATTGAAGGATGTTGTACAAGGCTAGGAGAGAATTACTGACAAAGATTGAGTGCATACTACAAGTTTGGAGAAAAAACAGCAAAATTAAAATAGGCAGGGAGAGAAGAACGCAAAACGTTACTGGAAATCAGAAGGATGCACACATAGTTACTTGTCTGATGGGCATGGAACAAACAATAGTGGAAGCTGAAGGCTCTATTCTAAGAACAGACTACATGGAACACACATATCAGTCATGGAAGGAAACGATAAGAAATGTTTTACATGCACTGCACCAAAATGAACATATCGTCTGTTAGAAATTGTGCCCCACAAAGCTAGAAAAATTTACACAGTGTTCATACACCTCCACATAATCACAAAAGGTTTGAATATACCAGGGCGTTATCAAGCTGCAACTAGTAACACATATACCGCATTTATCTGGATTGAAATAGTAGAACACTTTTCTCTGCACGATCGAAAAAAATATTCCGAAAAATGAATCTAAGTTCAAAAGTCTAAATTAAACATGCTAGACAACGAATCGCTACCATCTCCGTGGACACAAGAGCAGAACCAACCTTACCTCACCACAATCCCAACAAAGTGAAGACTAAGTGCCCAGGACGTGCGAAGCTACCGGAAACTGGCAAAACCCAAGAAACAGCGGTGGTGAGGATGGGAGACTCGCCCTGGAGAGGGCTCGTCAACTGGCTTGTAACCAAAGACTGTAGAAACCTCTTTGGTAGCATCAGCAGTGGAGGTTGGTAACGATTAACTATCGACTCTTAGCCAAAGAGAACCATGCAAAGCGAGCTATTACTTCCGATATTCAGACAGCCATTAGATTCTCGCATATCCACTTAAAAGTAAAACACGTACACATTCTCACATGGACAGTGGCGTAGCGGAGAAGCTGTACTTATTGCTACATTCATAACCACAATAAGAAATTATTAAAATAACAAAATCCTAGCAATATTAACTATCATTTCAGAAACTAATATTTTAAAACAAGAAATGAAAACGCTATTCCTCTTGTCTCGAAAAGAGTGGGGTTCTAGTTTTTACAAAATGATAATCTAGCGACGTCAAATAAATTACAATTTTATAAAAAATATATGTTTTAAGTCACATAAAACATTAGATCTACAATTAGAACACTATTCCAAAACACTATTCCAGGCTTCACTTGTTCAGCGTAAGGGCGTCTTCCTGTATTCCAGCCTCCTACATATCCGGCTATGCCTTCTCTATTGCCGCACGTCGATCCTTTGCAAAGAAGAAATAAAATGGCATTACATTCTTTATGCCGTTGACAGCTAACGTTTTATATGAGCATTGCTCTAGCTGACTCGTATCATATCAGATGGCTATAAATGTAATTGTGGTATCATAATGCAGCGCGAATATGCAGCTTTGGGTACAAGTGTCATCTGCAACCCCTGGGGGGGGGGGGAGGGTGAGTTGCGGAGGAATCATAATTAATATCTTTTTACTTCGAGTAGACACCAACACCTGAAGGGGATTAATTGTGAATTTGAACTGTATTAATTTTTATTTTTTTTTATCAAAACTGGTGATGGTGCCTCAGTGGTTTATTTTCTATTTATTTTTCCTCAACTCTAAAAAGGATATTCAGAGGGGACAGTAGATAGGAGACACTCGTAACCAACGTCATGTATTTGATTTGAATAAAAACGAATAAATTTAACCCTTTATTTGCTAATGTTGCTCTCAAGCAACATCAAAAATAAGTGTGGTTTTCTGAAACATGTTTCAAGTTTCATACTTGGATGGGCAACGGCGCTTGAAACTAACATTTAACCTCTCCATTAAAGTGGTGTTTCGTTGTATTTTGCCAAACGTTCAGCAGTAAACTCAATCTTTAGCGGACACTTCAAGCATAAGTTTCTGAGGTACATGTTTGTTTCAATTTTGTGACGATATTTTTCGTGATACATGGAAAACTGTTAATAAAAGGGAAAGATGTAGCCTTGAAGTTCATTTATTATGGAAAATTGTTGACGAGTTCTTATATGGGAGACTGAAAATGCAATTATATTTATTGAGTAGTAAGTCCAAAAGAAGAACGAAACAGCATCTCCTGTACCAGCATCTCCTGTACCAGTCAATGATGTACGGTGTGACAGATATGACAATCAATTGTCACTTGGCATATTATGAGCCAAAAGGAATTTGCAAGTTTTGTCTTCAGCGTTAATTGACTGCAAAATGTGGAAATCATGGCATTGTCCTTGACTTTGCACCAAAAACGATTTGTTTTCACACGTTTCACATGAAATAGTCCAAAATACAATAATTTTTAGTCTTAATAACAACACTGTGGTATTGATACTGTAACAGCATGCATGCAACGTTTTTGGGCATTCTTACTTACAAACCAGAAACTATACTAAATTTCGCAAAAAAAAAAAAAAAAAAAAAAAAAAAAAAAAAAAAAAAAAAAAAAAAAGAAAGAAAAGAAAAGAAAAAAGAAAAGAAAAGAAAAGAAAAGGTATCAGTCTGTTCACATTTCCCTACACATTTAATTAACATAATACTTTTTCTTTTCGTGATTCCTGTGTGTGCCAAATAAAGGGTTAAACTGACCTTGGGTGAAAATAAAATAAAAAAGGAACATTATTTTAAGATTAAAATCATAAATAACTGGTAACTTAAAGAGGAAGTAACAATATCTTTGATTTAAAACCGAAGATATTTTACCACATTTAGGTTTCCGAATTTAAGTCAAACATCTGTCTAATTTATCAGTGAATTATATTTTGTTAAAATAAAATAAATATTTAAATTTTGAGGAGGAAAAAGACGAAAGATAAAATAAGAAACCAAAAGATATTTATTGATCAAACAAAGGTAGTTCTCATGTAACAAAAAAATTGTAGGTGGAATTCCGAAGATATAACCTTAAATAGAGGATTGATCAGTATTTAATTGGAAAGTATTTTCACTGTCCAATATATTTTACAGTCTAAGGGTGTTATAGGGTACACCTAAACCGAAAGAAACGTTTTATTTAATTTTATTTAGCACTGAACTGTTAACGAATGGTGAAGTAATATAAATACATAAATTTTGTCTACGGCAGTTATTCAGATAAAAGCGTCTTAGTCAATTAATATTGTTGAGTACTATATTACTTTTAGTGGAACAGTAGCTAAGCATGGAAAGAATTGTCTGAAGTAGAGACGTTTACGTACGGCAATCTCATTACGCAAGTTGGCAAAATTTTATTAACGGTAGCCGTCGCTTATTTGTTAATAGAAAAGGAATTCGAATGCTTTATTTACATTATGTTCAAATATATCTAAAATATATTCATCCTGTTCGATAGAGGTATATTAGGAATTGTCTGAATACTCAGCGTCAGATGCGTGTCGATATCTCGACTACTACCACCTTGTAATGTACTGTCGCACCTTTTGAGTTCGTGTTAAGGAGACGTATCAGGGCCCAGGTCATCATTTGCCAGTTGATGTACGTCGTGACTTGTAAATAAATAATCTACCTGCTATCTACACCCACATGGGATACTCTGTAAATCACATTTAAGTTCCTGGCCTAGAGTTCATGGAACCACCTTTAAACTATTTATCTCCCATTCCATTCTCGAATAGCGCGCGGGAAGAAAGAACCCCTGAATCTCTCCGTTCGAGCTCTAAATAAAACTGAATATTTATAATGCACTCCGGTGATTTACTAGTGCGGATGATTGCGATGCAGGAATTGATACGTAAAACGCAGTTCCAATTAGCATATTGCAAGACGTACAGCAAATTTAGATTTTATTTAGCACACGAAATCGTGAGGTGCGCGAAATTCTCTGCTACGAAACTGGTGCGGAGGCCATTAACTTTCTGTTTTACGTCGTCTGCCCTACAACCGGTCACTACATCGCTAATGACCTACGCAACTTACGCAACTGTCTTGTAGCTTTCGGCTTGATGGAGCTGGTTTTACAATCAGCGTCATACAACCACATAAATTTTGTTGTTGTTGCTGTAAACCGTACGAAGTACATGGTCATGTTTTCAAACAGCGCGTCAGAACCTGCTAGCGCTACAGCTACTAGCATGCAGCACCGTGTGTAGCCAAGGCAGTTCTGGAGTAACCAGCACCAGTCGCATGGCCTATACGGATATTCTGAATATGACCAAAAATAGGTTGAAAGTGGTCAAATAAAGCTACATATTGTAATCTGGATGGTTCTTTTTTATTAATAAAAGACAGTCGTGGTTGTAACTTATTTTTTACGCGTTTCACCCTTGTGGAGCATCCTCAGAAAGTCTAGTTGTTGTTGTTGCGGTCTTCAGTCCGGAGACTGGTTTGATGCAGCTCTCCACAATACCCTATCCTGAGCAAGCCTCTTCATCTCCACATAAGAACGGCAACCTACATCTGTCTGAATCTGCTTACTGTATCCATCTCTTGTTCTTCCTCTGCGGTTTTACCCCACACACTTCCCTCCAACGCTAAATTCACAATTCCTTGATGTCTAAGAATGTGTCCTACCAATCGATCCCTTCTTTTAGTCAAGATATGCCAGAAATTCCTTTCCTCCCAATTCTGTTCAGTGCCTCCTCATTAGTTATGCGAGCCACCCACCTAATCTTCAGCATTCTTCGGTAGCACCACAATTAAAAAGCCTCTATCCTCTTCCTGTCCGCACTGTTTATCGTCCATGTTTCACTTCCATACAAGGCAACACTCCATACAAATGCCTTCAGAAAGGACTTCCTTAGGCTTAAATCAATATTCGATGTTAACAAATTTCTCTTTTTCAAAAACGCTTTTCTACCCATTGCCATTCTGCATTTTATATCCTCTGTACTGCGACCATCATTTGTTATTGTACTGCCCAAGTAACAAAACGCATCTACCTCCTTTATTGCTTCTTTTCCCAATCTAATTCCTTCAGCATCACCTGATTTTCTTACACTGCACTACATTACCCTAGTTTTGCTCTTGTTAATGTTCATCTTATATGCACCTTTCAGCACACTGTCCATTCCGTTCAATTGCTCTTCCAGGTCCTTTGCTGTATCTGACAGAAATACTATGTCATCGGCAAAACGCAATGTTTTTAATTCTTCACCCTGAACTTTAATTCCTTCCCCAAATTTCTCCTTGCTTTCCTTTATAGCTTGCTCAATGTACAAATTGAACAACATTGGAGAAAGGCTACAACCCTGTCTTACTCGCTTTCCAACCACTGCATAATAAATGAAAAGGGGGACATAAAACTTAAAAGCCCAGTCTTAACGTTCGCAAACAAAAAATGAAAATGTTCAAATGTTTGTAATTCTATGGGACAAAACTACGTTGGTCATCAGTCGCTAGTCTTGCAAACTACTTAAATTAAGTTAAAGTAACCGAAGCACAAACAGACACATCCATGCCCGAGGGAGGATTCGAACTTATGACGCTGGAGGTCGCACGATCCGTAACGTGGCGCTCAATACCGGTATTTCGTTCTTCTGTGGCACGATGGCTGAGATTTTTTATTACAGAAGGCGTTCAGCCCTCTGACCGGGCGCGCTGAACCACGGCGCCCGGGACCGCTCGGTTACTCCCGCGCGGCCGTTCGCACTCCCAGTAACATTAGTAGAATGTTTACTGACCTTAAAATATCAAACCATATGAGTAGATCTAAAACCCTTGCTAGCCACAATATGGCAGAGTCAAATAATAAAAACTTGGATATGGTCGACAAAACCGGTCAGAATCCTATAAATAACATAGGAAATCCAGAAGACATCAAGATGTGGTCCTGTCCTGCATGATCGTTATAAAGAAACGTTAAAATCTTAAATAGGATTATTGAACTTAGGCATAAAAGCAGCCGGCAGCGGTGCCCGAGGGGACTGAGGCGCTCCAGTCACGGGCTGCACGGGCCCTACGGTCTGGGGTTCGAATCCCCCTCGGGCATTGATATTTGTGCCGTCCTTAGTGTTAGCTAGTTCATAAGTAGTTTGTAAGCTTAGGGAGTGATGACCCCGTTGTTAAGTCCCATAAGTTCTACAAACATTTGAACACTTGAGCATAAAAGCAAAGAAAAAGAAGTATACCATGAAGGAAAGAAAACAGATAAAAGCGCAGAAAAAAAAAAAAAAAGAATTTACCTAAAACAGAGAAGCGATTGTGCCGTGACAGGAGCACATTCACCCTCTTGGTCAACATGCTGAAGTTTACAATACTGCGTTAATTAAAACTGTCCCCGCCGGCCGCGGTGGCCGAGGTGACTGAGGCGCTTCAGTCACGGTCAGCACGGCCACTACGGTCGGGGGTTCGAATCCCCCCTCGGGCATGGATATTTGTGCCGTCCTAGTTCGTAAGTAGTTCATAAGTAGTTTGTAAGTTTAGGGACTGATGACCCCGCAGTTAAGTCCCTTAAGCTTCACAAACATTTGAACATTTGAACAAAACTGTCCCCAGGCCGGCTTGCTGTTGAATCATACCATGGGCTTGTTATGAAGTTAATACGGCTAAAGCCCGGTGGTGCCACTCACGTACTATATGCCAAACAGCTCAGTTTGAAAATAGTAGGAAAACTGGCAAAAGCATACAACGGAAGCTGATACAGACCACTGATGCCGTATTTGCATCGGGATAAATTAAGTGCTTCTAACCAGTTAAAAATTTGGATTAAAATTAAAGGCTTCATACATGGTTACGAAGAGCTTTCTTCCCATTAAACTGAATAAAAATCTGAGAAAATTAAAAAATCTCCTCTCTCATACGCCATAGGACTAAAATTGATAAAAAAGCAACTAAGCTTTCATTGGACTTGTGGATCAACAGGTCAGCAGACAGATAGTGGTCTGTCTTTTGAGCTGTAGCTCTACAAGTTCATCATCCTTCACAAATAAATAAATAAATTGGAAGAGAGATATGCAAAACATCCTGTCAGTTCCCTTTGTTCCTTATGGGAACAGAAATTAACAAGCTGTACGATAATAATCCAGGAATTATGAACTTCTTTTCCAGATTTCAGTCTAGGGGAGATCAAGACATGTTGGCCATATTTTATTTTTTATTTTTGTGAATATTAATTTATGTGACATATTAAAATTTGGGAAATTATTGTTAAATATTAGATAGGCTTTTAATGAATCGGGATGGCTGTTATTAAGCTTGAAAATATCAGTTCAAGTATTAAGAAAAATTAATTACAGAACATACGTCAAGTGGACCAATCTGCCCCTACCTCGGGGTAAGTTGGCCCAAAGGCTGGGGCACGTTGTCCCATGTAGTGTTTTTGGTAAGTATAACTAGGAAATCAAAATAAAACTAACAGTTATCAAGAAATATACTTCAACGTACATAATACCAAGTAGAATATTGAGTTAAATGCTCAACATCGAGGACTAAGACAAGACGTCAGGTTAAAATTATTATGTTTTATAGTGTCTTAAAACAAACCAGTCAACTTTAATGAATGTCCAGCTCCAAAGGATCCGCACAGTATTAACGCTCATAAAATAGTCCACGGATTTCATTTTTCACGCACCTCTGATGAGCCAGGCGCTTACAGTTCGTGAACTGAATTCCTTGTTCTCCAGTTGACTGTTTCAGAAAGGCACTGTGACTCTTCCTCAACGTCGACATTATCACCATCTTTTTCCAGCCTGTAAACTAATTTTTCTTCAGTATTTCTTTCCAATGCTTTGGTCCAATGAGAAGGGTTGAAATTAAATTTCTGTTTCCTTAGTTTCAATTACCTGTGCAAACTGACATGACGTCTGTCTGTGCTTAGCACAGGACCTCCAGTACGATTTTCTTGGAATAGCAAAGTCTTCGCTAACAATCCTCATAGATGTTTTCTTTCCTTTTATTTGTAAAACTGCTCTTAGCATCATATCTTCAGAAATCATTCCCCTTGCATAATTCTATAATTTCTGGTCATTTTTATGATACTACAAATAAAATGACGGTTTAAACTCGGGCCATAACTCACGGTTTGAAAACAACAATTAACGAGATTCTGACTTCTCAGATCACTGTTTAAGATTAAAATAAAATTTACTGGTTGGCGTTTATTCAACGCTTTCTATCACGTGAATATGACGATCTTTCGACCCCTGAAACGTTTCAAAATATGTTTAACTTCGACAATTATATTAATAATTTAATAAACTATAAGAATTATAAACGTTCTTATCATTAAAAGTAACAAACCTTCCATCGAGATTAAAGAAGTACAGCTCCTATAGGACGTGACAGGTTGTCTCGGCCGGCCATCGTGTCCCATTATCTCTGGGCCAACCTGCCCCATCGCCATCTTCATAATAAATTCTGTTCTTTGGGAAACTCACTGAAGCAATTAGGTCTATATGCCATATAGAAATAATCCTTAAAGTACGACTTTATATTTTACTACTCACACCGTTGCGCCTAAAGCAAGCAAGAGTTAAATAACACATATTACCCGACGAGTAGAATTTTAGTGAAACAAGCACAAAAACAATTAACGACTACAGCTTGTCCAAAACTTCGCCGCCTGCGATATTGGCCGTGTATTAGGAGGGGGTCAGTGCTACCTAGAGAGCCTGTATAGGGAAAGAGTGGCCATGTGTGAGACCGCTCCTGATTGGCTGAGAGCCCAGGACGCCATGTTTTTACCAGATTTGGCGGGCTTTACATGTGAGTGAATAGCTACAGTGTGCGTTTCTGTACCGTGGCGTGTCTTGGAAGCTTCCGGCAGTGACTTAACTGTACAGTGAGGTACAGCTTGTGTTACGGTAGGAACTGCTTCACTTTCGCACGTCTTTTGTTGGTCCTGTATACGTAAATTAACTTCTTGTTCATTGGTCGTTGACGATAACCATAGAACTTCCCGGCAATTTTTAAAATTATATGTTGGTTTGAAGTGATTTACTGAGTGTAATTAATAATGTGTGTTGGCTGTAAAAACCGAAGTAAAGATTGTTATATGATGCTTGTGTACGCAAGGAAAGAGGAAATGCGGGAACAGTGGGCCGTGAAAGTTAATTGAGAAAGCGGGAACGGTAAAGGCGACTTTTAGAAACTAACAATATTCCTGCCTGTATAAAGTAAATATTTTCTTTATACATGTAGCGTCTGTTTCGAAAGAACAGACGTCACTTCTGATCCTGCAGTTGTTATTATTTAATATTTTCTCAGAATATATGACATCAACTGCGATTGGGAAAAGCTGAAAATGTGTTGCCAGCCGGGATTCGAACCCGGATCTCCTGCTTTCTAGGCAATTGCGCTGACCCCTACACCACTGGGGACACAGTTATCACCGCACCTGCAAGGACTACCTAGGCACGCCTCCCGTCAGATACAAATTCCCAGCTTCGCCCTGCCCACAGTACTCAAACTCGTAGTTATGAAACTAATTCCCGTAAGAGTAAGGGCTTCAAACTTGCCCACCCCTCCCCACTATCGATAGGATCATTGCCCGTCACCGGCAAGTCTGAATATGGAGACAGAAAATTCTGTAATAGCATTACTTTATTTGAGATACATCACATGAAATACCTCTCTTTCTTATTAATGAACTGTCAACTGTTGAAATTTCCAGAACATGTAAAATATGGTATTAATAACTGACAGTCATAGAAACTATTTCACGAGACTTACAAATTTATTACGCCTGTTTGAACATAGATGAATGGCTTGTCTTTAACCATGTGCTGATTAGTGAGCTAGAATATGTGCTTTGGTCTTATAGGTGAAAATGAAACCTTATTTCAATCGTCAAGTGACTGCACTTCTGCCTGGGTCGCTATGTAAACGCACGTCCTGCGCGCAGTCTGGTAAAAACATGGCAGACACCGGCCGGTTGTCCACTCTCAAATGTTCAAATGTTTGTTAAGCTTATGGGACTTAACTACGGGGTCATCAGTCCCTAAACTTACAAACTACTTATGAACTAGCTACAACTACGGACGGCACAAATATCCATGCCCGAGGGGGGCATTCGAACCCCCGACCGTAGTGGCCGTGCAGACCGTGACTGAAGCGCCTCAGTCTCCTCGGCCACCGCGGCTGGCTTGTCCACTCTCTCCCTATACAGGCTCTCTAGTGCTACCTACTTCCGGATTGATTCCTAAGACGATCTAGCGTCTACGGTAAGAACTAAATCGACTGGGTCATCCTGCGCCTATGGCCAACGTGCCCCGGCCGCCCTACACCAGGACCTCTGGTACGCAGTAACACGTCCTGTTTATTGTCGCAATCCGCCACGACGCTGGCGGTCTCCACCAACACCAACTAGAGACAAGACCTCACAATAGCCCGTGCTACGTCATACTGACCAGGCCGTGGCCGCCGGCTGACTGGCTAACGCTACGAGGCAGGGGGCGTGCCCCAGTGGATAGCCTTTCAGCTGGCGGCCGCGGCCTGGCCAGTATGACGTAGCACGGCCTGTTGTGGGGCCTTGTCTCTAGGCCATGTTCACACGACGCCACGACGCTAGAAGATGATGGGGGCAAGTCGCTCGATGGTCCTACTACCGCCAGGGGCGCCTTATGTCCCGTTCCTCTCTGTGTTGCGCTGGCGCTGGCCAATCAGGACAAGAGGGCTCGGCTAGATAGGCTGGCGCACCACATCCACGATGAGGCGAACAGCAGGAGACCACGAGAAGTGTACCCAGCAGAGTCGGCTACTGAGTTGTTGTTTCGACTGAGTGAATCGACTCAGCGAACTCTTCGACTGAGTCCAAACATGAATTGGCACTGTTTCGAAACAACGAATCTTGTGATTCATGTATCGGACGCTAAATACCGTTAACATTCATTTCGCTGTACGTCTGCCTGGGTGAGTTAGACTTCGAGACAGCGCCCAGGCCTACAACAGGTTTGAAGTTTTAACGCTAAAGTGTCCCCCTGTCGCTCCACGCGGATTTTGATTTAAGCTACCCTTCAACTGAGATTTGAAGACTGAGATACCACCGAAAAAAGATGCGAAGTCCTTCGCTGTTGTTAAGTAGTTTCGCATGAACTAAGCATTGAATACTGTGTTACTTTATGTAAAGAGCCTTTGCTAAGCAAAGTGTTACTGAAACACTTTGGCCGCAGCGGAGTGGCCGATCGCGTTGGGGCGCTATGGTCTGATGACCGAGGTCGTTTCCCGTCGGGGGTTCGAATGCTCCCCTAGGAGATTGATGTTTATGTCGTCTTTAGTATAAGGTAGTTATAACTACTTTGTAAGTTTAGGGACTGATGACCCTGCAGTTAAGTCCCTTAAACTTAACTAACATTTGAACATTTTTGAAACATCTGGATCACCTAGGACTCGGAGAGCAATATTCACATGGCAACATTTCATCTCTTGTTAGATGTCTCAATGGGGAACTAGAGGAGATAATGTCTAAGAGGTATCATTACTTTGAAGCAACATTCGTACACCCCTTGCTAAAGAATATGGATTTGAGTCAAAGCAGGACGAGCGTTATAAGCAAGTGTTTTCAGGCATTATTAACAAGTGTTGCATGTTGCGGAAGTCGACAACGCAAACGAAATTTCCGAGACCTGTGCAGCAGTCATCAGAAACGAGCGATACATCAAACTTTGTATGAAAATATTTAGACGCAGATATACAAAATGTCGTTCGAAACCAGACGGATAATCCAGAAGCACCAAGCATCACTTAAGTCGCCAAATACACTGACATGTAGCTGCTGCCCGAAGCGAGGACCCTCTTCTTTGTTGGAATGAGCTCCGCAAAATTTTTCCAACATTATTCGAAATTGTGAAGCGATGTTTATGCATTGTTGATACATCTGTGCCATCTGAAGGCATATTTTTGAAGCATGGACAAATAATTTCAGGGAGACGAACCTGCATTCTCCGTAAGAAGATGTCAAAAACAACGTTTTTGAATTTCAATTTAAAGAAACTGTAATTGAATCTCTTTTATTTGAATGACTGACAATGAATCTGATTACCAGAATATCTATCTGGACATTGGAAAATTTTAATTGAGTTTTCCGATTTCGTCACGTAAATTTGAAATGTGTTCTCTCGTGTTGATTCTTGCAGTTAACATCTGTTGAATGCATTAAATACGCCTTAGGAACAAATCTTAAATATTTTTTATATTGGTTTGATTAGGAAGGTTACTCATTTCTGGATGCACGGACACTTTAACCGTGATATTTCTTGCTTATTTATACTTAATTGTGCGAGTTTGAATGTAGGAAGAAGTTTCATGAGCGTGAAATTTGAGCAATGCTAGTTTGTGCTTCCTTTGTTACAATATTTGTTTGTATGTAAATACGAGTAACTTAGGAAGTGTTTACGCTTTAATGTGACTATAAAATCGTAGTAGCAAACAAATCCTGTGCCCTTCAATAAAATCTAGTGAATAACATATTAAAACCCCGTCGATATTTCACAGAAGTTTCGTGTTTGCTGCATGGCGCTACTGTGCCGTGCCCTGCAGCTTTCTCGGCTCACGCGACTCAGCGGATGTAGCGCGACGCAGAACTCTACAGTACGACAGATGTTTCGTGTGCCGAAACAGTGAGTCGATACACTAGGCTCGGATGATCCATATGTTGCGAAACAGTGAAATGATCGGAACTGCCCATCACTATAGTCAGCATCACCTACGAAGGCGGCCCAGTTCTCAGCCGTTCTGAGCATCCTCCTCCATTACTAAACTGGCAGCCTATAGTATTCATTCTGTAGGCGCGTGACTGGCTGACGAGTTACGCAATATTTCTCCCGCAGGCGCAAGTATTGGCGCTCGTCCGTAGCTCCTCTCCTCTTTGAGTCCGCTAACGCTCCGCTTCTATGCGCGGAAGCGCCTTCTTACATGACACCATGTATAGTACCTAGTATAGCCGTCAGTACTGGAGCAGTCTACTAGCAACGAATCCGTCTACAGCGAACCAGCTCAAGCAAGGACACCACCATTGGCTGATGTATCGACAGAACTGTAATACCACAAGCACCACCATAAAAGTTGACTAGAACATTTGTAATAAACGTATATGTTAACTAATCGCTCAGTTGCAGACTTTGTCCACAATCCTAGCTAGCCATGACCCACTTCCCAAACCAACCATCCACAGCAATAGCATCCCAAAGGAGTATACAAAATTGTCGTGGCACACCGTCCACTGATACTGTAGGCCCAGAGTCTCACACTCCTCAACGGCGATTCGTCATAGTTCTCACCTTGTCCAAAACCAGCCCTTTTCAGTGGATTTCAGGCATGTTCGACAGCGATCATGTATGGAGAACATACTGATCATTCTAATCATGCGCTTTCGTTATCACGAAGGGACGCACTCGCAAGATGTGCACGATTAGTGCCAGAATTGTCACCCATTAAATGGATTCCTCACTGAAATGCTGCCGATATTGTTGTACTATACGTCGAAGGATGTCACCCCTGTATCGCATAGCGTTTGATTGCCTTCTACGTCCACCAGTGGCTTACGGTGGGCCCACATATTGCCCTCCCAAAAGATCAGGGATTTAGCACTTTGTTGCACTCGCTGGATGGTGTATCTAACATGTTCAGACTGACTAGGTTGCCTCCAAAACACGTCTCCGACATCTGTCTGGTTGAAGGCAGATCGAGTCTCATTTGTGAATAGCACTTGATGCCAATTTTGACGAGTCCATTCAGCATGCTGTTGCGCTCATCTGTACCGTCAAAGTTAGACCTGGCCATGGACGTCTGGAGTGAAGTTGCTCTTCAAGCAGCCTATTACATGCAGTTGATGTCGAAACACGTCGTCCTGTGGCTGCACTAATGTCACTACTCAGTTTGGTGGCCATCGTCTCACGGGTCCTCCGAGCTGACACCCATCAGCAGCAATCATCAGCTGCTGTGGTGGCGTTTGCGCCGCTACAGCGAGGCAAGTCACCGGCCAGTTCCTGTACCTCCGCTCCTGCTGCACGTCCGAACAATGTCACTTTCGTCCACTCCGAGACGTCTGGAAACTTTCTTTGATGACACAAAGTAACAACGCGGATACGGTACTACTTCTTAACTGACCTCTAGGCATGGCAGCACTGTAGTTCCTTGCTGTTTCCAACGGATCGGCCGCCTTACCCACTCTGTCGCATCGGCACTGCTCATAAGAGGCAGTTTACATCTATGTAGTGGTTTGAGTGTCATCTACGGACAATTTAAACAACTGTGTTCTTGATGTAATGTACACATTCCAAGTCAGTGTTCTGGAGACCTTGCAGCCCAACTGGGGGAACACTTTCTTTGATATGTGTATATGCCAATTATGCTCGCAAACTATCACTGAACCATCATTTATTTAGGCCGGCCACGGTGGCCGAGGGGACTGCGGCGCGCCAGTCACAGTCTGCACGTCCGCTACGGTCTGGAGCTCGAATCCCCCCTCGGGCATGGATATTTGTGTCGTCTTTAATAAGGTAGTTCATAAGTAGTTTGTAAGTTTAGGGACTGATGACCTCGCAGCTAAGTCCCATAAGCTTAACAAACATTTGAACATTTTTGAACAATCATTTACGATGTAACTGAGTTCACCTTTTGCAAGTAAACTACCCGAGGTAGTACCTTGCTATTTTTTCTCAACTATGTCCTCTCATACACGCGAAATAACACTATTACTTAGGGAACTTTTTAAACCAAATAACATATACAGAACAATTTATTTTGCATCGCCCTAAAGTTTTGCGCGCCTGAATCAGTATATTTTCCGCAATATATTCCCTTTGAACTGCTGACATCGTTGGGAGGGCCAGTCATAAAAAAACTGGTCCTTTGTGGCTTGTTTTGCACATATTCTATCTTCCCAATACCTCTTCATTCTCTCGCTTCCTCTTTTTTTTTCTTTCTTATTGTCTTAAGACGACTTTGATTTTAGGGTCCGGCCACCTGTGACCATCCACCAAACCTGTCCTGTAATATTGCCTGCACATTCCTTTCTTTTATTCCTACAGTCTTAGAGTCATTTCGGATTTCCTTCACCCAGTTGTCTCCCATACGTCGTGTTGCATTCCACATCACCATAGTCGACTTCTCAATGTCCACCCTCATGATGTGACCAACAAAGTATAACCTACTTTTCCGTATCTCGCTCGATATAGGTCCAAAATTTTCATATAGTTGCTGTCGTGTCCTGTGTATACAGATATCTCCATGTATTTTTTTTTCCTTTTTGCCCCATCTGACTGTCAAAATTTTCCACTCCTCCTTCTCCAACTGTCATCTCCATGTCATCTGCGAATACCAGGCAGCCTACTGACTTGTTTGACTTTGTTTCCTATTTGTACACCTTTGTTCTTCACGTTACTATTTAGTTCTACCCACTGTCTCACTACTTCCTCCAAACCAGGTTAAATAAAATTGGTGACAGTCCATCCACTTGTTGGACTCTTGTTTTTATTTCTAAGCTGTCTGACAGAGAACTGGGATGCCTGACCCTGGCAGTAGTGTCGCTCAACGTTTCCTGTATTATTGCATGTATTGCACCATCCAGTCCTCTATCTTCCAACACCTCAACCAGACTACGTCTGTCAACTGAATCGTAGGCCTTATTGAAATCCACAAATGTCACTATTGTCTATTTTCCTTACGTGTATCTGTGCTCTATTATCCTGTAAAACCTGTGTTGCCCGGGTGTTTATTTATCCTACAGTCTCGTAGTCCACATCTCCTTCCTACCTCTCTCTTCATACACCTCTTTCTCTCTCACGGCAAGGTTTTCTGCAAGGTACCCTCTGTCATGTACCATACAAACTTTTATGTACCTAGTTATCTTCCTCTTGGTTTAAGAGTCATTTGCTTAAAAATTCATAAAGATTGGAGCAAAACTATCAATTTTGTAAAATTCTGTAAGTATCCTCCACCATGCAACGAACGAAATTTTATACATACAGTGATATTCCTCTTATTTTTAAGGTAGAGTGTGCAAAATTTTATCAATATCGGAAGAAAACTATAGATTTCCACGCAATAGAAACGCAGGGTCACATTGAAAAACGCACTTTATTGTTCTCAAATATTCTGGTTTTATTTCATACAACGCCTGTTCTGAAAAAATAAAGGATCCTCAAGTTATTGCGCTACTAAAGTATTTACGGATCAATTTTCATGTTGCAAAGTACCCACCCCCATGCAGCTTGTAAACCTAAGGTACACGGTGCCTTCCTCTTGTTTTGAAGGTCAAGCGTGCGAAATTTCGTGAAATCGGAATGAATCTGTAGATTTCGTGAGTCTATAGCAGAAGTATGCTCCGCCATGCACCTATCACAAAACACTATCATAGCTGACGTTTTCTACCTATAAACTATATTCCTTCATGGATGAAGTAGTTACCGAGATTTCGTATTTAGTGAGTGAATGAGTGTCCTTTCGCCTTTATATAGATATGGATTAAGAAAACAGATTGATTAATTTTGGATGCAAGAGAATTAAGGGAGACTTGCAGACAATGATAAATAGTAACTCGCAAATGTGTAATGCTAACTTTATTTGATACAAGGTCATGCCTATGCGACAGTTTTACGGCATCTACAGCGAAACTGTTGTGAGCGGTAGACTTATTTTAGTTTCATCATTTTGTGTGCGTGTGAGGGGAGGGGGGGAGGTCAGTTATAAAACGCTTCATAAACGTCCGAAATTACATACAAACTTTGTTGGAGATTCCCAACTACTCCCATTTTCCAGTAATTGCCGCATAAATCTGAGTATTCCCACGCGGTGGCCTTTCATTATTTATGACGTCATATCTCCTGGGCTATGTGTCGTGCTCTTTTGTTTTTGGGTGAGGAACCTTCGTGGGAGTACGGTGAACAAACACACACAAACACACACACACACACACACACACACACACACATATATATATATATATATATATATATATATATAAACAAAACTGTTTACCCCATGTTTAAGGGAGAGATGACCCTGTAGTACTTTCTTGTCCCCTTACAATGGCTTCTTTCTAGTCTATGGGTGTTTTCTCATTTCTCCAGCTATCCGTTATTGTATTGTACATACGTCTTTATATATATTGGCCCACTCCACTTGATCTTTTCAGCAGAGATTACTATAACAACTTCAGTTCTAACAAAAGCAGGTGCAGAGAAGAGTGGCAGTTACAGAACTAGCAGTTTAATTAGTCATAGTTGCAAAATAATAACACGAATTACTTAAAAGCGAATGGAAACCTGACGTCGAGGAAGATCAATTTGGATTTAGGAGAGAAATGTGGGAACAACTGACGCAATACTCACATTATGACTTGTCTTCAAGATACGTTAAAGGGAAGAAAACCTACAGATTTAGCATTTGTACATTTGGAGAAAGCTATTGACAACATTGACGGAAGGTATAAGATGAACATTACCAAAGAAAAGCAAGGGCAATGGAAAGAAAGAAAATCAGGCAACGATAAAGGAATTAAAAGCGGTAATGAGGCAATAAAAGTAGTAAATAATTTTTGTTATATGGATGCAACTTCTGATTGCCTAAGTAAAGAAGATATAAATGCAGAATAACATCCAGTATCATTTACATGTTAAGAATTCCTTTCTGAAAGCTTTTTTCTGGAGTGTAACAGTAAACGTAAGTCAAATGTGAACGATAAGTTCAGACAGAACGATAATAGAAACTTTTGCAATATGATGTTCTAGACGAATGCTGAATGGTATGTTACGTTAGGATAGCCTTCTCCGCGGTATTAGGTATATGTTCATTCCACTTTCAATTTTTCGTAATTGTAATTCCTTCATATTTACTCTAATTTGCGGCCTGTAGATTTGAATGATTTATCGTGTAATTGACGATTAACGGATTACTTTTACTGCTCACTTGGATGACTAAATAATTTTTTTTGTATCCCATCCTCGTCGCCACTTTTGTGTCCCGACTTCGTCGCCGCTTTTGTGTCCCAGCCTCGTCGTAGGTGTCGGTGGCCGGGTGGATGAGACCGACACAGGAATATAGATAGCACGCTGGTGCAGGTACGAAGGGGAGCAGCCAGAAACTATAAACACTAGAGTAAATTAGAAAGAGATATATATTGCACAGAATGTAACAATACTTAACTTTTACATAGTACTGCAGAATGTTGATACATAGTTGTTAGAGGCCTGCCTAGTGCCTGTACGATAGCAAAGTCTTCACTGGTGCCTATCTGATTACGAATGTCCTAACTGGTTGCTAACTCAGTCCCAAGTGACCGGTGTCTTTCCGTGGTGGCCACGAGCGGGGTTGCAGCAGAGGGCGCTCGTGGCTGTCGTCGTGAGAACGCCGCGCCGTGCGTGCCTGGCGGCGCGCAGCGAAAGTAGGTGGCGCGCACTTTGTACTTGTGCGACACCACACCCCTCCCCCCCCCCCCCCCAAACCGCCACGCCGTCGTGGCGTAGGGCTGAGGGCCACGGCGACGGCACTGGGAGAAGGGCCTGGGCGGGGGCGTTACTGGTGGGACGAGCGTCGGACCTGAGGCTGGGATCGAGACGCCGTCCGCGCCCCGGCATCCGCCTTGCGATCCTCCAGGGAACCCACCGAAACCTGGGGAAGGGCGCACCCCCCCGCCCAGAGGGAGCAGGTCATTTTCTTCTGAGGTGCGTGGCCCAGGCGGCGGCGGCACGCACGGTCCCGGAGTCCCTCTCGGTGACGCTGTCATCTGCGGCGGCGACAGCGGCGGCGTCGCGTCGATCTCCATCGGGACGATCTCGTAGTCCGGGGACGATGGACCCGTTGACGATAGATGTGGTTGTGCTCCCTGGCGGTGAACTGGATCTGGAATCAAGAAACCGGAGACAGGATCGCGCGGCCTATGCAGACGCAATTGGTTTGCGTGGCGCCGCACCTCCGACCCTGTGGAAGAACGTACAGCATACATATTGCGACCGAGCACGCGCTGAATGGTGCCCGGCAACCATGTCTTCTTGTTGCCAGCAAACACCCTGTACAGCACCGGCGTGGAAACCTGAAAACGCGTAGCGCCATACGAACCGTCTCTGTGCGTGGGAGGCTGCAGCAGGTGAAGGAGAGTGCGGTGACGGCGGCCGTGTAGCATTTCGGCAGGAGACGGGCCGTCACGTGGCATGCATCGATACGTAGACAGGAAAATTTGAAGAGCTTGCTGCCTGGAGTGCTGGCCTTTCATCTTCTCCATGTGAGACTTGAATGTTCGAACGAAACGTTCTGCTTCACCATTGGACTGAGGGTGAAAAGGTGCAGTGGTAATATGCTGAATACCATTCACACGACAAAACTGTTGAAATTCCGCACTAACAAACTGAGGTCCATTGTCACTGACGATAGTTTCAGGCAAGCCTTCGATGCAAAACACTGATGTTAAGGCACTGATCGTACTAGACGCCGTCGTTGAGTTCATGGCAATCACAAAAGGAAACTTGCTGAAAGTGTCTACAACGATTAACCAGCGCGTATTCCAGAAAGGTCCGGCAAAGTCAATATGTAAACGTTGCCATGGTCCCTTGGGGCGTGGCCAGCCTGAGAAACGTTGCGGAGGAGCCGCCTCATGCTCCGCACAAACAATACACTGTGACGTCATGTCCTCTATCTGAGCGTCCATACCAACCCAGGTACAATGACGTCTAGCCAATTGCTTTGTCCTAACAATACCCCAATGTCCTTGATGCAGGAGGCGTAACACTTCTCGTTGCAGGGAACGAGGAACAATCACTCTTGCTTGGTCGTTGTCGGTATGCAACAACAGTACACCCTGAATTAAAGATAATGCATGACGTTGTGCAAAATAACGTCGAACCAGAGGCCGATCAATGTCTTTGGCTCTGGCAGGCCACCCTGAGCGAACAAAACGTGCTACCACACTTAGGTCTGCATCCGCAGCTGTTTCCTGTGCAACCCGACGAGAGTTCAAAGGAAAGTCTGCGACAGCGGAAGCATCTCTGGAGTCTATCTGACAACATGCCATTTCTGAAGAATCAAATGATACATCCTGGCCAACCGGAAGTCGGGAAAGTGTGTCCGCGTTGGCATGTTTAGTGGTAGGTCGGTACAAAATCTCATACTGATAATTTGACAATATCAAGGACCATCTCTGAAGCTTTTGTGCCGTACGTGGCGGAATTGGCTTTGTGGGTGAGAACAACGACGTGAGAGGCTTGTGGTCTGTCAACAAATAGAATTTTCTGCCATAGAGATAATGATGAAACTTTGCGACGTCGTAAATGATTGCTAAGGCCTCGTTTTCTATCTGACTGTAATTCTGTTGCGTCGGCGTCAGTAGCTTGGATGCAAAGGCAATAGGACGATCGTGACATCCAATACGATGCGACAGAATGGCACCCAGACCGTACGACGAGGCGTCAACTGCTAACACTACAGGCTTCTGTGGGTCAAAGGGAATCAAACATGCATCACTGAGTAGTGCAGACTTTAGTTTGTCAAAGGCAACCTGACAATCGTTAGACCATACAAAAGGAACATTCTTCCTACGTAAACGATGCAGTGGAGCTGCAATCTGAGAGGCATTGGGAATAAATCTGAGATAATAGCTAAGCTTTCCCATTACTGCTTGCAATTCTTGCACATTCTTAGGAGGAGGCAAGTCTTTGATTGCTCGAAGATGTGACTGTAAGGGATGGATTCCTTGGGCATTAATCACATGGCCTAGGTACTCTATTTCAGTTTGAAAAAACGAACACTTTGCTTTATTGCAACGTAGACCTTTTGCAGTCAAAACTTTGAAAAGGCACTCCAGGTTTGCTAAATGTTCTTCAACTGTACGTCCGGATACCACAATATCATCTAAATAGTTCGAACAACACGGTACAGAAACTGTCAGCTGTTCCAAAAAGCGCTGAAAAATAGCGGGAGCGGAAGAACTGCCACAGGGTAGGCGTTGAAATTGAAAAAGGCCCATGTGAGTATTAATGACGAAAAATTTTTTTGACTCGTCATCAAGTGGAATATGTAAGTATGCCTCTGCTAAATCAATCTTAGAAAAGAAGCGAGACTGTCCTAATTTGTCCATTAGTTCGTCAGGTCTGGGCAAGGGGTAAGTGTCTACAATTGTTTGACTGTTGACAGTTGATTTGAAGTCCGCACAGAGACGAAGTTTTCCTGACGGCTTGGGTATAATTACTATAGGCGAGGCCCACTGACTCGCAGAAACAGGAGAAATCACTCCACTATCTTGCCAACGTTTAAGTTCTTCGGCAACTGTATCACGCAAGGCGATAGGCACTGGTCTAGCTTTACGAAATTTTGGAACTGCAGATTCTTTTAAAGTTACATGTGCCACGAAGTCTGTTGCACAACCTAGTTCCGGCGAAATCAAGTCACTATATTTGTCACACAATGCATTGATTTTATCCTGAGGCACTATTGACGAAATTTGAAGCACATCTCTTTGAATTGATAAACCAAACAAGTCAAAAGCATCTAGTCCAAAAATGTTCTGCGTAGATTTGGCCTGAAGAACTACAAAAGCAACTGGCTTTGTAACGCCTTGAAAAGAGGCAGGCAGGCTACACGTTCCTAGCACGGGAATATTTTGACCGGTATAAGCTGTTAACACTTGTTGACACGGCGACAATTTTGGCGAACCCAGAAGTTCATAAGTATCTTTATTTATTAATGTGACAGCGGAACCAGTATCAAGCTGAAATTGCACCGGCTTATTTTCTATGAAGAGAGTCACAAACAGTTTTTGCTTGCGGCGCTCGACAGGTGTGCGAATGTGGGCAACGTCTGTTACGGTTTGTTTACTGCGCTTGCGCGGGCCGCGTAGTGAAGTAAGCGGCGCAGACTCGGCACGCAGCGGATTAACAACACTGTCACTAGATGGCACTACCGCCGGATTGGCGTCCGCGCAAGAATGCGAAGCTACTCCAGATGTACTAACTACTGCACTACACTTTTGAGTAGCTACTTGATGTCTACTGTCACTAGCTACACAGTACTGGGCACTATTACAAGGAGCAGTTGCAGAAGGCACTATTTTCACTACAGGAATGCACTGTTCATAGTCATTTTGCTTGTCCCGAACCCGTTTCCGTTGCACTATTTTACGCGCTCGTCGGCGTTTACTACGTGGCACACTACATAGTTTTGCAGTAGGCACAGAAGAATTACCTTGCAATTTATAATCAAGAGAAGCACCGTTCAAGTCCTCAGCGTCTACGACATTGACCGCATGAACTGTTCTTGTATCGTGCGAAGCACTGTTTCTAACGTTACTGTTCTTGAATTTTTGTTTTGCATACACACTGTCTGTATGTGTCCTGATTTGCCACATTGATAACAGGTTGCGTTGCGACTAGGGCAATGAGCACGCTTGTGGCGAGACACACACTGGGGGCAACACGAACCCTGGTGGCGCACCGTTATAAGGGTAATGGAGTGCAGTCTAAGAATATCAGGTGATGCTGACGGAATTTCAAAAGCCTCTATCCTCTTCCTGTCCGCACTGTTTATCGTCCATGTATCACTCCAATACAAGGCAACACTCCACACAAATGCCCTCAGAAAGGACTTCCTTAGGCTTAAATCAATATTCGATGTTAACAAATTTCTCCTTTTCAAGAACGCTTTTCTACCCTGTACTGCGACCATCATCTGTTATTGTACTGCCCAAGTTACAAAACTCATCTACCTCCTGTATTGTTTTGTTACCTAATCTAATTCCGTTAGCATCACCTGATATTCTTAGACTGCACTCCATTACCCTTATAACGGTGCGCCACCAGGGTTCGTGTTCAAAAACTTTAACAAATCGATCTGAAAAGATCAGGCCACGCATTAAAAAAAAATCCAAATTAATTCTCACAACACCAATTTTGTAATATGTGAACCTTCTGCACATGAGCTTCCCAATGGCTAGCTCTGTTTCCTGATTCCACAACACGAATATATATATATATATATATATATATATATATATTAATCTTTGATGGGGAGTAAACAAAGTTACGCAACCGGGAGCTATGTTATTACTTTAAGAGGGAAATTTCTGTAATAGAAAATTATTTAAATGAAAATCAAAAGAGCTCTACAACCGAATGATATCTGTCGAGTTATCATACATGAGGCAACCTGACTTTTAATGGCAATTTTGAGAAACGTTGCACAATGTACAATAGTTTAAATTTTTTGTTTAAAATCATACACAACTTATCTTTAGTTTTTATGATTATTAATTTAATGTTGCCAATACTAGAGGCTAATTGCAACTGTTTATGAATTTTATTAATCTTTACTTTGTGGTACTTGTTAGCCACAAATGATATCAAAGACTACAGGTGATTGATCTTGTAGACTGGATTTAAAACAAATAAAATTACTTGGAGAATCACGTGGAAGACGTATTCTCTTTTACAGGATCCATTCAGAATTTATTTTAAGGTGGAGGATATCCAACTCTACTAAAGGAAATAGTTTAAACTGTTAATTCAATATATTCTTTTAAGATTTTGGTACAAAACTAAGAAGGGCTCAATCTTTTAGTACGCCAAAACTTATATTTAAACTGCTCTCCGCTGGTGTGTCCAATTCAGGTCCGTTAGAGGTCACGTTGCACAACACTGGTACAAAACTAATATTTTGACAACGCACTTCAGAGGAGCATAGGCTTTGCGTATGATGAACTGTTAGATTAATTTTTGGAACAACAGCGACGTCTGCGCGTCCCAGCAAAAAACTCGTAACATAAAAGGGCTGCGGGGCCGAAAGTGGGAGCGATCAGGCAGCTGGGCCTTGACGTGACTGGCTATATTTCGCGTCGCCCTGCTCCTTCGGCAGCTCGCGCCAAAGTCCTTATTCAAAAGAGGGTCTACTCTGCTGAAGGCACAGCGACTCTTTGGCGTCACGGAGGATGGTGGATTCCAGTCCTCTCACACCCTAGTTTTGCTCTTGTTAATGTGCATCTGATATGCACCTTTCAGCGCACTGTCCATTCCATTCAACTGCTCTTCCAGGTCCTTTGCTGTCTCTGACAGAATTACTATGTCGTCGGCAAAACGCAATGTTTTTAATTCTTCACCCTGAACTTTAATTCCTTCTCCAAATTTCTCCTTGCTTTCCTTTATAGCTTGCTCAATGTACAAATTGAACAACATTGGGGAAAGGCTACAACCCCGTCTTACTCCCTTCCCAACCACTGCATCCCTTTCATGCCCTTCAACTCTGAAAACTGCTGTCTGGTTTTTGTACAAGTTGTAAATAACCTTACGTTCCCTATGTTTTACTCCTGCTTGCTTCAGAACTTGAAAGAGTTTATTCCAATGAACATTGTCAAAAGCCTTCTCCAATACTACAAAAGCTAGAAATGTAGGTTTGCCTTTCCTTAATCTGTCTTCTACATTAAGCCGTAAATTGAGTATTGCCTCCCGTGTTCCTACAGTTCTCCTGAACCCAAACTGATCTTCCCCTAGATCGGCTTCTACCAGCTTTTCCATCCTTCTGTAAATAATTCGTGTTAAAATTTTGCAACCATGACTTATTAAATTGATGGTTCTGTAGTTTTCACACCTGCCTGCGCCTGATTTCTTTGGAATGGGGATTATTAAATTTTTCTTAATGTCTGAGGGAACTTTGCCTGTCTCACAAATCTTACACAGCTAGTGAAACAGTTTCGTCATGCCTGGTTCTTCCAGAGACTTCAGTAGCTCTGAGGGAATATCATCTACTCCAGGGGCCTTGTTTCGATTTAGATCTTTTAGTGCTCTATCAAAATCACCTCTCAGTACTTTATCTCCTATTTCATCCTCATCTACTTCTTCTCCCCTTCCTACAATATTGCTCCTAAGTTCATTTCCTTCGTAGAGCCTGTCTATATTCTCTTTCCACCTATCAGCTTTCCCTTCTTTGCTGAGAACCGGTTTTCCATCTGCGTTCTTGATAGAGTTGTTTTCTTATCTCCAAATATCTCTTTCATTTTCCTGTAAGCTGTATCTATTTTCACCTACTTATACATTCTTCTAAATCCTTGCATTTGCCTTCTAGCCACTCCTGCTTAGTCATTTTGCACTTCCTGTCAATCTCATTTCGTAGCCGTCTGTACTCCATTTTGCCTTTTTCATGTACCACATTGTTATATTTTCTCCTTTCATTGATTAAATTTAGTATATCCTGTGATATCCAAGGGTTTTTGTAGGTCTTGTCGCCCTACCTATTTTGTCCTTTGCTGCCTTCACTATTTCATCTCATTCCTCCTCTACTGTTTTATTTTCCCTCGTTTCTGTCAATTGTTGCCTAAAGTTCCCTTTTAAATTCTCAATGACTTCAGGTTCCTTTAGTTTATCCAGGTCCATTCTCCTTATTTTCCTACTTTTTAGTAGTTTCTATAGTTTCAGCCTACAGTTCATAAGCAACACGTTATGGTCACAGGTTATATTTGCAACTTTTCATATTTTTCACAAATGTAAGATACGTTCGCACTGCAGTGCTACGCTTTGATATTTGAACGACGCGACTGCATCAAGAAGCTCATTACTAATGCTGTATTCGAACATTAAGGGAGTTTATTTTTCTACTCATGTACATCACCTTACATTTTACTACATTTAGACCTAGCTGAAATTTTGTCTAACATGGATAGCACACGGTTATCGGATTTTAGAATTTTTTATATTAGGTACATGAAATTTAGAACTTAAATAAGTCATTCGACCCAACTAATTTGAAATTTTTAAGTACAGTGAATTACCAGTAATTAAAGCAATTGTGGCATCTGTACGTGTAGATTAGCCGAGCGCCGTGGCTCAGCGCGCCCGGTCAAGGGGGCTGTAGGCGCCTTCTGTAATACAAAAGCTGACACAAATATTCAACGAACAACCGAAAACGAACTAAAATAACAACCGCAAAGCATAGATCTACGAAAAAAAAACGTAACACATTTTTTTATCTTTATTCTTTGTGTTCGGTTACTTACACAATTTTAATATCTAATGGTAATTTTTTCAACAAAGTATGTGATTTTGTGTATTCGTAGTTTTCAATGTTTTACGAAATGATGATTTAAATTAGAAAGAACAATAACACAAATGTCAACAAAAATTTTATATTTGTGGCGGTTCTAAAATATAAAATTACTAGCTTATATGCCCGTGATTCGCAACGGTTGTTAAAGAAGGTCCTGTGTATATCATGGTTCTTTGGGTTCCGGACGTAGGTCAGCAAAAACACAATTCTTGTTGGATCTCTCTGTCAATAAACTCAGTTCTCCTAGCCAAGATGTCAAATTTAAGTAGAAGTCATTGTCGAAAACGATAAATGTTCATAAAGTTTTTCATACTAAGAGTGAAATTAATTTACGTCCGTGCTTCGGAACAATGTTAGGTTGTGTTCATAAAGTTACACATTGCAACAGCAGCGCCGAAAGCGGCTGGCAAATTATATTTCTGAAAACGATATTGCATAAGTGCGAATATTTATTTGTAACAGTTTTCACAAATATCTTCTTGAATAGGAATTTGGAATGAATTGTAAGACTGTGTGAATCATGAGACTCTATACAAAAGAGTTTCGCGTGAAAGCGCTGGTTAAAATGAGATATGACAACAACGGATGTATCTGATTCGGTAGGCGGTCTCGTGTTTTTATGTTGGCAACATCAATAACCCGATAGAGTGTAGATAAATGCTGCTGTACCTGCTATATGCTTGATTTCACGACAAAATATTTACGTGTCACGCGATTGGCTTATGACGATATCACATGATTCTCGTTATTCAACATCTGTTGTCAACATTATCACAGGAGGCTGCCGGGATATGAGTAGGACTACGTCGCATAGAAGACCCAACTGTCAAACGATAACACCTTTCACAGCAGAGAGTGTCGCGGCTATATGTATCAGAGATAACCGATTAGCACAGACCAGCGAGCTTAATGGCACAGGCGTATCAATATCTATGGCCTAAGAGACATTCATTAATGTATGTCTTTGTTTCCACCACGCTTCCACGACGGTGATCACTGTTCCACGAGTATCTTTATCTTTGAGTCTGTCTGGATTTTTATCTTTGTTTTGTGTCTCTGTTCATAGTCGGTAATGTGTGGTTGACGGAAACATGTGATCCATTTATAAAAAAATTACGTATTTGACATTCCTCTTAGTTATTAAAGTCTGAAAGGGTCGCATTGTCTGACGATTGAAAGAATAAACAGATTTTGTCTCGTGCCGTAAAGTTCGTAAGTCACAGAGTATGTAGTTTTTCCAAAGAGTATTTATTGCAAATTTTGCGAATTTTTGCTCGTCACACTCACCCACTCCCACGCATCGCGACCAAACTCCCTTACTAACTTCATTAGACCAAGGGCTATCTACCACCACAACCACGAGTGGGTGGCAGTATGTGGTCATGGAGAAAAGTCTGTCAGCACGTACACACACAAGCCTTTTATATATAGATTTAGATTCATTTCGATGTGATCTCACACATACCATGGTGATAAGCAGCGTAAAACATGGAAATTAATAATTTTTACTACATCGAGTACAGGGAATAGCTTCATTAACGGAGTAAACAAATTTACACTATTTCAAATTCAGTTATACAGAACATTTTGGGACTTCTAATCACACGTGTTGTGTCAGTTTTTGTTTGTGTATATGTAGACGAACTGAAACAATTTGTCTTCACCTCATACGATGGTTACCTGCTTGGAAAGGCATTACTAGCTGTGGAGATGACTTTCCAAAAACAGCGTCACAGCTCTCCAATCAAAGAATCAAAGACGACTGTCGTCAAGTAATAGTAAAGCCAATACTGTAAAAAATAAAACTTGTTATGTTTATGTTTATTGTAACCACCATTACTCAAAATCTTTAAAATGTGTAGAACATTACGAATAAACCAAAATTCGTGAATTTTTAGTAAAAATTACCGTTAGATATTAAAATTGTGTAAGTATCCGAACACAACGAATAATAATAATAATAATAATAATAATAATAATAACCGCCACTGCTGGATTCGAAACACAGACCCTAGATTGAAAGTCAAGGACGCAACCACATAAGCTACGGACAGATGCTATTATTCCTTCAACTACTGATACTTCGATATTCTTATAAAATTTCAAATTCGATTTCCTCGAGAATTATTGAGAGTTGCGTCGATGGCTTTACGTGATTGTTATTTACGTTCTGAACTTCACGTACCATAAATATATTAAAAAAATATATATAAAATCCAATACCCATGTGGTCTTCTTGTAACTAATCGTGTATGCTAGTACAGACAATTAGAGACGACACCCTCCCATACACCAAAGCATCATCAGCAAACAGCCGCAAATTACAGGTTACTCTGTCCATCTGATCATTTATATAGATAGAAAATAATACCGGTTCTATCACACTCCCCTGGGGCACGCCTGACGATACACTCGTCTCTGATGAACACTCGTCGTCGAGAACAACGTACTGCGTTCTATTACTTAAGAAGTGAGCCACTGGCCCATATCACTGACAGCGGTTTGCAGCAGGATTTTAGAACATATACTTTCCTCAAATACTATGAACTACCTCGAAGATTTTCGGATGGCTTTTGATACTGTATCTCACGAGCACATTCTAATCAGGACTCGAACCTGGGACCTTTGCCTTTCGCGGGCAGGCGCACTACCGACTGTGCTATCCCGACACGACTCACGATGCCGCCTCACAACTTTACTTCTGCCAGTACCTCGCCTCCTACTTTCCAAACTTCACAGAAGCTCTCCTGCAAACACGCAAGACTAGCACTCCTGGAAGAAAGGATATGGTGGAGACATGGCTTAGCCACAGCCTAAGGGATGTTTTCAGAATGAAACTTCACCCTGCAGACTAGCACTCCTGGAAGAAAGGATATGGTGGAGACATGGCTTAGCCACAGCCTAAGGGATGTTTTCAGAATGAAACTTCACCCTGCAGCGGAGTGTGCGCTGATATGAAACTTCCTGGCAGATTAAAATTGTGTGCCGGAACCGGGACTCGAACCTGGGACCTTTGCCTTTCGCGGGCAGGCGCACTACCGACTGTGCTATCCCGACACGACTCACGATGCCGCCCCACAACTTTACTTCTGCCAGTACCTCGCCTGCTAGTCTTGCGTGTTTGCAGGAGAGCTTCTGTGAAGTTTGGAAAGTAGGAGGCGAGGTACTGGCAGAAGTAAAGTTGTGGGGCGCATCGTGAGTCGTTTCGGGATAGCACAGTCGGTAGTGCGCCTGCCCGCGAAAGGCAAAGGTCCCAGGTTCGAGTCCCGGTTCCGGCACACAATTTTAATCTGCCAGGAAGTTTCATATCAGCGCACAGTCCGCTGCAGAGTGAAGTTTCATTCTGGAAACATTCTAATCAAATTGCCTGCTTATGGAATATCACGATTGGATTAGTGATTTCCGGTTAGAAAGGACACAGTGTCTTATCGAGCAGAACAGAAGCGATATCTGGGATTCTCCAGGGAAGTATCATAGGGCTCTTGCTTATTTTTATAAACAGTTAGGAGACAATCTGAGTAGCTCTCTTAGATTGTTCGGGGATGATCAGTTAGTAAAGTCATCAGAAGATCAAAAGCAAGTGAAACATGATTTAGATAAGATATCTGCATGGTCAAAACTTGTTAATTGACCCTTCATGATGATAAGTGTGACGCCGTCCATAAGATCACTAAAACAAATCCATTATACTTCATTTTTTCGATAAATCAGTCAAATCTAGAGGCCGACAATTCAACTGAATACATAGAAAAAATTGTAGGGAAGGCGAACCAAAGGCTATTTTTCATATTCAGAACACTTATAAGATGCAACAGTTTTATTAAAGAAACTACCTACATTACACTTGTGCTTCCTATTTGGAGTATTGCTGTGCTTTGTGGCATCCACACCACGTGGGACTGACGGCTGATTTAGAGAAAGTTCAGAGAAGGGCAGCTCGTCTTGTATTATCGAGATGTAGGGGAGACAGTATCACGGAGAAAATGCAAGAATTTGGGTGGAAATCGTTAAAAGACAGGCGTTATTTGTTGCGACGAGATCTATTTACGAAATTTCTTTCACCAACTTTCTCTTCCGTATGCGAAGATATTTTGTTAGTTTTGTGTCCCAACTTCGTCGCCGCTTTTGTGTCCCAGCCTCGTCGTAGGTGTCGGTGGCCGAGTGGAATGAGACCGACACGCTGGTGCAGGTACGGAGGGGAGCAGCCAGAAACTATAAACACTCGAGTAAATTAGAAAGAGATATATTGCACAGAATGTAACAATACTTAACTTTTACATAGTACTGCAGAATGTTGATACATAGTTGTTAGAGGCCTGCCAAGTGCCTGTACAATAGCAAAGTCTTCACTCGTGCCTATCGGATTACGAAGGTCCTAACTCGTTGCTATCTCAGTCCGAAGTCGAAGTGCGAAGTGACCAGTCCTTCAGTGGTGGCCACGAGCGGCGTTCCAGCAGAGGGCGCTCGTGGCTGTCGTCGTGAGATCGCCGCGCCGTGCGTGCATGGCGGCGCGCGGCGAAAGTAGGTGGCGCGCACTTTGTACTTGTGCGACACCACACCCCTCCCCCCCAAACCGCCGCGCCGTCGTGGCGTAGGGCTGAGGGCCACGGCGACGGCACTGGGAGGAGGGCCTGAGCGGGGGCGTTACTGGTGGGACGGGCGTCGTAGCTGAGGCCGGGATCGAGACGCCGTCCGCGCCCCGGCATCCGCCTTGCGATCCTCCAGGGAACCCGCCGAAACCTGGGGAAGGGCGCCCGCCCCCGCCCAGAGGGAGCAGGTCATCTTCTGAGGTGCGTGGCCCAAGCTGGGGGGGCCCGCACGGTCCCGGAGTCCCTCTCGGTGACGCTGTCATCTGCGGCGGCGACAGCGGCGGCGACGACTGCGTCGGATGTACGTCGACGTCCATAGGGATCTCGTAGTCCGGGGACGAACGATGTGGTTGTGCTCCCTGGCGGTGAACTGGGTCTGGAATCAAGAAACCGGAGACAGGATCGCGCGGCCTGTGCAAGCGCAATTGGTTTGCGTGGCGCCGCAGCTCCGACCCTGTGGAAGAACGTACAACATACATATTGCGCCCAAGCACGCGCTGAATGATGCCCGGCATCCATTTCTTCTTGTTTCCAGCAAACACCCTGTACAGCACCGGCGTAGAAACCTGAAAACGCGTAGCGCCATACGAACCGACTCGGTGCGTGGGAGGCTGCAGCAGGTGAAGGAGAGTGCGGTGACGGCGGCCGTGTAGCAGCTCGGCAGGAGACGGGCCGTCACGTGGCATGCACCGATACGTAGACAGGAAAATTTGAAGAGCTTGCTGCCTGGAGTGCTGACCTTTCATCTTCTCCATGTGAGACTTGAATGTTCGAACGAAACGTTCTGCTTCACCATTGGACTGAGGGTGAAAAGGTGCGGTGGTGATATGCTGAATGCCATTCACACGACAAAACAGTTGAAATTCCGCACTAACAAACTGAGGTCCATTGTCACTGACGATAGTTTCAGGCAAGCCTTCGATGCAAAACACTGATGTTAAGGCACTGATTGTACTAGAAGCTGTCGTTGAGTTCATGGCAATCACAAAAGGAAACTTGCTGAAAGCGTCTACAACAATTAACCAGCGCGTATTCCAGAAAGGTCCGGCAAAGTCAATATGTAAACGTTGCCATGGTCCCTTGGGGCGTGGCCAGTCTGAGAAACGTTGCGGTGGAGCCGCCTGATGCTCCGCACAAACAGTACACTGTGACGTCATGTCCTCTATCTGAGCGTCCATACCAACCCAGGTACAATGACGTCTGGCCAGTTGCTTTGTCCTAACAATACCCCAATGTCCTTGATGCAGGAGGCGTAACACTTCTCGTTGCAGGGAACGAGGAACAATCACTCTTGCTTGGTCGTTGTCGGTATGCAACAACAGTACACCCTGACTTAAAGATAATGCATGACGTTGTGCAGAATAACGTCGAACCAGAGGCCGATCAATGTCTTTGGCTCTGGCAGGCCAACCAAAGCGAACAAAACGTGCTACCACACTTAAGTCTGCATCCGCAGCCGTTTCCTGTGCAACCCGACGAGAGTTCAAAGGGAAATCTGCGACAGCGGAAGCATCTCTGGAGTCTATCTGACAACATGACATTTCTGAAGAATCAAACGACACATCCTGGCCAACAGGAAGGCGGGAAAGTGTGTCCGCGTTAGCATGTTTAGTGGTAGGTCGGTACAAAATCTCATACTGATAATTAGACAATATCAAGGACCATCTCTGAAGCTTTTGTGCCGTACGTGGCGGAATTGGCTTTGTGGGTGAGAACAACGACGTGAGAGGCTTGTGGTCTGTCAACAAATAGAATTTTCTGCCATAGAGATAATGATGAAACTTTGCGACGCCGTAAATGATTGCTAAGGCCTCCTTTTCTATCTGACTGTAATTCTGTTGCGTCGGCGTCAGTAGCTTGGATGCAAAGGCAATAGGACGATCGTGACATCCAATACGATGTGACAGAATCGCGCCCACACCGTACGATGAGGCGTCAACTGCTAACACTACAGGCTTCTGGGGGTCAAAGGGAATCAAACACGCATCACTGAGTAGTGCAGACTTTAGTTTGTCAAAGGCAACCTGACAATCTTTAGACCATACAAAAGGAACATTCTTCCTACGTAAGCGATGCAGTGGAGCTGCAATCTGAGAGGCATTGGGAATAAACCTGAAATAATAGTTAAGCTTTCCCATTACTGCTTGCAATTCATGCACATTCTTAGGAGGAGGCAAGTCTTTGATTGCTCTAAGATGTGACTGTAAGGGATGAATTCCTTGGGCATTAATCACATGGCCTAGGTACTCTATTTCAGTTTGAAAAAACGAACACTTTGCTTTATTGCAACGTAGACCTGCTGCAGTCAAAACTTTGAAAAGGCACTCCAGGTTTGCTAAATGTTCTTCAACTGTACGTCCGGATACCACAATGTCATCTAAATAGTTCGAACAACACGGTACAGAAACTGTCAGCTGTTCCAAAAAACGCCGAAAAATAGCGGGAGCGGAAGAACTGCCAAAGGGTAGGCGTTGAAATTGAAAAAGGCCCATGTGAGTATTAATGACGAAAAACTTTTTTGACTCGTCATCAAGTGGAATTTGTAAGTATGCCTCCGCTAAATCAATCTTAGAAAAGAAGCGAGACTGTCCTAATTTGTCCATCAGTTCATCAGGTCTGGGCAGGGGATAAGTGTCTACAATTGTTTGACTGTTCACTGTTGATTTAAAGTCCGCACAGAGACGAAGTTTTCCTGACGGCTTGGGTATAATTACTATAGGCGAGGCCCACTGACTCGCAGAAACAGGAGAAATCACCCCACTATCTTGCCAACGTTTAAGTTCTTGGGCAACTGTATCACGCAATGCGATAGGCACTGGTCTAGCTTTACGAAATTTTGGAACTGCAGATTCTTTTAAAGTTACATGTGCCATGAAGTCTTTTGCACAACCTAGTTCCGGCGAAAACAAGTCACTATATTTGTCACACAATGCATTGATTTTATCCAGAGGCACTATTGACGAAATTTGAAGCACATCTCTTTGAATTGATAAGCCAAACAAGTCAAAAGCATCTAGTCCAAAAATGTTCTGCGTAGATTTGGCCTGAAGAACAACAAAAGCAACTGTTTTCGTAACACCTTGAAAAGAGGCGGGCAGGCTACATGTTCCTAGCACGGGAATATTTTCACCTGTATAAGCTGTTAACACTTGTTGACACAGCGACAATTTTGGAGAACCCAGAAGTTCATAAGTATCTTTATTAATTAAGGTAACAGCGGAACCAGTGTCGAGTTGAAATTGCACAGTCTTATTGTCTATGGAGAGAGTCACAAACAGTTTTTGCTTGCGGCGCCCGACAGGTGCGCGAATGTGGGCAACGTCTGCTACGGTTTGTTTACTGCGCTCGCGCGGGCCGCGTAGTGAAGTAAGCGGCGCAGACTCGGCACGCAGCGGATTAACCACACTGTCACTAGATGGCACTACCGCCGGATCGGCGTCCGCGCAATGCGAGGCTACTGCACTAATAGTACTTTGAGTAGCTACCTGATGTCTACTGTCACTAGCTACACAGTACTGGGCACTATTACAAGGAGCAGTTGCAGAAGGCACTAATTTCACTACAGGAATGCACTGTTCATAGTCATTTTGCTTGTCCCGAACCCGTTTCCGTTGCACTGTTTTACGCGCTCGTTGGCGCTTGCTACGTGGTGCACGATATAGTTTTGCCATAGGCGCAGAACTACCTCCTTGAAATTGAGAACCAAGGAAAGCAGTGTTCAATTCCACAGCCCGTATAACATTTACAGAATGAACTGTTCTCGCACTCTGCGAAGCACTGTTTCTAACGTTACTGTTCTTTGAGTTTTTAATTTGCATACACACAAACTGCACATGTCCTGATTTGCCACATTGATAACAGGTTGCGTTGCGACTAGGGCAATGAGCACGCTTGTGGCGAGACATACACTGGGGGCAAGATTTACGTACATTTTTCTGAAATGAGCGTTGGCGCCCGTTATTCAAATTACTGTGTCTAACACTACGGGGCGACCTTTGCGTCGCACTTTTACACTGGCTACTGTTCACTGTCTGTTCAGCACGGCCGGTAGAAAAATAAGAATCACTAGTGCTATACTGAGAACTACGGCTAGGAAAGCGTCCGTTGCGGCGCACTGAATTAACACTGTGGCTTTGCATTTCTACATCAGCTAAGTCAAAAGTATCATGCGCTTCTATAAGCTGCAGAACACTGTCTAAAGAGGGGTCAGACTGTTTCAGAATTGCTGCTCTAATTCTGGGATCCTGAATGTTCTGCGTAATCGCATCCCTCAACATCACGTCACTATAAGAAAGTCCACAAGAGCAAGTAAATTTACATTGGCGGGTTAAGCCCTTCAATTCCGTGATCCATTCTTGGTGTGACTGCTGCGGTAATTTTTTAAGTCTGAAAAATCGGTATCGTGCAGCGGCTACAAGAACTTTTCTCTCATAATGAGCATTCAGTGCATCTACAATTTGTTCAAAGTCTACATCACGAGGAGATGCGAGAGGGAAAAGTTTTTGCAATAGTACGAAAGTCTGGGGGCCCACAATCGATAAGAAAAGGTTCTTCACTCTCTGACCTGTAATTTGATGAGCCGCGACGAGTTCTTGAAACTGTGCGAAATAGTCGCTCCATTCTTCCTCACGTTCGTTGTACTGGCGGAACGTCGGAAGCGGTGCGGCGGCAGGTGTGGGCTGCTGATGTGACGACTGTTGTTGTTGGTGAGCAGCCTGTGTCGTCAACTGCGACACGGCCTGGAGAAGCTGGGTAATTTGCGCCGTCTGTAACTGAATAATTTCCATTAAGTTTGGGTTCGGGGTAGTGGCCATGCTGACCGATTAGGCGCCGCGTATACAAGTAAATTAGTACAAAACACAAATGCAATATGAAAGAGGACGCTCTGCAACAAAAAAGTCCACAAAATACGTAACAAAATATCTTTCCCCAAAATTGTTATAATAAGGGTGGGTGGGCGGGAGCAATTTTTGCGTGCTCCGACTGCTGCTGTCTGGCTGCTGCAAGCGGGCTGGTCCAAGGTTCTATCCCATCCTCGTCGCCACTTTTGTATCCCATCCTCGTCGCCACTTTTGTGTCCCAACTTCGTCGCCGCTTTTGTGTCCCAGCCTCGTCGTAGGTGTCGGTGGCCGAGTGGAATGAGACCGACACGCTGGTGCAGGTACGGAGGGGAGCAGCCAGAAACTATAAACACTCGAGTAAATTAGAAAGAGATATATTGCACAGAATGTAACAATACTTAACTTTTACATAGTACTGCAGAATGTTGATACATAGTTGTTAGAGGCCTGCCAAGTGCCTGTACAATAGCAAAGTCTTCACTCGTGCCTATCGGATTACGAAGGTCCTAACTCGTTGCTATCTCAGTCCGAAGTCGAAGTGCGAAGTGACCAGTCCTTCAGTGGTGGCCACGAGCGGCGTTCCAGCAGAGGGCGCTCGTGGCTGTCGTCGTGAGATCGCCGCGCCGTGCGTGCATGGCGGCGCGCGGCGAAAGTAGGTGGCGCGCACTTTGTACTTGTGCGACACCACAGTTAGCACCATCCTTCATGGATAGACAATCATCATAATCAGGTGTAATATAGAAAAGCTTAGCTATTGGAGAAATTAAGCGATTCGATGAACCCTCTGCCATGCACCGCAATGTGACTTGCAGAGTATTTATATAGATGTAGAGCTCCAAAGAGTCAATATAAAACCTAGCATGTGACCACCCAGCTACACTATCCATTAGTTTTCGTTACGGTTTGGTCTTTTCATGTTTTTTCTTCAAAAATATTGGATATTCTCGATAATGTTCAATACGTATCTGGTCGACACACAAGTAAAAGTCAACATAAGTCAACGGAGGGGCAAAAAAGTGAAGAGAAAGTGGGAAAATGTGTTATAGTGACGGTCGAAAAGCTGACACTTCGTGTAACCGTAAGGATGGGCGTTGCAAATCAGCTACCTTACAAGTTTCTGATTATGACCTTTTACAGTCGTTTGTTTTATGGGCTGAAATATAAGGTACATCAAGATAATTTCATTACTAACGCTGTAACACTAAGGTATATGAGAGGATTGCCAGACAAGATAAGGAACGACGAGAGTTCTCTGTGGAGTATTTCATTCAAACCTGTTCTGGCGAAAAAGCGAAAGCGTGTTGCTCTACATTCTGCAGCATTCGCAGAACAGACCCGAAGAGAGCACAGCGTCTCCTGGAGAAACTTGGAGTCCATTATGAGCAACCTGAAATGATATTTTACTGCAAAGTATTTATATTTAACAATGAATAATGTCGTTTCTGTGTTATTGTTCCAGGCCTTGGTAGTGTGATAGTAATAAATAGTCCTGCCACTAACGGGTTTAAATGTTAGACTGGTATTTCAATAACGTTTTGTTCATCACACTATATGCGATAAAAAAGGTATCTATAAAAACGTTCATCTCTAACCAAGCTTTTTATTATGCTTACGTTCAGAGCGTCATGAACATGACAAAAAGCCAATAATGAATCACTTTCATTCGTTTTATCAACACCTTTTGCTCCAAAGTAACTTAAATCCTGTATATGTTGTGTATTTGTATTTGCTCTGGAGCCTTACCTGTAGTTTTTTTTTCTTTTGGTAACTTAATTACAGTTTTTTTAAATGGTTCAGTTCAATCGATTTTATCTCCGCAGACAAATTTTGCCGTTTCTCTAACTTCAGTAATTCATCGAGAGAAGTTGCTTTGGTTCTGCAACAATGACCTGCACACGTTCTCGTGTCTTACCTGCTGCGTCTGTGTCAGTCGATGATTTTCTATGATGCGTTCGTCAACGCTGTTCCGACGATTCTTGTCGATTGTCCAATCCGAATTCTGTTGCAGACGTTGAAAAAACGCCACAGACTCAATCATGAAGTGGCCGTATAACCAAATGTTCAAATGTTTGTAGAGCTTAAGGGACTTAACTACGGGGTCATCAGTCCCTAAACTTACAAACTACTTATGAACTAGCTAATACTAAGGACGGCACAAATATCCATGCCCGAGGGGGGATTCGAAACCCCGACCGTAGTGGCCGTGCAGACTGTCACTGGCGCGCCGCAGACCGCTCGGCCCCCGTATAGCTCAGAGTCCAACAGTACTCATCAACATACATACTCCGCCATTCATGCACATGTGCGTGCGAAGGGTACTCGGTACCACTACTACTTATCTGTGTATCTGTTCCACTCCCATATAGGACGAGGCAAAAACGATTGCTTGTATGCATCCGTATGAGCCCTAATCTTATCCCCGTGGTCTTTACGCGACAGTAGAATCGTTCAGCAGTCCGCCTCAAACACCGGCGCTCTAAATTTCTTCAACACTGCTTCTCGAAAAGAACTTCGCTTTCCCTGATGTCGATACAATCACCGACGTACACAGCTTTCATTTGTTAGTGAATACCAATGGTAAGCACATTTTCAGCAGCTATAAACTTCGAGGGGGGGGGGGACAATTACTGAACTAGATGACAGTTATCAGTAACGAACTACGACGTACACACACTTCTTTCCATTTGTAAACAACACTACGGATTTTAGGATTTACGTTATGACATGTTTGATTTGAACGCCTCCCGTAGCGAAACACTGCATGATCGTCGGAAAATCGATGCTGTCAGTAATTTCGTGAGTGGCTCTTCTCAGCTCATTAATCGTTTTGGGGTTACTGATGTGCACCTTGCCTTTTTTTGTGTCTCGTTTCCGCCGGTTGTCCTTTTTGTGTCCCAACTTCGTCGCCGCTTTTGTGTCCCAGCCTCGTCGTAGGTGTCGGTGGCCGAGTGGAATAAGACCGACACAGTAACAAAAATAGCACGCTGGTGCAGGTACGGAGGGGAGCAGCCAGAAACTATAAACACTAGAGTAAATTAGAAAGAGATATATATTGCACAGAATGTAACAATACTTAACTTTTACATAGTACTGCAGAATGTTGATACATAGTTGTTAGAGGCCTGCCTAGTGCCTGTACAATAGCAAAGTCTTCACTCGTGCCTATCTGATTACGAAGGTCCTAACTCGTTGCTCTCTCAGTCCGAAGTGACCGATCTCGTTCAGTGGTGGCCACGAGCGGGGTTGCAGCAGAGGGCGCTCGTGGCTGTCGTCGTAAGACCGCCGCGCCGTGCGTGCATGACGGCGCGCGGCGAAAGTAGGTGGCGCGCACTTTGTACTTGTGCGACACCACAGTCCTAGGTGTCAGGGGCCGAGTAGAGAGAGACCGACACAGGAAAGTAGGATGCGGTACGGAGTTTGAGGTGACCAGCCAGTGGGACAGCAGAAACTAGAAACACTAAGCTAGATTAGAACAAGATATATATTTCGTAGAGATAGTACAATACTTTGTTAACTGAAGACTAGTGGAACGCAGATACATAGTTTAACTAGGTAGAGGCCTGCCTAATGAGGAGAGTCCTAATGCCTGTCCTATTAGCCAACCGATGCAGTTCAGTCGTGGCCACGAGCGGAGTTGTAGCAGAGGGCGCTCGTGGCTGTCGTCGTAAGAACGCTGCGCCATGCTTGCATGGCGGCGCGCGGCGAAAGTAGGTGGCGCGCACTTCAGACTTGTGCGACACCACACCTTTAACACAGCCCCACAAAATAGTGTTCAGGTTCGGAGAATATGGCGGCCAACCTCAGCCGCCGCCAGTGCCCTCTGGGTACCACAGAGCCAGACTGCGGTCCCCAAAGAGTTCCCCAAGGACGCCAAACAGTCTCCCTCTTCCATGATTTCGAGCTCCGTATTGCATGATCCATTAACTTATCTAAATCTCAGTTCTGAATAATAGAGGTGAAACAAACTTCCAACACCTTCACGTACCGTACGGTAATAATTGTGCCTCGAGGAATATCGCACCAATTATTGCGTTACTGGACACTACATCTGTGAGAATAACGAAGTGTTTCCCTTTGTAGTCATTGCTAAAAGAAACAGTTTTCGCTACAAACGTGTCGTTACTAGTTAGTCTTGTTACCAGTACCACTCAGAAAAATGACAGCTACACTATTTTTCGAATCGCTCGTGACGTTAGCTCTCTGAACCATAACGAAGTATGGGGCATGTTCAAAAAAAGTTTATAAATCTATCGGACTCAACTGCGTGGTTATTAGTCCGTAGCTTACAAACTACTTAAACTAAGGTAAACTAAGCTAAGGACAACACAAACATTCATGCCCGAGGGGAGACTCGAATCCCCGACGGCGAACGGCCGTGCGTACTGCAGCACGATGCCCCAATCCGTCATGGCGTATGGGCATCCTTTTGCTTCTCTGCAGCCGTGGCCGATCACAGTTACCGCACTACATTTGCGAGCAGCAGGACTGTTGTACTGTATTCTGTGACATCGCAGGTGACAAGACAACACCGCCAAGAATGAAAATACATCACTTGTTTACATGAAACCTTTACGATGCTTTTACTAACCATTTTTATGGCAGACCAGTCTAACAACAAATAATTAAGGACTAAACCGAAACCTTTTCAGGTAAAAAATACAATAAAACATGTGTTTTCATTAAAATCGGACATCAGATAATCGAGGATTAACCTGAAACACGGGCGAATAAATATAATCCAAAACATCTAATAACAAAAGTAACAACCTAAAATCGTTGAGCTACGTAATATGTGTTTAAGAATAGTCACGGATGTCTATATAAATTACTCCTCTTACAATAAATATTATCACTGAATTCTCTAATTACTGATAAATCCTTATTTGAAAAAAAAAAAAAAAAATTGAGACGAACAACAAAATTTCTACAGAACAAAATATTTGTTCTCTACAGATACGCGCATATCCATAATCTTTCAAAAACAGCCGAGTACAACCGAGTGAGTCGATCCGATCGAAAAGTACGGTTCCGAACCGACTTTATATTTGTATATACTCTCGTTACGACGCCATACTTTTCGATCGGATCGACTCACTCGGTTCTGCTCGGCTGTTTTGTCTGTAAGGCATACTTTACAGTGATATTGGACATGTTCAAATTGACTGTTCTACATGTAGCAAAACAATTTTTACAAGTTCCTCATTTAGAAATAATTCGAAAAATTTTCAGTAATAATCTTCACAAAAGTCAATAAAGCGACATCCAACCCTTAGCCCCTCCCCCCAATCACATACTTAGCCTTTTCTTTCTTTTCTGAAATAGAGTGTGTTTTGTTTATTCCTCGTTTTCAATTTCATTTCCCATTAAGTAGGCTACTCATTTATATGATACTAACATACAGCCATAAGACGTTCCATCACTTTTCTTTCGAAGAAGTATCTAATAATTTCCCGTATTGCTTGTATTGGGATCATGAATTTCTGTGTTTCGTGGTAATTTGCAATTTCTCATTGGATACGGAGGCCTATTGTTTCGTAAGTACAAACCTGGTGCAATAAATATTTTTAATTCTTTGTTTTAGGATGAATCACGAGGCGTTAATTTCGCTAACCATGTAATAGCTTTATTTCGTAATTCACCTTTAGAGCACATTTTGAATTCTTCTGGTGAAAATGTTTGTATAGTCTATGGGACTTAACTACGGGGTCATCAGTCCCTAAACTTACAAACTACTTATGAACTACTTACGAACTAGGACGGCACGAATATCCATGCCCGAGGGATGATTCGAACCCCCGACCGTAGTGGCCGTGCAGACCGTGACTGGAGCGCCTCAGTCTCCTCGGCCACCGCGCCCGGCGAATTCTTCTGGTGTGTAAAATGCCTTTTTAAACGCATATCTGTTTAGCGTTTTTAAATAACATATATTCCAAATCGAGTGACAACGTTGTACATTTCATATCCTTACGATTAGATTCATATTCGCCGTTTTTGCATTCCAGTATAAGCATTTTCCGTATTGGTTTTCGTTATGGATATGGAAATGCGATTTCTTTCTTATAGGTACGCTAGATGCGAGTAATTTCGTATCGATAACTGCCGTTGCGAGTAACGCAATATATTATGAGTAACGATTCAGTACTTCGAGTCAGCCAAAGTATTCGTTATTCAGTACCCAATACGCCCGGTGTGCCACGGTGCACACCACATAGTCACCCGTTGACGGTGAAGAGACTTTCCGAACACGAAATGAGAATTCTCCGTCCCCAATTTTACGGAAAGATTGTGGATTTCGCTACAAAATGGATTGGGAGCTAGTGACATAAGAACATGCTTATCAGAAACCTTGCTATTTTCACGCCAGGTCAAGAGGGAAACGTAAACACCTGCCTTAAAGGAAGCACTGATATGATTCGATATACACACAAGAATCGTACACCCACAGCTTCACACTTCAATAAAACCCTGTAGAAGGCGGAGCTTTAAACTACAAGGATTTACATGACGTCTATCGTCGGAATTTGTAGCTCGACAAACGGCAAGGGCGGGAAGCAGGAAAGCAGATATAACGTTGCCCTTGATGCCATAATTGTTAAAAGTAGATTCCGCGATTATATTTTTGGACAAAGTATTGATGATACCGAATGTTTGAATTTGAAATAAGTTAAAGTACAGCACAAAATGAACATTAAAGCAAATAAACCGCGGATTGCATATATTGAAGTTGGGCACCACACAAGCAACAGCACTTTATAAAACTTACGGAAAGCATCTAGCTTTATCCTGCACTTCGTATTGTAGAATCTGGAAATAATAACCTTTTTTTTATTTACTATATGAACGTTGAAGATACTTTCCGTAGTAGACCAATGTTCAGACTGTTCACTTCGCTTTTCATTGTTGTGTGACCGTGGGTGGAACATGAAGTTACTGGTAATGATAGAATAATACAAAAAAAAAAAAAAAAAAAAAAAAAAAAAAAAAAAAAAAAAAAAAAAAAAAAAAAAAAAAAGATCGGACTTAGTGAAATTACAAAAGAAATGACTGCAGGGTCTAAATTCAAGAAAAGTATAGTATAAGGATGATTGATTGATTGAAATTTTGCAGACAATGCGAAGCGATTGTAATGGCGTCTGAACATTATACTATTACGGACGTAGAGGAGCTGAAAACAGTAGAAAATAAGTATTTGACGTGGAGGGATTCATTTAAATAAAAGCCAAAGAGAGGGGATGATTTTCAATTTATGTAATGTATTTTGACAACTTGCATCACTTACACTGAATGGATACACGGATGGAAGACGTCCGTAGAGAACGAACATAGACAAGAGAGTGAGTAAAACTACTATCTCGGTTCCGTCTTCTCGCTTGTTTGGGAGTAAAAAATGACGAACGAAATTAAATTAGTTGCATTGCGAGTCAGAGGGAACCGGAGGCGATAAGTATCGCTGATCAAAGATAAACAAAAAATAAATAAAAATTTCAGTGTATCGTTACACAGAGGACTAACAATTTTTGCAGACAACGGTCTGGCACGTGGAACTACACTCGTGCAAAACAATTAGGAGATCAGTTGACATACCTACGTTCTGAAATATTGCCATCGGCAGAACGAACTAAAATGGTTCGACGTTCTTCTGTCGGTTCTACGGAATGGAGGCAACAATATTCAAAGATATTTCGGGCTTGCAGCCGGTCGCCGATGTATACACAGCACGATATTTCAACCTGCCACCTGCGATTCATCCTCAGGTGAACCATCGCAGACTGATGAGGGCGTTAGTGATTCCGCAATATACGGGGTGGTCCATTTACAGTGACCGGGCCAAATATCTCACGAAATAAGCATCAAACGAAAAAACTACAAAGAAGGAAACTTTTCTAGGTGGAAGGCGGAAGACAGATGGCACTATGGTTGCCCCACTTTATGGCGCTGCCATCGGTCAAACGGATATTAACTGCATTTAAAAAAAATAGGTACCGCCATATTTATTACATATTTGTCTAGTACGTAAATATATATGAATGTTTTATTTTGAAAACTTTTTTCGCTTTGTGGTAGATGACGCTGTAATAGTCACAAACGTACAAGTTCGTGGTATCGCGTAACGTTTCGCTAGTGCAGACGTTATTTACTTTGTGATACATCACTCGTGTTCATACGGACCGTTTAAAAATTGCAGAAAAGGTCGATTTGGTATTTATGTATGGTTATTGTGATCAAAATGCCAACGGGCCTGTGCTATGTATGTTGCATGTGAGAACATTACTGAAAGCGAAGTACTCACTGTTGAGAGGAATTTCGTTACGCGTATTGCCAAATGCATTGAAGGACATCATTTTCAGCATTTATTGAAGTCATGAGGTAATTACAGGTAATCACGCAGTAACAGCATGTGTTCTCATAAAGCATGATATTTTGACAAACGTACGTGTACACATTGGAACAACCGAAATAAAGTTCAAACGCACCAACGTTGTGTTTTTAATTTAAAAAACCGGCCTGTTAAAACTGTTTAAAATTGTGAGCAATATGAAACTTCCTGGCAGATTAAAATTGTGTGCCGGAACCGGGACTCGAACCTGGGACCTTTTCCTTTCGCGGGAAAGCGCACTACCGGCTTTGCTATCCCGACACGACTCACGATGCCGCCTCACAACTTTACATCCGCCAGTACCTCGCCTCCTACATTCCAAAGGTCCCAGGTTCGAGTCCCGGTTCCGTCATACAATTTTAATCTGCCAGGAAGTTTCATATCAGCGCACACTCCGCTGCAGAGTGAATGTTTCATTCTGTGAGCAATATGTTTGTGAATATTACAGCGCTATCTATCAGAAAGCGACAAAAGTGTTCCATATAAAACATTCATATTTATTTACGTACTAGACGAATGTGTAATAAAAATGGGAGTACCTATTTAAAAATGCGGTTGATATCCGTTTGACCTATGGCAGCGCTATCTAGCGGGCCAACCATAGCGCCATCTGTTTGTCCACTTCAAGCTAGAAAAGGTTTTTTTCTTCGTAGTTTTTTTAGTTTGCCGCTTATTTCGTGAGATATTTGGCCCAGTCACTATCAATGGAGCACCCTGTATAGCACGCTAAGAGTGTTCCGCGCATGCGTCAAATTCATATGTTCCACACTGCCCAGCGATCAGCGCCATCGATGGTAGAAGGGCGTAACTCAGTTGTTCTTTGCATTGTCATTCACTGCGGACACCAACGCTGTTGCCCCGATTTGAGAACATCTTCGTCCGCCTCCGTAGCTCAGCATTCGAGTGTCAGCTGCGGTGCTGGACGGACGTGTGGCGGCAACGCTGGCGTTCGGCAGGTAAACAACGGCTGTGTCGCTGTGTCTAAGGTTAGTCGCAAGCGCTCTGCTCTGCTAATTGTGGCTATGATTACTACGAATAAGAAGACAGAATGAACGCGATTAATATATTGAGGAAGGACACGATTAAATTTTCTTTCGACAGATGTCATGTTAGACCAAAAGCTTTTGAAGTGAAACAATGGCTTATCGAAAAAATCATGATTAATGAGAGTGACGTAATTGGTGTTCATTTGTCCTTTGTTACGAACGCTGCTTTCGTGAAGCTGAAGAGTCCAGAATTATGTTGCTCAATAGTAGACAAATTTGGCGGAATTGCTAAGTTTCATCATTCAGACGGTAGTGTAAGTGACGTTCCAGTCTGTCACGCCGGATTAGGTATTCGGACAGTTCGTGTTTTCGAACTGCCCTTTGAAATGCCGGATGACGAAATACAAAAAGTTCTTAGACCCTACGGCAGAATAATTTCGATTATCGCTGAAAAATGGTCAGAGGCCTACATGTTCCCTGTCTTAAACGGCGTTCGTCAAGTAAAGATAGAACTTCATAAGCACATACCGTCATACTTAAATGTGCGCGGTTACCGTGCTTTACTAATATACGACGGACAGCCCAGAACGTGTGCTCTGTGTAATTCCACGGAGCACATTAGAAGCGAGTGTAGCAGGAGGCGCGTCCCGCAGCTGCCGGCTGCAGAGCACGCGGCGCCCGGCCAGGCAGTCGGCCTCAAGCTGACGTACGCTGCCGCCACGTACCCGCGCAGCCCCGCTAGGCAGGAGGAACTTGTTGCCGCACCGGCCGCACCAGGAAACCACGCAGAGCCGAGTCACGTCGAGCAAGCGCGTTCTAGCGAGGCGAGCTACCTGGCCATGGAAACGACCGAAATACCGCGTCAGGGAGGAGCTTCACTGGATGTGCAGGAGACAACACCTGTCTCCACAGAATCTGAAAGTGGAAGCCGCTCTTCTGTTATTCAACACGAAGGCCCACTGACTTCCCAGGTAACTAGAATGAACATCGAGGACGTGACAGGCAGTCACATGGAGACAAATGAGAACCTACCGAAAACGACATCCGACATAGAAGCCCAAAGAGGATCTGGGAAAGAGAATCGAAGTACACAGGACAGCACAATTGAGGACCCTACACCTCGTAACATCACGCAGAAAGACCCAAATATGGAGGTGCAAAATGGAAATCCGAACAGGCTAACCGATAAGAAGAAGGAACAGGTGGCGACTGAGACATCGTCCACAGATTCTCAAGAGAAGTCACCTGCATCATCCAACGGGGGATCCCCAAAGCGCAGGAGAAATAAGAAGCGCAGGCTGGCTCATGAAGCCGCTGAGAGTATAGCCCCCATTTTGAAGGAAAAACTGAAAACCATTAAAGAACGCGACAAGCAGGCAACTGTTTCAGAAGCAACAGTAACTTCCAAGGAACGTCCTACAGGAAGCGGAAGTGAAGCAACTGACAATACCATTGAGATGTCAGGAAATGAACCCATGTCAAGTCAAGCTACCTCAGAGGCACGACTAGATTGGGCACAGGAATCAGACGAAGACATGGCAGATGAACCAATACACGATGAAGATATTTTTTACTAAAAGAGTGGGAATGAAACCGCACAGACAAGAAGCAAGAAGACAGGGGACGGCGAAGGGGAGGAAAAAAAAGACAATGAATTGCCCTTATCGGACTTAGAAATTTAAATCACACCTAACTAATGGAACATGTTTATAATGTGACAACTCTTAACATCAACAAAATTCAGAATGAAACAAAAGTGGCTGCTCTTAAAGATTTTTTGTATCAATCCGAAACAGACATAGAATTATTGCAGGAGGTTAACATCAAAGGTCTATACGTCGTTGGTTATCAAGCAATACTGAATATTGCACCCACCTGAGAGTAATTGTGGGACAGCTATCCTTGCAAAGGACGGCATAGAGATGAAAGATGTCTGCCTTTTAGAATCTGGGCGGGGAATCAGATGCAAAATTTTTAATACTAATTTGGTAAATGTTTACGCACCATCGGGCAATAATGCGAGAGACGAAAGAGCAACATTTTACAAAAGTGATATTCTAGTTTTACTTAAAGACAATCCGGAAAATGTTTTAGTTGGCGGTGATTGGAATTGCGTGTTACATGAAAAGGACCAACGCCCAAACTTCAATAAATCTAAAGAACTTCAGGGCTTAGTTAGTAACATGAAATGGAAAGACGCATGGGAAATTAAGTATCCTACCCTCGTCAGGTTCACATACATTACTAGTAGATCCCAAAGCAGAATCGATAGACTTTACGTTTCTTCGAACTTTGATAATAAAATTGCTGCAATTGAAGTTATACAAACTATCTTTTCCGACCATCTTGCAGTTAAATGCAGTGTTAAGTTACCGAAACAGAAAACTTACTGGGGCCGACCATTGTGGAAATTGAACATAGGTATGTTGCTAGAGAATAACCTAAATGCACAAATAGAAGAAACCTGGCAGGCCTCTTTACGACAGCGCCATAAATACAGGTCAACTATACAATGGTGGGCTGCGGTTGCCAAGAAAAAATTGAGAGCTACCCTAATAGCGCATAGCAAAGAGAGAATGAGATGGACGAGACATACAACGGAATTTTATTATTGTTGTTTACGCGATCTCTATGAACAACCGATGACTAACGATATTTTCATAGAAATAAAGAGAATTAAAGCCAAGCTCATAAATATGAAGAGGTCCCAGCTAGAGGGCTTAAAAATTAGATCGCATGCACAAACTATTGTGGAAGAAGAAAACGCTTCTATCACCTCATAAGACACGAACAACGGAGGCGAAGAAATTTTATTGATCACATGCGGGCGGAGGATAAGAGAATCCTTACAAACCAAAAAGATATATTAGACGAGGTTTATCGATTCTACACTACACTTTACAGTGAACAGCAGATAGATGAAGATACGACAAAGGAATTCTTAACAACATCTGGCCTTAAGAATACAATAACGGAAGAGGACAATCGACACCTCCAGGCACAAATTACTCAAGAAGAAGTTTTCGATGTACTCAAGTCATCGCCCGATGGATTGCCCATAGAGTTTTACAGATCATACTGGCATGTCATAGGCAAAGCTTTTACTGAAATGATAAACGAAGTACTAAATGGGGAGGCTGTTCCTACAGATTTGAAGCAAAGCATCACAGTACTGATCCCAAAAGGCAGGAACTTGGGAATAAAAGATATCACCAAGATGAGACTAATAAGCTTACTCAACACTGATTATAAAATAACAGCTAGGGTAATTAAGGAGAGGATAACACCAATCCTACGGAGGATCATTGGTGTTCATCAGACATGTCTCCCAGGACGAAGCATTTTTAAGACAGTCACTGAATACAGGGACATAGTCGCAATTTTCTCCAACTCTGCAGTACATGGTGGTCTAGTATTCATTGATTTTAATAAGGCCTTTGACAGAGTTCATCATGGGTATCTTTTTAAAACATTGGCATTCATGGGCCTCAATGATAACAACGTGAAGGTTTTCAACAACATTTTAAAGGGAATGAAAACTAATGTATCTCTCAATGGTCATTATAGTAAGGATATTCAAATAACGAGTGGAATCCCTCAAGGGAGCCCATTATCAATGCTGCTCTATGTAATAGCCTTGGAACCACTTTTAAGAAGGTTAGAAGATGTACTAGAGGGCATATCTCTTGCGGGACTGAAAACGGTTTGTAATGCATATGCCGATGATGTCGGTGTGCTGATTAGAAGTAACGATGACGCCACAAGAATGACAGAGAATGTAACCTTGTACTGTAAAGCAACGGGCGCAAAAGTAAATGACACAAAGAGTGCTTTTTTAAAACTGAACGGAATGGCCAACGTAAATATTGCTTGGGCAAAATGCGTTGAGCAACACACTGCCTTGGGTCTCACCCTCCATATGTGTCCTCTTCGAACTATAGCTTCCAATTGGAAAAAAATTTTGGACAATATTCGTGGCTCCCTCATTTTAAATTATTTGAGGGACCTAAACATTAAGCAAAGAATTAAGATCATTAATTGTGCAGTTTTATCGAAAGCCACTTACATTGGGCAAATTTTGCCAATACCTAAAGAAGTTGCAAAAGCTATCACGGCAACGGTTTGCCGATACCTCTGGCAAGGTCATATATTTCGAGTAGCTGCTGGAACAGTGACCCTAACTACCGCAGAGGGGGGACTTGGATTGTCAGATATTTTAAAGAAAACCAATGTTCTGTTTATAAAGAGGTCGTTGCAACTTATTGAAATGTATCCAAATAGTGTAACTTCTAAATTATTCAAACTTTTTGAGCCTAACAGCCTTCGGCCACCAATCGACATCAGAGTAATAAACTATAAATTGAAGCACATTCGACACTTTTATTTCGAACTAAGTTACATGCAATGCCTTGTACAGGATATCAACAAGAGGAACTGCAAATACATGCTGAAAAAAATAAGATCACAGGACAACCCGAATAAGATGGAATTAAAGTACCCTTACAGAAAATGGAAAAATATTTGGCAAAATATAAATAACAAAATACTTACATCAGAAGTACAGTCGACATGGTACAAAGTTGTAAATCATCTAATTAGCACTAACGAGAAATTATATTTAATAGGACGCAGTGACACAAACAAATGCTGTAAATGCAATAGGACTGACACGTTAGATCATCGTTTCGTTTGTCAAGGGTACATTTACTTATGGCAAGAAGTTAAAATGCAAGTTGCCTTTCTCAGACGTCATGATGGGAGAGACATCAACCCAAATATAATATTCTTCCCGGAAGAAGTTTTTTTTCCATCTCAGAAAAATAATGCCATCTTATGGTTAATCGGAAATTACGTTAACTATATTATAAATAAAAATGGGAAAGACAGTATATTGGAATACAGAGAATATTTACGATCAGAATACTATAAAATATACCAGAGTAAAAATCAAATAAAAACGTTTGGTAACATGCTGCGAATTGTGATCGAGAAGCAAGGAGTGGGATAGATGGTAGATGCATGCTAAAGTAGGGGACAGCTGCTGGGGGTGAAGTACGGTGGGGACTTCGTGGGCCCCGTGGCCGCTACGGTAGCCGTGAAGGCCTCAGCAGAACCTTGAAACAGCATGCCAGTGACGACGAAGAAATTCACAGTTTGATATCAAAGGACCAATACTCATTCCCAAGTGAAAGTACTTACTAAGATATAAAGTAAAGAAAAATTCGTGCAGATTAAATGGTGATGTAATTCATTTACTCACTGAAAAAAGGGGGAGAAAAAAAGGTAAATGCCCTAGGAAATTTGTTTTTGTTCTGTATGCATACGTTTTAGTGTACACAGAAGTTATGATTAAAAAATGAAACACCCTAGAAGAGGGATTCATCTTTTAGTTATTTTTTTTTCATAATCTAGCACAATTTCACAAAGAGGAGCTTTTTTTCTCAAATTGAAGAAATGTGATAAACAAGAAAGTAATTTCAAAAATATACATATAAAACAAAAAGACATTCACAAAAAGGTACTTTTCTGAACCGAGGGTTTCACAGTTATGAGAAGACGCAATAGGGCTGAATGATGAATGCTGATGAATGGAACTAAACAGGACAATCCAAAGATTGCGGAACAACCTGCATTTTGCAGAAATTTACGAGAAGAGGAACTTTGAAGCCTTAGAGTGCAGTAGTGCCTCGACACAATTCATCAATTTTCACAGTATCCAACAGGTTGATAACGAAATCAGGAAAAGGAACCAATAATCATGAACACAAATTTATTTTATTTTACATTGATTTACATTCTGTAACATAGCTATGAAGCTCTAGAGAACAAAAATTTTACAACAGGCTGAAGTAAGCCTGCGCCGATGAAGGCGAAATATGGCGAGCGCAAGGACGGGCTAGAAGGGGAGGATGGAGGCCCGAAAAAAAAAAAAAAAAAAAAAAAGGACTGAGGCGCTGCAAAAAAAAAAAAAAAAAAAAAAAAAAAAAAAAAAAGCGGTAGCGTCGCTGACTACCACGCAAGAGGCCCGGGTTCGATTCCCGGCAGGGGACTGGATGTTGTGTGTTGTTCTAATCATCATCATCTCATCATCATTGGCACGTAAGTCGCTCACGCGGCGTTAAATAAAAAGACTTACACTAAGGCGGCCGAACAATCCCGCAAGAGATCTCCCGGCCAAGAAAGCCATACGCTCATTTCCATTTCCATTTCCATGAGCAAGCCCTCTACCGTTGTGTGGAAGACCTCCATGAGGGGTTCTCGCAGGGAGTCGGTTGTCCTTTGCCGTCTCCGTATAGGCCATACTTGGCTCACGCATGGTCACCTCCTGCGTCGCGAGGACCCTACTCAGTGTCGAAGTGGTGCGCCTTTGACAGTCGCCCACATCTTACTTGAATGCCACAATTTAGCCGCAGCACGACGATATTTTAATCTTCCTGACACTTTGCAGCTAGCATTAGCTGACAATACCTCCACGGTTGACTCTGTTTTAAATTTTATGCGTGAGTGTGGGTTTTACAAGTCCATTTAAAGTTTGTGTGTGTCTGTCATTGCTCTGTCCTCCACCTGCATAAGTCTGTTAGGTAGGTGGTTTTAACGTGTTCCAGAGTGGCTGGGTGTGTTCCTTATATCCTTGTGACCATCCAGCAGAAACACTCTTGTACTGTCTCAGCTGTTTTATCCCTTCTTCGTTTTTAATCGTATCCTTTCTTTATATTAGTCTGTAAGTTTTAAACTTTGACTTGTTAATGCATTTACTTCGGAACGCTTAACAAAATGTTTTATCTCTTTGACTGGAACAAGGGACTGATAACCGTCGCTGTTTAGACCCTTCCAAAACCCAACAACAACAACAACAACAACAAATCTTAAAAGGTTTCCACGCGATGACCAGCTGGTACCCACTGTCGCGGTTAATCAGATTCTTCGCCATGCGAATTTTCACCGACTCCTTAATAATGGAGTCCCAAAACGTCGTTGCTGAGGCCAGAATAAATGTTTTATCATACTCCACTGAGAGACCACTGGATAGACAATGTTCAGCTATGGCAGATTTGCTTGGTTGCAAAAGTCGGGTGCAACGTTTGTGTTACGTGCAACGTTCTTCCACGGTGCGTGTGGCCTGGCCTTTATAAGCCATATCACAGTGACAGGGTATCTTGTAAATACCTGACTTCCGTAACAATAAATTCTATTTTACTCAAACAAGCAAATAAGAAATCTTCGATGGTGGATGAAAAACTGAACTATGTTGAAACGATACTGTAGTATCATTCCATTAAATCCTTGTATACTACAGTGTACGTTACTTTCATCTGATTATCATTTCGTAAAAGTGTGCTTGGCCTTTAGTGCCACTGTAATGGGGGATGTACTAGGTGGAGACAAGAATGCTTTATTATTTATGAAAATTGTTATTCGAGGACAAATAAGTGAGCGCCGCGCACATAAGGAGCTTTGCTCCACAGTACCCAACTCCTCTTATACCCTATGTGATTGTGTGTGTGAGGGTCTGTAAGTGTGCATGAAGCCGCGGCTGGGAAGGCAGAGATGCAGAACACTCGGTAGGTTTGCCAACTTTAGTTTTGGGGTGTGGTAGAGAGGTTTCCTTGGGAATGAGATGGTAAAGTGACTGCGACTTGCGAGTTCCTTCAGAATTCGGAGGTTGGCAGAAGATCCCGTTAGATCACAAGCCCCGCTGAAATAAAGAGAGAATTAACACAACCAACACAACCAACACCGGCTACTCGTCAGGATGGGGAGCGGCCACGAGAGGGAGAACGTTTCCGGCTGTCGAAGAGGAAGGATGTGAGTATGGTGGCCTCCGTGGTAAAGTATCAGGAACTGTGTTGGTTGTGTTAATTCTCTCTTTATTTCAGCGGGGAAATGATTTTGTATAATGGGAATGTTGTGCATAGCCACGTGAGTGCAGTATGAGAGAGTAAAGAATGTACGGTATGAATGTAGGGTTACGATCCTTGTCTCAATCCTTTGGTGATACATTTAATGAATGAATATTTTGTATTTTTGGCTTTAAAATGATGATAGGGAGATGTTCAGTGAATTTAATAAACTTGTGTAAATAGTTAAACATTTCGTCTCTAGTTGTTTTTATGAAATTCTGAGTCCCATTTATGCTTAATTAATGATTAAAAAAGAGTGCGAGAATATAAAGTGGGGAATTTCATCTAGTAAGGGAACTGCTACCGGTATGCTATCAGTTGCTGCAGTCTTTTGTGTGTAAAAAGTCGTTATCCGTTGCAATTACCGTGACAGCGGTATCGTGTACTTCATAAATTTATTACTCCAATAGTAGTTGTCACAGAGTGTTATAATGTGTATTCAGACCATCGAGAAATCAAGCAATGTTTACGCATTTGGCCGAGTTACTTAGTTCTAAGGGACACTGTCTTCTTGGAATGTGCCGCTGCTACCCAAGTATGACACAAGCGGTATCTGTTTTTAACACCGAAAATAATCACTGAGCAAGGCGGCAACTGGTAGGAAGCGGAGGGTGCTTAACTTACAATGTTACATAGTTCGAGTGTTCCTTTGCCATGGACTGACTGCTGCCTTCGATCGAAACTCTTTGATGCAATCGATAGGAGGCGAACGAGTGGAAAAAGAGGTGGCTATCTGGAGACCGAGGAGGTTGCGCTAGCGAGCGTGGAGTTGGTGACCGGAACGCCTGAAGGTCGGGAGTGTGTTTGGGACAACGGCTGGAGCTGAGGAACGTTCGTGTGTGAAGGATCGACGGAGACACTTTCGCGCGTTTGAGTAAGACATCGCCACGCTTGGCAGCCCTCTTGTGCAGTATGACGGTATGTCGCCTTGGAACTTTTGAAATCCGAATTAGCCTCGATCAAGTGATATTGTCATTTTGGTGGAACTGTTGTGAAGTTTTCTAAGAATGGAAAATACACAGCCCCTGTAAGGAGTAAGTCGATTGGTTGGCTAGAACCAAGGCACGAACAGTTACCTGCTGTATTAGTTGGACATCTGTTGATCAGGAAGTCAGTCCTGTAACGAGGGGTACCAATGGTACGAAAACATGACCAGTCTAAGGGACCGTGGTTCGGAACCCACGTTAAACTGTAGGTCCCCCTGTAACTGGCTGGGTAAGTCAGTTCGAAAGTCGGAGGAAGACAACGGCATACCACCACCAAACAGGACCGTGCCTAGTAAAGCACTGTGGTGTTCAAACCAATCTTCGGATTGTTGACTGCTTTACCTTACCTAAGGGACTGGTAATATATTAAATAATTTTAGTCAGGTTAGTTTGTGTGTGCTACTTTAATCAGGCTTTGTTTGTCATTACTGTAACATTTCGCTGTGTCGTATTGTTTGTAGTGCTGAAAATTCCGTTCAAAATGTTCAAATGTTTGTAAATCTATCGGAGCAAACTGCGTGGTCATCAGTCCGTAGCTTACAAACTACTTAAACTAAGTTAAACTAACATAAGGACAAGCACACACACCAATGCCCCAGAGAGGACTCGAACCTCCGACGGCGAGCAACCGCGCGCTCCGCAGCGAGGTGCCTTAGACCGCTCGGCTACTCCACCGCGGTGAAAACTCCTTGCATTGGCAAAGTAGTAACTACGGATATTACTAAGAGCTCTCGTGATGATGTGTTGATTGAATTTTCTGTGGTAAACTGATTGGAAAATATTGTTTGAGAATAGGAGCAGTTAATGTTCTGGTTGAGCTTTTAAATTATTTATCTGATGTTCTCCCTAAAGGTATGGGTGGACAGAGTTAACTTGTTTAAGTTTAATGGCAAGCTTGATGAAGTCGCTGTGTATAAATTGCTGTAAAGAATTGTTAATTTTCGTAAGTGGCCGAAGCGCTGCACCCTTGGGCAATATCTGAAAGCTCTATAACCTGATTATTAATAGTAAAATAGTAAAGAAAAGTGCATTTGGTACTCTGAATTGTTTGGAATCTGATTCTTGTGGTTTTGGTAACTCTAGCGGTTCAAACAGATATTAAAAATCTGTTATTATTGTTGTTTAAAAATTACCACTCATAATTCTCTTTTAAAGCTCTGTTCAGTCAAAGGACACTATAAAATAAAATGGTAGGTCACGGTGTTTAATTGTTCAGCCAGGATAAAACTTTTTGTTTTGGCTATTGAAGGTTAATAAACCTTTTGATAAAGTGTTTGACTTTCAGTATAAAACTAGTTCGTTTCACCTCCCATTAAATCTGTGTCTCTTTCACTTGAAAACTCCGCAGGATTATTTCTGTTTTGACTGACAAGTTCCCAACAAACGGAAGAAAAGCAAGAGATTTTGCCGGAATGCTCTCCTCTATCACTACTTCTTGGTTCACGGTTTTAATTGTAAGTAACTTCTTAAGCTGCCTGGTAGAATATTCGTTATCCCTAAACACTTGCTGTAGGTGAACGAGATTTCAAACAGACTTTCTGCATCTGGTACTGATTATGCTGTACGTACAAGTGTTTTAAGAACACTCATAGTTTACCGCGGTGGAGTAGCCGAGCGGTCTAAGGCGCCTCGCTACGGAGCGCGCGGTTACTCGCCCTGGAGGTTCGAGTCCTCCCTGGGGCATGGGTGTGTGTGTTTGTCCTTAGGTTAGTTTACCTCAGTGTAAGCAGTTTGTAAGCTTCGGACTGATGACCACGCAGTTTGGTCTGATAGATTTACAAACATTTGAATTTGAACACTCATAGTTTGAGATGGGTTGTGGTAATTCGAACCTTGTAAATACATATCGGTATGAGTGGGCTTACGACAGACAGAATGCCCTAAAGAGCCATCAGTCTTTCGTCTGACCAAAGCATTCAAAAAATAAGAAGGCAGCCAACCAACGAGCTGCCGTTCCTTGTAAGTAGTTCTTCTGTCCTTGCGTTCACTTACGTGGGCCCTTCCTTTCAGTGGCGTAACTAGGGGGGGGGGGGGGGGGGGGAATAGATCTGCGTGACGAGCAAAATTTTAGTCAGTTTCCAGACAGACTACCACCTACCACTCCCATCGAAGAAACTAATTCACTCCCATCCAATGAAAGATTTAGGTAAAACACCCCAAGTTTTCAATCTTTACCTTTACCAGATTGCTGTATTGCTGTTATACGATTTCTTTCTTTTTTTTTTTTTTCGAGTTCTGGGGGGGGGGGTTCTATCCCCCTCACCCCCCCCCCCCCCCCCATAGTTACGCCACTGCTTCCTTTCGTTCGCGAACGACCCACGTCTAGTACGCATGAACTGCAACATAAACCACGGTTGAACACTACAGAAGCATTCGGGAGGATGGTGGTTCAAATCCACCTCCGGCCATCCAGATTTAGGTTTTCCGTGATTTCCCTAAATCACTCCAGGCATATGCCGGGATGGTTCCTTTCAAAGGGCACGGCCGATTTCCTTCCTCATCCTAACGCAAAAACTCCGAGCGTTAGCTCCGTCTCTAATGGCCAAGCTGTCGACTGGACGTTAAACCCTAAGCATCCATCCATCCACTACAGAAGAAGACTTTAATCTTAATACAGAAAAGAAATCCAGTATGGCTGTCTCCAAATGGAAACAGTTCACACAGTGGTCGATTACATGATGTTCGCCAAAGTCGATAACAGAAAGGACAATAGTGACGTGCCAACTGCAAAAAGTAGTGTGGAGAGCGCACGAGCAACGCTACGCCAAACCGGTGGCCAACGGCCTTCGGGCGACTCTTGCAGCGAGCGGAACCACAGCGGCGCATCGGCCGGGTGGGGCGGCGCGCGCATGCGCAGAGCGGCGCTGCCCCCTCCACCGGCCCCCGGACCACGTGCGGCTCCGTGACGCGGCGAGGCGCCCCGACAACCATACGGCGGAGCGAACGGAACGCCTGCAGTGGCGGTTCTAGGCGTCGGCGACGTCGGCAACCGCCGACGGCCTCGCGCCTGTAGGGGCCTCGTAAATCATTGTTAAAATTTTAGCTTTTTTTTTTTTTTTTTTTTTTTTTTTTTTTTTTTTCCCCTCCATACTTGATGTTTAACGGCGCTTTTCAGCTGCTAGGTTATGTAGCGACGACCGACATCTTACTCTAGCTGAACCATAGGACGAACACAACTTCCGTACCCAAGGGCGGGATTCGAACCCCGACGAGAGTGATTTCGTTCACCGTGATAAGGTACCTTAGTGCGCTCGGCCATTCCCGGTCGGCAGCTATTTAGTTGTCCGTATTTATTTCCGCGTGAGTGCAGCAGTAATGCAATTTTTAGTTAAATACTTGCAAAAGAACTTCTTCAGTACATTTTAGAAAACAATTTGGAACCAGTATATCCAACTGTTTATATAACAATCAGAATCATGCTCACAGTTCCAGTCAGTACAGCTTCGACCGAGAGAAGCTTCTCAAAGTTAAAGTTGATTAAGACTTACTTGAGAGTGCTAATGAGCCAAGAAGGACTATCTGCATTGTCAGTACATTCAATTGAAGCCAAAATAGCAGCTAGTATTAATTAAGATGTGATCTTAAAAACATTCAGTGAGGCGAAAAGCCGAAAAGTTTCTCTATTTTGTGTTTGTTTATAGCAATTTTTGTCTTTGGAATAATACTTGTATATCGAATAAAATTTTACTATAATGATTATTGATGTATAATTAAACTGATTTTACTTAACATTTTCTTCCTTACTGAAAAAAATGTAAGGGGCCTCGCAAAGCCGAGTTCGCCGACGCCCAGTTTTCGTGTAGCGCCGCCACTGCAGTCGCTGAGCCAAACGATCCTGGTCAATATCAAACCTGATATCAGCACGCCTGACGATACACTCGCCTCTGATCGCACCTTTATATGTTGACAAAATTTATCATGTATGAACGTCAACATTACCAAAACCAATTTAACCTTGCTCATTAAGTGACAACATCCTGCCTTGAGGTCTATTAAAGCTTTCCTCAAGTACAGGAAATCCCATCCGCAATAACTTAGGAGCGATCGAGAAAGTGCACTTTATTTCTTCCTCCTTGACTAATATCACCACTTATGTTTGATACTTCATAGTCAGTGACTGTGCCCTAATAGCTCCAATAATTTTACAGTTTTGGATTGGTAAACCGGCATATTATTGTTGCGACTGATCTGGCTCTAAAGAGCTGTGCTCATGACAGAAAAGGGCAAGGTGGTTGTCGCACGGTCGATGCTTCCGAAAGCCGTGCTGATACATGTACAGAAGCTTTTCCGTCTCAAGAAAATTTACTTGCATGTTACCAATACTAGAATTATTACCATAGGTTCGATAATTTTGGTTATTATTTTGCATTTTCTCAGATGTTAGTTATAATTCCCATTACTTCCTTCCTGATTCTCAGGATAAGTATTACGTTCCAATAATTATTGTTTCTTTTCCCTGACCATATTATTTTCTGCTGGATTATCTAGTACATGGCTGTTTCCACTCCCATTAGGCTGTTTCAAATCTTCTTTAATCAAATCTAGTGAATGAGCTACAGACATAAACTTCTCAAGTTCTGTATCTGATACAATGACTAATTGATTTCTACTAAGAGTAGGCACTTTAGCTTTAAGGATTCGGAAAACTACCTTGTGCGATATTGGTTCGCACCGTATCTAGTTTTATTTATGTATCGTTCGAAATATTTTAGTAAGCTACTTTTTTTTGGGTTGTAATATTCTGACTATACACTTGTTTATGTGGACTTTCACGTTCACTAATGGACCGACACATTGAAACGAACCTTCTTTCAAATTGTTCCGCTGTCCTACACTATTATCAGCCTCATTGGTCCATAACGCATCTTCTCCGGTAATATGAGGCACATTAAAATGTATTTTGTGATACTCCTACCATGATCTAGGGAAAATATTTCTATAACTCATGATGAAAAGTATAGGACTGGCTGTTTCCTTCTCAGACGTGAAATTCTCGAATAGTCTTATTTTAATCATACTTTGTTCCACTTCCGTCACCATGAATGTAGACAGCCATAGGCTGAAGTTCATTTTTTATGGATTTTTAGCTTTATTTTTGTGAATCTGAACGTGTATCCGCCTTATAGCTCTATTTTGTATGTGAAAGTCATCCATGATCGATAATCTCAGTCGATGTTTGTAACTACTGCACATTATAATGTCTTTGCAAATGCGATGTAGCATCTGCGCTACAGTGGCTTCTTTGACTGCTGAGGCGAGTCTAGAGAGTGAGCTGTTGAGCAGAAGAGTCGATTGTGGGCTAGGCTAGCTGACAGACGTATGACAACTGTGTTGTATACTAAGGCTGAATTGGTCGGCAATGACTGTATTGAGTTTGATTTATTTCACTCTATATTTCTGAATATAAACGTATTATATTAGACAGTGGATTCTGTATCAAGAGGAAGAGAATATTTGTATGGAACGGAGTTGTATAAAACCGTTGTATTATATTGAAGACTCAACAAAGGTATGTTTCTTTAATTCAATAAATAACTTAATGATTACTAATTTTTCTTATTTGAGCTCAACCTCGTCCCTCATTTTCCTGATTGTAGCATTTTTGATTTTGTTGTATGGAACGTGTTGAGTTTTTTGAGAAAAAGATTTCCTTTTAAATGTAAATGTTCACGTACCAGTAAAGTAATCAGTCCTTACATGCCACTGAATCCGACTGTCAGAAATAATGTTCACAGAAGTACAGATTTTTTACTTACAGAGCCTAGTTTTGTATGTTAAATCCGTTGCGCACATATGATTAGAAAAACTTCTTGATTTAAATAGAAAGACTTAATAAGAATAGGAAACTTTCTGTTAAAAAACCTTCATCAAGCTTTCACTTTCACTTAATAAAGTTACAACAAGAAGCTTTCACCACTCGCCGCTGTACTCTCGCTTTCAAGGACCTCTAATCTACTGTATATTTCAGCTCTCCAAATATAAATTTCATCAACAGTCTCTGTTAAATCCAGCACATTGATTGCCAAACCTTTTTCACCGTGATCTAGTGTAGCTGTGCATTCTCCGGCACTAATCTGTTCCTTAATAACAGCCCTTTCCTGATTCCTGGGGGGAAATATTTTAGTTTCTGAATGTTCCTCCAGATTCTCCCTGGATTTTGTATCTACCAACTTTTCTCTGTCCGTATTTCCTTTTCTAATCACAAACATTTCAAAAATATATAATTCACACTATCAACTCTGTTCACTTATTTCATTGATTTATAAATGAATATTTTATGAACCTCTGAGCCAAAGTTGTTTATTTGTCATAACATGATTAGTGTCCACGGAAATCTACGCCACAATCTTGCTGTAGTATCAATTTAGTGAAGTACCTTCACAATAGGGCAAGAATTCATGGATAACAATATCCTTACCTTATTAAAATTCGCAAGGGCATCAATTTTGTTTCAGAGCCAGTATGAATCCTTCGTTTTGCCCAGCTATATCACATAAGGGTCATGTGGTCCACGAGTTACCCAAATAATTAAGTTCATGAAATGAAATAGAGGTATGCTCAGTCGCATGAAATTATTTGCACACACACAACCTAATAAAATGTTAATTGCCTTCACTGTTAACCAGTAATTAATTGTTCTTCATACTTAGCATTTTATCTTCTTCTCGCTCAGCCCCACGATGGACAGCGCAAATTGGGTTGCCTCCTTTCCGTCTTGCATTCGATTGTGAGATTTCTCTTGGGGTTCGGAATTATATTTTATGGTACTTCATGGCGCTCAGGTTAGTAAAAAATTGCACAGGAGAGCGACACAATATCGTGCAGATCCCAAAAGTTATTAAAAATTCGATGTTTAGTGGTAAATTGAAAAATAAAATAAAAAATGTTTCTTAATCTGTAGAGATCTGCCGTAATGTTATGTAAAACAGTTCTACAGTGATAACTGCTCACCTACAGTTTTTTTCATGAAATAACATTTGTTGTATACTAATAGCGAATAAAGCCTTCATGTATTCTGTTAAATTCTAAGCTTTGTGTCGTAAATTCAGGCTAGCGTGCTGTTATTTTTAGTCAGAGATGTATTTCACTTCGTGAGAGACATCTAACTTTAACAATCGAATGTACTCTTAGTCTCTTCGGGTATATTTAAATATCTGTTGAAATTAATAATTTGTCACTTTGGAATTTAACTAACAGCAATCACAGTGTTAATACTCTGCTCTTAAATTCCGTTTCCTAACTTTATAGTCTTAGCAGCATATTTAAGACAGATTGGCCGAAGTAATAAAACAGGTCACAGTTGGATAACGTGTCACTATTCGTCGAGAAAACTTAATCATTAAGTTGCAATATATTCTGAAACCGACTTCCAATCATTAGAAACGCTTTTAGGAATAGTCACAATTTGTGGACCTAAATTCAGTACAGTACAATGCCATGTACGGACGCAAGCAGATGAACAAGTAATGGAAGGCAGTCAGTGGCATACAAGCAAGCAAGCAAACAGCCATGAATGTGGTATTGCCACGCATACGCCTACGTATTTTACACTATGGATGATCTGTTGGTCTCTACTTTCCGTTCCTCACACTTCATTGCGTATAATAGTTATTCTGTAATTTATGGAAATTAGTTCTTAATTTATGCTCTTTGGTCAAAATTATTGAAATTATAGAAAAGTTTAATCGAAAATATAAAGTAGACGTTACATCATACATTACGCGATATGGAGAATATCATGAGTGTTTTACAAACAAAGGAAAAAAGGAACACATATGAATCTTCTCGAAAAGGTGGAAATTTGTACTAACGCGAAATATCACCCGGATAAATGTTAAATGATCAGAAAGACCTTAGGAATACGAAGTACTTGACAATATTAGGTCAGCCATGTTCAGTCATCTGCATTAAGCAACACACGACTGCAGGTAAACTACTGCATTAGGCTATTTTGAACAGAGGAGAGAATATATGCACATATGACAACTGTACATAGGTTAGTCGACAAAGTTAGGGGAATAACGGTTAACGCCGAGCTCCTGGCAAGATATTTCGGCTGACAGGCGCTCACCCATCTTCAGGTGAGTGTCAGCCGCTGGAGATTACTATTTCACAGGGACATATTTTTTACCACATGAGTGAATATGTGCGAATGTGTCATGAATATGTTACTGAGTTCTGTATATGTTGGTACAAAAGTTATGCATTGATAAAATAAGAAATTAATTAATAATGACTAAATTGAGACAGTAACTATGTACATTTGTAATGACGCCACATATGTAAATATTTGAGACATTTCTGTCATAATGTTTGCTGTCTGCTTCAATGGTATATGAAAATAATAAGTTCGATGAATTCGATGACTCAAAGTATTAACTTCATAACCCAAACTAGTTAGCTTTACAGAGGAGCAAAGAAGTTAAATAAACAGTATAAATTCAAATTTATTTCAAATCCGCTAATAATTAGCAGATCAACAGATACTGAAGAAGTGATTTAATTGTCACATACTAATGTGGAACTATTCTCAAGTTAAGTGCCTTTCTCTATCGTTCCATTCTCTAATAGCGCGCGGAAAGAAAGAACACCTAAATCGTTCCGTTTTCGATCTGATTTCTCTCATTTTATTGGGATGGTCATGTTTACCTATGTATGTGGGTGCTAGCAAAATATTTTCACATTAAGAGGTAAAAGTCGGTGCTTGCAAATACGTAAATAGATCTCGCCGCGACGTTATTTTAATGATGTCCACCTCGATTTCCACATCGAGGAAGTGTGATGTAGGCAGTCTCTTTGGTGGAGCTGTTGCATCTTCGAAGTGTTCTGCCAATGAAACGTAATCTTTGGTTCGCCTTCCCCACAATATTTTCTATGTGTTCTCTCCAGTCTAATTTGTTCGTAATTGTAACTCCTAGGTCTTTGGTAGAATTTACGACCTTAAAGTTTGACTGATTTATCGTGTAACTGAAGTTCAGCGGATTTCTTTTAGTGGTCATGTGAATTACTTCACACTTTTCATTATTTCGTGTTAATTGCCAATTTTTGCACCATGTAGAAATGTTGTCTAAATCATTATGCAGTTGCTTTTGGTCCTCTGTTAACCTCACTAACCGTTAAATGACAGCATCATCCACGAACATTCTAACGGAGCTATTCAGATTGTCTCCTAAATCGTTTATAAACACAAAGAAGAGCAGAGGATCTATAACGTTTCCCTGGGAAACGCCAGATATCACTTCTGTTTTATTCGATGACTTACCGTCAATTACAACGAGCTGTGTCCTTTCCGATAGAAAATCGTGAATCTAATCGCACAATTGTGGCGATATTCCACGCAATTTCATTAGAAACATACTGCAAACTGACTTCAGTGACATGGCCCTGTAATTTTGCCGACCACTTATATTGCCTTTCTTGGATATTTGGGCGATGTGAACTTTCCAGTCTTTGGGTACGGATCTTTCGCTGGACTAGCTATTGTACATTTTAGCTGGGTATAGAGCTATTGCATCAGCATACACAACTGGATAGGGTAACGTGCTTTTGTATGGTAATTTTAGTTGCTTTACTACTCCAAGGGTAACTACTTCTAACTTACGCATGTTGCCAAATGTTCTTGATTCTAATTTTGTAATACTTGCTTTGTATTCTTTGGTAAAGGAATTTCGGAAGTTGTCTCCAGGACTTCTGCTTTAGAAATACTGTCATCAATAGCATCACAATTTCTATGGCTCATTGAAAGAACTGATTGTGTTTTTGCGCTAGTATACTTCACATATAACCAGCATTTCGTTGGGATTTCCACCAAATTACGAGACAGAGTTTCGTTGTGAAACAGACGAAAACTGATTTGCCACGTATATGCATCGAGATCCTGCATAGGGTCTACCTCAACGAGCTATCCAGTAAAACAGTCAAGTCAAACAAAACTTTGTGGTACGCTTGGGGTTTGGTAAATTGAAAAATTTGCCATCACAGACAAAAATGTACGACGACTTGTGACTTTTATATATGTTATCGTTGAGTTGACCGAATATTATGTGAATATTTGACAGGCTTTTGAACGGTAACTTGAATCTACGGATAGTGTTATGGAAAATACTTTCAAGACTTCCGGGATCGTCATCTTCGGACTTATCGTATAACTTTCGATGAAGTGTGTATTTGCCAATCAACACAATTGGTTCTTGATTCTTTTGAGCCGGCCGCGGTGGCTGAGGGGACTAAGGCGCTCCACTCACGGTCTGCACGGCCACTACGGTCGGGGGTTCGAATCCCCCCTCGGGCATGGATATTTGTGCCGTCCTAGTTCGTAAGTAGTTTGTAAGTTTAGGGACTGATGATCCCGTAGTTAAGTACCATAGACTATACAATCACTTAAACATTTGATTTCATTCTTTTGATACCAAAAACTTTGATTGTCGTTACCTCTTCGTAGAGCGAAGATTTCAGTCTGTATAATGTAAACCAATCAATTTTTTTTTCGCCGAGTCAATATTTTTCAAAAAAAAAAAAAAAAAAAAAAAAAAAAAAAAAAAAAAAAAAAAAAAAGAAATAATAAAAAAAATGTTCAAATGTTTGTATAGCTTATGGGACTTAACTACGGGGTCATCAGTCCCTAAACTTATAAACTACTTATGAACTAGCTAATACTAAGGACGGCACAAATATCCATGCCCGAGGGGGTATTCGAACCCCCGACCGTAGTGACCGTGCAGACCGTGACTGGAGCGCTTCAGTCCCCTCGGCCACCGCGGCCGGCAGATTTTTTTTCAAATCGCATCGAAAGTTTCAGAGCGGCCTCAACGCCGTATTACATCAAATTACGCCTTTTTCCTAGTACAACCTCACGGTTCCTCTGTTGTATCTTGATAACGAATAAAAATGTTCGAAAATGGAACGATGCCGTTTGTAGATAAAAAGCCTGTAAGACGCATTAGAAGCATCTGAACAATTCGCATGGTTAGTTACTTAGATATTTGTGACTCACCGTGCAAAAAAAAAAAAAAAAAGGCTAAAATCGGGTTTTGTGATTTGTGAAAACTGAGATAAGTTTGAACCTCTGGTTCTCGGTAACGGACTGAGATCTCGATAAAATTTAAACAGTGTTTGAGAATATCATCATCAGAACATTAGGTAAAAATTTCGACGATTAGCAGTGAATAGAAAGTATCGAACTGATATTCCTATAATTCGTGTTTTGGGTACCCAGAAAATCTTGCTTTTTCGTGATTTTAACAGGAACCACCCATGAATAAATTGTGCTTTTGTAAAATCCATAGACCACACGTAGTACTCAAATATCATCCAGTTTCCTCAATTTGGATGGACTTCAGAAAGCGTGAAACTTCGAAAGTATTCACTTTGTACTGTAGGTCACCTACAGTATTGCCATTTTTATAATATGTATACAAGTGATCACTAGACGAAAGGCTATCCAGAACACTTTACTCTTAACTCTGTGATCGACAGAACCAGAGATGTGAGTCCCTGAAAAATCGCGGATTGGCACGCTCCGTTTACGAACACTTTAATAGCGAAGAGTATGATAATTGTGCACAACGAAATACAGTTTTATGCATTGCCACATCTAGATTCTTGCAAAATTCCACTCAAGTTAAGGAAAAAATTACGACTTATCATGACAATCCAAGTGTTGTTTACAAAAAGAATTTAGCGATGCATGGAGATACCCACTTGTTCGCTTGTAGCTCCAGGCCAGCCACCAGCTGTGTAGAGCTACTAAACACCGAGGCTGGCGCATCCGCCATTTTCATTAACTGCGAATGCTAAACACAACACGCAGCTTATGCGAACAGCTTTGTTTTGTTCAAGTTTAGTGAAATATTTTACAAGTGTACGGAAGAGGTCGTGCGACTTTGAGCTTGCATTCCGCTCTTGTTCCGCTCAAGTCTTCTGGTCCGGATTGTATACCTATTAGATTTCTATCTGATTATGCTGAAGCGATAGCTCCTTACTTAACAGTCATATACAACCGCTCTCTCATAGAAGGATCTGTACCAAAAGATTGGAAAGTTGCCCAGGACACACCTATCTTCAAGAAAGGCACTACGAGTAACCCACTAAACTACAGGCCTATTTCATTGACGTCAATTTGCAGCACGGTTTACGAACATATCCTGTATTCAAATATTATGAATTATCTCGAACAGATCGATCTATTGACCCAAGGTCAACACGGATTTAGAAAATATCGTTCATGCGAAACACAACTAGCTCTTTATTCACACGAAGTGATGGGTGCTATCGACAAAGGTTTGCAAATCGATTCCGTATTTCTTGATTTCCAGAAAGCTATTGACACCGTACCGCACAAACGGCTTTTAATCAAACTGCGTGGTTATGGTATATCGCCCCAAATTTGCGGTTGGATAGGGTATTTCTTGTCAGAGAGGACACAGTTCGTAGTAATCGATGGTAAGGCATCGACTAAAACAGAGGTGATATCGGGCGTTCCACAGGGTAGTGTTATTGGTCCTCTGCTATTCCTTATTTACATAAACGATTTAGGGGAAAATCTAAGTAGCTCCCTTAGGTTGTTTGCAGATGACGCCGTCATTTACCGTCTAGTAAAATCATCTGAAGATCAAAACCAACTGCAGAACGATCTGAATAAGATATTACTATGATGTAAAAATTGGCAATCCACTCTAAATAATGAGAAGTGTGAAGTCGACCACATGAGTACGAAAAGAAATCCATTAAACTTTGTTTACAAAATAAATCAATGAAAAGTGAAAGTCGTAAACTCCACAAAATACTTAGGAATTACTATTACTTCAGACCTAAACTGGAAAGAACACGTAGATAATATCGTGGGAAAGGCCTAACCAGAGACTGCGTTTTATTGGCAGAACCCTTAAAAGATGCAACAGAACTACTAAAGAAACTGCATACACTACTCTTGTCCGTCCATTTTTGGAGTATTGCAGCCCCGTGTGGGATCCTTATCAGGTGGGTTTGACGGAGGACATCGAAAGAGTCCAAAGAAGTGCAGCTCGTTTCGTACTATCACGATACAGGGGAGACAGCGTTACGGAAATGATACAGGATCTGGGATGGGAATCATTAGAACAACGGCGCTTATCGCTGCGGCGTGGGCTACTTGCGAAACTCCAATCGCCAACATTCTCCTCCGAATGCGAAAATATATTGTTGACTCCCACTTACATAGATAGAAATGATCATCAGAATAAAATACGAGAAATCAGAGCTCGAACAGAAAGATTCAGGTGTTCTTTCTTCCCGCGCGCTATTCCAGAATGGAATGGGAGATAAATAGTATAATTGTGATTCGATGTACCCTCTGCCAGGCACTTAAATGTGATTTACAGAGTATCCCATGTAGATGTAGATGTTTATATCGATATGTGTGGATTAGACGCAAAAATCTCGCATTTTCTTTACTTATTGTTGCTTTTCTTTGCTGTCCGGATAAAGAAAAAAAGCGCAAGAAACATATACATTTCTGTGATAAAAATCGCGTACTACGTTTAATTCTGCCGAAACTGGTCATCTAGATAAGAGTTTTTAAGAGATCTTGGGTTGTATTTGAATAATGACTGTCAATGTGAGAGGTTTGTTTGCCGCCTTGCAATAAGTGTTTGTTGTGTGCTGTGACAAATACACCACATCGGATTTTAGTAGTCACATTGCTGAATGTACTTCTATTACGTTATTGAAGATGTTTCAGCAAGTATTACAAACAGTAAAACGAAGACGAATGTTAGTGTACAGGATCTAAAGTTTACGGTCGTAGAGGCATATTGTTTCGATGTGGGCAACTAACGTTGAATGCTATTTGAAGATCTAATCGTATAGAATGAGGGGAATAATCCTTTGTGTTGGCCATGAAATAAATACATAATTCTGTTCCTTTTCTAAGGTTGTCAGGTTTTTTATGTAACAGTCCGTCGTCAGTAATTTAATAATCCTTGTAAAGCAATCACTTCGTTGCCAACATTAGCACACAGCCACAGCCGTAAGTAAAATTTACAATGGATTCTGTGTCAGTTTTGTTATAGTCTCTTATAGATATTAGTCATTATTAGCATTTACTAATACGAAATTTGATTGAGGTTGTATTTTATGACAAAACATCGGGCAGTATTCTTTCAAATTGCATACTACAGTTATGACGCTAAAACCACAAATAGCATTCAATTGAACGTAGTTGTCTCTATCAGCATAGTGCGCTGCCATAGCCGTAACTAAACTTTTGCCCAGTATATTTATATTTTCCGTTTTAGTGTTTATAATAGTTTCTCGCAGTAACGTAATAGAAGTATCTTCAACAATTTGTGCAGTCAGTATAAAACTTCTTGATGTGTATTTCTCAATATGCTATATAAGACACACATATTGTGCTCTAAAAAGTGTTTGTTCTGCGATGTTTCGCTGTGTTATGATATTTTGCGGCTTCTCTTAAGAGTTAGTAGGCCCTACTTTCAATAGAGCTAAACAAAAACTTACGATCGAATCTCACATACAATTTTTACTGTCAAATATTGCATCAAGTCATAATAATAAATACATAACTGTGCGCTCGGTTCGGGTTCCTAGTTTTAGCGCCGACAATTAATGATAATTTTTTTTCTCTCAGAATCTCTAGGGAAACTAAACATTCTGTAGCAACCTCTCGAATAATTTGAGGCGTTTATGGCAACACAACCACCCATAATGTCGTGCTAAAGTGCCGTGTCGCAAATCCTATAGCACCGCAGTGTGTTTAACGTAGGAGCTACGGGAATAAAAATGGCGGATGCGTCATCTCGTACTTATAGGGGTCTTACAACGGTGGATGTCGACAGAGCTGCCTGTGACAGAAGTACAGTTACTTATATGGTGTCTGTTTCTTTCGAACTTGTCCCAAAAGAACAGACACCTCACACCATATAAATAATTGTAACAGGCAACTGACAATTTCAATGCGGACGCATCAATACGCTGGAAGGAAGGAAGGAATCTTGGAGTTTTACGTCCCGTCGACAGCGTGGTCATCAGAGACGGAAATACGCTCGATTCCTTGCGGGAATCCAGTATAGGCTGCGAGCGAGTGGAATCAGATGGGCAGGAGGCACTACAATCGTAGTGTGCTACAGGGTGAGAATTTTGGTTGGAAGGGAAGCGTAACTGCATAGACCAGTAATTAAGGCGACCCCTGGCCCAAAGCAGGGCCGGATCTAGGACATTTGCCAAAGGGGGCAAGTTTAAATTTGCCGCCCCTTCTTTTACCCCTCCCCCTGTAAGTATCGACTTTTTGACGCTAACTGGGTTACATATTTCTAAATAAATGTCACAATCTCACAACATGAACTTATTTTATTGACTGAATTAAGATCAAAGGAGAACAGAACAATTTTAATACATACAAAAACATTACAAGATTACTCATCGTACAAAAATCAATTCAAAATTTCGCTTTTCGAGCTTTTTTTTCTTCAAAACTGTTTTTGATATCATCATAGTTTAGAGAAGCAGTTCGTTTGTGCTCTATGGATAATATACTCAGATTTGTTAAGCAGTCGTGCTCATCAAGTGTATTTAATTAGTTTCAGCTTGCTGAAACTTCTTTCTCCAGACGAAGCAGAAACTAGAATGGTAAGATATATTTTAATGCTGTAGTAAGTAAAAATGTAAATGTTTGTACAGCTTATGGGTCTCAACTACGGGGTCATCAGTCCCTAAACTTACAAACTAGCTTATACTAAGGACGGCACAAATATCCATGCTCGAGGTGGGATTCGAACCCCCGACCGTAGTGGCCGTGCAGACTGTAACTGGCGTGCCGCAGACAGCTCGGCCACCGCGGCTGGCTCAATTCCACCGCTACCGAGAGAGGACTCTACATCCTTAATGCTTTTGACTTTCAGTAAGAAGTGTGCGCACCTGAAACACTTTCTTTTTATAAGGACTGGAACGTTATTCATATTCACCTGTTCTACAAATATTACCTTGATATGAAATATGAATATTCATTTATCTAAAGAGAAAATCTATGCAAATTAATAAACATAGCATTTACTTCTGCAATAACGCAAACATATCCCCCATTTTGGCTAATATCCAGTAGATTTTTAAAGTTTGATTATCTGAAGTATCTGTGACAGAGCAACACTGAAGTCAGAAGTCAGCAACCAGGAATTTTAGTTTTATTAAATGATTTCGGTATTTATTGCAGTCATTTTACTTTTAATAATTCTGTGTCAGTTAATTTTACTAAATTATACCAGAAAGATACAGACTGTAAAAAAAAAAAAAAAAAGAGTCGGTCAAAATTTGCCGCCCTCTAAATTCTGCCGCCCGGGGCAACTGCCCCCTTTTCCCCCCTCTAGATCCGGCCCTGTCCAAAGCGGGGAATCGCGGTTTTGCACAAAGTTTCATCTTCGCAGTTGAATTTATTTCAATTTCCTGGAACGTTAGAAATGTTTAAATATTTGAAATTCGTGTGTGAGAAGTGTTTCGCCGCAGCTCTAGGTAGGGCAGCTATGTGCTGACCAATAGGCGGCGTCGGAGCCAGGAAACAGAGCCATCCCTGTGTAAGTGTCCGCCAAGGCCCCGGCTTTCGTAGCTACCTAGGGAACCGTCAAACACGTCCTGTCAAAATCCGGGCCGATTATTCTACCACGATAGCTTAAAAAAAAAGGAAAGTAGCGGCACTAAAAATGTTAACTGTCGATCTAATCTAGAAGCCTGTTCTACGCTTCAAACTGCCGCACAACCACGAATTCTTCCGGTAATACATCAACGCTCCCAAGCGTCAAACTGGCGTTGGTAAGGACACGGTAATCTGTGCCCCAAAATTTCGTGCACATTGTAACGATACTGCTGACCCCCTCATCTCAATGTTATCATACGATACCGTCTGCCTGGTCCTCTCATCTCAATGTCATCCTACGATACCGTCTGCGTCGGAGCCGGAATCGTGTGGTTCAATAGTGATAAAAGTTGCGTGTGGAGTTAGTTAAGAACGATATAGCCAGCCTAGGAATCAGTTTCTCAGTGATACTGTGATTAAACAAGTGATATATTTCATTAATTAAGAGATTCATATAGTTTCTTTCCAGACAGTTCTATAAACAATACTTTTGTCATTGTTCATTATTTCAAATAAATAGACGGACGAAGGGTAAAAACTTTTGTAAGACATAAAGAAATGAAAATAAATAGCATTGTTTATATGTTAGGCTCATAAACAAGTTGTGTTGACCAGCTAATTGTGTTATTTCGACTATTACATTAATTATCAATATTGAATTCTTTGTATATATTGACTGAGTTGAGATTTGGAGTATATTTTGTGAATGGCCATGACATTTGATAGTTCAATATATGTTAGGAAAGGAACATGTATGTTGTATTCATTAACAAATTAATTTATATTTAACATCGCACTTTGTTGTTAACAGAAAGATCGGAAATTTCGTCTTAAAAATACATGTGCCATCTAAAATTATTGTATGCATAGTTTTCATTTTATATTGTGATTATTTTTGTATACATGAAATGTTTTACTGTTGTGTTCGTTAATTGTAAATTACTATATTCAATTGTTATGAACAATGGTTAATGTAAGGTCATTATTGCCGATGTTATATATTTGCATCACCGCCTTGCGTGGGGGAGTTCGAGTTTTAGTCGGTTGTCAAGTGCTCTGGAAGCTATGTCAGTCTGTTGTTTTAAAAATGGAAGTTCTGTTGTTTTGCATTGTTTTGAATTTGTTATGTTTTGGTGGAGAAGAAGTTTTGATTAATATTCAAGAAGAAGTGAAAATTTTTATCTACGAGTATTTATTTCTACCACGACGCCCCAGGAGAATAATGTTGCAGCGAGCAAAACCCCCATACATCGAAATATTGAAAAGACGAGTATTCTGTTTGAAAGTGGTAGAAAGGAACTGTAATTACTTATATAGTACCTTTATAGTATACAAATGTTTTAACATGCACGAAGTTTGTCGTCTTGAGAGGTAGTATAGCGCATTCTTTGAAGCGAATTGCGACTGATTACTTAATGTGTGGTAATAATTGGAGCTGTATCATTGTTATCTTGGGCAGCAATAACAGAAAAGGTGGCAGATGGTGTTCAGCCTCTAATTGCCGAAATAATTCTAATATAAATAATTACATGACATTTTTCATCTTTCCAAAAGATGTAATACAGTAAGTGAAGACCACTATTTGTTTAATGAGAGTTGAATGTTACATTTAGAATCAGAGCAATGAGTGTATAAGTATGACAACTAGCCACTCACTTAATTGAAAGCCGGTCGCGGTGGCCGAGGGGACTGAGGCGCTCCAGTCACGGTCTGCACGGCCACTACGGTCGGGGGTTCGAATCCCACCTCGGGTATGGATATTTGTACCGTCCTTAGTATTAGCTAGTTTATACGTAGTTTGTAAGTTTAGGGACTGATAACCCCGTAGTTAAGTCACATAGACTCTACAAACATTTGAACTTAATTGAAAAACTGTACAGGCGCTGTACAAATGAGTTCGTTTTAATCGGCTTTTCTCTTGACGATAACTGTCGCTGTTGCTGTACCAATTAACAGCATGGAAATATTTAACTCTTTAATGCATAGTGCAGCTGATCAGCTACATACCTTATTTTTTCAGTTATCTCTCAAACTGAACAACATTTTACCACAAATTCATTAGTAGCTGCTTTCTTATATAGTGGTACACATGCAAGTAGCTCGTCCTTGAAACAATAAATTACAGAGTGCTACTAACACAGACATTGAAAGACGGCTGTCTGCCGTCTTCCCTAGCTTTTTCAGTTTGTAATTTATCTAAGTTCACTAGAGGGGCTTTTTTGTTAAACGAGAACTCCTTTCGTTCGGAGGCATGAGGAATAGCATTTCATTTCTTGTTTTTAAATGTTAGTGTCAGTAATACTGTGTTAATATTGCTGGGATTTTATTAAGCCAATAATTTATCATTGTGTCTATGAATGTAGCAATATTAGCAGTTTCTCTGTGTCGCCATTGTCCCTGTGAGAATGTGTAGTTGCTTTATTCTGTATGTGCATGTATGAGCATCTTCTAGCATTGCAGTCTGAGTGTATGTATGAGAATTTTCGTCGTCGGCTGCTGGTTGCTCGCTACTAGTGTTTCTCTGGCTTCGTGTCGATAGGTAGTCGTTACCAACCTCTGCTTTTGATGCTACCACAGAGGTTCCTCCACCCTCAGCAGGAAGTGCGAGTCTGAGCTCTCCCCACCACCTCGGTTTTCTGGCTTTTTATCGATTTCCGATGTTGCCGGGCGTCTCCCTGGCAGTCTACTCACTCTGTGGTTGCGCTTCGACCTGGTAAGACGTTCTGATCTTCTTTCCTCCCTAGAGATTGTGGCGATTCGTTGTTTGGTTTGTTCTTCAAACTTCAGAACTTAGTTTCATGTTTCGGAATAAGTTTCTCCTATCATGTAGGAAAATGTATTAAATTTCATGTCGGTGATTTTGCATAGGTAAACGCATTGAATATGTAAATAATTCGGTTTAATAACGGCTGGGAATCGGTAACATTTGTGAGACTAGCTGCTGGTGTACGAACTCGACTTAATTTATTTCTATATTTGTGGGATGTGACTAATACTTTTATTATGTGTAGTGCATGTGAAATATTCCTTTCCGTTTTCTCCTTCCATGAGTGATATGTACTCCACGTGGTGTGTTCTTAGAAAAAAGTCTTCAGCTACCCCTGTGTATGTTCAGGCAAGACGTCATGCATGTATCTTTCTGATTTTCCTTAGTATATCGCAATTTCCTCTCCGTCTATTTTAAATTGCTGTTTCGTTTCCAAACTTGTACTTTGTATTCAGACTCTGTCATTATATTCTCTTATAGCTTTGTGCTACCCCGTTTATTAGCTTGCTTCTGAAATACTACTTATTTCTAATGGCTGCATGCCGTATTTCTTAGTAGATTTTCTCTAACTTTGAATTTATTCCATTTTTCTGATTTTTTAAGACTGGACTTCGTCCATCCGTGTAAAACCTTCCAATCGTGTCTAACTGTATTTCTTTAGCTTTCTTACGATACCCTACGCATTACTAAGGGTTGCATGCCGTAGCTAACTTTCTTTATTTTTCGGAAATAGAATTTTTGTATTTTTACTGGTTTTCGGAACCACGTGGTTCTGAACTCCGAATTCAAGGGTTTATAGCTAGACACTTTCGTTCTCGCCACTGCTCACATACCAGGGACTTACTATTGTGTATTCTTTCTTCTTAACCTCTGATTTCGTTTATTTTTGTTGAAATTAATACGAACTTTAAGCACTTCGCCGTCAGTGGGGTGCGAATATGTAACGTAGCAGACACGTGCCCTAAGTTTGCGTACTCACGGTTTGATTTAAATGGAAATTAATGTCGTTATTATCGCTTACCATCTCAAGTAAAGAAAGACCGGCCAGAGCCACCTACGAAGTTTATTTTCCTTCTGTTGTGTGGTACATCCTGGTTCGCTGAAATACGCCAACGATAGCGGCGCCTGATTTTGCTTCGTATCAGCAAGCTGAGTTGGGTGAGTTTCGCTTTGCTTCGCGGGTGTGAGTGGCTAAATGCTCGTTGATTGTAAATCCCTCCGCCTACAATGCTCAGTTCAGATTACTTTAGGTTAATTATCAATGGGATACATTTTTATTGTTTAACAAAAGTGGTTCCCCCGTTTGCGCATGTTTGCACTGAATAAATAACTTATTGTTAGTGAAATTTTATCCTTGTTATAATACTAGTTTATGAATACCCTCCCTTTTTACTTATTGTTATTTTTCACCAGTGCTGGGAACAATTTCAGATGAAAATTATCATATTTTAATCCCGTTGCGCCATAAATGTTCTCTCAGCCACCTTCATGAATTCGTTTAGTTCGCGGTGGCTTGTACATTAATGATTGTGTGTAATTCTCGTGATCTACGACATGTGTCGGCCACCGTCTCCTTGTCTTCCTGCTGCTAAAGTAAATTTTGAGTCAGTTCTAAATTTTGGGCCGAGGAAAAAGATTATGTAGCAGGAAGTAGACCGTAGTTCACACGAATCCTTTAACTGGTTTTACGGCCAGAATTATGTGTTTAAAGTAGGCTTTTAACTGTCTCCATTCAGCTAGAATTAATTTTATATATAACGGTGGCCTTTGAATAGCTGCATTGAGTTACTTCATGGAAAGATGAGAGGCATAATAGGCATTACTGCATCTGGCACATCATGGAAGCACCATATAGTTGACCAGCTATGAATGTTTTGTTGCTAGTAATGAATAATAATTTTAAGGATTTTGGTTTCCAATATTTTCCTCAGTATGTACGCACATTACCTTAATCGTGGTAGTTTTTGTAGCTTCAGATAAAAAAAATCACGCATTAATGGGTTAACTATATGTAAATTTCATATTCAAAAAGTTAATGTTGTAAGGAATAACATAAAATGTAAAAAGAAAAAAAAATTTAAGTAGTGCGACTAGAAACCCAGGCCGGAGAACTGACAAACTACTACTACTCTCACTTCTCTGCGCCACCGTTGATGGCAGTGTTGCTCAAAGTAGCTTACGCTGTAATCGCAAGAGAATTAAAACGTTCTTTTCCCATAATTTGGGCTAAATGCTAAAACTTTGCTTACGTCAGCATCAGAAACAGTGTGCTGATGTTGGCAACAACCGTTGAATGCTTTTGGAAACTAAGTCAAATACAATGAGGAGAATCATCTTTTGTGTTGACCACGGAATAAATAATTAATGCTGTTTCTGCTCGATGGTGTAAAGGGCCTTCTCGAGTCAATAAAATGGACATTTCTTTGACTCATCCCGCCACCTCCTATTGTCTGACTTTAACAGAGGTACGTTTTTAAATTCTTTGTTCCAACAAAGACGGATTACTATCTAATAGGTTTTTCAAAATCCTTAAACTGTAAATAAAAAGTTGAGTTTATTCATTGCCGTTTTCTGCTACATATTGATACAATCCAGCCACTCAGTAATTGGTAATTGAAATTGTAGCTGTTTCTGCAGTAGCAAATGAAACAGTAGTTGATGTCATCGTACAGTTTTGTTATTTTTCGAAAATTAAAGATAAAATAGTTATTAGATATAAGACTAAAGTGAAATACGTACGTCGCTTTTATAAAGTGAACATTTCTTTGACTGATCTCAGCACCTCCTATTGTCAGACTGTAACATAGGTACGTTTTTAAATTCTTTGTCCCAACAAAGACGGATTACTATCTAACAGGTTTTTCAAAATCCTTAAACTGTAAATAAAAAGTTGATTTTATTCATTGCCGTTTTTGCTACATATTGAAACAATCCAGCCACTCAGTAAATGGTAATTAAAATTGTAGCTGTGTCTGCAGTAGCAAATGAAACAGTCGTTGATGTCATCGTACAGTTTTGTTATTTTTTGAAAATTAAACATAAAATAGTCATTAGATATAAGACTAAAGTGCAATACGTATGTCGCTTTGATAGTGTTGAAGTCTACATAACGGCAGTGAGAAGTATCTTCAGTTGTGTTACTGTATTTATTAAGATATCTCCAGTTTGAATCAACTACGTTCTTTTCTAGAGCAGCACGCTCGCTATAAAATTGCTTTTCCACGCAGAGACTGCTGTTTTTGATACCGACTGCCCCTATTCATTGGAGTGTTCTTACAAAAACTGCAATCTGTTTTAAACGTGGCCATATGTATCTTATTGTTCATCTTATGACAGGATTCTACAATTTGTGTGTTAAATTAAGCCAGTACGAAAGTAGCGCAACTTCAGAACTTGTTTAAAGCACTATGCTGCTCGCTAGTTTACTTATCACTGCGATGCGGGTGCTGATTAGCAGATTGATTGTAAGTAAACGAAACATAATTAAATATACAACTTACATTTTACCTATGACTGTATTACTTACATTGTAACTATAGTTCCCTTTCCTAATTGGTCTGGAGTATGTTCCGTAATTACGAAATATCGAACCTATCTTCATTAATTGTATTTCTTCTAATGCCAAATATAGATGCAAAGTTCGTAATGCACATTTTTGTGTCCCTTGAATCTAAACTAATTACGACGATTGATAACCTTGTAAGCAGCAGAAAAAAAAAACCAGTACATTTAAAGGAAACTGGGTCATATGAGCTCTCTCCAATACTGGCATATTCTGCAGCTTACTGTACATATTTAATGTGATTTTAAAAGAGAAAAGAGAAAATAATAGTATATTAGCGTTTCCAACCTGATAATATAATAATGTTGGTAGACGGAAAACTGCGTGACCTGCGTAAGATAATTTTATGCGATTTTTATTTATTTATTTATAATGAACACACAGCTGCCAATACGCACGTTAAAATTCAAGACGTCAAAGTACGATGAAAATATACATAAATCTTATTTGTTCCAGGTGCACTGCAACACACAGCTATCCTTTATACAGTTTACATGTAATATATTTAAACAAGCACATTTGCATTACGCGTATCCCGAAAATGGTTCTAACGATTTGGATTATAGTTTGTATATAGAGACGTCTTTGCTTTATGAGTTCACCTACATATTTCTATTTTTCGTAAAAACACAATTTTACAAAAAATATTCTTTTTGTATAAAAACACTTTATAACACTATGTAATGTCATCTCGTAAATGTTTTTTACTGTTTATGTTTTTATCTTTATCTTTCGCAAAAGAGCACGATTTACAGACATGTACTGCCATCTATGAGTAGGACGTAGGACGTTTTCGTATTCCGTAATAATCGTGCCCTTGCAGACTAGAAAGAATCTGAACGAATCGTAGGACTCGATTCACAAAGTGGGTTTGAGTGGCGGGGATCGATTTCCTGCCCAACTCTATTCTTGTCATTTCCTGGAAGTTTTATGGCACTTGTTTCGTCTGTAACGTCTAACAATGATTTCTGTCATCAATTGCATCTTCCGAATCACCGTCTGCCCCAAGCCACACCTTTCGAACCCTCTCCTTAAGAAGGCTAGCTTACGGTAAAATAAGGCAATTTTGCTGTATTTCAAGTAATAGGTTTTATTTGAATACAGTAAAGTAGGAAAATTGTTGGAATTAATTTTATTAAGTAGCTACATTTTACAGAAGTATCAGTGTCTTTGCATTATGGGTACTGTTAACATTTGGATGCAAAGTAGGTCCATACATGTAGAGGCAATTTTGCAGCACGTAAGGTAAGAATGCAATATCGGTAAGATAAGTTCACTATATTAAATCAGTAGTTATCTTACGAAGCAGAATTTTCAGAATAATTGTCACACATTTAGATAGCTTCATTTGTCGGTTTAGTTTGGCAATTGCAGTGATCTGGAATTAAACAATGAATAAGTCTTGCATAAGACGTCGCAGATCCAATCGTATTCTTTCGCGATGCATGGACTTCCTTTAGACGAATTGTCAGCAGCTTTTGGGGGCATTTTTTTTGCAATTTTTAAGTTGCATGTTTAATGACAGCTTTCGACGAAGTTGAGATATTTGGCCAGCGAATTCGTTTTTCTTGTCTTATGTTTCGGTGGAGACTGGTTTCGTGCATTAGGGGCTTTCAACATACCTTCTACGCTTTTCCGCAGCTTGTTGTTGAGAACAAGTAATAAAATGGTGTGTGTTACTGAGAGTGTCAGGTGTAACGACTGCACTTAACGACTGCTCTCTCAGAGGTAACCTACTTTTTGTTATTGCCTGTTTTGGAACAGCATCATAATTCAGAGGACAAACACCCGCCTTCTTGAATCCATGGATGACATACATAGGACCGAAACTTTCCAAGAAAGGCTTATTGAAGAGTCGTCAGAAATTGTTGCATGTAGATTTTTAATGAGGATTTGGTCATTGATGCGCAGTATGCTGATAGATTTTCTGAAACCCTTAAACGCAAACCATAACGTTCTTCGAATTTGGACGAACATCACTCAACCCATTAATGCATAGTGTAGCTGATCAGCTACTTACCTCATTTTTCCCATCATCGCTCAAACTGATCGAAATTTTACCACAAATTAATTTGAACCTTCTTGTATACATATGCTAGTAGCTCGGCCCAGAAATTATAAACTGCAGAATGCTACTGAATCATTTCGACATTTAACTGAATTGAGTTACTCCTAACATGTGCGTTTGTTTGCCTTGTAATAGTAGTCAATCCCATAGTATTGTTGCATTATGAGTTACTTTCTGGAAAGTTGCGAGGCATAATAGTAACAATTACTACATAGGGTACATCATGGAAGCACTATATAGCTGACTAGCTATAAACTTTTTGTTGCTAGTAGTGCAGAATAATTTTAAGGATTCTTTTTCCAATATTTTTCTCACTATAAATTAATAGTAGCATTTTTAAAGCTTCAAATAAAAAGCATTGCATTAAAGGGTTGAGTACCACTTTTCTTACAGGATTAAACAAATTTGTTTTTCTTTTTCTTGAGTTGTAGATAAATCGAAAGCAAAGCTTCTGAATCCAAAACCCCGCTCGTGCATCTCGACAGTCGCGTGTATAAGGGACCGGGGAGCGGGGGGGGGGGGGGGGTAAGTACGGTATCTGAAATACTTTAATGAATGATGTGTGGAGTCATCGCAGTAGTAAACAGTCGTACCTCCTTGTATTGGTGAGGGGAGTGTAATATTAGTTGTGTGTAATTCGTACCTGTTTTTTAAAGCTATGTTTTTTACGATTTAATATAAACAACAAAAAAGCTTGATATCATGAAAGTAAAAGGGGTTAAAGCGCAAATTATGAATATTAGCAGCATTGATACAAAAGATCATGGAGTGTCTATCCCCCCACTCCCGAAAAGACCACTGCATCTCACCAATGTTGCTAATACGTTGCTCGATTTCAGCTGATAGTGAGGATGGTCTGCCCAGTTTCTGCACTTGTAGATGTTCATTGTCCTCATTGTCATCCAAAAACTCTTGGAGAGGGCACCATGAAATTTTGGTGCTTTATAAATCGTCAAGTTTTCATTTTCCACTCATCTAGGCACGAGATCTGAAATTTCATAATTTCTATAAAGTTTTTGAATTTTTCTACATCTACATGGAATACTCTGCAAATCACATTTCAGTGCCTGGCACAGGGTTCATCGAACCACCGTTATACTATTTTATCTCCCATTCCATTCTCGAATAGCGCGCGGGAAGAATGAACACCTGAATCTCTCAGTTCGAGCTCTGATTTCTCGTATTTTATTCTGATGATCATTTCTTTCTATAAGTAGGAGTCAACAATATATTTTTGCATTCGGAGGAGAATATTGGCGATTGTAGTTTCGTAAGTAGCCCACGCCGCAACGATAAGCGCCGTTGTTGTAATGATTCCCATCCCAGATCCTGTATCATTTCCGTAACGCTGTCTCCCCTGTATCGTGACAATACGAAACGAGCTGTCCTTCTCTTCATCTCCATCTTTCGATGTTCTCCGTCAAACCCACCTGATAAGGATCCCACACTGGGCAGCAATATTCCAAAAATGGACGGACAAGCGTAGTGTATGCAGTTTCTTTTGTATTTCTGTTGCATCTTTTAAGGGTCCTGCCAATAAAAGGCAGTCTCTGGTTCGCCTTTCCCACGACATTATCTACGTGTTCTTTCCAGTTGAAGTCTGAGGTAATAGTAATTCCTAGGTATTTTGTGGAGTTTACAGCCTTCACTTTTGATTGATTTATTTTGGAAACAAAGTTTAATGGATTTCTTTTCGTACTCATGTGGACGACTTCACACTTCTCATTATTTAGAGTGGATTGCCAATTTTTACATCATAGTAATATCTTATTCCGATTTTCTGCAGTTGGTTTTGATCTTTAGATGATTTTACTAGACGGTAAATGACGGCGTCATCTGCGAACATCCTAAGAGAGCTACTTAGATTTTCCCCTACATCGTTTATGTAAATAAGGAACAGCCGAGGACCAGTAACACTACCCTGTGGAACGCCCGATATCACCTCTGTTTTAGTCGATGCCTTACCATCGATTACTACGAACTGTGTCCTCTCTGACAAGAAATCCCCTATCCAAACGCAAATTTGGGGCGATATAACATAACCACGCAATTTTATTAAAAGCCGTTTGTGAGGTATGGTGTCAAAAGCTTTCTGGAAATCAATAAATACGGAATCGATTTGCCTACCCTTGTCGATAGCACCCATCAGTTCATGTGAGTAATGAACTAGTTGTATATCGCATGAAGGATATCTCCTAAATACGTATTGACCTTGGGTCAATAGATCGTTCTGTTCGAGATAATTCATAATATTTGAATACAGGATATGTTCAAAAACCCTGCTGCAAATTGTCGTCAATGAAATAGGCCTCTAGTTTAGTGGGTTACTCCTACTGCCTTTCTTGAATATAGGTGTGACCTGTGCAACTTTCCAATCTTTTGGTAGAGATCCTTCTCTGAGAGAGCGGTTGTATATGGCTGTTAAATAAGGAGCTATCGCTTCAGCATAATCAGATAGAAATCTAATGGGTATAGAATACTGACCAGAAGACATGTTCTTGTTAAGTGATTTTAGTTGCTGCATTACTCCGATGATATCTACTTCTACGTTACTCATTACGGCCTCTGTTCGTAATTCGAAATCTGGAATATTGGTTTCGTCTTCTTTGGTGAATGAGTTTCGATACGTAACTCTGATTTAGTAGCGTTGTCATCGGCAGGATTGCCATTACTATCACGTAGTGAGGGTATTGTTTGTGTTTTGCCCCTACTATATTTAACATATGACCAAAATCTCTTTGGGTTTTCAGTCAAATTTCGAGAAAGAGTTTCGTTGTGATAAGTATTGTAGGCATTTCGCATTGAGATCCTCGCTAAATTTCGAGCTTCTGTGTAGGATCGTCAATACTGCGGATTTTGTGTTAGTTTAAATTTAGCATGCCTTTTCCTTTGCTTTTTCAACAGTGTCCTGATCTTTTTTGTGTACCTAGACCTCTCCGTCTTTTATTAAATTATTTGTTTTATATAACTGTCAATTGCTGTCGATACCAATTCTTTGTATTTGAGCCACATCTGGTCTACACCTACGTTTAGTGTTAGAAACGAGTGGAAGATGTCTTACAAGAAGCAATGTATTTTATTTCTAACTACTTTTCTGGTCCTTTTTACGTTTTACTTTACCACGCTGCCCATAATTACCAGTAGCTGTCGAGTTATCTGCCAGTCTAACTGAATGCTTAGAATTTAAATAGAAAATGTTTTAACAAAATGGTACAAAACACCTTTAAAATAGTTATATATTTAAGAAATATATAATACGATTTAATGGTAAGGTAATTTGGCAACAACAACAATCATTAACATTGGGAAATAGGAGACAGTCTGAAATGTAATATTTTAAGCATGTGAATGTCAGATAATTACATTAGATAATATTTGTACTGACGACGTACCAGCGACGTCTATAGTCATCTCAGCGCGTTAAGCAAGATGGAGCCGAATTATCGTAACAGAAACAGCTGAAATACTGAGGTCCCAGCCTTTACACACGTCACAGAAGAAATAAACTAAGTAGTTCTTGTAACACTTTGTGTCTTCTAATACGTTTCGCCACAAATAAAATATCTATTACTTCCTCTTTGATGTTCTACAATGCATTATTTTACAAGTACAACGGCACATAGCACGCCGCTTCTTCCATGAATCACGGCGCGCTACAATAAACCGTTTTAACAATGCAACCCCACGGAACGCGGGAGACACCATATTGTTAAAACATTTTTTATTTAAATTCTAAGCATTCAGTTAGACTGGCTGATAACTCGACAGCTACTAGTAAGTATGGGCAGCGTGGGAAAGTAAAACGTAAAAAGGACCAGAAAAGTAGATAGAAATAAAATACATTGCTTCTTGAAAGACATCTTCCACTCGTTTCTAACACTAAACGTAGGTGTAGACCAAATGTGGCTCAAATACAAAGAAGTGGTATCGACAGCAATTGATAGTTTTATGAAACAAATAATTTAATAAAAGACGGAGAGGTGATTCCGCTTGGTACACAAAAAAGACCAGGACACTGATACAAAAGCAAAGGAAAAGGCATTCCAAATTTAAACGAACACAAAATCCCAAGGATTGGCAATCCTACACAGAAGCTCGAAATTTAGCGAGGATCTCAATGCGAAATGCCTACAATACTTATCACAACGAAACTCTTTCTCGAAATTTGACAGAAAACCCAAAGAGATTTTGGTCATATGTTAAATATAGTAGGGGCAAAACACAAACAATACCCTCACTACGTGATAGTAATGGCAATCCTGCCGATGACAACGCTACTAAATCATAGTTACGTATCGAAACTCATTCACCAAAGAAGACGAAACCAATATTCCAGATTTCGAATTACGAACAGAGGCCGTAATGAATAACGTAGAAGTAGATATCATCGGAGTAATGCAGCAACTAAAATCACTTAACAAGAACATGTCTTCTGGTCCGGATTCTATACTCATTACTTAACAGTCATATACAACCGCTCTCTCAAAGACGGATCTCTACCAAAAGATTGGAAAGTTGCACAGGTCACACCTATATTCAAGAAAGGCAGTAGGAGTAACCCACTAAACTACAGGCCTATTTCATTTACGACAATTTGCAGCAGGGTTTTGGAACATATCCTGTATTCAAATATTATGAATTATCTCGAACAGAACGATCTATTGACCCAAGGTCAACACGGATTTAGAAAATATCCTTCATGCGATACACAACTAGCTCATTACTCACATGAAGTGAAAGGCGCTATCGACAAGGGTACGCAAATCGATTCCGTATTTCTTGATTTCCAGAAAGCTTTTGACACCATACCTCACAAACGGCTTTTAATCAATCTGCGTGGTTATGGAATATCGCCCTAACCCAAGGAGAACATATCGTTCCATCTGTTGACGAAACTTGGAAGCGTTACATCTGAAGGTTTCGGTGCTAGGAGCTAAGAATACAATACTGCAAAATTCATCTATACATCTTTTAAAGTAGTCTGTGTAAGTGTGTGTGTGTATGTATATCTATGTTCCACATCTCCAAAACTACTGGACCGATTTCAACCAAACCTGGTACTCATGTTCCTTTTATTAGGTAACAATCGGTGTCGGGGTAAGAACCACTTACAACACATACGTAAGGAAATATGACGTCATATACAGTGACGTTAAAAACGGCCGCATCATCCGATAATATTCAAAATCTGCACCTAAATAATGGACCGATTTCAACCAAATTTCGTACAAACATTCTTTGTGGTAAGGAATCATTTGCTATGGTGACAAAAACCACCTACGATACATAGTTCATACGATATCACGTCATGAACAGTGAAATCTACCCCATTTTGCGGCGCGTGATAGCGTGATTTCATTCGTTAACTATTTGAGAATGAGACCAGTTAGCGACTTGCAATAAGCATTAAACACAGTTTCAAATCTTTACGAAACATCTTTTCGCTGACAACCACAACAAAATGACGAAAGGGAAAAACTATATGCCTTACAACTTTTTCGATGTTCATGATGTATATCTACGACATTTGGCATGCCGCTGCAAGTTATTAGTTCTACACTGTAAATTGTATTCCCGAGGCATTTCATAGGCAGTACGCATACATATTCCTTCGATATTATATCACATTAGGCAGTACGCATACATATTCCTTCGATATTATATCACATTTAGACATATAGTTCACAGTCGGGCCTAGTGGTGCCGGCCGCCGTGACTCAGCTGAAGCCAAAGAGCCAAAGAACACGCAGAACCAAAACCAAAACCAACAAACACGATCAGCGTCCGCAAGGACAAGAACTATCAATAGAGAGAGGGGGGAAATAAATAAATAAAAAAAAAAAAAAAAAAATGTCTTGGGGTAAAGCGCTCGACTGCAAACCGAAGGGTCGCGCGTTCAAAACCACGTACCTCGAATTTTTTCAGTCCGCGTTTTAACCCATCCTTCACACCTCAACTATGTGACTAGTCGCCAGAAACGACACGTGGTTCGGATTCCACGTTAAGCTGTAGGTCCCCTTTCCACAGTTGGATAACTGGGGTAGGGTAGGGACACGCAAATTGCCGAAGCGGCGTCCAATTGAGAGACTTGCACCAGGCCAATGAGCCACACGATATTATTATTATTGTATATGGTTCATGAGATACGAAGTCATAATCCGTTTTGTTCCTGATAAACCGCATCATCACGCATTAGATTTCCGTTTGTTACGTCTTTACTGCTAACACCATTCACGACATGCTTTGCAGACATTAGGCACATATACCACTGAATGTACCTTCAAATTTACATTATAGTACGACACATATTTCAGGAGATATGACGTCATGAAGCACGAAATTTCCGAATACATCATACACTATTTTCCCACATCTCCTCCTAAAATAATGGACCGATTTCAACTAAACTTGGTACAACATTTCTTACTATCAGACAACAGTCAATGTCGAGTAAAAAGCTACCTACGACTCATAGATCAGGAGATATGGCGTCGTAAACAGTGAGTCACCAAACTTATCCATCACGCAACAAGTGATTTACAAGACTCATGCCCGGTTTCCGAAGTAGTAGTTACCTGTCCCAACATAGTTATCTGTAGTACATAGTATCTGTAAGTACAATATGTGTTTCCGAGACAACAGTAACCGTCAAAGCCGTAGTTACCTGACCGTTACAGATAAATGCGCGTTCCCCTGGGGTTACCTACAAGTTAAAGCTAGTTTCAACTAAATCCGTTACGTAGTGCTAGTCGGTTTCCAAACTAAAGTCCAGAAATAATTTAACAACTGTTAGTTGTTTTTGCTTTTATGACTGATGTAATTTCCTCACAATTAAGTTTTGATGCTGAAGAATGGAAATTGTTTTCAAAATGTTCAAATGTTTGTTAAGCTTATGGGACCTAACTACGGGGTCATCAGTCCCTAAACTTACAAACTACTTATACTAAAGACGGCACAAATATCCATGCCCGAGGGGAGATTCGAATCCCCGACCGTAGTGGCCGTGCAGACCGTGAATGGAGCGCCTCAGTCTCCTCGGCCACCGCGGCCGGCAGGAAATTGCTTCATCGTCGTTGTGGCCGTCTTAAAAAAAAAAAAGAAACTGACCAATGACGTATTTGCCGGGCTCATGCAAAACGGGAAACAACACAGAAAACATCATTCCGGGTTAAATTTTACATTGCGGTCGGCTGTCTCGGGAGATAATTTTGTCAACGTATGACGTATGCATTAGCTGCATCTCCCTCGCGACTGGTCAAGTAACATGTCGACGCTGAGAAACTGTTGACAACATTATGTCTCGCGATCTCCGATCTGGATGTAAAATTTTACCACATTACGTATCACAAAACCATGTTCTCACAATAAAACTTTCAAGATACGTCCCTTTGCAATACTGTTCTGCAACGCAATTGCCATTTACGATAGAACAATGTTTAAAGTGATTACTGTTTTTCATTACAATATGGGGCTCGGGTACATGGATGGGTGGACGTAAACTGATCATCTGGTATGGTAGAAAGTAATGTCACATTCACAGAACAATGGGAAGAGGGGAACTTAAATTCATAAAATAGGTGTTGACAACGGAAATAATACGTACGATTTTTATTACTAACGCTTGTTGTTGTTTGTCCAGGCTTTTCTTTTTAAAAAACAATGCAGCTGTTTGGGCTGCCATACCGTCATTTCTCTTATCTGATTTGAGTAATTGTACAGTTTTGCGACATCTTCGAAGGCGTGTTGCTTTTCCAAGATATACTCTATATTTTCTATAACTGCTTTCCTTTTTAAAACTAGGTTGTCCAAAAGGTTTTTTTCTCAAATAGAATAAAATGTTTTCCTCGCTTGTCGCCATTGCGTTTCAAAACAGAAACATTTAAGACCATCGTTAACTGTAAAAATAATTATAGCTTAAAAGAGCCAGTAGGAATCTTACTTTAAACATATAATTCTGGCCGTCAAAACCAGCTAAAGGATTCGCGTGAACTACTAACTACTTCCTGCAACAGAATCTTGTTCCCTGGCCCAGAATTTAGAACTGACTCAAAATTTACTTCAGCAGCAGGAAGACAAAGAGACGGTGGCCAACATACATCGTTGATAACGAGAATTATACAGAATCATTAATACACAAGCCACCCGGAACTAAACAATTTCATGAAGATGATTGTGGGAACATTTACGGCGCAACGGAATTAAAAATATGATAATATGCATCTGAATTTTTTTCTCAGCACTGGTGAAAAACAACATTAAATAAAAGGTTTAACAAATATTCATAAGTAGGGTAAAATTTCTGATAACTTCTTTATCCCGTCCAAACATGAGCAAATGGTGGAACATTTTTGTTAAACACTAAAAATGCATCCCATTGAATGTTAACTTAGAGTAATATGAACTGAACATCGTCGTGGGAGGGATTTACAATCGACGAGCCTTCAGACACTCACACGAGCGAAGCAAAGCAAAACTCACCCAACTCAGCGTGCTGATACGAAGCAGAAGCAGGCGCCGCTTTCGTAGGCGAAACTCAGCGAACCAGGATGTACCACACAACACAAGAAAATAAACATCGTAGGTGGCTCTAGTCTGTCTTTCTTTACTTGAGACTGTACGCGATAATAGCGAGATTAATTTCCATTTAAATCAAACCGTTAGCATGCAGACTTACTGATACACACGGCATGTGTCTGCTACATTACATTTTCGCACCCCACTGAAGGCGAAGTACTTAAGGTCGTATTCATTTCAACAAAAATCAACGGAATCATAGATTACGAAGCACGAATACACAATACTAAGACACTGGTATGTGAGCAGTGGCGAGAACTTAAGTGACTAGCTATAAACCCTTGAAGTCGTAGTTCGGAGCCACATGGTTCCGAGAACCAGAAGATATACAAAAATTCAATTTCGGAAAAATAAAGAAAAATATCTACGGAAGGCAACCGTTAGAAATGCGTAGGATATCATAAGGGAGCTAAAGAAATACTGTTGGACGCGATTGGAAGGGTTTACACGGATGGATAAAGTCCAGTTTTCAAAAATGAGAAAAATGGAATAAATTCAAAGTCGGAGTAACTCAACAAAGAAATACGGCATGCAGCCCCTAGAAATACGTAGTATTTCATAAGCAAGCTTATAATGGGGTTGTACTAGGCTAGAACAGAATCTACTGACAGAGTCTGAATGCAAAGTACAAGTTTGTAAACGAAAAAGCAATTTAAAATAGACGGAGAGGAGATCGCGATGTACAAAAGGAAATCAGAAAGATATATGCATAATTTCTTGCCTGAAGAGCATAGAAATAGACACAGGAGTAGCTGAAGGCTTTGTTCTAAGAACACACCACAAGGAGTACATATCACTTACGGAAGGAGAAAATGGAAAAGAATATTTCACATGCACTACACAGAATAAAGATATTCCCGCACATTAGTTGCATCCCACAAAGATGGAAAGAAATTAAACCGAGTTCGTACACCGCCAGTTAGTTTCACAAAGGTTACCTATTCTTAGCTGTTATCAAACCGAATTAGTTTCATATTCACTGCCATTACCTACACAAAATTACCGAAATGAAATTGAATACACCGAAAAATGAACCTAAGTACCAAAGCAGACAGCGAAGCACTACCATCTCAAGGAAGGCAAGAAAATCAGAACGACTTACCAGGTGGATGCTGAAACATTTGTATACTATTTACGTAATTACATTTCATTCTACCACTTTCCAACATGATACTCATCTTTTAAACATTCGATGTATGGAGGTTCTGCTCGCTGCAACATTATTCTCCTGGGGCGTCGTGGTAGAAATAAATACTCGTAGATACAATTTTTCACTTATTGTTTAATTTGAAATCATCCTACACCAAAGCATAATAACTTCAAACATGTACAAATTACAAATCGTCAGAACGGTAGTACTTCCATTTCAAAACACAAACTGACAATGGTTCCAGTGCACTTCAGAAAAGCCGAAACTCTAATTCCCCCACGCAAGGCAAATATATAACCTTGACAATAATGACGTTACATTAAGCATTGTCCATAACAATTGAATATACTGATTTACAATTAACAAACATAACAGAAAAACATTCATGTACACAAAAATAATAACAATATAAAATGAAAATTATACATACAATAATTTTACAAGCCACATATTGTTTTAAGACTTAATAACGCTACTTTTTGTTTGACAACAAACCAAAATATTAAATATTAATTAATTAGTTAACGAGTACATCATACATGTTCCTAACATATATTGAGCTATCAATTATCTTGGCAATTCTCAAAATAAGCTCAAAATCTCACATGAGTCAATATATACAAAGAATTCAATATTGATAATTAATGTAATAGTCGAAATAACACAATTAGCCGGTCAACACAACTTGTTTACGAGCCTAACATACATACAATGCTATTTATTTTCATTTATTTTTGTTTTTCACAAAAGTTTTTACAATTCGTCTGTTTAAGTCTTGAAATAACATACAATGAGGCAACTATTGTTTATAGAACTGTCTGGAAAGAAAATATATGAATCTCTTAATTAATGAAATCTATCACTTGTTTTAATCACAGTGTCACTGAGACACTGTCCTACACTGATTCCCAGACTTGACTATATCGTTTTTAACTTCACACGCAACTCTTACCACTATTGAACCACACGATTCCGGGTCCGACGCAGACGGTATCGAAAGATGACATTGAGATGAGAGGACCAGGCAGGCGGCATCGTACGATAACATTGAGATGAGGGGGTCAGCAGTAGCGTTGCAATGCGCAGCCGCAGAGTGACCAGACGGCCAGGGAGCACCCCGCCACCCACCGGAAATCGGTAAAAACCCAGGAAGCATACAGAGGTGGTGGGGAGAGGCTAGACTTGCACGTCCTACCAAAGCTCAGTACCAGGCATTGACAACCCAACTTGTGACCGAAGGGTGGAGGAACCTCTTTGTTAGCATCAAAGCAGAAGCTGGTAACGACTACCTATCGACTCGAAGCCAGGGAAACATTAGTAGCGAGAAGCCAGCAGCCGACGACGAAAATTTTCATACATTTACTCAGACTCCCATGCTACAAGATGCCCATACATGCACATACAGAATAAAGCAAGTACACATTATCACAGGGACAGTAGCGTGATAGAGAAACCGTTCATTTTTCCACATTTATAGACACAATGACAAATTATTAGCATAATAAAATACCAGCAATATTAAAACAGTATTACAGAAGCTAACATTTAAAAACATGAAATGAAATGCTATTCCTCATGACTCCGAACCAAAGGGGTTGTCGTTTAACAAAATAGCCCGTCTAGTGAACTTAGATAAATTACAAAGTTAAAAACCTACACAGCTGTCTTTCAAACGGAAAACTAATGACAGCTACACGAACTATTACGAGTCTTCGATTTTCCTTTAATAATCAATAAAATTCGAGTAATTGCGAGTTTTGTTATTAGTGGCATCTGTTGATACGGCCTATTAGAATTGACAGAAGGAGTAGTTACCTCCGTTCAAATCAGCTATGGGGAACCCAAGGCCGTTATCTGACATGTTAAAATATAACATGGCGGTAGCTAACAACAGGACAGTAACTGTAGGTTTCCAGAAACCGGGCATGAGTGGCTTATCCAGCCGGGCCGGGGGGGAGGTGCCGGGCTGCACACATACACACACACACACAAAACGAGGGAGGAGAGAGAGAGAGAGAGAGAGAGAGAGAGAGAGAGAGAGAGAGAGAGAGAAAGAGAGGAATGTGACATAGCTTTGCCCTTCTGACTTGGTAAGTTGTTAAAATTACTGATCAACTGCTGTGTACATCAAAAGGGTATACTTCATATGCCACGATGTTCCAACAGAGCTCAGGTGTGGTGAGCTCACTGCCTCGTGGCTGCAACAAATCCATGAGGCGGGCAGTCCTGTAAGACTAATTCAGTCTAGAGTTTTAAAAAATGTTCAAATGTTTGTTAAGCTTATGGGACTTAACTACGGGGTCATCAGTCCCTAAACTTACAAACTACTTATGAACTACTTACGAACTAGGACGGCACAAATATCCATGCCCGAGGGGGCATTCGAACCCCCGACCGTAGTGGCCGTGCATACCGTGATCTAGAGTTTTGATTTTGAGCTGCGTCTCAATCCTAGCAATTTTAAAAGCGTTTTAGCAACAAATATGGAAGTTTTTAACATATATATATATATATATATATATATATATATATATATATATATATATATATATATATATGGTGTTTCACTAAGTGTGTTTGCCTCTGTAACTTATAATAGGTGGCGGGAAACTTTAATGTGGTAGGTCAACACAAGAAATGTTACACTTTCTGCGGAGCTATGAACATAGTTTATTGTATCATTTTCCAATGAGTTACAGCACAAAGATATAATTTTTTAAATGGAACAATAGTTTTATCTATCGTGCATTGGATTCGTTGAAACTACATTTCTATCACTGTTAGTTTGGGAGCTACAACCCTTCAAAGTTTCAGGGGCAGCACTTGTAACATTTCTTGTGTTGACCTACCGCATTAAAATTTCCTGTCACCTGTTATTTTATAAGTTACAGAGGCAAACACATTTAGTGAAACACCCATTGCGCAATGATTAGAAATAATTTTTTTCACTTTTCGAATAAAACAAATTGTTATAATTTTTCGTAAGACCCGATCTATTGTATATTTGGGCAAGATTAAAAATTTAGATACTTGGTTTCCAAAATAAAAAATGTCAAATAAATCAATACTGGGTCTGGAAGGCAGTAAAGGATGTGAAATAAGAAGTCAACAGTTGTATATGTCACTCCATGTTTATCGTTGAACTTATATCGCAAAGTGGAATTTGCGGAAAATATATAAAATAATTTCAACTACTGATATCATGTCTGACCCATTCCGCAATGGGTCCGCAATGTTCACTATTTTCTATTGTAGCACGCCTTTATGGTGACAGATGGCATCAAGGCGAAAGATGTCTAGTAAACAGGCCTTGGGTATCAAAGTAAATCGAAATAGTATGCCGGCAGCGGTGGGCGAGGGGACTGAGGCGCTCCAGTCACGGTCTGCACGGCCACTACGGTCGGGGGTTCGAATCCCCCCTCGGGCATGGATATTTGTGCCGTCCTTAGTCTTAGTTAGTTCATAAGTAGTTTGTAAGTTTAGGGACTGGTGACCCTGTAGTTAAGTCCCATAAGCTATACAAACATTTGAACATGTTTTATTCGAAATAGTATAGTGTTCTATAATTAGTAAATGGTCGGTGTCCAATATATTTGGCGCCAGGTCTAAAAAGAGTTAATCAATAAGAACTGAAATTTGACTCAACGAAGCCAAAACATTAATCATCACTCAAATGATCGTCCTGCAATCATAATTTAGTTACATCTACCACTTTTCAATTAGCAATTTCCTATTTAGGTAAAAGCACCTATACTTGGACATCTGAAGAGAATTTTGTTTATACCATCTAATATTATGGCATACCATACCACAGACATTGCCGAGGTGGGGTGGCTTGCGTGCCTCAATGATGCAGATAGCCGTACCATAGGTGCAACCATAGTGGAGGGGTATCTGTGGAGAGGCCAGACAAACGTGTGGTTCCTGAAGAGGGGCAGCATCGTTTTCAATAGTTATAGGGGCAACAGTCTGGATGATTGACTGAGCTGGCCTTGTAAGATCAGCTGGTGACCCTGTAGTTAAGTCCCATAAGCTATACAAACATTTGAACATGTTTTATTCGAAATAGTATAGTGTTCTATAATTAGTAAATGGTCGGTGTCCAATATATTTGACGCCAGGTCTAAAAAGAGTTAATCAATAAGAACTGAAATTTGACTCAACGAAGCCAAAACATTAATCATCACTCAAATGATCGTCCTGCAATCATAATTTAGTTACATCTACCACTTTTCAATTAGCAATTTCCTATTTAGGTAAAAGCACCTATACTTGGACATCTGAAGAGAATTTTGTTTATACCATCTAATATTATGGCATACCATACCACAGACATTGCCGAGGTGGGGTGGCTTGCGTGCCTCAATGATGCAGATAGCCGTACCATAGGTGCAACCATAGTGGAGGGGTATCTGTGGAGAGGCCAGACAAACGTGTGGTTCCTGAAGAGGGGCAGCATCGTTTTCAATAGTTATAGGGGCAACAGTCTGGATGATTGACTGAGCTGGCCTTGTAAGATCAGCTAACATGGCTTTGCCACACAGTTACTGCGAACGGCTGAAAGGAAGGGGAAACTACAGCCGTTACTTCTCCCGAGGACATGCAGCTCTACTGTATGACTATATGATGATGGAGTCTTCTTGGGTAAAATATTCCGGAGGTAAATGGTCCCCCATTCGTATCTCCGGGCGGGGACTACTCAGGAGGATGTCGTCATCAAGGAAAACAAAACAGGCATTCTACGGGTCGGAATGTTCTAACCCTTAATCGCGAAGGTAAGCTGGAAAATTTGGAAAGAGAAATGGATAGGTTAAAGTTAGATACGGTAGGGATTAGTGAAGTTCGGTGGCAGGATGAACAGGATTTCTGGTGAGGTGCGTACTGGGTTACAAAAACAATATCAGTTCGTGGTAACGCAGGAGTAGGTCTGATAATGAACAAGAAAATAGGAATGCGGGTAAGTTACTATGAACAGCATAGTTAACGCATTATCGTAGTAAAGATAGACAAGAAGTCAACATCGACCATAGTAGTGCAAGTTTATATGCCAACTAGCATGGCCTATGATGAGGATATCGAAGAAATGTATGAGAAGATAAAAGAAATCATTCAGAAAGTTAAGGGAGACGAAAACTTGATTGTGATGGAGGACTGGAAGTCGGTAGTAGGAAAGGAAAGAGAAGAAAATGTAGTAAGTGAATATCGACTGGAAAAAAGGAATGAAAGGGGAGATCGCTTGGTAGAATTTTGTGCAGAGCACAATTTAATGATCAACAATACTTGTTTTAGTCATCATGAAAGAAGGCTCTATACGTGGAATAGAACAGGAGACACTGGAAGGTACCAGATTGACGATATAATGGTAAGGAATAGATTTAGAAACAAGCTTTTAAACTGTAAGAAATATCCAGGGGCAGATACAGACTCTGACCATAACTTATTGGCTATGAACTGCAGATTAATACTTCAGAGACTGCAGAAAGGTAGAAAGGTTAGGAGGTGGAACCTGGAGAAATTGAAGGAACCAGAGGTGGTTGAGAGTTTCAGATGGAGCATTAGGAAAGGAATGGTTGAAACGGGGGAAAGTAATACAGTAGAAGAAGAATGGGTAGCTCTGAGAGATAGGGTAGTGAAGGCAGCAGAGGACCATATAGGCAGAAGGGCAAGGCCTAATAGAAATCCCTGGATAACACAGAATATTCTGAACTTAATTGATGAGAGGAGAAAATATAAAAATTCAGCAAGTGAAACAGGAAAAATGGAGTTCAAATGTCTGAAAAATGAGATTGACAGGAAGTGCAGACAGGCTAAGCAGGAGTGGCTAGAGGACAAATGCAGAACCTTAGAAGATTGCATAACCAGGGTAAAGATAGACACCGCCTACAGGAAAATAAGAGAGATATTCGGAGACAAGAAAGCAGCTGTATGAATATCAAGAACTCAGACGGAAAACCAGTACTAAGCAAAGAGGGGAAATCTGAACTGTGGAAGGAATTTATAGAGGGCCTATACAAAGGAAATAAACTTGAAGGCACTATTCTAGAAAGGGAAGACGAAGTGGAGGAAGATGAGATGGGAGATGTGATGCTGCGAGAAGAATTTGATAGAGCGCAGGAAGACTGGAGTCGAAACAATGTCCCTGGAGTAGATGATATTCCGTCTGAGCTGCTGATATCGTTGGGAGAACCAGTCAGGAGAAAATTGTATCACCTGGTATGCAAGATGTATGAGACATGGGAAATACCCTCCGACTTCAAGAAGAATATAGTAATTCCAATTCCAAGGAAAGCAAGTGCAGACACGTGTGAAAATTACAGAACTATCAGTTTAATAAGTCATGGTTGCAAAATACTAACACGAATTATTTACAGACGAATGGAAAAACTTGTGGAATCCAACCTCGGGGAAGATCAGTTTGGATTTTGGAGAAAGGTAGGAACACGGGAGGCAATACTCACATTAGGACTTGTCTTAGAACATAGGCTAAGGAAAGAGATACCTACGTTTTTAGCGTTTGTCGATTTGCAGAAAGTTTTGACAATGTCGACTGGAATACGCTCTTCCAAATTCTGAAGGTAGCAGGGTTAAAATATAGGGAGCAAACAGTTATATTCAGCCTATACAAAAACCAGACAACGGTTATTAGAATCTAAGGGCAATATAGAGACGCAGAGGTTGGGAAGGGAATAAGACAGGGTTGTAAGCTTTCCCCAATGTTGTTCAATCTGTACATTGAACAGGCAGTGAAGGAATGGAAGGAGAAATTTGGAAAGGTCATTAAAGTGCAGGGAGAAGAAATAAAAACATTGCGGTTTGCCGATGACATAGTAATTCTCTCAGAGACCGCAAAAGATCTGGAAGAGCAATTGAATGGAATGGATAGTGTTTTGAAAGGAAGATATAAGATGAACATTAACAAAAGTAAAACGAAGGTAATGGAATGCAATGTCAGAAAATCAAACGATGCTGAGGGAATTAGATAAGGTAATGAAACAATAAAGAGGGAGATTAATTTTCTTATTTGGGTAGCAAGATAACTTCTGATGTCCTAAGTAAAGAAGATATAAAATGCAGTATGGCTTTGGATAGAAAAGTGTTTTTAAAGAAGCGAAACTTCTTAACATCCAATATTAATTTAAACGTCAGGAAATCCTTTCTTGAAAGCATTTGTCTGGAGTGTAGCATTGTATGGCAGTGAAACGTGGACGATAAGGAGTTCAGATAAAAAGATGATAGAAGCTTTTAAAATGTGGTGCTACAGAAGAATGATGAAAATTAGATGGGTAGATCACATAACTAATGAGGAGGTGCTTAACCGTATCGGAGAGAATAGGAGTTTCTGGCATATCCTGACTAAGAGAGGGGATAGATTGGTAGAACACATTCTGAGTAAATGTTCAAATGTTTGTTAAGCTTATGCGACTTAACTACTGGGTCATCAGTCCCTAAACTTACAAACTACTTATGAACTAGCTAACACTAAGGACGGCACAAATATCCATGCCCGAGGGGGGATTCGAACCGTAGTGGCCGTGCAGACCGTGACTGACGCGCCTCAGTCTCCTCGGCCACCGCGGCCGGCAATGCGTCTAGTACTGTAAGGCATGTGGCATATCGAACGCAAAATAAATAAATAAAATGGTGAAAGTAACTGTCAACATGACGGTTTAGATGTAAGCATCAAGGAATTGTCAACTTAGTATTAGAAGGAAGCGTGTGGGGTAAAAATCGTAGAGGGAGACCGAGGGACGAATATAGTAAGCAGATGCAAAAGGATGTACGTTGTCGAACGTATTGTCAGATGAAGAGACTTGCACAGGACAGGGTAGCGTGGAGAGCTGCATCAAACCAGTCTGCGTACTAAAAACCACAACAACAACACCATTACGTTCTAAAATTATTTCATGGAACTTCAGAGCCGTAACTAGCACCTACAATGTACTTTTTTAACTTATAAGGTACGCATTAGATTTCAAAAAATCTGAACGTTTGAACTGCAACTAAAATGGACACCCTAAAACAGGTCTGCTCCTAAGGCTGACAATTTCGCAATACAATATTTTTGACATCAACTCCCCTCCCCCCCCCCCAGACCATAATCCTGGATACGTCCCTGACGAGACTTCATTCATGCAATATTTACTCATAGCAGACAGGTTTCTGGTATTTTACTTTTTCATAATTTTCAAATTGAGTTCATGAATAAATGAAGATGAAATATTTTTCGAATTTTTATTTTTAATTTCAAGTATAAGACTGTAGAAATGCATATATATCCGTGAAATCCGGGTTTATCAGCATGTGTCCTATACTGCGAAAATACTTTACTTTATCCCATACGGGTCGCTACTGTTTGGCTCAGCTCCGTTTCCCGCAAATCGTCGACCGGAGTTGGCCATGTTAAGGGGCCCCGCCATGACTCGTATACGTGCTGCCTCCGCGACGTAAAGGGTTTCTCGTGCGATAAAAATACTGACAGGTGAATTTGACAGAGCCCTGAAAGACCTAAGTCGAAAAAAGGCCCCTGGAGTAGATGATATTCCCACAGAGCTACTGAAGTCTCTGGGAGACTAGCCATGACAAAATTGTTTCACCTGGTGTGTAAGATGTATGAGACAGGTGAAGTACCCTCAGACTTTAAGAAAAATGTTATAATCCCCATTCCAAAGAAAGCAGGTGCAGACAGGTGTGAAAACTACAGAACCATCAGTTTAATAAGTCATGGTTGCAAAATATTAACACGAATTACATACAGAAGGATGGAAAAGCTGGTAGAAGCCGACCTCGAGGAAGATCACTTTGGGTTCAGGAGAAATGTAGGAACACGGGAGGCAATACTCACTTCACGGCTTATCCTAGAAGATAGATTAAGAAAAGGCAAACCTACATTTCTAGCTTTTGTAGATTTGGAGAAGGCTTTTGACAATGTTGACTGGAATAAACTCTTTAAAGTTCTGAAGCAAGCAGGAGTAAAATTTAGGGAGCGTAAGGTTATTTACAACTTGTACAAAAACCAGACAGCGGTTGTCAGAGTTGAAGGGCATGAAAGGGATGCAGTGGTTGGAAAGGGAGTAAGACAGGGTTGTAGTCTTTCTCCATTGTTATTCAATTTGTACATTGAGCAAGCTATAAAGTAAAGCATGGAGAAATTTGGAGAAGGAATTAAAGTTCAGGAGGAAGAATTAAAAACATTGCGTTTTGCCGACGACATAGTAACTCTGTCAGATACAGCAAAGGAACATTAAGAAGAGCAAAACTAGGGTATTGGATTGCAGTGTAAAAAAATCAGGCGATGCTGAAGGTATTAGATTGGGAAACGAAGCAATAAAGGAGGTAGATGAGTTTTGTTACTTGGGCAGTAAAATTACAAATGATGGTCGCAGTACAGAGAATATAAAATGCAGAATGGCAATGGGTAGAAAAGCGTTCTTGAAAAAGAGAAATTTGTTAACATCGAATATTGATTTAAGCCTAAGGAAGTCCTTTCTGAAGGCATTTGTTTGGAGTGTTGCCTTGTATGGGAATGAGACATGGACGCTAAACAGTGCGGACAGGAAGAGGATTGAGGCGTTTGAAATATGGTGCTACAGAAGAATGGTGAAGATTAGGTGGGTGGATCGCGTAACTAATGAGGAGGTACTGAAGAGAATTGGGAAGAAAAGAAATTTCTGGCATACCTTGACTAAAAGAAGGGATAGATTGGTAGGACACATTCTTAGACATCAAGGAATTGTGAATTTAGCGTTGTAGGGAAGTGTGTGGGGTAAAAACCGCAGAGGAAGACCAAGAGATGGATATAGTAAGCAGATTCAGACAGATGTAGGTTGCCGTTCTTATGTGGAGATGATGAGGCTTGCTCAGGATAGAGTAGGTTGGAGAGCTGCATCAAACCAGTCTCCGGACTGAAGACCACAACAACAACAACAAATAACTTTAATGATGTGACACAAGAATGAATCGAAAAATGGATGTTTAACTGGAATTTTTTAAATTTTTTTGTTTTTCACGATGATTTTTATTTTTTTATTATTTTTTTGTTTTATTTTTATTTTTTTTTTTTTTTTTTTTATTGAGGATTTGCTAAACCGGTGAACACACACAACGCGCCGCGACGGCAGCTGAACGTCTCTGGCTTTGGGGCGCTAACGACGCAAACGTCGACGCACCGCTGGTGAGCGTCACGTCGGCGTGGACGGTTGCCTGCGGGATACTCCTCTTACAAAATTTTGGGACGCCCGACTGATAAATTATGGGCGCTTTTCTGCACTTTGCTGTGCATTGCGGAAACAGCAGTACAGTGGCTGGCATCAAGTCCGCCATGGCGGTGCCGCCCTCCTCACTCTGGGCACGCGGCTGCTACGCAGGTATCGTGCAACGGGAAATTTTCTGACTGCCACCATCTCGAGGATGGAGTGTGGCGGCGACAGCGGTCCCCAGACCTCGCAATGTGTGGGTTCCTTCCACGTGAGCCCAACTTCCGTCCCACGGAGAGTCGGTACCTCTCTCTTCCTCTGACGCCACCGACGAGCGCTTTACAAACAGGCAGGATTCACTGGCTCCGTCTCCCCGTGGAACTCAACGAAAAATACCTTCCTGGCCATTAAAATTATTACACAACGCAGATGACGTGCTACAGACGCCAAATTTAACCGACAGGAAGAAGATGTGATTTGCAAATGATTAGCTTTTCACAGCTTTCTCAGCATTCACACAAGGTTGGCGCCGGTGGCGACACTTAGAAGGTGCTGCTGACGTGAGGAAAGTTTCCAACCGGATTTCTTATACACAAACAGCAGTTGACCGGCGTTGTCTGGTGAAACGTTGTTGTATTTCCTCGTGTAAGGAGAAGAAATGCGTACCTTTGATAAAGGTCGGATTATAGCCTATAGCTATTGCGACATTGCTGCTCGCGTTGGTCGCGATCCAATGACTGTTAGCAGAATATGGAATCGGTGGGTTCAGGAGGGCAATACGGAACGCCGTGCTGGGTCCCAACGGCCTTGTTCGTATCACTAGCAGTTGACATGACAGGCATCTTATCCGTAAGTCTGTAACGGATCGTTCAGCCACATCTTGATCCCTGAATCAACAGATGAGAACGTTTGCAAGGCAACAATCATGTGCACGAACAGTTCTACGACGTTTGCAGCAGCATGGACTATCAGCTCGGAGACCATGGCTGCGGTTACCCTTGACGCTGAATCACAGTCAGGAGCGCCTGCGTTGGTGTACGCAACGACGAACATGGGCGCACGAATGGCAAAACGTCATTTTTTCGGATGATTCCAGGTTCTGTTTACAGAGCCATGATGGTAGCTTCCGTGTTTGGCGACATCGCGGTGAACGCACATTCGAAGCGTGTATTAGTCATCGCCATAGTGGCGTATCACCCAACGTGATGGTACGGGGTATCATTGGTTACACGTCTCGGTCGCTTCTTGTTCGCATCGACGGCACTTTGAACAGTGGCCGTTACATTTCAGATGTGTTACGACTGTGGCTCTACCCTTCATTCGATCCCTGCGAAACCCTACATTTCAGCAGGAAATTCACGACCGAATGTTGCAGGTCCTGTACGGGCCTCTCTGGGTACGGAAAATGTTCGACTGCTGTCCTGCCCAGCACATTCTCCAGATCTCTCACCAACTGAAAACGTCTGGTCAATGGTGGCCGTACAACTAGCTCGTCACAATACGCCAGTAACTACTGTTGATGAACTGTGGTATCGTATTGAAGCTGCATGGGCATCTGTACCTGTACACGCCATCCAAGCTCTATTTGACTCAATGCCCAGGAGTATCAAAGCCGTTATTACGGCAATAGCAGGTTGTTCTGGGTACGGATTTCTCAGGATGTATGCACCCAAATTGCGTGAAAATGTAATCTCATGCCAGTTCTAGAGTAATATATTTGTCCAATGAATACCCGTTTGTCGGCCACGGTGGCCGAGGGGACTAAGGCGCGTCAGTCACGGTCTGCATGGCCACTACGGTCTGGGGTTCGAATCCCCCCTCGGGCAAGGATATTTGTGTCGTCCTCAGTGTTAGCTAGTTCATAAGTAGTTAGTAAGTTTAGGAACTGATGACGCCGTAGTTAAGTACCATAACCTATACAAACATTTGAACATTTGATTTGAATACCCGTTTATCATCTGAATTTCTTGTTGGTGTAGTGATTTTAATGGCCAGTGATGTATTAAAATCCAGTAATAAATGAAATAAAGTGACTAGCAGTTGTCGACGGCTTTCAATCTCCGTAGGTTTGCGTCTCCCAAGGTAAGTGGGCACCCCTGATTTATTAGGCGTGACGGTTGTTACGACCACACAATTTACAATACATGGGCAAACTGTCGCACCTTTGGCGACGCCCCGTACCGTTGATATACGAGCAAAAATATCGAAAACGGAGACAGGTATTGTTCTGATCGGAAATTTAAAAATAATTTCTAATTGTTAGCTTCATTTGATCCGCAATGATGTATGATCTAAACGGACCATACGCAAAGTAGCCAGTGTTCTGCCGGTTACAACCCAGCCCCTGACGCGCCGGCAACACACCTTACAGGCAGACCGAGCGGGTTGCGTGTATAGCACGGCGCAAGACGAGACACCAATAATAACACAGGGGCCAACTCACGGAGAACGTAAACAACGCCAGCCACGTAAATACAACTTGCACCTCTTCTTCAAGCCAGGTCAGTCGTAGCTGACTCGCCAGCGTGAGGAGAGGAGCGTCGCGCCGCTGCTGCACTTAGCCGCGTAAACAGCGAGCAACTCAAATGTTCAAATGTTTGTATAGTCTACGGGACTTAACTACGGGGTTACCATTCCCTAAACATACAAACTACTTATGAACTAGCTAATACTAAGGTCGACACAAATATCCATGCCCGAAGGGGGATTCGAACCCCCGACCGTAGTGCCCGTGCAGACCGTGACTGGAGCGCCTCAGTCTCCTCGGCCACCGCGGCCGGCGGACAGACAGAGAGAAACTGTGCTTGTGTTTTATATAATGATTTCACTCCCTTAGAGTGCGAATTTCGAAATTTTACTATGCCTATAACCGTGACGCTAGTTCATACAATAAGTTGGCGAAGTTTTAGCGCAATCGACTGAATGACATTGACAGCCATAGCATGCGGACAAACAGAGGCCTTCATTTTTATATATTAGGCCTAGATAAAGAAAACTTTCGTTACAACGCAAACTTATCAGCCGATATTCGCATTAATGTTCTCGTTTTACTCATTTAATTACTATGAACATTGAACAACATACTACTTTCATACATCAATCGGCTTCACAAAAATATTCGGAACAAATTCTGGCATTTTTTTTCTTTTTTTACATTTATCTCTTCTTGTTGTTTACAGCGAGAGATCCATATGCACTGAAGTTCCTCATTTTCTGGAAATCGATGGTACAAAATGCCTTCCGTCTTGCGTCCACTGTTATTGTACTCCGCAACAGCACAACACGAACTATTCTTACTGATACTTACAGAAAGAATATATGTGGAAAAATTGTCCCCTAATACAAGAAAGCTACTTTCTATCCGAACACTTAACAGGTCACGAAACGAGCGAGCACAAAACACAACATGCTGCTGGCACGTTTCGCAAGGGTACTGCTGCAACTGCTCGGCGCTTGCTGCCAGGTGACGTCACACAAACTAAGCGCGCGAGTCAAATTTACACCCCCCCCGCCCCCTGTTCGACTGAGGCGGTCGGGCAGAAGGAAATCGGTGCCCGCACGGGCTGCCCGCTCCCTGCCTGACAGAGCCTTAAGGGCCCCACACACGAGCGACGAATCGCAGCAGTTTGTCGCTTGCGACATCGCTGCAATCCGTCGCTCGCCTCCTCCTCGCCACACACGAGCGATTTGTCAAGCAATTTCTACGAGAATAATTAACACATATTCCTGGAATGGAAAAGGCTCTTTCATTACTAACGGCTGTCGCAGTTGATTTGTGCATCCTCAAGAGTAATATTTATAAAACAAAAATTTTAGAGACGGTAACTGCAATTTATTAAAATTGTTTTGAATCTATTTTCCACGGGTGTTTTGGTTACGTTACACTTATAGTGCCGCCAAGTGGGTTATACAGGGTGTCCCAGCTATCTTGTCCACCCAAAATATCTCTGGAACAATAACAGCTATTGGAAAACGACTTTCACCGGTATCAGTGTACGGCTGGGGCCCATGAATGTACGTACATATTTGGTAACATTCTGAAACGAAAGCAAATTTGTTTTTTAACACAAATTTATGTTTTTTTTTAAATGGACACGCTATATTTTTTCTTCAGCATTCCATAGCATGACAATGGCGTTGATTGCATCGCAATATTCCTATTACATCAAAAATGTTCAAATGTTTGTAATTCTCTCGGACCAAACTGCGTGGTCATCAGTCCGTAGCTTACAAATTACTTAAACCTAGGTGAACTAACCTACGGACAAACACACACACCCATGCCCCAGGGAGGACTCGAACCTCCACGGCGAGCAACCGTGCGCTCCGCAGCGAGACACTTTAGACCGCTCGGCTACTCCACCGCGGCACCAATTACATCCCGAGATATTGCGACGCTTGAAAAACCCGAAATGCGCTGCTAGCGCACGTCCTGAGGCTCAGGCGTAAACTCCATGCTGCCCGTAATCGCAATGTGATTGACATGCGTAATCGTACTTCCATACTTATCAAGAGGTCCGAAACGAATAATACGTACTGCTGCCATCAACTCTCATAAGCACATAATGGTTTCCCTCTTGCACGTTTTATTTGTCTACGTACACAATATGAACCAGTACCGATCGGTATACACCAGTCAGGTTGTCTTATTTATCCTGCACACCCAAAATAAGGTTTATCGAATGCGTTAAATGACCCTTTGTGCCTTTCGCACACTCGTTCATCCAGGGCCTAGCTATACCTAGACACGTGTCCAACGTTGTTCCCACTACAGCCACAGTTACCACTTCGCCTTGTTTGTGATTTGCGACCCATGCAAACTTCTGTACTCCACCACCCTCCGAGCATCCCATTTGTTGTTGCTTTGGCGTGCAGTACACCGCTTGCCAGTGTAGTCGTGCATCGGGGGAATCTAGTGATGCAATGGAGGTAGTACAAATTATGAATAAACGTTGTGTTGTGGAACTTATACTGTATTATGTACACACATGAAGATATGGTAGAAATGCTGCTGATCTATGGAGAATGTACGTTGACGGGAAAGACATTATTAGATTGCTTGTTTGTTTGAAAAACGGACTTTCAGTTTTTCTAAAATTTTTCAGTTTTCCGGCAGATTTTCCAAAAAAATTATTTTATACAAACCTCGCCCTGTCAAGCCGTACACAAGTGATGCCCTTACAACGATGTGACAATTGATTTTTATTCATAGAAAAAATCGCTTTCGGTTCCTACTTTCCTGGAGACTTTACCAAATTTTATTTGATGCGAACCTTCCTCTATCTTTTAACATGGAATGTACAAATTTTTATCGCAGATGGACGACTGGTATTGATAGCTCACTGGAAGAAGCTGTTTCAGTTTTTCCCGATTTTCTTCTTTTCCGGACAACTTTTCCACATTTTATCACCGTTTAAACCTTCCCGGGCATTACACGAATATTTCAAGACTAAAATTAGCCACATCGGTTTAGCCGTTGTCGAGTTTTAGCAAGACTAACGAACAGCAATTCATTTATATATATATATATATAGATAGCGTATATATAGTATTTAGTCTCTCACTGCCAACGTGATTTGTTTATTGTTACAAAATTACACAAAAGTTGTCGAAAATATAGCGGGAAAAAGTTCTACGATTCCGCACACATTGTAAGTCAATAATATAATGAAAAAATCTTCAAAGTCTGTGACAGAACCCAAATAATAACTGAAATAGTATAATCAACGATAGAAATAATAAGTGTATCTAATAAAGAGAATCGTTCTTAACATTCAACGCTGCATCGACAGTGTTGTGCTACGAAATGTCGGCCGCACAGGCACTTTCAAATATTCATCACACAAGAGGAACTGCAGATTTTGGCAGCTGATTCTTGTCAATTCTATTAGATAATAAGTCAATCTATAGTCTGGGAGTTGAAATTCCGCGGTATATTGCGGTATATTCTACTTTTGCTCTAGTTGAAAATGCAAGGCAAAGAATGGTTGTTTTGCACAGGCGCCGGCAAAAATATATTATCAATAAGATAGTCATGAAATTTATAGCGATTTATTGTACGAACATTTTGTACAGACCTGTAGCAACCGTTTCCATGAACTGAAATTCTACACTTCACTATTAAAATATTCACTCACAAACCGAGAGTAAATTTGCCTTGCTTTCAAAGCGCCGCGTGTGCTCAAAATGATTTGGGTGAATATAAGTACGTCTAGGTCGCATTATAGGAGCAATGACCTCTAGATCATCTAAAATATTGACATCGTTTTCATTGGCAACCAAATCTCTTATTCCAACCATTTTCATCAATAGTCGTTACCCATAAGTTTGTATTTTGATACTACAACAATAATTTTAAGGTTATGTTGAGTATCTGCAATATATCAAACTCATCGGCTAGCTACTGACATGGATGGGGCGAGAAATATGACGATAAAATTTTTCAATGATACTGTTTTCCAAATGTTCAAATGTTTGTAAAGCTTATGGGACTTCACTGCGGGGTCATCAGTGCCTAAACTTACGAATTACTTATGAACTACTTACGAACTAGGACGGCACAAATATCCATGCCCGAGGGGGGATTCGAACCCCCGACCGTAGTGGCCGTGCTGACCGTGACTGGAGCGCCTCAGTCACCTCGGCCAGAGCGGCCGGCACTGTTTTCCACACAAGTTTTTCGTACATGTAATGCTTCTGTTATTTTGTTCCAAAAATGTTTCAAATGTTTGTTAAGCATATGGGACTTAACTACGGGGTCATCAGTCCCTAAACTTACAAACTACTTATGAACTATTTACGAACTAGGACGGCACAAATATCCATGCCCGAGGGGGGGATTCGAACCCCCGACCGTAGTGACCGTGCAGACCGTGACTGGAGCGCCTCAGTCACCTCGGCCACAGCGGCCGGCATTTTGTTCGACAAATCGGTTTTATCACGTGAATATATTGCGGTATTTTAGCGCTTCGGAATCCTTCTATTTTCATACAGATTCTCACTTAACTGATACTTAGCCGTGTAACGAGCAGAATTCTTCTCGTTAACTCAACGGCCAGTTTGAGATCTTTTAACGTCTGGTTAACTCATAACGAAACATTGACAAACGCAATTCTCCGCTAGCGACAAGTTAAAATCTTAACCGGAACGTAACGAGACATTGACACACCGGCTCTTATAGTTTACAAATTTTGATCCAATATTTGACGCCCCTAAATCCGCAACCAGAAAAAAAAACCCTCACAAAAAAGCTGTTAGACTCCCAGTCTGGCACAAAATGTCAACGTCTCCATTGAATTTAATTGAATTTCGTGAGTCTGAAATATTTATAATCTGAAATATTTATAATCTATTTATTTATTCCAAAAAAAGCAGGTGCAGACAGGTGTGAAAACTATAGAACCATCAGTCTAATAAGTCATGGTTGCAAAATATTAACACGAATTATATACAGAAGGATGGAAAAGGTGGTAGAAGCCGACCTCGGGGAAGATCAGTTTGGGTTCAGGAGAAATGTAGGAACACGGGAGGCAATACTCACGTTACGGCTTATCCTAGACGATAGATTAAGAAAACGCAAACCTACATTTTTAGCATTTGTAGATTTGGAGAAGGCTTTTGACAATGTTGATTGGAATAAACTCTTTCAAGTTCTGAAGCAAGCAGGAGTAAAATATAGGAAACGAAAGGTTATTTATAACTTGTACAAAAACCAGACAGCGGTTATCAGAGTTGAAGGGCATGAAAGGGATGCAGTGGTTGGAAAGGGAGTAAGACAAGGTTGTAGTCTTTCTCCATTGTTATTCAATTTGTACATTGAGCAAGCTATAAAGGAAAGCAAGGAGAAATTTGGTAAAGGAATTAAATTCAGGATGAATTAAAAACATTGCGTTTTGACGACATTGTAATAATCTCAGAGACAGCAAAAGACCTGGATGAGCAATTGAACGGAATGGACAGTGTGTTGAAAGGTGCATATAAGATGAACATTAACAAGAGGAAAACTAGAGTAATGGAGTGCAGTGTAAGAAAATCAGGTGATGCTGAAGGAATTAGATTGGGAAACGAAGCACTAAAGGAGGTAGATGAGTTTTGTTACTTGGGCAGTAAAATAACAAATGATTGTCGCAGTACAGAGGATATAAAATGCAGAATGGCAATGGGTAGAAAAGCGTTCTTGAAAAAGAGCAATTTGTTAACATCGAATATTGAAAAGCCTAAGGAAGACCTTTCTGAAGGCATTTGTGTGGAGTGTTGCCTTGTATCGGAGTGAGACATGGATGATAAACAGTGCGGACAGGAAGAGGATTGAGGCTTTTGAAATATGGTGCTACAGAAGAATGCTGAAGATTGGGTGGGTGGATCGCGTAACTAATGAGGAGGTTTTGAACAGAATTGGAGAGAAAAGAAATTTCTGGCATACCTTGACTAAAAGAAGGGATAGATTGGTAGGACACATTCTTAGACATCAATGAATTTAGCATTGGAGGGAAGCGTGTGGGGTAAAAACCGCAGAGGAAGACCAAGAGATGGATACAGTAAGCAGATTCAGACAGATGTAGGTTGCCGTTCTTATGTGGAGATGAAGAGGCTTGCTCAGGATAGGGTATTGTGGAGAGCTGCATCAAACCAGTCTCCGGACTGAAGACCACAACAACAACATTTATTTATTGTATACAGAATTTACTGCTAAAAGACTATACGCGTTACGTCGACTGTATGGCGGGAAGGCACAGCGAGAACAGTGCAGGGAGGACGGCCGCTAAAAATCGGCGTGTGTGGGAGGCTTCCGTCTGCACACGTGCCCCAGTGTCCGTATAGTCGCCTGCAGTGGTTCGGTGTATGTGTGTGTGTAGCCAGCCTACAGGCTAGTTTACACGTTTCACGTAACAACTCGGCGAAACTACATCTACATCTACATCTACATACATACTCCGCAATTCACCGTAAGGTGCGTGGCGGAGGGTACACCGTACCACTACTAGGCATTTCCTTTACTATTCCACTCCCAAATTGAACGAGGAAAAAAAGAATGCCTATATGCCTCCGCACGAGCCCTAATTTTTCTTATCTTGTCTTTGTGATCATTACGCGAAATGTAAGTAGGCGGCAGCAACATCGTACTACACTCAGCTTCAAATTCCAGCCCTCTAAATTTACTCAACAGAAATTCACAAAAAGAACGTCGTCTTTCTTCCAGCGATCCCCAATTGAGTTGCCGGTGCATTTCCGTGACACTCGAATTGGTCGAACCTACCGGTAACAAATCTAGCTGCTCGTCTCTGAACCGCGTCTATGTCTTCCTATAAACTGATCTGCTGCGGGTCCCAAACACTTGAGCAATACTCAAGACGTGGTCGTACAAGCGTCTTATACGCGGTCTCCTTTACAGGTGAAGTACATCTTCCCAAAATTCTCCCAATAAACCGAAGTCGGCTGTCCGCCGTACTCACAACTGTCCTTACATGCTCGTTCCATTTCATATCGCTCTGCAATGTTACGCCTAGATATTTGAACGACGCGACCGCATCAAGAAGCTCACTACTGATGCTGTATTCGAACATTATAGAATTGTTTTTTCTACTCATGCGCATCACCTTTCATTTTTCTACATTGAGAGCTAGCTGCCATTCTTCGCACCAACTAGAAATTTTGTCTAAGTCAACCTGTATGCTATTACAGTCAGTTACAGACGACACCCTCCCATACACCACAGCATCATCAGCAAACAGCCGCAAATTACAACTTACTCTGTCCATCAGATCATTTATATAGATAGAAAATAATAGCGGCCCTATCACACTCCTCTGGGGCACGCCTGACGATACACTCGTCTCTGATGAACACTCGCCGTCGAGAACAATGTACTGCGTTCTATTACTTAGGAAGTCTTCCAGCCAGTCACAAATCTGTGAACCTATTCCATAAGCTCGTATCTTCGTTAGCAGTGTGAAGTGTGGCACCGCGTCGAATGCCTTTTTGAAGTCGAGAAAAACACAATCCGCCTGTTGCCCTTCGTCCATGGCTCGCAAGATGTCATGTGAGAAAAGGGCAAGCTGAGTTTCACATGAACGATGTTTCCTAAACCCGTGCTGATTCATGGAAAGAAGCTTTTCCGTTTCAAGGAAATTTACTATATTCGAACTCAGAATATGCTCCAAAATTCTACATGAAACCGATGTCAACGACATTGGCCTGTAATTGTATGGGTCAGTTCTCTTTCCTTTCTTATACACGGGAGTCACCTGCGCCTTTTTCCAATCACTAGGAACTTTGCGCTGAATTAAAGATACGCTATAAATGCAGGCTAAGTAGGGGGCCAATGCCGCAGAATAGTCTTTGTAAAACCGAACTGGTATTCCATCCGGACCAGCAGACTTTTTCGTATTTAGCTCTCTCAGCTGCTTCTCTACACCGGAAATACCTATTGCTATGTCCCCCATTTCGGAATTAGTACGTTGATCAAATGATGTTATATTTGTAAAATAATTAAATAGTTTCGGCACCTTCCAACTTTGGCGAAACTGACTGCGCGTGTTTTAGGTTAGGTTATGGCCAATACAGAACAAAATACAATATGCAGGGGGGAACGGAAGAAATAATTCAGTTTTTGAACATATATGCGTGGTGTAGGCGTTTGTGCCATTTTAACGGCGTGTTAGTGCTCTTCTAGCAATTATTTGTGAAATTAAATATCGATGGGTTGACGATTAGTGAATTGCAGACTAAAATACATCCAATTCGAAATACCTATACCAACGAAGTATGGCAATTGTGAATTTCGGAACACGGTACAAGTGCTGCAGAGACAAATATCTACTTGACAGGAAAAGTAATGCAATTTGTAATTTCAGTTCTGGTAACAGTGATTCACGCATAACGGTATCTTGTTTCTTTATTACATTACTAACTCAGTTTAAAATGAACGTGAACTGCTCTGGTGACATTCTACTAAGCTGATTGAAATAACTTCTAGGGTCTTCGATCACAATTTCTTTCAGCAAGGTCGCTGAGCAACAGAGCTGACGTCTTTGTTCAATCCATTCACGAACCCAAACAAGTTTCTTATTCTTTTTATGTTTCGTCTTATTCAGCGACTTCACACAGACAAGCAATAGATTCGCCACAACTCTTACAGCTACCAAAACTTTAATTCTACGGCGACTACGGCACTCACAAAACAACGAAACTGAAGTGTATAGTATTGGCGCCGGTCTATAGACATACAAGAAACCAGTTGCGCGCAATTTATTTCATGCTACGAATTTCGCAACCTAGTTTAGTCGTGTAGACTAGCCTTACAAGTGATATTCAGTGGTCACTCGACCAGTCTAGAAGAAATATTTTGTTTTGTTCAATTCATAACGACATTTATTTCTATCTTAACTAAAAGGCTTTTATGTACCACGGACTTTACAACTTATACACACCGGCTTGCGTAAAATTCTTTAAAATAACCTGTGTTTGGTTGCAGCAGTGTTCTTCGATCACAACACATGCCGGCAATGTGGCCAGACATAGGCCGTTCCGACCAAACACGCGCGGGCATAGGAATACTGCCACCCGTCTCGGTCACGCAGCCCTCTCTAAGCTGTGAGAGCTCCCCCTAAGAAAAGGTACAAATTAGGATTATTTACTTGCCTGGTGTTGTTTGTGTTCTCCGTAAGAAGCCCGGTATGTAGTTGTGTCGTCCTGCGCCGTGCTGTACACGCAACCCGCTCCGCCGGCCTGTAAGGTGTGTTGCCGGGTGGTCAGGGGTAGGCTTAGAGACGGCAGCACAGTCAGCAGCTACATTTTTCGCTGTAAACACTTTAGATCACTTATAAACCAAGTACCAAAATAACTACGCCGAATTTTGAAAAAAAAAAAAATAGAAACTTCGTTATCAAACTGGGATATGAAACTACTAGATATGCAATTCCCAATTTTGTTTTGCGTGTTAGTTTCTTCAAACTCGACAGAATGTAATAAGAAGTGTGGGGGTTGGAGGATTTACGAATAAATCAAAGTAGTGCTTTTCAATTTTGTAAAGGAAAACAAGAATCTGTTAAGAAAACCTAAATATGCGAGCTGATGTACCTTTACTTCATCTTCATCTACATAGATACTCTGCAAATCACATTTAACTGCCTGGTAGGGGGTTCATTAACCACTTTCACAACTTTTCTCTACCGGTCCTTTCTCTAATAGCGCGCGGGAAGGAAGAGCACCTAAATCGTTCCGTTTTCTATCTGATTTCTCTTATTTTATTGAGATGGTCATGTTTCCCTAAGTAGGTGGGTGCCAGCAAAATATTTTCAGATTCAGAAGTAGAGGTCGGTGATTGAAACTTCGCAAACAGATCACGCCGCAATTAATAATGTCTTTCTTTTAATGATTTCCACCCCAATTTGTGCAACATTTCCGTGACGCTTTCCCCCCGGTAACGTGATAAAACAAAACGAGCTGCCCTTCTCTGAACCTTCTCAATGTCTTCCGTCAGTCCCACCTGGCGAGGGTCCCACAAGGGACAACAGTACTCCAGAAGAGGACGCACAAGTGTGATGTAGGCAGTCTCTTTGGTGGAGCTGGTGCATCTTCGAAGCGTTCTGGCAATGAAACGTAATCTTTGGTTCACCTTCCCCACAATATTTTGTATGTGTTGTCTCCAATCAAAGTTGTTCGTAAGTTCTTCGTAATTGTAGCTCCTAGGTATTTTGTAGAATTTACGATCTTGAGGTTAATTGAAGTTCATCGGATTTCTTTTAGTGGTCTTTTGTATTACTTCACACTTTTCTTTATTTAGTGTCAATTGCCAATTTTCGCACCATGTAGAAATTGTCTAAATCGCTTTGCAGTTGCTTTTGATCCTCTGTTGACTTCACTAACAGATAAACGACAGCATCATCCGCGAACAGTCTAAGGGAGCTATTCAGATTGTCTTCTCAATCGTTTACATACGCAAGGAAGAGGAGGGGACCTATAACATACAGTATTTCTTACAGCAAGGAAATGGAAAATTTTATTTTCCACATATATAAGCTCAGTCGCCGACCAGACGCCCCTTGGCGAACGGTATCAGGAACATGACGGCAGACAGGGTTGTTTCACGGCAGTACGCACTCAGATGCAGACCGAAGGCAAGTATCATGGGGGTTATGAGCCACCCCCCCTCCAAAAAAATAAAATCTTTTGCTGTTTTCTCAAACATTTTTACATACAAAGCGTGTACAAAAAAATTAAAGGGATATTTTTAAAATTAATTTCTTTATTTTTTCTACATCATATTAATCACTTCAAATATACTCTGTAACTACTTACTGTTCGGTTACGACAAAGCCTCCCTAATACCCCTCCTTCCCACATACAGTACGATAAATGCACAACATCTTCCGGAAGACGAAAACCGGATTATGTATATACTATTGCACACAATATGACGGTTGGAGAACCGCTCTATCTGTTTGTAATTTAGTCAGCATAATCGCCAATTTTCTTTGGTTAAATACATAGATCCATACTAACTCTAATATTTATACTTCTATTTCACTGAAAAATATATTACTGCCCATACGAGCCGTGTAATTCTTAACAAGAAAACGCACTCTGAAAAGCTAAGAACGTACCATAAAAGGCTGCTTTTACGCAGGCACAAAAGTACACTTTGGCATTGGAAAATCGATTTACTGAACCAGATTTCGCGAATCTATTTTGGGCTGTTCATTTGAACAACCTAAAGTGTAATTGGAAAATCGACATATGAAATCCGATTTTGGGAGCGTATATTAACGGGGTGAAATACACTTTGATTTAACACCGTGAAAATTATGTCGTTATTAAAGGTGCTATTATAGTTCTTAAATTAACAGAATGATAGCTCTAGTGTGTAAAGTTTTGGACATACATGATAAAGAAACAGTATTTTACGGAATTCAAATTTATTATTACACAGAAAAAGTCTATTATTTTTAGCTGAGAGGACGTTAAACCCTAACCCTCCTTCCTTCCTTCCTTCAATTTTTCTGTTGGTTACTGGCGTAAACAAATTATTTGTGTCATTCTTATTATTATTACATTAAAATATCATTTACAGGGTGGTCCATTGATAGTAATAGGGCCAAATATCTCACGAAATAAGCATCAAACGAAAAAACTACAAAGAACAAAACTTTTCTAAGTTGGCGCTATGGTTGGCCCGCTAGGAGGCGCTGCCATAGGTCAAACGGATATCAACTGCATTTTTAAGTAGGTACCCCCATTTTTATTACATATTCGTCTAGTACGTAAATAAATACGAGTGTTTTATTTAGAACACTTTTGTCGCTTTGTGACAGATGGCGCTGTAATAATTGCAAACCTATAAGTACGTGATATCGTGTAACATTTCGCCAGTGCGGATGGTATTTGCTTGGTTATACGTTATACGTCGTTCAGAAGCAGAGGTAACGTAAACCGGCGTAATATGCACTGCTGGGCAACGGAAAATCCAAGATGGCTGCGACAAGTGTACAATCAGCGAACGTGGCGGGTTGATGTATGGTGCGGCATAATGGGAGGAAGGATAATTGGCAATCTAAATGGTGCAATGTATGCTAATTTACTACGGAATGTGCTACGGATTTTATTACAAGTTGTTTCATTGCATTGAGAGGTGGTGGCTCTATTTCAAAATTATTTTCCCCATTTAATTTGGACACTATTGTCTGGATTTATTCCGGAAGGATATAAGTAGTATTATATTGTTTATATTCAATATCTTTATTTGTCTTGTAATTATCAGAGGATAGGAGTTTGGGAGGTCAATTTGTGTTCACTGGCAGTATGACTCTGTTTTTGATTATTGTAAGTATCGCCGATGGGATGATTGCCTTCCGAGGTGGAAGGCGCTGGCGACATCAGCAGACAGGCAGTTTTGTGGTTCCGCGAGGGGGCGGGGTTTGCTGGCGGCATGTTCTCTGAAGTAGCTTCCAAGGCGTTCTGCCGACACAGCCTGGAGGCGAGCGCTGGCCGCCACCACCCGTGGTGAAACCACTCCGTCTGCAGGTGGACATTTATATTTGGGCTGGGCACGTCTGTGGCTGACCTGAGGCACAGACAAATATATACAGACGGGAAACCTCAGTAAGGGCCCGGTCCTACGCTCAGGAGTGAGGGGAGGGAGGGTTTCCAGTAGTTCCGTAAGATGTCCCATGATGACGCTGCAGTCAGCAGCAGTCATTTAAACTGGCCAGAGCAGGCGGCAGCTAGCAGCTCTCCCCACCACCACCTCCCCTCAAACGCCGGCAAGACAGACACAGCTGTGGCCTCATGGCAGGCAGCATGAGCTCTCCCCTCAGTCTCCCCTCCACGCTACCCTCTGACGTGCAAGAGGCACCCTAAGCGAGCGATCCGCCTGACATATGCTAGCATCTTACTGAACTACGAGGGGAGCGTAGGACAGTGGTTTAGGGGAGGCTGCTCCTCTGTATATGTTACTCTGTGCCTGAGGCCAGGTAGTTTGTTTAGGCGCTACGGTGTTGTATAGTGTAGGGAGGCTATCCGGTCACGACGCACCAGAAGGTCACTGGAGTACAATGAGCAGAGGCAGTAAAAGTTGGCGTCATTCTGGTCTGCACGTGCGCCCGAGGTTTGGAACGCCAGGGGATGGGACGCTGGCGTCTGGTCGGCAGTAAGGTCGTTTCAGCGTCTGCAGATTCGTTCCAATGGTCCGCAAATTATATGGATATCTGAGAAATGTTGGCTTGCGTGCAGAGTGCAACGTGGGACAGTTTCGTGGAGAAGGAGCATGGCTTGTTGAACAATAGCTCATGTATTTCATTGGTTTGACCATTAAGCAAAATTTGTGATTGGCTTGATGTCACCGATGGGAGGGGTGTGAGAGAAATATTTTCAGTTGTGAAATTTTACTGTTTAGGGAAGTTACTCTGGTCTGGGCCGCGCACCTGGCCTGATGGTGCTGTCTTGAAGTCTCTGGCTGGAGCTGTTCTCCTATCCAGATAGTGGGCTTTGAATTATTTCAGTGTGTTATCTGCACAGTCAGTGGTAAGAGTCCTGCGTGGCTACTGTAGTATAAATTGAAACTTGTAATATTCTGAAGTGCGTGTTCGCTGTCAACTACACCACTCATAATCAGAATTTTTACCGTTTCTTGAGAGTGCAGTGTCATTTTCAGTATAGTAATGTCGTCGGCTTAACCGAAAAAAAAACCACCCACCTGTTCTACTCGTGTCATTCCACATTCGCGATGGCTGCTGTCAACACTGCACTGCCATCAGCTGGTCTTCTCCAACACCAACGCTGTTCCACAGAAAGATGGTAAGGTTGCTGAGAAAGGGGAGTAGAATGGTAGTAGTTTAGTGTGAGTTTATCGTGTACCAGAAGGGCCGCTTTTGTACATCAAAATAGACTTGAATCGGAGTTGCGGTTAAAGTTCTTTTTTTATTTTTTTTTTCTTATACTTCATGGTTTTGCCACTTCCCTCCTGTGACTTAGCCAGTCAAAACCTTTATATTTGTGTAGCAACCTTCATTAATTTCTATTTTATGTAATGTCACCCATTCTGATATTAATTGTATTTATTGTCTTTTAAACTGATCTTTTTGTGTCTATATGTAGCCGGCCGCGGTGGCCGAGCGCTCTGCGGCGCGCCAGTCGCGGTCCGCACGGCCACTAAGGTCGGGGGTTCGAATCCCCTCTCGAGCATGGGTATTTGTGCCGTTCTTAGTCTTAGTTAGTTCATAAGTAGTTTGTAAATTTAGGGACGGATGACCCTGTAGTTAAGTCCCATAAACTATACAAACATTTGAATTTCAAATATATATATATATATATATATATATATATATTGTGTCCCAGCCTCGTCGCCGCTTTTGTGTCTCGTTCCGTTGTAGGTGTCGGTGGCCGAGTGGAATGAGACCGACACAGGAATAAAGATAGCACGCTGGTGCAGGTACGGAGAGGAGCAGCCAGAAACTAGAAACACTAGAGTAAATTAGAACGAGATATATATTGCACAGAATTTATACAATACTTAACTTTTACATAGTACTGCAGAATGTTGATACATAGTTGAGCTAGAGTCCTGCCTAGTGCCTAACTGATAGCCAAGTCTTCACTGGTGCCTATCGGATTCCGAAGTCTTTACTCGTTCCTAACTCAGTCCCAAGTGAACGATGTCTTTCCGTGATGGCCACGAGCGGAGTTGCGGTAGAGGGCGCTCGTGGCTGTCGTCGTAAGAACGCCGCGCCGTGCGTGCATGGCGGCGCGCGGCGAAAGTAGGTGGCGCGCACTTTGTACTTGTGCGACACCACAATATATATATATATATATATATATATATATATATATATGTGTGTGTGTGTGTGTGTGTGTGTGTGGAAGGGTCATATGGTCACATTTGTATTGTATTGGTGAGACTGTAAAATAGAAACCTAGACATAGTTTTATTCAAATTTGTGCCTACCTCACTTCAGTCACGTTTGACTGAAATATTTTGGAGGGAAAATTCGTGTAAAATTCTCGTAAAGATTGGTAGGTCAGGGGAAAATATTTGAATTGCACAGAGTGTGAAATATTACTAATTAGTTATTGACAAATGGAATGCCTACATGTCGAAACTGCATACAGTTAGTGACAGTCTATAGTAAATTCACTTTAGGTACTTTTTCTAGTTTTTCTAAATATTTAATAAATAAAAAGCTAGTGGCGACTCTTAAATTTGATTTCAGAAGTAGGTTATAAGAAAAATGATTGCATCAATTTAGGAAAGTAATTTCACAGATGACATTTAAGTATTCTGAATTTTCACTCATCTCCCTGGTTATTTGCATACCATTTTGATCTGTAATTACAGTCAGACTTGTTTCAGTTTTAAAACAACGTCTTTCAGCCCGAAAGAATGGCGATGTACTTTCAACGTAATGGATGTCCGGCATATGGCTGGCGTGTAGTCGAAGCGGTCTTAAATGGAATATTGAATGACAGGTGAATAGGTCGTAGAGGCACCATACCATATCCCGCACGTTGATCGGATCTGACATTCGCGGATTTCTTTCTGTGGGGAAAATTGAAGGATATGTGTTATGAGAGATGAATGGCGAGTCGCGAAATGGGCACCGGACCTCGCACCCCACTAGAGGTCTGACCGGCTGGACGTGGAAGGATGACGTCACAGCCCACGCAGACGCCGTTAGAGGCGCCGACCCCCGACCACAACAAACACCTGCGCATGCGTACGTCGCCAGCTGGCAGATCCCCCATTCACCAGGACTTAGAAGGCGAGAGGAGCTGTCGAGGTACAAAGTGCACACCGTGACAGACAACAACTGATAAGGAAGCAATTAGTCGGCTGCATCTGCAAGTCCGACCAGTAGGGATGTTGCAAAGCAGTCATCGGCAACTCTTTAGAACGACGAAGCATTATGGACATGCTGGTACTTCATCTAGCATGAGAACTGGTAACAAAGTTCTGGTAGTCGGCCATCTGCGAATGAGTGCTTATTAATAATACAGTGAGGCCAGTTTACAACTCACCGCAAAGACGTGGCGACGAGCTGCGACAGGCACATACAAAAGACACACACATACAACACATTCAGTTATCGGCCATGGCCTTCTGAAGAAAATAGAACATTCACGCAATCTCACAGGCATTTCGAAGTGCGGCAGTCGGAGGTGATGGTTGTATGACTCTGTTGTGTGCCTGTGTGATTGCGTGAGTTTTCTATTTTCTGAAGAAGGCCATGGCCGATAGCTGAATTGTTGCATGTCTTTTGTATGTGCCTGTCGCATCTCATCGCCACGTCTTTGCGGTGAGTTGTAAACTGTCCTCACTATATTATTAATTCCAACATGGACTTTCCATTATTATATTTTGAGTACTTATTAAGACATAGGCAATGGACACCCATGTGAGGTGCAGGCAGAAATTAACGAATATACAATGAGAATTTTTTTGTACATATGTAATTGTCGAACTGACACAGGAACTTGAGAATGACATTGAGTTAGGCAACGAACTACAAATTATTAAGTGCTAGAATGATCGGTGACGGACACCCACTGATGGTTCACACGTGTTCAGTCACAGTAGCTACTGCAAACATTCAGTAAATGTCACAATTGGGGTTGGACATGAGAACTGTAGGAAAGTTCGGGTTACCCAGCAGATTGTAGTTTCACAAGTCAAGACAATGGGCACACTATTAGGTGCAACAAACTGTCGCCGGCCGCAGTGGCCGAGGGGACTGAGGCGCTCCAGTCACGGTCTGCACGGCCACTACGGTCGGGGTTTCGAATCCCCCCTCGGGCATGGATATTTGTGCCGTCCTTAGGCTTATCTAGTTCATAAGTAGTTTGTAAGTTCAGGGACTGATGACCCCGTAGTTAAGTCCCATAAGCTTTACAAACATTTTTGAACAAACTGTCGGTTGTCATGTGTCAGGACAGATAGCAAACTTTTACGAGAGTAGGTTATTTGATGTAAGCTGGTGTACATTTAGCAGCGCTCATGAACAATTAACCAAACCTAGGTATGGTCTGTCTGGGTTCGCCTCGCTAGTTGACTGTAGAGAGAGATGGTAGAGTTATCACGGAATCTAAAATGATGTCGCTTCTGCCCATGGAAAGGCCCAACATGGAAATACACCCCGAGGCGCGAAACACCGTCGAGAACCAGCGAGGAACCGGCAGGACAGAAGAAGAGGGAAGAACTGAGGCAGAAGAACGAGCCAGAACTGACGACAGATGACGACGCTCCGTGCCCCGCCCCCTTCGTAAAGTGAAAGTGTGTTCCCCTGCAAACAATATCAGTGAATCGCAAAGCGATCACCGTATGAGACGAAGGCTTTAGAAACTGTCACATTTTCAGTGTTGTGTGTGGTGTCGCACAAGTCTAAAGTGCGCGCCACCTACTTTCGCCGCGCGCCGCCATGCACGCACGGCGCGGCGTTCTTACGACGTCAGCCACGAGCGCCCTCTGCTACAACTCCGCTCGTGGCCACCACTGAACGACATCGTTCACTTGGGACTGAGATAGGAACCAGTTAACACTTCGGAATCAGATAGGCACCAGTGAAGACTTGACTATCGGATAGGCACTAGGCAGGCCTCTAGGTCAACTATATATCAGCATTCTGCAATTCTATGTAAAAGGTAAGTATTGTATAAATTCTGTGCAATATATATCTCGTTCTAATTTACTCTAGTGTTTCTAGTTTCTGCTGTACCACTGGCTGGTCACCTCCATACCGCACAAGCGTGCATCCTTTATTCCTGTGTCGGTCTCTTTCTACGTGGCCACCGACACCTACGACGGAAACGAGACACAAAAGCGGCGACGAGGCTGGGACATAAAATTGTGTTTTTCCTTTTTTTCAGGAATATAAATATGTGTGTTGTTTTATTTGTCCTAAAATGCTCTATATTATGATTGACTGTGTCTTCTTTCTTTTATTCACGGGCTGACCTCATGCCAGAGTAATGTGAACTGAAATATGTGTTTATTTGTATGTGAATTATTTTAGTTTTAATGTCACCTTGTAGGTGGTTATGTTGCTATCCTGAAGTTCATAGACTGATTAAAAAATGCTCAGTCGTTGTTGCAGTATTTTGTTCTCCAATTACGCGTTTCGCGCTGTTAGCGCATCGTCAGATTGGGCGGAGATGGTGCCACAGAACTGTCTATAGCTGTGTAGGAGGAATCTTAACAATTTGTGTTATTGGGCGCCATAGCAGCAGAGGAGTCGCCGTCGCGGCAGTTCCACGTTTACAACTGGTAGTATTCTTACAGGTAGTATTCTTAATAACTAGTTGTTAAGAATACTACCAGTTATAAACGTGGACCTGCCCTGACAGCGACTCCTCTGCTGCTATGGCGCCCAATAACACAAATTGTTAAGATACCTCCCACACAGCACCTGACAATGCGCTAACAGCGCGAAACGCGTAATTGGAGAATAAAATACTGCAACAGAGACTGAGCATTTTTTAATTATTCAACACTGTTGCTGCACCAGCCGTCACCACCACCATCATGGAATGGAATGAAATTCATAGACTGACTTCAGGTCAGCTGAGGATGAAATACTATTTAGATGATTCTTGATTTTATTTGTGTATGTGCATTTGTTTATGGATCTAAGAAGCTATTGGTGGTGTATATTGTGGCACCAGCAAAGGCGAGCATCAGAAGTAATGATTAGGAGAATTAGTGAAGTAAATCACAGAAACATGCAATGGCAACTCATGGAATGTGATACCAGGTCGTGATTAATTGTCACATTATTAATTGTCAAATAATTTTTTTCTATTACTGTCTTATTTTTTTCCTCCACTATATTAAGAATAGAGACTCTTAAGGTATTCTCCTTTTAATCATAAACGTAACATGTTTAATCTGTTGTTGAAGGTCAACACGGGTGTATTAGAGAGTATAGATAATTTTGATAATGAAAATGAATTTCGTCAGGCTTTTCTTGTCATGGTTTTTCTTTTAATGGTCAAGGTGTTCAAAAGTGTTAACCAAGTAAAATTTTTAAATTTCATATTGAGTTTACAGTGTTTATTATAGATGATGATAGGCAAAGATTTTGTGTTGAATATCCTATTGACTAGTGTTCTCTATGACAATAATATTTTGATTAATGTTTCATACACATGGGATCATAATATGAGACTATTATTAGTATTGTAAAGGCTCACAATTGAACATAAGAGTCATTTAAAATAAGGAAGATTTTCCAAACAAAATTGCCTGGAACTGCCATCCTAACAGAATGACAATCCCATCATCATTTTTGCATCTATAGGGGAGGGTGATGTGACGTTACTGTCGTCGATCCGTGTCGTACTGCCAACTGGAATAATTTAGGATGGATTGAATAATCCACTGCACCTGACATTAATATGCTATTCATAAATGAATAAAGGAAAAATTTGGAATAGGGATTAAAGTTCAGGGTGAAGAAATAAAAATATTGCGTTTTGCTGATGACATTGTAATTCTGTCAGAGACAGCAAAGGACCTGGAAGAGCAGTTGAATGGAATGGACAGTGTGTCGAAGAGAGCGTTTAAAATGAACATTAACAAGAGCAAAACAAAGATAATGGAATGCGGTCTTAGAAAATCAGGCGATGCTGAAGGAATTAGTTTAGGTAACGAAACAATGAAGGTGGTAGATGAGTTTTGTTGCTTGGGTAGTAAAATAACATGTGATGGTCGCAGTACAGAGGATATAAAATGCAGAATGGCAATGGGAAGAAAAGCATTTTTGAAAAAGAGAAATTTGCTAACATTGAATATTAATTTAAGTGTAAGAATATCTTTTCTGAAGGCTTTTGTGTGGAGTGTTGCCTTGTACGGCAGTGAAACATGGACTATAAGCAGTGCGGACAGGAAGAGAATAAAGGCTTTTGAAATGTGGTGCTACAGAAGAATGCTGAAGATTAGGTGGGTAGATCGCATAACTAATGAAGAGGTACTGAACAGTATTGATGAGAAAAGGAATTTTTGGCATACCCTGACTAAAAGAACGGATCGCTTGGTAGGACACATTCTTAGACATCGAGGAATCATAAATTTAGCTTTCGAGGGAAGTGTGTGGGGTACAAATCGCAGAGGGAGACCAGGAGACGCGTATAGTAAGCAGATTCAAGTGGATGTGGGTTACCGTTCGTATGAGGAGATGAAAAGGCTTACTCAGGATAGAGTAGGGTGGAGAGCTGCATCAAACCAGTCTCTGGACTGAAGACCATAACAACAACAAATGATTTCTACCTTTTGTGCAAGTAGCACTTGTTTTATATCGTAAGATAATGTGGTAGTTACATTAAATGATCGTTGGCAAACACGTAGAAGCAAGGATGACACTGTACAATTTATTTTTCTGTTGTTTATTTCCTTTATATTTTAATGTCCTTGTCAGATTCCTGTCAATCCCATCCTTGAATGCATGAGAGAGCGCATGAGGTCGTCTGCTTGTGAGGAATGCAAGGAATACAAGGATGGTGATGGCGTTTGGGAGTATGCTTGCAAAGATAGTAAGTCACTAACTTGTGCAAAAATTAGCAGAAGTAGTACGTTACCTTTGGTCAGATTTGGGTGGTGGACAAGTGAATGAACGGACTCAGTCCGTCCAGCCAATCAGCGGGCATCCCGCCCGAAAGATGAATTGGCAACCGTTGCTTAGGGATGGGGACAGTTCCACTTGGAGGCTGCCTCGAGAGATGACCGTTTACGCCTGAGCGAGCTGATCGGTTGTCGATGATTTTGGTAAGAATTTCACCGTCCCGTAAAGTAGAACTGCTCATGCAATGAGTCAGTCATGACTGAAATGTAGGTACTGATTAGGTAATTTTGGTAAAAATTTGGGATAACTTGTACATCACCATAAAGGGTGAGCAGTTAACTTAGGCTGGAAGTCGTAAGTAACTGAATATTATTTCAATTTACAGCTCATTACGTGTATTGTTCCGTCATGATCACGGGAAGGTTTTCCATTTGTTATTTCGCGTGTTCCTTTGTGAGACAGAAAACTTGGAATTGTGGCATGTGTCTCAACCTAAAATTGTAACTCTCAGTAGATGAACAGTGACAGTATCATACCTTGCAGCAATAGTTTCAAAATTGAATATAAATTATTCTGCTGTCTATTTTATGTGTGAAAAGATTACGATTTTGTACTTTCTTTGTAACAGCTGCACTTAGAATTTTCCGTTTACAACAGCTACACCCCCCCCCCCGCCCCCCAGTAGGCGTGCAGTTCTAGCGTTATTAGTAGAATAAATAGTTTCAGGAGTGACGAAGATTCAATTTGTGGGGAGCACTTTCGTAATTTTCATCGCTTCTTTGGCCTACTTAAACCGTTGCAATTTTGGCGCGAATGCTCATGACAACAGATCAGCACCATGATCATGAAGTAAAACCAGTAACTTTTGCAGAATTTATTTCGTTATTAATGGGTAATTACGTTGACAATGTTTTTTTGTGCTGAATTCAATAATTTTCGGTGTATTTTTGTTAGATGAATTATGCTGAACCAGCCATGTTGAACCACCCGCTCCTTGTGATGATCTAGCAAGGTGTTTCATTCATTGAGCAAACATAATATCCAAATTTGATGTGGAGGAGCATTTTGACTAGCCAAATAAAAATGTTATGACAGATTCAGCAGATGCCGCTATGTTAGACTGTAATGATACTTGCCCAGGGACGAATAGTCAGTTAAAGGTACAGGAAATAATTACAATTTTTCCCTTACAGCAAGTGGTGCTAACAAGTCACATCAATTACAACGGGAATAATATCTACAGTGAGTATGTTAACCGGTCCTATATCATTTCCTTTCCTCCTCCATGTTGCCATGGATGACGCACAACAGTTTGCGTTTGTATCGCAATGATAGTGTCCGCGAAGGTTGTAGCTACTCCTCACTGCACTGTGTGAAGAGTAGAAACTCTAAAAGTTCACCAACCTGACGTCTTCTATAGATGTCCCCACGCGGATGATAGCACGCAGATCAGAGTTCTTGAATGAGGCTGAAATTGGTCAACTATTGGTAGGAACTGATCTAGTTACTGAATAAAACTGAAATCCTCGGGAATCGGGATAACAACTGATGTATTTAAAGTTAGCAGAAAACCAGTAAACTGCATAATAACATCCACTTGACACAGATTGTTTTAAATAAAATTAAATATAAAGTCATTTCCCTAGCTTTATGACTATTAAACAATGTTTTATGACCGTCTACATGTGCATGTTACTTCACCGAGTGCGCGTACTGAAGACACATGTTACTCTTCCGAGTGCCTGTTCTGAACTGAGCTGTGGCGGCTCGATGCAAGACTGCCTTCGTTCCGCAATTTGGCGCGCAAACATGGCTGCCGTGCATAGTTCTTCTGAAACTGTTTAGTTTATAGAATTAGCAATTATTAATATGTTTTACCTACGCAGGGCTTAGTTTAGCTTTGAGGGGTTTTTATGAACTGAGCTTGACTTTGAATATATTATCAATTTATTAAATATTAACAACAGTATGTATACATATTTGAGAGAAACTCGTTGCACAATATATACAGGGTGTTTCACTAAGTGTGTTTGCCTCTGTAACTTATAAAATAATAGTTGACGGGAAATTTTAATGCGGTAGGTCAACACAAGAAATGTTACACTTTCTGCGGAGCTATGAACATAGTTTATTGTATCATTTTCCAACCAAAGAGCTACACCTCAAAGATATAATTTTTTAAATGGAACAATAGTTTTTTCTATCGCGTATTGGATTCGTTTAAACCAGCTGCGTCCAAATCAGTTTAAACTACATTCCTATCACTGTTAGTTTAGGAGCTACAACCCTTCAAAGTTTAGGGGGCGGAGGCTACGACAGCGTAGCTGACTGGCTGGTGGTCATGAGACAGTGGGCCGTGACCCAGGGGATAGCTACTTGGCCAGTCAGCTACGCTATCATAGCCTCCTTCCCCGGAATTTTGAAGGGTTGTAGCTCCCAAACAGTGATATGAATGTAGTTTAAATTGATTTGGACGCAGCTGGTTTAAACGAATCCCATACACGATAGAAAAAACTATTGTTCCATTTAAATAATTATATCTTTGTGGTGTACCTCTTTGGAAAATGATGCAATAAACTATGTTCATAGCTCCGCAGAAAGTGTAACATTTCTTGTGTTGACCTACCACATTAAAATTTCCCGTCAACTATTATTTTATAAGTTACAGAGGCAAACACACTTAGTGAAACATCCTTCACTTTTACACAGTTAAGAATTAGCTGTTAAAATTGTAATAGTCTGAATGAAAGTCCTTGATCCGGTGTCTTCACGACTCAAATAAAAAACAGCTCAAGTGGATCAAGGACTTTCATTCAGACTATTACAACACCTAATTTGTAACTGTGTGAAAGTTTCTTAAATATATATAAATATTTTAGCTGTGGTTGCCCGTCATACGAAGTTCTTTGCAACAAAAATACGAATGCGTTTAGGCGCGTGATAGCCAGTGCTACAGCTAATCGGCGTCCAGTACTTGCCGCTCGGGGACTTCCCCAGAATTCGGGGAGATTTGCCAGTGCTCTTTCCCATGAGAACCCGACCTATTTACCACCTGTCGTGGTTCTCACCAGGTTTTACCATCTGTCGCCTACTGGTCATAACCGGCTGCACTGAAGCAATACTTCGAACTTAAAATGATGGCTTTAAGCCAGAAATATTACACAACAGGTAAGTTAATCTTCCTGGAGCGGGTCAGTTCGAGGGGTTGCGAGAGCGAATGCACAGTAATACTGCTGTTGAACTGCTATTCCGAGGAGCATTTCAGTGCACAATAGCCGCGCGAGCTTTTGTCCGGCGGCTCCTTTGAATAGCAGGCGTGTTTTCCAAAGCCGCGCCCTCGCAAAAGCCTTTAAAACTGCACGAGCCAGGGAGACACTGTATGGCGTCGTCCGTTCATCCACTGCCTGTCTACCACCCACACTAGAGCAGTACGGTAATGGTTAAGTGAATGTTAATGCATGCACATAGAGTTCATATTTCCTGCCCTCCCCCCCCCCCCCCCCCCCGTCGCCCCCATCCCCTTGTGTGACACAGTATTTCTGAAACAAAATTCATATTTCTTTTTCTAATTCGTCCCAATAATTGCACTGCTCTTTTTTTGTTTTTGTTTATCAAGTCAGTGTAGGCGATCATTTTGTAATCTTCTTCTTGCCAGTAATTCAGTAATTTCTCTAAGTGTTAATTCTTATAAACAATACAGTGTAGGCAGTCATTTTGCAATGTTATTCCTGCCAGTAATTTCACATGGTGTTAATTCTCTTAAATAATGCAGTGTAGGCAGTCATTTTGCAGTGTTATTCCTGCCAGTAATTTCACATGGTGTTAATTCTCTTAAATAATGCAGTGTAGGCAGTCATTTTGCAGTGTTATTCCTGCCAGTAATTTCACATGGTGTTCATTCTCTTAAATAATGCAGTGTAGGCAGTCATTTTGCAGTGTTATTCCTGCCAGTAATTTCACATGGTGTTAATTCTCTTAAATAATGCAGTGTAGGCAGTCATTTTGCAGTGTTATTCCTGCCAGTAATTTCACATGGTGTTAATTCTCTTAAATAATGCAGTGTAGGCAGTCATTTTGCAGTGTTATTCCTGCCAGTAATTTCACATGGTGTTAATTCTCTTAAATAATGCAGTGTAGGCAGTCATTTTGCAGTGTTATTCCTGCCAGTAATTTCACATGGTGTTAATTCTCTTAAATAATGCAGTGTAGGCAGTCATTTTGCAGTGTTATTCCTGCCAGTAATTTCACATGGTGTTAATTCTCTTAAATAATGCAGTGTAGGCAGTCATTTTGCAGTGTTATTCCTGCCAGTAATTTCACATGGTGTTAATTCTCTTAAATAATGCAGTGTAGGCAGTCATTTTGCAGTGTTATTCCTGCCAGTAATTTCACATGGTGTTAATTCTCTTAAATAATGCAGTGTAGGCAGTCATTTTGCAGTGTTATTCCTGCCAGTAATTTCACATGGTGTTAATTCTCTTAAATAATGCAGTGTAGGCAGTCATTTTGCAGTGTTATTCCTGCCAGTAATT